>CP136064.1:96201926-97675682 GCA_032622095.1 Siphonodentalium dalli
TGTTCATTAATAACCCTGGTTCAAGAGTATAAGGGTTAATTGATAAAAACCAAAATCCATACAGATGAAGAGTGTGCTAAGGAAAACCTAGGTACGAAATATGAGGTAAATCAGAAGACAAGACAGTCAAAGACTGTGGGGTCGCTTACCAGACTGCAAAGACTGATAAGACTGGGACACTTGAGACCATAACAGTCAGAACTTTTCATAATCACTTTAAAAGAAGTGGATCTAAACAGGATATGTGGCTAGAGAGGCTTCATGTCGATCAGTGAATATCTACCTTTAAATTACCAATGGAACACTACAGATCACCCCCCCCCCCATCCAGCTCAACATATCCCATCCTGACCGGGCTCCAGATTCCCAAGTCTTAGGTTGGAATTTCACAACTGACGTCTCAAACTTTCTCAAATGTTCGAAATTTCCAATCTCACAAGCACCTTTTTATAAACTCTTTAGACATGTTTGAAGCCCAATTATCCATGAACCCGAAAACAACATACATATGTCAGATTAATCAGTCAGGTAGTTCCAAGGTAGATGTTTTAAGTGAAGTCCCCCATAGCCCCGTCATTTCTTAACAGGTTGACCTCATGTTAACAAATCTGAATCTCAGTCACTAAAGGATCCTCCATACGATATGCAAGCTAAATAGTCCAACCTCTCTTGAGAAGACACTTTTAAGTATTACTATAGAGACATACAGTTATGTCCCTGGTCCCACTCTATTTAATCTGGTGACCCCATCTGAATAAATTTGAATCCCAGACACCAAAGAACCCTTCATACTAAATATCAGTAAAATAGACCTGATGGTCTGTCTGAAGGAAGCATATTAAGAGGAAAACTGACCTTTGCTTGACCCCTAGTTGACCAGGTGACCCCATTTAAAACCAATGACCCCATTTGAAGAAAAAAAATCTGAACTCCGGGTCACCCAAGGACTGTTCATACCAAATATGAACCCATTCAACCTGATGGTACAGCAGAAGAAGTAGTTTTTAAGAATTACTATGGAGGGCAAGAGTTATGGCCCTGCCTTCATAACCATTTGATAGAGTGACCTCATTTAAACAAATCTGAATGTAAGTCACCTAGGAACATCCACACCAAATATGAACCCATTCAGTCTAGAGAAGATGTGAGCTCAAAAATTACATTTCATTGAACAAATCTGTAAATCACCCCCCCCCCCAACACAGTGGCGACATCCTTGCAAGAATATGACATACATGATTTATTTGAATGCCTATTGGCTCAACAAAATTACCATGACCTTGAAAACCAGTGCATTCTCTTTTATATGGGAGGCTTCCCATGGGAGCATATATAAGAGAATGCACAAGCACAGGGTCTTCGATCTCACCAGCACAACTCTGGTCATGAAATGGTTAATATTAATAGTAAAAATAAACTGTATCTGTCAAACAGGTAATTTGTATCTGAGATAAACATGGGATAAAATTCCATTCATAAAGCCACTATCAGCTACCAGAATGTCTGGGAGACCTGTTGGCATGGAGATAATTAATGATGGCACAAACATTTTGCCCAGCAATACCAATGTATTGTGTTACTCCTACAGCTGTGATCAAAACAAGGATTTACATCCACACCTAAATATATAAACCCATTTGGTCTTTAATATGTATCTGGAGAAGAAAACAATTGATGGACGGATAGAGACATAATGACAGATGGATGGATGGGAAAACAGTCTGACATAGAGACTGACAAATTCAATCCAATATACCCCCCCCCCCCAAGTTTTCTTTGCAAAATCAGGGTATAATGAGTTCAACTGGATACTGGTGGTTAAGAACATAATATTCGAAAAGCCAAGCCTGAACATAGTGTCTGACATTTGCAGAATGAGGTCCCCAAATGGTGAATTTAATGACACAATCCTGCAATGCGGGCTAGCATCACCAAATTCACCCTCCGGGGACCTCATTCTGTGTAGGCCTCAACTGTTATGGGAGACATAGCATTAGATTGAAGTTCTCCAGTTAAAGTTGGTGATGTGTACCCATTGGGCACCTCAATTATGCATTTTATATTCACAAATTAGGGGATATAGAAACTAAACAGAAGGGAAAAAGTAAGTAAAAATGTCAATTTAAGTGCCTATATACTTCCCAGAAGATGAGGCCTAAGCAGAATGAGGACCCTGGCTAGTGTATTTTGTGATGCTAGACTGCTGTGTAGGGTAGCATAACTAAATTCACCCTCTGGGAACCTCATTCTGCAAATGCCAGACACACTAAATTCAGGTTAGAGAACAATAATTTGTGTTTATTTAATTTTAATAACACACATTGGCATGAGTGCTAGCTAAGCATTAGTTCACACAGGATCTGTCAGCCTGATAAACATCTCAATTGATGACTGTGTGTGTATTTATATTAACTCTCTCTCTCTCTGTCTGTAGCTAACACGGTTGACTTAATCTGCTGGTGGGAGGGATCCTGTGAGTTAGGAGATGAGATAGGGTGGAATGCTGTTGGTTGGGGGGCAGGGTGGGGTTCTGGGTCATGTGGGGGGAGGGTGATAATTTTGTTTTTGTATGTTAAATTGATCAAGGAGTTCCTGATTTTTTTATTATTTTTTTAATTATGGCCCTGGCTCCACCCCTATTTAACCCAGTGACCCCATTTGAACAAATCTGAACCCCAGTCATTCAATGACCCCCCATACCAAATATAAACTAAATCGGCATAATGGTTCTAGACAAGAAGTCGTTATAAGAATTACCAAGGAGGAATATAGTTATGGCCCTGGTTTCGCAACTATTTGACACAGTGACCTCATTTGAACAAATCTGAATGAAATTCACCTAGGGAACATCCACACCAAATATGATCAAAATGCAAAAATGTAATTTTTTGGTTTTTAGAGTTATGTCCCTGGCTCTTCCCCTATTTGATTCCCAGTCACCCAAGGTCCCTCAGTACCAAATATAAGCTAAATCGGCCCAATATTTGTTTAGTTTAGAAGAAGTCATTGTAAGAATTACTATGAGTTATGGCCCTGGTTTCTCAACTAATTGACCGGGTGACCTCATTTGAACACCAGTCACCCAAGGACCCTCCATACCAAATATTAGCTAAATCGGCACAATGGTTATGGACAAGAAGTTGTTGTAAGAATTACTATGGAGGAATCGAGTTATGGCCCTGGTTTCGCAACTATTTGACCCAGTGACCTCATTTGAACAAATCTGAATGAGAGTCACCTAGGGAACATCCACACCAAATATGAACCAATTCGGTATGATGGTTTCAGAGGAGAAGATGTTTGACGGACGGACGGACAGACGCACGGACGGACGACGAGTGATGACTATAGCTCCACCGGAGAATTCGTCTCAGGTGAGCTAAAAAGTATTTGACTAATTGCACTGGATGGCATGTGTGTGAAAGGGTTAATTATTTCTAAACCGAATAACCAATTGATTCCAAAAATATATACAGGTGAGCCATGTGTCAATCATCACAAACTTGCATATAAAATATGAACACAATTGGACAACAAATACTTGAGTTATGGTATCGGATAGAACATGACCATGGGTGGATGGAAAGTGTTAGTCATTTCTAAACTGATCGATACCAAAAACTTGACAATTGCAAGACAAACAGAGAATTAATGTCCTCGATTGTGCACAACAAAATAAGTCCAAATCCATAAATCACTGTCTAAAGTGCTTTTTCGCAGGTCAATTATATATATGTGTATTTGTAATAAATTTAGGAGAATCAACGTTTTGCAGCAATTTTCACATTATGTTAAAGATGCATAATCTTAATAAGAGCCCCTCAATTACCATTTATTTGGATTAAAAATATTTGATTCAAGTCAAGGAACCCACCTACCAAAGCTCAGAGTTATTAGATATCGATTTTTAAAATCTATTATTTTTCACCATTATTAATTATTGGTGGCCCAGTAAACAGTCTACGAGCCGATAGTCTCGGACCAAATTGCAGATGAAGATGGATAACTCTAAAATCAAGAGGCTTTCTGTCGATAATAAGGCCAAATTTCGTCGAACAACATGTTGATAAGGATGTCAGACCGATTCTCCGAAGACCTATTACTACGAAGGCCCACAACTCCGAAGACCCGATTCTCCGACGGCCCATAACTCCGAAGATCCGAAGTTCCGAAAGCCCATAACTCCGAAGGGCCGATTCTCCGAAGACCTATAACTCCGAAGACCTATAACTCCGAAGGGCCGATTCTCCGAAGACCTATAACTCCAAAGGCCCGATTCTCCGACGGCCCATAATTCCGAAGGTCCGATTCTCCGAAGATTTTGTTTTATCGGGGTATTATCGTTTACTAAATAGTGTACAGTCCAGCCAAGGGGTCCCAAAATTCCTACTGCCCCCCATTAAACCTCTACTTGCTATTTCAGACAATATGGGCCCCTACCAAAACATGTCCAATGTCATGTAAACGCCCGGAAATCGTTCATCGGGGCATCAAAATATTCAAACATTTCCTACTGCCCCCACCTAAATGGGAATCCTGGACCGCCACTGACTATACGCCAGATACTATAACGTTACGTTGGCCCACGAGACGCCAGAGTAAAATGTACAGGGGTGAACGGGGAAGAACTTGTCCTTTTTCATATATAAAATGAACTTGATTGCATCAAATCACCCCAATGTAGTCGGATGCGCAGTTTAATCAAATCACATTAATTGTATTATAAGACGTACATTTTGGCAAAATAATTGTATTTCTTACATAAATTTAAGCATTCTGTGAAAAATTAAGGCTTGTAGCACACTACTGATGGTGTAGATATCACCTTATTATAATACATAGTTAACGTTTCCAATATATAAGAGGCCCCCTTCCCCCTTTTCGTACGCCGGATTCCACCCATTTTGGGCCCATACGCTGATTCCAGATGTCAATTTGAAGCTGGACGCCGGATTCCAGGGTTAATTTGAAACTGGACACCGGATTCCAGTGTCTTCCCTAGGGCCCCATTGACTCCGCCACTGGACTGTACACTATTTAATAAGCGATAAAACATGATCTTCGGAGAATCGGACCTTCGGAGAATCGGCCCTTCGGAGTTATAGACCTTCGAGTTATGGGCGTTCGGAGTTATGGGCGTTCGGAGTTATGGGCTTTCGGAGTTATGGGTCTTCGGAGTTATGGGATTTCGGAGTTATGGGATTTCGGAGAATCGGGACTCAGAGTTATGGGCTTTCGGAGAATCGGGGCGTCGGAGAATCGGACCTTCGAAGAATCGGACCTTCGGAGTTATGGGTCTTAGGAAAATCGCTACGTAACCGTTGATAAATAACATGTTTCGGGCAATTTTATACTATAGTTGACCGCGGTTAGCATTATTTTTGGGAAATTAATCAATTCTGATAACTGAAGCAGCATTTCTAAAAATGTTGTTGTTGTTGGAATCCGATTATACGGGGACAATCGAATCGATTGAGTACCTTTAATTTCGCTGCGATTTTTTACAAAATTAGCAGGCCATATGGATATATAATTTTTGAGTTAAATGACCCCACATATGGCCATGCAATGGAACACATTTTTAAAGAATACTTGTACATTTGTCTTCTTAACCATTAGATGCATAAAGAAATAATTTTTGTAGACAATCTCGTAAAAAAATTACTAAAATAGTGAAAAAGCCCTTCATTTTTGTTTAGTTTTTAAATACCTGACCAAACAATATGGAATCTGGCTCATTCTGAGAAATTGAGACTCTGAAATAAGATAAACTCCCATTTTTGAAAAAAACAAAAGACTCAATGAATATTGGAAAGGTATTCTGTTCTGTAATCAGGAAACTAATCTGCAAATTGGATATAAAATTGGGACTTGTGAATTTAAACTTTTAATATACATGACTGAAATTTATTTCACAAAATTCACCAATTTCTCTTTCTTGAGTCTCGTTGATTTTTATATGTTGTTCATAATGGGTTTATAAACTTACTCATGCAAAGGTTTATGAACTTACTCCTGCAAAGAAAATTTCAATTGCAATTAGTTCCAGGTAAAACCATAAATACACTGGACTATATATACAAGGGAGCTTCATTTGTGTCATAATTTTGAGTTAAAGATGCATAATCGGAATTAACGCTCCCAAATTGCTATTTCTTTGGCTTTGGAACCCACCCATCAAAGCTCAAGGTGATCAGATATCGACTTTTGAAATTTGTTATTTCCTCCCGAGATTTGTAATTTTTGGCGGCCTGGCAAAATATTCATCAAGCCGACGGTCTTGGAACAAATTGTGGATGAAGATGGATAACTCTAAAACCAACTGGCTTGGAGTTACAGCTGATATTTGACAATGCGGCCAAATTTCGTTGAACAAAATGTTGATAAATAACACGGTTTTGGGCAATTTTATACTATAGTTGACTGTGGTTAGTATTATTTTTAAGCAATTAATCGATTCTGGTAACTGAAGCAGCATTTCATCAAATTTTGTTGTTGGAATTTATACGGGGGGGACCATCGAATCAGATTGAGTACCTTTAATTACACTACTAGCATATGTATATGACATCATCCTCCCAAATATTACAATGAATAATGCAGTAACAAATATTTCAACAACGATTCCGTTGCAATAAGAAAAGGTTACTGTCACCCATTTTGACCTGGCGGGATGACATTTTTGAACACACATCAAATTGGTATATGTGTGGACATCATAATGTTTTAGCATGCTATGGTGGGAATAGTTCCAATTCAATGAATAAATTTGTATTTAAGTAAAACAACAGTTTCTTTCAACAGGCAAATCATGGGATTTCAACTTCCGCCAATGTTCATGCCAATGATCATCATGTGTGCCTTCACTGCTGGAGAGTTCATGGTCGAGGTACTGATGAGAATCTTCATAGTCCACTCCGCGTGTCTACTCGAGCAGAAGGATGATGTCATCTGCGAAGTGACAATGGCATCAACTAATTCAAACTCAAAAGCAGACGACATGCTCTTATACACTGGCCTGCTCATCTACATTCCACAGCTGATCATATCACCATTTGTCGGAGTCTGGTCTGACGGAAATGGACGGAAACTACTGATGATGTTTCCCGCTGGGGGGACAGTTATATCAGTCGCTATACTTATTGGAAGTTATGCCACCGCTGGTTACATGTCGATCACTACTGATATATCTGAGCTGCCTTGTTTTTGGTTTAACCGGGAGGATGTCTGTTTTCCGTGTTGGGCTCAGCAGCTACATATCCGATATTTCCACAACTGAGCAACGAACAAAATATTTCATATGGCTATCATCAATGGACTATCTTGGTCGGGTCTCGGGAATTTTCATAGGAACCAATATACTACAGGCCATAGGAATGCAATACGCACTTTTAGCAGGAGTATATGCCATTTCGTGGTGGTGTTTCTAGCGATTGCAATTACAGAAACAGTAGAAAACAGCAATACTAACAAATGGCTTCAACAATCGAAAGATATTGTTTGCACAACTTTCAAAATTTTCAGCAAAATGGATTCTCTTCTTTTCGTGAACAAATCAAAATTAACAGGAGGGATATTTGTTCTCATACTTTATATTATACTGTTTAATTATATGATCTCAAGAACTGGCGAAAACATTGTACTGATAAGTTATGTAACAGCTCCCCCTTTTTATTGGCCAAGTACTTGGTATGGTTATCTTGTGTCTCTAAAATATGCAGCCAATGGGATGTCAGTATTACTTCTGGCTAATATTCTAATATGTGCTGCCATCTGCATGAGACTAGTCTAATGATAACCGCTTTTGTATTCAAGATCATTGCAGTGTTTGCTTAGCTTTTTCAGACGAGTCATGGCACATTTATGTAACAATTATTCTTGGATCGACTGCTTCTATGAGTTTGGCAGCTGTGAGATCGCTGTTGAGCAAAGAAGTAGAGCCAACTGAATACGGTAAGATTTTTGGTGTGGCACAACTCATAGACACGACTGGAAAGATGACTGGCCATGTTGGATTTATAATCATATATGAGGCGACTAGGCGATATTTTGCCGGTGCGGTGTTTGTTGTGGATGGCATTCTATTCATCATTCAATTGGCTCTCACTATCTGGATGGTTCTGGAATGTTCAAGAAGGTCAAAGCTCTTGGAATCTCAAACTCAAAGTGTGGATAAAAGCAGCAGTTAACTTAAGCTGAATTGATCATTGTCACACGACTATGTGGATTTATTAATATATAATTTATCCAGTGAATACAAAAATTTAAAGATTAGCCTTATACTAAGAATATCCCAAATTGTGGAGCAAAGTAATGAGGGTGTCCCCCCCCCCCCTATTTTGGCATGCAAGATTCAGGCCATTTTCAGGTGATATGCAGGATTCATACCCCTTGGATAACTGATACTCGGGATTTAACCGGTATTCAGGATTCAACAAAAAGGCTGGTACTCAGCTTTAAACGCACAAATTATTACACAAATGTTGATTATTTTCCAGCCCAAGTGACATATCTGATATAATTCAGTCTAATTCCTCTTGGTATGTTGAAGTTACGGTATGGATACTACTTCAGCAAATGCATGAAAATTATAATATTTAATAGTGTAAAATTACCAAGTATGTATTCTATAATTTCTTAACCCTTTCATGACTGTAGCTTCCTGACATTTTGCGAAACCCATGCCAATGAATTTTCTTATGTATGCGAGTCTCCCATAGGGAGCCTCACATATATAAGAGAATGCATTGGCCTTAAAATATTAACCTTAACAGCCAGAGCATTCTCTTAAATATGTGAGGCTCCCTATGTAAGAGAATGCACTCGCACAGGGTCTTCAATGCTGCACCAGCGCAGCTCCCGTCATGGAAGGGTTAACTGAGACACAGGATTCACCCCTTTCTGTTAACTGGTATTCACTATTCAGAGGGTTTGGGGGGGGGGGGGGGGGGGGGGGGCTGACACTCTCATTAACCAGGATATCACAATTGTGTCTATCCATCACACAATATCTCACTTGTGGGTTGAAATTTAACAACAAAAATATTAAAATTTTCCATATAACTCATGAAACGCCTATATATATGGCATTGCAATTTTAGGAATTGGATAAGGTGTTCATGAATTATGGACATTAAAAGTGATGACATATTCGATGTTGATGATTCCCTTGTCACATTACAGTATTATATCAATAGAGATGCTTTAACTAAAGTGGTGGCATGCCTGTTTTCAATTTTTAATCATTATTTTTTTGTTCCCATTCTTAAAGAGGACAAATTCAGCCTCACTGATTTACCAATAAATAAGACTAGTGATAATGGCATGTGGTGTAACAACAGCGTTTCTACTAGGACTAAAATTTAGGGCTTGTAGAACCTACTTTAGGCGGCCGACCATGGTTTGGCCCTCGTATGCAAATTTGAAATTCCATTCTCAAAAACCCTGTTTCCATGCACCAGAGAACAGTTTTGGGTGATTGCATTGGGCAATAAAAATAAAGATGTAATTTGAAAATCACACCGCTTTACACCTGATTACATCCTATTTCCATAAATATTAAGAAATTTCACTGAATTTATCATCTATGGACAAAAGGCAAGCCTTGTCACCAAATAAATGTCTTGGTAATGTCAGATCAATCTAATACTGAACATGGTATTACTATTTATGAAATTGTCAACAGGACTATTTATTTCAGTTAATTTTCATGGCACATGATTATACATTCCCATTTAAATTCATAATTTTCCGACAGAAATATATGGATGGATTAACAGACGAATTTGTTTTGGACAAAATTGAAATAGTCAAAGGTAAAACCTTTTGATTTGTTGCAGTTTGTGGCATTGGTTGCCAAACCAAATACAACAGGACCTGTAAAAAAAACTATTTGTTTTTATTTGATTGACACCCCTCCTTCTTTATATTATTTTTTGCGCACCAAAACTGGGTTTGTTTACATACCCCCCCCCACTGACCTAGCGGACAACCCTGTTAATGAGTATATTGGGATACCACACCAATTCATGGACTCATCATAGAGAAAATATCTAATAGACGTGTATCTCTTCCCTAGATCATGCCATAAATCTCTACTCTGGCCGACACCCATAGATCATCTCATATTCCACCAGTAAAAAAACCATGGAACTTTTTATGTTTTGACAGGGAACCTTATAAAGTGGAAACGGTAAAAACTGGTAAAAAAGGGGCATAACTCTGGTAAAAATTGGCGGAGGGAACTCAAATTTTAACTTGACCTGTGTTTTTGGTGGGAGAAAGTAATATACCAATTATCATTGAATCCGATAAGCTCTAGTAAAGTTATCATCCGGACAACAAATTTCAGGGATTTTCTAAGTCAAATTACGTCAAATAAGGGGCATAACTCCGGTGAAAATTGGCGGACGGAACCCAAATTCGAACTTGAGCTGTCTTTTCTCCTAATAAACCCACATACCAAATTTGATTGAAATCGGTTCACTCTAACTAAAGTTATCATCCGGACAACAAATTTCAGGGGATTTTCTAAGTCAAATTAGTCAAAAAAGGGGCCATAACTCTCGCAAAAATTATCGGATTAAAACGAAATTCGGACTTGAGCTGTATTTTTGATATATGTAATCACAAAAAACCGGGGTTTTGCGTATAAACATTCCAAAATCGAGTTATCATCCGGAAACCAAAAAACATAAGAAAAACTGAATTTTCTGAGTCGAAAGAAGGGGGCATAACTCTGCCAAAAATGGTCGGACAGAACCCAAGTTCGAACTTGACCTGTGTTTTGGTGGGAGAAAGTAATATACCAAATTTGGATTCATTCCGATAAACTATACTAAAGTTATCATCCGGACAAAAAATTTCAAGGATTTTCTAAGTCAAAAAACGTTAAATAAGGGGCATAACTCCAGTGAAAATTTGCGGGCGGACCCAATTTTGAACTTGAACTTACTTTTCGGCTAATAAACCCACATACCAAATTTTACTAATTTTGGTTCACTCTAACTAAAGTTATCATCCGGACAACAGGTTAACGGACGGACGCCCGGACGCCCGCCCCGGACGGACAGACCAATACTATAATACGGCCTTTTTTTCAAAAGGGCGTATAAAAATAACACGGGGAATATATTTCTTAATTTTTATCTGTTCCTTAATAATGTACTTCACTGTCGGGGAAGGTCCCAACTCAAATTGCATGCTTTTTTGTGACTTTTGTGAGCCGATATTGCAATAAACATTCAATTAATTACACAGGATAATTTCCATAATTGCAAGGAACGCCAAGCAAAATCGCTCACAAAGTCACTTAAGTTGTGAAATTTTGAGTTGTGACCTTCACCTGCAGTGAAGTACATTATTAAGAAACAGATAACAACAAAGAAATATATTCCCCATGTTATTTTTTTCGATTTTATTGTGGTTCCCTGTCAAAAACTTCAAAAGTTCCCAGGTTTTGTACTGGTGGAATATGATCTCTATGGGTGTTAGCCAGGAGTAGAGGACTCATGGCATGATTTACTCTTCCTGAACAACCTGGATAAAATCGTGGAGTAATACACAATGAATCGGAGTCAGAGAGGACCAGCCAACAGGAATTTTCAGTCACTGGGAAATTATTTGTTTTTCCAATTTTGTTCTATGAACTGGGACAAAAAATGATGCTATTTTAGAACAGGATTAGTCCGAGAATATGGAGAGCTTTCCGATGTAATGGCAACAAGCCATATTTTCGACTAAATCCTGAAAAATTACCCATAGTTCTGCTGTGGTTAAGGAGTCGTTTATTTAGGACAGTACTGTATTTTGATTGAAATCTATCTTAGTAAACTACTTTTGAGTGAAATATGTGCAAGGGCAGATGTTTCCCTTGTGTGTTTTTATTAGTCAATAGTAACATAAATATGCTTTGCTGGAAGATATGTAGCATCTTCAAATAAAAAAAACAATATTCAATATTCAAAAACAAAAAACAATATTGTCAGTGATACATGTGGGACAGGGATAATGTTGACCTTCAAGGCATTTGTATGTATTCAGTACTTTCCTATCATTAACTTTTTCCCATTAATTATATTAATTTATGGTAGCTGTTATGTGTTATTATCGGGGACCACCTCATATTGTTAATTATTCTCCCAGGTTATATATGTATGTGACATGTCACCAACCTCATGATGTATAAATATTCTTATATGTTGATAATCATGGACTAGTTAGTTAAAGGGTCCACTTAATTTTCGAGTTGCCGATTATTTTTTTTATAGTGCCTTGATATATGGTTTTAATAACAATCTATGCCATAAAATATGATTAAAATACTATAAATCATCACCATTTGGAATGTCTGTGTCTCAGAAGATTCACATAGAGAACTAGAAAACAGCTGAAACCCCATTATGACTCCCAGAAGGAATAGAATTCAAGCTAAAAATGTATTTTCAATGGAAGGGGAATAACTCTATATCTTAAGATAAAGAGTTATTCCCCTTCCATTGAAAATAATGAAACTTTAGCACAGAACACAAGTCGGTATTTCAACAAAAACAACATATTCACAGTTTATTACACCGACTGTTGATAATACAACATTTTGGAGCTTCCCATTTCAAATGGTATATAATATGGCATATATTTTATATAAAATTATCTGGGGGCTCGAAAATTAAGTGGGCCTTTAAGTACAGAATACACTTTATTTACATGAAGCTGTCTTTCTCATTTTACACCCTAAATCGATATAAGGGGCACTATTAGATATGTGACCTGAAGACCGATGACAACCTGGTCATACATGTATGACTGATAAATTGTATAGTTGTAAAAGGATTTATATGTTGAACCCACAGGCTTTGATATTACCCTCAGCAACTGTCCATAGAGGGTGATTATCCCTTGTAATTTTTTGCTGAGGGTGTGCAAACAAGCTGCCAAACAGCCGGCTCTCCTTTCTTTATGGGCATGCCAGGTTATCCATGCTCTTTTAAGTTCAAAGTATTAAAAGTTTTGTCATTCTCCTCATATTGTCATCAAAGTCAAAGGAACAGCCCAGCCATCACCCGGAGAACCAGTGAATATATATTATCACAGGATGCAGAAGTTTTGTCGCCTGTTATCTTTTCTCGATAAATCGAAGCTGTTTTTTGCGCATCTTTTTTATTTTAGATGAGTTCTTAATCTGCAAAAAAAATTAAATTGTCAAGGATAATAGATCCAAATTTGAATTTATTTAAAGGGGTACTACACACAAAATCCGGCCATTTATGGGACCATCTCCTTTTATACTCAATAGAATATATACAACACATGAATTAATTTCAGCCATGAATTAGTGCAAAATACACTCAAGTGTTCGATGAATGATACCAACAACATGGTAATTATCATGGAAACGAAATTAGGACTCAGTCAAAATTAATTTTCATGGTAATTACCATGTTGTTTTCATCGTTCATAGAGAACATGAATGTATTTTGCAGAAATTCATGGCTCAAATTCATTCATTTGCTGCATATATTCTGTTGAGTATAAAAGAAGATGGTCCCATAAATGGCCGGATTTAGGGTACAGTAACCCTTTAAAATTTCCTTATACATACAGCTAATGCTGTGTAAAATATACACAAGTGCAACAACAAGCATGGCATATACTCTTGATGCTCATTTTGAAGATTGGGCAATGCTAAATGATGAACCCTTGCCAACCAGGGTTGTCAATAGGTACTGGTACCGGTACCGGAACCGGCAGTAATCAGGAATTAAATCGGTACCGGTTCTGATGTCGAGTACCGACGGCTCTCGGTACTGATTATTGATTTCTATTAATATACATCTTAACAAATATAAAGGGTTAATTAAGCAGCTCAACATCGCGCCAAACAAAACGGCGATTGGTCATCGTGATATCATTAGCACATTCAAACATCAAAGGCACCGTAATCGTATGCCGCACTATGACAACTTGTCACTAAATTGACAGAATGCATGCATTGTGTAGGCGCTTGTGATAACTGCATTTCTTGGATGCGGCTGAAATGCCGCCGGATGCAATTATGCACGTGCCGTTTCGCTGTATAAATTTATGACACATGCATCATTTGAGAGGAGTCTGTTGGGCTGCTTGGGCACCGACAAGTTCACAAGGTGCAAAAGTGCCAATTTACCAAACACCCAAATTACCATCGATGGATATATATGATGACATGGATGTTGACACTGTAGAACTCGAATGACGGGATATTTGTGACTTGTGAGTCGTGACATGGAGGCATGGGCAACCAGGGCAGAGTTACCAGAGTATTATGACGTAATGATGCTTATGATCACATGGGTGACATCTATTGAGTTTTATTTTCCCTTGTTTTAACTTTTAGTGTGCTATAAAGTTAATGTCACAGACACAGAGAGTATTTGACTATTTTCTCTCTAAATCTATTTCAAATTTTCGAACTAGCCAACTACAACTATGCTTACTGGAGACGACTTTGGTTTCATTGGGTGACATCATTTATGAAATTACAACATGCGAGTAATATGGCCGATTAGTGAGTTCTCTAATTAATTTCCACACAAATAAAGTGGTGTACCGTGTATCCAGATAAGTCTACAATGTTAGCCGACCCAGTAGTCAAACATACATGTCTACATTCGTTCCACTCTGTATTCCGTCTTTTAAAATATCCTCCCTTTGCGACTTGCCGAAAACCGCCGCAGACAACAACTTAATCGTAAATGTTGTTGAGATTTTCATTTTCGTTCTTTGACTAAACCTTGAACTTAACGAATAATTGATGATGGAACCTCACGAAACAAAAGTTATTTGCTGTATAAAAGTCCACTCAATGAGTACCGATACCGACCCGGTTTGCGGTACTGAACATCAGTACGGAACCGGTACCGAAAGTTGTGGTACCGTCGGTACTTTGACAACCCTGTTGCCAACTCTTCAAACTGATTATATGGGAGAAATGTTTTTACTATTTTTTAGAGATGGGCGGTTAACCGTGGAATCAGTTCGGTTTCGGTTGTCGGGAAAAACCGGAAATGACAACCGTGGTAAGTTGGGAAAACCCGTTGTTTCGGTTGTCACAACTTCCTGTAATCATGGCAGAACACGACGAACAAACGAGTCCTGTGTGGAAATATTTTTCAAAGAAAGATAAGAAATCTAAGTGTGCCGCCTGTAATATATGCAGAAAGGAGTTCGCATGGTGAAATCGCGCGACGAATTAATTACGTTGCTTCCGTGTACACCTATTTTCGCCGTAGTATTGGTATCCAGACGATTGGGACCTTGGACGATTGGGACCTTGGACGATTGAGACCTTAAGTTGGACGATTGGGACCTTGGACGATTGGGACCTCGGGACGATTGGGACCTTGAGTCAAGACGATTGGGACCTTATTCAAGTTAATATATGTTTATACCGTAATATACGTTTATATTTCATTTATATGTTCCTATTAAATAATTATTACATTGGGTTAGTGTTAGTAAGTATAGACTCACAGTGAGTACAGTTTATCAATGTTTACTTAACGCAGCCTACTTAAAAGTAGGTGCCGGTCGTGTTGTTATTGTATGCGTTTGTGTTACCGAAGCTCTTTAAAAACAAGAACAGCTATATAAGATTTCCATTCAGTTCCATTCAACACGTCTCCACCACCGTTTTAGAATCAACCGTTACCACCGATCTTCCGCCACCACTTGAAAGTACCAGGCAATCGTCATAGGGTAATTTCCAGATCATCGACAGTTGTGATGTCCAGAAGAACAAAGCAAGATTACAAGAAGGTCATACAGAGATATAAACTTTATTACTCCCAGCACCTAATGTTAACTAAGAGAGCACCAGCCCAAAATGATGACTAAGTTACGAGTTGGTTGAGATGGAAAGAAAGGCGTAGACTTTATATATAATGTTATTTGAACCTTGAGATAAATGTATATGATTCCATGGAACTATCTCGTGAATAATAACTGAGTTAGCCGGACATCAGTGGAGTTATAGTTACGACTCGAAAGAAATTTCATCGTCATCACTGCTGAAAGAAATTTCGAAACTATATGCACCCGTTCGGCAGAATGAGAGATCAAGCGACCAGTAAGATGTATGCTATCCACCAGTTCAACGACCAATGAGATAATCAAATACCATCGTTATTATTGTTTTGTATTATATCATTATTATATTTGTTAATTCCGTTACATAAATAAAATTTGATTTTAAACTAATATACCGTACTTATAATTTCTTATATATAACTGAAGAAATCAATTACTCAAGGTCCCAATCGTCCTGACTCAAGGTCCCAATCGTCCGAGGTCCCAATCGTCCAAGGTCCCAATCGTCTGACAATCGTAGTATTTACTAGTAAACACAACACAAGTCAGTTTATTTCTCATGTTATTTTAATCATTAAGGCCGTACAAATACTCTGAAAGGTGAATTTGATAACGAGGATACGATATCAAAAGGTATCAATGATTGTTACCCGCATTCCCTATTAGTTTTTATCACTGTTTGGATGTTAAATCGTCAAATATATTTGTGCGCCATTGATTAAAAATGTTATGCCGGAATCGGAGCCGGAATGAATTATACCGTTTGTCGGTAAACTGTTGAGAAATAGCACTCATTCAGGTGACTTGTATTGGATGCATGTATACTGTATAGTGTGTACAATATTATGTTTCCTAAATATGGTAATAGGCATATAGCCAGATAATGTGATTGAGAGATTCTAGTCATGTTTTATTTTCATTTTGTTGTTTATTTCCAATTTTATTTTTCAAATCATAACTATACACATATATCTAGTCACACACATTAGTTTTATGCCAATATAAATGATCATTATATTATTTCACACTTATGATCATATGATGCTGAATTGCAGTCATACACAATACACAGACTCACTTGCATTCTAGCACTGCCACTCGACATGGACATTAACAATATACATGTAATAGTAACAATATGATACATAATTTAATATTATAAAAGGACATGTACCTCACAAGTTATGGTGATACAATTGGTGTGTTTTCTTAATTTCTTTGTAATATGATGAAGCATAATTAGATTTTGTTCACATTAGTAATTTTTATTAATAAAAACCGAAACCGAAACCGAGACTCAACTCTTTTTCCACAACCGAAACCGAGGCAAAATTTCACAACCGCCCATCTCTACTATTTTTAAAGTCAAACAAGAGCTGTAAAACTGTTAACAAGAGCTACGCTGGGCGTGCAAAATACGCCCTCTCTGGGGAAAATTGGCGGATGGAACCCAAATTCGAACTTGACCTGGATTTTGGTGGGAGAAAGTAATATACCAAATTATCATTGAATCCGATAAGCTCTAGTAAAGTTATCATCCGGACAACAAATTTCAGGGATTTTCTAAGTCAAATTACGTCAAAAAAGGGGCCATAACTCTCGCAAAAATTATCGGATTAAAACGAAATTCGGACTTGAGCTGTATTTCGATATATGTAATCCACAAAAAAACGGGTTTTGCGTATAAACATTCCAAAATCGAGTTATCATCCGGAAACCAAAAAACATAAGAAAAACTGAATTTTCTGAGTCGAAAAAGGGGCATAACTCTGCCAAAAATGGTCGGACAGAACCCAAGTTCGAACTTGACCTGTGTTTTGGTGGGAGAAAGTAATATACCAAATTTGGATTCATTCCGATAAACTATACTAAAGTTATCATCTGGACAACAAATTTCAAGGATTTTCTAAGTAAAAAAACATCAAATAAGGGGCATAACTCTGGTGAAAATTGGCGGGCGGAACCCAAATTCGAACTTGAACTTACTTTTCGGCTAATAAATCCATATACCAAATTTTATTAAATTTGGTTCACTCTAACTAAAGTTATCATCCGGAAACCAGGTTAACGGACACCCGGACGGACGGACCAATACTATAATACGGCCGTTTTTTTCAAACGGGCGTATAAAAATCAATGGATGAAACCTATTGAATGGGGGTATCCTATATTATCCTTCTCTCATATGGGTCAATCACGATGCCAACAGATATTCAAATCCAATTTGTTGATACTTGGCTAACAGTGCTTAAAGGGACAAAAGGCACTGGCAGTGGGTAAATTTGTAAAATCATAAAAGTTTTCATAATCATTGTCCCTAAGAAGAAAATTTAGAAATAGGTAGCAATTGTTTTTATTTTTATTGTTTACTAGCTGATGTGCCCGACTTCGTCCGGGCTATTTAGGGATTTCTTTGTGATCGCCTCCGTATGGATAGAATATAAAGCATCTAGGCAAACTATTGTTCGATTGGTCCAGAAACATGCCAAAATTATGAATGTATATAAGCGAGATCAAGGATGTGAAATTGGATCCGCCCATATAGTTCCCGGGATCAAAGTAGGCCTACATACAAATTCGAGTCGGATCGGTCGAGGTCCAGAAACATGCCTATATGAGCGTATATGAGCAAGGTCGAGGACACGGTTGGAAAATGAAATTGGACCTGCCCATATTGTTCGCGGGATCAAAGTAGACTTACATACCAAATTTGAGTCAGATCGGTCAAGCAGTTTTCGAGTCTATAACACACATACATACACACAGACAGACAGAACTTCCAAAATTTATAATAAATAACACTTCAGTGATGAGTTGTCGCATTTTAACACTTTCATGGCAGTTCATGATGGGAGCTGCGCTGATGCAGCATTAAAGATCCTCCATAGGGAGCCTCACATATAAAGAGATACCCAAGTTTGATCAAAACTTCATGGTAAACATTGGATAAGGTCAAAGCATTGAAAAATATTCTGAAAATCATGTTAGAAATTAGACATGTTTGTTGACGAATCACGAAACGTTTTTTGTTCACATAAAAATGGTTTCAACACTTGAAATTTCATTATTTGAGAACTAACAATAATGAATATAAGAACAAAGTTTATCTATTTCTCCATGTTCTTCTTAGTGGTGATGTTTTTACAGAAAATTTATTTGTTTGGACATTTACCGACTGAAAGTGCCTTGGTTCCCTTTAAGTGTGCTGTACAGTAGGAAAATTTTCCAAACCCAATAAGGGCAAGAAATTTAACAAAAATCCACAGACTACATGTCAGTATCCTTCCATCAATGCTGGTATATATACATGTATATTAGCAATCCAAATAGCATTAAAGTCTAACCATAATTTTATTCTCAAGTTACAATGCCAAATGTCCGAACAGAGTGAAAATGAACATATTTCTACTAGTAAGTTCAACATGGGCTGTAATTCCATTTGTAGTCAAACCCAGAAGTATGTGGCATCCTTTCCAGCTAGCTGGGTTATCACCATTCCAAAGAACTACAAGATCAGTTCATTCCCGCAATAGCTGGAGGGTGAAACGTTCATTCGGATGGAAAATTCACCAGCTTCCAGCAAATCAAACAAGGGACGTAACTCAAAGGAAAATAACAATCTGATAATTGACATCCGAGACATGTGTGCAAGGTTAAATGTTCATACATGGATGGATGTAACCCCTGACGATATACCTTGAACCTTCTTCATAGAATTTTCAAAATTGAAATATCAACCTGACAACAAAATAATCAGCAAGTTCAAAGTCGAAAAGGGGCATAACTCCACCAGAAATGGTCGGACTGGATCCAAATTCTAACTTAGTAGGTAGGGCTTCAAGAATACACTTGGTCCTGATACGATACGAATCACGATACATGACTAACGATATGATACATATCATGATACACTAAAATAGTGTTTCCAAATGAATACCGCCTGAGTTATCAGAAACAAAAGTTTTTAACTGGAGGTAGAGTTAATGGTGTTCAATTGTTGGCTAGATGAGTCAAATATACATAGTATACATGTAAACTTGAGAGATAATTGGAGTTTTTGCTTTTTTACACTTGCCCATCTTCAGACATTACTTTATTTCCTGTATTACGATACACAAGACAAAATACGATACACATATTGTTTGAAAGTGTATCGCGATACATTGAAATCACGATGAATCGTTGCAGCCCTATTAATAGGCTCATTTCTATAGTCCCCCAAATTTTATTTTTGGGGGACAAAAAATAAGGACATTTTGCAATTTACATCAACCATCAGCAAGTTAAATGTTATACCTGCTCTAGTTCCTGGACAAATACATGTACATAAAATATTTACAAGGTTTTCCTCATTCAAAAGCAGTCGCATAAAGCCCCCTTTGAAAACCTCTTTGAAAACTTACAGTTTGGACAACTTCAGCTTTTCTTTCATTCTCTAGTCTCCTCTTTTTATTTTCATCTGCTCGAAACCGCTTCAGCTGGAAATTTTTTAAATGATTGATTCAGCGTCTTGAATGTGAATATGCATTTTTACTACAAGTGGATAGCCATGTTTATACTAAAAGAATTTGGCACAAAATCTAGACAACAAGAACGGATGGTCAGATGGACATTTACTTGTCCTATCAGTCTAAATTGCATAGGCAAAAGTTCTCTGATCAGTGCAAGATTTGCAACACAATTATTGAAAATTAATTGGTCAATATTTTTATGTGCACCCATTGGCCACCTCGATTATGCAATATTTCGTCTGCCAATTTGGGGATATAGAGAAACTAAACTAAATGACACTGTGACTCAACTTGGAGGGGGAGGGGTAATATCATGTGGTACAGTCAATGAAGCAATTAGGAATTGGAAAATTGAAATGTCTAAGTAATACTAGATGTCAAAATGAAGAGATATGTATGAAGTAAAATTCAAGATGGCCATGTTTTCCAAGATGGCTGCCGGTGGCCATGTTTTTTTTTTTTTAAATTCGGAACAATTCTATGACTCCCACCTAGTGGTAATCCCAAAGATCCATAAGAAGTTTAGTGACAATCGGATGAGGGATATCGTATGTAGTGTGTGCCAAAGAATTTAGTCATACAAAGAGTAAATGGCCATCTTTTCAACGGAATTCAGTAAATTTGATGGCTCCCATTTAGTGGTCACCCAAAAGATCCATATGAAGTTTGGTAACAATCTGATAAGGGATGTGGCATGTAGGGTGTGCCCTAGGATTTAGTCATGCAAAGAGTAAAATCCAAGTTGGCTGCCGACGCCCAAGTTTTTCATCAAAATCCATTAAAATTCATTAGCTGCCATCTCGAGGTGATCCTAAACATACCTGTAAATTTTCAAAACAATTCTCCAATAAATGTGGGCTGCAGGGTGTGCCGATGGATTCAAATTTGAAGCCATTTTTGTTAACAAATTTCGGGCTCCCATCTAGAGGTCACCCTGAAGATATGTATGAAGTTTTTTGACGATCGGATGAGGGAGGTGGCCTGTTATGTATGCCGAAGGATTTAGTCATACAAAGAGTAAAATCCAAGATGGCTACTGGCCGCCATATTTTTCAGCAAAATTTGAAAAAAATTTATGGTTCCCATCCAGAGGTCATGCCGAAGATCCATATAAAGTACGGACGGACCCATGGCAATAGCTCAAACTTGACTTTGTCAAGTTGAGCTAAAAGAAAAAGAACTTGAATCTAAATAACTTGTTAATTTGATAACAAAGATACTTTCCAGAGAAGATGAGGCCTAAGCAGAATGAGGTCTCCAGAGGGCGAATTTAGTGATGCAAGCCTGCTATGTGGGGTAGTGTCACTAAATTCACACTCTGGGGTCCTCATTCTGCAAATATCTGGCACCATTCTTAGAGGCCTGAAAACAGTTGGCACTCAAAAGTAACTTTGAACAGAGGGCTTCATGTAGGGATCAGCGAATCGGGGATTTTACATCGAATCGAATCTCGATATTGAATCTCCTTCCTGATATCGACATCGAATCGAATCAGCTAGTGATTGACCAGCGTGTATTTCGCTGTCTCATGACAAAAAAACTGCAAAATTCACTAGATACTATATAACAATGTTAATCTTCTTAAACATCCGTTGGAACTTCTGTGTGTTTTTTTAAAGGAAAATCATGACATAGGCAAGTTACTCTCAGTCTCCTGGAGGGTTCAGACCGATTGTTCTAAGGTTTCTAACTGTTTCTGTTGATTCCAAACGACAGCGGACATTGAATTTGATTCATATAATCTGAATTGGATATCTGAAGTTCTAAACGTAAGGTAATCAATTGAGTTCTGCATCTAGCGATCACGCACCATGTAGAAAAATTTACATAGTGTGGATACAGATTACAAATATATGAAGCGATTGACCACCGTCACGGGTCGCGATCGAAGCACATAGGCCTAATTTGCATAATGCACGTCTATTCTGAACTGCATACATTCAAAATTACCTATGTTGGCTAACTTGGCAACCTTGTGCTTCAATTGTTGTGAGTTCAGGTCATTTGTCATGTGTTATTTAGATGCAAAAAATGAGACTACACCAAAGTAACACCGATTCGAGAATATCCGAATCAGCGGACGATTTGATGTTTTCTCGAATCGGGTGCCCGATATCGACATCGAATCGAATTTTGAATATTCGCAGGTCCCTAGCTTCATAATGACTTTAGGGAAACCATGAAACAATGTTATGTTGATAATATTTCCATATATTTAGGCCTGAACCAAGGCTTGTGTTTGTAGTATCCCTACCCACCCTAAAAAATACCTCAAACCCTAATCTTAAAATATTTGTTGTAAACACCTCAAAAAAAGAAAGTCCCCCCCCCTTAATATATTTGGTAATATTTTATGAGATATTGGATGGATTTTGACAAAACTTTACGGAAATGTTTAGTGGTATCTGAGACAAGACCTGTGTGAGGCACCGTCCTTTCAGTTATGTTATAGCCGGCTGAGCACGAATTGAATGGAAGAGGGGTGCTTTTCAAAAGTTGCAAAACACTGATGTAGATTGGAGTCACTCCAGTGTTCCATTGTTCACACAAGTTGTTACTGGCTGTAAATGTGGTCCAACAGTGACACTGCGAGTCCACGATAACATGTGTGTCATCTTCGGGACACAATGTGCCCGCTGCATGCCCATGCCATTCAGTCTAACCACATTCCTTTGGAATGACACCTTGAAGTTTTATGACTGTGAGCAACACAGAGTTGTTGAAATCAGTCTCTTTGAAGCCATTTTTCAGTAAAACCATGGTACCACAAATCATTTATACATATACTTATTGGAAATAAAAGCTCATATGTATGCGGAAATGACGAGCACAGATATAAAGACTACAGCTGAACGGATAGCGGACAAATTTATTAGGTACAAATCTCACCTGAAATTCATCACGGATGCGCTTTCGAAACGCACTATCCAGAAAGGATTTAGGATAAAGTGGACGCCTGCTTTGGACGTGAGTGAATATTACATTTATCAGTGCAACAAAATTCGAGAGGATGCTTCACACAGATTAATGAATGTCACAGGTGAGCATTAGCGATATAAACAACTTCATATCCCGTAAAAATAGTGAAATGGCAGAAATAAAGAGAAGAAAAATGAACTATCTCAGCGTAAATTCCAGGAATATTAAATATAGCCGGAAAGGTTACAATAATGGTGATGACACTTCCCATATATTAACTGTTGGAAATACGCCAAAGAGAAAAGAACCAGACACGTTCGACTGGTTTTCCATGTCACCCACAGTTAAAACACTAACTGAGCCCGAGAATCTTAACAGGTCAATGCACGACAATTCTGTCTGTTCGAGTGGAGAAACTAATAAATGTGATAGGAAAAAAATGCATAAGGACATAAAATCGGTTGTTACTAACATCTCGTCATACGATTTGACAAGTGCACAAGAAACTATTCTCTCAAAGGGCCTTAAATTTATACCGACACGGAAGAAGATAGACCATGATAGATTAATGGCAGACCTTGCAGAGTGGGAGAGGAGAATGAGACTACGTGAATTCTTCGCTGATAAAGGAGACACTTCTCTCAAGGATAATGAATTACAAGAAATGAAATTCAAGGTAAAGAGGAAAGCACTTTCACACCACCGGCCGGGAGGGACCCTGCACTAGATACTTATATAACGCTAGTAAAGCGGGATATAATGGCGAGCATAGATAAACATCTGACGTGCAACATTACTATGGATGAACGTATGGCTATTCGTGAACTGGAACAGAATAAGGATATCATTATTCGACCGGCAGACAAAGGTTCCGGAATTGTCATTCAGGATAAAATCGATTATACTGGGAAGCTTCGCATTGAAATGGCAGGTAGTAACTTGTATGTAGAAACAGATGGTGACAGGACGGACACATCCATCAAATATGTTAAAAAAATGATCAACAGAATGGATAAAGCAAATGTGATATCGGGTGAACTGAAAAAATATATGACACCCAGATATTCCAAGTCATGAAAACTGAAAGGGAACCCTAAACTGCATAAAGCTGGTGCTCCGTATCGGACTATCGTTAGTGGATTGGGCACACCAACAGAAAGGATTGCCGAGGTGGCGGTAAATGAACTGAATGAATATGTAGTTAGTTCACCTAGTTATATTAAAGACACAACCCACTTTCTCAATAAAATAGAGGAGGTGAATAGTGTACCTGATAACACCAGATTATTTTGTTTCGATGTGTGCAAACTATACCCATCAGTACCGAGGAAGGAGGCTTTTGATGCATGTAAGGAGGCGTTAGATTCGAGAAGTAATCTGTTAATCCCTACAGAGTATGTCCTACAGATGATAGAAACAGTGCTCGATAACAACAACTTTTCTTTGGGAGACAAACATTATGTTCAGAGTGAGGGAGTATCAATCGGAAGTCGCCTTGGAAAAAACCTAGCGTGTACGTACACATGTACATGCGTAAATGGGACCAGTCTCTCCTTACGTTCGAACAGCAGCCATATATGTATGGTCGGTATATTGACGACAGATTTGGGATATGGACTGGTAGTGTAGAGGAACTGGAGAAGTTCGGAGAACATGCTAATTCCATTCACCCAAATATTAAAGTTGAACTGCGACATCACGACAAATGTATTGAATTTTTGGACACATGCGTGAAAATTGATAACGGTAAAATATATACAGATCTGTACAAGAAACCGACAGATAACCAACTATACCTGTACCATAGTTCGGATCACCCATCGCACACGAAAAGGTCAGTGGTATATTGCCTTGGATTGAGAATTAAGCGGATATGCACTCGGGAAGAAGACTATAAACGACACCACATTGAGCTGAAAGAACAACTGAGGAGACGAGGCTACAGTGGTAGTTTTATTGAGAGGGAATTGAGCAAAACAGACTTACTGCGGAAGGAGAACAACCGGGTACCCTTAGTAACAACATTCTCAAAAGGACTACCAGAACTGCCAATGATAACGAGGAAGTATATGGGAGCATTACATGAATCAGATCGGATGAAGAAAGTCTTTGATTCTCCCCCTTTATTAACATATCGGAGAGACAACTACTTGGGCGATATATTGGTACACAGGAAGACTGCTAAAGCCGTCCGTACTCCAAACAACCTGTGCACAGATAAATGCAAAGTGTGCAAGATAATAATCACGGATCCCATCAAATCGACGGACTTGATTAATGAGTACAAAGTGGCACAGAATGCTAAATGTGATTGTAGGAACGTCGTATATGCCCTAATTTGTGACAAGTGTTCGTGTACGGTGTATGTGGGAGAAACATCACAGCAACTGAAAGAAAGAGTTACAGAACATATGCGAGACATTCGGCTGCACCCAGATAAGCCGGTGTATGACCATTTCAATACAAATGGACATTCACTTCTAGATATGGAGGTAGCCGTGTTGGAGTATGCTAGTGGGAGTCGCTACTTCAGACTTATAAAAGAGAATGGTTGGATACGCCGACTAGGAACGTGCTACGGTGTTGGATTTAACACTAAAATCAACAACAATGAAATCGATCACTAACGTACATGACGTCAGGTAATCAAACTCAATGAATGTCCGTTATTCGTCTGGCATTTACGAATGAGTTTATGTCAGAGCAACATGTAGACTTTACTGTGTTAATCGTTTTCCACCGACGAAGGCCTATGGCCGAAAGCTATGGAATGAGCTAATAAATCATTTTATATCAATGACAATTGGTCCCTTTATCTGTACTTTATACATATACATTTGTGGAATGTTTCATCAAAATCCAATTAAATATCTTCGAAAATATTACAGAATATATTAGGGGGGGGACTTCCTTTTTTTGAGGTGTTTATTATCCAAACTCATAAATGATGGTTGGACTACCTGTTGTAAAAACTGCATAAGAATATTCTATTTCATTCTACAGTACTACCAGTGAATTACATGCACATGCAGCTTTTAGAGTTGAAACTAATGCCAATGATGCTGAATTGGTCACTCTCTCCATTTTTTTTTATGATAAATTTACCCAGGGTAGAATTACTCAATCTGATTCGATTGTTCCCATATCTCAGATTACTTGCCCAAAAATAATGCTAACCAAAGTCAGCTATAGTATAAAATGACCCAAAACCTGTTATTTATCAACATTTTTATCAATGATATTTGGCCGGATTGTCAAATATCTAAAACCCAACGCCAATTGACTGATTTTAAAGTTATCCATCTTCATCCACAATTTGGTCCGAGACCATCTTCTCGCTCGATTTTTTGCCAGGCGGCCAAAAAGTAACGGAGGTGAAAAATAATAGATTTCAAAAATTGATATCTGATCACTCTGAGCTTTGATGGGTGGGTTCCTCGACTCAAATCAAATAAATTTACCCGGAAGCCAAAAAAATAGTAAATTGGGAGCGCTAATTCGGATTATGCATCTTTAATAACATTTCATGTGTATCAACAAAATATTAAATGACACTCAATGAGGACTGCCGCTTGCCAAAACTGAAAAGTATTTACCTCAGCAAATTTACCTCAGCAAATTCAGCACCAGTGACTCGGAGGATTAGATATAAAATTAAGGCTACACAGGATAGCTTTTTATGCATCAGTCTAATTTATTTTACCCAAACACAACCTTTATTTTTTAGACCTTATTGATAAGAGTTGGTAGATTTTAACCTGTATTTCACACTGAATTAGGCTTTTTTTCATGGAAATTAGTTCGTAAGGATGGTGGTACAAAAAAGAACTTTTTTTCAATATCCCTTAATAAACTTGGCAAGATATTTATAACTGGTAACTGTACATATTATAGTAACTTATCTAATTATAACTTTATCATCCATGTGGTACAAATCAAATATAGAAAGAAAATAATTTTTGGGGGTCTATACTATCGCTAGGGCAAATTGTCTCTGGGGGGCATCATCCAGTTCCTTTTCGGAGAGGTCCTGATCAGGGCTTCTTTACAATAATGTCTCACCTCCTTTGCTTTATTTTTATTGTCTAACAGTTCTCGAGCAAACTCTTTCACTGACTTCTCTTCAGCTCTCTTTGACATTTTTTTCTCCCATGATGACTTGAATTGCTTGACTTTCTTCAAGGCTGAAGATCTGGAATGAAGAGAAATAATTATATTCATCATGCCAGTACTACTAATATTACACACAGATGAATTGCACAGCCAAAAAGTGATAATCATTCATTTTTGGTGAAAATGGTTTACATTTGGCAACAAGAACAATGCCACTGAAGAATAATATGCCGGTTGGATAGTTTCAAAAAGATTACAAAACTTGGGGTTATCAATAAATGGAATTTATCATCGGGAAATCAGGAAAACCCAAATTTCAATCTTGAATTAACACGTTCACAGCCGACACCCATTCAAGTACATGCAGAATATCTTATCACAGGTGGTTTCCTGAAGAAATGCTCTGCATTTTACCCGAAGAAGAATTCGAGAGGAGCGGCGGTCAACTAACTCAAGAATTTGTCAAACCACATGTATGTGTACGAGCTGGCCCAGGTCGATGGGACCAGGTGGGCCCTGGGACGAGCTGGCCCGTTTCCTAATTATTATATTATATATCATGTGTTACAACTTACATATCGTTGGTGGGCTTCTAAAACGTCCGTAACATACTTCAAGAAAATAAAATTGTTCACGAGACAGAAAAAACTCTTTATCTCTGGAACTAGAATTGGTATCTGCCAATAACATTGCACAACACTTACAGTAATGTCCAAAGTAATTGACCACTTAACCACAGCAGAATTATGGGTAATTTTTCAGGATTTAGTCGGAAATATGGCTTGTTGCCATTCATCGGAAAGCTCTCCGCGAGAGCTTGCTGATGAATGGCAACAAGCCATATTTTCCGACTAAATCCTGAAAAATTACCCATAATTCTGCTGTGGTTAAGTGGTCAATTACTTTGGGCATTACTGTACATGTAAGTCTTTAGATCACATTTGTTATAACAGAGACACTTTCATATTCAATTATCTCCTACTAATAGTTGATGAGAAAATATGACTTTATGATGTTATATGACACTTTAGAAGTAAAAAGTAGAAATATGTGTAGGCCTTAAGTAAGAGATAATTGAATATGAAAGTGTCTCTGTTATAACAAATGTGATCTAAAGACTTACATGTACAGTAATGCCCAAAGTAATTGACCACTTAACCACAGCAGAATTATGGGAAATCCGATGAGAATCAGAATCATGATTCTCGTAAAAGTGTTGATTTCATACATTATTCTTTATTTTAAAATAACAACATATTAACATTAACAACAGTATTTTATAAATGACATCAATATTGTATGACATGGGACATGATTGTAGCAATTAATTAACATTCTATTCAGCCGACTCAACAGCGACGGCAACTGCTGGAGTAGGGCCCGACGAATCGGCAATATCAACATCGAATCGAATCTCGAATCGAATCGAATCTTTTTCAAACACTTTAGTAGATTGGCGGTACCGATGAGTGGGAGGTACGAGCAAAAATGGGGGCAAATGTCCGATGATTTTATAACGTCAGTGAGATTACGAAGGGGTTCATTAAACCTAATTTCTATGACATGATATGAACAGTATTTAATCAGTTTTAAACAGTTTAATATATGAGAATGGCACATCATTTCATATTTTGTGCCACTGCATGGGACTATGTGTGAAGCTCGTGAAAGTAAGCAGTTTGGAACTTTGGAGTCAATGGAATCTGATTCGAGTCATTGCAAACGGAAACTCTTTGCGCATGTATACACTTCACCCTGTCGCGCACAGCAGGCACGAGCGATATAAAAATTGCGCATCGTGACTTGGGAATGGCACATACGTAAACGGGATTACAGGATCTATGTATAGTATGCCAACTTGGACCTATCCATCGGATCGATTGAGTTGTCATGAAAGCTAAATGGTCAACCATATTCCATTTCCCGGATAACATCTGCTGTATAAAGATCTTGACCGGATTTGGACACGACATGTTGGAGCCCAAAATGTTGATTTAATTTATTTATATTGTGTTAAGTTTTAAATTTAAAAAATATACTATTTGATTGAGTTGAGTAACGCAATATAGGCTTTTCTGGTGAGAATGTCAAATACCGACATAAAATATGTTCCACAAGAAATTCACTCGCTTCCGCAGCTGGGGCCGGGCAAAATCGCGACATTGCTGGTTTTATGTGGTGGAGGAAACCCATGTGCGCTACGATTATGGTACAACCGTGATGAACACGTGAATCATCACAGATCTACCAGCAGGTTGCACGAGTAACCCACCGACCTGACACGAGTAACCAGCGCTGGGACTGGTAGGCCAATATATATATATGAGCAGTGGGCTATTGGACAACTCAACTATACACATTGGACCACGGATGTGCCAGATTGTATATATAATGCAGTCTATTCCCGGTGATAAAGGACTTGTATACAAAGATTCAAAATATCCCGAATCACACGACCGATTTCGAATCGAATCTCGAAGCTTCGTCAGGCCCTATGCTGGAGCAAACAATTTTGCACATGCCTTCAGAAGTCCACTCCTAGAAATGCCACCGTTTTCATAATTGTTCCATAAACAGAAGAGATGTGCTCGATTTTCCCCGATATTGGACTGATATCTTTTCATCTTTTTCTCTCCCACTAACTTTATAGTCAAAACCTATAGACCTTGCTCAAGGGTCACAACTTGGCGCGGGTTTTGAAACAGCGAGCAATCCGACAATTGCACGATGATCAAAGCAGCCAAGCCTCTGCCATGTGGAGACTCATTCACCACGATGCGCTGCGAACCCACATCGATGTGTTTACAGCGAATACAAGTCCGACGCGCTAACCACTGGACCACGGAGCTCCATCTCTTCAAAACAATCCAATCAGAATGATCAGAAAATAAAAATTACGCTATTTTAGAATTAACGAAAACTATTCACAGGGTTGTTATTGTTGTTGTTGTTCACATGGAAAACCAGATATGGCATTTTAGAACACGAATTTCCGAGAAAAATGACATTATATACAGAACCCCAATAAGATTCTGGAAATGCAATAAAATATTTCGCGCCAAAATGACAGGTACAACATTTTAGAAGCCCACCGACGATACATGTATGTGCCTGTGGCCAGTGTCATGACACTAAGAGTGATTGAGTGTGGCCTGTGGCCAGTCGCCCAGTGTGAGTGTATGTGGTGGTTATAAGCAACTAAATACTTGAAATTATGCCCCTTGGCATTTGTGTAGGGAAACTCGAGTCAGCATAAAAAAAATACCGGCAGCTGAATGGTGTATAATATCTTCGGTTGTTTAATGTGAAAGAAAAAAGAAATTCATAGGCTATGTTAATTCCTCGGTCATTTCAGTGGGATTGTTCGTCAAGCGGCTACAATGGCTACCAAATTTGGTAGGGGGTGGGGGTATTTTTCTATATTGAAATTTTGTGCACAAAAGGGGGTAGTTGTGGAAATGCCAATTTATTTCCAGGAATAAGTATGGTGAGGCACCATTTCTTTTTTGACAACTTATGTGCGACATAGAGTTCTACACGCAAAAATATTTAACCCTTTGAACCCGAGAGACCGGAATACCGGTCCAATCCTTATATTCCTATATCCCGGGAGACCGGTCTGGAAATCAGGCAATATTTGACACGAAATTACAGCTCAATAAACGCACATATCAACTAGAGTTGTACTTCTACTTTGCACACACGTGTCACATGTTTACCCATGTGACTTTGATCGACAAACTGACGACAGAGGGTTTGTTTCTTTGCCCATGTGCAGAGGCCTATTTCGAGAAAAAAAAACCCTGCTTTTTATCGTCGGAAAAGGGGAAGTATTTCGTTAGAAATTTCGCTATCAAAGCCCAAATTAACTAGAATAGTGCTTCTATACTTTGCGCGAATGAGTCACATGTTCATACCTCTGATTTTAACAGCCAAATTGGAAACAGGGGGTCTGGTTCTTCGTGCAAGCTGCATTTTGAGAAATGCCTTCTATTGTAAGCAAAGTGTAAGAATTTCGTTATAAATATATAGCGCGACCAAAGGAAGCCGCAATATATCTATATACATGTATATTGAATTTGGAATAGACTGTCTCATTGAAATACATTGTGACATATTTCGCCGCACACTTGTTCAGTTATTAGCATAGTAGATTGCTGTATAGTTCAGTGTGTATGCTTTACTCGATACACGTATGGAAATGAAAAGGAAATTGCAACGCTGGAAAGAGGAAAAAGAAACCCACAAAATTCAAGGACTTTGTTAGTGACATCGTGGAGAAACTAACCACAAATAACGAAAGTGCCTACGAACCAATTCATACAAACACAGACCAATACGGATATTCCTTCTTCCCGAGGACTGTACTTGACTGGAACAAACTGGACAACAGCACAGTCAATGCCGCCGACCTAGAAACTTTCAAGGCGGCTCTGGGAGAACAAAAATAGCGCTCATCACACCGTCCTGTAAAAGCCAGCTTTGGTCACTAGGACGTAACAACTACAGATACAGATATACGTCCCAATTAAGAGCTTCATGAGTTACGTCGTCGGAACACTATATACTAGTAACATCAGGCGCCTCGGGTTGGGGTCATTTAACGTTCAGGACGTCAGGGTTCAAAGGGTTAAAGTTTGGCTCAGTAAGGTAATGAATCGTGGGGATGGCTTAACCCTAACACTGTCGCTATGGGAAATATTTAGTTGATTGTAACTTGGTCACTTTGAACCACAGTTATTGGAAGATTTTTTATCAAAATCCGCTGCTGTAAGTACATATAGCATTACTTTAATAATAATATAGACAAATATGGAAAGCTCCTGTGTGAGATTGACGAGTCGCCATCCGAGATTGTAACGTCATAACTAATCCGTGCTTCTGTGACTCGGATGGCGACTCGTGAGATATTCAATTTTTGTGTTGTTGGTAATTCACATTAATTAATGTTGCAAGAAATGCCAAATCATTTCGGATTTGCAGTGATACTTTCAAGACATATATATAGACCATTTTACAGATAGCGAGAATGATGCATTGTGGGCCAGAAAGTATCCAAACAAAGCCATGTGCTTTACGGCCGCATGCATTTACTATGGGGGATTTAGGGTGGGTCTATAAAACTAATTATAACTTTGGTATCTGTCATAGTTTACGCGAGAAATTTTAAACACATATCAGGGACATGTACCCCTTCTAGAATATTCAAAAACATTTCCAGTTGCTTGTCGTATTTTAATTGATTTTATGCGATAAAATAATGCGAAAATTCAGAAAATTGCACTAATTTCTCAATATTTTGCAGTTTTAGTAAACGCCTGATAAAAGTCGTTCTATTGGGAATTTTTACACCAAATTTTCAGAGAATATAGAGTAAACACAGTACTATCGGAATATCGTAAAGGAGTTCTGTGTATTTGGTATTAATTAACCCTCAGACTGCTGAAGCTGCCGTCAATAAATTCGCTTTTTCGTGTTCGACGAAAATGAAACTTGTCTGTTTAAAGGTCCCATTTTCGTGTCGAATGGTGATAGAATCTCCATTTGTCAAGTTCATGAATAAATTACATCACACTTAATCGGCTTATGTCCGCGGCCATAAACCTGTGTTTTTATAACAATTTATTTGAGACAAACTGTTGCGCACATACATAGCAGTCGGCGCTTATCAGTTGACGTTAATAATCGTGAAGCCTGTGTAACAAATGTTAAAATACAACGGAAAAAAAATACGTTAAATAAATAGCGTGACCAATGAGCATTCACAAAACAATATACATCAGTTTTGGAAACGAGTAAAAATGAATATAAATGAAAACGCTCTTTATCGTGTACCGGCGCTTTTGCGCAAGAAGGTTTTTAATGGACGCAATCACTGGATTTTGTTTTAGGCTAAACAAAAACAAACAATACAAAATGTGTTCAAACTTCCTCTTTTGAAAGTTGAAGTAAAACATCACGGGTGTTGTTAGTCTATTGTGATTCTTTGGTGAGCACGCAGTGAACACAAGTCATACTTTGCCAAATTCGTGCCGTATATCACACATGTTTAGTATACATGACACGTCGTCACTTTCGGTGAATTGTTGAAACACAAGTGAGAACATCTAACGGAAGTTTTATGGGGATATAAAATAGAAGCATGGCCAGTTGATGTACAGACAGCGAACTAAAAACCTTCCTAAACGGCCGTGGTGTTCCATCAACTAGACGAAAAAAAGATGAGAAAGTGCAGCTAGCCGAGTTGGCACACAAACAGAAATTTCCAGTTATGCAGTCGGCAGATGATCAACAGAAAACGGTTAATACCCAAAAAGCGAAGTTGTTATGCCTGGAGTTTTTGTTGTCTCTTAATAAATGCTCAGATTCTACATACAACGAAGATGTGAAATTCAAGCTTTTTCGCCAGATAGATCCAAAGAAATACTTTGTTGAAATCTCTTGCCATATTTTGCTGTATTTATGCAAAATGTGGATCTCCATCTTAACACATCGATGTAGATTGAAAACGACATATTTGCGGTCATGTAATGAGAACATAAACGCTCTTTATTGGTTCCGTTTTACATGGTATAAAATCATTTAAAATGACCTTCCGAATTACTCTAAACTTGAAAGTTTTTTTTAGGAAATCAATAAACTTATAGTACATGTACGAATATTCATATCAAATTAAATAATACTCACGTTTCTGGGTTACGTCTGTCATTATTGCAACCGAAAACTGCACAGCGATTTGAAGGCATTTTCAATTTATGATTTTGTAAGGGTAGTAGATGGCCTAAGATGGGCACGAAGCGAAGTGATTTGGTTGAATGAGAGTAGAAGGGTGCGAAGCGCCCGGGATGTTCGAAAAGATCGAGAGATCTTCTCCTTCACCCCGGTGATTTTGTTCTCCAAACCAAGTCGCATATATAGCAGACAATGTCGGCATTTTCAGACAACTTTTGAAGAAACCCTAGCATATGGATTAGGTTCAACCTAATCATAGCAAGGGCTTCGTGAAAGAGTATCACCTCGCCCTCTCACATGCTTCAGTTGTCAGTTAAAACATGAAGTTTTTCATAAAACAGTTTCATTTTCTTGAAACGCATGCGAAGCCAGATGTGCGAAGAGAGAATTTATGGACGGCAGCTACGGCAGTCTGAGGGTTAATTAATCCCAAATGCACGGAACTCCTTTACGATATTCCGATAGTACTGTGTTTACTCTATATTCTCTAAAACTTTGGTGTAAAAATTCCCAATAGAACGATTTTTATCAGGCGTTTACTAAAACCGCAAAATATTGAGAATATTAAAAACCTTCTTGCGCGCCGGTACACGATAAAGAGCGTTTTCATTTATAATCGTTTTTACTCGTTTTCAAAACTGATGTATATTGTTAGGTGAATGCTCATTGGTCTAGAGGTGCCACGATTATTGATTTTGATAATCGATAATCGGTTGTCAATAATCGACTATAATCGATTAATCGTACATAATAACTTCAGTGGAAGATTTCCGTAATATGGCCTATTGGCTGGGGGCTGGTTAAATGCACTGTCGCTGATTGTGGCATCGGCTGATGTAATTTTTTACATTAATAAAGTGCATCATAAACCACTGTTAATGACCAATGAACACAATGTATTGAATACCACCACAGTTCTCGGCGATGTTATGATTATAATATTTGTGAGTTCATTTGAACGAACGTTGCGATTGATTTCAGTTATGAATAGCCAAACATACAAACAATATAAAAGTAGGAAAGTTAGAAACTATAAGTTTCATCAAACATCAAGTGCGTGGTTAACAATCACAAACGTGTGCCCCCACCCGCAAAATACAGGACTTAGAACAAGTTAAGTATGATACACGATAACCTGTATTAGTAACATCTAAGGTGACAGTCGGCACATTTCAAAGCCATAGTGCCACCTGTCAAGTTTAAATTTATATACAACGACGTCACCATAAGTTCAAAGCTGCAGTGCCACCGATTTGTAGAATATACAATGGGCCGAAGAGTAACCATGTCGCATCATCAAATGAACTGCCGAGTGTTTGCAACATAAGTTAGTAGTACTCATGTTGTCGGAATCTCTTTGATTAAATTGATGTTGTTAACCCTTCGGTTGTAGATTAAACTGTGTAAAAGAAACACCGTATTCAATAATACCCGGCATTTTCCAACGTCTGAAATAAATAACGCAGATTAATCGACTATGGCAATGGTAATCGATTATCGGCTTTATCAACGGTTCATCGATTATACGATTAATCGTGGCACCCCTACATTGGTCACGCTATTTATTTTACATAGTTTTTTCTGTTGTATTTGAACATTTGTTACACAGGCTTCACGATTATTAACTTCAACTGATAAGCGCCGTCTGCTATGTATGCGCGCAACAGTTTGTCTCAAATAAATTGTTATAAAAACACAGGTTTATGGCCGCGGACATAAGCCGATTAAGTGTGATGTAATTTATCCATGAACTTGACAAATGGAGATTCTATCACAATTCGACATGAAAATGGGACGTTTAAACAGACAAGTTTCATTTTCGTCAAACACGAAAAAACGAATTTATTGACGGCAGCTTCGGTAGTCTGAGGGTTAATTAATACGAAATGCACAGAACTCCTTTATGATATTCCGATATTACTGTGTTTACTCTATATTCTCTGAAAATTTGGTGTAAAAATTCCCAATAGAACGACTTTTATCAGGCGTTTACTAAAACCGCAAAATATTGAGAAATTAGTGCAATTTTCTGAATTTTCGCATTATTTCATCGCATAAAATCAATTAAAATACGACAAGCAACTGGAAATGTTTTTGAAGATTCTAGAAGGGGTACATGTCCCTGATATATGTTTAAAATTTCTCGCGTAAACTACTAGTATGACAGATACCAGTTAAATTAGTTTTATAGACCCACCCTAAATCCCCCATAGTAATTTAAGTAAATGCATGCGGCCGTAAAGCACGTGGCTTTGTTTGGATACTTTCTGGCCCACAATGCAACAGTCAAAATGGTTATCTGTAAAATGGTCTATAGTTGATTGAGTGCAAGAAATATTTTTACAATTGATACATTATTTATGCTGAAATAGGACTTGAAACTAGTTGTGGTAGCGGGAGTCCAGTTGACTCTGAATCCAGTAAATTGGCCAGCTTTCCATACTTCTCTATATATTATTATTATTGAAGTAATGGTGTGTGTATTTATTGGATTTGATGATAATAATTTCCAACAACTGTGCTTTGAACTTGGTCAGTTGGTGGGGGAATAATTTTAATATTTCAATGTTCACCTTTCAGTCCTGACCACTTTCCATACACGCCCAGATTTCGGTTTGCCACGTTGTTCAACGGGTAATGTGGGAATCTCTTCGTCCTTGGTATTTATCATGCTTTTTTCGGAAGTTAATTTAATAAATTGAGTTGAAACTGAATGCAAACAAATTATTTATTTACGTTTATAACGCACGTGCTTCCGGTGGCGTTCGATTGAGTCCCGGAGCAGCTTTACTTCAATTTGTGGATTGGGAAACGGGTCATTACACCTGGATGGTCACTAAAAAGTGTACTCCGGCCCCGACTTCGATTCGGTTTGGGGGGGGGGGGGGGGGGGGGGGGGGGGGGTGTACTCGGAAGATATATGCTTGCATATCTTTCCCACTTTATGGGGAAAAGATATTCTTTTGCTAAATTATATATGTAACTATGCCAATTTATTACATATGTAATAAAAATATTACCGAAAAAAATTATTAACATACTTTTTAATAGCATTAATTAGGCCTAAGTACTTCGAAAATACAGTACTAACGTAACAATTAAGATATTATGGCATTGCAATCCATGTAAAAAAGGACTACCATGCAGTCACGACCTGCACTACTCAGAACTCAATGTGTTTACTTATGTGAACGTTAAGATTTAATTAACTATAAATATTTATTATAACCAATTGCGCACAGGGGCGGTGGAGCCGGGGGGGGGGGGGGGGGCACAGGGGGCACGTGCCCCCCACTTTCCCCCAATTATGGGTACATAATCTTCCAATACTAAATACATTGGAGAAAATAATTTTTTATTCCCAAGAAAACATTCCATTAGTAGACAAATGTGTTTAATCTTATCAGTTATGCCACTATGACTAGCAAGATAGATAGTTAATCCCTTGGTCAGTATTGACACTGTGTCTGAGTAATTGCCCTCTGGGAATTTAACTACAGACTTTGAGTTCTTTGTAGAGCTCAGGTCTTCTGTGGGGCACCATCATAGCCATGTCTTGGATGCAGCATTCATCATACCAATCAAAGGTTAAATTTGAGTGTCTTCAATAAAAGTGCAAACCTGGGGCTTGGCAGGTATACAATTTCATGCCAAGGTGGTTAAACTCCTGATATGAGATCACTTGCTATATACTAAAACAGTTAATGCTGAGTATTCATTGGAATAACTTGACTATGATTGTTATCAACTCAGCTAATTCGTTATTACCGAGAAATAAGAAGAGTTAGAATAATTATTTTCTACATGAAGTTTACTGTGTACATGCAAGTGTTTGTGTACATATATATTATAGTGTTATTTAATATTCAAAGTTACTTGTGATTCTTGTTTCTTCGATATCAACGGTTGTCGTATGTGGAGTGAATTGGATTATACAGCATAGTGTATACTATAATTTCATCATAACATTTATGACAAAGGACGCAGGTTTTGGAAGTTGTATCAACGTCATAGGTCATCTTTCACACATTGGCTGCAACAATAAGTTAGTATAGCAGAGTAGCATCATTTAAACTCTTTCTTATTTTCTACCTCCATAATGGTACATGCTGTAGCCACGAGTAACATCATACTAAACAATCTTTGCGCTGGCGCATATTGGAACAGTTTTCAATTCATTCATGTAGTATTTAAAAAAAAAATGGTGCCCCCCCCCCACTTTTTTGTAGCTTCCGCCGCCCCTGATTGCGTACATGTATGAAGTTGATTGCTTGTGGTAGGGGGTGGGGTCTACCTCTGAATTTTCATATTGCACCCACATCTTTAACCCTTTCATGTCTCCCCGGGGCCATTTTTTCGACTGGCCCATAATAATTTCGTCGGTGGGCTTCCAAAAGGACGTATACTATACCCGGTGTTGGCTTTTTTGCATAATCAGATTCTCCGTGTCAAATTAGGCAATATATTTAGACTTTAGAGTATGCCTATGTGCCCCTTAGTCATCTGGAAAATACTTCCCCCCTCGTCATTGAGTTGTCATTTCCAAAATATCGTACAATTTCATTTTGTTGGGTGACTGAATTTTTTGTTTTCCAAAATATCGTACAACTATTTTATTTATTTTGAGACACATCGTTGGTGGTCAGAGTACTCAGAGTATTGGATATCGATCAACAACACAACAAATGGACAGTGCAGGAACCCCGTTCTGATACACACAAGGAAGCGAGATAATCCAGCTTTAATGTTTAGCAAACGACATTCTGGAATTTGAAAACAAATTACCGCCACTATTCCAAAAGTTCGTATGTAGAAGAAAGTACGTCGAAAATTGGTGACATGTCAATAAAAATAAATATTAAAAAAAAAAGGCTCTTAATTCATATATCTCTAACCATAGTGGGCATATTCCCTATTGTGTGAACTTATTATATATACATAATTCTTGTTATTTTGACAACACATTTGAGATTTATTAAGTTTTTTTTACTTCTCCTACAGGTAAATTTGCAAAAAGTAGTATACGTCCTTTTGGTAGCCCACCGACAATATGCCCATTCTCAATTTGGATGAAATTTTAGTTGTATTCGCCTCCCCCAACCCTTGCATGGTTGGAAATTGGGGTTCCGATGAGTTAAAACTTCTGTTTGCCCCCACTCATAATTTGGGTTGTTTGTTTGTTTCAAATCACAACCCAAATCATTAGAAAAGAAGTAAGGAAGAACATTCAATTTCCAAGATCATGTTTTTGGTTGTTCCTACAAATCCTATACCGTAGTGATGTTATCAGTTTGATTACAATTGCATGGAGCTACATTTATACTAGGATTGAGTAATTTTCATTCAATCCACCTGAGCCATGAGCTATGAAACAACAATGTTAACCCAACCAAACCTAATATTGCTAACCCTGCTGACAATTTGCCACCGTTGGCCCAACGTATACAGGCCTTTTTTCCGAATGACATAGCAAACCGAGTCCGGTCGACAATATTTATGATTTAAAGGTAGGCCTAGTCAATCCGATCAGACCCTCATAAATTACTATTTCTTTGGCTTCGGGGGTAAACAATATTTGATTTGAGTCGAGGAACCTACCTATCAACGCTCAGAGTGATCAGATATCAATTTTTGAAGTTTTGTTATTTCTGTTGTTTGTGGCCCAGAAACACGCCGTCAAAAGGATGGTCTCTGTCAAAATTGCGTTATTATTACTATGGGCGGCCATTCGGTCGGAAATTACATGAAATAAAAGTTAATGGCGGTTTGTGAAAATAATAGTCTCTATTTTCAAAACAATAGTCGTTCTTAGATTCAATAAGAGACAGTTCCGTTTCAATAGCCATATTTTCTTAATCAATGGCCATCTATTTCAAACGAATAGACACCATTTCCAAACCAATAATCGTTATTGGATTCAATAAGAGACAGTTCCGTTTTAATAGATATAGATTCGTAATCAATGTTGACCGATGCAAAATTAATGTTCTATTTTAATTTAATAGTATTCACTGTTCAACTAATATCTAATAACACACAATTAGTAAGATTCGCGCATATTCAATAAACGTACACTCCGTTTCAATAGCCATATTTTCTTAATCAATACAGATATTTCAAACCAATAGACGATTTCTCACAAGCAATGATTATCGTTATAAAACTAATAGACCTTATTATCATTCTAACATTTAAAAGATATAAATTATCACAAATGCAAAATTAATGACGTTCTTTCAATTCAATATCTAATTGCGCAATCTACTATTTCCGGTCAAACCAATGATTAGATGTTTGAAGAAACTGTATTCATGTGACGTCAGAAATATATAAATAAACATGGGAATTCCCAATGTCATGTCGGTGTGACGATTTGCAGTAGTTCACTCGGTGCAAATCAAACGACGATAAATATTCACTATGGTCCACTATAACCACAGGGGCCTGTAACGCGCTCCGCTGTCCGCCCCCTTTTGCACTGCCCATATACGCCGCTCTATATACGCGCCTTCTTCGCGTTAATGGAACATTATATAGACAAGGGGCTCTGTAGAAATTCAACGTTTCACCATCGCTCGGGAGTCGCACAAATTTAGCCCAATCACCTCAGTAATGATAACGATATATACACGGATGGATCGGCAAATAATTCATCTTTCAATAAATACCACAAACTCCCATCAGAAACATTCATACACGTTGCATTTGATAAAATTTTAACCACCGAATATTGTCTCCGGAGAGCGTATTTTTTCGATTTGATCCGGCTCAGACAGCAATGTCCGCTTGTATCTCGAAATTCACCACCCATGCAGTTTACTATCATTACAAATCGGTCAAACGATCAACTAAATATCTGGAACTTAGTGATTTATTGTCAGCTAATAATTTATTTACTCATACAAATCAATACATTGTCGGTAAACAATTCTAATACAGGAGAAATCTGTCGATAATTCCAACTTTTAAAAAGATATTTGTCAAGTGACACAGTTCCTAAATTTAATATTCATTGTGACCTGACCTTTCCATGACTGACGTAGTAGAAACAGCCAATCACCGCTCAGTGTTAGAATCGAGGTCCTCATTTTAATATTCATTATGACCTGACCTCGATTCTAACACTGACAATAAATAACTAAGTTCCAGATATTTAGTTGATCGTTTGACCGATTTTTAATGATAGTAAACTGCATGGGTGGTGAATTTCGAGACACAAGCGGACATTGCTGTCTGAGCCGGATCAAATCGAAAAAATACGCTCTCCGGAGACAATATTCGGTGGTTAAAATTTTATCAAATGCAACGTGTATGAATGTTTCTGATGGGAGTTTGTGGTATTTATTGAAAGATGAATTCTTTGCCGATCCATCCGTGTATATATCGTTATCATTACTGGGGTGAATGGGCTAAATTTGTGCGACTCCCGAGCGATGGTGAAACGTTGAATTTCTACAGAGCCCCTTGTCTATATAATGTTCCATTAACGCGAAGAAGGCGCGTATATAGAGCGGCGTATATGTGCAGTGCAAAAGGGGGGGGGGGGGGGGGGGACAGCGGAGCGCGTTACAGGCCCCTGTGACTATAACACAGTGGAGTAGATTAAATAAAAATTTCAAGACAATTATTAAAATTGTCTGACTAAAGCATGAAACTTTGCACATATGTACATATTTACATACGTATTGTTATTAGATATGGGGCCACGCTGGTATTTCACTTTAACCCCTCTTTTAAGGGGTTTTCCAAATTTAAAGAGTGTTTCGTGGTTATATAATTTACTAAATGTCGCAAGTAATCTTACCATGAAATATACGATTTAAAATTAGGCATATTCAGTGCGTATGACTCTGAGAGATATAATGCCACATTTTTAGGGTAAAATTGGAACTCCCCGCCCAAGATGGTCGTCAAAATGACAGCTGAAAGAGGGAATTTGACGTTTTTTCGCTAATATCTTCTAGATCAGGTTCTGATGTATGGAACTGGTTCGGAAATGTGACTTCATTTTGTATGGCTCATGTTAAGAGCTAATTGGAGCAATGGTGAGAAATAATAGTGCCTGTTCTATCTGTTTGGCGTCATCCCATGGCCCAGATCATTGCCCAATTAAGAAACCGTGTGAACTTATGAACAGTTCTTCCCAGGTCCAATGTGGAAAATTGCACCACCGGTTGATTCATACTGATCATGAATCGGGGTTCTCTTCTCACGTTTCTGCGCGACGGATTGGGAAGGGTCGCAAGCATAAGGTCGTGCTAATGTTGAACACAATCATGAGCGGAAACAAACCGGTATCAACATTGTGGGACCCCGGTGCTGATGTGTCTGTGATCACGCATAGGATGGCCCGCGAGTTAGGTTTACCGGGCCGAGACATCACTCTCTCGGTAACTAAAGTTGGGAATTCAACTAATCGTGCCCCGAGTTCCAAACTGTCCTAAGTGACATTTGGTACGAAACGTCGTATGGGGTATTGTTGTAACTGGAATTCCAAGCTCTACATGCAAGATGGTCGCGGTCCCGACAATGGATCCTGCATACTAATGCCACAAAAGACATTTCTTTCTTGTCCGTTGTGCTCCAAAGTATATGTAGTTGCGGACCGACTTGTGCTATGTGCGTTTGCAACGCGCGTTTCTAAGTCTACTTTGTCCTATGTGCTCCATGTCGAGAATATATAAAGTTCCATCTTGTTCTAAGTACAATACGGGGAGATAATTTGTCATTTAGAACAATTTGAAATTGAGAATTGAGTTCCATTCTGTTCTACACGCCATACGAATGGTGGATTCGGCACATAGGACAATATGGATGCAACTTTTTGAATCATAACATCGCATGAGGACCATCAGATTTTAGGAGGTTTAATTGTTAAATACTTTAACAACAGGACTTACAGACATGACAATTGGAACTTATTCCCTATTCCTTATTCCTTATTTTCAAAAATGTCGCTTTAGACCGATTTGACGGCATGGGTGGGTGGCCCGCCCCAAATACCACCTAGAAACACCCCGACCCCCACCCATCACCCCCGGGGGCTGCCACCCGAGGGGGTGAAAATGGGGTATGGACCATTTTCGAGAACGGTAAGGATTTCGACCGATTTGACGGCATGGGTGGGTGGCCCGCCCCAAATACCACCTAGAAACACCCCGACCCCCACCCATCACCCCCGGGGGGTGTCACCCCGAGGGGGTGAAAATGGGATATGGACCATTTTCGAGAACGGTAAGGATTTCGGCCGATTTGACGGCATGGGTGGGTGGCCCGCCCCAAATACCACCTAGAAACAAACCGACCCCCCACCCATCACCCCCGGTGGGTGCCACCCCGAGGGGGTGAAAATGGGGTATGGACCATTTTCGAGAACGGTAAGGATTTCGACCGATTTGACGGCATGGGTGGGTGGCCCGCCCCAAATATCACCTAGAAACACCCCGACCCCCCCACCCATCACCCCCGGGGGGTGTCACACCGAGGGGGTGAAAATGGGGTATGGACCATTTTCGAGAACGGTAAGGATTTCGACCGATTTGACGGCATGGGTGGGTGGCCCGCCCCAAATACCACATAGAAACACCCCGAGACCCCACCCATCACCCCCAGGGGTGCCACCCCGAGGGGGTGAAAATGGGGTTTGGACCATTTTCGAGGACGGTAAGGATTTCGACCGATTTGACGGCATGGGTGGGTGGCCGGCCCCAAATACCACCTAGAATCACCCCGACCCCCCACCCATCACCCCCGGGGGGTGCCACCCCGAGTGGGTGAAAATGGGGTATGGACCATTTTCGAGAACGGTATGGATTTCGACCGATTTGACGGAATGGGTGGGTGGCCCGCCCAAAATACCACCTAGAAACACCCCGACCCCCCACCCATCACCCCCGGGGGGTGCCACCCCGAGGGGGTGAAAATGGGGTATGGACCATTTTCGAGAACGGTAAGGATTTCGACCGATTTGACGGCATGGGTGGGTGGCCCGCCCAAATACCACCTAGAAACACACCGACCCCCCACCCATCACCCCCGGGGGGTGCCACCCCGAGGGGGTGAAAATGGGGTATGGACCATTTTCGAGAACGGTAAGGATTTCGACCGATTTGACGGCATGGGTGGGTGGCCCGCCCCAAATACCACCTAGAAACACCCCGACCCCCCACCCATCACCCCCGGGGGGTGTCACACCGAGGGGGTGAAAATGGGGTATGGACCATTTTCGAGAACGGTAAGGATTTCGACCGATTTGAAGGCATGGGTGGGTGGCCCGCCCCAAATACCACCTAGAAACACCCCGACCCCCCACCCATCACCCCCGGGGGTGCCACCCCGAGGGGTGAAAATGGGGTTTGGACCATTTTCGAGAACGGTAAGGATTTCGACCGATTTGACGGCATGGGTGGGTGGCCGACCCCAAATACCACATAGAAACACACAGACCCCCACCCATCACTCCCGGGGGGTGCCACCCCGAGGGGGTTGAAAATGGGGTATGGACCATTTTCGAGAACGGAAAGAATTTCGACCGATTTTTCAGTGCAGCGTGTGTTATAAGCGGGCGTGGCACCTTTTCCGTGCAGTGTGTGCATAAGTCGGCGTGGCACTTTTTAATGCAGCGTGTGTTATAAGTGGGCGTGTGTTATAAGCGGGCGTGGCACACTTTTTCAGTGCAGCGTGTGTTATAATGGGCGTGACACTTTTTTAGTCCAGCGTGTGTTATAAGTGGGCGTGTGTTATAAGTTCAGCGTGTGTAATAAATTGGCGTGGCACTTTTTTAATGCAGCGTGTGTTATAAAGTGGGCGTGGCACTTTTTAATTGCAGCGTGTGTTATAATTGGGCGTGGCACTTTTTCAGTGCAGCGTGTATCACAAGTGGGCGTGGCACTTTTTAAGTGCAGCGTGTGTTATAAGTGGGCGTGGCACTTTTTCAGTGCAGCTTGTGTTATAAGTGGGCGTGGCACATTTTTAGTTCAGCGTGTATTATAAGTGGGCGTGGCACTTTTTTTAGTGCAGCGTGTGTTATAAGTGGGCGTGTGTTATAAGTGCAGCGTGTGTTATAAGTGGGCGTGGCACCTTTTCAGTGCAGCGTGTGTTATAAGTGGTCGTGGCACTTTTTCAGTGCAGCGTGTGTTAAAAGTGGGCGTGACACTTTTTCAGTGCAGCTTGTGTTATAAGTGGGCGTGGCACATTTTTAGTTCAGCGTGTATTATAAGTGGGCGTGGCACTTTTTTTAGTGCAGCGTGTGTTATAAGTGGGCGTGTGTTATAAGTGCAGCGTGTGTTATAAGTGGGCGTGGCACCTTATCAGTGCAGCGTGTGTTATAAGTGGTCGTGGCACTTTTTCAGTGCAGCGTGTGTTAAAAGTGGGCGTGGCACTTTTTAGTGCAGCGTGTGTTATAAGAGGGCGTGGCACTTTTCAGTGCAGCGTGTGTTATAAGTGGGCGTGGCACTTTTTCAGTGCAGCGTGTGTTATAAGCGGGCGTGGCATTTTTGTAGTGCAGCGTGTGTTATAAGTGGGCATGGCACTTTTTAGTGATAGCTGAGGGTGTTCCATGAATTCATATTAAGAGAGAAGGGCTATTCACGTTTTTTGATATGTGTGAACATAAGGCTTTCGAACAAATAACAACTTTGGCTTGCTTGATTTAATTCAATAGTTGAGTAAAATATATCAGGTGCATTTTAAAATCAAACTTTCCACCCCACCCTTGGTGGAATTCGAATAAACGAAAAGATTATGTATGACCCGTATACCTCGCTTTTACAAGGCTTCCTTGAAGGTCCTATACCAGATGGAGATGATAAATCTATGATAAATCGAAAATACACTCATAAAAACATACAATAAAACTTAAAGTGTGCCCAAAAGTCCTGACAGACATGACAATTGGAACTTATTCCCTATTCCTTATTCCTTATTTTCAAAAATATCGCTTTCGACCGATTTGACGGCATGGGTGGGTGGCCCGCCCCAAATACCACCTAGAAACACCCCGACCCCCCCACCCATCACCCCCGGGGGGTGCCACCCCGATGGGGTGAAAATGGGGTATGGACCATTTTCGAGAACGGTAAGGATTTCGACCGATTTGACGGCATGGGTGGGTGGCCCGCCCCAAATATCACCTAGAAACACCCCGACCCCCACCCATCACCCCCGGGGGGTGCCACCCCGAAGGGGTGAAATGGGGTATGGACCATTTTCGAGAACGGTAAGGATTTCGACCGATTTGACGGCATGGGTGGGTGGCCCGCCCCAAATACCACCTAGAAACACCCGACCCCCACCCATCACCCCCGGGGGGTGTCACCCCGAGGGGTGAAAATGGGGTATGGACCATTTTCGAGAACGGTAAGGATTTCGACCGATTTGACGGCATGGGTGGGTGGCCCGCCCCAAATACCACCTAGAAACACACCGACCCCCCCACCCATCACCCCCGGGGGTGCCACCCCGAGGGGGTGAGAATGGGGTATGGACCATGTTCGAGAACGGTAAGCATTTCGACCGGTAAGCATTTCGACCGGTAAGCATTTCGAGGGGTGAAAATGGGGTATGGACCATTTTCGAGAACGGAAAGGATTTCGACCTTCAGTGCAGCGTGTGTTATAAGCGGGCGTGGCACATTTTCCGTGCAGTGTGTGTCATAAGTCGGCGTGGCACTTTTTTAATGCAGCGTGTGTTATAAGTGGGCGTGTGTTATAAGTACAGCGTGTGTTATAAGCGGGCGTGGCACTTTTTCAGTGCAGCGTGTGTTATAAGTGGGCGTGGCACTTTTTTAGTCCAGCGTGTGTTATAAGTGGTCGTGTGTTATAAGTGCAGCGTGTGTTATAAGTAGGCGTGGCACTTTTTCAGTAATAAGTGGGCGTGGCACTTTTTAATTGCAGCGTTTGTTATAAGTGGGCGTGGCACTTTTTCAGTGCAGCGTGTGTTATAAGTGGGCGTGGCACTTTTTTAGTTCAACGTGTGTTGTAAGTGGGCGTGGCACTTTTTCAGTGCACCTTGTGTTATAAGTGGGCGTGGCACTTTTTTAGTTCAGCGTGTGTTATAAGTGGGCGTGGCACCTTTTCAATGTATCGTGTGTTATAAGTGGGCGTGTGTTATAAGTGCAGCGTGTGTTATAAGCGGGCGTGGTACCTTTTCAGTGCAGCGTGTGTTATAAGTGGGCGTGGCACTTTTTTAGTCCAGCGTGTGTTATAAGTGGGCGTGTGTTATAAGTGCAGTGTGTGTTATAAGTTGGCGTGTCACTTTTTTAATGCAGCGTGTGTTATAAGTGGGCGTGACACCTTACCGTTCTCGAAAATGGTCCATACCCCATTTTCACCCCCTCGGGGTGGCACCCCCCGGTGGTGATGGGTGGGGGGGTCGTGGTGTTTCTAGGTGGTATTTGGGGCGGGCCACCCACCCATGCCGTCAAATCGGTCGAAATCCTTACCGTTCTCGAAAATGGTCCATACCCCATTTTCACCCCCTCGGGGGTGACACCCCCTGGGGGTGATGGGTGGGGGTCGGGGTGTTTCTAGGTGATATTTGGGGCGGGCCACCCACCCATGCCGTCAAATCGGTCGAAATCCTTAGCGTTCTCGAAAATGGTCCATACCCCATTTCACCCCCGGGGGTGATGGGTGGGGGGGTCGGGGTGTTTCTAGGTGGTATTTGGGGCGGGCCACCCACCCATGCCGTCAAATCGGTCGAAATGCTTACCGTTCTCGAACATGGTCCATACCCCATTCTCACCCCCTCGGGGTGGCACCCCCCGGGGGTGATGGGTGGGGGTCGGTGTGTTTCTAGGTGGTATTTGGGGCGGGCCACCCACCCATGCCGTCAAATCGGTCGGAATCCTTACCGTTCTCGAAAATGGTCCATACCCCATTTTCACCCCCTCGGGGTGACACCCCCTGGGGGTGATGGGTGGGGTCGGGGTGTTTCTAGGTGATATTTGGGGCGGGCCACCCACCCATGCCGTCAAATCGGTCGAAATCCTTACCGTTCTCGAAAATGGTCCATACCCCATTTCACCCCCTCGGGGTGGCACCCCCCGGGGGTGATGGGTGGGGTCGGGGTGTTTCTAGGTGGTATTTGGGGCGGGCCACCCACCCATGCCGTCAAATCGGTCGAAATCCTTACCGTTCTCGAAAATGGTCCATACCCCATTTTCACCCCCTCGGGGTGGCACCCCCCGGGGGTGATGGGTGGGGGGTCGGGGTGTTTCTAGGTGGTATTTGGGGCGGGCCACCCACCCATGCCGTCAAATCGGTCGAAAGCGATATTTTTGAAAATAAGGAATAAGGAATAGGGAATAAGTTCCAATTGTCATGTCTGTCAGGACTTTTGGGCACACTTTAAGTTTTATTGTATGTTTTTATGAGTGTATTTTCGATTTATCATAGATTTATCATCTCCATCTGGTATAGGACCTTCAAGGAAGCCTTGTAAAGGCGAGGTATACGGGTCATACATAATCTTTTCGTTTATTCGAATTCCACCAAGGTGTGGTGGAAAGTTTGATTTTAAAATGCACCTGATATATTTTACTCAACTATTGAATTAAATCAAGCAAGCCAAAGTTGTTATTTGTTCGAAAGCCTTATGTTCACACATATCAAAAAACGTGAATAGCCCTTCTCTCTTAATATGAATTCATGGAACACCCTCAGCTATCAGTTATCAGAGTTCTTAAGTAAAAGTGCGTGTTCCTTGCTTGGGAAGTCCATAACGTGCGAATAAATACATATTGTCATACAGCGGCTCAAATCTGGCAAAGCAAGCGGTCATGACGGCATAACAAATGAACATATACAGCAAGGATCTGATTCACTATTGTTATGTTTGTGCAAACTGTTCAACTCTTTCTCGAACTTGAATGGATTCCCACATCACAAAAAGTCGGAATTATCGCTGCACTGTACAAAGGAGCACCGAAGCCTGCTACTATTCCAGATAGTTACCCTGCGATATCCATACTTCCCGTGATATAAAAACTCTTCGAATGTGTATTGCTAAGACCATATATGGATAGCGACAACATGGCTGTATTCCCAAAATATGTTACATAATGGATTTCAAACCGGAGTAGGGTGCAACATGACAACTTTTATCCCCCAGGAGGCCATTTCATATGCACGAGAACACAATTCCAAAATCTCCGTAGCCTTCTTAGACGCTCAAAAGGCACACATATGGAATACTGGCCTCCTATTCAAGTTCATTCGCCTAGTTTTCTCAATAAAAGCCATTTGCATGCTACATTGTATATACAGTGATATAACAAGTCAATTGCGCTACAATGGATTCCTGTCAAATTCCTTTTCTATTCGCCAAGGAACACGGCAAGGGGTTTAATCTTATCTTTCTGCTATATAGTCTATATCAATGACCTCCTTGGTTCTCTAACGACCATACGGATGGGACTTACCTTAAACAACATTCCATGTTCGGCACCGACTACGATGGACGACATGACGCTTATATCTCTACCAATCTATCTCAATCTGGTCACGACATCATATGCTACCAATTATAATATAGTATCAAGTGGCGATTTTATTTCTCCTGCACCAAAAGCAGACTAATTGTATTCAATGATTCGAAGGTTTCTCATTCTAAGGCACACATGGTGTGGTATTTAGGTCCAAACGCAATTCTTGAATAAACAGATGGATGCTACTCATTTAGGAATGGTACAAGATAAATTCGCCACATGGAAATCTCATTCACTTACCTCTGCATCACTAAACTCCACTCAGAATGTTACAGCTCACCAACAACGTCTATTCAAAAGGTCAACGGCTGGTTATATGTATTATGATATCTTCCAAATTCTTGAAAAATATAACCTCATGATCTACCTCACAATTTCTGGGCGACGGATTATTCCTAGCAAAAGACGCATGGAAGAAGCTTGCTAAAAAGCCCGTTCAAGATCATTATTCACACTCATGGCTCAGTGCAGTAGCCTCTGACGTCTGAGTCTGACCCGAACGTCCACACTTTGTCAAATTGCACGTAAATCCTTTAGATTTTTGGATGATTTGGAACCGAGCTCACGCGCGTGCACATCTTTCAGAAAAATACCTTAAAGGTACGAGAGGCCTTGGCGGTGAGTATCCTGTAAAAATATTTCCACCGGTCAAAAACCGCCACAAACAGAAAGAATATTAAAATGTAGACAGACTTTGTCCGTACAAATAAGAAATATCGCATATTGCTTGACCATTGTTGTGTAAACAAAAGCATAAACAGTTACTTTCCTGGTGTTTGTTTATATTATGATGGTAAACATAAAGAGCGTTCTTTGTTGCTGAATTCCTGATATGGAACTAATAAAGAGCGTTTATATCATTTGTGTGTGATTAGCCAGTAACACTGTGCTGTCTTATGTAACACAATCAGGCCCTTGCTTAGGTAAAATATAGTAGGTCTTTATGATAGCAATGCTGTTTACGCGAAGGTCATGGTATATATGAACGAAACTGTATGCGTTTTAGTGTTTTCTGTTTACGGTGATTGGAACAAATATGAATATTTCCCACAACTAAGGCCTCCCGTGCCTTTAACTTAGGCCGACTGCTAAACCGGACCACATTCAATAATCAAACATTCCGTAACATTTCTTCTGTTTGCTATGAAAATGAAATCGTGCACATCACGTTTTCCTGCCAATCCGGCACTATGGTGAACGCTTGCAAATCAGTATTGGGAATTTATCATAAATCGCTTTGGAATTCCCATGTATATGTATATCTGGATGGCTTTTCTCGCTGATAATGACTTATTCGCCATGTTTCTTGGTTCTGGAAATGACACGACTTTCAGCTCATATACTAATTCTCTGGATACTGTCGTTAACTCCACCGCAACTTTCCTCTTGTTCGCAAGCAAAGCAATCAAATGAATCGAACATACTAGTATTATATTGGTATCTAATGGCATCGCTTGTCGATCGTTATTGCTCGATAGCCGAATTCAGTCTCTAAAAATGTATTGATGCAATTTATTTCTGGAACTACTGCTTAGTCACACGTAGTCGGTAGCAGCATGCAACAGCTATCACTTTATGCCCAAATATATAAGCAAGCTCTGTTTGTAACCACTTGCGTGCGATATAGAACCAGTGTACCGTTACACTATACGGTATATATCACTTCTAACGCTATCTCGGAATCATTTCCAATCTCACAAGGAACGCGCCAGGGAGCCGTTAGCTCACCGTTCTTCTACCTTGTTTTCGTTAACGACTTATTTCTCGAACTCTCGAACTCTCAACTTGGGATGACCATCGACAATATCGCATGCTCGGCCCCTACCACAGCAGACGATATAGCAGTTGTATCGCTCACGAAATCTGGTCTCGACGCAATGCTGTCCATCTGCCACACGTACAGTGCTAAGTGGAGGTTCCAGTTTTCAACTACCAAAAGCAAGATCGTTGTCTTCAACGAGACAGCTCGTCAGCATGAACAGCATAGGACATGGCAGCTCGGCGGGAATTCTCTCAGTGAGGCCACAGAATGCACACATCTCGGAATCACTCAAGGAAAGTTCAATAATACATCCACCCGATCAGAGCTCATAGCCCGCAAAATGAGAAATAAATACTTCTCTTTGGTGGGCAAGCAAATGACTCAATCATGTTCTCCATCAGTGGTGGCCAAACTATTGAAATGTATTGTTCTTCCAAAGGCGCTATATGGATGTGAATTACTGCCTGTGGACAACGACTCTGCTATCTTGACAATTGAAAGGTCATTCCGACTATGCGTCAAACATCTGCAATCACTCCCAACTAGGACACCAACTGATGTGGCCCTCAGTCTCCTTGGATTGATGCCGATTGAGAGAGAAATCCATATCCGGAAACTGTTCTTCCTTGGGAACCTCGTGCACCTACCGGTTGGACATCAGACACCTCTAAGAATATTCCTGGTCAAGGCTTATCAGCATTTACTTTTCAAGCGCCCCAGTTCCGGATTTGTTAGCGACACTTTCATGCTATTAGAAAAATATAATCTCTCAAGAAAAATATAATCTCTCAATGATTCTGACTGACTTTTTGAATAACGGAATATTCCCATCTAAATATGAATGGAAGAAAATGGTCCGTGAAAAGGTCGAAGCAGACTACTGTTCATCTTGGCATCGATCAACGACACTCAATGCCGACTTATCTCTATTCATACGCTGCCACCCACAGCCCAATCAAACATGGAGAGTTTGGAACTTGTGCAAGAATCACCGCTCAATCTCACAACCAATGAAACACTTGGCGAAGCTGCTCAACAAGTCTACTTACCCAAATAACTTAACGTGTAAAATATGTAACTCTAACTATAATAATGAGTTATACCATATATTTTGGTCATGCACCTAGTAGATAAGTACTGGGACATGATTATTAACAAACACGGAGTCTCCATGTATATATTCTTGTCCTCGCTAGCACCAACGGAGCTGATGACTGTGCTCTTGGGAGGTCAGACCCCGTCGCCATCAGCGGAAATCCACGATTGCTTGTACATAATTATCATGGACACAAGTTTCTTTTTGTTCCATATATGCAAAATGGTCAACAACAGCGGCAACAACTAAGACATATACTAATATATATACATGCTTACCGTCCGTCTACTCCAAGATAGACAGTGCGAATAAGACATAGTTTGTCTTCCAACTTATACTGTCTATTATATATAATTTAAATGTAATCATATATGTGTGTAAATATAAACTCTCCCGAGAGGAGGCAATAAAAAAAAGAAGATAATAGTCCCTCCTTCGCACTAAGACAGCACACAATCTAAACACATGCATATAGCATCAGTCCACCGTTGTTCTAAGTTAAAAATTACTCTAACCACTTACGTGTGATAGAGCATCATTCCATCGCAAAGCATGGCATAGAGTTTCAGTTTCACTGCCTCACTGTATGAATTATACGATATATAGTGGCATCAGAATTATGCCGTTACATCAGTTTGTGTTAAATTAGAATGCGGGAGCGAGTAGAGTGACACGGACAGAAAATTATACAATCGTGGCCATGAAATGGCTGTCAAAATGGCCGCAACTCCAAACCATACCACGTAGAAAGCAACATATTGGGTAACCACATAAGAGTGAAATACGTATTGGCAATATACAAGTCGGTTGTTAAATATCTTTAAAGGTACACACACCATTAAAACAGATCAATCTGAAGGATCATCGGTCACTGCACAGCAAGTCAACCCCCCAATGATTTACGTCTTTAACGTTTGGGTGTTCTGCTTATCCAACACCCAACTGTTGGGCAAAACAAAAATAGCTCGTGCATGCAACACACGAACTAATGTTTCGCCTCACAGTGCATGGTAGTTTCATTCGGCATGGTGATTAAATATTGAATGCAACGCCGAAATTTAAGTGCATACTCTAGAGGTATAAATACTAGTTATATTTCCGGAATTGTCAACACTCCCGGTGATAATCAACGATACACGTATGTCTCAATGGTTATTATACTGTAAAGAAACACTCATATCTTCAATGGATTAGCACCGAATCTCACCCGGTCAAAGAGACTGTACATAGTACATTGTATGTAAGACTAATTTTCATTCTGCTACCAACCCGGTTTCTTAGCAGACAATTTTGTTAAAATTACTTCAGTGGTCACTTTACAATTAGAATAAGCTACAGCGCAATGCACACTATTAGTTTTCAGTATATTTTTGTTTGAAAATATATTACCATTACCACCCACGTAATCGTGCTAAATATCAGGTGATCATCGTTTAAGATGTTATTCCAACGTTGAACATTCACCCAATATTGTTAGTTGTGGTTCTGTGTGCAACAGACATGTGTAACATTATGGAAAATGGGTAAACGCGGTGATGCGGTTGAAGACAACGTAGTAAGTTTCGCGTAATTGTGGCCTTGGTGAATTCAACCAAATATAATTTCCAGGTATAAACGAAATATTCGTGTTTTATCACTTGATCTGAGGCAACTATAACTACTATTTTGAGACACGTGCAATAGGATCTACGCATTCTCCCCAGTACAATATGAACATAATTCATACCGTTTTATAGTAATTAATTTTTTAAGGTTTTATACCGTAGATATCAAAATAAATGGTGATCGGTCTCATTCGTGAGACTGCTCTGAATACATATATTTCTGCTTCTAGAGAAAGGCCGCATAGTCAATACATCCCTACTAAATCCCGTTTAGCTGTTTAATTACACATATATCACACGATTCAAGATTATAGCGGTACAGATAAAACTGCGTCATTTTTCCGTTTCTGGACGCCCAAAAGTCCAGATTTAACCGTTCCACAAGACCCTGATTTCGCTTGCTCTCTCGTGAGATACATCAGAAAGAATTCGTACATCTCTAATCAAAAGTTTCTCTTATACTTGTAGTCATTCTTCCTCGCAATATTCGAGCGTTTGTTCACTCGTATAGGACTAGCTATTCAATTTTGCACTAAATGTAAATTTCATTCGATTTTGTCCATTTTGGTGGCCATTTTGGGAAAAATATTCTACATATATGGTTTACGACTAAGCAATGTTTGTGTATATTTCAATTTATTACGAATTTGGCATTAATTGGAACACCTGCTGCAGAATTCAGTATTTTCCGATAACAACAGACATTATGGACGCCATCTTCAATAGAGAATTTTCCCCAAAGCGGATTTGAGCGGATTTTGGATATGTTGTTCCCTACATTCTGCCCGACAATATGACACCAAAAACAGCTTGTAAACAATTTGTTCTAGGTCCAATGCTTCAACGACCAGACTATGGTGTCTCCTGGTAGCCCAATCATTTATCTGGCACCGAAAGTTAACATCGGCGTTATAACTTGCTCCTTGTGGAAGATTTTGACAAAATTGTGGACCTGGGGTGCTGTTTTTGACACCTATATAACAACTTGGATCTAAACGTATTGACCGATATGATAAGTAACAATAGGGTTCTTGTACTATTTTTAGAGTAACAACATGGTTCTTGTAATACTTTTTAGGACTATTTTGTTCTAAGTCACATAATTCCTGTGGATATCGTACTTAGGACATATCACATTATCTCAATCGCTAAAAGTGTGCAAATAACATTATGGAATCGAGAATAGTTTTGAGTATGTTGTGTTCTATGTGCATGTTTCTTCCTCTGCCCACGTGTAATTCTGACCAGGAATCCGTACCTGTACCAGTATATTCCTATTATATGAAAGCATCCTATGTAATGGCAAGTTTACATATATCATAGACAATGAGGCATTGAATTAGGCAATCATTTCAAACTTGCAATTCCCCATCAGACTTAATTTCGCAACGCCCAAAAACAAGACTTAGTCCAGACACTTTATATTCTGCCCTGCGTGTTTATATACACCATATACTGTTTATTAACGGAATTGCCACAAACCCATATATGCAATCCACAACCGAAATTCCACAAGCATATGTATACACAGATGGCAATGGATCCGGATGCACACCGATACGATTACGGATTCATGGATTTTGTTTGTGTTCAGAATCATATACGGATGCACGCTGGTATATGATATTGATAAATGGAGATGCCACGGCAATGTTAAATTTGGTATATGCATACACCCGTAACCTATACCAGTGTGCATCCGTGTACCTGTATACAGTAAACTCTTATTTTCACGACTAATGGAATTGGTTGTTTAAAGTTGACTTGTTCTGCATGTGTTATGTATTGGCTTCACAAAACGGCATCCAGTGTAGCTGGCGTGATAATTATGTTCCTTTATTTTATGGGACCTTTTTGTTTTATATCATCGCATCCACCACTTTATATATTTGTATTATATCAATGCACATGCCTCTCTCTATATATATATATCTATCTCTCTCGCTCCTTATACTTGCATATACTTCGCCCAATCTGTCCACAAGTTTCTATACTTACGTGTGTTAATGGTTTACATTTAAACCTATTATTCCTTATTTATTTCATCAATACATTTTGCACAGTGCTACATTTATATGTCACATGCGTATGGCTTAATTGCTGTGCTAACATTTATACTAATTTTGTACTTCATTTCAACATTCATCATTGGATTAATTGTTTCTAATGCTTTTGAAATTTGTTTTTCCTTTTCATACGGCCTTTATTTGTTTAGCCTTTATGCCGTTTTCGTGCGATATATGTAAGATACAAATGGCCACGCTATTTATGCCAATGTCTATTATTTGTGTGTGTATGTATACAATTTGCCTGCCGGCTTGATCTAATTCCGTGATTTTTTGTGTGATTCCAGGTTGAAATTTAAACTACTATAATTTTACAACCTTGGTGTCGATTTGTCCCAAACAGCCCAACTGAAACACCTACATAATTTTAGATTTTATAGGCCACAGAAAAGTGAAATTCCGTAAAATTTGGTGATTCCGTCACGCTGGAATTCATGAGCTTCAAGCAACATCCTCTGGCCGTCCATTGTTCTCACAGTACAGTGAAACAAAGCTCTTTATTTATACCATATCCGGAATGGATCCGGGCCAGCTCGTCCCAGGGCCCGTGCACTTGGTCCTGGTGGTTTTGGGACGAGCTGCGCTGGCTTCTTGTTCTGTGTCAATTGATTTAGTATATAAGTTTATACCACAAGTTCTTTCACTCGTTCTGAAGCCATCTCACCCTCTGATCGAAGTGTGAGGTGTGGCAAACCGTGATGAGCCGACCGTGACTGGTTACTGTGTAAACAACCCGCTTATATTGTTTTGATAGGAGTGGGACAATAATGACTTCTCCCAAAATTAAACCAGTGATAGTGAGATGATTAACTAAGAGAATCAGAGAAATATATTCAGAATATGAAAACAGTACAATATATTGTTTATTCATGAATTCGCCGGTTTCTCGTTCAAACCGACTATATAAGTTGATTAGTGGCTATTATCTTTGTAAACAAACATACCTAAAGTAACAAAAATGTTAAAATTGATAGACAACACCCTGAAATATATCCTAATCTTAACTTAAGATGGATAACTCTAAAATAAAGTGGTTATTATTACCACTTGATTTTAGAGTTGCACATCTTCATCCGCATCTTCATCCGTTTGACCACGTGCTTCCGTTACACAAACAATAGAAATAGCAAACTTCAAAAATCAACATCTAATCACCCTGAGCTTTGATGGGTGGGTTCCTGGACTCGAATCAAATATTTTTTACACCCGAAGCCAAAGAAATAGTAATTTAGGAGCGTCTGATCGGATCGAGTACCTTTAAACTTTGGTATCTAATTATCCATTGGTCGGTAATATGCCACTGTAACAGTTATGTTTACAAACAATGGTTTTGACATGCAAAATCTCGATATTGGGAGAGTTATTAATAATGAAAATAAATTTTTATAAAAGTGATGCTATTTCGCATAAACCCACTTCAAAGGCCACTAGTCGTTTTAATTACCATTGAGCATTGATATTGTGCGTATATATATATTAGACAGACACGCGTAAACTAAGCTTGAGCCTATATACTACAGGATTGACAAAGTCTTGTTGAGTTGAAATATTTTTATTTTTTCATCGTGGGATTGCATGCCTCGATACATATAAACACAATTAGAAAGATACTCGTTGAACGATTGCTACAATGCAAGTACACATCTCTCCCCACATATTGCATATACACATGTACCTTGGAAATGCTCATTCACCTATATATACACATATATGATACAAAACAATAAACCTGCGCATTAAACTGTGTATGTACGATGGGTGAGGTTATTTTACGATCCAATAGATCATGCCATGAATCTCTATACTCTGGCTAACACCCGTAGAGATCATATTCCACTAGTACAAAACCTTGTAACGTATTGAAGGTTTTGACAAGGAACTTTATATTATATATATAATGTCGAATAAATAACGCGGGGAAAATATTTCTTAGCTATTATCTGTTCCTTAATAATGTACTTTGTTGTAGGTGAAGGTTCCAACTCGAAATTGCATGATTTTCTGTGGCTTTTGCTAGTCGATATCGCACTTAATTAATTACTTAGGAGAAATTCCATAATTCTAAGCGACGCAATGCAAAATCGCTCATAAAGTCACTTAATCGTAAAATTTCGAGTTTAGACCTTCACGTACAGTGAATTACATTATCAAGGAACAGATAATAACTAATAAATATATCCCCCGCGTTATGTTTTCGACTGTATAAGGTTCCCTGTCAAAATTTCAAAAAGTTCCAAGGTTTTGTACTGGTGAAATATGATCTCTATACGGGCGTTAGCCAGGGTTGAGATTCATGGCATTGCCACTCAATGCGAGTACACATCTCTCCCCAACACAATTGTGTACAAATCGAGCATGCAGACATAAAACATTTTTCACACAGAAACTGTAACTCCAAATTTTGAAGGATCTATAACAAATAATGACTAACAATTGAAATCTGCATTATTCAAGAGTCATTCATGCACCGGGATGATCGATTCCCCATGCCAAATATCATTATATAAGGTGATAGTGGTTCTCTAAAAAACAGGAGAGGATCCTCAATTGCCGCTCACACCAACTCGGATGTTTAGAGTGGCAATGTCATGTACCCACTATTCCAATATATATCGACATGTGAGCATGGACACCAATACAACTCCAGTATGCAATAACGGGTAGGGTGATCTATTCCGAAGGTTTTCTATTCCGATAGTTCATTATTAAGCTATTCCGAAGGTTCGCCTTCCCGAAGGTTCGCTATTCCTAAGGTTTTCAATTCTGGGCGTATTTAGCCAGAAATGAATCAAAAGTTACACCCCCCCCCCCCCCAAAAAAAAACACACGAGGAATGAAAAATACGATTACGCTAATTTTCACATATACACCCCAGCTATTTTCCAAATTGTCCCAAATGTCGGGTATTGGTGGCAGGAAGACAGTATTAGTTTACCGTTTATTATGGAAAGTTGAAAACACGATGACTGCATGACTGAAATAAAATACATGTACTGTACAAAAATATATCAATGACGAGCGTTCTATTTTTGTATTCTGGCTCATCTGCTATCTGTAACAAGTCTTATTCTCGCCGGTTATTTCGAACTCTATATATAATGGAAATCTGGTGACCTAATTCTACGAAGTATAGAGAATGTAGAATCCAACAACATCATTTGACTAGAGTTTCCCTTTCACAGAAACTTAAATCAGCCATTTCTATAATATACATGTAACGTATATATACAATGCACATACGTATGTTTTGAATTAATTATACAACAGTGTCGTTTATATTATTCATGTGATGCAATATTAAGTATTACATGTTTGTTTATATATTTATTTATTTATTATTTGTATTATTTATCTCGTTTGTTGACTCTATAATATATTGCGTAACGTAAATATGTATTGAGAAATAACGTCATACGTAATGATATTAAATCTTATGGAAACCCGGGGAAAAAAAATCACATTTACTCTTTTGATGTTTTAAGTTATTTCCTTCATAAAAAGAGTCTTAGGGATAAAGAACCCTCTCAATACTTTTGAATATATAATTAACCTTTAAAATAACACAAAACTTCGAAATAGCGAACCTTCGGAATAGAGAACCTTCGGAATAGTACATGCGAGATGCTTGAATGTCGAATAGTACATATATATATATATATATATATGCATGAATTGTACCCACCCCGTTGATATACTCGCGTAGGCAATGACAAGCCATGCTCTATTTATTAAATACATAAAGGTATTATCTATTGCATATTAAAAGCAGCGAGAAGATCATTCATTTCCAGGATATGGTTGGGTTTCTCTTGTCTGAAATTCAACAACACTCGTCCTCCTGGAAAAAAACACAAATGAATACAAAATTGTATAGCCTATTTCGCTGTTTCCCCATATCAGATATTTTTTGAAATACCGCTTCAGTTATCAGAATCGATTAATTGCCCAAAAATAATTCTAACCACAGGTCAACTATAGCATAAAATTGCCCAAAACCTGTTATTTATCAACATTTTGTTCAACAAAATCTGGCCGGATTGTCAAATATCTAACACCCAAAGCCACATAATTTTAGAGTTATCCATCTACATCCGCAATTTGGCCCCAGACTATCCGCTTGCGAATATTTGCCAGGCCGCCAAAAATTGACATATTTCGGGAAATACAAAATTTCAAAAATCGATATCTGATCACTGAACTTTGATGGGTTTCTCGACTCGAATCAAATATTTTTTTTACACTCGAAGCCAAAGAAATAGTAATTTGGGAGCGTTAATTCGGGTTATGCTTCTTTAATAAAGATGCTCTATTATTATTCTTCTTGGAAGCACTTCCGATAAAATAAATAAGTATATCGATTTCCTTTTCAATGTTTTTTTCTCTCCAATTTTTAATACCAAAACAACACAAGAGAAACATCTGTTGTAGCATATATTTCACTTAAAAATGTTTTAAATGATAGGTTTCTAATAAAAATGATGATAATGTTCTAAATATAGCTACATGTTCTACGCCGGTTCATAATACATAATGGGTGAAAAAAATTATTTCCTAGTGAAAAGTTCATGTTATTATTTTATACCCCCCCCCCAAACCTATACAGGAAGTTCGGCAATATTAGATGCACCATCTTTAATGATATAAACTCAAAATTCAATTGGTAGTAGGTTAAATGTGTGTATTATTCAGTTACTATATTGGTAGAATTGTGTAACGTAACTGTGGCACTGTTAAATTGTCCACGTACCTTTTTCGACCAACAGCATTCCGCCATTTTGGAATGTATCTCCCTTGAAATTCGAAGGTACGCCTGCTTGTTTCACCTGAAATTGATAAAAAATATATAAAAAAAATTTAAAATGAAAAAAGGAGAAGATATGATTTAAGATACCCATGCCCCATATATTCCACCGGCAGTGTATCTGGGTGCAAATATCTGCTGCTCACGGTTTTTGTTGTGTTGAGACCCAATCCTGACACATTCTATGTATATGTTTTATAAATAATTGTCTTAGGGTGTAATCGATTTTGAATCATTGTTCTTGTGTGTTCTCAAATGGTAGAGGATCAAGACGTGATCCGTGAGTAATGATTCGAACACCGAGAATAGACCAATCTTGAACAGTGAAGGAACATGTCAACGGGTTAGGATTATCACTCTCCAGTTAACATGGAGAATCCAATCCTGTGAATAAGATACCAGTGTTCAAAACGTCAAGTACATGTTCGAAATATCATTCACGAACAACCAAGATCACATGAAGTAAACCTCAGCGACATTGAGCTATGAATAGTCTGCTGGTGTTTAAATGGTCATCAACTTTCAGTCAAACTGGGATAGATGTGAAACATTTAAACAATTATAGAAATAATGGTGGACATAGTGAATATCACAATAAGCTATAATTATGAATGATTATATAGTTATGATTATAAACTTATTATTATATTGACCAGCTTAATAAATTATTATGTTAATCAGCTTTTTAATTTTGATCGGATTTGCAGCCTTCAAATGCAAACAACAACAACAACAAATTTTTTTGAAATGCCGCTCCAGTTATCAAAATCAATTAATTGCCCAAAAATAATGCTAACTACAGTCAACTATATAGTATAACAAATTGTTCAACGAAATTTGGCCTGATTGTCAAATATATAACACCAAAATCCACTTTATTTTATAGTTATCCATCTTCATCCGCAATTTGGTCCGAGACCGACGACTTGGACGAATATTTGACAGGCCGCCAAAAATGACATATCTCGGAAAATAACAAATTAAAAAAATCGATATCTGAGCTTTGATGGATAGGTTTCTCGACATTAATTGATTTTTTTTACCCCAGAAGCCAAAGGAATAGTAATTTGGCAGCGTTCATTCGGATTATGCATCTTCAAGTTTATTTCGGATAACATCTATTTTATTTTGTAAATATCCGTGTTTTTAGAGGAGAAAACTGTCGTACATTTCAAACGTTCGTCCATACCTGTCATGCATATGTTATATCGTGCACATATCAACTTCTAAACAGGAAGGACCAGGACTATGTATTTGCAAATAAAAAAACTGACACAAAGACTACTGTAGTTCTGTCCACAGAGCCGATCTATGCAGCAGCCCAATTTTTTTTAAAATATTGATTGCTCAGTGGTATTGGGTTGGCTTCCCGCTTTATGTGTGACAATTTGTTGACACCGCACGAATATGCAAGGATTTCCAGTGGCTACTATGGTTCCATTCTGGCCACAGAGGCGATTTAGCCATTAAAAGTGCCATTTAGACCACCAGCATGCACGACTTCAGCCCAATTTATGAAAATTGGATGAGGTTATTGCTACGCACGACTATCTGTCCAGGCACAGTGCTGATTTTGCAATGAAAAGTGCTATTGTGAATCCTCCAACCAGTGCACGACCAGGCCATGTTTTCGAAAATAAAATTGGAGGAGGCTATTAATTGGGCCTGGTTACTGGTCTATGGATTGGTTACTAGTCTATGGACTCCCACATGGTGACACCAAACGAATATGCAAGGGTTCCAGGTTAGCTACCATTGTTCTGACCATGCACAAAAGGATATTTCTACGATATGTCCGACTACTAGTGAATGAGAATATGGAACTGGGAACTACATGCATGGGAACGATATTCATGGAGCTTATTTTTATCTATTTTATCAAGACACTGTTTGTTGCATGGATGGGGCACGGGGGGGGGTAACACTCTCCTACGAACAAAACTATACCTTGTTATACATGTCTCTTGTCTTCTTCGACAGTAGCACGGGAACCAAACTAAAGAATCCTGTTCTGAGATAAGAAAACATTGATCACAATGAATATCATGCAAATATTTAGGCATTGCCATGCATATATATATGTGAATCTCTGCTATCGCTACGCTACGAAATCATGCAGAGTAGAGATTCGTGGCAATTCAATTCAATTTTATTTAGTAATATATAACAAACATGATAATGTATAATACAAAACTCAAACAAAATATAGTATATATTACTGGGAGATGGCATGCAGGGACGTGGCTAGAGGGTCTCCGTTGGGGGGGGGGTGTCCACCTTGGGAAATTCCAACTGCAACCCCCCCCCTGAATCAGATTGGGACCAAACACAAGTTTTGCATAATTCCATTTGCACCCCCCTCCCTTGCACCTCAGTGCTATCAGGCCTAATATCCTATATATTCATAAACCATGGTTCTAAATTCCCGGTATGAGAACATTCAGATATTTTAACCTGAAAAAATTGCATAAATCCTAACATCTAGTGGTCTAACTCCAGACAAATGCACACGGCTACGGGCAAGAGACCAGGACACATCGGGCTGACCATGGTTGTTGACTTGAAACGTATTTTATTTGCATATAATACAAAAGGGATCGGGGCACAAGTTTTTTCAACTTATGAAGCCCCTCTCCCAATACAATCGATTTAGATACAAAATGTTTACAAGATGACAGCTGAACATATTTACATGCAAGATTTTGTGATTTTATGGTGATTGGTGTAGTGCCTTCCAGAGCATATTGCTATATATGGGTTATGGATGATTTGATAGCTATAACATTTGGTGGGGTTTATGTGATTTTTCGTTCGTCTTAACTGATGTTGGAGCAGGGTTTTGTCAAAGGGGTATTTTCTTCATATATAAATAAATATACATATACACACACACATACATATACACATACATACATACATACATATATATACATATATATATATATATATATATATATATATATACGAGATTATTAACTTCACATGGTGCGGCGCGGCCGCGAAAAGCGCGGAAAGTGCGGCAGTGGCCAGGCACGTCAGGTCTGAAGAATAGGTAAGCTGCGATTTTTTTTAATTTTAAATGCGCCCTATTATGTAATGAATCGACCGATAACTCCAGTTAGGGTAGCTTGATCTGAATCATAGTTGGTATGTGTAACTACGGGCAAGAACGTACTACCTGTATTTCGTATCGTTTTACCGCTATAATGCTTTGCCGTATACAGGGGAAGTTCGAGAGCGAGTTTAGTACAATTTATTTTTACATGAGTTACGGGAATTTTGACTTAGAATTGAACAATTTTGTCAACATTTTTGGTTTGCGGCCGATAACTCTGTTTGGATTTATCGACATGAACAAAAGTTGGTATACGTACGTGTGCATTATACCTGGATCGAAATACACGACAAATTTAAATAAGGGACCGTCGAATCATTTTACACGAGTTATGGCCCTTGTTTTTACTTATAATTCTGCGGATTTTGTTAACATTTCTGATTTCTGACGACGATTTGGATTATTTGACCTGAACCAAAGTTCACCAGTTAAACCAGCCAACATGCCAAGTTCGTCGAATAAGTGTTCCGTCCAATTATTTTTACCTACGTTACAACATTTTTAGACATACAATCAGCATTGACATCGGTTTAATTAGCGTGTTAATCTCACCCGCGCACCTTTGACATATAGGTCATCGCGCGTCACGTGATTATCATATATATCAGTTTTAGCGCATTTGGGCTCGGTTTTCATCCCAGTCTTCACGGGATATGCGTTTTCTGAACACAATATGGGCATGATTTGATTCGTGTGTTAACCCGTTATCAGAATCTCACCACACGCAGCTCGGATTTTTACATATAGGTCATCAAGGGCCACGTGACTATCATATATATCAGTTTTAGCGCATTGGATCGGTTTTCGTCCCAGTGTGCACGGGATATGTATTTTCTGAACACAATTTGGGAGTGATTTGATTCGTATGGCAACCGTTTATCAGAATCTCACCACACGCAGCTCGGATTTTTGACATATAGGTCATCGCTGGTCACGTGATTATCATATATAACAGTTTTAGCGTATTGGGCTCGGTTTTCATCCAAGTGTGCACGGGATATGCGTTTTATGAACACAATATGGGCGTGATTTGATTCGTATGGCAACCGTTTATCAGAATCTCACCACACGCAGCTCGGATTTTTGACATATAGGTCATCGCTGGTCACGTGATTATCATATATAACAGTTTTAGCGTATTGGGCTCGGTTTTCATCCCAGTGTGCACGGGATATGCGTTTTATGAACACAATATGGGCATGATTTGATTCGTGTGTTAACCCTTTATCATAATCTCACCACACGCAGCTCGGATTTTTGACATATAGGTCATCACGCGTCACGTGATTGTCATATATATCAGTTTCAGCACATTGGGCTCGGTTTTCGTCCCAGTGTGCACAGGATATGCGTTTTCTGAACACAATATGGGCATGATTTGATTCGTGTGTTAACCCTTTATCAGAATCTCACCACACGCGCTCGGATATTTGACTTATAGGTCATCGCTTGTCACGTAATTATCATATATAACAGTTTTAGCTCATTTGGGCTCGGTTTTCATCCCAGTGTGCACGGTATATGCGTTTTCTGAACACAATATGGGCATGATTTGATTCGTGTGTTAACCCTTTATCAGAATCTCACCACACGCAGCTCGGATTTTTGACATATAGGTCATCACGCGTCACGTGATTATCATATATATCAGTTTCAGCATATTGGGCTCGGTTTTCATCCCAGTGTGCACGGGATATGCGTTTTCTGAACACAATATGGGCATGATTTGATTCGCGTGTTAACCCTTTATCAGAATCTCACCACACGCAGCTCGGATTTTTGACATATAGGTCATCGCTGGTCACGTGATTATCATATATAACAGTTTTAGCGCATTCGGCTCGGTTTTCGCCCCAGTGTGCACGGGATATGTGTTTTCTGAACACAATTTGGGCGTGATTTGATTCGTATGGTAACCCTTTATCAGAATCTCACCACACGTAGCTCGGATTTTTGACATATAGGTCATCGCTGGTCCCGTGATTATCATATATAACAGTTTTAGCGCATTGAGCTCGGTTTTCGTCCCAGTGTGCACGGGATATGTGTTTTCTGAACACAATTTGGGGGTGATTTGATTCGTATGGTAACCGTTTATCATAATCTCACCACACGCAGCTCGGATTTTTGACATATAGGTCATCACGCGTCACGTGATTATCATATATATCAGTTTCAGCACATTGGGCTCGGTTTTCGTCCCAGTGTGCACAGGATATGCGTTTTCTGAACACAATATGGGCATGATTTGATTCGTGTGTTAACCCTTTATCAGAATCTCACCACACGCGCTCGGATATTTGACTTATAGGTCATCGCTTGTCACGTAATTATCATATATAACAGTTTTAGCTCATTTGGGCTCGGTTTTCATCCCAGTGTGCACGGTATGTGCGTTTTCTGAACACAATATGGGCATGATTTGATCCGTGTGTTAACCCTTTATCAGAATCTCACCACACGCAGCTCGGATTTTTGACATATAGGTCATCACGCGTCACGTGATTATCATATATATCAGTTTCAGCATATTGGGCTCGGTTTTCATCCCAGTGTGCACGGGATATGCGTTTTCTGAACACAATATGGGCATGATTTGATTCGCGTGTTAACCCTTTATCAGAATCTCACCACACGCAGCTCGGATTTTTGACATATAGGTCATCGCTGGTCACGTGATTATCATATATAACAGTTTTAGCGCATTCGGCTCGGTTTTCGTCCCAGTGTGCACGGGATATGTGTTTTCTGAACACAATTTGGGCGTGATTTGATTCGTATGGTAACCCTTTATCAGAATCTCACCACACGTAGCTCGGATTTTTGACATATAGGTCATCGCTGGTCCCGTGATTATCATATATAACAGTTTTAGCGCATTGAGCTCGGTTTTCGTCCCAGTGTGCACGGGATATGTGTTTTCTGAACACAATTTGGGGGTGATTTGATTCGTATGGTAACCGTTTATCCTAATCTCACCACACGCAGCTCGGATTTTTGACATATAGGTCATCACGCGTCACGTGATTATCATATATAACAGTTTTAGCGCATTGGGCTCGGTTTTCATCCCAGTGTGCACGGGATATGCGTTTTATGAACACAATATGGGCATGATTTGATTCGTGTGTTAACCCTTTATCAGAATCTCACCACACGCAGCTCGGATTTTTGACATATAGGTCATCACGCGTCACGTGTTTATCATATATATCAGTTTTAGCTCATAGGGCTCGGTTTTCGTCCCAGTGTGCACGGGATATGCGTTTTCTGAACACAATATGGGCATGATTGGATTCGTGTGTTAACCCTTTATCAGAATCTCACCACAAGCAGCTCTGATTTTTGACATATAGGTCATCACGCGTCACGTGATTATCATATATATCACTTTTAGCACATTGGGCTCGGTTTTCGTCCCAGTGTGCACGGGATATGCGTTTTCTGAACACAATATGAGCAACATTTGATTCGTGTGTTAACCCGTTATCAGAATATCACCACACGCAGCTCGGATTTTTGACATATAGGTCATCACGCGTCACGTGATTATCATATATATCAGTTTCAGCACATTGGGCTCGGTTTTCATCCCAGTGTGCACGGGATATGCTTTTTCTGAACACAATATGGGCATGGTTTGATTCGTTTGTGAACCCTTTATCAGAATCTCACCACACTCGGCTCGGATTTTTGTCTTATAGGTCATCGCTTGTCACGTGATTATCATATGTAACAGTTTAGCGCATTTGGGCTCGGTTTTCATCCCAGTGTGCACGGGATATGCGTTTTCTGAACACAATATGGGCATGACTTGATAAGTGTGTTAACCCTGTATCAGAATCTCACCACACGCAGCTCGGATTTTTGACATATAGGTCATCACGCGTCACGTGATTATCATATATATCAGATTTGGCACATAGGGCTCGGTTTCGTCCCAGTGTGCACGGGATATGCGTTTTCTGAAAACAATATGGTCATGGTTTGATTCGTGTGTGAAGCCTTTATAAGAATCTCACCACACGCAGCTCGGATTTTTGACATGTAGGTCATCCCGGGCCACGTGACTATCATATATAACAGTTTTAGCGCATTAGACTCGGGTTTCATCCCAGTGTGCACGGGATATGCGTTTTCTGAACACAATATGGGCATGATTTGATTCGTGTGTTAACCCTTTATCCGAATCTCACCACATGCAGCTCGGATGTTTGACATATAGGTCATCACGCGTCACGTGATTATCATATATATCAGTTTCAGCACATTGGGCTCGGTTTTCGTCCCAGTGTGCACGGGATATGCGTTTTCTGAACACAATATGGGCATCATTTGATTCGTGTGTTAACCCTTTATCCGAATCTCACCACATGCAGCTCGGACTTTTGACATATAGGTCATCACTCGTCACGTGATTATCATATATATCAGTTTCAGCACATTGGGCTCGGTTTTCGTCCCAGTGTGCACGGGATATGCGTTTTCTGAATACAATATGGGCATCATTTGATTCGTGTGTTAATCCGTTATCAGAATCTCACCACACGCAGCTCGGATTTTTGACATATAGGTCATCACGCGTCACGTGATTATCATATATATCAGTTTCAGCACATTGGGCTCGGTTTTCGTCCCAGTGTGCACGGGATATGCGTTTTCTGAACACAATATGGGCATCATTTGATTCGTGTGTTAACCCGTTATCAGAATCTCACCACACGCAGCTCGGATTTTTGACATATAGGTCATCACGCGTCACGTGATTATCATATATATCAGTTTCAGCACATTGGGCTCGGTTTTCGTCCCAGTGTGCACGGGATATGCGTTTTCTGAACACAATATGGGCATCATTTGATTCGTGTGTTAATCCGTTATCAGAATCTCACCACACGCAGCTCGGATTTTTGACATATAGGTCATCACGCGTCACATGATTATCATATATATCAGTTTCAGCACATTGGGCTCGGTTTTCGTCCCAGTGTGCACGGGATATGCGTTTTCTGAACACAATATGGGCATCATTTGATTCGTGTGTTAACCCGTTATCAGAATCTCACCACACGCAGCTCGGATTTTTGACATATAGGTCATCACTCGTCACGTGATTATCATATATATCAGTTTCAGCACATTGGGCTCGGTTTTCGTCCCAGTGTGCACGGGATATGCGTTTTCTGAACACAATATGGGCATCATTTGATTCGTGTGTTAATCCGTTATCAGAATCTCACCACACGCAGCTCGGATTTTTGACATATAGGTCATCACGCGTCACGTGATTATCATATATATCAGTTTCAGCACATTGGGCTCGGTTTTCGTCCCAGTGTGCACGGGATATGCGTCTTCTGAACACAATATGGGCATCATTTGATTCGTGTGTTAACCCGTTATCAGAATCTCACCACACGCAGCTCGGATTTTTGACATATAGGTCATCACGCGTCACGTGATTATCATATATATCAGTTTCAGCACATTGGGCTCGGTTTTCGTCCCAGTGTGCACGGGATATGCGTTTTCTGAACACAATATGGGCATCATTTGATTCGTGTGTTAATCCGTTATCAGAATCTCACCACACGCAGCTCGGATTTTTGACATATAGGTCATCACGCGTCACGTGATTATCATATATATCAGTTTCAGCACATTGGGCTCGGTTTTCGTCCCAGTGTGCACGGGATATGGGTTTTCTGATCACAATATGGGCATCATTTGATTCGTGTGTTAACCCGTTATCAGAATCTCACCACACGCAGCTCGGATTTTTGACATATAGGTCATCACGCGTCACGTGATTATCATATATATCAGTTTCAGCACATTGGGCTCGGTTTTCATCCCAGTTTGCACGGGATATGCGTTTTCTGAACACAATATGGGCATGGTTTGGTTCGCGTGTGAACCCTTTATCAGAATCTCACCACACGCAGCTCGGATTTTTGACTTATAGGTCATCGCTTGTCACGTAAGTATCATATATAACAGTTTTAGCGCATTTGGGCTCGGTTTTCATCCCAGTGTGCACGGGATATGCGTTATATGAACACAATATGGGCATGATTTGATAATTGTGTTAACCCTGTATCAGAATCTCACCACACGCAGCTCGGATTTTTGACATATAGGTCATCACGCGTCACGTGATTATCATATATATCAGATTTGGCACATAGGGCTCGGTGTTCGTCCCAGTGTGCACGGGATATGCGTTTTCTGAAAACAATATGGTCATGGTTTGATTCGTGTATGAAGCCTTTATAAGAAACTCACCACACGCAGCTCGGATTTGTGACATGTAGGTCATCCCGGGCCACGTGACTATCATATATAACAGTTTTAGCGCATTAGACTCGGGTTTCATCCCAGTGTGCACGGGATATGCGTTTTCTGAACTCAATATGGGCATGATTTGATTCGTGTGTTAACCCTTTATCCGAATCTCACCACATGCAGCTCGGATGTTTGACATATAGGTCATCACGCGTCACGTGATTATCATATATATCAGTTTCAGCACATTGGGCTCGGTTTTCGTCCCAGTGTGCACGGGATATGCGTTTTCTGAACACAATATGGGCATCATTTGATTCGTGTGTTAACCCTTTATCCGAATCTCACCACATGCAGCTCGGATTTTTGACATATAGGTCATCACTCGTCACGTGATTATCATATATATCAGTTTCAGCACATTGGGCTCGGTTTTCGTCCCAGTGTGCACGGGATATGCGTTTTCTGAATACAATATGGGCATCATTTGATTCGTGTGTTAATCCGTTATCAGAATCTCACCACACGCAGCTCGGATTTTTGACATATAGGTCATCACGCGTCACGTGATTATCATATATATCAGTTTCAGCACATTGGGCTCGGTTTTCGTCCCAGTGTGCACGGGATATGCGTTTTCTGAACACAATATGGGCATCATTTGATTCGTGTGTTAACCCGTTATCAGAATCTCACCACACGCAGCTCGGATTTTTGACATATAGGTCATCACGCGTCACGTGATTATCATATATATCAGTTTCAGCACATTGGGCTCGGTTTTCGTCCCAGTGTGCACGGGATATGCGTTTTCTGAACACAATATGGGCATCATTTGATTCGTGTGTTAATCCGTTATCAGAATCTCACCACACGCAGCTCGGATTTTTGACATATAGGTCATCACGCGTCACATGATTATCATATATATCAGATTTGGCACATAGGGCTCGGTTTCGTCCCAGTGTGCACGGGATATGCGTTTTCTGAACACAATATGGGCATGATTTGATTCGTGTGTTAACCCTTTATCCGAATCTCACCACATGCAGCTCGGATGTTTGACATATAGGTCATCACGCGTCACGTGATTATCATATATATCAGTTTCAGCACATTGGGCTCGGTTTTCGTCCCAGTGTGCACGGGATATGCGTTTTCTGAACACAATATGGGCATCATTTGATTCGTGTGTTAACCCTTTATCCGAATCTCACCACATGCAGCTCGGATTTTTGACATATAGGTCATCACTCGTCACGTGATTATCATATATATCAGTTTCAGCACATTGGGCTCGGTTTTCGTCCCAGTGTGCACGGGATATGCGTTTTCTGAATACAATATGGGCATCATTTGATTCGTGTGTTAATCCGTTATCAGAATCTCACCACACGCAGCTCGGATTTTTGACATATAGGTCATCACGCGTCACGTGATTATCATATATATCAGTTTCAGCACATTGGGCTCGGTTTTCGTCCCAGTGTGCACGGGATATGCGTTTTCTGAACACAATATGGGCATCATTTGATTCGTGTGTTAACCCGTTATCAGAATCTCACCACACGCAGCTCGGATTTTTGACATATAGGTCATCACGCGTCACGTGATTATCATATATATCAGTTTCAGCACATTGGGCTCGGTTTTCGTCCCAGTGTGCACGGGATATGCGTTTTCTGAACACAATATGGGCATCATTTGATTCGTGTGTTAATCCGTTATCAGAATCTCACCACACGCAGCTCGGATTTTTGACATATAGGTCATCACGCGTCACATGATTATCATATATATCAGTTTCAGCACATTGGGCTCGGTTTTCGTCCCAGTGTGCACGGGATATGCGTTTTCTGAACACAATATGGGCATCATTTGATTCGTGTGTTAACCCGTTATCAGAATCTCACCACACGCAGCTCGGATTTTTGACATATAGGTCATCACTCGTCACGTGATTATCATATATATCAGTTTCAGCACATTGGGCTCGGTTTTCGTCCCAGTGTGCACGGGATATGCGTTTTCTGAACACAATATGGGCATCATTTGATTCGTGTGTTAATCCGTTATCAGAATCTCACCACACGCAGCTCGGATTTTTGACATATAGGTCATCACGCGTCACGTGATTATCATATATATCAGTTTCAGCACATTGGGCTCGGTTTTCGTCCCAGTGTGCACGGGATATGCGTCTTCTGAACACAATATGGGCATCATTTGATTCGTGTGTTAACCCGTTATCAGAATCTCACCACACGCAGCTCGGATTTTTGACATATAGGTCATCACGCGTCACGTGATTATCATATATATCAGTTTCAGCACATTGGGCTCGGTTTTCGTCCCAGTGTGCACGGGATATGCGTTTTCTGAACACAATATGGGCATCATTTGATTCGTGTGTTAATCCGTTATCAGAATCTCACCACACGCAGCTCGGATTTTTGACATATAGGTCATCACGCGTCACGTGATTATCATATATATCAGTTTCAGCACATTGGGCTCGGTTTTCGTCCCAGTGTGCACGGGATATGGGTTTTCTGATCACAATATGGGCATCATTTGATTCGTGTGTTAACCCGTTATCAGAATCTCACCACACGCAGCTCGGATTTTTGACATATAGGTCATCACGCGTCACGTGATTATCATATATATCAGTTTCAGCACATTGGGCTCGGTTTTCATCCCAGTTTGCACGGGATATGCGTTTTCTGAACACAATATGGGCATGGTTTGGTTCGCGTGTGAACCCTTTATCAGAATCTCACCACACGCAGCTCGGATTTTTGACTTATAGGTCATCGCTTGTCACGTAAGTATCATATATAACAGTTTTAGCGCATTTGGGCTCGGTTTTCATCCCAGTGTGCACGGGATATGCGTTATATGAACACAATATGGGCATGATTTGATAATTGTGTTAACCCTGTATCAGAATCTCACCACACGCAGCTCGGATTTTTGACATATAGGTCATCACGCGTCACGTGATTATCATATATATCAGATTTGGCACATAGGGCTCGGTGTTCGTCCCAATGTGCACGGGATATGCGTTTTCTGAAAACAATATGGTCATGGTTTGATTCGTGTATGAAGCCTTTATAAGAAACTCACCACACGCAGCTCGGATTTGTGACATGTAGGTCATCCCGGGCCACGTGACTATCATATATAACAGTTTTAGCGCATTAGACTCGGGTTTCATACCAGTGTGCACGGGATATGCGTTTTCTGAACACAATATGGGCATGATTTGATTCGTGTGTTAACCCTTTATCCGAATCTCACCACATGCAGCTCGGATGTTTGACATATAGGTCATCACGCGTCACGTGATTATCATATATATCAGTTTCAGCACATTGGGCTCGGTTTTCGTCCCAGTGTGCACGGGATATGCGTTTTCTGAACACAATATGGGCATCATTTGATTCGTGTGTTAACCCTTTATCCGAATCTCACCACATGCAGCTCGGATTTTTGACATATAGGTCATCACGCGTCACGTGATTATCATATATATCAGTTTCAGCACATTGGGCTCGGTTTTCGTCCCAGTGTGCACGGGATATGGGTTTTCTGATCACAATATGGGCATGATTTGATTCGTGTGTTAACCCTTTATCCGAATCTCACCACATGCAGCTCGGATGTTTGACATATAGGTCATCACGCGTCACGTGATTATCATATATATCAGTTTCAGCACATTGGGCTCGGTTTTCGTCCCAGTGTGCACGGGATATGCGTTTTCTGAACACAATATGGGCATCATTTGATTCGTGTGTTAATCCGTTATCAGAATCTCACCACACGCAGCTCGGATTTTTGACATATAGGTCATCACGCGTCACGTGATTATCATATATATCAGTTTCAGCACATTGGGCTCGGTTTTCGTCCCAGTGTGCACGGGATATGGGTTTTCTGATCACAATATGGGCATCATTTGATTCGTGTGTTAACCCGTTATCAGAATCTCACCACACGCAGCTCGGATTTTTGACATATAGGTCATCACGCGTCACGTGATTATCATATATATCAGTTTCAGCACATTGGGCTCGGTTTTCATCCCAGTTTGCACGGGATATGCGTTTTCTGAACACAATATGGGCATGGTTTGGTTCGCGTGTGAACCCTTTATCAGAATCTCACCACACGCAGCTCGGATTTTTGACTTATAGGTCATCGCTTGTCACGTAAGTATCATATATAACAGTTTTAGCGCATTTGGGCTCGGTTTTCATCCCAGTGTGCACGGGATATGCGTTATATGAACACAATATGGGCATGATTTGATAATTGTGTTAACCCTGTATCAGAATCTCACCACACGCAGCTCGGATTTTTGACATATAGGTCATCACGCGTCACGTGATTATCATATATATCAGATTTGGCACATAGGGCTCGGTGTTCGTCCCAGTGTGCACGGGATATGCGTTTTCTGAAAACAATATGGTCATGGTTTGATTCGTGTATGAAGCCTTTATAAGAAACTCACCACACGCAGCTCGGATTTGTGACATGTAGGTCATCCCGGGCCACGTGACTATCATATATAACAGTTTTAGCGCATTAGACTCGGGTTTCATCCCAGTGTGCACGGGATATGCGTTTTCTGAACACAATATGGGCATGATTTGATTCGTGTGTTAACCCTTTATCCGAATCTCACCACATGCAGCTCGGATGTTTGACATATAGGTCATCACGCGTCACGTGATTATCATATATATCAGTTTCAGCACATTGGGCTCGGTTTTCGTCCCAGTGTGCACGGGATATGCGTTTTCTGAACACAATATGGGCATCATTTGATTCGTGTGTTAACCCTTTATCCGAATCTCACCACATGCAGCTCGGATTTTTGACATATAGGTCATCACTCGTCACGTGATTATCATATATATCAGTTTCAGCACATTGGGCTCGGTTTTCGTCCCAGTGTGCACGGGATATGCGTTTTCTGAATACAATATGGGCATCATTTGATTCGTGTGTTAATCCGTTATCAGAATCTCACCACACGCAGCTCGGATTTTTGACATATAGGTCATCACGCGTCACGTGATTATCATATATATCAGTTTCAGCACATTGGGCTCGGTTTTCGTCCCAGTGTGCACGGGATATGCGTTTTCTGAACACAATATGGGCATCATTTGATTCGTGTGTTAACCCGTTATCAGAATCTCACCACACGCAGCTCGGATTTTTGACATATAGGTCATCACGCGTCACGTGATTATCATATATATCAGTTTCAGCACATTGGGCTCGGTTTTCGTCCCAGTGTGCACGGGATATGCGTTTTCTGAACACAATATGGGCATCATTTGATTCGTGTGTTAATCCGTTATCAGAATCTCACCACACGCAGCTCGGATTTTTGACATATAGGTCATCACGCGTCACATGATTATCATATATATCAGTTTCAGCACATTGGGCTCGGTTTTCGTCCCAGTGTGCACGGGATATGCGTTTTCTGAACACAATATGGGCATCATTTGATTCGTGTGTTAACCCGTTATCAGAATCTCACCACACGCAGCTCGGATTTTTGACATATAGGTCATCACTCGTCACGTGATTATCATATATATCAGTTTCAGCACATTGGGCTCGGTTTTCGTCCCAGTGTGCACGGGATATGCGTTTTCTGAACACAATATGGGCATCATTTGATTCGTGTGTTAATCCGTTATCAGAATCTCACCACACGCAGCTCGGATTTTTGACATATAGGTCATCACGCGTCACGTGATTATCATATATATCAGTTTCAGCACATTGGGCTCGGTTTTCGTCCCAGTGTGCACGGGATATGCGTCTTCTGAACACAATATGGGCATCATTTGATTCGTGTGTTAACCCGTTATCAGAATCTCACCACACGCAGCTCGGATTTTTGACATATAGGTCATCACGCGTCACGTGATTATCATATATATCAGTTTCAGCACATTGGGCTCGGTTTTCGTCCCAGTGTGCACGGGATATGCGTTTTCTGAACACAATATGGGCATCATTTGATTCGTGTGTTAATCCGTTATCAGAATCTCACCACACGCAGCTCGGATTTTTGACATATAGGTCATCACGCGTCACGTGATTATCATATATATCAGTTTCAGCACATTGGGCTCGGTTTTCGTCCCAGTGTGCACGGGATATGGGTTTTCTGATCACAATATGGGCATCATTTGATTCGTGTGTTAACCCGTTATCAGAATCTCACCACACGCAGCTCGGATTTTTGACATATAGGTCATCACGCGTCACGTGATTATCATATATATCAGTTTCAGCACATTGGGCTCGGTTTTCATCCCAGTTTGCACGGGATATGCGTTTTCTGAACACAATATGGGCATGGTTTGGTTCGCGTGTGAACCCTTTATCAGAATCTCACCACACGCAGCTCGGATTTTTGACTTATAGGTCATCGCTTGTCACGTACGTATCATATATAACAGTTTTAGCGCATTTGGGCTCGGTTTTCATCCCAGTGTGCACGGGATATGCGTTATATGAACACAATATGGGCATGATTTGATAATTGTGTTAACCCTGTATCAGAATCTCACCACACGCAGCTCGGATTTTTGACATATAGGTCATCACGCGTCACGTGATTATCATATATATCAGATTTGGCACATAGGGCTCGGTGTTCGTCCCAGTGTGCACGGGATATGCGTTTTCTGAAAACAATATGGTCATGGTTTGATTCGTGTATGAAGCCTTTATAAGAAACTCACCACACGCAGCTCGGATTTGTGACATGTAGGTCATCCCGGGCCACGTGACTATCATATATAACAGTTTTAGCGCAATAGACTCGGTTTTCATCCCAGTGTGCACGGGATATGCTTTTTCTGAACACAATATGGGCATGGTTTGATTCGTGTGTGAGATTCTGATAAAGGGTTAACACACGAATCAAACCATGCCCATATTGTGTTCAGAAAACGCATATCCCGTGCACACTGGGATGAAAACCGAGCCCAATGTACTGAAACTGATATATATGATACTTACGTGACGCGTGATGTCCTATATGTCAAAAATCCGAACTGCGTGTGTGAGATTCTGATAAAGGGTTAACACACTTATCAAATCATGCCCATATTGTGTTCATAAAACGCATATCCCGTGCACACTGGGATGAAAACCGAGCCCAATGTGCTGAAACTGATATGTATGATAAACACGTGGCCCGTGATGACCTATATGTCAAAAAAATCCGAGCTGCGTGTGGTGAGATTCTGATAAAGGGTTAACACACGAATCAAATCATGCCCATATTGTGTTCAGAAAACGCATATCCCGTGCACACTTGGATGAAAACCGAGCCCAAATGCGCTAAAACTGTTATATATGATAATCACGTGACAAGCGATGACCTATAAGTCAAAAATCCGAGCTGCGTGTGGTGAGATTCTGATAAAGGGTTAACACACGAATCAAATCATGCCCATATTGTGTTCAGAAAACGCATATCCCGTGCACACTGGGATGAAAACCGAGCCCAATGAGCTAAAACTGTTATATATGATACTTACGTGACAAGCGATGACCTATAAGTCAAAAATCCGAGCTGCGTGTGGTGAGATTCTGATAAAGGGTTAATACACGAATCAAATCATGCCCATATTGTGTTCAGAAAATGCATATCCCGTGCACACTGGGATGAAAACCGAGCCCAATGTGCTGAAACTGATATATATGATAATCACGTGACGCGTGATGACCTATATTTCAAAAATTCGAGCTGCGTGTGGTGAGATTCTGATAACGGGTTAACACACGAATCAAATAATGCCCATATTGTGTTCAGAAAACGCATATCTTGTGCACACTGGGACGAAAACCGAGCCCAATGTGCTGAAACTGATATATATGATAGTCACGTGGCCCTTGATGACCTATATGTCAAACATCCGAGCTGCGTGTGGTGAGATTCTGATAAAGGGATAACACACTTATCAAATCATGCCCATATTGTGTTCATAAAATGCATATCCCGTGCACACTGGGATGAAAACCGAGCCCAATGTGCTGAAACTGATATATATGATAATCACGTGACGCGTGATGACCTATATGTCAAAAATCCGAGCTGCGTGTGGTGAGATTCTGATAAAGGGTTACCATACGAATCAAATCACGCGCAAATTGTGTTCAGAAAACACATATCCCGTGCACACTGGGACGAAAACCGAGCCCAATGCGCTAAAACTGATATATATGATAGTCACGTGGCCCTTGATGACCTATATGTTAAAACTCCGAGCTGCGTGTGGTGAGATTCTGATAAAGGTTTAACACACGAATCAAATCATGCCCATATTGTGTTCATAAAACGCATATCCCGTGCACACTGGGATGAAAACCGAGCCCAATGTGCTGAAACTGTTATATATGATAGTCACGTGGCCCGGGATGACCTACATGTCAAACTTCCGAGCTGCGTGTGGTGAGATTCTTATAAAGGCTCCACACACGAATCAAACCATGACCATATTGTGATCAGAAAACGCATATCCCGTGCACACTGGGACGAAAACCGAGCCCAATGAGCTAAAACTGATATATATGATAGTCACGTGGCCCTTAATGACCTATATGTCAAACATCCGAGCTGCGTGTGGTGAGATTCTGATAAAGGGATAACACACTTATCAAATCATGCCCATATTGTGTTCATAAAATGCATATCCCGTGCACACTGGGATGAAAACCGAGCCCAATGTGCTGAAACTGATATATATGATAATCACGTGACGCGTGATGACCTATATGTCAAAAATCCGAGCTGCGTGTGGTGAGATTCTGATAAAGGGTTACCATACGAATCAAATCACGCCCAAATTGTGTTCAGAAAACACATATCCCGTGCACACTGGGACGAAAACCGAGCCCAATGCGCTAAAACTGATATATATGATAGTCACGTGGCCCTTGATGACCTATATGTCAAAACTCCGAGCTGCGTGTGGTGAGATTCTGATAAAGGGTTAACACACTTATCAAATCATGCCCATATTGTGTTCATAAAACGCATATCCCGTGCACACTGGGATGAAAACCGAGCCCAATGTGCTGAAACTGATATGTATGATAAACACGTGGCCCGTGATGATCTATATGTCAAAAAAATCCGAGCTGCGTGTGGTGAGATTCTGATAAAGGGTTAACACACGAATCAAATCATGCCCATATTTTTTTTCAGAAAACGCATATCCCGTGCACACTTGGATGAAAACCGAGCCCAAATGCGCTAAAACTGTTATATATGATAATCACGTGACAAGCGATGACCTATAAGTCTAAAATCCGAGCTGCGTGTGGTGAGATTCTGATAAAGGGTTAACACACGAATCAAATCATGCCCATATTGTGTTCAGAAAACGCATATCCCGTGCACACTGGGATGAAAACCGAGCCCAATGAGCTAAAACTGTTATATATGATACTTACGTGACAAGCGATGACCTATAAGTCAAAAATCCGAGCTGCGTGTGGTGAGATTCTGATAAAGGGTTAACACACGAATCAAATCATGCCCATATTGTGTTCAGAAAATGCATATCCCGTGCACACTGGGATGAAAACCGAGCCCAATGTGCTGAAACTGATATATATGATAATCACGTGACGCGTGATGACCTATATTTCAAAAATTCGAGCTGCGTGTGGTGAGATTCTGATAACGGGTTAACACACGAATCAAATAATGCCCATATTGTGTTCAGAAAACGCATATCTTGTGCACACTGGGACGAAAACCGAGCCCAATGTGCTGAAACTGATATATATGATAGTCACGTGGCCCTTGATGACCTATATGTCAAACATCCGAGCTGCGTGTGGTGAGATTCTGATAAAGGGATAACACACTTATCAAATCATGCCCATATTGTGTTCATAAAATGCATATCCCGTGCACACTGGGATGAAAACCGAGCCCAATGTGCTGAAACTGATATATATGATAATCACGTGACGCGTGATGACCTATATGTCAAAACTCCGAGCTGCGTGTGGTGAGATTCTGATAAAGGTTTAACACACGAATCAAATCATGCCCATATTGTGTTCATAAAACGCATATCCCGTGCACACTGGGATGAAAACCGAGCCCAATGTGCTGAAACTGTTATATATGATAGTCACGTGGCCCGGGATGACCTACATGTCAAACATCCGAGCTGCGTGTGGTGAGATTCTTATAAAGGCTTCACACACGAATCAAACCATGACCATATTGTGATCAGAAAACGCATATCCCGTGCACACTGGGACGAAAACCGAGCCCAATGAGCTAAAACTGATATATATGATAGTCACGTGGCCCTTGATGACCTATATGTCAAACATCCGAGCTGCGTGTTGTGAGATTCTGATAAAGGGATAACACACTTATCAAATCATGCCCATATTGTGTTCATAAAATGCATATCCCGTGCACACTGGGATGAAAACCGAGCCCAATGTGCTGAAACTGATATATATGATAATCACGTGACGCGTGATGACCTATATGTCAAAAATCCGAGCTGCGTGTGGTGAGATTCTGATAAAGGGTTACCATACGAATCAAATCACGCCCAAATTGTGTTCAGAAAACACATATCCCGTGCACACTGGGACGAAAACCGAGCCCAATGCGCTAAAACTGATATATATGATAGTCACGTGGCCCTTGATGACCTATATGTCAAAACTCCGAGCTGCGTGTGGTGAGATTCTGATAAAGGGTTAACACACTTATCAAATCATGCCCATATTGTGTTCATAAAACGCATATCCCGTGCACACTGGGATGAAAACCGAGCCCAATGTGCTGAAACTGATATGTATGATAAACACGTGGCCCGTGATGACCTATATGTCAAAAAAATCCGAGCTGCGTGTGGTGAGATTCTGATAAAGGGTTAACACACGAATCAAATAATGCCCATATTGTGTTCAGAAAATGCATATCCCGTGCACACTGGGATGAAAACCGAGCCCAATGTGCTGAAACTGATATATATGATAATCACGTGACGCGTGATGACCTATATTTCAAAAATTCGAGCTGCGTGTGGTGAGATTATGATAACGGGTTAACACACGAATCAAATAATGCCCATATTGTGTTCAGAAAACGCATATCCTGTGCACACTGGGACGAAAACCGAGCCCAATGTGCTGAAACTGATATATATGATAATCACGTGACGCGTGATCACCTATATGTCAAAAATCCGAGCTGCGTGTGGTGAGATTCTGATAAAGGGTTAACACACGAATCAAATCATGCCCATAATGTGCTCAGAAAACGCATATCCCGTGCACACTGGGACGAAAACCGAGCCCAATGTGCTAAAACTGATATATATGATAAACTCGTGACGCGTGATGACCTATATATGTCAAAAATCCGAGCTGCGTGTGGTGAGATTCTGATAAAGGGTTAACACACGAATCAAATCATGCCCATATTGTGTTCATAAAACGCATATCCCGTGCACACTGGGATGAAAACCGAGCCCAATGCGCTAGAACTGTTATATATGATAATCACGTGACCAGCGATGACCTATATGTCAAAAATCCGAGCTGCTTGTGGTGAGATTCTGATAAACGGTTACCATACGAATCAAATCACGCCCAAATTGTGTTCAGAAAACACATATCCCGTGAACACTGGGACGAAAACCGAGCCCAATGAGCTAAAACTGATATATATGATAGTCACGTGGCCCTTGATGACCTATATGTCAAAAATCCGAGCTGCGTGTTGTGAGATTCTGATAAAGGGTTAACACACGAATCGAATCATGCCCATATTGTGTTCAGAACACGCATATCCCGTGCACACTGGGACGAAAACCGAGCCCAATGTGCTGAAACTGATATATATGATAATCACTTGACGCGTGATGACCTATATGTCAAACATCCGAGCTGCGTGTGGTGAGATTCTGATAAAGGGTTAACACACGAATCAAATCATGCCCATATTGTGTTCAGAAAACGCATATCCCGTGCACACTGGGATGAAAACCGAGTCTAATGCGCTAAAACTGTTATATATGATAGTCACGTGGCCCGGGATGACCTATATGTCAAAAATCCGAACTGCGTGTGGTGAGATTCTGAAAAAGGGTTCACACACGAATCAAACCATGCCCATATTGTGTTCAGAAAACGCATATCCCGTGCACACTAGGACGAAAACCGAGCCCAATGTGCTGAAACTGATATATATGATAATCACGTGACGCGTGATGACCTATATGTCAAAAATCCGAGCTGTGTGTGGTGAGATTCTGATAAAGGGTTAACACACGAATCGAATCATGCCCATATTGTGTTCAGAACACGCATATCCCGTGCACACTGGGACGAAAACCGAGCCAAATGTGCTGAAACTGATATATATGATAATCACGTGACGCGTGGTGACCTATATGTCAAAAATCCGAGCTGCGTGTGGTGAGATTCTGATAAAGGGTTAACACACGAATCAAATCATTCCCTTATTGTGTTCAGAAAACGCATATCCCGTGCACACTGGGACAAAATCCGAGCCCTATGTGCTAAAACTGATATATATGATAAACACGTGACGCGTGATGACCTATATGTCAAAATCCGAGCTGCGTGTGGTGAGATTCTGATAAAGGGTTAACACACGAATCAAATCATGCCCATATTGTGTTCATAAAACGCATATCCCGTTATATATCTTATATATGATAATCACGTGACCAGCGATGACCTATATGTCAAAAATCCGAGCTGCGTGTGGTGAGATTCTGATAAACGGTTACCATACGAATCAAATAACGCCCAAATTGTGTTCAGAAAACACATATCCCGTGCACACTGGGACGAAAACCGAGCCCAATGCGCTAATACTGTTATATATGATAATCACGTGACCAACGATGACCTATATGTCAAAAATCCGTGCTGGGTGTGGTGAGATTCTGATAAAGGGTTAACATACGAATCAAATCATGCCCATATTGTGTTCAGAAAACGCATATCCTGTGCACACTGGGACGAAAATCGAGCCCGATGTGCTGAAACTGATATATATGATAATCACGTGACGCGTGATGACCTATATGTCAAAAATCCGAGCTGCGTGTGGTGAGATTCTGATAAAGGGTTAACACACGAATCAAATCATGGCCATATTGTGTTCAGAAAACGCATATCCCGTGCACACTGGGATGAAAACCGAGCCCAAATGCGCTAAAACTGATATATATGATAATCACGTGACGCGCGATGACCTATATGTCAAAGGTGCGCGGGTGAGATTAACACGCTAATTAGACCGATGTCAATGCTGATTGTATTTCGAAAAATGTTGTAACGTAGTTAAAAATAATTGGACGGAACCCTTATTCGACGAACTTGGCATGTTGGCTGGTTTAACTGGTGAACTTTGGTTCAGTTCAAATAATCCAAATCGTCGTCAGAAATCAGAAATGTTAACAAAATCAGCAGAATTATAAGTAAAAACAAGGGCCATAACTCGTGTAAAATGATTCGACGATCCCTTATTTAAATTTGTCGTGTATTTCGATCCAGGTAATGCACACGTACGTATACCAACTTTTGTTCATGTCGATAAATCCAAACAGAGTTATCGGCCGCAAACCAAAAATGTTGACAAAATTGTTCAATTCTAAGTCAAAAATTCCCGTAACTCATGTTATAAAAATAAATTGTACTAAACTCGCTCTCGAACTTCCCCTGTATACGGCAAAGCATTATAGCGGTAAAACGATACGAAATACAGGTAGTACGTTCTTGCCCGTAGTTACACATACCAACTATGATTCAGATCAAGCTACCCTAACTGGAGTTATCGGTCGATTCATTACATAATAGGGCGCATTTAAAATAAAAAAAATCGCAGTTTACCTATTCTTCAGACCTGACGTGCCTGGTCACTGCCGCACTTTCCGCGCTTTTCGCGGCCGCGCCGCACCATGTGAAGTTAATAATCTCTATATATACACATATATATAGATATACACATACACACCCTCGTACATATACATATACACATATATATACATATGTTAATCAAGTGTTGGTCAGCTACTCTGGAAGACAGTACATACGGTAGATCAAAATTACAGAGAACTGGTGATTGGGTGGGGGAGTAGGTCCATGGTTGTTCCGCCCGGTGTGAGAAAATATTGAAAACTATAATACAAGAAAATCGCAAATCATATAGCATCTAGACTGGCCTCAACTGAAGTTTTCCTATATTGTTGGAAATTTCAAACCTAATACTCCCCCTCAGGTTGGAAAATTCTCCAACTGATGACCATTTCAGTCCACAAGTTTGACCAATTGTAGTAAAATGTTGTTTTGTTAAACCAATTAGCGGTTTTGTATTGGCCACGGGGAAAATGACACACCGGCCCGACCATGGTTCGGCCCGGTGTGCGACAATTTTGAAATCTGAACAAGAAAATCGCAAAATCCTACCATCTAGACTAGCATCAAGCCTTCCTAGAGTTGGAAATTTCAAACCTGACATCCCCACTTAGGTTGGAAAATTTCCAACTGATGACAATTCCAATGACAATGCTGACCAAAATGTATGACAATATTGTTTTCTTAAATTAACTAGCAGTTTTTGACTGGCCACGGGGGAGGGACCAGGACACAAGCTTTCCAAGTGTTGGAAATTTCCAACCTGTCACCCCCCCCCCCCCCCTAAGGTTGGAAAATTTCCAACTGATGACAATTTTATTCCAAAATTTTGACAAAAAATAGGAAAATATGCAAATATTGGTCCAAAAACAATTAATTCGCCCCAATAAATTGTTTGAAAATCAAACTACAAGAACATTTTCGACCTATTGTTGGTGTGAAATTTCCAACTAATGTTTTGGCAGGTATGAAATTTCCAACTGTTGAAAATTTTGACCAAAGTTGGGGGGGGTGAGACACCCCCCCCCCCCCAAAACCCCCCTGTCGCCACGTCTCTGGTGGCATGACCTACTGGTCGTCTTCCTGCACAGTCCCAAACTTAGATAATAATATTCCGACTCTGAGCCCATGTGACAGCATACATTGGTGATACAAGTTTGTATCTGTAGTAGTGTAGACAACGATACGTTTGTGGTTTAGTTTTTTTCCATAGCCTAAGTGGCAATACAGTGAAGAATCGTTCAGTTATGGTATATGATATAAGTGTTGCTATAATATAAGACTGATGATATAGTTGTATTCTTCACACATAAGAATGCGTTGAATTCACTTAACAATTCTTACATTAGTAGTTTCCATCCATGAAAGGGTAACAGTCGAAACAATGTAGGTTTTTACAAAGAACACTATCAAGGTAGCTGCTTATGATATCTTCAGATACGTCTCGTTTAAATTTGGAACTTGGTAAAACTGACTGTAAAGATGTATCTAGTTCTTTCCAAAGTTTCCGGAATATATGGTATGGGAGGTTTTCGGAGAAGGATGTTCTAGATTTTGTTCCACCTAATTTGCCACTCTGTCTTAATACCATTGTTGGGTTGTGGTATATGCGATAAGTGTTTTGAAATGAGAGTGGTAGTTGGTTGCAGAACCAATCGTTCATGAATTGATTAGCGCGTAATTTATAAAGATCGTGAGCTTTCAGTATATTACTCCTTTTTTTTAAGTGGATCGGTGTGGCTGTTATATCTGTTATTATGTATAGCGCGAATTGCCTTGTTCTGCAATACTATTAATTTATTAAACGTATTCGAATTTCCCCAAATTTCTATGCCATATGTTAGGTGACTATGAATAAGACTGTAATGCAACTGTCGTAAATTACTTTCTGGTAGAATATGTTTAACTCTGTTAATTGCATATAGAGCTCTAGACATTCTTGTTGCAATTAAAGCCGTGTGATTACTGAAGGTTAAATTTTCGTCTAAATGAATACCAAGGTATTTGAAGGATTTTTCTTTGCAGTCGCTTCCTATTCTTTCAATTATTTGACCATTTATCTGTAGAGTATAATTCGTGCACTTTATAGTTTCCACCTGGTGGTTCGAATAAAATTTATTTGGTTTTCTTGGCATTTAATGAGTTTGTTTGCCTTGCAAAAATTGGAAAATATGACGTTTGTTCACTAATATCTTCTAGACCAGTTTCTTCTGTATGAAACTGGTTCGGAAATGTTACTTTATTTTTTTATTATTCATGTTAACTGATCATTGGAGCAATGAAATATGCCATTCGTGAGATCCCAGCCCCATCCGATCCCTCAATAATTCGATTTTACAGAACACTGTATGAAATTTCACCAAAAATCACAATTTGGATTCTAGCCATATTTCCACAAGAAATGAGCAGAACTGTGCAAAGTAATTGAGGCATACTATTGCTCATGAACATTTCAACTCAATGGAGCCAAAATTGGCTGTCAAAATGCGGCCAAAATATGGAAAGTGGTAATCGACCAAAAGTCGTGGATGATGAGTAAAATTGGCTGTTCTGTCATATATACATTGAATACTAACATTTATGATGCATTTTGGATAAGTGTTACTATTACATTACCAAAATTATTGGATTTTTTTTCTCAAAATTGGCAAAAAAATAATTTTTCAGGTTTGCATAACTTTTTAAAAGTAAAATGGAACTATCTTTGGTGTTTGGAGTTTGTTTAAATGCGTCACAATGAGAACTATATATGTTGTTTATTGTTTTGAACCGTCTTATGTGCCTCACTTTGATGTGTTTTTAGAAAAATATACTCAAGCTGACTTGCAAAATGTCCACAAAATTTGGTAGAAAAGATGATATTTTCAAGTATATGCCGGACATTATTCTCTGCTCTTCTGTGGGCCTTTTAGAAAGTCAAACAAGAAGATTAATGAAAAATGCTTAATAACATCAAATTCTGGGCCATTGGCATCAAGATTGATTGACTCATGTCGTGAACACTGTTTCCTCCATTAATATTATTATACTTGAGTTATTATAGAAAGTGATAGCCACCAAAGGTCCAACTGTTCAACTCAGCCATGACAAAGCAATCATGTTATTTGTACATGAACACCACACAAATGACCATGTAGCCATTCCCTTTATACACATACACCTCACCCATGACCATACAACACAATTGGGTTTACCCATGGCAGCCACGAGTCACCATTCAGGTACACCATGTATACTCCAACACTTCACCCATGACCGTATAGTCACTTCCTGTATACATATTCACCACATTCATGGTCGCATATATAGTCACTTCTTGTATACATATTCGCCTCACCATTGGCCATACACTCACTCTATATATCTATTTGTCACATTTATGGCCATATATCCACTGAAGATATACATATACACTGCAACTATAACCGTAGAGTAACTCCGTGTATGCATATACTCCTGACCAATGGCCATACAGCCATTTTATATGCCAGTGCCCCATCAGTGACCATTCACACACTCCAGGCTTGAATATACTCCTCACTCAAGACAATTCAGCCACAACAGTCGTGGTTATTCAGTCACTCCTTGTTTAACAATTCACCTCACCATTGACATCCAATCACTCCCTGTATGCACATCGGTCACACACATGGCAATATAACCAATAAATATATACAATGTACATACACACCCCACCAATGCCGATTACAGAATCACTCCAGGTATACATCGACACCTCATCATTGACCACACATACCTTCTAGATATAGCAATACAACGCACATCACCTCACCATTGGACATATATATAGTCACTCCCTGTATACCCTTTCTTCACACCCATGACCATATACCCACTCATGCTATACATATTCACCCAACTCTTTGCCATATAGTCAATCCAGGTATACGTATACACCTCACCAATGGATATACCAATACGACCATTCGTACACTCCAGATTTGCATATACACCTCGCCCATGATAATTCAGCCACTTGATGTACACAACCATGACCACAAGGACACTTCATATATACCCACACACAGCCAACGACCATCCAGCTATATTCCAGGTATGCAAAAAGACTCCCTATTTATTCATACACACACAGTCCCACACATGACCATACAGCCAACATATGTGTACATGTACACCCATCCATGACAATAATCACCCAAGATACGCATGGATATCCCACACGTGACCACACAGTCACTCTATATATACATAGACAATGAACATACAGCTACTATCATTACACCCATACACCACTTCATTAACTATACAAATAATCCTTGTATATATCTTCACCTCACACATGACCATATACTGATATAGTTACCCATTGTATACCTATACAAATCAGCTTAGACACACCAGCCCATCGCCATATGGCCACTCCTTCGCACATTCATGACCATACAATAGCAGTAGTACGTGCCACTCGTTGACCCCAATCGTAAAGTTGGGTATAAGTGTATTTTGAGTATGTTAGTACTATAGTACTATATATTTGAGAATCGTTGATAAAAATGGGCGTAAGTATATTTTCGATATGGGCGTGTCCAAAAAAACTTTCGAATTTTTTCAAAAATTTCAAAAATTTCAAAAACTTCAAAAATTTCAAAAATTTCAAAAATTTCAAAAATTTCAAAAACTTCAAAAATTTCAAAAACTTCAAAAATTTCAAAAAAACTTCAAAACTTTCCAAAAAAATTAACAAATTTCAAAAACTTCAAAACTTTCAATATAATGAAGATGACGAGCAACTAATTTTCGACTGGCCTGAGGCATTACGTTATGGAATGAATAACGACAGCGGATCAGAGAGCAGATCAGAGAGCGGATCAGAGAGTGATCAGACAATTGGTCTTCTGAAAGTTCATATCGGGACATAGAAGCCGATTTTTGAAGTACTAGCTCACAATCATCTTTTACCTGTTCAGAATGTCACAGTTACCAGCACCAGCTCGAGGATTGGGACCTGGAAATTGAACTTATGGAGGAGTACACATATCTGTTGGACAGTGCGTATTCATCCGAAGAAATGTCTGATTCTGTCAACTGGGATTAAAAAAATGAACACTTTAAATATTGTATATCCTACCATATGTGAATTATGTCATCACCAATAAATACATGTATAATCGATTATCTTTTCAATAATAATATCTCGCTGGGTTCTATCGTGGTAAAAATCTGTTGTTTGACAACAGATTTTCCACTCAATGTTTGTCACAGAACTACGTCATAATACTCCCCTCCCCTCCACCCCTACCCCCACCTTCACATCTCACATCACTTACCCGCACCTATTCATGCGCGTACACAATGTGTACGTGTCGGAGCACAAGACATCCAAATAAGGAGTATTACCTCACAGTAAAGCAACGCTCTTTATTCATCTTTCAACATAAATGACACACTTACATTATCGATAATTATTGGAAGAGCGTACGTTTATAGAGTTATTGTTCTTAGAACGAGAATCGTCAGTCGGTTATTTTAAAAATCGTTGCTAAAAAGAGGGCGAGGACCCCGCCTCAACCTGATCGCGAAATATTGGAAGAATTATTGGAAGAGCGTACGTTTATAGAGTTATTGTTCTTAGAACGTGATCAGTAAGTGTGCCAATCGGGTATCCACCGATGCCTGCAATGTTTTATTTGCAATAATTGGACATTATAATCTCACGTAAATAACAAGGAGCGTTTATTCATTACCTCTCATCTATAACGATGAAGTTATTAAGCATCGTGTAGCACTATTTCACCAAAGGTCACATGTTAGACGTACACACGTATACATACGTAATATCAGACTAAACAAAGCTGTTGATATGTTTCTTTCATCTTTTATATGATAGCGCTATATGTTATATACTCGATAGACCTAGTTACAATCACAATCGCACATAAGCGAAACAAACGCTCTTTATTTAAATAACAGAGAGGCTACTCTAACACTCTTAGTTTTTCCAACAAAATAGTTATCAAATTCGATCACCAATAGAACTGTCTGTGAAACAACGATGACTTATAACAATCTTTAACTTATTTATCGATCTATGCTAGAACATGGCCGCAACAAAATCATGACCATAACAAAAAACATTACCTTACCATTACGCATGAATATAAATTTACCATGCGTAAATATTGTCAGATTATCGTCTGATGAGCAAATCCTATGTTTACATTATACTTAATCTCAGGTATGACTAGAATTGTATCATGTGTACACATGACATCATTAGAAGGGGCAATACACTCAAGGAGTTAAAGTGACACGAAACAAGGGACGTGATGCAATATTGGTGTTTGAATATTAAAGGAACACAAGACACTCATTATGAATGAATGTTAACAATACAAGCGCAGTGGTTGAAAGTTAAAATGACACAGAACAATATTTAAAGTTCAAATTTTCGGGCACTTAATGCGCCTTTTATCATTACGTATTGTTTCTCACTCTACAATTCCCAATAATCCACTCACTCTCTCCCCGCTTATAGATATATAACGAAAACGAGAATATCATGTTGATGAAGTTTATTGAAATTTAATCGTCCGAATTGTCATCACTTTCGTCAGAAGTGTCATTTGTTTCGTCCATGAATTTTTCTAGCATCGGTTTGTACTTTAATATTGACATTTTCACTGCATCACATTCTCCATAACCATTATTTAAATATTTGGGAGTATCACTTTTCGATTTACAAAATCAATTTCACCCAGAGGTTCCCTCGTCATTGGTAGTGACGTAATTGATTTGTAAATCGAAAAGTGATACCGAGGATAGATTGACCAATGACGGCTATTGTATCTTTTGACAGATATGCGTGCCCAGACTCGTTTGATGTTCGCTATCGCATTACTAACTATGTTTTAATAGCCGAGACTTCACTTCTCGTCTGACTCTCTTACCGACAAGACCTGTTGATTCCCCGTCTACACAGTGCTTCTCCGGCAGACTATTTCATCTACATAAAGTTATCAAACATACGGACAGGACATATTTTAGGTCATAAGCAACATTGTATAAAGGAAATCCATATACCGAGACATTTTAGTCAAGTATAAATGAAGCACCAGTGTTCAATTTGCTCTAGTGAGTATGTGCGGAACCATGATTTGATAAGACATGTACAATCTAAGCACACTGAGTTTGTTAACCGACACCCACAACAGAAGCACCAAGCATCAGCAACAAACAGTAGCAGCAACAGGCAGCAGCATCATCAGCCACAACAACAGCCATTACATCAACACCAGATACTACAACACCAGCAGGGGAAACAGCAACAAAGCGACATAACATCCTGTTTTGATGATCCAATGGCCAATGTCCAAGAAGATTTTTATTTTCAAGCATCCATTCACGGCATGTGTAAGTGGACCGACATCTAGTGGGAAGACATACTTCATGAAAACCTTGCTACAACAGTCTGCCTCAAAAATATCACCCGCACCTGACAGAATAATATGGTTTTATAAATATTGGCAGCCCCTATATGACGAAATAAAGTATACCGTCACCCCTCAGGTCAACTTTATACGAGGAATACCAGCAAACTTGGATTCTCTTATCAACCCCCGGTATAAAAATATAGTTATACTCGATGACTTGATGCAAAAGACCAGAGAGTTAATGATTTGCATTCCGAAGGAAGTCACCATTTGAACTTATCTTTGATAAGTTTGAACCAGAATTTCTACTACAACAAAGATCCAACAAAACGACGAAATTGTCAATATTTGGTATTGTTCAATAACCCAATCGACAAGGGATTAATTTCAACATTATCAAGACAGATGTATCCTGAATGTCCTCAGCGTAAGGTTCGAGAGTTTTCGGAAGCGACGAGTGAACCGTACGGTTACCTACTGGTGGATTTAAAAGCCGCAACACTGGACACATTACGTCTGCGACAGAATGTACTAAAAGAGGACACGAACCAACATATGGGTGAATGGAATGGCATGAAATATAATCTCCAAAAAGACAGAGAACACCCAGATGAACAGAATGGGATGAAAAAACATACAAAAGACACTGAGACCCAGGGTCAACAGAATGCGATGAAATACGATGACAGAGAACTCCCTGGTCAACAGAAGGCCATAGCATATAATTATATTGTGCCCCAGGGTCAACATAATGACTATACTAACGACATAAGGCCACCTGGTGAGCTCGATGAAATTAATAAGAAGAACCGTCAAAACATAGACATTCGAGAAGACATGTCGTACCCTTGTAATGACTGCGGGCTTTTGTTCGAAGATCATTATGGTGTTCAGAGACACGTAAAAAACTGGTGTCAAGAAAATAAGTTAAAACGAAAATTAACTGAGGACACGGATGATAGTCAGAATAAGAAAATTAAATTGAATGAAGATGAATACTTCAAAAGTTTGTGTGATGAGAGTAAGGATAAAACACGTGAAGAATGGAGTGATATAGTGGACACGTATAAGGAAAATGGCTCGAAAGAAACAGAAGCAAGAGTACAAGCTGACAAGGACCTTAAAAGTAAAGATATGAAGCAATTTATGAATGGTTATGCTATGACAATATTTGCGTATCTGCAGCTGCGCAATGGGACTCTGCACAACAGAGTCATGGATAAAGTCGACAAATATTTGAATAATGGTTATGGAGAATGTGATGCAGTGAAAATGTCAATATTAAAGTACAAACCGATGCTAGAAAAATTCATGGACGAAACAAATGACACTTCTGACGAAAGTGATGACAATTCGGACGATTAAATTTCAATAAACTTCATCAACATGATATTCTCGTTTTCGTTATATATCTATAAGCGGGGAGAGAGTGAGTGGATTATTGGGAATTGTAGAGTGAGAAACAATACGTAATGATAAAAGGCGCATTAAGTGCCCGAAAATTTGAACTTTAAATATTGTTCTGTGTCATTTTAACTTTCAACCACTGCGCTTGTATTGTTAACATTCATTCATAATGAGTGTCTTGTGTCCCTTTAGAGTGTCTTGTGTTCCTTTAATATTCAAACACCAATATTGCATCACGTCCCTTGTTTCGTGTCACTTTAACTCCTTGAGTGTATTGCCCCTTCTAATGAGGTCATGTGCACACATGATACAATTCTAGTCATACCTGAGATTAAGTATAATGTAAACACAGGATTTGCTCATCAGACGATAATCTGACAATATTAACGCATGGTAAATTTATATTCATGCGTAATGGTAAGGTAATGTTTTTTGTTATGGTCATGATTTTGTTGCGGCCATGTTCTAGCATAGATCGATAAATAAGTTAAAGATTGTTATAAGTCATCGTTGTTTCACAGACAGTTCTATTGGTGATCGAATTTGATAACTATTTTGTTGGAAAAACTAAGAGTGTTAGAGTAGCCTCCCTGTTATTTAAATAAAGAGCGTTTGTTTCGCTTATGTGCGATTGTGACTGTAACTAGGTCTATCGAGTATATAACATATAGCGCTATCATATAAAAGATGAAAGAAACATATCAACAGCTTTGTTTAGTCTGATATTACGTATGTATACGTGTGTACGTCTAACATGTGACCTTTGGTGAAATAGTGCTACACGATGCTTAATAACTTCATCGTGATAGATGAGAGGTAATGAATAAACGCTCCTTGTTATTTACGTGAGATTATAATGTCCAATTATTGCAAATAAAACATTGCAGGCATCGGTGGATACCCGATTGGCACACTTACTGATCACGTTCTAAGAACAATAACTCTATAAACGTACGCTCTTCCAATAATTCTTCCAATATTTCGCGATCAGGTTGAGGCGGGGTCCTCGCCCTCTTTTTAGCAACGATTTTTAAAATAACCGACTGACGATTCTCGTTCTAAGAACAATAACTCTATAAACGTACGCTCTTCCAATAATTATCGATAATGTAAGTGTGTCATTTATGTTGAAAGATGAATAAAGAGCGTTGCTTTACTGTGAGGTAATACTCCTTATTTGGATGTCTTGTGCTCCGACACGTACACATTGTGTACGCGCATGAATAGGTGCGGGTAAGTGATGTGAGATGTGAAGGTGGGGGTAGGGGTGGAGGGGAGGGGAGTATTATGACGTAGGTCTGTGACAAACATTGAGTGGAAAATCTGTTGTCAAACAAAAGATTTTTACCACGATAGAACCCAGCGAGATATTATTATTGAAAAGATAATCGATTATACATGTATTTATTGGTGATGACATAATTCACATATGGTAGGATATACAATATTTAAAGTGTTCATTTTTTTAATCCCAGTTGACAGAATCAGACATTTCTTCGGATGAATACGCACTGTCCAACAGATATGTGTACTCCTCCATAAGTTCAATTTCCAGGTCCCAATCCTCGAGCTGGTGTTGGTAACTGTGACATTCTGAACAGGTAAAAGATGATTGTGAGCTAGTACTTCAAAAATCGGCTTCTATGTCCCGATATGAACTTTCAGAAGACCAATTGTCTGATCCGCTCTCTGATCAGCTCTCTGATCTGCTCTCTGATCCGCTGTCGTTATTCATTCCATAACGTAATGCCTCAGGCCAGTGGAAAATAGGTTGCTCGTCATCTTCCTTATATTGAAATTTTAGAAATTTTAGAAATTTTTTGAAATTTTAGAAATTTTTGAAGTTTTTGAAATTTATGAAAGTTTTTGAAAGTTTTTGAAAGTTTTTGAAGTTTTTGAAGTTTTTTGGACACGCCCATACCGAAAATATACTTACGCCCATTTTTATCAACGATTCTCAAATATATAGTACTATAGTACTAACATACTCAAAATACACTTATACCCAATTTTACGATTGGGGTCAACGAGTGGCACGTACTACTAATAGCTCCCTGTAGAACTATTCACCTTATTTATGACCGCACATTCACTCTCTGGCTGCCATTTGGACATACACCATATATTAAGTTTATTTCCATGCTAATTGTCGAGAGAAGCGACATAATATGGTTTCACTCAGTTCCGTTTAGACGTTCTGCCCATTTCCATTCAAAAATATGACTAGAGTCCCAGAAGACATTTTTGGCAAAATTCCATACTGCAGTTTGAACATCATTTAAAAGGAATTTGTCAGGCATCGGAAGGTACAGGGACAAACAGAATGAAACATGTAGTAGTCATTGGATTGAGCATAACATTGTTATAACCAAGTGAGTTATAATTTGCTAACTCTTGAGGACAGAGAATACTGTTTGGGATATATGTACAAAAAAATCAACTTTTTGTTTTGACCAAATTGGTTGCAATTTTGGAAGCCATCTTGAGTAATTTTGTCTAAAACACATTCGCGTGACGCACTTAAGATAGATCAAAACAATAAACACATCTTTAATACCAAAGATAGTTCCATTTACTTGAATAAATGGCCCAAACCTGAAAAGTTAATTTTTGCCAATTTTGATATCAAGTTTGTGATATAAAATTAATTCTGGTAATGTCAGGGGCTACATTAGTAATAATTAACCAATGTGCATCAGAAATGTTAGAATTTAAAGTATTTAAGACAGAATAGCCAATTTTATTCATCGACCACAACTTGTAAGTGATTACATGGCCAATATTGACCATTTCCCAGGTTTTGGTCGCCATTTTTGCAGCCATTTTCAGAACAAATGACAATTTTGGTTCCATTGAGTTGAAATATTCATAAGACATGGTATGCCTCAGTTAGTTTGAACAATTCCGTCCATTTCTTGTTAAATATTACTAGAATCCTATCGGTGACTTTTGGTGAAATTTCATACCGAGTTCTGTAAAATATAATTTTTGAGGGATTGGAAGGGACTAGGACCTCATGAATGGCATATTTCATTGTTTCAATGATCAGTTAATATGAATAAAACAAAAATAAAGTCACATTTCTGAACCAGTGCCATACAGCAGAAACTGATCTAGAAGATATTAGTGAAAAAAAGTCAAATTTTCCACTTACGGCTACCATTTTGACGGCCACCTTGATGGGAGTTACAATTTTACCATAAAATGTGGCATTATATATCCAAGAGTCATACTTCCTGTATATACCGAATTTTAAATCGCATATTTCATGGCAAGATTAATTGCGACATTTAATAAATTATATAATCACGAAACGCTCTTTAAATTCGGAAAACCCCTTAAAAAGAGGGGTTAAAGTAAAATTTCAGCGTGGCTCCATATCTAATATCAATAAGTATGTGAATATGTACATATGTGCAAAGTTTCATGCTTTAGTCACAATTTGAACAATTGCCTTGAAAATGTGACTTAATCTACTACCTCCCATGATATTACTATATAATACTTTTCATCCAACTATAATTTCTAGATATGTATATTCCACTATAAATTAAAATACCTATAAATAACGTGAAATAGTTTGAACCAATCATGTCGTCGTACTAAAGCCGAGTCTGAAACGGTGACGGAATCTGACGAGGTTTGCCGAATGGGTTACAAGCAACTAGTCATATAGAGTTACGCTTCTTGAATTTGTGTTTACAACCATCAATGTAACAACCAAAACGAGTATAGTTTAAAGTGAACATCATGCTTTCATTCTTATTATTAAACATCGCGTGCATCAGCGACATAATTAAAGTACAAAGCTGAATAACACAAACAAATAATAGCTACGGTACTGGCATTCTGCCTTGAAACTACACATTATATTGGACAGTAAACCCCAACTATATATCCGAATACAAAAAAGCGCTGTTGTATCGATTTCGAAGCATGTGTTTAATTGCATGGTCGTTAACTTTCAGCACGAAACATAACATTTTGTAAACTCGCGCGAAATATTGATAATTTGTACAACATATATATAGCTGACGTTTCAAATCGCAAATTTAGAAAAATTGCATGCCACATATTATGGTCCATGTATTATCACGCGCGACAATTGACAGCTTAAATGCGCCAAGCATCGATCGGGGGATAATCATTTAATTAAAATTGCTCTGTACAATTATGGAATTGTGGGTGATGATCGACGTTTTACGGGCGCTGTGCAAAAGAACATTTCAATCGGCGGGGGGTCTAAACAATTTGCAGACACACTGTTGAAAAAAACAATTCAGTTACCTTACCACACACACCACCCTCTGTACATTTTGTTTTCGAGGTGGGCATTTTGGGACCCACCCGCATCCCCCCAATTAATAAATAGATAAGAATAATATGAAACAAAATTATATCAGTCTGCTTTATGGTTGTTTTCAGCAACTACTATTTGGCATATTCTAACATATTAATACAACCCAGAACAGTGGAACGGCAGTAGCATTAACGGAAGCAAGATAATACACACAGATCCCATAGGTATATATATATCTGCTTCCCATCTTTCTGCCAACACAGAAATACATTTGAGTGAATATATACATATACACATCTGGCCTGCAAATAGGCTCATATTGAACCTAAATATTCGCATTTATTTATTTTTAAATAGGTCTATGGTGAGCTTATTTTCATTTGTGTGTTCTTTTTTTTGTATTTATTTAATTACATTTTTTAAATCAAAATTTTGAAAAACTAACGCCGTTATAATTACAAATCGGTCTAGGTCTCTTTGAGAAACATCCGAACAATCTAGGCGATCATGAGTCATTCTAATTCACGAAGCGACAATTTAGAGATGTATATCCAAGTTTCGCGACTGTCTTATAATTTAGCATTTAAAGGTGCATTCATGGTTCCAATATGCAGCTATATCAATTTAACAATATGCGTAATATTAATATAAATTGTGTTGTCATCATATTTGTTGGAATCTGGAATGTCCACTTCAGTTTATAGAATCAGTATAATATGCTAATTATTTTCCTTAACTGTAAACAGAAAAAAAAAACTATAAAAATAAAAATAAAATATAAAAACAAAAACTGACCAAAAAAAAAACAACATATAAAATGTTTATATATACCTGGTAAACTTCATTGCTTTATAAGTCGTCTTCCCGTGATCAATATATAACTCTGTAAAATGAAACATGGGAATACAATTTCAATATCTTGTAATGTAGCCTGAAACTATATCCGCAATTGTAATGTATGGTGTATAATTAAATATGCATCGGCGATATATTTTCAAAATCATGTACGGAAATTGTTCACATGTCGAATTAGCATCTCTGATAATTAGCATCATGAAAGTGAATACACATTACACATTTTATTGTCATCAGTAAAACTAAATTGAGGTGAGGTACATAGGTCGTATATATTACTTATGAGAAAATTCAACCCAAAATTAACATGACGGGGAATTGGTATGTTTATTCTGTTGATCTTCAAATTGCTATATCAATGTTATCAATGACAACGATCCATAATAAATAGAAACACAATTAATTTGAGTCAAAGATGTCTTCTGTATAAACGTTCCAGTTGACAGGTTATCTTAAAATCAAATTTTACAATTTGATATAAATTTAGTTTATGACTGAAGTCATAAACTAAGTTACGAATTTCCTTGTAACGACGTATATATAATGAAATTAATAGCATGGATAGTGGATTGCGCAACATTTGGCACACATCGTGTAAAACAATATGTTGATACGAGGCGTGAACACAAGGCACTAGCTGAATATACAATCAAATTAATGAGTATCTGTATGAGACTATTATGCATAATTATAATATAACGTTTATTTGATACATTTGCCTGAAAACTATACAAACATTTATCGATTCGACGAGCATTCTATCTTTGAATTCAGGCTTATCATAGTTTTTATTCTCGCCAGGTACTTTGTACTCAGATAATTGAAATCTGGTGACCTTATTCTACGATGCATGAGGAGAATATAGAAATCAACAACACTAATTGGGTACAGTCTCCCTTTTTTAAAGCAAGGGGATCGAGATTATCTCAAGCTATGTATACAAAGACAATATATTGACAGCACTGGCACGGCCTATATCTTTTTAATCATGGTACGTACCACTGGTAGCGTATATATCAATATGGATTTAGTCATGCAAAGAGTGAAAGAGATAAAATCCAAGATGGCCGCCAGCGGCCATGTTTTTCAAATCAATTCGGAAAAAAAGTTGACGGCTCCCATATAATTGTCACACCGAAGATCCATATGAAGTTTGGCGAAAATCAGATGCGGATCGATGTGGCCTGATGTAGGACGTGCCAAAGTAAACCCGAAACTCCTAAACCCCATCTGACATAACCCAATTTACTACTCTAAGCTCATTTCTTTCCTATTCTTAACTTATATCGTATTAACATTACCATTACTGGTGATCTATCTCTTCCCATCAACATTGTCAGCAGCATTTCGAACATGATGCGTTATTATTATTTCCTTTAAAAATAGACTCAAAAGACCCTCTTATATCTCACTTATATATGTATTTAATATATATACCATATAATGAAAAGAAGTGGAAATAATTGAAAAGAAATATGTTGGACGCCTTTGCGACACGAAGTATTATTCTACATGTACATCTCTGAATATATAAAGAAAACATAGGGAAGAGATATACACCATCATTAATTCATTATCTATAAACTTTTGTTCTTTATGCCCTATACACAATTACACAATGACATTAGCTGACGTACATATACCCACCTCACCTCGCGAGAGTAATAATCGGCTACATGGAACGACAGTCTTTCTAATATATATATTTGGGACTTCTGTCTGTGTGTTAGCTATATGGCCGGGAAAACGACTGGACCGATGGAGCTCAAACTTCCAATCTAAGGTTTAAAAGGCACGGGCAGTGTTTACCGCCGTTTCGGAGAAGCTCCGAGCACTCCTTCTCCACTTCCAGTCACCAAAATGACCGTCCTTGGCACTGTGGAGTTAATCGCGTTGATAGTTAAAGAGCGTTCGTATCCACAGTGTCGTTGATAAAGAGCGTATATGCGTGTAGTGTGATTATTATGTCTGGGGCCAGACGTGAGTGTGTATGTATCCAGACATGAGCGTGTTGTGTGATTCTTATGTCTGTCTTCGTACTTAGGGGTTCCAAGGAACGGGGGAGATTTTCATCGGGTAAGTTTTTCCGCCCGAGGTGATCTTTACCTTGAAACGGGTACCCACAAACGTACCTCTTTTAGGGACGGGTACCATCACGGGACGTGTACCATCATTTCTCTTGATTAAAAAGGCAGAATTAACTCAAATTAAATAAAAAAATTAACGGATTTCGACGAAATTTGATACCTAGGGATACTTGTGTCGGGGGAGTACTTTCGACGGGTCAAATCGTGACCCCGACATGACCTTGACCTTCAAAATGGTAAATTCAAGGTCAAATCGGGTAAAACGGACGGATTTCGACAAAATTTATACCAAGGGGTACTTTTGTCCGGGGAGTGTTTTGGACGGGTCAAATCGTTACCCCGACCTGACCTTGACCTTCAAAATGGTCAATTCAAGGTCAAAGCCCGGACGAAGTGCGGGTCACCTGCTAGTAATATCTGGATTAAGGATAGTATATCGTGCGACACAATGTTATATAAATCAGACAGTCGCTCTCTCGCTGGGTGGGATGGATAAAAACTGATTCCCGGAAACGACGCACATGAGCACACACGACTTTGTTGTCTGATCCGGTCCATGATGTTATATTCTGATATGTTGTAATTTATGTTGTATTGTTCATGGAATAAATACTGTTTAAAACTAAAGGAAATTGTGGACGACAGACGACGGACGCCAACACATGCTCTAACATGACTTTGTCAAGTTGAGCTAATAAAACAATTAATGTAAGGTTTTCCTTATATGCTGTATATATACGTAATGACAGTGTTCACACCGGCGTAGCGATGGGACTGAGCTCAACCTTGCAATCGATGCTATCCATGCCAGCGATGGGTAATCACACAACCGCAAACGGAATGTCCTTATATCTTACCCCCCATTGAAGAAATTTCCCTGAACAAACTCCTCCACACCTGTCTCCTCAAGGCCGATGGCGATTCAACCGGATGTTGTTCGCTTCAAACCGAGGCTTTCAGGTCTGAGAGTTGCCTCGCATGGAGGCGACAGAAGGGTCATCCAAATCCTCCTCAGGAAGTAAATCACACACGACTCATTCTCCCAAAATGATTTGAATGGAGTGTCCTGAAATTAAAATGCAAGGCATCAAAATAGGGGTATATTTATATGATCATGCATGCTGATGGTCAGCGAGTCTGATCTATATAACCTCAGTTTTTGGGCTTGCCAGGCCACCATCTTGGATTGCGATATTTTTATGAGAACACATTGGACCAGCTAGCTTACTCGTATATATTGCCCAATGCTTTGTCAACCTTAAGTTGCTGAGAAAACGGCATAATTATGCGTGGCATATACAATGTGTCCTCTATACGACATATAAACGGATCGCGCCGTGGTGGCCATTATGGAATACTGGCGCAGTTTAAGCTTGATGAGTACAAGAATGACACAGCATTTGCAATTAAAGTTGTTGATAAATTGAACTGGTGTTCCTGGCGTACTGAGTTTCTGTATTTCAATGGAAGACACAGGCCACAGGCCATCTATAAGCGCCATAATAGTGTCTTTCATCAAAGTCAGTGAAAGTCTGGCAAAAATGATCAAGGACATGATTATCCTTTCTGGCCTGAATGGCTGACGTGTTGGCGTACAAAATGTACCGTCTTGATCGAATTCTTGGCTTACTATATGTTTTAGAGAATAACGTGCATGGGCCACACTTTACATGCACGCAAGTTGATGCACCGAACTGTGAGAACATTTGACCGAGTTTCTCTGTTTGTGTGCATAGGCCGGTGGTGGCCATCTTCGATCGTGCGTGGCGTGGTTTCATATTATTATTTGAGGTGGGGAATGCCATGTTGGGAATCAAACTGTACGGTGTCGCGACGGACGTTTCCGATTTACGCCTTTATACACAATTTTTTTTTACTCTTGGTATACCTAAAATACACGATTACACAGTCTGGCACTGGTTGTTGGTGCATGGCATTGGGATGTACAGACATAGGATGCTATATTCGATCGTCACAAGGATAATCAATAATCTTGGATTTTATGTGTTTAAGAGGGAGGTAAAAGGGGAAGTCAGTGTTTATTTTTGGGGAAAAGATTGATATAACCTTACAAATCGCAGGTGATCATATCATACCTTTTTGGAAAGTTTGAATACTTGTCTAGTGACAACGCAAAGAGGAATTTCGAATTTCATTCCAGGTTGTATATCATTGGACATTATTAAATCGTAAGGTCACCATTGTTTATCATTGTTTTAAAATATTTCCATCAAAAGTAAAAAAAAAAAAAAAAACATAAAATGAAAATCTGCTGCGCTTTGTCACTAGATATATATATATGCTCAACATTCCAAAAAGACATGAAGCATTATTCTACGGTTTGTAATATTGAGTAATCTTGTCTTGAAAATTAACACCGAATTCCCCCATTTAAATGTTACCACTTTACCTTCCTCTTAAGTTTACTACCATTTATTACGCCACACCGTGGTGTTGCTTGGTACGCAGATTTTCATATTCTGTGGTCGATCGATAATCCACTGGGCGACTGTATTATTATGGTTATTTCGTACTGAGTATAAATCGTACCGATAGAGTCACGATAGTACAACAAAGATTAGCACATGTGTTTACGTCACCGGTGTACTTGTGGGGACATGTTTCTATTATGAAGGTTCGCTATCCCGTAGGCCGCTATTCCGAAGGTTCTCTATTCCGAAGGTTTTTGTTATTTTTAGGTTAATTCTATATTCTAAAGTATTGAGACTAATTTGAGAGGGTTCATTATCACAAAGATTCTTTTTGCGGAGTGTGCGCTCACATCCAAACTGATCCTGCGCGCATACCGATACAGATACAGGAGGAAATAACTTAACTTAGAACATTAAATGTGATTTTGTTTTGTTTTCGCGGGTTTTCTTGAGATTTAATGTCATTACGTGGGCCCATACTTTTGAATTCTTGGCATATAATATGAATGTTGTGGTATATTGTGGACCCTCCCGCATTGGGACATGACACAGGTACAGTTGACTTAAGTGATGTTCTGTGTGGGCTCCAATTTGGAGTTCAATATTTTAAGGGCCAAATTTAGGATTTTATGGGCCCATACCTTTGAACTCTGGGCATATAATATGAATATTGGGGGCATGTCTATATTCCGAAGGTTCACTATCCAGAATGTCCACTATTCCGAAATTTCTCTGAATGTTCGCTATTCCGAAGGTTCACCAATCAGAAGGTTCGTTATTCCGAAGGTTCTGTATTCCGAAGGTTTTTGTTATTTTAAGGTTAATTATATATTCTAAAGTATTGGGAGGGTTCATTATCACGAAGATTCTTTTTATGAAGGAAATAACTTAAAACATTAAATGTGATTTTGTTTTGTTTTCGCGGGTTTTCTTGAGTTTAATGTCATTACGTATGACTTTATTTCTCATTAAATATTCACGCCAAGCAGCCCACACAATTGCTATGTTTCCATGCGATTTAATGTCATTACGTGTGACCTAATATCTCAATAATCTGAGGCAAGAGTACGCCTGCTAAAGGCGAATTATAACAGTGGGGCTATAACGTTCAATGAATACTGGGAACTATAACAAACTGCGCAGCAGAATATCGCTGATTAAACGAGTATGAGATGAGCCTAACTGCAATTGTGACTTTGTTTAAAGGCCCACTTAATTTTCGAGTCATTCATTTTTGTTATAGTATATACGGTTTTAATAACAATTTATGCCATAAAATTTGAATAAATTACTATAATTCATCACCATTTGAAACACAGAATCCTTCTATCTCCTATTTTGAAACACCTTTAAAATACCGCGACAAGTCGTGCGTCGTATATCTAGCAATTAGCAACTAACATGTCCTCTTCGGCTTTCCATAGATTTCAACGTAATTTGATACTTATGGGTATTTGTGTCCGGGAAGTGTTTTGGACGGGTCAAATCGTGAGCCCGACCTGACCTTGACCTTTGAAACTGTCAATGCAAGGTCAATTTGGGTAAAACGGACAAATTTCGGCGAAATTTGATACCTAGGGATACTTTTGTCCGGGGAGTGTTTTGAACGGGTCAAATCGTGACATCGGCGTGACCTTGACCTTCAATGTGGTCAATCAAAGGTCAAATCGGGTAAAACGGATGGATTTCGACGAAATTTGATACCTATGGGTACTTTTGTCGGGGGAGTGTTTTGGACGGGTCAAATCATGACTCCGACCTTACCTTGACCTTCAAAATTGTTAATTAAAGGTCAAGTGGGGTAAAACGGACGGATTTCGACGAAATTTGATACCTAGTGGTATTTTTCTCCGGGTGGGGGTGTTTTGGACGGGTCAAATCATGACCCTGGCCTGACCTTGACTTTCGAAATAGTCAATTGAAGGTCAAATCGCGCCTTTCGCCGGAAATCAGATGGGAAACATCCCGGACGAAGTCGGGCCCATCAGCTTGTGTAATAAAGAAGACAGTTTGAAGAAAGTAATGTATAACAGGAGAAACGGGAAAACTTGAATATAGAAGTATGCAAATTTCCCACATAAAATTTGAAAGCTAGTTTATAGAATAATTGTATTATAATTTATATTTATGGCTAATAATATGATCTTGGTGGCGTTACCATTTCTGACTATGGTTTTCTTGTTCTATATAGCGGATTGTAGCCACGTTCATCACAGACATACGACCAAGGTTTGCAAAATATACATCCATTCAGAATTCAGACCAAAAGAAGCGCAATATTATACCCCATCACCTCAGTTCGTCACACACTAAATTGTAAAGTTTGCTGAATCACGCCCGGGTACATCATTCATATACATTAATTTAGTCATAGGCAATTAATTCGCATGGCCCACTTGCTTCATAACTCAATACCTCGCTGAAACTATATTGAGTAGAAAAAATTATCAAGAGTCGACTTACCTGGCCTGTATCCACACTTTTTACTGAATTTTTAGAAATTTTGGCGATGATATCGGCTTCAGCCATACTGTCAGCTATCTGTGGAGCGACCAGCCCTGCCGCGGATAAAATGTCCCAACACAGCGTGACGGCGAACTCCAATACTAATCTTGAAGAGGCTCCATATGACGATGACACAGTACTGGCTAAGTGCGATCCGCATTGTTCGATTTTGTCACCGCCTCTGGTTAGCCATTTGATGATCCAGTTATCGCCACCCATGCGTTATGATAACGTTGATAAACGGATTACTTATAATCAAACCTTTATAATTGTGTGACCCCATTATTTGTGATAACCAGTTTAACCAGGATATGTACACGTATTAGAATTGTCCGAATGGTACTCATGCACTCACTGTTCAACTTGAGACTGAGAAACAAGGGACAGTGCGTCAGTCCGGGGGTTCGATAGTCCGAGGTCCTACAGAAAGGGCAGCTGAGTTTTGGATCACACTCCCAAATTTGGTCAACATTTTCAACAGCTGCATGGAAGGCAATATACCAGGGTTGTGGCATCACAAAATTCAAATACAGATTGCACATACATGAAAGGTTACAGTTTGCAGTGACCATTGCACCTTCATGCATGTGTATATACGAAAGTCGAACATAAACACTTATAGTGCCATTTCAAGCTTTTAAGGACTTTGCTAACCCATTTTCAACCCATATTTGATGGAGGCAAACATGAAGATTATGTTCATTTTTATTAGGAATCAAAGCAACCAAACCCATTGATGCAACATTTTAAGAGTATAATTCATGGTGGATTATGTTAGAAAAATGTTACAAAATGTGAAATTTATAGAATTTTTTAAAATATATGTTTTCGAACCCAAATTCAACAAACACAAAGTCCAAGAAAAAAAGATGGGTATGTGTACTGAACACTGTGAAGAATGATGAACAATAAACATATACTCACATTTCTTGAGTGTTCTTTGGATTTTTGGCTTGTAGGCACTTGTTTACAAATGGTATAGATTTCATTGCTCAGTTATGCTGTTTGGGACTGAATTTGATGGGTCAAGTTAATGTTCACTCAAGCCAGCTGGGATTATGATCAGCATATACTGACCCATGAGAATAGTATCTCCTATTTCGTGATCATGTTTCTGGGATATAGGGTATACCCAGATTGAGGATTACACAATTATTTTGTCAAGAAATTCACAACACACCGCTGTCCACAGATATTAACACTTAACTGTCACTTCCCAACCAGCAAAGTACCCATGTTACTCTACCATTTGTAAACAATTGGTTTTTAGTAATAAAAACGCTTGAGAAATATGAATATTATTTTATTACTCATGATTCTTCACAGCGTTCAGTACACATTGCCATATTTTTTTCTTAGATATGGACTTTGTGTTTGTTGAATTTGGGTTCGAAAAAATAGATTTAAAAAACCTCTATAAATTTCACTTTTAGTATTTCTAACATAATAACGCTCTTTAAAAACACTTCTTCGAATATTTCCGTTATTTCGTCAACAACTCTTCTTCAAATATCTCCGTTATTTCGTCAAAAACACTTCTCATACAAATCACCGTTATTTAGCAAATTAATATTAGTCAGAGTTATTGCCCTTCATATTAAATATGAAGCCAACATGCAGGATTAGCAAAACATGTCTTCATTTAGTGGACAATCTCAAGCTCGCGTGCCACGCGTGGTTGGATTGTCCATTTATTAATGACCATTTTAGGTACCGATTGTCCATTTATAAGTGGACAATCCTTGAAGAATTGCCTGCGAGAAACAGTATGGCGGGGACAAAAATAGGTGTATATTATAACATGGTAATTTCGGCATGTCCTTCATGTAAGAATATACTAACCCTAGCTATCTCTGACCCTAACCCTGTCCCTAACCCTAGCGCTAACCCTAACGCTAACCCTAGCCCTATATAACCATAAACACTAACCCCAACACATATGGAGAATAGAGGGTGGTGCGTGGTTTCGTGTATTCTTACATGAAGGATATACCGTAATTTCATGCTAGTTTTATTTATTGGTTATCAAGGTGGATAAACACATGCATGTATGTGCGAGTTTTCGTTGTGAACGTGCGGCTTCTAAGTTATAACATCCAATTTTAACTTTACACCCTTGAATCATACAAAATATGTGGTAAATTGCGCTGACAGCCACTGTTGCACCTTATATATACCAATTGTGATTAAAATTTGCAACAGGTAACTCAACTTAACTCAAACTTGCCAACTTTACCCCTGCCATGCATGCACCCCTGTGATTGGACATTGTCCATGCAACTGGTTGCTTGCATGTAATATCAGTCTAAAATTATATTGATATTACAGGAAAATATTTGGCACTATATAGATTAAATTTTTTTTTTTAAATTAGCAACATGTTTACCATATTTTACACTAAATATATTGGTTGAGGAATTAAACTATATAAGAAAATTGTGAAATTCGGCTTGAGACTTTCATATATAACTGTATACAACTGGTTAAATGTATACACGGATAAGATTCTTCCGTTTAAAACACAAATGAAGAAATGTGGTTCCATGCAGTAACGACATCAATTTAGATTTAAAAAAACGTGATTTTTTAATTGACGAGATTATGACGCTTTATAATTGTTATATATTGACGATAAATTACACAATTGTTGCTTGCAATCAACTAATCTAGTTAATTGTTGTGTTTTTTATTTTGTTGCGAACTTGTGGCAGTGGTGCGGATTTCTGCGATATGCATTTCAAAAAGACGAGGTATATTGAGTATTTGTACATGTATAATTACATATGTGTTAGACTAATTCACTTCGCCGACTTCATTCACTTGTTTACAAACTAGCAGCAGTAACTACAACTGGTTTAGTGGTCCTGCTATGGTACTGGTGGGTCATGCTGCATTTCTATATGATAGAGCAAAGCGATCCTGCATGTTAAAGGTACATAATCCGAATTAACTCCTAAATTACTATCTCTTTGGCTTCGGGGGGGGGGGGGGGAGGTACCACCCATCAAATCTCATAGTTATCAGATGTCAATTTTTGAAAACTGTTATTTTTCGGCATCGCTTGGTATATTTGGCGGCCTAGCAAATATTCGACGCGCCGACTGACATACTCACGATCGATACCAAACTGTGTTGAATTTTTAACAAAATGTTGATATATAACACGATTTGGAAAATGTTATACTTGAGTTGACAGTGGTTAGCATTATTTTTTTGTATAATTAAAGGTACTCAATCCGATTCGGTGGTCCCCATATCATCAGATTCCAACAACAACATGTTTTGAAATGCCGCTTCAGTTATCAGAATCGATTAATTGCCCAAAAATAATGCTAACAGCAGTCAACTATATAGTATGAAATTGCCCAAAACCTGTTATTTATCAACATTTTGTTCAACGAAATTTGGCTGGATTGTCAAATATCTAAAAACTCAAAGCCACTTGATTTTAGAGTTATCCATTTTCATCCGCAATTTGGTCTGAAACCGTCTTCTCGTCGAAGTTTTGTTAGGCTGCCAAAAAATAACGGTGGTGAAAAATATTAGATTTCAAAAATAGATATCAGATCACTCTGAGCTCGAATCAAATATTTTTTACCCCAACCCCAAGCCAAAGACATAGCAATTTGGTATCGTTAATTCGGATTATGCATCTTTAATTCTGATAGCTAAAGTTTATTTTGAGGAAATGTTGTTGTTTGAATCTGAGGGGACCATCGTACCGTTATTATACCTTATTTACATGTGTCTTATATATTAATAGGCAGGTCAAGTGACCAATTTTGAAGTGAGATTTCTATGCAAATTTCCAGAGCAATTTAATTTTCGAACCCCCAGATCACATATATGCCATACTATATACCATTTGAAAGGGGAAATTCCAAAACATTGTATTATCAACTTATCCGGTGTAATAAACTGTGAACATGTTGTTTTTGTTGAGTTACCGACGCGTTTGAGTGCTTAAGTTTCATCTGTTTTGTATTGCAAAGTGTATTATTTTCAATTGAGGGGAACAACTCTATATCTTAAAGATAGAGTTATTCCCCTTCCATTGATAATACATTTTTAGTTCGAATTCTGTTGCATTCTTGGAGATAACGGGGGGGGGGGGGGGGTGGGGGATCTTTCTATGATTTCAGCTGTTTCTATTTCTCTATTTGCATTTTCTGAGACACAGACGTTTAAAATGGTGATGATTTATAGTATTTTAATCATATTTTATGGCATAAATTGTTATTAAGACCGTATATGAAGGCACTATAAAAAATAATCGGTTACTCGAAAAGTAAGTGGGCCTTTAAACAGTCATAACCTTCAACTAATACATTTATTTTTAAGATTTGTTTTCTGGAAATACATGCAACACTTGATCTACTGTTGAAAAAATAAATAGGCTTATAAAATTCTAAAATAAATATACACCAACATTCTAATGGATCAAATTCCTAGCAACCAACCAGATAAAAATAAATATATATTAATTTCAATGTGAAATCTAGTCAAATGCAACTGGAAACTGTTCTAACTCTGTAACAGAAATGTTCATGGAAATCCCAATTCAAAATTCAATAATTGACCTCTTCCTTAGCAACTGCACGTGCGGATTCTATACATATGCAGGCCCCTGGGGAAAATACTAAAATACCAATATAGATATACCAGTGACATATATTGCCTATATTGGTATTTTAGTATTTTCCCCCAGGGGCCTGTGATTCTAATATACTATATGAAAATGGGAATGTGGGAATTCTACATTGATCCAGAGAAATTCTTTGTTGAAAATGTCTTGCAATTTTGGCTGGATTCGTGCAAAATACGGGACTGGTCCTTAAGTAGGAAGTACCTTTCTACGAACATTATATATCACAGAAAGACGTATTTAAATAATAAAAAATGCAACTTTGAACAAAGAAACAACAGTCGTGTGATCGGCATGAAACAGAAAATAGCCTTCCGTTTTAGTCTATTCCCGATATGACATAAATAAAGAGCGTTTATTTCACTTATATGCTAAACTTATAAAACAGCTGGAAATGGCTCTGGCCAGTGCAAGTATTTTTCCGAGCACATGAAGCCGGTATATCAATATTTCGTGTATTTATCAGCCTATCTTATACCTTCTTTCAATTACGTAGACAAAATTTGGACGCTCGAATATGAGCCATGTCCGTTTAAACAGTCATATTGTCAAATTTGGCTATACAGTTATGTTTGAGATTGAGTTTTCCTGGAATTAGGCTATATTAATATTAATAATAAAACTTTACATAGCTACCATACTTTTGAAAAAATCATTACTATTTTATGATGAAATTTAAAAATAAATACACCAAAAATCCTAATTAATATCAAGCCGATGCGGCAGATAAAGATACTGGCGGCCTTCTCTGTGGGTATAGATGTTAAAATAGTCATCTTCACTAAAACCGAAATAAACAGAAAGAATATTATTTAATAGACATATTGTTCTTATACCAATCATAACTATCGCGTACATTGCATGTTATTGTCACGTGTGTACCCTTGGTTATGTAAACAAACATCAAAAACGTTACGGAACCGATTGTTTATAGACAAACACCTGGAACCACCGCATCGTCCAAATTCCAATGCAAATGGAAGGAATAGATAACATTTATGGCGCAATCAACAATCGCATTCAAACCACACCAAATTTGATGTTATTCGACCTATTCTACCCGCTGTCAGTTCAAAATCAAGCTAATCCACGTTACTTCATGATTGGGAAATGATCTGACAGAAAACGTGTACATAATACAATTCTTGCAATGGCGCAATATCGTGACTGCTTGTAAACAATCCGCTACGCTTTTTGCGAGAAACTAAACAACAGTCGACCTGTATTTTTTCGGACACAAAGCATGTTTTATGAATAATATCGCATCATTATGCTATACTATTAGTATATTCCTGAGTTAAAATTATCATAATTTGATAATGTTATTTCTAAATTATAACCTACAACAAAGACCGCCCGTCCCTTTAAGTATACTATGAATTCCATTACCGCATCTTGAAAGTCTCACCTGGAAAAAAATGTGTAAATATGTGTAACTTTTGATCCGCAGGTTTGTATGGAAAACTGCATTAAAAATCAGCAAAACCGTGAAGTGGTGATTTGGGTCTCGACAAAGTCAGATGGGGGTATCTGGATTGCATTAAAATACGGGTTTCCCGATGTACCCCTTTAAGTTTGATATTTTTATGCAGGTGCTGAACGAGCCGTTTGTATGGTGCGCTGAAATTAAGAAAGTGCCCATATCTATATCTATATTTGCGAATGTCTGTCTGTCTGTCTGTCTGTCTGTGTTCTATAGAAATTCACAGGGGACCACCTAGATGATGTCAAAGGGGTCTACTAGGAGTAGCTTTTTACGAGAAAGATAATGGTCGGGTTTAGAATTTTCTAAAGTGCCGCCGTTGTTGTCAGGGGCAGAAAAGGGGGAGGGGCAGAATTGCCGATTGCCACCAAACTTATATATAATCATCCCCATAATATGAGGAATCTAAAGGCGTGGTTTAAATATGGCAAAAGTCGCGCCGTTCGCGTCAGGGGGGGGGGGGCAGATTTTTTTTCTGTCGCCGATTGCCACGAAACTTACATATAATCATACCCATGATATGAAGAATCCAACGGTGTGGTTTAAATATGTCAAAAGTGGCGTCGATTGAGTCAGGGATGAACGGAAGGGGGAGGGGCACCAAAATTGATAAAACTAATTTTAGCGCCGATTTCCACCAAATTGATATATATTCTTCTTCATGATACAAGGAATCTAATTGTGCGATTTAACAACGCCAAATGATTGCTTTTGGATGAGAGATTGGGAGGGTGGGCGCCAATTTCCACCAAATTGATACACGTTCTTATCCATGATACGAGGAATCTAATCGTGATTTAAAGACGCCATAGTGGTGCTGCTTGGGTGAGAGATGGAGATGGGAGGGATTGGCACCAAATTTGATATAAAAAAATTGTTTAGTCGCCGATTATCAACAAACTTATAAACAATCATATCCATGATATCAGGAGTGTAATCGTGTAGTTTAAGGATGTCACAAGTCAGTGGTGTATAGAGGTGAGAGGGACACAAAAAATTATATCTATATGTTTAGTGCCGATTTCCGACAGATTGATACATATTCTTCTCCGTGGTACGAGGAAACGTATCGTGTGGGTTAGATACACCAAATTGGTGCCCTATGGGTGAGAGATATGGGGACCTCAAATTTGATACGAATTTGTATACTCGCCAATTTTCACCAATTTCATGAGAGATACATATATTCGTGCAAACTGAGAGACCTCGAACCGTCAGAGGATTGCATATATATAATAACAAAATTTAGCCTGTTCCATTCAATAGAGTTTCCACCAAAAGTTACAATTTGTCAAGAGATATGGAAGGCCTGTTAAAAAATAAGTGGTCACAGTGTGCAGTCAAATATAGATTCTTCTGATATACAAGAAAATTCAGTTAGTAGCACAAGACTTTTCAGGATGCTATACCAATACTGACATCTGACAAGGGTTTTAGAACTTCTTTTTTTTTAGATATGTTTAATCTTCCAACCAAGATATACATGGTACGAAGAAAAGAAAAAACAAACAAAACTGAATGACAATAAACAATACATATCCTTAGCCACGCGCGGAGAAGTGGAGTCTCGATTCTTATTGTTGCTTTGGGGGGGGGGGGGTAGTGGAGTAGACCAAATTATTGGCGATGGCTAAATTTGACAATTTGATTAGTCTTTTTCCGCTTATATAGGGACCCACTTGTCGGCGCATGGCATAGGATTTAACAAACTAGTATATGGAACTGTATGATATGGCAGATTGACAGGTTGCCAGCCTGGTCCGTCCGTTGGCTAACCAGGAGAGGTTCCAACGGTCTGTTGAATGTATTTAAGGAAACGGCAAGTTCTTTTCATGACTGATGGTCGAGAGTTTTGTAAAATTGTTCTCAGTTTCAATAAAGAATAGAGTGATTTATTAAAAATTGGAAATAGAGCCTCGCGTTCTGTGTCAAAGGTAATACACTCTATGAGGTAATGCAGTTCATCGCCCACCTTTCCTTGATTACAAAGGGTGCAAAATCTTTCTTCTTTTGGTACATTTAGCCAAGTTCCGCTCTCAATGGGAAGGGTGTGATTTCGGGTTCTGAATCGAGCGAGTATGAACACAAACGTTTGATTTTTAGACGATATAAGTACCGTTCAAATTGAAAATTGGTCTTGATTATGGAATAAAATGAGCCTTTTCTAGAGTTGAGGATATCGGTATGCCATTTCTGAATAAATTGATTTTTCAGCACATTTTTAACACGTGAATGTATTGTGTTCAAATTGAAATAAAATTGGTTTTTCCATACATTTGACATTCCACAGTAACTGTTGTCAAGGGTTTCCTTTACTAACGATAGCCAAGAGGGACTGGATCGTCCTTCAGAATTAAATTTATGCAATAAACAATATATTATGTACGAAAGTTTAACAGTTTCAGTTGATATTAGAGATGACCATCGCCGGATTATATTTGTTTTAATTACTATATCCATTGGATATCTGCCAGTCTCGCCGTAGACCATGTAATTTGGTGTTGATGATTCCAAATGCAGTAACAACTTCAAGAATTTTAAATGAACTGATTCAAGACACTTTAGGGATGAAAGTCCCCAAACCTCACAACCGTATAGCATTAAAGGTACAACCATTTTATCAAACAAGTCAATTGTGCATTCTATAGACAAATTATTCAACCTACTCAGTCTAATAATATCATACATGGCTCTATATGCCTTAGAACATACATGTTTCCTTGCTTTTATGAAGGACCCAGTTCTGAAAAACAGAACACCTAGATAATTAAATTCATCAACAAATTCTAACGGTTTTCCATCATAAACAACATTGGGATACTGCTTTGGTTTGCGTTTAGAAAAACACATCAAATTTTTTTTTTGGACATTCAGTTTCAGTCGCCATATGTCGCAGTAATCTGAGAATAAATCAAGCTGATATTGCAAGTCTCGTGGTGATTCGGCAAATAGGACAGCATCGTCTGCGTAAAGAATAATGAAGAGTTTCATGTATATTTGCAAATTAGTTTCTACTTCAGCAGATACTTTTTCCATGCCTTTCGCGTGTGTGTTCGATATAAAACTTTCCCGACTCATCGACTGACATAAACAACTCAAAATCTCGCTCTGTGCCTGGCACATGTAGCTGATATTTATGCGTTTAAAGTAAGGATATTTAGCCAATATATAGCACCATGAACAGAGGAGCACCTGGAAATTTATTTGAAACATCTGTATCTTCATGGAGATGTGATAGCCAGGTGTCCTCGAGATCTTAGTCCAACCCACTAGATTGATTGATTGATACATCTAAATATGTAAAACCCAATTATCATCTTTTATCGAACTAATGTGTTTATGATGTTCATGTATCATATTATAACGTCAATTGTATACGCAGTTGTAAATAAATAAATACTTCATTATTGGTGGAACGGATTAATCGCGATAAACAGAATGACAATTGGCTAGGTGAGCCACTACTTATATTCCATGACTGTAATAATCATGTTTTGTGATGCTATTTGAATATACATTTTATGAGAAAACGTATAACACTTAAAGCAAGAGCATTCTCTATTCCCAACAAATATCCACAGCATACATTAACCTGGGCAACGCCGGGTAACCCTGCTAGTCTAATATATAGATAGAGTGGTGTTCCCCCGAGTGAACAGCGAGTGATGTTTTGGTTTATGTTTTAATCTAGATCCAGACTGTGTGGGCTGTTGTCCCTTTTAAATGATATTTGGATTTATATTGCGGTCAAAGATAAGTTACTCTATATACAGTCTACAGTCAGGTTTTCGCGTAGGCCTATTTACTATAAGTTGATTCCTTGAATTTTCGTACATCTGTTCTAATAGTTCAGGTGCTGAGGCGATGCGGCGACGAGAAAGATGCCATAGAGAGCCTCACTTGTTGGCCTAACATCACTGTGGAGGATCTATTCCTAGAAATGTGGTGCTCTACCAATTTTTTGAGCAATTTTTATCGTGACATTCCGGTGCTTTACTGGGGATTGTTTATTTTTGCCGCACAAAAGTGAAGAAAAATTACAGATTATGTAAGTATATCGCAGGTTTCTTTTAACCAATGGATTATTTATATTGATGTTCACATTGATATGTGAGAAAATGTAAGAAATCCCATAGGAATGCCCGTAAATCGACATTTTATAATTATATTCCGATACTTTACAGAGTGCTCAGTGTTCTCCCAATAGTCAATTGCTCTCCCCAGGATAATGTATTGTGCTATAACAAGCAAAAAAAAAGCGAATAAATACTAAATATTATGCGTTGGTTAAGGGGTAATAAACTTAATATGTTATTTTGCGTCGCATTTACGTCCATAAAGGCTTACTTTGTTCGTTTAATCACGTATTTCAGGGGTATAGCAAACGCAATGGGAAGTATATGAATGAACTATGCAATCTATAATTATTTCCATGCGTTCTATTGGATATAACTAATAACAAACGCTCAATTCTTGTTCAGGAAATGATGGTCGAACGTATTTTTATTGTGTAACTGTAATTGTGGCCAATCGGAATAACGATTAGGCCTATTCAACTCACAAAGCACCGGAATGACTCAGTAAACCACCGGAATACACATGTAGACCTATTTTATGGTCGTTTTCTTCGATTTGGTATGTTATTAATGATATTTTCATGTTGCATTGACTTCAGGAATGTATTGAGGAACAGGCGTTCAAAGTTACAATATACAGTATTCAGTATTAAGTCGCGGTAATACGCCGTTGAAGTGACGAATTTCCCCAAAAAACGCAAAATATCGAGGAATTTATTTATATTACTGGGCAGTATGCCAATATAGTGGCATAATATTACAACATATATTACTCACCTTCTTTGCCACGTCCATCGGATTCCCGTATACATTCGTCCAATATTTGCGTTTAAAACATTACTAAAATGCGTGTTTAGTAGGCTATTACCCACGCATGTCATATCTGTCGCGCAATGAGCAAAATGTGACAGAACACCGGAATATTTGCTCGCTAAGCACGTAAATATTGCTCGGGAGAGCACCACAATTCTAGGAATAGATCATACACAGTGCCTAACTCTCTTTCAGATATCCTTTGTAAATATGTTATACATGTATGTAATATTTTGTTTTTGCTAATCTTCGATCTCGGAGGACAATTAAAGAATATATATATATATACACATGTACTCTGCATGGTTGATTGGAGACGATTTCGAATTATTAGTGTTAACCATCCGATTCGGAGCACATTAAATCTTTTGTTATCATGATCACGATTAGCCATCAGTTGATGTGTAACAAAAATGGCGATAAACACAATGTCATGCACGATCACAGCCACCCATCGCAAGAAAGGATTACGGCATGTCAATCTATTTCTAAATTAAGGGATTGGCTACGGATTGCTGCACGGGCTTCTCGGCTGATTCATAATTACTTTGCAGAGATAAACATGGACACGTGATCATGCATGAATTTGGTGATCGCATGTTTACATGTTTGTGCTGTAGTGAAAGGCACAGCAATTATATTGCTATTGTTTTAGAAACACACACTTTTTGATTCGTTTCGCTATTTTTACATTCCGCGAAATGCAATCGTCGAAGAAAAAAATCAACATGTCGCAACTACTTGCACGTGGGTATTTTTATTCTCTCTTTTTATCAGCATAAAAATAAGAAAATAGTCGTTCTTGACATACACTTTTTTATAAATAAATAAATTACAAAGCTAACTAATAATATCACAATAATTATACCAGCTAACGCTGTGTGCATTGACTGTTGCCAGTTGGTTCCGCGATAGTCCAACAAATTAGACGATTCGGATTAAATTTAAGGTACCGGGTATATATTTGGACATTTATGTTACCTTACTCCTCATCGGGTTAAGATAATCGTAAATGTCCAAATATTAAAATATATCTTAACCCGAATAGTCTAATTTGTTGGACTAGTTCCGCGACATGGTAAAAAAAAAAAACTTCTGTCAACTTGATAGTCGGGGAGAGTTTGCCTAATGACAAGGGTGGTACTGTAATGGAGGGGGGGGGGGTGTATGTTGGTGAAGTTGGTGCTAATGGTTGGATACAGTCCCAATGTCGACAGGTGTGTGTTAGTCTGCAATCTGCAATGGTCACCCCTGTAATTTCCAAGAGCCACGGGGAATGTCGGGGCCCCTGCATGAGGCTGCGTCGGGGAAATCCTGGCCCCACATATGTACGTATAATTATACATGTACCCCTGTCTGAAGAGAAATTTATTTTTCCTATGAACCTATAATAAAGGAAGAATGGGCAATGTCATACCGGTATCTCTTCCGAGCCGCAGGCTATAATTAGAATATTATTATTATCCATACTTCTGCCACATAGTTTATTAGATTATATTAGACTTTATTTTGATAAGCCCATGCTGACTGCATATATTATAATTGTATAGAAATGGCAAGGGTAGAATACTGGTGTCAGATTGAATGAAACTCCTACATGCATTCATGGTAAAAGACATGACCAAATTGGAACATACATACCGCCAAGGGTAATCATTCCTAAGATGTGTTAAACATGTCTGTCATGCATACCACTTGGCTGCAAATGCCATCCCACTGTGTCCAAGAAGTGGTTTAGCTTGGAAATCCCATGCTGACTGGTTCACAGATGTTGCCAGTAGAAACAGTGAAGGGTGATGGGATAACATTCAGTTGAAAGGGCAGACAGATACACATCAACATTTAGAATACAATATACATGTACCCTAGTTATAGACATAGTCCGACTCCTCCATGTCCTTCATCCTCTTGAATATCTCGCCTTTTACTGATTAATAATTCCAGTGTTTTGTATTGCATGAGGGATGAAATACTGTAATTTGGCATAATCAATCCACAAGCTCACACCTGTATAGAAAAAGCTATTTCCTCCATTAGTCTGAACATTAGGGCGGTATAGATTGGCAGATTTTGATAAGAATTTCCAACAACTGTTCAAGAAATGTTTCTCTTTATCAAAGCGTCTGACAATATGAGTTCTATGACAATGAGGTAGACAAATTCATATTGAACTAACAGATAAATTTGTTTTTATAGACAAATTTGTGGTTTTTACAGACATGTTTTAAGTAGGGGCCTACACTTGGATTCACCTTAAATCCATCATAATTTTTAATCATTCTGTAATTATAATGATGATAACATCTCAAATAAAACATTTTGTTACTATAATCCTTTCTATACAGAATGGATTCTCCCACCCAGTTATAACATTGGAATGGTCTATTATTAATTTGGAGGGGTGATTAGGATAGATAAGCAGACGAGAGACAGAAAATCAGATAATACAGTATGTACCGGGGTAGCAGAAGGATTCATATTCAGTGGTGGGTACTGGGAAGTGTTCAGATGTTTGTTTGTTGAACTTATTATCTGAACATTCCTAAGGAACTCCCCACCCCCCAGGAAAATTTCCTTGCGTATCCCCATCATATAGTCTCCTAAATATCCATCATAATTTCTCTTCAAACAGAAAATCTTTCTTCACTGTTTGATTGTTTGGATCTAGCACATATTTGTTTTGAGAGTGTAAATGGCCTACTGGGAATGCATAATAACTAGGATGGACCCAGTGACGGAATTTGAAAACTTAGCCTGATAACATCAGAATCAGCTATATACCCTGTTGGGACAAGCAAAGGGCAAGATATATTTTAAATGTTTTGTCATATTTCAGCATGATGTCCAATCCATATCCAATGTGATATGTAAAATTTTCGCAGATGATACAAAGTTAGATACAAAGTTAATAGATGTCCCGAATGTGGATGATTTACAGAATGAAATTGATGCTGTCTGCCAATGGTCTAATGATTGGCAGTTGAAGTTCAGCTCAAATAAAATCCACGTAGTTCAATTTGGACACAATAATGCACAAAAAGTGTACATCCACAGATCTTGAAAAGTGCATTTGAAAGTTTACAATGAAAAACATGTAACTGTAGGCAATGCTATATAAAATCTACCCATTGCTGCAAAATGCTATACCAATAAAAAAAAAATTGACCTGGGACTTAATATAGATGATAAACTGATATTAGACATGTACATAAGCTCAGTTTGTAATAAAGCATATTGGGTTATTGGCATAATACCGTAATACGCAAAACATTTACAACATTGGATCCAAAAACATTCCAACAGCTATACATATGTATGGTCAGAACTCTTCTAGAGTACTGTAATACTGCTTGGGATTCACACCTGCAATATCATTGCACCGGAATAGAAAAAGTTTAGCACCATCCAACACAAATGGTTCCTCAGCAGACATCTGAGTTGCAATGACAGAATGATCAAACTTAATCTAATGTCGGTAAAGTACAGTAGTGTTGAAACGATTTTAAGGAATCGACTAGTCGCCAGAGGTAATCGACTACTAGTTGACTAGTCGAAACCTTCTAAGAGTTCCCGTTTCTATGCCCATATGACATATAAAATGGGCCATATGGCATCGCAGTTTGGAGTATCCAACTCTTCAGTGTCAGAACGTTCAAACGGAAAGCACGTGAACTATGTAATCTCCGTTTTGCCCGTGAGTCTCCAAATTTGATGTATTAAACCCGGCTCTCCTGCAACCTCCATATAATCTCACGGTTTGGGGAATGCAGGTAATAAAAACATTTTATTTAAACAAAAATTGTCGCCGGTAACCTGGAAATAAACAGGCAAGTCTCGTTCGTAAGTCTCGCTAACGAGATGTCGGGTGTGTTCTATTGTCTCTCTGAATTGGCGCCTCATGTGTCGCGGGGGGGTTGGGGGGGGTTATGGGTATAAGAATGATCTAGAATTTATTCAGTTACTGAGTTGGCTTTACCAGCTTGACTTGTCCCGAATTATGTTTCGTATATCATTGAAGCCATTTTGTTGCATCATTACTCTAGCATTACACGTGCGACAGTGAGAAGTTATCACTGGTCAATTGCGTCCCATGGAACTAGACAGTGTTCAATCGGCAGCGACACTTTGGACATGTTTTTGATGATCAACATAAAAGAAACGGTGCCTACACGTGCATACATTGGGTTCAGTTCAGGTCATGGAGTTCACCGCCCGTGCATGACTGGCAGTGGCATCGTTAAAGGAACAATGCAATAAGGCTTTAAGAAGTTAATATGTGTTAACTGTTACAGATTACATGATAATATGGCCGTGCAATGGCACTGCTGTCATGATAGCACATATGTACTGCTTTTTCCCGACTAGTCGACTAGCAGATTTCGGGATCGACTAATTTAATAATCGCATCGATTTCGACTAGTCGATTAATCGTTTCAACACTAAAGTACATATGATTGTGTGGAGATATGATAGAGACATACAAATATCTGCACAACCATTACAACATCAATTCTGAAGATCTTTTCCAGAAAGCAACATACACCAGAATGAGGGGGCATGATATCGATATGAAGTTGCTGTTAATGACATGCGCAAACAAGAATGTTGGCAAATATTTCTTTTTGCAACTCATTATCGCGCACTGGAATAATATGCCTGAACATATTGTCAATTCGATATCAATGGAGGAGTAAAAAAGTGGGATAGATGCTCAGCTACTAGTATATCGACTGAAATACATTTACGAGGACTAAGTTATTGTGACACATGTTATTTATGCTATCTTTGTGTACTTATATATTCAATGTCACGTGGGAACAAAAAGAATGACTTTTTTTGAAAAAATGATGATGATGATATAAACGAATCATTCCATCAAAACATCTCTTGAAGGTAGAGGTGAACGTTTGGTTTATGTTTCACTACTGATCTATCTCATGCCTCATCTAAATCATGAAATTATAATTTCCTAAGTCATGAAAATATAGGTGACAAGCCAAATATTGTCGAATGAATGTTAAAAGGGGACAGTCGAGATGTGTGGCTGAAGCCACTGGCTGTTCAGTCTGGAAACTCGTTTGACAGCCGAGTGAAAGTGTCCGGTGGATACTTTTGATCATGTTGACAATATCATATTGTCCACTGTTTACATTTGTGATGATACGTGATAAACATAATGCCATAAATGAACTTCCACATGCGCGATTGCATTGTTTTCTAATATTGATAAAAAAAAATGAAGCCTGGTATGTTGCATTGCTAAAATCTAATCCATATCGCAACCTTCTTTCTCCATTGCATCATAATCGGTCTATCCTACTACTTGACCCATATTAAGAGTGCTCAACCAAACATGGTGTTGCATTGAGACACCTGTTTCGGTCAGTGTTTTTGACATGTATAATGGTGAAACCAATTGAAGCTGTCAGGGATCAGTGCCTGTGAAGTTGTAAGATAAACTTTTAGTCACAATGGTCCAAATCATTCATTTCAAGTTAGCATTAAATTAAAAAAAAAAACTGTCAAGTAGTCTAGTGATGAGCCGATAATCGGGAACGACAATCGGAATCGGCCGATTGTGGCCCATCGGATGACAATCGGTACTCTGGTTTCAAAATCGGCATTTCCGATTGTCTAAACAATAATCAGGTGCTTGTTTTTCTTCAATAAACTGTGTTAAATATAACGATGTTTTGTTGAATAAATGACCAGTAGACATAGGGAAAGTGTAACCAAACACAAATTTGATGATATACAGCCAGGTCCTGCCAAACACAGGTATAAACGGCCGAAAGTACACGTCACCTGACACATTACGCAGTTGACTGCATTCACCACGCTTCAGTTATAATATATCAAATTAATTGAAATAAATATGTAAAATATCCTGACGAGACCCATTATATAGTGTAGTGTGTTTACAACATTTCCCATTGTTCACCAATTAACAACTACTATTCAATGTAGTGATCGCTAATCACCAGTATTCAAACTGATTTCAGGTCAGGCAGTGACCTCAATGACCTATATCTAAAAGCAGACATAAAAAAACATGTAGACAGTAAACAAGTGTTGCGTCATACTTGGTACATGTGAGTTGAGTTCAGGATAATGTGGTTTAACATCAAAATTCTCTTCCTTAGACGGAGTTCTCATGTTGAATTCTTGTATTTTATTAATTGGACAGTGATAAATATACTGGTAACAATTATTAATATTATTTAATTGTTTTTATTTGTAATTAAACATTTCGTTCCTTTTTTGGTGTGAACGGTCATGCACTCTTCTGAGTTGTCATCACAGCGAATGCCAAAACTCACCTGTGTCTGATTGTAGCCAGAATTCAGACCCCCTATATTGACTTAGTTGTACATGTATAAGGCGCGTGCACATTTTGAGGGGAAATACTAGGTCAACAAGTAGCAACTTATAGACATAAATCTACGGTAAATTTAGCATAATATAACATGTGTATTGGTTGTCAGGACGTAGGAATTCGTTCACAAGTCCACCCATACCTACCTTTATACTTACCCAAACATATACTTATGTATACTGATGTTGTTGCTTCAAATAATCGGCAATCGGCGCAAGGCTCTATTTGACAATCGGCTCATCACTAAAGTAGTCACCCGGTTTACAGTACTCATCAAAGAGATTTAGTAAAGAAGGGTTAATCTGTTATGATGGTCACAAGCCTCCTCCAGAGTGCACGTCCACTATGGTCCTTATAGGCCATGTATCCTGGATCTCGTAAATTATCCCAAACATTAATTCTGAGACCTATTGAAAATATTTAAAATATTTAGCTTGTACTAAGTTCCAAGTACCAGTGTACCCCTCAAAAATGCTACTATAACCTTGGAAGGCTATCATTTCTCAAAATGGAATCCAGGATCGTTAGCCAATTCATACAGTATGCCCTAAATAGTTGACTCCTTAACCACAGCAGAATTATGGGTAATTTTTCAGGATTTAGTCGGAAATATGGCTTGTTGCCATTCATCGGAAAGCTCTCACTGAGAGCTTTCCAATTAATGGCAACAAGCCATATTTCCAATTAAATCCTGAAAAGTTACCCATTATTCTGCTGTGGTTAAGGAGTCGATTATTTAGGGCATTACTGTAGGTGTGCATGTAGTTTTGAAAACCTCAAGAAAATCGTACGAGTTTCTGTAAATTTAAGACAAATTTAATTTGAAAACAAGTTGGCACTGTGCCTTGATATTTTCATGTAATGTCAGTCACGCTAACATTGAATGATGCCATTTTATCATCGCTTGACTAAACTCAGAATAATGCACATTTTTGGGTGCACCCTGGCACAAGCCAACATCACGCATAGAAATAAGATTATATATTTATAAATGTTGCCCGTATGAATCTGACCGGAAAAAGTTCTTTGAATGTAATGTCAGTCACGTGGAATTGCCCAGCAACCAAACTTGGTGTTGCATGGAGACACCTGTTTCGGTCAGTGTTTTTGACATGTATAATGGTGAAACCAATTGGAGCTGTCAGGGATCAGTGCCTGTGAAGTTGTATGATAAACTTATAGTCACAATGGTCCAAATCATTCATTTCAAGTTAGCATTAAATTAAAAAAAAAACATAAAAACTGTCAAGTAGTCACCCGGTTTACAGTACTCACCAATGAGTATTTAGTAAAGAAGGGTTAATCTGTTATGATGGTCAGATGCCTCCTCCTGGAGTGCACATCCACTATGGTGACAGTATGGTCATAAAAGGTCATGTATCCTGGATCTTGTAAATAATCCCAAACATTAATTCTGAGACCTATTGAAAATATTTAGCTTGTATTAAGTACCAAGTACCAGTGCACCCCTCAAAAATGCTACTACATGTATAACCTTGGAAGGCTATAATTTCTCAAAATGGAATCCAGGATCGTTAGCCAATTCATACAGTAATGCCCTAAATAATCGACTCGTTAACCACAGCAGAATTATGGGTAATTTTTCACGATTTAGTCAGAAATATGGCTTGTTGCCATTCATCGAAAAGCTCTGAGAGTTTTCCGATGAATGGCAACAAGCCATATTTCCAACTAAATCCTGAAAAGTTACCCATAATTCTGCTGTGGTTAAGGAGTCGATTATTCAGGGCATTACAGTAGGTGTGCATGTAGTTTTGAAAACCTCAGGACCAATATAAATTAAAAAGTTAAATCACCCTAATTCTCCTTGTCACTTTCTTTCCAGTTCGAGGATCGGATGGACTCCAGATGATATATGGCACAGGAAAGCAAGCAGAGAGTCCTGGATTCAAGAAGTTTGTATTTGTTCTTATTACTCCGTTTGTCAATACAGAGCATCCCCCCAACTGCTTTAGTTTGTGGGTATTCTCAGGTGTATGGTTTAACCTTTGAATAAATGGTCGTGTTATGTTATCTTCCATCTGTCTGTTCATACATCAACATTTCGGTTTTCCGACTGATAACTCTAGTTTGGATTGTTTGATCAGGACCTAAGTTGATATATGTGTTTCTCTGTCACAAATACAGGCCACATTCTAATATTGATTTCGTCCAATGATTTTTAGCTCAACTTTACTTTGTAAAGTTTGAGCTATTGCCATGGCTTTGTCGTCCGTGTGTACGTGTGTACGTAAGGCGTCAACAATGCAGGCTACAGGTGGTGCCTTTCGTCGGATCATTATGAAATTTGTCATAGCTGTTGACATCAACATTTAGACCAGAATAATTCATTTTGGGGTCATTCGGAAAAAAAACATGGCCGCCAGTGGCCATATTGGATATCAAAATTCAATCCATTAGCACGGGCTACAGGCCGTACTGTTTGTCTGATCTTCATGAAATTTGTGATGGATGTTAATATTGACATGTAGATGGGAACGAGTTATTTTGGGGTCATTCGGCCAAAAAACATGGCCGCCAGCAGCCATCTTGTATTTTACTCTTTGTATGACTAAATCCTTTAGCACGGGCTACAGGTCCTACTTTTAGTCTGATCATCATAAAATTTGTCAAGAATGTTAATAATGACATGTAGATGGGAACGAGTCATTTTGGGGTCATTCGGCCAAAAAACATGGCCGCCAGCAGCCATCTTGGATTTTACTCTTTGTATGACTAAATCCTTTAGCACGGGCTACAGGTCGTACCTTTAGTCTGATCATCATAAAATTTGTCATGGTTGTTGAAATTGGAATGTAGATGGGATCGAGTCATTTTGGGGTCATTCGGACAAAAAACATGGCCGCCAGCGGCCATATTGGGTTTAAAAATTTAATACATTAGCACGGGCCACAGGTCGTACTGTTCTTCTGATCATCATGAAATTTGTCATGAATGATAATATTGACATGTAGATGGGAACGAGTAATTTTGGGGTCATTCGGCCAAAAAACATGGCCGCCAGCAGCCATCTTGGATTTTACTCTTTGTATGACTAAATTATTAGCACGGGCTGCAGGTCGTACCTTTAGTCTGATCATCATAAAATGTGTCATGGATGTTAACAATGACATGTAGATGGGAACGAGTAATTTTGGGGTCATTCAGCCAAAAAACCTGGACGCCAGCAGCCATCTTGGATTTTACTCTTTGTATGACTAAATCCTTTAGCACTGGCTACAGGTTGTACCTTTAGTCTGATCATCATGAAATTTGTCATGAATGTTAATAATGACATGTAGATGGGAACGAGTCATTTTGAGGTCATTCGGCCGAAAAACATGGCCGCCAGCAGCCATCTTGGATTTTACTCTTTGTATGACTAAATCCTTTAGCATAGGCTACAGGTCGTACCTTTAGTCTGATCATCATAAAATTTGTCTTGGTTGTTGAAATTGGAATGTAGATGGGAACGAGTTATTTTGGGGTCATTTGGACAAAAAACATGGCCGCCAGTGGCCATCTTGGATTTAAAAATTTAATCCATTAGCACGGGCCACAGGTTGTACTGTTCGTCTGATGATCATGAATTTGTCATGGATGATAATATTGACATGTAGATGGGAACGAGTAATTTTGGGGTCATTCGGCCAAAAAACATGGCCGCCAGCAGCCATCTTGGATTTTACTCTTTGTATGACTAAATTCTTTAGCACGGGCTGCAGGTCGTACCTTTAGTCTGATCATCATAAAATTTGTCATGGTTGTTGAAATTGGAATGTAGATGGGAACGAGTCATTTTGGGGTCATTCGGACAAATAACATGGCCGCCAGCGGCCATCTTGGATTAAAAAATTTAATCCATTAGCACGGGCCACAGGTCGTACTGTTCGTCTGATGATCATGAAATTTGTAATGGATGATAATATTGACATGTAGATGAGAACGAGTAATTTTGGGGTCATTAGGCCAATAAACATGGCCGCCAGCAGCCATCTTGGATTTTACTCTTTGTATGACTAAATCCTTTAGCACGGGCTACAGGTTGTACCTTTAGTCTGATCATCATGAAATTTGTCATGAATGTTAATAATGACATGTAGATGGGAACGAGTCATTTTGAGGTCATTCGGCCAAAAAACATGGCCGCCAGCAGCCATCTTGGATTTTACTCTTTGTATGACTAAATTCTTTAGCACAGGCTACATGTCATACCTTTAGTCTGATCATCATAAAATTTGTCATGAATGTTAATAATGACATGTAGATGGGAACGAGTCATTTTGGGATCATTCGGCCAAAAAACATGGCCGCCAGCAGCCATCTTGGATTTTACTCTTTGTATGACTAAATTCTTTAGCATGGGCTACAGGTCGTACCTTTAGTCTGATCGTCATAAAATTTGTCATGGATGTTAACGATGACATGTAGATGGGAACGACTCATTTTGGGGTCATTCCCCAGCGATCATCTTGTTGCTGCTACATGTATATATCTCTACTTGGTATGGGCATAACATGTTAACGCATGTGCTAATTTTCCATAATAGTACTGAGCATTGTCCTGTAATAGCATAATCACAGTCAGCGAATCTCACAGAAATTACTGTTTCTCTTTGACATTTCAAATAGGGTCTGATGTCTGAGCAGTGATAAAAAAAAATTCTGGGGTCATTATGATGTGGTTTTGAAATATTTCCGTAAATATTTTCCCACTTTACAATTTCCATAAAAACCTTTAGTTTATAAAAGGTAGTCCTTGTAATTCTGATATCGCAGACATCTCCCTGGAGAATGCACACAACATAGCTTGCTGTCAGACACGATCTATACTGATATCATTGGTAGTTCTATGGGGAGAACAAAGGCAATTTTCCCAATGCCAAAAGTAGTGAATTTTACCCAATATCTAGTCCAAGTCTGCTCGTACTTAAACCAGTTAATATATTGGGATAGCGAGATGCTGTTATTATGTAAACTATCATCTCACTATTTCAATATCTTAGCTGGTTTACGTACGAGCAGACTTGGACTACCCAATGTCTAGAAACTTTTTGGACTGAACAAGGTTATTTCAATATGAGGTTTTGCCAAATTATACTCAAATTTGTATCAACTCAATGCAAGTGATTTAGTTATGGATTAATATTAAATATTACTCAGCAACTTTGTTATCAATAGAATTTAGAAACAGAAAATTTGTAGTTGTTACAGCTGCTTGTTATTAAACGATTTGATTATTTCCAAATTCCAATCTCCCTATTGCTTAATTTTCACCCATAATCAAGCCTTGAAATAGGGTGTCTGTCATTTGCAGAATGAGGTCCCCAGAGGGTGAATTTAGTGATGCTACCCCGCATAGCGGGCTAGCATCACCAAATTCACCCTCTGGGAACCTCATTCTGCTGAGGCGTAAGCAGAATGAGGTCCCCAGAGGGTGAATTTGGTGATGCTAGCCTGCTATGTGGGTAGCATTACTAAATTCACCCTCTGGGGACCTCATTCTGAAAATGACAGACACCCTATTTCAAGGCTTGCCCATAATTCCTAAGGGCAGGTACCTGGACCCTTTCCCAATAATGATGGATTATTCTCTGGATTATTCTCTGCAGGTGCTAAATTTATATTTAAATGCTATGACTCATATCCAGGTGTGTTAACCCTTCAATGACTGGAGCTTCCTGAAATTTTGCGAAATCCCTGTGCCAATGGTTTCACTTATATATGTGAATCTCCCATAGGGAGCCTCACATATATAAGAGAACTAGCTGGGGTACCCGGCATTGCTCGGGTTAAGAATGCATAATTAATTATTGGCCCTTCAAGTCATTTTAAATAATTATTAATCATCTGGGGGAAACAGCATCTATTGCATGACTCTCCAGATAAAGTTACATCTATCTTTTAAGTTGACAATAACCACTCTTTATTGCTAATTAGTAGTGTCTCTTTAAGTCATTTGAGGTCAACAGCACCTGTCCCTTGACAGTTACGTGTCATTTTACTTTTGTGCACCAATTTTCCCACATATCATCTGGGCTGATAAAGTGATAATAAACGCTCTTTATTGATCATTTGAACTAATTTCCTGCAATCTATTGTAGAGATGACAGCAAGAAGTGCAAGGTCATGGCTTTCAGCAAGGACGGCAAACTGTTTGCTTGGTGCAATGGAAATGAGTAAGTTTGTGTTCATAAGGCGCTGCAGCGAATGTTCCACAAGGAACACTACTTAATTTCCAGTTACCTATTCGCTCATGTGTATAGATGCTCTGCCAATGGTTTAACAAAACAGCCTACTTTCTGAGCATCCACAAATGGATGAATGGGGGGGGGGGGGTTCCATGGGGCGTATCTACTTCTCATCTGTCTATGATGTTTGTATATTCCTTACTCGCTAATATATACTTTTAAAACTGAATGGGAGAGTCCGTCTAGTAATGAATATTTACAATCACACATGCATTCACGTTGTGGAATATGAATGAAAGACGTTGGTTGGTCAAAATTAAGTCACATGACGTCACGGGCAGATCCCAACTTGCATCCTTGTTTGTGTAGACACAACTTGCATCGAGCCACGAGAATAACGTTGGAAATGGGTGCTTAATGCTCTTTTAATCTGCCAATTGACTCAGTTGAGTGTAAATATAAGAAATGGATGTTGATTTTGTTGTGTTCCATAGAGTATGGAAGCAAGTTGGTCTTGACATTTTTATCGGTGAAAGCGTTCCACACAAATTGTCAGATCTACATTCATCAATATTCTATGGAACGCAAGCTAATCAACATCCATTTCTTAAAGGTACTCAACCCGATAAAACTCCTCTCAATTACTATTTCAATGGCTTCGGGGGTCAAAAATATTTGATTCGAGTCGAGGAAGTCACCCATCAAAGCTCAGATTTGTTAGATATCGATTTTAGAAATCTATTATTTTTCATTATCGGGAATACTATCTGGCCCAGAACTCAGTAAAAATTGCGTTAAAATTACCACTTGATTTTAGAGTTATTCATCCTTGTCTGTTTGAATAGATTTGGAGTACACATCCAGAGCAGATTACGGCAGTTATCAGTACTCATCTCGAGAACATAACAAATTTGAAAAATCAATATCTAATAACTCTGAGCTTTGTTTGATGGGTTCCTCGACTCGAATCAAATATTTTTTACCCCCAAAGCCAAAGAAATAGTAATATAGGACCCTCTGATCGGATTGTTGTTGTTGGAATCTGTTGAGATGGGGACCCTCTTTACGGGTTGAGTACCTTTAAATAAACTTTCAGGTGAGAAGACAAATGGTTCTATGATGAAACAATTATTTTGATTGCATATCTATATTTTGATAATGCTACATGTATCTTTAAATGTATTAAATTTGTTTCCATTTGAAAATAGACTCAAAATTTTTATTTAATTGTAATATTGATGATCACTTCTGGGAGAACGATATCTCAAGGATTTCCAGCTGACGGTTTTGTTGTGAATCATCTCAAGATCAAAGAAACTGCATTATAAAAAATGTGTACAAAATACTGACATTTTATGACAATATTGTTGACCTTTTTCTGTGATTCAAACTGGACATACACTTATACCTTTTCTAGACGTTATAGTTACAGTAATGCCCTAAATAATTGACTCCTTAACCACAGCAGAATTATGGGTAATTTTTCAGGATTTAGTTGGAAATATGGCTTGTTGCTATTCATCGGAAAGCTCTCATTGACAACAAGCCATATTTCCGACTAAATCCTGAAAATTACCCATAATTCTGCTGTGGTTAAGGAGTCGATTATTTAGGGTATTACTGTAGTTATTTAATTATGCAGAATTAACATAGTCAACACAGACTCATGGACTCAAGTGTCGAGAATAGAGCGGCCGAAGACTGTAGAGATGATGTTCTCTCCACGTGGTACTGTTCTCATCACCTGGGAGAATTACACAGGTACCTAATCATGAGCCTTTGAGGGAATCTGTTTAAAAATATTAACCCTTTCATGACGGGAGCTGCGCTGGTGCAGCATTAAAGATTCTGTGCCAATGTATTCTCTTATATATGTGAGTCTCCCAAAGGAAGCCTCGCATATATAAGAGATTGCACTGGCTTAAAAGGTCATTGTAAATATTGTAGGCCAATGCATGCTCTTATATATGTGAGGCTGCCTTTGGTAGAATCGCATATAAACAAGTGAATACATTGGCACAGGGTTTTGCAAACTTTCTGGAAACTGCAGTCATGGAAGGGTTTGTAAGGGCTTGTAAGTCCATCTGTCGGTTCATTCATCCGTGGATAAAACTTTTTATTATATTTTCATCAACTGTTTACATCAAAATATAAATTGTATCTCCACTCCTAGAAGACCGTACGTGTTATTCCCATCTCAAGATGTTATTCTACTCTCAGTTCTGTCATGATGTCATATTCATGCGTAATTCGGTATCCTTGTACGTTATTTTAACAGAATTGGCTGGTGATGTTGTAGCTGTAAGAATGTGTTAGATCAAACCATGTGTTTCATTGTGGTCTGGGTCGTAACAAACTGGTATAGGAAACACAACAGTTAATTTACTTTTCTCAATGGCCTACGGTTTTTCTCCTCTCATGAGGTGCGAGGATTATTTTTACAATGCTAGCGTGCAATCATATGGGCATATTCTTACAGATGACGTTTTGAATGATGATGACATAATGCGGTAGTATAGGACTATTTGTACACACTCAAATATCATTATTCGAAAATTCTACAAATGCTCTTCCTACAGGAAAATTTTCTTATTTCAAATAGTTTCCATTGTGTTGCCGGCATCTATGGGTTAATTATACAAAACATTGTTCATTAGACTTACAGTTTATTACAGTTACAATTATCGATGCCATTTACAATTCAGATATATTTTGCTGTTCATATTTGTTACAACATTGGAATGGACTCCTGCATATCTGAAATATACCATATATAGAGGATCTACAACAAGTTCCCAGTTTATAGCCGAATTTACAAAACAAGTCCAGTAAATTAGGTCTGGACCGAGCCTTTGGCATGGTCTATACCTAATTAACTGGACAAGTCTAGTAAATTCTGCTATAAACTGGGGACGAGTTGTAGATTCTATTTATTACATAATTCAACCTTGATAAAACACACTTGAATCAACAAATGGGACGTGCTTCTATTAGGACGGCTTCTATTAGGCATGCGATGACGTTTCACGTAACTATTCGTTGTTTGCCCACGTAAAGAAATAGTCCGAGATAAATAATGACTTCGGCGTAACTTTTCAAACTCTTCATTCAATATTATTTGTTGGAAAAATATTGGAAGCCATAGTATTTTGAGATGTAGCATACGGAATGTTTACAGATGACAAACCGAAAGTCAACGGTCACCTGGCACTATTTCCTGTTATTAAAAGAATGTTTAATATCACAATTTATAGAATGCGTTTATTGAATGGAGCAAGGGTACGATCATGTAATAAATTGATTATCTATATGTGTAGAAATTATATATGGGTGCTCAAGGCCTGAAGTAAACAATAATCAAATCAAATCAATATGCAGCATTTGAGGGAGATGTTAAATAAAGTCAAAATAAACAAATTAAGAAGTTATCAATTAATATTATTAACTAGATTGTAAAATAACATATCTGTCTAATATCATGAGACAACTTCGATAAAATTCTTGTTCGAAACAAAGAAAGTTAAAATTCTGGTATGTTCCATGACCTGCGCGCAAGAATTTGTTCACATTGATTAGGGAGTGGGCAATAATATTTATGAGCTTTACGATATTACTCTTCATATTGACTGCATGTTGTTTGCGTTTTCCATTCTAGTTATTTGTGTTTTCCGTTTGTCTGGAAATATTGTTTGTACATGATTTGCTATAGGTAAATTGATTCAGTAGATTAAATCTGAACTATTCTTCAGTTATTTTAATATCTCAAAATGTTTACCCCATTAAATCAACAAAATAATCACTATATAATGTATTTTCAGTCGATAGAGAGGCACAGAGTGGTAACAACAACTTGTTTCTGTGGGATGTAAAAACTGCCCAACTGCTGAAGTCTTTCATTCAGAAAAAACAGACCGATTGGTGAGTCAAGAACTTTCTGTTTCAGTGGGTGCAAGATCACATGCAACATTTTTCTTTTTACTCCAATTTTGATCAAATCCAGAATTTGCCGATTCTTTTGGTTTTAAGGTGATAACGTCATAGACTTAGAATTTACTAATTGTTCTGGTGTCTAATAAAATAAAACTAGGTGTGTTAATAACATAGACAGTTGGAAGCAAAATTTGCATCAATGGTTGTTTCCAGAATAAAATTTTTCATTTCTGAAAAAAGTCACTGGTCAAATAAAGCCACCTAATTTGCGGGATGTGTCACCTAGTGGTCTTTTATTATCATTTACAAACATCATTTTATCAATTTTGTTCACAGCTTCCCTAAGTGGACAGCAGATGAGAAGCTTTGCTGTCGTAACGTCAGCAATGAATTGCAATTCTTTGAGGACAAGATTTTTGGTTAGTATAATTAGTAGGACTATTTGTGGAATCTTTGCTGAGGTAGACATGTTAATCTTATTGGTCTATTGCAAGCGTTTCCCATTCCAGTCTGATGACGACATTTTTCAAGGACAAGTGTGATTTCATAGTGTCTGACTCTTTATTTAGTATTCATTTTCTAAACAAAGCAATGCCCACAAATATGATTGATGTACAGCATTGCATACACGATTTGACTTTTAGAAAAACTGATTTTGCCAGATATCTCGTCAGAATCGCCAGATTTGTTTTATAATAATCTCTGCAGCTCCAGTTTTAACCCTTTCATACTGAAGTGCAAAATGCATCCTCTTATATCCATTGGGAGCCTTTCATATGTAAGAGAATGCTTGGCCTAACAATATATGCCTTGACCTTGTAAGCCAGTGCATTCTTTTTATATATGTGCGAGACTCCCTATGCAGCACCAGCACAGCTCCCATCATGAAAGGGTTAACTTTTCAAGTTAGCCATGCCATACTATGCCAACTCTTTCAATCTTAAATCTGTCTTTAGAGGGTGCAAAGGAGAAATTACATCTGCAGAAAGTGAGCAGTTACTCTATAGCACAGAACACTCCACCATATACTGTTGCTGCATATGTACCAGGGGTCAAGGTCAGTATATCATTTTCTGAAAAGTATTCTTGAATCAACAAATATTACTACGATATTGTAAATTGGGTAATTTATACATAGTATATACATATACTAGTATGCATGTTCAGAATTTTTTTTAAGTTATTGGCTGATTTATTAATACTAGATTTTTACAGTCGGTTGCATGGACTGAGATCGCCCCTTTAGGGTGCCGTACCCCCAATCCCTAGCGGAAACCCTGATATCTCAGTTACGTCTTATTGGATCTTGATGAATTTGCTATCAAGCTTAAGATTGGCGATCATGAGTGCTTCTAAAAGAGGATCCAATGGCATGGTTGGTTTTTTCCCTGGAGTTATCCATCTTTGTTTATAGTATATTTGGAAATATTAGTTTTTTGACCTGTGCTCAATTCAGTGCAAGTGGTATGTCTTGCAGCCTGAGTAATGGTTTATTACTCAGATACAATATGTGTAACATGAGCATTAGGTGAATAGCATGACATAACTACACTATATACACAAAATCAGCATCATCATAATGGCCACAGTAGCATTACCATCATCATTATCATCATCAGTATCATCGTCATCATCATCAGTATCATAATCCTCTTCATCCTCTTCATCATCAGCTTTCATGATCATAATTGTCATCATCGTCATCACTGCCACAGCAACATCATCAGCGTCAGCATCATGATCATGATCATGAGATGATCATGATGATCATGATCATGATCATGATCATCATCATCTTCACTGCTGCAGCAGCAGCATCATTATCAGCATCATCATCACCATCATCATCACTGGCGCAACAGCGTCATCTTCGTCATCATCAGCATTGTCATCAGTATCATTATAATCGTCAGTATTGACATCATCCACAACATCAGCATTACGATCATCATCGTCATGATGTCATCAGTATCATCAGTATCATCACCATTATCATAAGCATCTTAACCCTTTGAATCCGAGAGACTGGAATACCGGTCCAATCCTTAAATTCCTATATCCCGGGAGACCAGAATACCGGTCCGGAAATCATACAATATTTGACACGAAATTACTGCACAATAAATGCACATATCAATTAGAGTTGTCCTTCTACTTTGCACACATGCGTCACATGTTTACCCATGTGACTTTGACAGACAAATTGATGACAGAGGGTCTGTTTCTTTGCGCATGCGCAGATGCCTATTTTGAGAAAAAAACATTCACTTTTTATCGTCCGAAACTGAAAGGGGAAGTATTACGTTAGCAATTTCGGGATCAAAGCACAAATTACCTAGAATTGTGCTTCTACTTTGCACGAATGAGTCACACGTATGTTCATACCTCTGATTTTAGCAGCCAAATTGGTGACAGGGGGTTGTTTCTTTGCGCATGCATAGAGGTGCATTTTGAGAAATGCCTTTTATCATTGGCAAAGGATAAGAATTTTGTTAAAAATATTTAACGTGTCCAGCGGGAGCCTTAATATCTACATGTATATTGAACATGGAATAGACCGTCTCGCTGACATACCTTGACATATTTCACCAAACACTAGTTCAGTTAGCACAGTAGATTGCCGTATAGTTGAGCGTGCATACACGTATATACGTCCCATTTAAGAGCATTACGAGTTACGTCGTCGGAAAGACTATATAACGTCAGGCGCCTCGGGTGTGGACCATTTAATGTTGAGGACGTCGGGGTTCAAAGGGTTAATCACCGCAATCTTATTGCAATCTCTTGTTTCTTTCAGGGCCAGCCATCCTTTGTTCGGGTCTATAAATATCCACATCTGGCTGGATTACATGCCGCTGTAGCCAATAAGAGCTTCTATAAAGCAGACACTGTTGATATGAAGTGGAATAAACCAGGTATGGGAAATGTTCATTGACTTTTTATAGCAGGATTATGTGCTCCATATATTAACGTATAAACTATTAACCCCTTTCATGATGGGAGCAGTGCTTGTGCAGCATTAGAGATCCTGTGCCCGTGATAAGGAGCCTTGCATATATAAGAGAATGTGCACTGGCAAGTGAAGGTAACTATTGTTAGGCCAATGTATTCTCTTATATATGCGAGTCTCCCTATGGGAGAGAGACTCATATATAAGAGAATGCACTGGCACAAGGTTTTCACAAAATTTCAGGAAGCTCCAGTCATGGAAGAGTTAACAAAGTTTGGTGAAGGGTTTATATATAAAATGGATTCTGTTCTTCTGTCTGTCCATAACAACTTTGGAGATTTCTATCTCGGCCATCATAATTATGCCAGATTTGAATGATCTTTGGTTTGCTTATGAACCAGCATGGGTGCACTTGTTTTCTTTGGTATACTCGGGGGGTATACTGGATTGACTTTCTTCTGTCTGTCTGTCCATCTGTCCGTCCATCCGGGCATATATCTCATCCATTGATTATCGGATCTGAATGAAATTTGATATGGAAGTTCTCCATCATGACTGCTTCCAAAAGACGAGCAAATGATGATTGTGTTTTCCATTCTAGTCATACTTCTTTGTTTATCTGGAAATCTTAGTTTTTCCGCCAAGGAGAAGCCCTCAACTGAACTATATGGATTACGTCTCCGGCCTTGTGTCAATCAGGAGGGTTAAAATTTTATTGCTGTGCCGACCCCACTCACACCCGTGTCCAGATTAGTCTCGCATGAATACACCCGCATTCTATCTATTGTCTAGTCAGTTTTTATTCCTCCTCGCCAGGACAGGATCGTTTCTATTTTCTCAAGGTTGTATCTTTCTGTGTTGCGAGTTTATCGACTCAATATTTATTGTTGATATTACAAACTTGCAATTTATTGTACCCGATAGTTAATTAATATTTCTCACATCCGAAACGGGAACTTTTTTCGTTTCACTGTATCCGTAATTTGTTTCCGTGTTTTTTGTTTTCCTCAAGACGGCTTTATCTTTCAACAATTGGAATTAAGATGACCATCTTGACAATGACTAAAGAAGCACATAGCTTACTTGTGGCAAAACCACATAGTGCATATTGTGCCACACATACGGCGTGATGACTATCATGACTTACAATTGAGGACTCAATGTAGTACGGTATGCGATATCTCCTAATTTCGTGCTACACGTGTTTCACTTTACATAAGTTTCCGTCGACTCGCTTCGGTTATTTCGTAAGTTCCGTTGCTTTGTATCATAATGTATACTGCCAAATCATACATGGCACTGCTCTGTTAATTCGCAGAAAGTTGCACAGGACAGCCATATCCTCCTTTGTAATAATTTACATGAATAAATACGAAAGATAGTACTTGTTATCAGATGACAATTCACATTTCTTTCGACTGAGCGATCTGTAACATTGTTTTAACGATCAATACCTGCGAATCTACGCCCGCCAGTATGTATGAGCGTGTGGTCTTGTTAGACACATGGCAAATGTAATAAAACATTACAGCGACTTCAAGGTATTTAGAAAATTCTGCCTTGTCTGTCACGATTAAATATCATATAACTCATTGTATCATCAGTACAATAGTTACTAACACTCCGTAACAGGGGGATGGTATTCGTTATCACATATATAACCACACTTCAAATTGATGTGTTGTCTGACGATCTAAATATTGTGTTGCATTCTTTACATCCATGTATGTACAGTTTGGGTTACTACGAAATATTGATCACCAACTGCAATGAAGTGAAAACTTTGTAGCCTGACACTCCAGCTACACTTGGCTCACTTTACTTAAACAATTGTGATTCTACCCATGGTAAAAACATTTTGGATGTTCGACTTGAAGTGAGACCACTGGCCTACTTGTGGAGAGTAACCATCTCCAATGGGAACTTGGCCAATAAGGGAAAGCTTCGTCTTCAATATGGCACACCTTGTTCACAACATGGTCAGGGTGTTGCAACGATTTATTGGCTTGCCAGCATCTCACTTAATTTTAATTCGATTGATGTTTCTCCTTCATAACATCCGCCAGATGATTTAAGATTTACGCCACACATGGGTTGGCACTTAGAATTGACAATCTTTGTGATGTAACGACTGTGATCAGCAGATGTCACCAACTTGACACATCTGACCTCTATCCTCAGACATTAGTGTTTGTCGATACATTCAATTTCTCGATCCCATTGACATATTATGGTTTAAGACTTTAAGTGCCTCAATGCCATCTTACCGTCGGATCTAATATGCCTCGGCATTGGCGAGCTTGCAATAATGTATTGCACGCCGTAATAGTTCCATACATTGTACATGACAATCATATGGTATCAGGGCCTCATGTATGCTGTCAGAACTGACTACTAGTATGCTTACATATGGTGAACAGTTTTCATCCCAATACTGACATACTTTGCAGTTTCATCAGTGAATGATAACGGCAAACAGCGAAATAGAAAGAATACATATTGTCACGTGCTCCAGATTCACTGCCAATAGTCTTTCCAGTAGAGACCATCACTTGGCTCACTAACTTCTATTTCCACATATATCAAAACGATATTCTGCCAAATAGCTTTCACACGTGTATGATGCGCAGTTACATGCAACACATTTATATTGCGCAGAATATCAGAAAGGACTGCATTTGTATTGTTACATGTCTAAAGCGAGCTTACATGCGCAGCGTTTATATTGCGCACATCTACTGCCAATATATTTCTGTATCGGCCAAGACATGGCTCTTCGTCTATTGTCACATATCCACTGATTATGTGACAAAACGATTCGATACAATCATGACGAAAATGAAGGCATTCGTATCTTCACGTCCGCTGTAAGCGCACTTTCCTAACGGAAACCGCCTAGTTCTTGCCTATGTGCATTCGGAACTCATCGTCCTCATATACGAGAAAAGACAGTATCTTACCTGTCATAGCAGGTAAGATCACGTGGCCAGGGGTATAACGTAATTATATTAACCTTACTTTCTACTCAATAACCTACAGATTGTATTGTATTATGTCTATTAACCTTGCTTTGTTATAACTAACAGCATGTCTTGCAGTCGAACGTGCTTCGAATTTGCTGGCCACACAGTGCGGGTTGCTCATTCACGGGTGTATTACTTGTTATAGTTGGGTGAGGGCATATTCGTCAATGATTACCTACTTTGAGCAACCGTACCAGTCTTTACCTCGGGCAGGACCAGTTCAGGCCCCACCCGGTCCTGCTACGGCAGTGTGAACCAATGGTAGGCGGGTGCTGCAAGTGGTTGATTCGGGAAACCAATCTTCTCGGGCGATTGCTCCAGCACCTTTCTCTCAGGTGCCTAATGGTAGTGGCAATACGATTATTAAATTTCGAGAAAATTCACATCGATCTACTATTATTCCACATAGAGTGAAATTTCTATCAGTATTTTGATTTCGGACTGGATTCATGCCACGAAGATCTGTTTATAGGTCATCACAATTATTGGGCACCTGGGAGTAGCCTTTGGCGGCTGTTCTGGGTGGGGAAGACTCGTTGTCACGTGACGCTCTTGCTCTCATAGACATAGCGCACCAGCCAAATGGCCTTCTGACTCTTCCCCATGGTGCAGTGGCCCACATCATTACAAGATGGGGTCCAGTCGATCCCCTGGAATCGTAATACCTTCGGGATACATCCGGGCCTGCTCCTCCGCCGTCATGTGATCATAGTGGTATGTCATCGACATTTATTCCAGTTTGGTCAGGACCAACTGCATTTGGGGGATTCCATGGAAGGGGCTTCCTCTGATCAAATGGCTCATCAGAACTAATTCCCTCTGGCCTTGGGGGCACAGCTTATTCTACATTTGCCATTGTTCGTGCCCCAGACTTTGAGGGGGTGACCTTGGACAGGACATAGCTACTTATCCCAAATGCAAGAGCATTTGTCTTGCGTCGAACCATTTCAGAGTAGGCCTCTTCCACAGTCTGGTATCCCAACCTGATGCAGCCAATTCTGTTGGCTGGCGTCGATCTTGACATGCTTCTCTGCATCGCGTGGCGTCGGCAGGTTTGACGACGATGAGCAAGAATCGCGGGTCGACAGTGGGTCACCAGGCACACTGTCGGACGAGGATTCTGATGTTCCGCTGGTAAGTGATTTTGTACAGGATGAGGATACAGGTTGATATCTTATATTGCTTCATTTAATTCAACAATTTGCGATAAGTACAAGTATTTATCTCAGTCAGGAAAGATCCAGCACTGTAGCCTTTGGAGGATGTTCTGGGTGGGGAAGTGAAGACTTGTTGTTGCGTGCCTCCAAGAGCTGCTCCAGCCTTCTGCCTCTTCCCCACGGTGCAGTGGGCCACATCTCCACAGATGGGGTCCAGTCACTCCCCTGGAATCGTACACCTTCGGGATACCTCTAGGCCACTCCTCCACCGGTAGGAAAGAATGGCTGAATGTTCTAGGTGGGGAAGACTTGTTGTTGCGTGCCTCCAAGTGCTGCACCAACCAGCCTTCTAACTCTTCCCCATGGTGCAGTGGCCCACATCTCCACAAGATGGGGTCCAATCTCCTGGAATCGTAATACCTTCGGGATACCTCCAGGCCACTCCTTCACCGGTCATTTTGCAATTTTGATCATTCTGCTAAATTTGATCATTTCGAAATGTACCCGACACTCGTTATGTGCGCCATCATAGATCACTGATGCTTCTATGCTTGTTCATCAAGTCCTCAGTGGTGTTCTCTAATCCCATATATACTGGTATGCAATGATACCTTGGATCATGATGGCGTTCCCTGCTCTCTACATTATACGAGGCTGGAGTACAGATGTGTGGCATGATATAATGAAACCTCATACCTCGCTATGATATCTGCAGCATATCATTTTTATGTGTACCCATACCATGTATGGTACACATAATGCTGACGTCCGGATCAACCATCCGTCGTTCGTCCGTCCGTCCGTCCGTCTGTCCGTCCGTCCGTCTGTCCGTCTGTCCGTCTGTCCGTCTGTCCGTAGACACTTGCTATCCGATTCAATTACTTGAATATTTGTTATCGGATCGTGTTAAAATTTTATGTGCATGTTTATGATAACACACTCCTCACCTGTATAGTTTTTGGTATCGATCAGTTGATCGGTTTAGAAATTATTAACACTTTGCATCCGCACATAGGCATGAGCCATCCGATGCTATAACCAAATTATTTTTTGTCTGATTGTTTTCATATTTGATATGTAGGTTTATGATGACAAACCCCTCACCTGTATAGTTTTTGGTATCGATTGGTTGATCAGTTTAGAAAATAATTAACCCTTCACACACATGCTCTCCAGTGTGATAAGTTGAACATATTTCTTCTGATCTGCCTCATATTTATTACCTAGGTTTTTCTTAGCATGGTCTTCATCTGTATGGTTTTTGGTATTATTTAATTAACCCTTTTCACTCTTATGTTTACTTAGAACTCACGCAAGCTGCTATGACTCAAAACATTTTTCATCTGATCAACACCATGTGGTCCTCACCCCAAAATACAGATCAAGTTCAAATTTGGGTTTGATCCGATATATTTTAACAGAGTTATGGCCCTTTATAATTCAAGTAACTGATAATGTTGTTGCATGTAATACACAGGGAATATTAAGACAAAGTCACTCCCACAGAGCAGTCAGTTATTAGCTATGGATCAGTACAGTGTATGACATTGTCAGATAGCAGCTGGGTGTTTACAGACTGTGTCTTATCTTAGAATAAAATTAAATCACCCATTGGGTAGTTCCACCATATGGTGTCATTGAAAATGATTAACCTTCTCTGATTGTATGTACAGGTTGATGGTGATCCACTTTTATCTTGCATGGATTTTGGGATTAAAATTAACCCATTCCATAGACACATGGAAATGTCTTATTTTGAAATTCCCTCTATTGCATTTTGGGTGCAGGATAATAATAATGTTGCTAATTAGCTTTATCACTCTATAAACATTTAAATAAAATACAACATGAAAAGCCATTAGAATATGTCAAAACATAAATTTTAAGCCTACCTGCCAACCATATTTTTTTCTGACTTCTAACCCAAAACCACATACTGGTATTTAAATTTGGTCCTATGGGACCTCAGGGGCAAAATTAGGACTAACTGTTAAGGAGAAAAATTAGTTGTTTGATCCATATACCTGAATGAATATATCCCATCTACTGGGAGAATCCCTCCCCAGCAGCCTTATATTTTTCAGAACTTTAGTAGCAATTTAATCAAAACTATTAAGATTTCAAACCTCTGTTGACATCCAGAACAAATTTCTCACTTAGCTGGCAGTAATTAATCATTTGATGTTTTATATTTTTGAACCTACAGTATTTACACTTTGTTCTTATCAACAACATATCTAACCAAACTAATCAATTCCTGAGCTTCCAATAGATTTGGCAATCATAAGTCTCAGTTAGCCTGACAATCTGTCCACATGTTATCAGATTTTGACATGTATTAATTAGCTACTCTGTGGCTGATTCTAATTGGTGAAATGAGAGTTATTGGTATGTTCACTACCAGCATTGGTGAAATCTTTCATTCTACACTATTTGCCTTGGGAGATGGTGATGTTTTCATTATTCCCAGTGTTTGCCTTGATCTATATGTTACAGTGGAATAGCAGTCATATATTAATTTTAATTATTGATGATACTACTTCCTATTACTGGATAAACTCTACACAATATTGTTAAATAAGACCTATTCTTGGAGTGTTACTGTTTCTTGTGTTTTTGTTGACCACTGAGGTCAAGTATTCTTTGGAAGAGAAAACTGATATTTAAGCAAATGTGGTATGAAAGTTATGCAGTGAATTTAATAAGGATAACATAATTATGCTTTCAAAACCCTAGATTTAAATAAGACATATATTGGAGTGTTACTGTTTCATGTTTTTGTTGACCACTGAGGTCAAATATTCCTTGGAAGAGAAAACTGATATTTAAGAAAATGTGAGTATTAATGTTATCCAGTGAATTTAACAAGGATAACATAATTATCCTTTCAAATCCCTAGAATTAAAAAATCTATATGAAGTACTTTGCCAAAATGTGTTACTAACTTGATTGAAAATGAAACCACCTGTTAATATATATATATATTTCACAATTCTGTCTATCCCTATACCACAGGGGTCACAAACATTTAAAATAAAATTTATTATATTATGGATTTTCATGAAAATAACACCAAGTTTGGTGAAAATGGCTTTAACCCTTTGAGTGCCAGGGGCCGATCTAATCGGCCCTAAACCTACACAATAAGTCTGTTAAAAAGAATATAATAAAATATATTAAAATTGTAAAAAAAAATTGGCCTAAAAAATTTGTTAGGCCAATGCATTCTCTTATATATGCGAGTCGACCACATAAAATATCAAGGTAAAGTCATTTTAAGTATAAATATATATGAATCTCAGTGAATTTGTCAAAACAAACATGACAAATATGTTGCGTCAGTCACACTACTAGTGTCGTTCACAGTGATATCCCTGTTGCGTCAGTCACACTACTAGTGTTGTTCACAGTGATATCCCTGTTGCATCAGTCACACTACTAGTGTCATTCACAGTGATATCCCTGCATTATATTTTGATAATGAAACAACAAACGTTATTTATTCTCTGCCCAAAGGCTGCAAGCGGAAAGTGAAACAATTATTAGATTTCAATACTGTCATATTGAGAAAGAAAATGCACAACAGCTAATAAATAGCCTGACAAACCCATGTCATATTTCTGTTGCGTCAGTCTTGGCATTTATTTAGTAATTTCAAGAAAATTTGTTGCATTGTGGATTTGTATAATAATATATGTAAAATTGTTGCATCAGTCATGCGTGGAATGACCCAGATAAGGATAGATATTCGCTATCGCCGAGGTATGGGTTAAACATCTGCCGATCGTGATTGGCCTCTCGTTATATCTGGTTTGTGTATCACAGGGAGCAATTTACTTTCGATATTTGATTAGCAAATAATCTCACATTGACATGATTAGATTACATTTTTATAACATCATACATGTATAAAAAATTCCTCGCTATTACCGGTATCCACATTTCAGTAGCAAATCGCGATGCGATTCCAGTTAATTTGCTCCCTGGTGTATCATCAGCATTCTGATATCTTATGGCATACACAATGGCTGCATGTGACATCGGTTCCTGATGTGCACTGTCGAGAGAGCGAAGAAGATAACAAAGAGGATAGGATGAAGCAAAGTTATACTTGCTCGGTTGTCTCGCTAGCATGAATTATATGGCACTACCTGGGATGTTTATTCCAATAACAAGGGGGGGGGGGGCGGTACACATTTGAGCAATGTCGTAATCTGAATTGGGAGCTCTTTCACGTAACATAATCATATCTGATTCATGACTAAATCACATTTACATGAATCCTGTTTCGGAAGAGTACATTCCCATCGAATTTGGATATTAATTAACTTTATTGCTCGTGCCTCCTCCTGGGCTTGCATTCTAATCCATATAGTTCAGTTGAGGGCTTCTCCTTGGCAGAAAAATATAATATTTATAAATAATATTACTTTTTCCTTAAGGGAAGCCCGAAACTGAACTATCATAGATCCCTCCCATGGTGGTGCCATTCCCAACCCCGCGACTCGCAAATCTCATGATTAAGTCGGAAATAAAAAACTGACTAGACAATAGATAGAATGCGGGTGTATTCATGCGAGACTAATCTGGACACGGGTGTGAGTGGGGTCGGCACAGCAATAAAATTTTAACCCTCCTGATTGACACAAGGCCGGAGACGTAATCCATATAGTTCAGTTTCGGGCTTCCCTTAAGGAAAAAGTAATATTATTTATAAATATTATATTTTTTGTCTATGGGCAGATATCTCAGCCACCTGAATAAAATTTGGTTTGGAGGTAGATAGATAGATAGTTCGATAGATAGTTTATTTGTCAGAATGCATACGATCTTAACAAAATAATAGAAATAATACAAGATTAATTGTTACGTCATCCTGCCAGTAGGGCCCTGCGAAGCTTCAAAGATTTGATTCGGTGTTGACATCGGCGACCAGATTCGGGATTGATACCGAATAGGCTCTCCGATTCGTATATTTTTGAATCGGCCCATTATTTCCTTTTTATGGGGACAAACAACTAAATTTGTTATTTATGGAGCTTAATTGACGAGGCAATTGCCGCATTGTACAATTTTACCCGTCTGGAGGTCTTGCCTGCGCCATGTATGATGCAATTTAGAGTTTGTTCTAGTCTAGTTAAGTGTTTACTTCCAATCGTAGTCCTGTCACACTTTTGCGGATGTCATTACGTGTAACACTCATAACATTGGTGGTTTTTGGACAATGTTGGGGTAACATGTATATATATGACTATAATCACTATATAGAGGTCAAAAGTCAAGACATCTATGGTCCATATATTGTTATATCGTTAGTGTTAGCAATAGTTTTTTCTAATCGATCTAAACGTGCATTCATACCTATATTTACTTGCCAAGTCTGTTTTGTGTCATAATTAAGCTAGTTGCATATTATTACATTTGTATTCCCCCATACTGTTAGTATCTAACGATCCACCTATATATTTAACATGTTAAGATGGTCCCTCGCATAAATGCATTCTGATGGAAAAGAAAGCTGGTTTACCTCCCATCAATCGGAAAGCATTATTACAAGTAGCCCTTCCGGGTACTGCAATCACAACTTCTCGGATTATTCTAATTGGCTGAGATAAATATTTGCGTATGGAAATCTGAAATCACTGAGGTTGGCCGATTGTTGGGTACTGATGCGGCGACGGCACGTCATGCGCATTGGTATGCATAATGCATGCCATTGTTTATGATACAGCATGTACATCCTCTGGAAATCCTTAGAATAAAGTCATAGTAAATGACGACTATCAAATTATTTAATAAACACTGTTACCTATATACATACTATACTAGAGTAGTCGAGTATTGTATCTTCAGTGGTATTGTTTTGTTGTCAAGGTCTCAGATGACGTATATGTCAAATGTTACACTAAGTGATATATAGTTTTGATTTTCATTCAAATATAAAGTTGGGAATGATGTCAGTCTCAAACGTTTTTCTGTGAACTCTGTTTTGGTTCTTTGTTTCATATTTGAAAAAAAAGTCTCGGCTTTTATGAAAAATAAGTGAACAATAAGAGGGACATCGGATGTTCAGCTATGATTTTCAGCTCGTTAGCGCGATAACTTCAACAAACGTTATCCGATTTGATTGAAATTTGGTATATAGGTGTCTCCCAAGAATATCTCGGATGAGTTCGAAAAACCGGCCTGGTCCGATAAAATTTGATAGAGTTATGGCCCTTAATTAGTCATTTTTCAAGAATTTTCAGCTCGTTAGCGCGATAACTTCAACAAACGTTATCCGATTTGATTGAAATTTGGTGTATAGGTCTCTCCCAAGAATATCTCGGTCGAGTTCGAAAACCGGCCAGGTCCGATAAAATTTGATAGAGTTATGGCCCTTAATTAGTCATTTTTTTGCAAATTTTCAGCTCGTTAGCGCGATAATTTAACAAACATCATCCTATTTGATTGAAATTTTGATATATAGGTGTCTCCCAAGAATACCTCGGACGAGTTAGAAAACCGGCCCGGTCCGATAAAATTTGATAGAGTTATGGTCCTTAAGTAGTTATTTTGTCTGAATTTTGAGCTCGTTAGCGCGATAACTTCAACATACGTCATCCGATTCAACTAAAATTTGGTATATAAGTGTCTTCCAATAATATCCTGGCCGAGTTCGAAAACCAGCCTGGCCCAATAAAATTTGATAGAGTTATGGCCCTTAATTAGTCATTTTTCGTGAATTTTTAGCTCTTTAGCGCTATAACTTCAACAAACGTCCTCCGATTTGTTTAAAATTTGGAATAGACATACTTGCCAAGAATATTTCGGACGAGTTCGAAAACCAGCCTGGCCCGATAAAATTTGATGGAGTTATGGCCCTTAATTAGTCATTTTTCGATTTTACCTATTAATTAGTCTACCGATACTGATGCACACCATTTGGCGGTAGCCACCGGCGGTAAGCCACCGAAAACGAGACACAGCATCTCTGATGCCACCTCTTGTTTGGGAAATAATACTGTAAACATCTTGATATTTATCCAACACACTGAATGTATTTTATATAATTAGACATGTGGTGGATAATGATTAGAAACACGATCATTTATACAGGTTTTTAATTTAATATCAGCGTTCGAGATTATTTCGTTTAGTCACGTGATCACCAATAAACCGGTGCCGAGCAGTGTCACTATAAAATGTTAATGTTCCGACTAAATACGCCCTATAGTAGGCTACGTTGTAGAATGTAGAATACGATAGCCAGTTCTTAATGTCAGTATCATTTATATATGGTAGCACCAATGACGTCACCTTAAGCGACCTTCACCCAGCGTCGCATCATATCCCCGCGGTGCGATATCAATTGAAATGTACACAGTGTCTATATTAAAGCGGTCTCGGACAAACGACAAAGCCACGTCAATCATTGCCATCATGTCTTTGACCTCAAACGACGAGTGAGACATTGTGTTGTCAATTTCATTCGTTCAATAAATAGTCGGGTCACCGGTCCGTGTGTGTCTATACTAGTAACACTGTCAATTCCGGGTGCCACCAAACGTTATACTTACCATAACTTACGCGCAGTTAACACTGTTTATGCCGGAATCGATCTTGAAAATGTTATACATGAAACTAATACACTATATTCCGACTAGTCGACAGCAAAATTCAGAGTCGACATTCTGACATTTCAGCGTCGTCTACGACTAGTCGATTAATCGTTTCAACCCTAGATAATGCCCATAGTTTAGCATGGGTTATTATACCTTCCCAGGTTAAGAAAATGTAAGGAGAACATTGCTTTGATATAAACTAATGTTTTCCACTATAAAGAATGACCGCGTTTGGAAAAAAGCCCCGCGTTGAACCATTTATTACGATTTTCAAATTTTACCAAAGCTGTCAAATGATAATAGGAAACTAGAAAACAGAAATTAGTTATGTTTCAAACATCGAATATGATAGACATACAATGGTGTATCTGTTGGTATTCAAAAACAGACACTAGGCAACAATAACTACCAGGTATGTTGTCACCACAAGCTGCCCAAACCCCAAGTTTATTAAGTCTAATGTGTTCAAATATTTTGGTATTTTATCAATTCGAAAAGGTAAATGATAAACAATTTTGAGATTTACAATTTCGGGAACGCAAACCGGAAAGAAATATGGTGAGTATTGGTGATGTGTATGCTGGTTTAATATTTGAAGTTTTTATGGCTAGCATGTATTGAGGTACATAATACTTATTCAGATACGGCAGAATAAATCATTCTAGACTTTCTATGAAGGCCATATTTCTTTCCGGTTTGCGTTCCCGAAATTGTAAATCTCAGAATTGTTTACCGTTTACCTTTTCGAATTGATAAGTGATAAAATACCGAAATATTTGAACACATTTGACTTAATAAACTTGGGGTTTGGGCAGCTTGTGGTGACAATATACCTAGTAGTTATCGTTGCAGAGTGTCACTTTTTTGAATACCAACACAGACACCATTGTATGTCCTATCATATTCGATGTTTGAAACATAACTAATTTCTGTTTTCTAGTTTCCTATTTTCGTGTTATCATTTGACAGCTTGGTCAAATTGAAAATCGTAATAAAATGGTTCAACGCGGGCCTTTTTTCCAGACGCGGCTATGCCCGAGAATCAAAACACTTTCTTTTTTTGGCCTTATAATTATAATTTATTTACCTTTTACTGAATGGATGCTTGTGTACAGTTATAAGAGTGTATATTTGAATTATCCATTTATCATCTAGAGTGATATTTAATAAGTGTTAGAAAATGACCAATCCAAATTAAAATTTGACGGTTCATACAGATATGTTCGTACTCGTCAATGAGCTGTTTACATGGCTAGATTCGCAGACCGATATTTATGAAGTTTCAATTACGCGCAGTCTTGACAATACGATTGTCACAGATTACTTCTCCCACATGTGATTCTAGAAAATTGTCAGATATTAATCTTTTCAATTTGCCCTTGCTACCTTGTTCTCTTTGGTCACTGTTAATGTCATTCCAAACACGTGGGAATTGAAAATGTGGGAGGTTTTCGATTGTTTTGTTTCTGGGCTAAGTGGGCTAGCATCACTAATTTCACCCACTGGGGCCTCCTTCTTCTTAGGCCATCTTTTCTGGAAAGTTTCTTTATTATAGAATTTCTATAGAAACTTGTTCACATAGATTCTATTTCTTTTTTAGTTTAGTTTCAGACGACACATAGCATAATTTGACGTTCCCAATGGGTGTACATCACAATATTCACCATTTGGGAACTTCAATATGAGTCTATGTCTCCCATAGCAGATGAGGCCAGGCAGAATGAGGTCCCCAGAGGGTGAATTTGGTTGTGCTAGCCCCTTAACAGTTTCATAAAATCTTATTTCCCAACATAACGGGTTGAAGATCTTGTATATCACATGAAAAAAACTAGAGCTTTATGCCTTTTTTACAAAATTCTTAAAAGAAGCTTAAAAATGTAGACATTTACATCGTTGACTGAGACGCTTCACAACCGTATAGGACAGTATTGTGCGTTTGGCCTGGTGACAGAAAATATAGTCTCCCAATTTGCCTCTTTGTTTTTGTGTCTATTTTCGTTATTGCAACGAAGTTTGACAAGAATTTAACTTTTTTGCATGATCTTGTTTTGATCATACGCGGCTTTTTGAAACAGTATTATTCTGCCTGAATCAATGTAAAATCTTTTTGTTGGCACGATGCCAAGTTGGCGGGAAGCATGAGCTTATTGATTACTAGTGAGAGATAAAGAAATATGTAATGGCTTTTTAGCTCACCTGAGACGAAGTCTCCGGTGGAGCTATAGTCATCACTCCTCGTCCGTCGTCCGTCCATCGCACCGTCCGTCCGTCCATCCATCCGTCCGTCAACAATTCTTTGAACATCTTCTTCTGAAGTTCCATTTGACCGAATTGGTTCATATTTGGTGTGGATGTTCCCTAGGTGACTCTCATTCAGATTTGTTCAAATGAGGTCACTGGGTCAAATAGTTGCGAAACCAGGGCCATAACTCTATTCCTCCATAGTAATTCTTGTCCATAACCATTGTGCCGATTTAGCTAATATTTGGTATGGAGGGTCCTTGGGTGACTGGTGTTCAGATTTGTTCAAATGAGGTCACCCGGTCAATTCGTTGAGAAACCAGGGCCATAACTCATAGTAATTCTTACAATGACTTTTTCTAAACTGAGGTACCTTGGGTGACTGGGAATCAGATTTGTTCAAATTGGGTCACTGGGTCAAATAGGGGCAGAGCCAGGGACATAACTCTAAAAACAAAAAAAATACATTTTTGCATTTTGATCATATTTGGTGTGGATGTTCCCAAGGTGACTGTCATTCAGATTTGTTCAAATGAGGTCAGTGTGTCAAATAGTTGCGAATCCAGGGCCATAACTATATTCCTCCTTGGTAATTCTTATAACGACTTCTTGTCTAGAACCATTATGCCGGTTTAGTTTATATTTGGTATGGGGGGTCATTGAATGACTGGGGTTCAGATTTGTTCAAATGGGGTCACTGGGTCAAATAGGGGTAGAGCCAGGGCCATAATTCCAACAAAAAAATAAAAAAAATTCAGGAACTCCTTGATCAATTTAACATACAAAAAAATATATCACCCTCCCCCCACATGACCCAGAATCCAACCCTGCCCCCAACCAACAGCATTCCACCCTATCTCATCTCCTAACTCACAGGATCTTTCCCACCAGCAGATTAAGTCAATTGTATTAGCTACAGACAGAGAGAGAGAGTTAATATAAATACACACACAGTCATCAATTGAGATGTATATCAGGCTGACAGGTGTGAACTAATGCTTAGCTAGCACTCATGCCAGTGTTTGTTATTAAAATAAAATAAAAACAAATTATTGCTCTCTAACCTGAATTTAGTGTGTCTGGCATTTGCAGAATGAGGTCCCCAGAGGGTGAATTTAGTTATGCTACCCTGCACAGCAGTCTAGCATCACCAAATACACTAGCCTTATGCCTCATCTTCTGGGAAGTATATATAGGCACTTAAATTGACATTTTTACTTACTTTTTCCCTTCTGTTTAGTTTCTATATCCCCTAATTTGTGAATATAAAATGCATAATTGAGGTGCCCAATGGGTGCACATCACCAACTTTAACTGGAGAATCTTGATATGTTTATACACATTCCTTGCAGATCTGCTAGAAGTAATTAATTCCCAATCTATCATGTATTGTTCATATCAGGACTAATGTCATTTGCAGAATGAGGCTCCCAGAGGGTGAATTTAGTGATGCTATCCCACACAGTGGCCTAGCATCACCAAATTCACCCTATGGAGACCTCATTCTGCTTAGGCCTCATCTTCTGGGAAGTATCTATAGTATCAAATTTACATTGTTAGTTAAAGTTCCCTTCTAGGAAGTTTCTATATCCCCTAATTTGCAGAAGATAAAATTCATAAATGAGGTGCCCAATGGGTGAATATCACCAACTTCAACTGGGGAACTTAAATCTTATCCTTATCAGATTTGTGAAAATGGGATCACAAAGTCAAATAAGGGCAGAGCCAGAGACTTAACTATTTCACTACATAGTAATTCTTAAAATATGTTTGCAAGAACTAGTTGGCTTATATAGAATGGAATGTTCTTCCTTGACTGCAATTCAGATTTTTAAAAATGGGGTCACCTGGTCAAATAGGGGCCAAGCGAAGGACAGTTTCCCTCTTAATATGCTTCCTTCACAAGGACCATCAGGTCAATTTTACTGATATTTATGATATGTATGAAGGGTTCTTTGGGATTCAAATTTATTCAGATGTGGTCACCAGGTTAAATAGGGTAGGACCTTAAAATGTCTTCTCAAGAGAGTTTGGACTGTGTAGCTTACATATAGTATGGAGGAATCAGGAGGATCCTTTAGTGACTGAGATTCAGATTTGTTAAAATGAGGTCAACCTGTCAAGAAATGGCAGGCTATGGGGAGTTAAGACGTTTGTGTCTAATAAAATCATTGAAATACCAAATTCATTAAAACATCTACCTTGGAACCACCTGACTGATTGATCTGACATACATGTATTGTGTTTTGGGTCCATGGATAATTGGGCTTCAAACATGTCTAAATGGTTTTAGAAAAAAGGCGCTTGTGAGATTGGAAATTTCCAACAATTGAGAAAGTTTGAGGTGTCGGTTGTGAAATTCCAACCTAAGACTTGGGAGTCTGGAGCCCGGTCAGGAGGGGACTTGTTGAGCTGGAGGAGGGGGGGGGGGGGGGGGTGTGATCAGAAGTGTACAATTGGCAATTTCAAGGTGGATTTTTACCAATCTACATACTTGAAGTCTCTCTAGCCACATATCCTGTTTAAATCTACTTCTTTTGAAGTGATTATGAAAAGTGCTGACTGTTTTGGTCTCCAGAGTCCCAGTCTTATCAGGTTTTGCAGTCTGGTGAGCGACCCCACAGTCATTGACTGTCTTGTTTAATGGTATAATAGGGGTTTCATGTGATGTAATGAGTTATTTAATGTAATGCACTAAAACAGAATGATAATAATTGAAACAATTTTGATTTGTAGATAGCTCACTTGTCTTCGTATCATTTTATAGGGACAGGCTTAGTGATTTTGACAAGCTCGGATTGTTCAGATAGCTCATACTATGGAGAGCAAGGACTTCATTTTATTAGTCTCAGTGGAGACAGCTGTATGGTACCTCTAGGTAAGTCACTAGTTAACCTATTCATTAGACCAATACAAGTCTTCTCAGTCCACAACAGCTTGGGATATTGGTTGGGATGATGCTGTTATTGGACCGAGTCCCCTCCCGTTACTCTTTAATAACTGACTTTACGCCCAGAATGTGGGTGGGAGTTACCTTGCTTGTATGTCTTCAGATTAGGTCAAATGGATGCTTTGCATATATGAACATAGAGGGCAGCCTTTCCCAAGCATGATGACATCAAACATGCATACATCAGAGGTCCGTTAAATGCCAAAGCAACCAGATTTATAAGTAAACAAAGCCATGTTTCCCAGAGAATTTCGATTTGTCGCGCTATCAGAAAATGCATGTAAACAATATATTAGACGATCATATGATCACTTGACTTTTTTCTATTGCAGTAAATGTTATATCATTTTGAAGACAGATTTATCGTGGACATGTCAGATGATTAATCACATTCAGGGGTTTATGTGAATGCCCGGGCTCCACGTGTACATGTATTACATCTTTTGCATAAATCTCCATTATAGATAAGCAACAGGGCAGGACTCGGTCTAAAAACAGCATCATCCCAACCGTTCTCCCAAGCTGTTGTGGATCAAGAAGACTTGGTCTACCTTTTCATTAGAGAATGGTTTCTTCCAACAAATGCATTTGATTGATTTTATTAATCGTGTATGTTTTGATGAGGTACAGTTGGCAGGCGGACGGCCCTAATACTCTGTAACTTGGCTATTTTATTGATGGATTTTGACAATTCTTGGTATGTGAGTTTATAGCCATGTGTGACAGCTTCACACAGAAGGGTACTTACCAACATTTGTGCCAGAGTTATGGCCCTTTGCCTATTTTTAGCAATATTAAGGCTATTAGCATGACAACTCGAACAAACATCATCCGATCCCATTTAAATTTGGTATATAGATCTCTTGTAACAATATCTTGATTGATTGAGAGAACCAGGTTTTCCCGATTATTTTTACGTGAGTTATGGCCCATAGTTTGCCTATTTTAGAACTCTACGGCTGTTAGCACGATAACTTGTTCAAATGTCAACTGCTATGTTATACTGTATATTGCCTAGAGAACAAGATTATCTAAAGTTATTCCACTGCTTCTATTTTCAGCAAAGAGGGGTCCTATATACCACACAGTTTGGAACCCAAAAGGAAATGAGTTCTGTGTTGTTTATGGATGTATCCTTTACTATATGCCTACTATTTGCCTACTATCATATTATAGCAGCCATTTCCCGACTGTCAGATTAGTTTAATCTGAGGTCACTGGATGAACGGAAGTAATTATTTGTGCATGATTCGCAGTACTGTAATTTGAGGCTGAGTGTTGTTATACTGTCGGTACAGTGGGCGACAACACCAGGTCACCAGAAAACGATTTTATGAAGTACAAAGCCTTGCAGATTTCAACATCTATGCATCACTGAAGGTATTATAGAGCCCAGGTTCAATGTGAATTTATGCCGAGACACTGACGAATGGTTGTTTGAAAACAAATCTTGCTACTTGTTTGCACAAAATTAGGATGTTCGTCAGCAGATTGTTTAGAGCCCATACAAGTCTCCAGGACAAATTTAGCAACTGTCTGAACATGTCAACTCTCAACAAAACCTAACTTAAAATTTGTCCAACTGATGGCCATTTCAGTCTAAAATGTAAGTAGTCTAAAAGCAACATACTTCATTTGTTGGAAATATAATTTTTAAATACAATTTGAACTTATTTTCTGAATAAAGTTTCCAAAAGCTGTCTTATTTAGGCCATATATTTCGATCTGTTTATAAATGTTGGTCTACCCACCCCCCATCCCTCCCCATCACCTTATTGCTGCTTCGATAGCAGAGGCTTATGTTTCAATGGTGCAAAAACTGAATCGACATGCAAGGTTCTGGTATCTTAACATACATTTATTTGTGCTTGTTATTCCTTAACTCATTCAAGATATGCCTGCCAAAGTGACACTGTTCAACATGAAATGTGAGCCAACATTTGATTTTGGAACAGGCCCACGGAACATCGCTCACTACAACACTCAGGGAAACAATATCCTTTTAAACATGGTTTAATCATTGAACTCCTGAGGTTAAGACACATATACCATGTGCTTCTCTACAAAGGTTTCAATTCCATGTTCTTGGAGTGTTATAGAACAGTAAAGCAAGATGCGTCTGCAAGTGATAATTCGTACACTAAGAATAGACGAAGGACATATTCGTGGCTGGGATTTTGACTCCCAAGTATTTTTTAGCTTGAAACTATAAACTCGCAACTCGGACGTTATTTATTTATTAGTATATTTCGAACAGTTATCAACCGATTTGAAAGAGTTCTGTATGTGAGTTCACAAGAGGAGTTTCTGAAATGAGTGTGCAAACTAGGCCTGGCCATACATTTTTACCAGAGTAACAGAGTTACAGCCCTTTCCTTGTAATTATTTGGCATTGCAATTTAAATTTTAAGCCCAAACAAAAACAAATATTAACCAATCTCAAACAATTATTAACTGATTTCAATCATTTTGTAGCATATTTTGAGAATGCCAATTGCCTAGGTACCCACCTAGGCAAGGGATGCCGACTGCTTGTTCATAATTTATTTTCGGTGTTCGTTCTTGGTAACCTGCCGATTACGCATAATCAATATCGTGGATTCAAATAAACACATAGGCTCCTGCGAATAGATTCATATTCTTTCATCTGTTTTGATTTGATTAAAATTCGGCAGTCCATGGTAAAAAAGATTCATTTCAAACGATTTGATAACTTTTATTCTGATTCTTTTTCTATGATAGCATCTATCATGGTTAATATACCTCGGGTTGGGAGAGATAAAGTTAACTTGGACTAACTTTTTGTGGTCAAGTCGGGGAAATAGTGTGTCTGACATTTGCAGAATGAGGTCCCTAGAGGGTGAATTTAGTGATGCTACTCTGCAGAGCGGACTACCATCACCAATTCATCCTCAGGGGATATCACCCTCTGAGGCCTAAGCAGAATGAGGTTCCCAGAGGGTAAATTGCCAACCATGTGGGATAGCGTCACTAAATTCACCCTCTGGTGTTTGCATAGAAAATAGTATTACTACTCTAGTAGCTGAGGGCGTTTTGTATGCACTTTTATGTCCAGAGCAAAACTCTTCACGAATCCACTAATTGAAGGTACACGAACAATATTTGGTTGGTGACACATTTCCCATTGAGGGCGAAATGGGTCAAATGGCCACGCCCCTTTTTGCGCGAAGTACTACCACCCGCCGTGACTATATCTCCAGAACCGTTGGACATAGGGGGTCGTGTGACCACTCAAAATGTGCAGAATGGCCACATTATGGGGGGTCAGTAATACATTTTCATATCCAAAAGTCAATGGTTTTTAAGATAATTGCCAAAAACCAAAAAAAATCCATTTTTAAGGGCCCAATTTTGGGGTTCAGCACTTTTATCTCAAAGCTGAGCCCCCAATTCAAATTTTATTGATCTATATCCATCGGTGCCACATATAGGTATAATTTCTGTACCATTATTGGATGAGATTGACCTCCAAGGAGCTCTTGACCCTGAAAATAAGGTTTTTGGATGGAATATATTGGTCGTAGAATGAAAAACAGACATTTTCCCAATAACAAAGATGTTGAGGAAATCATCAATTATACGGTATTTGATCAGTAACCTAAAACTCCTACAAAAAGGTTACCTGGTGATATAATTTGAATGTAGTTCATCTTTTGTTATCTAGATTTCATGGCCTTTGATGTGAGATGGCTGCCAAAATGGTTATAAATGGAATGACATATATCACATTAGCAATATACTTGTAAACAGTGTTCGCGCTGGACCGAAAAAAACTTTAGCCAAAAGTTTGGCCAAATGAAAATTTTATTAGCCAAATGAATTTTTTTTAGCCAAATTAAATCATCGTTTTCTGGTCGGTTCACAATTAATGACTAAAACGTAAAATCTAACAGACACAGGTAAAATACACAATAATTTTGATGAACTAGAGGTATTTTTATATACATCATTTATTAAAAATGTATTTAATCTTTATGTGAAAGAGTGATTTGGGGGGGGGGGGGGGGGGGGGTAACCCGGGATTGTCCTTAATTTTTGTTTTGTTTTATATCAATATCTTTTTTTAAATCATTAAATATTTATCCTTGCGAAAATATCTAAGTGACATCTGGAAACTAATAACTTAATATTGTTACGCAATTATCAAATTACAATCTGTCATAAAAGCATGCATATTATTTTAACTGTATCGATATTGACGACAAATAGCCACAAAATATCTGACGTGATCCACTTTGGCTGATTAAGCTATTGTCTTACAATTGGTGCTCATAAACCTCGACGGTCATAAATACAATGTCATCACAAACAATGCATTGTGCAGAGGCCCCGTGAGACAGACAATGGGGGATTAATCTTTCTCCAGATTAAAACACTAAATATGATGGCATATCACTTTGTGATTGCTTGGTTGATAGAGTTGTCGATCGGCTTTCCCTTTGTACTGTCCGCGATCGGGTTTCCCTTTGTACAGTCGGCGATATATTCTCACTTTCGTTGTTTTCGGACTAGATCGTTCACATCACTAAATGTTAGAGCTTACCTTTTGCTGCTACGGTACGAAAATAATGAAATACTTTCGTCATCTTACTTTGTCTTGAAATGTCGATCTATTGAGCGCTTTTATTAATTAGCTTTCTGACTCCATGCTTTCAGTCTCCATTTGGGGTCAAAAAAGTTTAGCCAAAAGTTTAGCCAAATCAAATTTTTATTAGCCAAATTCGAAAAAGATTAGCCATTGGCTAATTTGGCTACCGACAGCGCGAACACTGCTTGTAAATGAGTTCAATGTGTTATTTTCTTTAAACTTATGGGAGAACAGGGTGTTTTTATGGTATTCTAATGTTGAATTGAATTATACTCAGCCCACAAGTAGGTTTAGTAAATGTTGAGTTACTACAATTTGATCAATCAGTATGATTCAGTAGTCGAGCAGGTTGTGTCTTTATCAGTCCCACATCAATTTTGATTGGCTGCATCACCATTTTGTATAAAGGTTCTACAATTTCCCTAACATGTACATTATTCTAGAACAAATAATGGCTAGCCTGGAGTGAGTTAGAAGAAAAATACAAGCATCAGTTGATATGCAGATATAAATACATACAAATCTACATTCTGCATGTAGCCATGCTATGCAATCCTCCCTCATGTTTCAACTTATCAAGGAAAAATTATCACATTACCAATGTCTATGATAGTCAGATGTTTTTGTAGATTTTGTAGATTTGTGGATGTTGTAGATTTTGTAGATTTGTGGATGTTGTAATGCAATATAGATCTCCATTATACTTGCACAAATTTATTTTTCATTTCGTCCCTTTAAATTGACTTTAAAGGTGGTGCGTAACATGTATGTATATGTGCCACTCCAAAATGTATGTATATGTGCCACTCCAAAAATGTCAGTAAAAGTACTGTAAACCATTTGGTGTTATTTGATGTTATAGGCACAGGAGATATATATATACTTTACATGTCAAATATTGTGAACCCTGCAGGTACGTTTATGTGTGTCAGTCGCCTTATGTGTGTGATGTACATGCAGTAACTACATGTATATTCTAGTGAAATTTATGGTCTGCACTCTGCAGTATTTCAAAAACATGCTATTGCCATGCCTACATATACATATGTACACTGATTCAAACACAATGATTGTCAGGTTATAATCTATGTTTGAGGAAAGTTACTATGTATTTTTTCATTTGTGTTGCATTTGTCAATATTAATGGGTCCCAGGAGTCCAGATGTTACTAGTGCAGAGCCCATTTAATTTTCATGAAACTGGTGGACTTCATGTCTATACTCCTAAATAAACATGACTCTGAGTCTTATCAGACCAAGACGGTATTGTGTAGGTTTTACTAGAATTATATTTAGAAAAGACTCAACCATTATTTTTCCACTGCCCTTATCACAATATATTCATTTGGCAGTATTCATCCCAAGTTTAGTGGTGATGCTAATACATTTGGTATGATATTCAGGTAGAGCAAAGCGATCTGAACGAATCGAGGATAAGCCACAATGTGTAGAAAACATTAAAAAACATGTATATTGTGAAATATTTTAATAATGGGTGCTGGTTTTTACAAACTGGCCATTATTGAGATGACTATTCCTGTTGTTTACCAAACATCAGCGTACACAATAAAATTTTGAAGTATATATGTTCTTGAATGTTGCATACAGACACTGACTTTTGCACAAATTGCTCGGGTTAGCCAAACAATGCAAAAATAACCAACGATAGGTAAAATGATGGCACTTGACATAATTGCTTTGACCTACAAACATATCAATCCAGCAGTACCCATCAGCATAATATAAAATTAGCAGGACCACTTAACCTGAGGTGGTATTGAAAATGAAAATATCTTTAAAATGGTAAGTTATGAGGGCTATTAGCTATTATGAAGAATTATGTTAGTGAAATTATAGACCCTCATCTTCTCCAACCTGCAAGTGATGCAACTATCATGGCCAATCAAAACTAATGTGGGACTGACAAAGACTCATTCTACTATTTTGATTGAATAGTGATCATTCCATCATTTCCTAAAACTTTTTGTGAGATGAGGTGTCCTTTTGTAAGAATTGATTACTTCTGAAATATATACTGGTATATATGGTCATCTCCCATCTGATTACAACATGTTTTTACTATGCCCAGGTGCAATACCCATTTTAGGATCGCAACATGTGGCTGCTGCATGAAGCAAACAGCTGGTCATTCCATTTAGTAAAAGTGTTTAGCATGTTTCATATCTTGGTCACTTAAATCAGATCAGCTGTTAAATGTTGATAACAAATTTTGAAAACCTGTTTTGTTCAATCTGTACATTTCTGTTGATTAGAGCACAATTGTTACCTGATTTTTGGTAAAGCACACCAGTTTCCAAGGCATGTTCAGTCATGAAGAGCTCATGTTGTGTGTCGGGATCAACACATCCTCAGCAGCAATTTCCAGCTAATCCCATTGTGTGTGGTCAATTGTGGTCTTAAGTCGATCAGAGAATTCGGATAGTTCTTTAAAAAGTGTCATACATATGCTGTGGCCTTGGTGGTATTGTATACTTGTGGTGCGTAACATGCTGAAATCGGTTTTTGGCAATTATCTTAAAAACCATTGACTTTTGGATATGAAAATGTATTACTGACCCCCCATAATGTGGATTTTCAGGGTCAAGAGCTCCTTGGAGGTCAATCCCATCCGATAATGGTACAGAAATTATACCTATATGTGGCACCGATGGATATAGATCAATAAAATTCGAATTGGGGGCTCAGCTTTGAGATAAAAGTGCTGAACCCCAAAATTGGGTCCTTAAAATGGATTTTTTTTGGTTTTTGGCAATTATCTTAAAAACCATTGACTTTTGGATATGAAAATGTATTACTGACCCCCCATATTGTGGCCATTCCGCACATTTTGAGTGGTCACACGACCCCCTTTGGCCAACGGTTCTGGAGATATAGTCACGGCGGGTGGTAGTACTTCGCGCAAAAAGGGGCGTGGCCATTTGACCCATTTCGCCCTCAATGGGAAATGTGTCACCAACCAAATATTGTTCGTGTACCTTCAATTAGTGGATTCGTGAAGAGTTTTGCTCTGGACATAAAAGTGCATACAAAATGCCCTCAGCTACTAGAGTATACATGTAGTTGATAAATGTTGGTACTGGTAACTCAATTCTCACACGATTGGTTGAGGGGTATTACTAAGCGAGCCAATCGTAATGTGCACAATTTCAATGTTCATTAAAACCTTAACAATCTGACTTATTTGTCTTGCTGGATTTGGGAATCTCAAAGGGAATGTTGAATTCTGGGATGTTAAACAGAAGAAGTTAGCCAACCAGATCCAGGTACCTGATTCTACACACTTTGAGTGGTGTCCTGATGGCATTCATTTTATGACAGCAACCACAGCTCCAAGGCTACGGGTTGGAAATGGGTGAGTATTTAGTGTGTTCTAGTTCTTTGCCAAATAATCATTGACTATTAATTCCCATATGATATGTTCAGATTATTAGTTCAACAAACAACCATATATCGTTTGTTGAATTTATTATCTGAACATGGAAATAGAAATCCTTCTGCACTTGTATTATCATTTCGTTTCAATCGTTTGTCTGAAACACCCTGAACACCGCTCCAATATATACCTTCATACTTTTTCTGAACACCCATCCAGTGTATACTTTCATACATTTCCTGAACACCCCTCCTATGTACACTTTCATACTTTTCCTGAACAACCCTCCAATATATACTTTCAAACATTTCCTGAACACCCATCCAGTGTATACATTCATACATTTCCTGAACACTCCTCCTATGTATACTTTCATACATTTCCTGAACACCCATCCAGTGTATACATTCATACATTTCCTGAACACCCCTCCTATATACATTCATACATTTCCTGAACACCCCTCCTATGTATACATTCATACATTTCCTGAACACCCCTCCTATGTATACATTCATACATTTCCTGAACACCCCTCCTATGTATACATTCATACATTTCCTGAACACCCCTCCAATGCATACTTTCATACATTTCAAAAATTCCCCCTTTCACAAATGGATAGTATTCTTGATTGACTGTCACCCATCTGTCGGCCATATGGTGTCTTCAGCTATCAGACTGCCTTGATTGTTCCCTGAAAATCAAAGTGGCCTTTTATTTAATAACTAACACCAATACTTAGCAATACTCCAATACTCTCGATCGCCTATGACAATATCTGTGAAAAAATGTTCCCTATGTCACCGAATATAGAGCTATCCAAAATGGGTTCTATCCAAGCTGTAAAATAAATACACCAACTGAATCGTAAATAAATAAATCGTAATATTTTGTATATGGCAGCATGTTTTCGTTCTGTCAGGTAATTTGTCTTGTGAAGTTTTTTTCCTCTCGAATGTAGTGTGAGCCATGATTTATTACAGTTACTGTATTGAGTGAAAGTATATGAAGTAGACAAGAGTTCAATTTTATTCACACATTAGTCATGAGATTGAAGTTACTGTAATTCAATTCCAGTTGAAAGTACTGGCTTTGGTATTTCCAAATGGAACAAAACGTTTTATCTTCATATCCACTTTTAAGATACATCAATTAAAATAAAATATGAGATTATTCTAATACTAAAAGACAATAATGGTGGAATGATTTTCGTTTCGTTCAGCATTCCCATTTTGGCAATGACATGCTTCCTGAAGTTTCATTTTGCAATTTAAACAAATGCACACTGTCAACTTATAGATTTAAGGTAGTCTGTAGTCTGTAACATGAATAACTTGGCTGTGACGTTAGCTGTGTTTTTTATGTTTCTTCCAGATATAAGATTTGGCATTACAATGGGCATCTTGAAAAAGGTCATTCCACTGATGCTGACCTTGAACTCTGGCAGGTGTTGTGGCAACCAGCTCCAGAAGGTGTACATCCCGAGAAACCTGTGATAATTAACCGGGCTTTAGCAGATGCAGCTTCGTCATCCACATCTGCAGAAGGAGGTACATGTATACATGTGTGCTAAACACAGGGGGTTTGTAACATGCTCAGCTCCCCTCTGCTGTTACTGTATATACTCCTGAAGGCCTGCAGATTCCCCAAAATTGTTGTCGGTAAAAGATCTGCCCAAAATACAGAAATGCACCCTAAATAGACATGATGCACTTTTTTCTCATCACACACTCATGTTGTGACAAATGTTGATATTAATAATTACTTACTATGTGAATAATTAACAAGAAGTTGACCGTCAGACATGTTAAGTTTTGAAAATGGCCATCCGAGAGATTTTTGGCGGGAGCTATGCCCAGATATTCTCATGTTCCAAAAAAGGTATTTAACGCTTTTGCTGCCAATCTCGCATAAATGCGAGTTACCCAGTCACTGCCAATAGCGCATTTATGTGAATTCGGGAGTGCATTAAGGGATGTAATTCTATTGTTTTTTTTAGCTCAACTTTACTTTGTAAAGTTTGAGCTATTGCCATGGCTTGGTATCCGTCGTCCGTGTGTGTGTGCATGTGTGATTCGTCAACAATTTCCTTTTGCACTGGCTACAGGTCGTACCTTTGGTCGGATCATTATAAAATTTGTCATAGCTGTTGACATTGACATGTAGATGGGAACGAGTCATTTGGGGGTCATTCGGAAAAAAAACAAAATTCAATCCATTAGCACGGGCTACAGGTCGTACTGTTCGTCTGATCATCATGAAATATGTCATGGATGTTAATATTGACATGTAGATGGGAACGAGTAATTTTAGGGTTGTTCGGCCAAAATAATGGCCGCCATCAGCCATCTTTGATTTTACTCTTTGCATGACTAAATCATTTGGCATGGGCTACAGGTTGTACCTTTGGTCAGATCATCATGAAATTTGTCATGGATGTTAACAATGACATGTAGATGGGAACGAGTCATTTTGGGGTCATTCGGCCAAAAAACATGGCCGCCAGCAGCCATCTTGGATTTTACTCTTTGCATGACTAAATCCTTTGACGCGGGCTACAGGTTGTACCTTTGGTTAGATCATTATGAAATTTGTCACGGCTGTTAACATTTACATATAGATGGGAATGAGTCATTATGGGGTCATTCGGCAAAAAAACATGGCTGCCAGCAGCAGCCATCTTGGATTTCAAAATTCAATCCATTAGCACGGGCTACAGGCCATACTATTTGTCTGATCATCATGAAATTTATCATGAATGTTAATATTGACATGTAGATGGGAACGAGTCTTTTTGGGGTTATTTGGTGAAAAAACATTGATGCCAGCAGCCAATTGGCACGGGCTACATGTCGTACCTTTAGTCGGATCATCATGAAATTGTCACAGATGTTGACAATGGGACGTAGATGGGAACGATGTCATTTTGGGGTCATTCGGCAAAAAAACATGGCTGCCAGCGGCCATCTTGGATTTCAAAATTCAATCCATTAGCAAGAGCTACAGTCCATACTTTTCGCCTGATCATCATGAAATTTGTCGTGGATGTTAACCCTTTAGCGTTCAGAGAGCCCCAGAGCGCCCGGCCGCGTAACGTCCAGAGCGCCCGGAGTTATTGGATTTTTTCGGTCGTAGTTTACAACAAAAAAATTGCATTATAACACAACAAATTGATCTTATTTTTAATGTAATCAATAACATGGATGTTACATTATTAATATTTATGTTTTTGTTGGGTTTTGTGGTGATTTTGTACAATTTAATCGACATTTCATAATAAAATCGTAATAAAACGAAAACTGCGTTGTCGCGGTGCTATTTTTCAAGTTTACTAAATCAATGTACTCCGCAATTGTGATCTGTGTACAGCCATCTAATATAGTTTTATTCTACAGATTTTTATTTACAAACTTTATTTTTATTTATAATAAAATATTTATTTGACTTCTTTATGTTTTTGAGCTATTAATAATATGCACCTGAATTAAAAAGACCAATATCATGATTTGACCAGCGAAGCAAATACAGTTCCGAGTCAACTCCAAGACACCTGCGCTGTTGCAGTGTTGGTGTTACTAAGGACGCCGTGTTCTAACTCTTTTGGCCCTAGATATGTTCTCAAATAAAACTGTCATTTGATTTGATTTTTTCCCTCATTCATCACAAGATCATATGAATAATATTTTATTTTAATACACTGAGTGAGCAATTTTGAGAATTCAATAAAGTTTTGATAGGAAAGTTCGACAACATTTTCGATTTTCTCTTCAGTTACACGTCCCAACATCACGCCAATTCAGCCCAATATTGTGGGCACGGGGATTGCCTGGATTAGTACCCAAATAAATTATGTTGTTAAAGCGCATTGACAAGTACATAATCTTGAGTATATTCTCCACACTATAATCGAAAAATACAAAGGAATGGACACATGATTCAATCCAAATGGTTTATTTAAAAAACACTCCCGCCAAGAAACGCCAACTGATAATGTGCGCAAAAAATATGTACCTGTAAACATGTGTTGTTGGAAATTGGGGCGCACAATGGGGACTGTCATTTATCATGGCTATAACTATTACCCATTCGGTAATTCATAAATGACATTCATTGCAAATTCAAACAGGATATATCTTAGATTTAGTATTAGTATCAATTGACCATTTATCGAATGTTGTCATTGAACTTATTGATCAGCTGATGACGATGAAAATATCTAGGAACCTTGTCGACGTCATAGCAGCAATGATAAAATACTGTAGCACAAATTTATATGCATCGGCCGTTTTGTTCTCTCATTTTATTAAATAACATTATTATTCTGCGCGCATTGACAAATACATAATCTTGAGTATATTCTCCACAATATAATCTAAAAATACAAAGGAATGGACACACGATTCAATCCAAATGGTTTATTTAAAAAACACTCCCGCCAAGAAACGACCACTGATAACGTGCACATAAATTTGTACCTGCGAACACGTGGTGTTGGCATGTGGGGCGCACAATGGGGACTGTCATTTATCATGGCTATAACTATTAGCCATTCGGTAATAAATAAATGACATTCATTGCAAATTCAAACATAATATATCTTAGATTTAGTGTTAGTATTAATTGACCATTTATCGAGTGTGCCATTGAACTTATTGATCAGCTGATGACGATGAAAACATCTCGGAACCTTGCCGACGTCAGCGCAACAATGATAAAATACTGTATAGCACAAATGTGCATCGATCAGCCATTTTGTTCTCTCGTTTGATTAATAAAATTATTATTCTCCGCGCATTAACACTGCAAAATACTCAAGTAAATTGGCCATATCATGATGTGAAAAATCAAAGAAATGACATTTTGTAACATTAGTTACTTTTATTTGAACACAAGAGTTCACGAGACAAACGCGGCTATTTTTAAATTGAAAGTGCGCGAATCAATTGGGAATAGTGCTGCATTTACCGCGAATTACTTATCGGCACTGTCTTGTCATTTTATATTGAATATGATTGCTCAAAATTTCACTAAGAGAAAGCACTTTTCTCGATCGTAATATACAATGTAGGCACGAAAGAATTGTTTAATTTATTAATTGCACAAGATATGTGCGGTGCGAATGTATTGACTGCAATGTCAAGGTCAAAAACCGGTTCACCAAATTGAAGTAAACAAAAAAACACGTGTGTTGTAATCGATGGCACAATGTTGACTAGTTTGGACTAATAATGCAGTCAATTGTAACTGAATTTACACGTAACTATCCAAGAATTGATAGGCCACTTGATGATTTATTTTATGTTTCATTTCACCACGTAGCCATTGCTTAAAACATTAATAAATCTCCCAATTTCGTCATATGGTTTTCTGACAGAGAAATTGAAACTGAAAGTCACATTGATCTGTTGATAAAACAAAACTTACCTTTTGTTTGTTTATTACATTTATTGTTATAAAATATAAATATAAAACCTAATAAATATTCACCATACTATCATGCTTGGGGAGGGGGATTCACAACTCTGAAAAAAAAAATTACTCCCAGTCCCCATCCATACAGATGAACCAAGAGCCACATAACATTTAGTAATAATACATGTTTTTCCCCAAACACTTTGACGTCACCAGAAAGTTCTGTTGGCTGGAGGTAATGACGTTAGTCATATTACTGTTGGGTAAAGGGTTAATATTGACATGTAGATGGGAACGAGTCATTTTGGGGTCATTCGGTCAAAAAACATGGCTGCCATCAGCCATTTTGGATTTTACTCTTTGCATGACTAAAGTTATTGGCACAGGCTACAAGTCGTACCTTTGGTCGTATCTTTATCAAATTTATCATGGCTGTTAACATTGACATGTAGATGGGAGCGAATCATTTTGGGGTCATTCGGAAAAAAACATGGCCACCAGCAGCCATCTTTGATTTCAAAATTCATTCCATTAGCACAGACTACAGGACGGAGTGTTGTTCTGATCATCATGAAATTTGTCGTGGAAGTTAACATTGACATGTAAATGGGAACGAGTCATTTTGGGGTCATTCGGCAAAAAAACATGGCTGCCAGTGGCCATCTTGGATTTACTCTTTGCATAACAAGACATTTCAGCTTTCCACATTTCTAATCACTCCATTGACTGTAACACGTGAAATTGTTCCCTTTCCAAGTTGACTACAGTGTCATTGACACTTTCATTTTACATTACGAAGGGGGTTCGGTTATTTTCTATAGAGTGATGGTGTGCACTGATAATTTAGGTCAGAAAGAAAGGTCAGTCAAGATCATGCTGCTTCTGAAGTTCTATGAGTACAGTCCAAGCCAGAATATACTGTTGACAAATTCACTTTTGGTGAGATGCGATAGATGAGTGGAAAATAAGCATCATAATTGTTCCCATAATATAACCTATGCTAGCGTAATAACGAACCAAAGCTAAAACACTTTCAAATTAGTTTATAGATTCCCTGGTATTAGCATCAAATAAGATTCACATGAAGCCTACGTTTCATGGGCTGATTCTCAGTAATTACACTCCGTGCACAACGGTTTGTCGAAAGAATGGACCCCAATCGTAATTTCGAGTATTAATTAGGCCAATCGTATTTTCCGGGTAGTCAGCTGATTGACTATATGGCAAAAACTACCAACATCAAAGTGAAAATAGTTATACCTTGTCGAGAGGGGAACGGGAACATTTTTACTGAATTTAAGCAATATATTTCTTGACGCTGGGTGAGCGCTGCGGCTGAGATACTATATGGAGCAGCGTGTCCATTTCATAGCTGTTCATTTCATTCATAAGGTGTCACCGTGTCAATTTCAACGAAAATCGATGAACAACGTCATCGCGTACATGTAACATTCCCCATTGACTGAGTTCGCCTGAACCTGCATGAATTTATCTTCTGCTTTGTTCATAATTATGTGTTTCCCTTCGATTCCAGAAAATAATATTTATGGATTAATATCACATGCATATAGTCTTATGATAACAATTAATTCCATATAAAATATATGTTATTTCGTTTCTGTACATTAAAGGCCCACATTCGCACAGTAGATCGGTAAATTTGTGATGTCAATCTTATTATATTTCACATCACAAATTTCGATCACTTTTCACTCGCCCACAGGGTGTAGACTGTAGTGTCGTTATTTGTTGTGTCTTATTTTCTCAATGAAAGGTAAATTACCCGTTACTACCGATACGAATGAACTTATATTGTAATTCAAAATTCATAATTCAAATTTGCAATACCAGTAATCGAAAGACACAGTAACAAGATTATCCGATTACGACATTAATGCATTAAGCCCACCGATCTACTGTGCGACAAAAGCGTGCGCACAAATTCAAAACAGTAGCGTCGTATTAGATAATAATTGGTGACGTCACAAAACCAGATATAGTCTTATATACGACCCAAAGCGTCCGGCTTTGGTTCGTTATGAAAAAATACAATAGTTTTATGTACAGTAGTAATACTAAATTATACTAGTGTATTACTATGGTATCAATGTTATACTGCAGTAGATCATGGTTTTACTTCAGTACAGTATCAAATACTATGCATCTATGATCTACCATAGTTATACTATAGTAATACAATGATAAAAGAAACTGCCGAAAAACATAAATTAAAGCAAATGCAAGATGGCCACCAAGGTCACATGACCATGTAACCCCTATGATGACCCCTATGACCTTTAATGGGTTTCCATGGCGGCTGGTGATAGGTCATTGCCATATATACCCCCATGTGAAGTTTCAACTAAATACATCAATAATTACCTGATAGTCATTGCATTACCCATATATACATAAAATACTTGTATTTACATCCAGAATGCTTGGCACTGAGGTTTATGTCCATGTGGCGGGGTGGCAGAAAAAGAGTTAATTGATTTCCATCGTTTTATTTATCATTTTACAATGAAGATTAGTTATCGTAGCTATATGAGTTTTGATTTGTGTTTATAATTAAGGACATCAACTGCACCTTCTTGAAAAGCAAATTCATAATTTCAGGAAGTTGCATTCATTTACCCCGCCGCCCATGATTGGTCATTTTCCAAATCTTCAAACATTTCCAAAATGTCGGAAAATTCCAACCCCATATCGTTGGAAACTTTTCAACTGATGGTCATTTTAGTCTAAAATTTGAACTGAAAGTATGAAAATTGCCTGTTTTTATAAATAGAGGATCTCCAACAAGTCCCTAGTTTATAGCGGAATTTACAAAATGAGTCCAGTAAAGGCGAGGTCCATACCTAATTTACTGAACTCGTTTTATAAATTATTCTATAAACTGGGGCCATGTTTGAATTTGGGTTCCGCCTGCCAATTTTTACCAGAGTTACAGCCCTTTTTGTTTGAATTTGCACTAATTTTCTTTTCCGGTTGATAACTTTAGTAAGTCTGAATTAAATAAAATGAAATTTTTTATGTGAGTTTGCTAGCCTAAAATACAGGTCAAGTTCGAATTTGGGTTCCACCTACCAATTTTCACCTGAGTTATGGCCCATTGTTGAATTTTCCACAGGCGTAGTTTGCCACGCCCTGGCGATGCTCTTGTTTGTTTAGGCCTAAAGATTAGTGATGTTTCCAGTTTTTTCCAATTTCTATATTCCTTTAAATATGTTTTTTTCAATGCATCTCTGGGGGTTTAGAAATGACAGATAGTGAACAAAATGCTGTATAATTACAGTATAATATACTGATAAAACAATACTAAATGGCTTATTATACCCCCATGACCGAAGGAAATGGTGGTTATTCTGGATTTCATGCATCAGATCCCCCGTCCATCTGTCCAAGGAGATATCTCAACCACAGATAGTCAGATTTCAATGAATGTTTACCACTATGAGGATATTCAGTGGAGTTTTCGTTCAATTTGTCCTGGTTTCCTGTTATAGAGTTATTCATCTTTGTTTATCTGGAAATGATTATTTTTAGTCCGTCTGCCTAAGTATCTCAGCCATTGATTATAGGATTCTTGACAAAATTTGGTATGGATGTTCATCATCATAAGGGCTTTCAACGAAGTGCGAAACTATGTTGTTCGTGCTCATCCGTTCTAGAGTTATCCATCTTTGTTTATCTGGATATATTGCGTATCTCAGCCATGGGTTATAGGATCTTGATGAAATTTGGCATATATGTTCACTATCAATGGCTTTCAATAAAGTATCAACCGGTGCATATTGTTTGCATTTTTCATTCCAGAGTTATTCTCCTTCATTAATCTGAGAATGTTTATTTTTCGTTCGTACATGCAAATATCTCAGTCATGTGTAATCAGATCTGATCGAAATTTAGTATGACTTCCAAAGTTTTGTTTGCATTTTTTGACCGATCAGATATCTCAACCATGCATATAGGTTGTCAGAACTCATTGAAATTTGGTATGGATGTTGCATGAATAATGGATATAAGCGGGCATCAAAATGTTGTTTTTAATTTTCAATTATGTGAAATTTTTATTATTGATATGACAAATAGTGTAATACCCATTTATGATTTTGTTAAGACTTAGTATTCATCTTGTTTCAGCCACAGCAAATGTGTATCGACCACCCTCGGCTCGTGGACAAGCTGCATCAGTTGCTCTTCATGAATATGAACCTCCATCAAATGCTAAACCAGCACAGGGTATGACAATTATTTCTTAGATTTCTTTCCTAGTGACAGTCAACATGACAATTGTTTATTGTCCAGATTGTTTTTTTTTGGGGGTATGGGGGGGGGGGGGTGAGCATACAAGTGCATACATGCTCAGATGCCTCTCTCCCATGTTTTCCAGATACAAAAAGTTTAATGTTTATTCAACAGAATTTTATACAATTTGATACAGGATCTATATTTGATAAAATCTGTCATTGTCCATAATATATTCGTTTTTAGCTCAACTTTACAAAGTACAGTTTGAGCTGTAGAATTTGAATGATTTTCGATGAAAAACATGGCCACTGGCAGCCATCTTTGATGTTACTCTTTGCATCACTAAATCCTTTGGCACACCCTGGAGACCACATCCCTCATCCGATCATCACCAAACTTCATATAGATCTTCGGGGTGACATCTAGATGCGAGCCTCCTATTTTTGACCGAAATTTGTTGAAAAACATGGCCGCCGGTGGCCATCTTGGATTTCTCATTTGAATCCATCGACACACCGTGGAGCCCGCATTTATTGGAGATTTGATTTGAAAATGTACAGATGGGAGCTGTCAAATTTGAACTATTTTCATTGAAGAATATGGCGCCCCCAACCATCTTGGATTTTACTCTTTGCATGACTAAATCCTTTGGCACAACCTACAGACCACATTCCTCATCCGATCATCACCAGACTTTATATGGATCTTCAGGGTGACCTGTAGATGGCAGCCTCCTATTTTGACCGAAATTCTTTGATAAATACAGCTGCCAGTGGCCATCTTTGAATTTACTCTTTGACTAAATCCTTTGGCACACCCAACAGACCACATCCCTCTTCCGATCATCACCAAACTTCATGTGGATTTTCGGGGTGACATCTAGTTTACTTTATCATTCTATTTATTGCTCAGCAAAATGTTAACTTCTTCCCAAGTTGAGCTACAGTCATTGACACTTTCATTAGTTCATACCTTGATTTATAAAATTCAATTTTTCTGATGTCCAGTTGTGACTTGAGTCTATTCAATTTAATCAGGTAAATAGATAGAATGTGTGTATGCTGATTAACATTATTAACGAGTTCAATAACGTTGACATGTTCATAAAACCTTGTTGTTCTAATATAAGTTTATTGCATACTCTGAAGATTGTAGCTTGTAATATACTAAAATTTAGGTCAATGTTGTATAATAATTAACTGAAAAAACATGTGATTTATGCAGACTATTCCTCATAAATTAGTTGAGATATTTTCTGTGAAAGTTGACATGGTCAATGATGTTGTCAATGTAATCATTTTGTATTGTTCAAAGACAAGATAAATTGTTTTATTGAACGGTTTGAAATCTTCTATATTTTGCTGTATTTCACAATAATATACCAATGGGGTGTGCAATAAATCTAGGTGTGACTAGGTGTGTTCAGTGATTTTCTCTATAATTTAATATTCTTGTTCCTAAAAAAAAAGCCAACACCAAAAAACACGTAACTTTTTATGAGATGTGTGGCTGATAAGCTCTTCATTTCTGCTTAGTTATTAATAATTGTTATTAATTAGCTATAGGTTATCGGCCGCAATAAGTAGAACGCTGACCGCATCATAAGTAACAAAAAGTCGGCCAATAAGTAGAAAACGCGGCCAATAAGTAACAAAAAGTCGGCCAATAAGTAGAAAACGCGGCCAATAACTCAAGGTGACGTAAATGACGTCATACGTAATTAGCTCGATCGGCAAAGAATATTGGGTCGACTGAAGATATATTGCAGTTGATTTCGGATGAATTACGGACAGTCACTGTTTTTGGGAGTAAATATACATGTACGTGGATGAACTACATGTATCCATACCGATATCATTCCCAGTGGAAACTGACAGTACTGTGAAATCGTTGCAAGTTCTTCACAAAGTTCACAAGAATAAAAATTGCTGGAATAATTGTTAATTTAATAAAACACACAATGGTATATATTTTAATATAGTCATCCTGTGAAACAATTATTACATTGTTGCTAATTAATAAAATACTTATATTAATTGGTTGTTTCCACATTGACCGCGTTATGAGGCCTCGGTCTGTCATATTAGCCTTCGGCCTCAGGCCAATACGACAGAACTCGGCCTCATAACTCGGCCAATATGGAAACAACCAATTAATAACATATACAATAAAAAAAGTGTCTTGAAATAAAAAGAGGTGTCTTTTATGGCCAAGCGGCTTTCTTTACTTCACTAATATGGTGCTGCATGTTAACCTTGATCTTAGAAAAAAAAACTATAAAATTTTGTATTTTTCTGCAGATAGTGGCAAAGTATCCAAGAATAAAAAGAAAAGAGATGCAAAGAAAGCAAAGAGTCAAGGGGTAATTTATACATAATATATTGTTCTGTTGTCACAGAAATAGTCAGTGTTGCTTCAGAGAGCTCATTTTTCTCATCATAAATTAAAGATACTTAATCCGATCAGAAGGTCCCATATCATCAAGTTACAACAACAACATTTCTTCAAATTACGCTTTTGTTATCAGGAATCGATTAAATTACAATAAAATAATGCTAACCACTGTCAACAATGGTATAAAATTTCCCAAATGTGCTTTTTATCAACATGTTGTTCAATGAAATATGGCTGTATAATCACATGATTATCACAAAATTTGGCCATATTACCATTTGATTTTAGAGTTATCCGCAATTTTGTCCGAGACGGTCACATTGATGTATCTTTCCCAGGCCACATATAAGTACATATCTTGAGAACTAACAAATTTAAAAAATCGATATCTGATCACTCTGAGCTTTGATGGGTGGATTCCTCGACTTGGATCAAATATTTTTTACCACCGAAGCCAAAGATTCAGATTATGAATCTTTAATATATATTCTTTTTCAATGACTGACCATATGTGTTTATATTCTTAACTTGAGTACAAAAAATGATGTATCTCTTCCCTGAACTCTATATATATATATTCAGGGGTATAAAATAATAACTTCATAAAATGTGGCTAGTTTTAGTACATTACAAGATGTTTTATTGGAAATATACAAGCCTTGAAATAGTGCGTCTGGCATTTCAGAATGAGGTCCCCAGAGGGTGAATTTAGTGACGCAATCCCGCATGGTGGGCCAGTGTCACAAAATTCAACCTCTGTGAACCTCATTCCGCTTAGACCTCAACTGATATCGGAGACCTACAGATTGAAGTTCCCCAGTTGGTTGGTGATGTTCACCCATTAGTCACCTCGATTATGCATTTTATCTCTCCGAGCAGATATTTCCACCACAGGTCGTCTGAACTCAATGAAATTTGGTATGGGTGTTCACTAGTATGAGGAAATTCAATGGAATCAATCGTTTTGTTCGGGTTTTCCCCATTCTAGAGTTATTGGTCTTTGTTTATATGGAAATATTGGCTTTTTGTCTGCCCGAGCAGATATCTCCACCACCGGTTGTTGGATATCAATGAAATTTGGTAACCGTATAGATGTTCACTACTATGAGGATTTTTTTTCCTGAAATTCTTTATCAAACATGGCTGCCAGTGGCCATCTTGTATTTTAGTCTTTGCATGACTAAATCTTTCGGTACACCCTACAGGCCACATCCCTCATCCGATCGTCACCAAACTTCATTTGGATCTTCAGTGTGAGCTCTGAAAGGGAGCCATGATTATTTCCGAACTTTTTTTAAAACATGTCTGCCAGCAGCCATCTTGGATTTCAAATTTGAATCTATCAGCTCACCCTGCAGCCCACATTTATCGGTTTATGATTACCTCTAGATGGGAGCTATGAAATTTGAACGATTTTCGATGAAAAACAGGGCCGTCGGCAGCTATTTTGGATTTTACTCTTTTGCATGACTAAATGACTACAGACCACACATCCTTAATACGATCGTCACAAAACTTCATATGGATCTTCTGGATGCCACTAGATGGGAGCCATCAAATTGTACTGAATTTCGTTGAAAAATATGGCCATTCGCAGCCATCTTGGATTTCACTCTTTGCATGACAATTCTTTAAAAAAGCATGGCTGGTCACATGTAAATCTGATGGCACACCCTGCAGCCCATATATATTGGAGAAGTGAAATTTGAAAATAATATATTCAACACAATACAAGCCCTATACTGAAACTTTTTGACTTGAGTAGCAAGTGCTATACCGTTATATTGTAAACAACTAGTTGGTTTGCATTTCTAACCAAATTTCCCTTAGTGGGGTCTCCCTGGTGTTCAGTGTTTTGCTTATCGCATACTCTTTACATACTGTTTGTTTACATCACATGACTTTTGTTTACATAACACAGAGTACTGACATGACAATAACGTGCAATTGACAGGAATTTTTTTATTTGTATAAGAACAAAGTTTGTCTATAAAATGATATTCTTTCTGTTTATGGTGGTTTTAACCGATGTAGGGATGCGGACTGGACCGTAAAAAAAACGGTATGGTCTGCAGTCCAGGGGCGGACCGGACTGCCATCGTTGGACCACTTTGGACCGTCCACCCATGGCGGTCCGGTACTGTACCGGTTCGCTAACTTTAATTCATAGAATCTAACCCTCATCTACATTTCAATGTACAGAACATAGGTAGCAAATCGCAATATACTAGCCTATAGTTGGCAATATCTAACTCAAAGTAACTACATCAATACCGGTACGATGGTACGCTTACCTGCATGTCAGAAATTGACCAATCTATCTGGAATATATTCAGTTGGCAATGCTAAGAACAAAATGTTATGAGTGCTGAAACACTTGGACCGTTTGCACTCAACCCAATTGTAGCATGTGGGAGGGGGTAGCGGAAGCATGAAATACAGACTCTACAGTGAGTCACAGTTACAAGTTTTAAGCACATTTATTCCTTCTCTATCTTCCATACAATGATGGAGATAAGAAAATAACCTACACATTTCCACAATGTTCATATATAAAATGTTTTATATTATATGACGTCCAGAGTTTAATACAAGCTTGCCTGGCAGTAACTTGATGCTTTCTGCAACAAAAATGTGTATACGAAAGTAAGATTTAACACATTTCCCTACATTTAGGATATTTTGTAATGATTGGACCTGTCCAGGCAAGAATACCGGACCACCGAGAGCTGGAGCGGACCGGACTGGACCGGACCACCACTGGCGGTCCAGTCCGGTCCACATCCCTAAACCGATATGACTATTTTATCAGCAATACCCACTGCCAACGCTTACCGTATCTTTAATGACTGGAGCTTCCTGGAATTTTTTGAAAACCCTGTGCCAATGCATTCTCTTATATATAGGAGTCTCCCATCCCATAGGCAGCCTCACATATATAACAGAATGCACTGGCCTAACAATATTTACCTTGCCCTTGTAAGCCAGAGTCTTCTCTTTTAATTCCTATGGGAGACTTGCATATATAAGAGAATGCACTGGCATCTTTAATGCTGCTCCAGTGCAGCTCCCGTCATGAAAGGGTTAAATGACTTACTGTTTAAAAGTGCCAAATTCAACATTCGTCAGATTTAAGTGCAGAATCCAATTTTAATGCCACAATTTTCGGTTTTAATTTCAGGATTCAGCTGCAGAAACTAACTCACATGAACCAACTTCAACATCGTCAGCTTCCAACACACAGTTTGATTCGACTGGTGATCCAGAAGCAGACAAGAAAATTAGAAATCTCAGGAAGGTATATGTTGATCTACCATTTCTGTGCTTTGCTCAGTAGATTGGAGAGTAGATTAGAGTTAAAGGGACACAAGTACAGTAATGCTCTAAGTAATTGACTTCTTAACCACAGCAGAATTATGGTTAACTTTTCAGGATTTAGTCGGAAATATGGCTTGTTGCCATTCATCGGAAAGCTCTTGGGGAGAGCTTTCCGATGAATGGCAACAAGCCATATTTCCGACTAAATCCTGAAAAGTTAACCATAATTCTGCTGTGGTTAAGAAGTCGATTACTTAGAGCATTACTGTACCCACAGTAGTTAAATAATAAATGTGCAATATTAATGTAAAAGTTTGTAAAAACATCACCACTGAGAAAAACATGATGAAAGTTATAAACTTTGTTCATATATTCATTATTGATAGTTCTCCAATAAACAAATTTTGCGTGTTGAAACAATTGTTATGTCAACAAAACTGTTACAGCGATTTGTCAACAAACCTCACTAATCATGTTGTAAGTTCAATCATTTTAGATTAAATATGATTTTCAGAATATTTTGCAAAGCTTTGACCTTTTTCAATGTGTACTGTCAAGTTTTGATTAAATTTTGGTATCTTATAGGAATTTTATCGGTAGTTCCACTGTAACAGTAATGTTTACACGACAATGGTTTTGACATGCAAAGTCTCATTGGAGAGTTATTAATAACTTTAGCACCTGAGGGCGACCCTTTTGTGGGTATCACTCACATTTTGATCGTTTAACTCTTTCACTGCCATACAGCACCACAGAAAGATCTGCTACTGCCAAGCATACTTTACATGTACATGTAGCATATTGCTGCTAAATACATATGGATTGTGTATTTCTCAATAAGTTGTATCTACCGAGCTATTTTCATGAAACTTAGTATGCATGTAGGTATTGGTCTGGGGAATCGAAAACACGCACCAGTCCACCACTGTCACGTAGTGACCACAAACAAGATGGCCACCACCCCTAAATATAAGAACATTTCAGTATTTCTCAATAACTTTTGTATTTGTAGAGATATTTTCATGAAAGCTGGTATATAAGTACTAAGTAGGTATCAGTATTGGGAATAGAAAATATGTTCTAGTCCGCCAGTGTCACATTTCACGTGACCATGATCATGTGACCACAAAACAAGATGGCCACCATCCCGAAATATAAGATAATGTTAGTATATTGCTGCTAAATACATATTTATTGGGTATTTCTCAATAACTTTTGTATCTGTAAAAGTATGTTTGTGAAACTTGGTGCACAGTTAGATCTTGGACTTGCGAATTGAAAACACTCCCCAGTCTGCCAGGGTCACGAGACCATGACCACATGAGGGTCACGAGACCGTGACCACATGATCACAAAACAAGATGGCCGCCACACCGAAATATAAGGAAAATTCATTATTTCTCAATAACTTTTGTATCTGCAGAGATATTTTGATGAAATTTGGTATGTAAGGTGGTGTTAGTATTGAGAATCGAAAACAAGTTAGTATATTTCTGCTAAATACTTACATTATTGGGTATTTCACAATAACTTTTGTATATGCAGAGGTATATTCCTGAAACTTGGTATGCAGGTAGGTATTGGTCTCTGTGGAATGGAAAACACTTTCCATACCAGGAGGGTCACGTGACCGCGACCACTTAATCACAAAACAAGATGGCCGAAATATAAAAAAATAAACCGGGAGTTTCTCGTTACAAAATTGATTACATCACGTACACTGTTTTCACAGAATAATATAGAGTTACTTCCCATGGGTTGATGTTACGAGACGAAGGTGTCAGGATTTGACTCAAGTCGCGATCGGCAGTGTATGGGTAATTCGACTCAAGTCGCGATCGGCAGTTATTTTATCTTATTAAACATATTTATTTTTTAAATGTTGCACCATTTTAAAAAAATTATCTTATTAAACATATTTTTTTTTTTTTTTAATATTTTATTTAATTTAACATTTTTTTTTTCAAATAATTTTTTTTAAATCAAAATGTTCGTAAAAAACTAATGCCATTATTAACATCCTCCGGGGTACCCCGAGTCAGCACACCAAATTTGGTTGAAATCAGTCCAGGGGTCTGGCCAAAAAATCCGGACAGACAAACATACAAACAGATAATACTCTTTTATATATATTGGTGAAACTAAGAACAAAGTCAATCTATTTTTTCATGTATTTGTTGATTGTTGTTTTACCAACTTTTATGTCATTTTGCATGAACTCATTTCAATGGCCTTGAGTCCCTTTAGAGCAAATATGGCTTGTTGCCATTCACAGGAAAGCTCTCACTGAGAGCTTTCCGATGAATGGCACCAAGCCATATTTAGGACTAAATCCTGAAAAATTACCCATAATTCTGCTGTGGTTAAGGAGTCGATTATTTAGGGCATTACTGTATAAACTATGCTTTTGTTACATTCCGGTTTGGTTCATGGGATCAAAATAGGGCGATAAACGCTCTATATGCCAAGGAAAGACTTATATAAGCCATAGAATGTAGAAAAACTGTCCTGACTTTTCTTCAGCATGAAACAAAGAGCATTCCATGTTTGTCTATTCCTGATGTGGTAAAAATAAAGAGATTTTATCTTATTTGAAATTGATAATTTTCTATGACTTATATTGTATGTATATTTGGACCTATCTTATCCATCCTTATCTACGTAATTCAGAGGTTCAAAGTTAATTTTTTAACCCTTTCATGACAGGAGCTGCGCTGGTGCAACATTAAATATCCAGTGCCAGTGCATTCTCTTATATATTTGTGTCTCCTATAGGAAACCTCGCATATATAAGAGAATGCACTAGCTTACCAATTCAAGTTCAAGCTCCCTATGTAACTGGCATGTCCACCAGATAACAATTTTGAGTTACAAAGCCCATGATGGAAATTTGTGGATTTGAACCCTCATCACTAGCACTGGAGGGCGAGATGGGTTTGAGTTGTACCCCTAACTGACTGAGCCACTGAGGCCCCCCGGTGGCCTTGGTTGAGGGTTATTATAATTTAGAAATAAAATTTACCAAATTATGAAAATTTATACTATTAGTACAGTATAAGGATACGGTAGTATGAATGTGATATTATCCACAAAACACACTTTGTGTGAGCCGAACATTTGTTTATATAAAGCACATAAAGAGTGTGTGATAAGCAAAATACTCAACACTGTGGCAATTTTTTTGTGACAGTGATTCATGGTGACCTATTCAACACCAAAATCTTGAGTGTTGAGGATTAGTGAGCACTATACATGTACTGGTATGTTGTAAACAACATGGTGGCAGTTTTAACCGAAGTTCACTAGTGGGGTCTCCCAGGTGTTGAGTGTTTTGCGTATCACCACTCTTTACATACTGTAATGTAACATAATTTGGCCTTTGTTTACTGACATGTGGTACGATCTTGACAATAAAATGCTATTTACGCGATATTTATGATTTGTATGAGAACAAAATCTGTCAATATTTTAATATTCTTTCTGTTTGTGGCAGTTTTAATGGATGTAACTATTATAAATCACTGTTAAGTGTATAATAAGTCATTGGTAATAGTCTTATAACACACAAAATTTCTTTCCAGAAACTGCAAGCCATCGAAAAGCTGAAAGAGCTGCAGAAATCAGGAAAGAAATTGGAGAAAAATCAGGTACTTGTATACTTAACTCTTGAAAGGCCTTGGAACCATGTTGCATCAGTCAATGTACTGTTTTTAGATTTAGGACCTGGTGTCTATTGTTCAAAGGAGACTGCTGAGAGTTGTTTTATAGTATTTGATGGTGCATGTGAAATATGGGTTATCATATGTCAAAATGTTTTTATGAAGAGTAATGCAGTAAAACCTCTCAGAATGAGCTGCCTGGTCCCCAATTCAACCAAATGCATTCTCACTAGCAGTTACCGAAGGTGATTTTGAGTCCATAAGGGACCGAACACATGAATTTTGACCTCCCGGAAACCGAACGTGCATACACATTGGAACAGTGTATCTCCGTCAAAGTCATCTTGCCCACTGAACTATATGGTATATCCCCAAAATATTAACAAGGAAGGGTTAACAAACCCGGTGGCCGGTACGAAAATTCTATGGTACATTTTATATAAGCTCTGTAGCCAGATCGCTTTTCACTTTTTCCCCTTGTGAACGGAGGACACGAAGATAAGTCTTGATAATATTTTTTTTGTGTTATACAAAAAACATTATCTCCGTTGATTATTATTTGTTATGTGCAAACTTTACTAACGCGTTGCTATACGTAATTTTGTCGTCCAATCCATGTTTTTAAACAGACAAGTCCACATGAAACGAAACTTGTCGAAGGCATCTTTTATATTCTTTATATTATTTGTCACGGAAAGACAGACGAATAATAGATGCACATTTGGATATGACTAAGGACGCTCAGAATCTTTATAGCAAGAATAGATTGCACGCATGAGAGATTTTCTATGGTCGAAGCAAATTAGCCACGTGGGCGGTTGCATAGTAACAGTATCACAAAATTCGGTGACTTCCTTTCGACCGTCTGACGGCTTGGTAAAACTGTAGCTACAATTTTATTTATAAGAGAACGCAGTCGTAGTCAGGTGTACAACTGATGGAAGCAGTATTAAAATCTTGTGAAACGGATGATCAGGATATGCAATATATCCCGGATTGGTGTGGAAACTCGTTCCGTTTTATAGTTATTTGTTTTCCAAATTTGAATAAATTCAAAATGGCATAATAATAAATATATTCGTCGACGAACGACAGAATGATATATGCACATTTGGATATGATTAAAGACGCTCATCTTTATTGCAAGAATCTATTGCATACATGTGAAATGTATTCCGGGGTCCAAGCGAGGCGCCACGTGCTCTGGCCTGTGCGATACAGGCTTCTGACGGCTTCGTCGCTACAAGGTTTAGTTATACTACGAGTGTAAATTGACACTTGTCAATTATTTTTTCATTGTTGTTTCAACTTAACAAAATGGTGTTATAATATTGATTTCGTGCAATACAATCGAATATTGTATCTCACGTGACTTTGTTATTGAAATCAAGCTTTCCGATTGGTTGGCTACTCGACTCTATTAGTCGTAGTTGCATACTACGCCTTCAAGTCTCTCCCATCATGCACTATGCATATGTAGTTTTGACTACTAAAAATAGTAACGAACACTACATCAAACTTTGTTCTGAAACTACTTGTTATTTCGCCGCTGATCCAAATTAAAGCTTCAGTAAGGCGAACATCAATTGTCTGAACTTAGTAAAAGTTGAAAATAGTAGTTTCCTACTGCTAAATCAAAATTACAAAGGTTTTCTCTGGAGTCCCGTTGCGTTTCCTAAGTTCGCGATACCCCATTCCTATACCGGTAACACTAAAACGTGTGATCGGTTGCCGTACCCGAACAACTAATAAAACGAACCGAGAATACAATTTGCCGATTGTAAATAAATAATACCACAATGCTGTATACTAAGCGTTGAAAAAACACGCTACTGCAGATTTTCATGGCCCAATAACACCAATCATACGTTCATGTTTCCGGAGTTGGGTACACTTTTTTTTGTAGCCGTAAATTCTTTGCTTCCGATCAGAGTCACGTGACCGCTCGGTTCGAAAATAATCAATTTCGCGGCTCAATTATTCTGATAGTTCCGTGTACAAGAGCGACTTATACTAATAAATGACCAAATATAATGCATTCTTCGTTCGTCCGGGCACCAATTAAGAGTGGGTAAGTGGTTGAAATGTGTTGACATTGGTCTAAATGTTCTTGAGTTTGGTCACTGGTCACCACAGGCACAGGTCGGGCAACAAAAAAATTAATTTAAAAAAACAAACAAACCTGAACAAAGGGGAATTTAAAAAAAACTAACAGGAAAACAAACATGAAAAATAAACAAACAATAAATAAACATTTACAACAAATAAAAATAATTAAAAAAAACAACAACAAATAATTAAAAAAACAACAAACAGGCAGCCCAAGTTTTAAAAAAAACAGGAGAACAAACATTGAAAAAAAAAAAAATTACAAAGAATTAATTAAAAACAAACAAACAAACAAACCTGAACAAAGAGGAATTTAAAAATTTTTTTTTTTTTTTTTTTACATATTTTTTTTTCTTTTAAAAAAAATGGTGTTTGCCCACTGGTTTGCCTTTAATTTCTGCATTTGTTCGATACAATATCATAATTAGAGCATGACTTGTCGTGAAATACGCCGATATAGTGCATAGTGCGGTTGTGTAGTTGACTCCGCTTCGCGTCGTGTACTACACAACCTCACTATGCACTATATCGGCGTATTTCACTCCAAGCCATGCTCTATTTATTAATTAGCTTACTGCCGTCCGTTGTCACAGCCAAAGTGCTTATCAGCATAAAAATAACAGGTGTCGTTTTTTATGGTTAGCAATTGTCAGAACTTGGTCAGATTCCAAGCTTGTCAGACTGAAAGGTCTTATGCAAGATCTCTGAATAAAGATCCGAATGCAAAATGCCGACTTCCCACCCATTACAACACTTGTCCAGGTAGGTTGTCGGGGTGCAGTACGATGCCCGATCGGGCACTGACATTGATAGCTGACCCGTGTACATACCTCGGAGTGTGCGCATTAAAGAAAGCTACGGGAATCACACAGGGTTATAACGTTACTCGGCCATGGTAGCACCTGCACCAGTGCGTTTACAACCAGATGGTTCCTGTACTGGTCTATATACAGATACGATGTAAGAAGAACCAGATCCAGAAGATCTTTCCCTGTAGCTCCCCTAGAGTTGCTGTTCTCCTCGTTTCGGTGGTTCCGCTGCCTCGGAGAACTGGCCACTAGAGAATAGTGCTCCCCTCCTTGGCTTAGCAACTCGGGGCGATAGTTACCTCAAACACGGAACGTGAGGGCACTGCAGCCAAGCTGCCCCTCCAAGAAGAACCACACAAACAAGAAAAGGAAAAAGAAGAAAAGTTGTGGGTTTCCGTGGACTATCGTACGGGACGTCAATCTGCTCCCTCGGGTCGGCCGTTGGCGGGTTGGCGTGCCCAGGTACGGCCGTGTGCTTCTCACCTAACATTCGAACCACGCCATACATCGCTACAAGTCACCATCTTGGGGTCAGCACCGCTGGGGGTGAGAACACCCTGTCCCTATTAGAGATGGGCAGTTAACCGTGGAATCAGTTCGGTTTCGGTTGTCGGGAAAAACCGGAAATGACAACCGTGGTAAGTTGGAAAAACCAGTAGTTTCGGTTGTCACAACTTCCTGTAATCATGGCAGAACACGACGAACAAACGAGTCCTGTGTGGAAATATTTTTCAAAGAAAGATAAGAAATCTAAGTGTGCCGCCTGTAATAATAATATATGCAGAAAGGAGTTCGCACGGTGAAATCGCGCGACGAATTAATTACGTTGCTTCCGTGTACACCTATTTTCGCCGTAGTAAACACAACACAAATCAGTATATTTCTCATGTTATTTTAATCATTAAGGCCGTACAAATACTCTGAAAGGTGAATTTGATAACGAGGATACGATATCAAAAGGTATCAATGATTGTTACCCGCATTCCCTATTAGTTTTTATCACTGTTTGGATGTTAAATCGTCAAATATATTTGTGCGCCGTTGATTAAAAATGTTATGCCGGAATCGGAGCCGGAATGAATTATACCGTTTGTCGGTAAACTGTTGAGAAATAGCACTCATTCAGGTGACTTGTATTGGATGCATGTATACTGTATAGTGTGTACAATATTATGTTCCCTAAATATGGTAATAGGCATATAGCCAGATAATGTGATTGAGAGATTCTAGTCATGTTTTATTTTCATTTTGTTGTTTATTTCCAATTTTATTTTTCAAATCATAACTATACACATATATCTAGTCACACACATTATTTTTTGCCAATATAAATGATCATTATATTATTTCACACTTATGATCATATGATGCTGAATTGTAGTCATACACAATACACAGACTCACTTGCATTCTAGCACTGCCACTCGACATGGACATTAACAATATACATGTAATAGTAACAATATGATACATAATTTAATATTATAAAAGGACATGTACCTCACAAGTTATGGTGATACAATTGGTGTGTTTTCTTTGTAATATGATGAAGCATAATTAGATTTTGTTCACATTAGTAATTTTTATTAATAAAAACCGAAACCGAGACTCAGCTCTTTTTACACAACCGAAACCGAAACCGAGGCAAAATTTCACAACCGCCCATCTCTAGTCCCTATTATAATCCTATATGCCTTCGGTCCCTGCTGGGCTTGGGCTGGGGCCGAAAATTTCCAAGCATCCTTCCTCCTTGTTGGCCAACTGCATGTCCGTGGTCCTGGAATTCCAGTTACTGGCCGCCTTTTGATTAACAGCAGCCAGTACCTTCGGGTTTGAATCCCAATGCACAATAATTTTTATTTATTTTTTTTTTTTTCCACGATGCCATTCGAGTAGGAGGCATACTTAGGATCCTGCCCCACCTAACAACCCATCGCCAGTTCGGACGGATGGAGATCGGGATCGGGACGAGCTGTAGCTCTATCTCCGAGGTGAAAAGGCTTTTAGGGGGGGGTAGGGTTACACATCCTTGGTCCAGCAAAGTACTCGGCTGATATGTTGATAGCTCTAAGCTCCGAAAGGGAGGTCATCTCAGTCTCAATGTCTTTCGGGAACTACCGGTATCTACTTATTTGCAGGATATTCAATCCAAGTCACCACTATTTGTTTAGTTTGGGCCCTCTGGTAGCTGCCCAACATGTATTAGTCTTCTGGTGTAATTACATACATTGGCTTATGGTGATATTGTATATCTTGTAGGTTATCAGGTCAATCCAGTTGTTTGATTGAGGTGCATAGAGGTGTTTATTTTTCCTCGTGGCCTCCTCCTGCCAGAAAATTCTATATTATACCATATAGTTCAGTGGGCAAGATGACTTTGACGGAGATACAATATTTTCCAAAAAAGTTAAATATATATCTCCTAGAAGTATCTTGCCCACTGAACTCTGAGCTCCCTCCCAGGGCTTCGCACCCACCCCGCTCACGAGGAATGTCCTACTGGGGAAAAAGTGAAAAGCGATCTGGCTACAGAGCTTATATAGGGACATTTGGAGATGACGTCATCAGAGGTTACAGTTCAGGAAACAGGATAAAATGTACCATAGAATTTTCGTACCAGGTTTGTTAACCCTTCCTTGTTAATAGTTTGGGGATATACCATATAGTTCAGTGGGCAAGATACTTCTAGGAGATATATATTTTACTTTTTTGGAAAATATTGTTTTCATACAATTGTCTATTGCACCATTTTGACCTCCTGGAAACCGAACGTGCATACACATTGGAACAGTGTTTTCGTACCATTGTCTATTGCACTGGCTTCATCAGTTGTCTTGTGTTTGGATAATGCTTATAGCCCTACAATAAAACAAGTGCCTGATTAGATCTTGCGATGTTCATTTCACACCTTTATTCAACAATTGAAAATTCACAGTTTAATAGATCACATCTTTGCCAGTTTGTTTTTATTTTGCTTTATACACTATAGTTGGATGGAGTTTTCACAAGCACTGTCAACATAAACATTTGTTCGCTATCCCCAGTGGTACATTCATCACCAAAACATTTTCATCCAGAATGATTGAACAGCCACACAGCATTGAATTCCAAGAAGAAATTTAAGTTTATCAAATGATCTACAATCTATGCAATGCAAAAGCCGTCATAGAAATATCTTGGCATAAAATATGGAATCGGCAATTCATTGATCAGCGACATAATTAAAACCTGCAGTACGATCTGATCATATGATAAGATCATAATAAACTCGGTCTTTTAATGTTGTTTGTGTTTTATCAATACATATGCATCCTTAGTTTTATGTAAATAATATATTCACCATTGCATTGTTTATAAGGAGGATTCTGGGGGCATATAGTGTAGAGCTGAAACTGACAGTCGGATAACCGGTTAGCATCCGGATAACGACGTAACCGGTTAGAAAAAAATGAACCGACGAAACCGCATCCCGCTCTGTCAGTTGAATGTGAACGTGAACAATGCACTGGTACCCTCAAAATATTAAGATAAATGATGCAAAAGTAATAATAACCCCTGTGCCACCGATAGTAGAGTGCAATGCAAGCATTAATTGGTGCATGCGGAAGTTTCAGATACTGAGTAGCAATTCTCAAACTGTCCGGAAGTGTTGGCAACCTTCAATCAATTCCGGCCTTTGATGTTTTTTCTGATCTTCCGACAAGAGCACGTGGGCAGTCACTGTGTATCCAGGCGGGATAGTTCAAAGCAATGAAGTCACTGAATCAGTGAATCTGTCATCTGATTGACACCCCTCAGACTCGGTATTATTTCGTGTTGAAATTTGAAAAGTGAACACGGCTATCGATCGACTCCGCGAGAATTAGCGATAAATGCCATTAAATGGAATCGCGTAAATCGGAAGTGTGGGCGAATTTATTACTTTCTAGTCTTTATTTATAAATCATTGGAGGATATACCAATGATGTTATCATGATAATGATATATTACAGATCTTTAATATATAGTTTTGTTACTCGTTTTACCAATACCCATACTATAATATTGTTACTCGTTTTACAAATGCCCAAACATATGCTGATCACCGGCAATTGCAAATAAGCGATCCGCCTGCCATTCACTAATTTCACTTGCTCATTCCCCATCAGGAGAGCCAGCAAAAGAACAGTGAATGCGTGTTTTTGAATATCGTTAAATGCCGTGAATAAGGTCTTTATTTCAGCTACTATTTCTCACCTTGGTTTGTCCCTGGAGCATGGAAAATGTCGACATAATTAGTCTGAGAGAAGTCCGCTAGAAATTAGCGGTTAACCGGTTGAAATCCGGCTAACCCCAATGGTTAACCGGTTAGAAGAATGGGTCAACCGTTTCAGCTCTAATATAGTGGAGACCTCCGTCCATCAGTCTGTCATTCCATCCATCCATCTGTAACAAACAGTCGACAACACAGCTCAAGTATCGATAGTTCATATCTGGATGTCCTTTGGTTTGCAGGTAGACCAGCATTGTTGAAAGGATTTCCACATAGTGCAGGTTTTGTCCGCCCTTTTTTTCCAGATTTATGGCCCTTTGCCAGAGTTATGACCTGGGGTTAAACTGATAAATCCCCCACAAGTACTTCATTTTCGCTCTAAATATAGCCAATATTGAGCATACAGTCAGAGGCATTGGCCCTCGCTTGGCATTGCCCTTGTTAACCCTTTCATGATGGGAGCTGCACTAGTGCAGCATTAAATATCCTGTGCCAGTGCATTCTCTTAATACACATGTCTCCCATAGAGAGCTTCGCATATATAAAAAAATGCACTGGCTTACAAGGTCATTGTAAATATTGTTAGGCCAATGTATTCTCTTATATATGCGAGGCTCCCTATGGGAGACTCACATATATAAGAGAATACATTGGCACAAGGTTTTCGCAACATTTCAGGAAGGTCCAGTCATGGAAGGATTAAAGTTGTATCAACTAATAATGGAATATTTGTGTTTCATGATGACCCAATTTTCTACCAACCGAATAGGAAGGTCAGTCCGAAGAGAGTTTGGTTTGGAGAGTTTTTACTGTATACTGAAATTCTTATCTGTATATTTCAGCTGGACAAATTAAAGACAGAAGATGCTTTAATAGATGAGCTTGAAGATCTAGAGTTAGGCTAAGTACAGATCTCAACATCATCATAAAGAATTACTCATATGCTAGTGCTGGATGGACGCCTTTCCAGATTTTACAATAATTCAAGCTTGAACGCTGCAATTATGAAGGACTACTAATGTTATTCAGCTAAAGTATGATTCTTGCACACACAAGCTGTTTATTTTTAAATCAGTGATCGTTCAGAATTCATGAACAATTGCTCAAGAAAGGAAACGTCTTGCTTATAATTTTACAGTTATCCAGTAAGGTTTGTCTTCCATGGTTTTTCTTTATCTCTTCCATTTATAAAAAAATAGGATGTGGAAAGGTCCCTGCTAATCAATTCAGTTTGATGCATTTGCGGAATCTGTCATCTGATTTGATTTAATTCAAAATGGTTAAATAAGCTTTTATTACTCATGTTACTGAATAACACACCAATTCTGCTGAAACTGTTCCATAATGTTTAAGCTGCTCTGGAATCGAAGGAATTGATAGAAATGTGGCATAAATTGCATTTGACATATCATTACAAGTGGAATTAGAAAATTCATTTAAAGGTACTCAATCCGATTAAGCACTCCTAAATTACTATTTCTTTGGCTTCAGGGGTAAAAAATATTTGATTCGAGTCGAGGAACCAACCCGTCAAAGCTCAGAGTGATCAGATATTGATTTTTTTAAGTTTGTTATTTCTCGAGATGTGTACTAATAATTGCCCCAGAAACACTTATTCAAACGAACGAAGATGGATAACTCTAAAATCAAGTGGTAATAATAACGCAATTTTGACCGAGGCCATCCTTTTGACGGCGTGTTTCTGGGCCACAAACAATAGAAATAACAAAACTTCAAAAATTTATTTCTGATCACTCTGAGAGTTGATAGGTAGGTTCTTCGACTCAAATCAAATATTTTTTACCCCCGAAGCCAAAGAAATCGAAATTTATGAGGGTCTGATCGGATTGAGTACCTTTAAACTTCATAATAAAAAGGATAAAATATGAAGAATTTTTTTTTTGACAGTTATGTCATGTGGGTTGCTAACCAGGTATAATTTCAAATGACAAGATTGTAGTTATTGTGTTTGTTTTTGGTATTGAAAAAAGAAAGTCTTAAAATTTCTTTCTCAAACTTGTTTCAGATGCTTTATACGCGTATATCAAAGATGGGTTTCTTGTCATAGACATCACTTTCAATAATAATATATTTTTTAACAAAGTTTTTTTGGATGATTTGTTTGTATTTATATCCTTGAAAACATGCCACACATAAATGTCTTGAAAGAGATAAAAGATAGATAAGTCCAGTCACCAGAGGGTGAATTTAGTGATGCTAGCCTGCTGTGCAGGATAGCATCACTAAATTCACCCTCTGGGGACCTCATTCTGCAAATGTCAGACACATTGAATTAAAGACCTCACCATTTGCTGATTTAAAGGTACTCAATGCCTTCTAATTGGGATCATGCAAAATAACATAATGTTGATAAAAGCCTGTAAAACAACTATCAAGTATATGAAAAAATAGATTGAATTAGTTCTTATGTTCATTATTAATAACTCTCGAATAATGAGATTTTTCACTTCAATACCATTATTAGGGTAAACATTACTGTTACAGTGGAATTACCGATAAAAGTCCATTTACTCCAATAAGATTCTAGTCTTTCATGAAAACTTGAAATTATTCGGAACATCATATTCAGACTACAAATAATTTACTTAGCACTCGATTTGAGATGTTTGTTGAAAAATCACTGTAACAGTTTTTGTTTACATAACATTGGTTTCAACATTTTTTTTTTTTTTTTATTGAAGAGTTAACAATAATGAATGTAAGAACAAAGTTTATCAATTTCTCCATGTTCTTCTTAGTGGTGATATTGTTTGGACTTTAATATTATTTGCACATTTACCCTTGGGTCTCTTTAATGGAAATAGTTCCATGATGGAATAAGATTTTGATGTCTGGTTAACAATGGAACCCTATGACCCCAACCTGTTTGTAATCGCTAGTTGTAATTGTGTTTTTGCAAGACATATTTTGGTTATTGAGAATCTTCTGGTGTCTGTGACTGAGAATTATCATTTTACACACAGGAAACTGTATGAGAAGTACAATGAAGGGAGAATGTATTATCATTATTATATATACATATAAGACGCATTCCACAATCAATTTATTTCAATGCACGTACATCGAGTGGTTAAAAAAAATCTCAATTTCTAAAGACACATATGAGCAACAAAGCCAAAAAATGAGATACCTGATAACCGACAAGTTCAAATTCTCATAAGATAAAAATATGACTTGAGATCAGAATTAACCTCACAAATAAGATGTCGTTCTGCAGAAACTCGGATAAAAAAAGAGCATTGGTGTAGTCATTAACATATTTTAAAAAGGTGGGTTTTTAATGCCTTCTTAACGTCACCAGTGTCATTCAACTTGCGCACATCATCTGGTAGAGTGTTCCAAATGTCAATAATTGTTTTTTGAAAGCATTTGTGTCTCACAATTTACATTGGTGAGATCGATTTGCTTCACATCAAGTCCTCAAACATGCAGAAGAACGTGTTGGCATGCCCGTGGTTCTGACATAGCTTTGGAACATATTGCTAATATAACTTGGCACAACACCATTTAAAGATTTGAAAACAAACATTGCACATTTGAAAGTCATGTGTAGTCTTTTAAAACTGCCGATATATGAGAGTAGAGTGAAATGTATTTGATGAGGTGCGCACAATTATGTAACCACAGGTTGAGGTTCGTTACATTTGCTTGCGATATATTAGTCAGAATGTATGTTTTTGCCACATGCAATCTTGAAATGATATTTGATCACCTAGACCCATCAAAGGAAGATCATTTTCTTCTTGGAGGCTTGCTACTGCCTTTGTTTTGTTGTTGGTTAAATGAGGGATTGTCTGTATGTTTGTAATAAAGAGTTATTTCTATCTGGCTCTCCTGTTGTAACATGACCCAAATATGATTAGTTTTATAAACATTGCCACAAGGAAATGAGGAAACTCCCCCCCCCCCAAAACAAAAGTGCACCTTAGTGGCTCAGTCTGAAAGATTTAGAGAGCCTGTCCTGAACTATCAAGCAATTGGTGAACCTGGTTTGATAATAAGTGCAGATTTCTTATCCAAGCAATGCGAGAGTAACCCAATTAAAGCCACATGGCGGTTTACTCTACCAAATACATCTAATAATATTGATCTTCACTTGAGAATTTTTCCTGTTATAACAATACCCAAACTATATTTCTACGAGCATCACAGAAAGACACATGAAACAGAATGTCCAGAAAAGGTATATTGCATTATCTTAATACGAAACTATTTACAAACTTCACGCCCTGCTTTCGCTTCCTTTCAAATCATCAAAACTATGTAGTACCATAAACGTTTCAGTGCGATGGCAGCTCTATGTATTCTCCCCATAGTCTATAGTTGCAATTTTTACTCGACCGCTGGCAAAATATTTAACCGCACAATCTCAAATTTATCCAAAAAAAAAGAAACAAAACATTTATTATCAGTGCTATATCGACAAATTGCTTTGGAAATCTACCGCATAGGTGTGTTTTGAGATGCCTCTTACCAAATTATGTATACATAATTGTGGTGTATACATAATTGTTGTGTATACATAATTGTGGGGTTCGAACGAGCCATGTCCCCGTCATATTCACTTGGCAGGACTGTTTTATAAACCAGATTGTATATTTCAGTGGCCATCTCAGCACATAGGCTATATGTAATCTTCACAACTGTTTACAACAGAATACATGGTGAAATCCACTTGGTTGGACTGCAGGAATTCTTTCCGATTGAAGACTGTAGATAACCAAGGTCTTCCCTCCACTGAATAAATGACAACAAAACACCTTTTGCATACTAGCCGCACGGACATGCTCTAGATTTATTCATGTTCATATTTACAGACAAGACCTGACCACCAACAATTTGACATAAATATCCCCAGTTGCGACAGCACACACGCCGGACAGAAAAAAAACCCTTCTGACTTGTTTTATATTTTGGAAGGCGGAAATCTGTGAACCAACCAAACGGGTGCGAACTCCGTCTACAGGAAAGGCGGTGGTTCTCGCCTTTTACATAATACCGTGTGCCTAGCACTGTGGAGGATCTATTCCTAGGAATGTGGTGCTCTCCCGAGCAATATTTACGTGCTTAGCGAGCAAATATTCCTGTGTTCTGTCACATTTTGCTCATTGTGCGACAGAGATGACATGCGTGGGTAATAAACGCGCGTTTTAAATGCAAATATTGGACGAATGAATACGAGATGGACGTGCCAAAGAAGGTGAGTAATATATGTTGTAATATTATGCCACTATATTGGCATACTGCCCAGTAATATAAATAAATTACTCGATATTTTGCGTTTTTTGGGAAATTCGTCACTTCAACGGCGTATTACCGACTTAATACTGTATATTGTAACTTTGAATGCCTATTCCTCAATACATTCCTGAAGTCAATGCAACATGAAAATATCATTAATAACATACCAAATCGAAGAAAACGACCATAAAATAGGTCTACATGTGTATTCCGGTGGTTTACTGAGTCATTCCGGTGCTTTGTGAGTTGAATAATCGTTATTCCGGTGCTGTACTGAAAACTCAGCTGGCTGAAATCCTACTAAAAGAACCTCGTATAAAGCCACATTGGTGATTATTTGTTAAGAAATTATAATACAAGCCATGCCAGGATACAAATGAAGTAGCTCATCCGTTCTGTAGTTAATATAACGTCAATTATTTTGACAATATGCTTATGCTGATTTAATAAGAAAAACTAGAGCTCCAGGACTGAGACACCAAAGCTTCAGTAATTACACACCCTTTTTTGGACAGGGATGTTGATACATGTAATATGAAAATAACGTTTTTTCCCCTGATTTAAGTCAATAAGTAAACCATACAGTAATGCTCTAATTAATCAACTCGAGCTTTTCGATGAATGGCAACAAGCCATATTTCTGACTAAATCCTGAAAAGTTACCCATAATTATGCTGTGGTTAAGAAGTCGATTAATTAGAGCATCACTGTATGAGGTAATAAAGCCCTCACGCAGTGACACCGCATGCATGTATAGGATATTACCATAGTAAAGGATAAAATCTGTGCAAAAATACATTAAAAACATCATACAAAAAAATACTAGAGTTCCGGGAAGGAGACATCGATTCTTTGGATATAGGGATGCTGATAATATGTAATTAGGGATTCTCATTGTTGAACACAAACTCACAGTTGACTACAGGTTAAAATTAGCTCAATGCTCATCTTGTGTTGATTGCGCGCTTAAGTGCAATTGATTGCGCTTAAGCGCAATTAATTGCGCTTAAGCGTAATTAATTACTCTTAAGCGTAAATGCCCTATTTGCGCTTAAGCACAATTCATTATTAAATGTGAATTTGGCCTCCCATACAATGCATATGACTCACACCCAAGTGGATTATCCATATGAATGTGAGCCACACAAGAACACACATAGCGAAGACAAATAGTATAAATATAAAATAATTGCAAAATGGCTTTAAGAATAGACATGTAATCCATACATATCTTACTGTCTTTAACGCTCATATTTTTGAATCACTCTTTCTGGAAATATTTCCATAAAAAAGTAGTTCGTACATAATCAGATGTATTTATAGACCGAATACTGCTCCTCTGGCTGATATAGACGCTTTCCAATCTTCGCTTGAAAATGTTATAGGTCTTATAAATAACGAACATAAAAAATGCTATTTGCTTGGAGATTTTAACATAGACTTACTTATCTTAAATTATCTACTCATGACAAAACAGAAGAATTCGTCGATACATTGTTCTCGGAAGGCTTCATGCCAACCATTACAAGACCTACTAGAATAACAGATTTTACAGCAACTCTCATTGACAATATTTTTTCCAATGATTTCTCACTGTATGATAAATCAGGAATAATAATTACCGACGTCTCAGACCACTTGGCATGTTTTTACATCCATGGAGAACATTCTCCAGCATCTCCTATTAATTCGACACCGAGAGCGAAGGGTATATTCATCGCACAATATAAATTGTTTCAAGCAAATTCTTACGGCAACTTCTTTTGAAAATGTATACAATCGTCAGTGCCCAAACGATGCATACAATGAATTCATCTCAGCTTATAAAGACGCATTCGAAATAGCATTTCCTATCACCAATACGCGCATTCCAAAACGTTTCATTAAGCAAAAACCTAGACAGGTATTCGGTCGATGCGTATACTAGCTTTCAGAAGGACCTATCTATCTGCGTATTTTCAGCTTTGGTGAGCTAATGGGGGTAACAACATGTACACCTGGTGATCTTCGCAAACAGCCACTTCTCAATATATGGTTCATCAATTCACATACTCATCTAATGCACTGACGTACCCGGACAACTTCTGTATATGGCTTCGAATGTTGAAAGCCTGATATTTGATGGATGCCTTTCTGCTAAGGTGCAGGAGACCATAATACATAATATGCCCACACTTCTTGAACATGATCATAAGAACAATCTTGTTGGCGTCCAGCAATCGTCTCGCCGAACAGATCCAAGCAGATGATAACAATACACACAGTGCTCGTTTGCGGGAATGTGTCATGATAGTGGAAATGAAATGGACCATGACTGCACCGCCCCTTATTTTGGTATGTTTCAGATTCAGACAGGATCTCATGTGTGGCTTTGCTTTCCTTGTATGCTAAGATTGTATGTTCCCATCCGTTTGGAAGCCGTTCTTAATCAACTGGACCAGGCGTGTACCATTGGCTACTAGTGTATAAGCCCCACCGACTGGGGTGTAGTCTTAAAGGCGATGCCTTTGATAGTTGGCTGATATGTCATACTCACGCTGGGTGGTGGTCGGTATGTTTCAAGAAAGTACAAATGCCATCAACACAAAGGGTTAAGTGTTCAACGCGAAGAACATCCAGAGGAATGTTACGTTGATGAGCTCTGACATTCCGTTCAACATACGTTGGGCACACCAAGTGATTTCTTAGTAACATCACCATTGCGACCATTGTCCTACATGAGACATTAACTACTATATTCTAAAGTTATATATATAAAGCTATATGATCATAAAGATCGCGTTCCCCAACGTCCACAGCCATTGCCATCGAGACTATAAATTGTGCTTTAAATACATAGTGAAATAAATGCACCACAGTTCCTGACATTTTCTTGAATAATACAGCCCACATACTGACACTAACCCTGCGAGAGGATAACAAAAACGCATACCTTCATGGCATAAAGACATTATCCTTTAGTCCTTCCGACTGTTTTGGGAGAGGCTAGCATAGTATTATCCAGACAAAATTGATCGTCTGGTCAAGTTGAATCAACGGCTTCGAAACGGATGTGGAAATACAATCTTACCACACCAAAAAAAAAGGCACGCATTACATTCTATATCTTAACCATGCACCAGGTATAGGGGTGGTGTATACCGTTGCCCATTTCATTCCCATTATCATGGCGTATGTCCACAAACTAGCACCGCGAGTATTGTTCTTGTCTGCTGGGAGATATTCGACGAGACAACTGCTGGACGTCACACAGTTTGCTTCGGATCATGGTCAAGAAGTGTGGGTAGTCGGTACATTATGGTCTTCTCCTTAGCAGATATACATCTGTCCAAGGGAATTCGACAGCTAGCAACCTTCGAAACACTGTCAAAGTTGTCCATTGAGTTTGAGTTCGCTGAGTTTGTGAGTTGACGAACCATCTATTGAGACGTGACTAGCTACCTGGTTCGCCAGTTGTACATGGCGTTATCCCCGTGGGGTATGAGACACATACATAGAGATGACCATCTGTAAGCTTGTATACTCATCGACCAAATACATTTCTAGTTCAAAATGACGCACAAATCCCATATTTAGCAAATATTTAAAATCGTAAGCTAGACACCGGAAAATGAGCTGTTTGAAACGTTATGATTAGAGGGACCCTTCTCCCAGGAAGTGGTGAATACTTTGTCGGTGTGAGCGAGCTAGATTTATCAGACAAAGAAATGGAAGCTGGTCCAGATAATTATGGACGTGACGTGGCAAATCAGAATCTGTTATCAGGTAATTGTTCTGATATGACTATTCGGCGCACCTACGGTTAGGGCCATTATCGGCGCTGAGTGGAGAATGGATTTCGAAATGCCACATCGCGATATTAATCGTGGGTTTTCATCTTTCCAGAAGTATACGAGCTATGTCATGCGTTTTGATACGTTTAAGTTCAACTAATAGATGGTTTATGTACAGTTTCGTCCATACATACCGATATTATGACAAAAAGTTGAAATTAGCATGTGATAATATCGACTTCTTTTCAATTTCTGGCCGCCAGTTTGGCCACCATCTTGACTGTGAGTATCAATTGCCAAACCCTAATGAATACTTCATATCAATATTCCACATCAACATGCAATGGTGGGCAGAAATTGCGAAATAATAATGCCCAAAGTAAGAAAGTAAAGGAATGCAGGCGTGTTTTCAAATTTCGGTCGCCATTTTGGCAGCCATCTTCGATTTGGAAAACCATTTCTTGCATGGGATGTAAGGTAATTACTTCACATCGGTATTTACAACTCAACTGTAAGCATGGGTGGAGTTGTCTCTACAATAATGCCCAATGGTGTGAATATGAGGGAATTTCGGAGATTTTTCAAAATCTTTCCGCCATTGTGGGCGCCATTTTGGATTTGGGGAACTGTTATTTGGATATGGTACAAGGTAAGTTCTTCGCCTAAGTGTTCCCAACTCACAATAGTAAGTAGGTGTGGATTTATCATGACAATAATGCTCACTGGTGTTAAAATCAGCGATTTTCGGAGATTTTGTATTTCTGGTGGCCATTTTGGCCGCCATCTTGGATTAGGGTGAATATTTCTCAACTCAGGTATAAGAGGAGTCCTAGTTCGACTATCTCCTGTACATATATATGCATGGGCGTTGTTATGATGGCAATAACATTCATTGATTCGAAACATTACATAACGTTATTAGCGTTGATTCGGCGTTGACCTATTATACCGGCATTTGGAAAAACGTGATATCGGACAAAAATATCCCACAATGAATGTATATTATGGTCCCCATGTCTTCGTCAATGACTCTTCTATACGATAAATGTATAACATCACGCCAAGATGCCAATATTTTCCCACAGAGACAAACAAAAGGTGGTGAAATGTCAGAAAAATAGCATATTTTCACATTTCGGCGGCCATCTTGGCCGCCATATTGGATTCTGGTGTCGGATTTTTGGCTAATTTGTAAGGGTTGTATATTACCATAACGAATCGAGCAGAAAGCAAGACCACATGTGATATCATCTTTACTATAACGGCGATCAAAGAGACCTGGTGCATATAAAAAAATGGCCGCCATGATGGACGCCATCTTGTCTGGAGTCTCTGCGGCCACTTTTTTTTCTTGTTAACAAGTGAAAAAAATTAGAGGAGACATTAAGAAAGAAAATTAGTGGGGTGAAGTTGAGTCCTGGGGGGGGGGGTGCAGAGGTTGACCAATATCTCCTGGACTATGGTCCTATAATTCCCATAGCTAACTACCCAAGTATATGAACATCATACACTACTACAGGCCATTTGTATATATATATTTTAATATTCATACAATTTGACATCACATGGATAATTCAAGGTGAAAGGCTGGTGAGAATTGCTGTAATTGCTTTTTTAAAAACTACATTTTTTGTCTTTGTCAGAAGCCGGACACACCTTATATATGACATCTTGTTACAACAGAACACATATTGGGTAAATATTGAAACTGGAGCCCCGGGCCTCTCTTGATTAATGATCTATATATTTGTCCAAGTTTGTAAGCTTGAACATTAAATTAATATTAATTTCAGTAGTTATAATTTGTTTTTAAAGGTACTCGATCCGATCAGAGGGTCCCCATCTCAACAGATTCCAACAACAACAAAATTTTATCAAAGGTCACTTTAGTTATCAGAATCGAATAATTATCCAAAAATAATGCTAACGACTGTGAACTATCGTATTTAATTGCCCAAAATGTGTTGTATAGCAACATTTTGTTCAATGGAATTTAGTATCGATAGTATGTCGGTCGGCTTTTTCGGCAAACTTCTGGGACAGAAAGTATTCCCGATAATGAAACATAATAGATTTCTAAAATCGATATCTAATAAATCTGAGCTTTGATGGGTGACTTCCTCGACTCGAATCAAATATTTTTGACCCCCGAAGCCATTGAAATAGTAATTGAGAGGAGTTTTATCGGATTGAGTACCTTTAATCTTGGAGTTTGACATAAAATTGCATGGCATTGGAAAAATCAGCGATATAGGGGCTCATAATATCCTCCCCCTGATTATAGAAGTATGATGTCAGTGGCGCGTACACAGTGTGCCGGAACACTTGCATTGCATTCATGTATGAAATTGAATGGACTCTGAAGTCCTTCCGATTAAGTTCTTCGTGGAGCACGAACATCAATCGATATATACTCCCGGAAACAAATGTCGGGTTATACCTGGCCGGTCCCTTCCGGAAGTACCATTTCAATTGTTTGTTATCATAGTAGTCACGGAACTCGATGAATTATTCCACCAAATTTACTATCGTGTTTTTAATAATGTAAAGTGTATTGAAGAAGTCTATAGATATTTATGGTAAATAGCACCCAATTAGTTGACTAAACATGAGAACTGATTCGCAAATCACGCAAGCTGCAGCGATAAACAAAATCATCACGGCTGCCATTTTGTCATCTCCTGCGTCATTCTTAAAGATTCTGTCCCGCTATACCGACCAAGCTCCATGCATAGTTTAGTCCCCCCATGCAGTACTAACCGCAGTCTGATTAAAACCATACTCAGACGTTAAAGACTAACCGCTGCCCGCATGCACCTACACGCAATGTGAACTTGAAGGTATATCACATTTATTTATTTGAGACTATTGTAGGTTAGAATTCATTCTGCATTATTATGAGAAACTGAACTGTATATTCATTTAAAAATTGTCTATAGGTCAAGCCAGAATGAATTGTAACTGGCAGAACACTTCAATAAAAAATGTTAGATTTAACTAAGAAAATACACATGCCAGCGGCAGTCAGACATAGCGTAGCAAGGGGACTGAACTCTGTTTTGCAGCTTGTGTACCGACATGTAAATACTCTCTGGTACGGACAACGCGCCTAGCTCTGGAAACCATGCACCCACCCCATTTAGTTGCATGGCTTTGTCCGCGCTGATATATATAGCTGCAATATTTGTGTTAAAAAATTCGGTCACGCATGCACTCAAATGAGTGGACCGGTTTCTAAATGGAAGATCATGGTTGAACCATAGTATCATGCAGGCAACATTGTAGTATTTATGCGGGAGCATATTTGGGTTCCATCAGCGCGTCCGTCCGTCCATTCGTAATACATTTAGAGATATCTATCTCATTCTCATGCAGTTATCGAAGATGCATGGTTTTCAATGCAGGCTCTGTGATCACAATGAGTTAATGCATGGATGTCCACATTTATTGCAGATCGAGTTACGACATTTAGAGTGAAAATGCATCTGTACACTGTACAGCGTATATCTCAGTCATGTTTGAATGCTCTTTAGTGTGCGTATGTGCCAGCATGACGAGAACTATATCCATATGAAAAAGCTTTATTCAATTAATTTCTTCCGAAGATATGCATGGTCCTTAGAGTGTGAAATGCGCCCATGCACCCGATTGCACGTATCTCCGTCACCTTTGATCGGATGTGAATGATATTGGGTATATTCACGAACCACAATAATGGGATGATATCAAGATATCAAACCGCCCGCCGGATTATAAGTCATCTTATTTAACCCACCTCAGAAAATTTATAAACACCAACGAAAAGCCACATATGCGGGGTGGATATATACACTTGTGTGGTGCACTTGTTGGACACAGGTAACATGTATGATCATGCATGACCAACTGAGTTGATGTCTATATGCGTACTGTACAATGTAGGTTACAGTTCCGACCGATGGTCATATGTTTTTTACTTCTTTAAAATGCCATCGGATGGCAAAAAATTAGAATCGCTATTTTCCATCCGATAGCGAATTGATACTGCCGATGAAATGTTCCAAAAGTAAGGTGCTATCGATGTCATATGTTTACCATGTCTTCCATCGTTGCCTATATATAGACTGGGCTTTGGGACTGGTTCGACACTATGAATGACGTATATAAGAACAGTTTTCATATAAGTTAACCAACCAAAACAGTAATTATAGTGTTCAATGAATCGAAGCAAGAAACTAACAAAATTGCACCTGCGTGTTGGACACACCAGTGCTGAACACCGATACACATTTTGAAATTTAGATCAATATTAAACATTAATTTGACACGTCGATCACTTTTGGGAACACATCTATAAGTCAAGTTCGAAAATGGAGCCCCATTTTCAAAATATTCAGCTTGACCGGATACTGAGTAGTAGAGTAGTGAGTAGTAGAACAGAAGTTCATATTATATTTGGTATGTTGTTCACATTTGAGAACACGCGGATCAAGTTCCGATGATTTTCAACGACTGTCACTGGTGTCCCTTTTGGTTGTCCGGGTGATAACTTGAGCAATATTCCATAGAAGTTCCCAATATTTGGTGTGTAGTTCACCTTTGAGAAGAAATATGTGAAGGACAATTTGATTTTTCCTCGAACAATATCAACTCGCCACATAAAGCCAGCGTTTATGGCATCGGCAAGGAGTCTGCATCTGTTAACAATATTTTAGTAGGACCTAAAATTGTCGTAGTAATAAGTCACAATTTGATGCTTGACGCCAACCATTCTGTTAACAGTTTCTATTTTTTCTTCTGTAGACTTAAGTTATTGATTTAATCCATAGTTATACAATAGCTCCACCAGTCACTAATGTTCATCTGTAGTTAAACTGCGCCCTACTTTGGTCTCTACAAATACCACATATACCAAACACTCAAAATACTCACGTGAGTGACAATGTTGCTGTAGATTTAACGTATGAAACCTGCACTGGCTTCACATTTATGTATACGTTTCCTATACTACATATAGGACTACCAGCTGGCAGGCCCTGTGCTTCAAACTCAGTGACTTAACTTATTTATGATAGGGAAATGTGTGAACACATATTGTATTGCATGTCTCTTGTTCACATGTATAGTTTTCTCTACGTACAATTCGTAATTTCCCTGCCTTGATCAAAGGGGGGGGGGGGTGGATTGTCGAACAGTTTTTTCCGGGCTCATATGAAATATTTTTCAACTATGTTTGGCCTTAAAACTTAGCGATATTTAAAGGTAATTTTATTATTAAAACTGCTTTAGACAGTCAGTATAGATCGGTTCTTGTTGTAAAATTACTAAATAATATCCGGTATGTGCCAGTCTAGGTCACTCCGAACATAAAATGCATGGACAGATTGCATAAGCAATCACTGCCATTTCAAACTGAGCTAATTACATACACCAACCAGTAATAGGTAGTTGACATGAAACAGACAATTTTTAGTGGTGAAAATTATAATAATGGTCGGAAAAAAATTGCTAAAAACGGAAAAATGTGAGGGTCGACGGGTGGGTGGGTCTAAAAAATGGCCAACAATTAAAAATCATCATACGTGTCTGATTTTTTTCCCCGACACCCCCCGGTAGGCCTGTATATAATGTAATGGTTTTTGGCTATGATAATACCAAACATGCATACTAATATAAGTGTACACAGGTTGGGGTACTCTAGTACATTACATAACGATACATACTAGAGAGGTTTAACACAATTACGAATAGCAGTGACGATTACAGTTAGGGTATACAACGTCATCAAAGTATGCATAACCGTGTTGTCGTGACCGCCACATCATGATTGGTGTTTGGGATGATCCCGGGAAGATTTGGTAGGGCAGTATGCCCTCCCCTACAACCCGTACGACCGCCACAACGGATAGTGTGTCAATTTATTTACTTTACAATTTACTTCATTTACAGATAGAGACACTGCATGTGTCCATTAGATTTTTGTATCACACAGCTTTCATGCACTCATCAAGCCTGAGTCATAATCATTTTGCGATTTTTTAGCCCGACATAAATTTTACGACGACGTACAGCTGGACATGGTCGTAATTGTTAACCGCCAGTTTGCAAAACCTCTCTAAATCGATTTAAAATGTATATATATAGGCTTGTACCAGTGATGTATGATATTAAATTTAAGACCCGTTTTTAGATATTAAAACCTCAAATGATTCCTTAACCGTTGCACCTGCTACCACACCGTACTGCTTATCTGAATACCAACATGGGGGGGGGGGACGAATCCGCAGACACAGAGATGCATTGTTCACACCAGCAACAGGTTGGCAACGTTAGGTAGGCCTAATCTCGCTGCCAGGCTCATGGCGGATACAGCCAGGTCGATATCCGTATTGTGGAAAAGATCAACAGTATATGTTTGCTAAAAACACAATAGCGATGACGTCGACAGGAACTCAAATATCTGCAGGACAAACAGAGTTTCCGGAATAAATACAGTCCTCCGCGAGCATCTTCCTCACTAACTCGCTCGGTCCCCACTTCGTCTGAGATCTCACACCTCTGGCAGACGACACGGCAAGATTATCGAAAATGAGGCTGATTCTTCTAGTTGCGGTTGTCGCCCTTGTGTTGGTTTCGCTGGATTCTGTTGAATGCAAGAAAAACAAGAAGAAGTCCGGCTCTGGAAGTGACAAGAGTGACAAGAGTGACAAGAGTGGATCTGGAAGTGATAAAAGTGGATCGGACAGCAACAAGAGTGACAAGAGTGGATCTGGAAGTGATAAAAGTGGATCGGACAGCAACGAAGATGTTGAAAGAGAACAACCAGAAGAGGAAAGTAAAATGACTACATTGATGGGTATTCTTAGAGATCTGTGTATTAACCATGAAATTCCGATAGAGAATTGTGTCGATTTCCTGATCCAGAAATTGAGCGAAACTGAAGCCCCGGCGGAGGAAGATAAATTGAGCGAAACTGAAGCGGCAGCCCCTGTGGTAGAACAGACGGAACCCGAGCTTCCTCCAAACTCGGCACCGGAAGTTGTCGATCCAAACCAGCCATCACAAGTAATCAGTGAGTATGAGCCCAATTATTCAGCGATTTATGACGATCCTCATATCATATCATAGCTACACATTTGGTTTCAAATTTTGAATATGTACAGGAAAAGACTCATCACAAGGACCGTTAAAGGCCCACTTAATTTGCGAACCCACAGATCACATTATATAAAATATATGACATATTATATACCATTTAAAACAGGAAGCTCCAAAGCATTGTATTGTCAACTTATCCGATGTAATAAACTGTGGACATGTTGTTTTGTTGAGGTACTGACGTGTTTTCTGTGCTAAAGTTTCACCTGGACTGTACTGCAAATATATTGTTTCCAATGGAAGGGGAATAACTCTATATCTTAGTTTGAATGTTCTGGGAGCCAAACGGGGAAATGTTTCTATGATATCAGCTATTTTCTATTACTCTAAGGGCACCTTCTGAGAAACAGATGTTCCAAATGGTGATGAATTATAGTATTTTAATCATATTTTATGTCATGGATTGTTATAAAAACCGTATATCAAGGTACACAAAAAAAATAATCAGTGATTCGAAAATTAAAAGGACCGTTAACCTAATAGGAAGGGGACGCTCCTCGCGACCCCACCGATGCTTACAACTTTTTATTGGCCAAGTAACTGGCTCATGCGCATGGGCTCCATATCAATTCACAAATTGTCCCATGCACGGGCGGGTGTCATTAGCGACTAAGTACCTCACTTAATCTAGATACATCGTTCAACAAAGTTACGTACAACTACATGTATATAGGCGGAAATGCAATAATGTCATATTGTGTTTGAAACGTGTGTGTCAGTTCGAGCCCAAAAGACTTGCACGGTCATGTAATCGAATATAAACACAAATCAAGAATCCATGCGCAAAGTCTTAAATGTGCACACTCCGATTAGATGGCCCCCGTATCATCAGATTCCAACATCAACAACGTGTCTTCAAGTTCAAAAGATGCTTTAATGTTATCAGAATCGATTAATTACCAAAAAAATAATGATAGCAACTGACAACTCTATAGTATAATTTTTCCAAAACGTGTTATATATCAACATTTTGTTCAACGAAATTTTGTATCGAGAGTATGTCGGTCGGCTCAGTCATCGTCGAATATTTTCTAGGCCGCCAAATATACCAGGTGGTGATATATAACAGATTTCAAAAAATGGATATGCATGATAACTCAGAGCTTTGATTGGGTGGGTTCCTCGACCCGAATCAAATATTTTTACCCCCGAAGCCAAAGAAATAGTAATTTAGGAGCGTTAGTTCGGATTATGTATCTTTAAAATCCATGATACGTAATAAGACATAGTGCATGCAACAAACGCAGAGCTATATATAAGCGGAAACACAATCAATTCCTATTTTTTTTTAAACGTATGTCAGTTTAAGTCCAAAAGACTAGCTTGCACGATGTAATCGAAACGAGACACAAATGTTGCTATATGGATCACGAACATAATGAAGGGACACAGAAATTCAATAATCCAATCCCAGCAATGAAGGAGAGTCATGGGAAGCGGCCATTGACTCTTCCTCAAGAGGATTGTACTCCTCATATTGTTTGAGGAACGCCGATGAGATGTTTGTACCTTTTATTGAGAGGGCTGTATGCTGTTTACTCGTTATCCCTGCGGTATATACTGTAGCAATATTGAGTTCAGTGGATTGTGTGCTTCTTTGCAGCAATAACATATTAATTAACATATCCAGCAATATTTCCCCGTTCCATATTGAGAGCGATGTATGATCTTAAGGCCGGCGCATACTATAGAGCCCGATTGTTGAGCTATCGGTCTCTGAGCAATTTTGCTACAGGTGTGCGCGGTATTTTGTGCGTGTCCGATTTCTCTGAGCAATCGAGCTCGCATATCAAGCATGTTTGATATTTCTTGACCAGTGAGGCAAATTTCTCAACAAGTCTGTGCGGATGCGAGCCAGATTCACTGTAGACACTTCTCGAGCTACCAGTGCGAGTCTGACCAATCAAATTACGACATCGGTGCCATTTTGTATCCAAATCAACAAGTCGCGGTATATCACGTGAGCGAGCACCTGTCGACAGTAAGTCACGTGCTTACGGTTGATTGCGATAAGGTCAATAAGGGATGAGAATTATGACTCGATAGTGTGCACACTACAGCGACACCCGAGCAATCGGTCTCAGAGACCGATAGCTCAGCAATCGGGCTCTGGTGTGCGCCGGCCTTTAAGACCTAAATAAAATCTCAACACTTTTTAATTTCACATGCCCAGAATCTGATCAGGTATTGAGAGAAGACAAAACAAAAATGTTTGAGTAAAATTGAGATGTTTACTCGTTCGGTACTGAGGACAGGTAAAATAATTTGCTGTCATGGCTCTATAGACATAATAATATTCGCGTTTGAATTTTCCCCGGTATAGAAATAGGTCGATAAATACTTGAACTAACATTCTACGGGCATTATAATTATGTCACAGACATAGAAATAATACAACTTTGAACACGGTGTTTAGGGCCCAAACAAACAACAGCAACATGCACGGCATGGAACAGAAAAGAGCGTTCCGTGTTAGTCTATTCCTGATATGGTAAACATAAAGAGCGTTTGTTGAAAAAGTTGAAAACAGCTGGACAAAATTATGTGACCATAGGAAGTATTTTTCAGAGTATTTGAAGCCGGTACATATGTATATCAATATTTCGTGTTTTATCAACCTATCTTATACCTCCTTCCAAATTACGTAGGCAGAATTTGGAAGCTCGAATGAGTCTCGTCCGTTCAAGTCGTCATGCTGTATTCTTTAAAGCCGGGCTATAATTTCAAATATAGCCATAATTTTCAGTACGGATTTATTCTCAAGGGAGAGAAGTTTGTGAAATATTACGCACTTCATTGGGTATTTCCAGTAATTTCCCGGCATATAGTTTTGTCTAGTTTACGAAAAACATAAATTATGCAAGTTATCATCGGTTGATATTCGTGCCGACTTGTATGCTTTAATTGTTAACGCTGCAAATTAATGCAGAACAATTAAGCAAATTAATGCAGAACTCCATTCTTGCGCAAAGGACATAATCTCCACATCGTCTTTGTTCATTGTCTTCCATCGCATGAATTCTCTCAATGACAAGCCTATAGTTCGATGTCCTAATCTTCATATACATAACGTATTCATATAAAATGGCTTGGTAAATCTGTTAGGTATTTTCTCATTTTGGGGGATGGGGTTATAGCTCTATAAAATGTACCCCTCGATGTGGATGCTACATGTACACTTATGCCCCATTGTTGTATAACCTGAGCTGTTAACATCCGTTTAAAGATGAATAATCCGAATTAACGCTACCACATTACTATTTGTTTGGCTTCGGGAGAAAATATTTTTATATTTGATTCGAGTCGAGGAACCCACTAATCAAATCTCAGAGTGATCAGATATCGATATTTGAAATTTTTTATTTCCAGAGATATGTAATTTTTGGCAATTATTCTCCAAGCCGACGGCCTCGAACCAAATTGCGGATGAAGATAGATAACTCTAAAATCATGTGGATTTGGTGTTAGATATTTGACAACCCGGCCAAATTTCTTTGAACAAGTTTTTTGGGCAAATAATCGATTTTGATAAAGATGTATTTATCCGAATTAACGCTCCTAAATTACTATTTCTTTGGCTTCGGGGATAAAAAATATTTGATTCGAGTCGAGGAACCCACCCATCAAAGCTCAGAGTGGTCAGATATAAATTTTTGAAGTTTGTTATTTCTCGAGATGTTCAATTATTTGTGGCCCAGAAACACGTCGTCAAACGGACGGTCTCGGACAAAATGGCGGATGAAGATGGATAACTCTAAAATCAACTTTCGTGATAATACGGCCATATTTAGTTGAACAAAATGTTGATAAATAACACGTTTTGTGAAATTTGATATCATTAGCATTATTTTGTTGCAATTAATCGATTCTGATCTTGATGATATGGGGAGCGTCTGATCGGATTGACTACCTTTAATAATAGACCATTCCAGTGTATACGTGTACAGCTAAATAGGAAAATCCATCTAGTTTAGAAAGGGTTAAAGGTACTCAATCCGATAAAACTCCTCTCAATTACTATTTCAATGGCTTCGGGGGTCAAAAATATTTGATTCGAGTCGAGGAAGTCACCCATCAAAGCTCAGATTTGTTAGATATCGATTTTAGAAATCTATTATTTTTCATTATCGGGAATTCTTTCCAGAAGACAGTCAAAATTTCGTTATTATTACCACTTAGAGTTATCCATCCTTGTCTGTTTTAATAGAGTTTTGGCGTAAAATCTCGAGCAGGTTACCAAATTGACGGCAGTTATTAGTACTCATCTCGAGAAATTAACAAATTTCAAAAATCAATATCTAATAACTCTGAGCTTTGTTTGATGGGTTCCTCGACTCGAATCAAATATTGTTTACCCCCAAAGCCAAAGAAATAGTAATATAGGACCCTCTGATCGGATTGTTGTTGTTGGAATCTGTTGAGATGGGGACCCTCTTTACGGATTGAGTACATTTAAGCTGTTTCTGAATAGAATGGGAAAACCGAGGGCGGCATTTGTATAGTGACGTATAGGGTATACACATATACGTGTCGTATGGATATTGGAACCGCATGATTTACATTACGTGACCATTCTATAGATCTGTTCAAATTAGCCAAATAATGTCTGCAATATTAATGTTGAGTTGTGTGCATTACCGGTAACTATAGAAATGCCGAGAGCTTTCCGATGAATGGCAACAAGCCATATTTCCGACTAAATCCTTAAAAGTTACCCATAATTCTGCTGTGGTTAAGAAGTCGATTACTTAGAGCATTACTGTATAATCGTTTAGGTGCAGCACCCCTTTCTTTATGTTCTATAGCTACAGGTGCAATCTGCAATTTCCATTCACTCTCAGATTCCGTCATTGCGTTTAATTAAGTTTAAACACATTTATTAAGCTACACTCAGCTTTATATTAAGGGATCGGAGCACAGGTTACAGAACTTACAGTTGCTCCTCTCCAAACACATATGTTACAAAAGATATATAGAAATACATCAGATGCCATTGGCAGCACAATATAAATACAAACTAAACAAATACGTTTGGAGAAAATCGTCCACTGTATGGCTAGTACAGGATGGGACTCTCTATCGTCCACTGTATGGCTAGTACAGGATGGGACTCTCTATCGTCCACTGTATGGCTAGTACAGGATGGGACTCTCTACTAAATCGTCCACTGTATGGCTAGTACAGGATGGGACTCTCTATCGTCCACTGTATGGCTAGTACAGGATGGGACTCTCTATCGTCCACTGTATGGCTAGTACAGGATGGGACTCTCTATCGTCCACTGTATGGCTAGTACAGGATGGGACTCTCTATCGTCCACTGTATGGCTAGTACAGGATGGGACTCTCTACTACATTTTCATTTGATTTGGAAAAGCTACACTTGTGGGTTTAAAGGTACTCAATCCGATTAATTGCAACAAAATAATGCTCACCACTGTCAACTATGGTATCAAATTTCCCAAAACGTGTTATTTAACGTACAGTTTGTTCAACGAAATATGACCGTATTATCACTTGAGTATTCACGAAATTTGGCCGTATTACCATTTGTTTAAGAGTTATCCATCTTCATCCGCAATTTTGATCGAGACCATTCGTTTGACGGCGAGATTCTGGGCCACAAACAATTGAAATAACAAACTTCAAAATTCGATATCTGATCATTCTGAGCTTTGATGGGTGGGATCCTCGATTCGAATCAAATATGTTTTACCCCCAAAGCCAAAGAAATAGTAATTTAGGGGTGTTTAATCGGATTGAGTACCTTTAATATACAGTGTACATATATGGTTATTCTTCGGATCTCTTAATAGTCAATGCGCTTCATGGTACCGTTTTTTGGTGCTTTTTTGTGCAGTATATATCAATGTCCCATATACATCAGTTTAAAGATGCATAATCGAATTAACGCTCCCTCTACTATTTCTTTGAGTTTCGGGGGATAAAAAAATATTTGAATCGAGTCGAGGAACCCACCCATCAAAGAGTGGTCAGATATCGATTTTTGAAACTTATTATTTCCCGAGATATGTATATATATATATTCGACGAGCCGACGGTCTCGGACAAAATTGCGGATGAAGATGGGTAACTCTAAAATCAAGTGGCTTTGGGTAATAGATATTTGACAACCCGGCCAAATTACACGTTTTGGGCAATTTTATAGTATAGTTACTATGGTTAGCATTACTTTTGGGCAATTAATCGATTCTGATAACTGAAGCGGCATTTTTAAAAATGTTGTTGTTGTTGGAATCGGATTAAGTACCTTTAAAGACACATGGTAGCTCACGGTGTAATTTAAAGCCACTTGGCGGTTTGCGCTCCAAAATATACCTTATAATATTCTCTTTTGAATTGTTCCAGGTATAAAAATAGTTCGATAAATACACGATCAACATTTCTATGAAAATTATATGTCCCAGCATGACGCATTGATATAATATAAAAATCAAATTTCGAAGACGATGATGGTATCCGAATTGGATCCGAATCTGGGCAGCCATTTGCATTTATCGAAAATCTAATCGGAAAAATAATGCCCGAATCGCAGGGCCCAATGGTGTGTCTGTTTTGCCATGCTATATGTTTCTCGTTACCTCGTTGTACATGTCATGTTTCTGCTCTTTACAGGTGATTGTATTGGTTCAAACGCATGTAGACCGGCCTGGGAAGGGTGTGACACATATGAATTGGAAGGAGCTACGTGTCCTGGCGGTGAAGTCTGTTGCGGGCCAGTGACATACTAACAAGTAGGTATATATATATAACAGAGTAGGATATGTCTGACTGTCTGTCTGTCTGTCTGGATTGTTCTCCTATGCCACTGGACCGATTTCATCCAAATTTGGTGTGGTGGCTTGGGGTACCTTGGTGGAAGTTATAACGTTAGTTTTTCCAAATTTGTATTTAAAGGTACTCAATGTGATTCGATGGTCCCCATATCATCAGATTCCAACAACAACAACAACATTTTTTGAAATGCTGCTTCAGTTATCAGAATCGATTAATTGCCCAAAAATAATGCTAACCTCAGTCAACTAGTATAAAATTGCCCAAAAAACGTGTTATTTATAAACATTTTGTTCAACGAAATTTTGCCGGTTTGTCAAATATCTGGCACAAAAAAGTTACTTGATTTTAGAGTTATCCATCTTAATCCGCAATTTGGTCCGATACGCTCTTCTCGTCTACTGTTTACTGGGCAACTAAAAAATTATCGGTGGTGAAAAATAATAGATTTCAAACATCGATGTCTGATTACTCTGAGCTTCGATGGGTGGGTTCATCGACTCGAATCAAATATTTTTTACCCCCCCCCCGAAGCCAAGGAAATAGTAATTTGCGAGCGTTAGTTCGGATTATGCATCTTTAAAAAAAATGTGAATTGAATATTTTAAAACAATAAGCTCACTGTGGACCTATTTCAGAACATATATGAATATTTAGGACCAATATGAACCTACTTGAACGAGGATATGTTGCAGCACCAGATGTACGCTCTTTATATATGTGTTTTCATTGTGGCCCACACCATCCAACGGAATAACCGGTATCAGTCCACGGTGGGTTATTCCAGAATCAAATAAGTCAAATATGAACCAATGTCAACATTTAGGTCCAATTTGAACCAATATACACGACATTATTGAAGTAGCATAAATATTTTATATACATGTATATATATATATATGTCTTGCGAAGGGCACACTTGGGCCGCATGCAGGGGCAGCTGGCCCCTCCGATGCTGAATAAAGGGTCCCGAAAGGAGCCTGTGTCAGCTAGTACATTATGTATTCACTTTATGATTGATATTCTAAGTAACTTATTATATATGGGGAGGACTCATGCATGGCAAGGAACCCGAACGTTTGAAACTGGGGTGACTGTGTTTCCTTCATGTACGTGTGATCCAGATCAGGGTATTTTCGAACTTCAGATCCATATTACAAAACTGGTCGCCTCGATATAAGGGTAAACTATATTGCTGTCGGCAAGCTATAGTACAGACACGATGCAAGTCTCCTCCAAATCATACGCTTATATATAAGAAAATACTTGAATGCATGATATAGCGTTTCGTCTAATCCCTCACGGGTGGGAGTCAATGGCTATGTCAGTATGCTAATCCTGATTAGCTTCTCGGAATGCTTCGTCCTATAAGCGAGGATGGGTAATCAATTCCCTATATATGACCGGGGTAATAATCATGTAAAGCGCATTGAAAGTAATTTACTATGAAATGCCCTATATAAATTAATCGTTTATTATTATTATCATTATTACCATGTACGTACTGCTTCCGATAAGCATTTTGGACAGGTGATCTATAAACTACACTTCTACATGCACAAGTGTCACGTTATAAATCCCCATATAATAATTTATGCACTGTGAAAATTGTCCGTTATTCTGCTGTGAAATTAACGGCATGTATCAGCCGTTTCAATTCCTGAGACGACTAATTGTATCTTTTTTCTAGGTTTTTCGGAGTTATGTATCCTGGAAGATCACTCTATAAAACCATAACGCATGCAGACACGGGTGTCATTGACCATTTGATGTTTATATATAGTCGTCTGCTACTGCATGTCGGGATGCATGTTCGCACGTGTACTTGAATTGGTTTTCGGACTATCTTGTTTAATATATTCTCTTTTAATTTTTCAGGCATCACACATCTCTGACGCCAAACACCATGCATGGATTCAGAGTAAACTTCAGCAAACTTCTTCGATACTGCGCCAAACTTTTTAGAGAGTATATAAATCATGTTCCATCGATGTTCTATCGTGTGTTTCCTTCTCTGCCTCCAAACGCTAACCGTTCCATTGAGGTCTCATACCATGCTAGTTCAATGAAATCGAACTATATATTGACGATATGTATGGTCAAACGTGCAACGTGCTCGATTTTGCTTACGCGACGTATATATATATATATATATACATACAGTGATGCCCTAATTAATCGACTCCATAACCACAGCAGAATTATGGGTAATTTTTCAGGATTTAGTCGGAAATATGGCTTGTTGCCATTCATCGGAAAGCTCTCCCCGATAGCTTTCCGATGAATGGCAACAAGCCATATTTCCGACTAAATCCTGAAAAATTACCCATAATTCTGCTGTGGTTATGGAGTCGATTAATTAGGGCATCACTGTATGCATGTATTCAAAGCCGCGCGTTCCTAAATGTTCGCGAACATATAGACCTTGTACCATGGAAGACATGCGAACATGTTCTTTGTTATTCGAGCAACCGATAACAGACCAGGAACAGAACAAGCACATGCACCTGGGTCTGGGTTATCACTCCGGAGTAATACACCAGACCCCCCCCGAACATGACGTCACAATGTTCCCGACCCAGTTCTCGCGTGTTCCATTCGCCAAGAATGTGTTCGTTGGGTTTTTGTCTGTGTAACCTGTCGTTCGCGAACATAGAAGAACACGTATTCGATTATACCCACACCACAGCGCGTACACTCTTAGAATAAATGTGTGTGATTTCCAGACAATATGTTTTAAATTTGATTTTAAACAAAATTGTGTATATAGAAATAACACATGACATATGACACCAAAATCGCTAAGGCTACCACAGAACAAAATATTGGCACCAGTTTAAAAAAATTTATACACTGTGTTTGTGTCAAAACTGAGCAGCTCATAATTGTGTAGCACAAAGTTTTATGCTGAGAGATTTTTAAAATGGTAGCTTTTATGAGGTTTGTGTCTCTAATAGAACATATCTCATCTACTATAAATATATAAATATGCTCACATATTCACTCATATTCAATTGAGAAAATTCTACCGACATATATATGTCATGAGTCATTTCTTTAATTAAAACATATTGTGTAGAAATTATAAACATTTGTTCTAAGAGTATACACTGTCGTGAATTCATAGTATGTCAACCCTATGGATGGTATTGTTACATCCACCAAATAATTACAACGTATATTGAATTAACATAGCGATCTAACCAATCGACCACACAGTGGGCGAACGACACCCAAAATCTCGAATCATGTATGCAAGAAATCCAGGAAAACACAAGAACCCCGGACATATCCGACAGCGACCCAGTTATCTCGCAGGACTGCCACAAAGCTAGAAATCAACGAAGCATAAAATCATTGCCGTGACCGCATCGTGACCAGCGATACGGTCGTTTTCGGTGAATAATATATAAAAATCGAACGCTTTTACCTGTACGGGTCGTTCCACACCGGGCGCGAGCGAGCGATTATAACGGCCGTTTTCTTACGTCCGTATAGCAGTTCAAAGCGCGCGATTTTTATGTTCACACCGCAAGCGACCGAATCGCTAACCACGAGGCGATCATAGCAGTGATTTAATTCTTCGCCGAATTATCGCTTTGTTGCAAACTAGCGAGATAATTGGACCGCTCTCAAATAGGGTGTTTATCCGACCGTATTTGTTCTATTTGAGGACGACACACTCATTTGTCGCCGCGATAATGGAGGACTTTAGCGAGAGGCTAATAGTCGAAGTACAACGCCATGTGTGTCTGTATGACACAAAATCTCAAGAATATAAGAATAAAGAGAAGAGAGAATGCAGGGGAAGAGATTGCCGGAGTAACAGGATCGTCGGGTTATATAATAAGTTTTTAAAATCACAATTCCATTCCAAATAGGCATACCAAGCTTGTGAATTCACTTTGCCCACATTAAAATGAACTGCCACCCCTCCCCGATCAAAAAAACTCACAAACTGGAATTATAGAATTAAATTCAATTAAACGCAATTGCTATGAGATTCAGAAAGTGCATTTAACACATTCCACTTGACATATTGTAGTTCACAATGACATGAGTTTGAAAATGGCATATATGTATATAGTGAGCATATTATATTCAAAATATTCAATTACATTACATATGCTTGCAACTATGTTTTCAGTTATAATTTTGAGACTATGTGGTGCAATTTCATATTTATACCACCGCAACGAGTTGTGGGGGGTATACCGGTATCAGCTTGTCCGTCCGTCCGTTCGGCTGTCCGTCTAGCCGTCCGTCCGTGGACACAATTTTGTCCGGAGTTTTTCTCAGTCGTTTTATTATCATTTCCCGTGAAACGTGGCACAGACATCAACCACCATGGGAACCTGTGCACCTGCGATTATGACGTCTGTCAGACTTTTTTTGGTGGAGTTATCCCCCTCTTTCGACTTAGAAATTTTTCGCAACATGTATAATTATGTCCGAGCTTTTATTCCTACATTTTTGGGTAATTGTTTTTAAACTTTGGCACAGATATTTAGTACCATGGGAAACTGTGCACCTGCGTTTATGACGTCTTCCCGACATTTTTTTGGTGAAGTTATCCCCATGTTTCGACTTAGAAATGTTTTCGCAACATGCATAATTTTGTCCCAGCTTTTATTTAGTCAATAAATTTAGGATTAGAGTCAGGGGTTGGGGTTAGGGGGTTTAGGGTTAGGGTTACCTGTTGACATAATTTCATTTCAGTGCCAAATATATGGTAATGATTACTTTATTCCAATAACATTTTGAATACGGGGGGTATTACTTAGTCCAATCTGGGACAAACCCATCTCTAGTTATTACCTATTTTGTGATATCAAGAACTCATTTAGTGTTATCATAAAATGAATTATTGATATCACTAAATAGGTCATGAAAAAACAGTACATTTGATGATGGTTGAAAATAATGCATATTTTTGTTTATTTTCTCAACAGCCCAACAATGTAAAGACAAATGGAAAAATCTAAGAGACCATTTCACCCGACACCACAAACAGGTAACAAAAACTCGCAGTGGACAGGGAACATCAACAGGAAAACAATGAAAATATTACAAAAGCCTGCTGTTTCTGAAAACTACATCTGAGCCACGGGAAATAGCCTCTAACCTTCAGCCTCAGGAAACTGTCTATGAGGGCTCCCAGGATGATGAAAGTGTGCACCACGAGTCTTCTTCGGATGCCGAAGATGGTGAAGAGTTCATTAGTGAACCAGCAGGGGTGTCTCAGTCGGCTGGTGTTCCATTCGCTTGTAGAAAAAAACGTAGAGCGAACGCTTACTTCAATGAAAAGATGCTGAAAGTAGCCCAGCAACTTGTTGAAGACCCCATACCTCCGGCGAATGAACAACCCCCTCCAAAACCAACGCCACCACCTGATGACGAGCTCACGCTGTTCTTGAAGAGTCTGGCACCATCCATGCGATCCCTGACTCCATACAAAAGATCGTTGGCAAAACTGCGAATTGAGTATATTATCCATGAACTTTCCTATGGACCATCTACTAATCCATTTGGTGCCACAACGCCTCCAGTTATAATCCCACAAGTACAGCACCAGCCTACCGCCGAGGAAGTTCAGGATTTATCTGTTCAAAACTAAATCTACTCTACCTGATACGTGTGTCATTAATGTTGCCCCATTATGGTAATTGCGCTTGTAATGCCAGAATGTAAATGTTCACAAATTGTCCCCTGGTCAAATTACCCTGCACCCACTACTTTCATGTACTCGATAGTTGGCCCCAATATATTGTCATATCTCGAAGATAGAGAGTCGGGATGATTACGACTAAAATCTTCGAAAACCAGTATAATTTAAATGTACTCAATCCGATCAGGCCCTCATAAATTACTATTTCTTTGGCTTCGGGGATAAAAAAAATAATTGATTCGAGTCGAGGAACCTACCTATAAACACTCAGAGTGATCAGATATCAATTTTTGAAGTTTAGTTATTTCTATTTTTTCTGGCCCAGAAACACACCGTCAAAAGGATGGTCTCAGTCAAAATTGCGTTATTAATACACTTGATTTTAGAGTTATCCATCTTCGTCTGTTTGAATAAGGGCTTCTGTGGATATTATTAGTACACATCTCGAGAAATTTACAAACTTAGGGGCAATTATTAGTACACATCTCGAGAACATTACAAATTTCAAAAAGCAATATCTAATAACTCTGAGCTTTGATGAGTGGGTTCCTCGACTCGAATCAAATATGTTTTACCCCCTAAGCCAACGAAATAATAATATAGGACCCTCTGATCGGATTGAGTACCTTTAATACCTGATTACGATTTTTTAAATAATATTATCTCGTCTCTTGTTTTCATATTCTTACTTCGGATCCAAATGCATAAAATAATTCGATGTGAAGCAAAGGAGTCCAGAATAAATGTATTGTTCGCATGAAACCCAACTGCACAAAAACCTTGGCCCTCGGGCAACAATATAACTCAGACATTTCGTTCCAAGTTTTTGGTTCTTCACCGGGAGTTAACTGAGAACAATATCTTCACCAACTAATTAAACCACATTTATTTTTTTGGTTTTTCGTGACTGAAATTCCACCTTAGATTACTATACTCAGTTTATTCCTTGTAAAGAACTAAAATCATGGACAGTATAATCTGCTCCATTGGCCTTCTGTAGCTGGTGAATTATATTTTGGTATAGTCAGGGGAAATGATAAAGAATATAACGAGGCTAGTTCATTCCAAAGACGTTTTGTTAAACACGAGAGAATACATTCATCAACTGAACAAAATTATCAAAAGCTTACTCCATGCACTGATATCAAGTGGCACATGCCATCTCCTCTTGTCAGGCAACGCGACCTCTTTCGGAATTGAAATAGTCGCGAAACTTCTCCCGCACAGCTGTTGCCCTTCTCCCAGTACGGTTTCCCACATGTTGTCGAACATCATCAAAAATACCATTTGTTGCAGTCGCATCGAAAGAAGACACATCATCGTCTATTGATAACATGAAGTTATGCAAAACCACAGTCGCCTTTACAATTTTGTCCACATTTTCCGGATTTAAGCGAATTCGTCGCTGAAAAATCTTAAATCTCTGGGCGAGGATCCCAAATGCATTTTCGACAACCCGGCGTGCTCTCGAAAGTCTGATCAGGTGGAATGTGCATCGAACCAGAATCCAATCCTTTTCTCAAGTTGGACTCCCGAAATACACCGGCATCATTCTGGCAGCCATAACCCCCAATGTCCACGGTAATGAATCGATAGCGGGCATCCACCAGAGCTTGCAAAACCGTAGAAAAGTACCCTTTGTAGTTCCGAAATTTTGATCCGGAATTTGGCGGTGCAGTTATTTGAATATGCTTTCCATCGAGGGAACCAATGCAGTTTGGGAAGTTCCATTCCTGGGCGAAGGATGTCGCTGTGTCATGTCATGTGCTAGCTGTATGTTCTGGTAAATATATACCTTGCAGGACATCCCAAATTGCTACACATGTCTCGAGCACGATTTCTTGGACCGTTGAGTTCCCCAAACGGAATCGAGCAGATATGGTACGGAAGGATTCGCCAGATACCAAATACCTCAAACATACTGCCAGGCGTTCTTCGGAGGGCACTGCTTGGCGGAAGTTTGTGTCTTGTTTTGAAATAGACAGCTTCAGTTGTCGATGCAGCTGGTCGAATTCGTCCACTCCCATGCGAAAAAACTGTTTGAATTTATCCGGATAGTCTCGTAAATCACACACAAGCGTCTTGTAGGCTCCCAGTAAGCCCCTTTTTTGGTTCAAAGGATGCACGCAGAATTTCCTCTGACTTTCGATTCGCTTCCTAAGTAGCGTTAAAAGACAAGCAGCAACAAATTTCCGCTTTTTCAAACGCCTAGCTCGATTATTGACAACATCCAAAGCGGATCGCGTCAGCTCAGTGATCCAAAATGATGCACTCAAACGATTATCTACCCTGACTATCGCGCGCGACGAAGCGTTTCAGTCGCTTGTGGTGTGAACATAAAAATCGCGCGCTTTGAACTGCTACGGACGTCAGAAAACGGCCGTTATAATCGCTCGCTCGCGCCCGGTGTGGAACGACCTTAAATACGGACGACAGAAAACGGCCGTAAAAATCGCGCGCTCGCGCCCGATGTGAATTGACCTTAATAGTATTGATTACTGTAATTTGACCCGATATATAGCAAGTGCTTCCACTGACTATGTAGTATATATATAGTAAGCATTTGATTGTGGACTAACTATCCCCGACGAAAGTGTGTTGTTATCATACAGAAAGAAGCAACTGAACTCAATCACATGTAGTTATATATAGAGCGGTTCGACCTTTAACCCTTCCATGACTGGAGCTAACTGAAATTTTGCACACACACTAAACCATGTGCCAATGCATTCTCTGATATGTGTGAGTCTCCCATAGTGAGCCTCGCATATATAAGCGAATACATTTGCCTAACAACATTTACATTGACCTTGTAAGCAAGTGCATTCTCGTATATGCGAGGCTCCATATGTGATACTCGTTTATATAAGAGACTACACTGGTATACTATATTTAATGCTGCACCAACGCCCCCCCCCCCCCCGCCATGAAAGGGTTAAAGTCATGCACCGAGACTAGCCATTCCCGCGACTGCTGATGAGACTAGACCCTTACCTACAGTATTCTGGCTGTGCAGTGCAAGCCTTTTCAAGTCGAACGCCTCGATGTGAAATACAAGACATAACGTTTCACGCCTGGGGTTTGTGGGGTCAGCCATAATTATGGGTTGTGGAAAATGATTGTCAATATGCGAACTGACACGAACTCAAAGCTCATGAATTATGCATGAAGACTGAACAGACTGACGCCTGTGCCGCCTTAAGTAACTATGATCCGACTCTAATTTCCCCAGACTTGTCAAGGCAATTTTCCCGTCCGCAACAGACACTGTGTAATTAAGGTCCGGGTTGGCAGTTTTCTTTTTCGCAGAAACGTGGCAGGTCAAGGGTGCATCGTAGTGTCTGCATCCGATATCTAGAAGATTAACCCCTATAAAATACGAACACAGGGATGTCGCTAGTTGGTCTTCGGGGGGGGGGGAGAGACACACATTGGAACTTCCAAATGCAGCCCCCCCCCCAACTACACCAGACCGAAATTCCCCAGATCAGGAATGACCTTGCATTGGGTTGTAATTTTCCAAATGGTACCGCAAACAGTCAAACTGTTTGAAATTCGTAATTTAACACCCTCTATATTTTAAATTTTTCCAAATGATGACCATTTCAGTTTTATCGACTTTCGAGTCACACTTAATACTTGTTAAAGAGGTACTGTACTCAAATGTTGTTATTGGTTTCAATAGTATCTGCTTTGTAGAATAATGTAATCAGATTTCCATTATTTCAAATTCAATTGAGTACGAAGTAATGCTACGGATGGCAGATTAGCAGGAATGCGAAAATATGGAACTATCATCGTCGAGTAATTTGTTTTTACAGTTTTCAAGCAAATGTATCAGGGTGTCAGGTTTGAAATTTCCCAACTCTAGGAAGGCTTGAGGCTAATCTAGATGCTAGGATTTTGCGATTTTCTTGTTCAGATTTCAAAATTTTCACACGCCGGCGCGAACCATGGTAGGCCTGGTGTGTCGTGGTCCCCCCCCCCCCCACCCCCCCCCCCCCCCCCCCCGCAATACAAAACTGCTAATTAGTTTAAGAAACAATATTTTACTACATTGGTCAAAATTGTGGACTGAAATGGTCATCAGTTGGAGAATTTTCCAACCTAAGGGTGAGTATGAGGTTTGAAATTTCCAACATGCACTAGAAAGCTTGAGGCCAGTCTAGATGCTAAGATTTTGCGATTTTTCTTGTCTAGTTTTCAATATGACATAATAATATATATCCCAACATTCTTTAAAAAGAAGAATCGTTTGACTGGTAAAATTATCCTCAAGGACAGGAAGGTGTCGTCTAAAAGGGTTCACATTGAACGTGTTATAGGCCTCGGGAAGACATATCGGTGATTGTAGACGCAATGTCTGGGACAGAGATGAAAATGTCGTCTGGGATAATATTCTCGTGTTTCATGTTATGTAACTTTAGGGACTGCATCATGCACAACATGCTGAGGACGGCCTCCCACCGGAAAAGAAAATTAATGACATGCGGTGACCATATAACAATGTAAATACGGAGACACCTCGTTTGTTTAGAGACAGTTTTTATTACTGAAATGGATATATGTTTATTTACAGTTTACATTATTCCTTATGGAATGAACACATGCACATAGACAATGTCAGATGTGCAAACACAAAATGTAAAGTGATCAATATACATGTATATATATATCATTATATTTTGGCATAGCTGCAAATGTACTGAGTTGTATATCATTATAATTTTTTTCAATTCATTCAAACGTTTGATTTTTGTGTTGATATATGTATAGTCGTGTATTTTCTTGTGTCAAACCCATTGTATGGAATCCTATTAGGGCCACTTGCCAATGGCGCTTTCGGCGCACTTTTGTCGCTTTCGGCGCGATCGGCGCATCGCGCCGAAAGCGACAAAATGTGCGCCGATCGGCGCACTTTTTGTCGCTTTCGGCGCTTTTGGCCGCGCGCGCCGAAAGCGACAAAATGTGCGCCATTAGTGTTGTTTCGGCGCGCGCCGAAAGCGCCGGAAAGCGACAAAATATGCGCCGTTACGGCGCACTTTTTGTCGCTTTCGGCGCTTTCGGCGCACCGCGCCAAAAGCGACAAAATATGCGCCATTAGCGCATTCGGCGCGATGCGCCATTAGCGCATTCGGCGCGGTGCGCCATTAGCGTATGGAATCCTATTACGGCCACTTGCTAATGGCGCTTTCGGCGCTTTCGGCGCATCGCGCCGAAAGCGCCGAAAGCGACAAAAAGTGCGCCATTAGTAACGCGCCGAAAGCGCCGAAAGCGCCGAAAGCGACAAAATGTGCGCCATAAGCGTTGTTTCGGCGCGCGCCGAAAGCGCCGAAAGCGACAAAAACATGCGCCATTAGTGCAATTGGCGCGGTGCGCCATTAGAGCATTCGGCGCGGTGCGCACCATTAGCGCGGTGCGCCGAAAGCGACAAAATATGCGCATTAGCGCATGTACAATTAAGTATGTGATCACCCCAGCAGGGGTGCCGGAAGAGGGGGCAGAGTGGGCAGCTGATCCAAGCTTCAGTTGAGGCCAGTCTAGATGCTAGGATTTGTGATTTTCTTGTACAGTTTTCAAAAAAATTTCTCACACTGCGTTGAACAACAATGGTCAGCCCGGTGTGTCCTGGTCTCTTGTCATAGCCGTGTGTATTTGTCTGGATTTAGACCACTAGATGTTAGGATATTAGGCATGAGCACTAAGGTGCAAGGGGGGGGGGTGCAAATGGAATTATGTATTTGTGTTTTGTCTGATTCTGATTCAAGGAGGTGCAGTTGGAATTTCCCAAGGTGGACACCCCCAACGGAGACCCTCTAGCCACATCCCTGGGACCGTCTGATCGGATTGAGTACCTTTAACTACCCACAAAGGAGGGACCAGGACCACACGGCCACAATAATTTTAAATCTGAATAATGACAAATTATAGCATTTGGAGGTCTATCTACAGCAAAATTCAGCCCCTCCCTTTTAAAATTGATACATAGGCCTATACATTGTACATATGGCCATGCCCGATCTGTGCAGGGGGCGCCGGAAGCATCAAGGGCAGGGGGGCAGAGCCTACAAAAAGGGCACTTTTCTGCAAAAAAAAGGGCATTTTCTCCGCAAACTCGGAAAAATAACCATAAATTCATTGTGGCAAAAATCCCTATTTTAAAGGTATTTGTCGGTTTTTATGGCCGTTTTGTGACAAAATTGACAAAACATTTATATTCCTTGTGAAATTGGTGGTATTTGGACAAAAAAAGTCACATTTTACTGTAAAAACATGAGATTAAACACACAAAAAGCATTTTCTTTCTCCAGAAAAAGGGCAAGTCCTCCCCCGCTCGCCCCCTTGGTCAAGGGCAGGGGGTCAGCTGCCCCATCTGCCCCCTCTTCCGGCACCCCTGCTGGGGTGATCACATACTTAATTGTACTTGCGCTAATGGCGCATATTTTGTCGCTTTCGGCGCACCGCGCTAATGGCGCACCGCGCCGAATGCACTAATGGCGCCACCGCGCCGATTGCACTAATGGCGCATATTTTGTCGCTTTCGGCGCGGTGCGCCGAAAGCGCCGAAACAACGCTAATGGCGCACATTTTGTCGCTTTCGCGCTTTCGGCGCTTTCGGCGCATCGCGCCAAAAGCGACAAAAAGTGCGCCGAAAGCGCCATTAGCAAGTGGCCGTAATAGGATTCCATAAATAGGATTCCATATGTATGGTATCAATTTTCTCAAAACTTTTTATTTGTTCAACAAAATATGTCCGTATTATTACTAAAGTACCATTATATTTTAGAGTTATCCATCTTCATCCGCAAATTGTCCAGTAACTTAGGACCGTCTGATTGGATTGAGTACCTTAAACTGCCCACAAGAGGGACCAGGACCACACGGCCACAATAATTTTAAATCTGAATAATGACAAAATTATAGCATTTAGAGGTCTATCTACAGCAAATTTCAGCCCCTCCCTTTTAAAATTGATACATATGTCTATACATTGTACATATGGCCATGTCCGATCTGCACTGTGGTGCAGGGGCGCCGGAAGCATCCAGGACAGGGGCAGAGCCTACAAAAAGGGCACTTTTCTGCAAAAAAGGGCATTTTCTGCAAAAAAGGCATTTTCTCCGCAAACTCGGAAAAATAACCATAAATTCATTGTGGCAAAAATCCCTATTTTAAAGGTATTTGTTGGTTTTTATGGCCGTTTTGTGATAAAATTGACAAAAAAATTATATTCCTTGTGAAATTGTGGTATTTGGACCAAAAAAGTCACATTTTGCTATAAAAACACGAGATTAAACACACAAAAAGCATTTTCTGTCTCCAGAAAAAAGGGCAAGTCCTGCCCCCGCCTCGCCCCCCCCCCCTTGGTCAAGGGCAGGGGGTCAGCTGCCCCCTCTGCCCCCTCTTGCGGCACCCCTGCTGGGGTGATCACATACTTAATTGTACATGGCGCTAATGGCGCATATTTTGTCGCTTTCGGCGCACCGCGCTAATGGCGCACCGCGCCGAATGCACTAATGGCCACCGCGCCGATTGCACTAATGGCGCATATTTTGTCGCTTTCGGCGCTTTCGGCGCGCGCCGAAACAACGCTAATGGCGCACTTTTTGTCGCTTTCGGCGCGATGCGCCGAAAGCGACAAAAAGTGCGCCGAAAGCGCCATTAGCAAGTGCCCTAATAGGATTCCATATGCAATATATATATCTTTATTATATTATCTAATATAATTATATCATATTATTAGATAAAACGAAATTATTTTCTGATGTCTGAGGTAATAACGAATTAAATTGATAAAGTAAGAAGTAATTGTGCCATTAATTAAATAATTAAGTAATTATTTAGAAATTAAATAAAAACATGAGAAATGACCCGTTTTTGGAAATGGGACGAACAGGCACTACATGTAGGGACATTATGTCGAAATATTATACACCTTACCGGTATGTATACATATATTAAATTATTTAATTTATACACATACCTGTCTTCTAACTCTTTTTTTTTCTCCCAGACACTTTAGCTCCCCTCTTTCGAAGTTCTTCTTTAATTCGGACAAATTCATTTCTGCTTTTACTTATACAAATATTGATGTTTAATGCAACAACTGACATATACTACTGTTATATACCCATGGCCATTAGCTGCCAGGCGCTAATATCACGGCGTCGGCAAGCTGTAGTTAATTTGGACCGGATTACCTAGCACGTCCTCTGTTAACGGCAAGGGCAATTAATTCTCTCGCTTCCCTCATTCCCCAAAGGAGATCCTCTAGCCACGTCCCTGATACTAGTCCCAGATAAGTTATTGTAGAGTCAAGAGTCAGTGAGTAGCTTGAGTTGCCCGGTATCACAATTGTTTACACGATCATGTGTGCCACGTGTTGCCAATCCACTTTCCGTCAGTTAATTTGATTACGTCCCACATGTGGCTCGAGCCATAAATTAAATTTATGTCAAATCATTAACTTTGATTTTAAGATAACCTATTAACCTGAACGTTTACAGAAGACATCTTGGACACAAATTACTTATTTGTATATATTATGTAAATGATTGTCCGTCCGCACGTCCGTCCGTCGTCCGTCCGCTTTTGGTTTCCGGATGATAACTTTAGATTGAATTGAGTGAACTGAACCAAATTTGGTATGTTGGAGTACCACACCAAAATACAGATCAAGTTCGAATATGGATTTCGTCCGCATGATTTTGACTGAGTTATGCCCCTTTTTCGACTTAGATTTTACCTGATTTGCGGTTTCCGGATGATAACTTTTAGATTGAATCAAGTGAACTGAACCAAATTTGGTATATTAGTTTACCACCACAAAATACATATCAAGTTCGAATATGGGTTTCGTCCGCATGATTTTGACCTTTTTCGACTTAGATTTTAATGATTGTTGATATGGTTATTTCTCACTGGTAACAAGGTATATTAATTTCAACTTAAAATGTTTATATTTTGAGGTTTCTGATTGATAAAAAAAATTTGGTATGTGAATAAATACCATACTTGAAGTTATTGTGTTTTATTTTTGTTATTATTTCGTCTTAAGTCAAAGGTTTCAAACAAATGAATTAAACCTTGCCCCACTCTACTCCAGAAACGGCGTATTATTCCACGCGCGACGGCGTGCTCTTGTTTCTATATATTATATCGATATTAGATCGTCGTTATTACCGGGAATAACTTAAGTTCTATATATTATCGATATTAGATCGTTGTTATTACCGGGAATTTATTGAAATTGGCATACAATCGCTCTTTAATCAAAGTATATAAGAACAATTTCAACATATTTTGAATTGTAATTTATATTCAACTGATGTTGTCCCAGGCATGAAATTTCCAACTGCTGATTTATTTTTCAAAGCATGCAGCACGTCACCGATCAGGCAATAGCCAGGTTCAGTTAGAGCCACGTATGACTTCTTACGAATGTTGCTATTATATTTTTGTAGATATGTATGCATACTGTGTAATATGAAATACCATCACTGTGTGCATATATAGTCGGTGGGCTTCTAAAAGGTCGTATCTCAGGAAAATCAAATTGTTCAGGAGACACAAATTTTTTTTTATATCTCGAACTAGAATTGGTATCTGCCAATAACATTGCACAATACCACTTTATAACACAGTTTTTATACCATATATATATACACTATCATACTCAATTATTTTTAGTTGATGAGAAAACATGATTTTATTGTGTTATACGACACTTTAGAAGTTAAAAATTGAAATCTTATCTGTACGACAATTTAGTTTTGACAATTGCCGCGTCTTCGTTAGTCTCTGTCACTAAGGATAAGGAGGATACGTCCTTCGACCATTCTTCTTCAAAACAATCCATCAGAATTATCCTATCAGGAACGGTTTCGAAAATAAAAATTACGATATTTTAGAATTAACGAACATTTTTCGCGGGGAACCCAGATACGAGATTTTAGAACTTCAATTTCCCTGATAAACATCGAAAATTGGCATTTATACTTGAAATATTGACTAGTTATATGAAGAAATTATATAATCGAACCCGTAGATTCAAAAATTGCAATAAAAAGTTTCGCGCCAAAATGGCAGGTACGACCTTTTAGAAGCCCATCGGCGATATATACATGTTATCGCTGCAGTGAATTGATCTGGGGCGAAGTATCACGTCGAGTTGAAGAGGTCAGATCGCTGGATCAAACGAGCCGCCGCAGGCGTCGAGTTTGATCCAGCGATCTGACCTCTTCAACGAGACGTGATGCGAAGCCCAGATCAATTCACTGCAGCGATAACAGGTTTATTATATGACATGCTTTTTATTTAAAAAGCACATGCTTTTTATTTAAAAAGCACAATTTCTCTCATTAATTATGAAATGAAACCAATTCACACGCTCGCTAGTATCAAAAATAAAGAAAGAACTGTACTGCTTTTTCCGGTCATGCGCAGTATGCGAGATGAGGAAGGGTGGTATGACATCGGATCAAACTGCAGCTGATCCGATGGCCAGGAAATGATCGCTATACAATAGCGGTATTGGGGAAAGAAAAACGATAGTCATATAATAAAGCATGCATATCAACCCGTGTATATGGAAGACGGACCCAGACTTAGAACGTAAATAGAAAGAACGCGTAACGAAATTATGCAATTCGATTGTCGTAAAAAATAGAATAATTAGATAATGGGGAGGATTAGACTGTTAACACGTTCACTGCCGAAACCCAATTGGTAATTCCAACCCGTATGCCAACATGGGATTGCATGTTTTTACCGATAGCAGTTACTATTTGACGTATGTATGAGTGATAGTTCCACAAATATCGGGTTATATGATGCTGAAACATGTCACAAGGCTACTACGAGATAACTCGTAGTCGGCAACATGGATGGAATTTACCAGTGTTTCATCGCTGGTGCCAGCTACGAGTTATCTCGTAGGTAAATACAATTACGTTTTCTACGACATAGATGACGAAGAGTGCTATACAGGTGCAACCATATCGTGTATAAGACACGGTAAATAAATTTATATACAAACATTGGTACACCCTACGTCATCTAAGACGTCGCAAATGAAATACTGATTTACCTACGAGATAACTCGTAGCTGGCACCAGCGATAAACACTGGTAAATTCCGTCCCAGGTGCCGACTACGAGTTATCTCGTAGCCGACTACGAGTTATCTCGTAGTAGCCCTACACCACGTTTCAGCATCATATAATCCAATTTTTGTCGACTAAACATTTGTATAAGTCACGATACATGAATTTATATATACAAACGTGTACACTCATTACCAGGGAACTGAACTTGCATGCATGGTAAACAAGCCACAGGTATTCGCTTGTGCCTATACTTGATGTAGGGCTGGCTCGAGCTTCCAACAGCCTCTAGCACTATATTCGCATTCGTCCACTCTCAGAATGTAACCATGTAGTTATAAAACCAGTTGAGTAAGTTCGAGATGTGTAATAAACATAGAACCAGAGCTGATAATCAGATTAGTTAGAATTTAGAAATTAGCGAACTCAAGCATGGTGCTGATTTCTAACTAATCTCAAGATACATGTAAGTGTTGTTCTATTATATAGTATATAGCCAAAATTGGATATTTGGCGAACATTGCAGTGGTTTGCACCCACCCCTCGAACACTGGGGTGTATTATCAGAATAGGTTTATATATAGCTCCAAGTGAGACCGGAAAACTCAAGAGCTAACTGGTTACTGATCTATGCAACGAAAACCCTCTATAATGTCCGGCAAAGGTCTATTTGCACATATCTACCATGGGTGAGTGGTGTACGGAAGAGATCCTGCTGAATTGGAGTGTCCTTGCGAGATTTAAAACGGCACCCCACCCCTTTATTGGGATGCAGAAAGCGTTGTATCTGAAGCCATTCTAATTATACATATACAATCGACCAATGGGATCGTTGGGTATGTATTTGTGCGTAAACCGACGTCGCTTCTGGTTTCTGTTGTTATTTATGTGGTATGGACATCACTACGAGTTAACACTCGTAGTAGCAGTCCCCATGGACGACAACGACAACTTCAGGCCTGTGTGCAGATGAATCAGCTGCAGGAGTGCAGATGATACAGTCACGATAACGTTTTGCAGAAACTGTTTTAGATCATTTAGATATCATAACTTAATTTTAATCCTATAGCAAGCGCGATAACCCAATGCATATAGTCGCGCGTCGATAATAGGACTGCAGGTTTCCGCTCAGCAGTTTTCACCACTGATCAAGTGATCCTGCTAATTTACTACAAGAAAACCATAATCAGAAATGGTAACGCCCTCAAGATCATATTATTAGCCATAAATATAAATTATAATATAAAATATATTGGTTACATGAATGCACCGCCTCAGAATTCCGTTAAAACAACTAATCCTTCAAATTATTACAAAAAAACTACGGCTTATTACTGCAGGTTTCTCATATAATTCACCCCACCAGAAAGCTTCTAAATGCAGATCAAAAATCGAAGGTATTGTGTTCCCGCCAAGAATGCATGGCCCAGCCATTGTTCATACCTAAACATCGAAAGCAATTAACGCGGTCACAATAGTTACATACTGCAACTATAAGACATCCAGCGAATACACACCCCACGAAAACCCGAAATGTGTTGTCATGCGAGATATCCCATCGTTATAGCTCAATTTGACAAGTCCAGATTAGCCTTCCTACAATATCCTAAAACAGTAAAGCTTCTCAAATCATCGGCATAGTCAACAGAACTTTCACGAACTTGGACATCGACACTTTCTAGTCGCTCTACATAAGCATGGTCAGAACCATGGTTAGGAATTTCCAACAGTTGGAAATCTTGGGGGTATCAGTTGGAAAGTTCCAACCCATGGAAAGGGGTGTGGGCGTTGATAGGGGATGCAATCTACGTCCTGTTGCCAGTCACGTGGCGACAGGGTTTGGAGTGCCACCAGCAACTTAGGTAAACTATTTTAACCGATGAAGAGTTCATGCCCGACACATCATCGGTTGGAAATTTAAGTTCTGATAGTTGGATTTCCCAACCATAATTTAGTGTAAAATTTGTTGTTTTCAAGCTTTCAAATAGTGTGTCTGTTATTTGCAGTATGAGGGTGAATTTAGTGATGCTATCTCACACGACGGGCTAGCGTCACCAAATTCACCCACTGGAGACCCCATTCTGCTTAGGCATCATCTTCTGGGAAGTATCTATAGTCTAAAATTAACATTGTTTTAGTTACTTTTTCCCTTCTGGGAAGTTTCTTTATCCCCTAATTCGCAGAAGGTGACTAATCGTGAACATCACCAACATCAACTGGGGAACTTCAATCTGATCCTAGGTCTCCTATAGCAGTTGGGGCCTACGAAGAATGAGGTTAACAGAGGGTGAATTTGGTGATGTGGGATAGCGTCACTAAATTCACCCTCTGTGGACCTAATTCTGCAAATGACAGACACACTATTTGCAGTATTGGTTGTTTTCACATAGAAAAGTAAAATATTTTACTACTTTCGGTCAAATTGTTTGGACTGAAATGGCGATCAGTTGGAGCATTTCTAACAGCAGGAAAGCAATTCAACACAACTGGATTAACTGTAACATCCCGAACTTGGGAATTGCGTCTAGTTCAAGTGGCAGCAATTGGACATTCCCAGTTGCGTTATTTAGCCCCTCCTCAACGGAGAGAGGCGTTCGCCCATGTCGCTGCCACCATGTCACCACGTCCCTATACATGTACGATCGTTGTTGCGGTATCGGGGCGTCCATATAACTTCCGATTATATATATAGAATTTAGCGACGACTTCGATCGATAAAATGTGGTGGGAACATGCTTCCCGAATATATGTATTCTGTGTCAGCTATTAGCTGTACGTGCAATTGAACTAGAGCAATACCAAACATATCTATATAGGTGTACACGAGGGTTCAATGCACACAGGGGCCGGGCTATAGAGTCCATGGTGGTGTCCAACTTCGAATTTCCACCTCTTATTCTGCTTTTAATGTTGTTCGACTTAGTTGATTCAATTGACCTTGCCATTGCTGTCAATCATACGGAAGCGCATTAGGGCCATGAGAAGAAAAAAATGTAGGACTCAACTCGAAATTGTAACTTTGAACTCGAAATTCTAACGTCCGAACTCGAAATTTTAAGTTCCGAATTAGAAATTTTAACATCAACTCGAAATATTGACTTGAACTCGAAATTTTGAAATCAACTCTAAATTTTAACATCAGTTCGAAGTTTTAACTTTGAACTAGAAATTTTAACATCGAACTCGAAATTTTAACTTTTGAACTCGAAATATTGACTTGAACTCGAAACTTTAACATCGTATATATAAGGTGAGTAATGCTGACCTCTTACTACCTGTACACCAGACTCTCAACGTTGCACCTGACATGGCATATCAGAGTTACCATTCGTGGTACAGTGTATTGTTAATATGTGCCATTATGTGTTTCGTTCCGTTGCGGAATCAAAGCACTTTATTCTGTATTTTAATTGGTCAAAATTATTGCAAACCTTTTCATACAACAACCAAACATAATTGCAGAACGATTCTGATTATACAAGCGTGACAAAGAAGCGTCCGAGACTGTCTCTGATTTCAACGTGGCCCCGAAACAGCTCTCGGCAAAGTGTGAATTCGGGGAATTTTTACCCGACGCATAAACAGCTCGTTTAGTTTGTGGGCTGCAGTCTGAAAATAGGGTGCAGGGTACGACATGAATAAATTGTTCAATTCGAAGGGGCAGAAACATTTCAGGAAGGGCTACAAAAAATCCGCCTCCAAACAATAAAATGGCCGATCACATCGGCTGTCAGAGATGTGCGGGTCACATGACCCTATGTTTTGTCAATTCAAAGATGCTATTTGCAATTACTGCCACTCCCGTGGACACATTAAGGTCACGTGTATGAAACTAGCTCACAGAGCTGTGAATTCAGTTCAGGCAGATGTCACGACTGAACAGCCTTAACTTTCAGAGTCAAATCGAAATAGCAAAAGTGATGATTGTTCGGCATTTATCACTTGAACATACGGGACCATGCCAATGACTTATTAGCGAAAGAACCTCGCTTCAACGTGGTGCTGAACTTAAATGGTAAACCACTGAGAATGGATATCGACACTGGTGCTGGAATTTCAATTATTTCGGAACATGTTATTTAGACAACATTTTTCAACATCCACTCTACAGTCTTGCCCATTCAAGTTGAAGACATACACTGGCGCTAATGATGTGATGGTTCTGGGCAAAATAACTGATGTTGTGTATGACATATTCAATGGAAGACTTCCACTTGCAGTAGTAGATGTGCCCCAAACCAACCCGCTCTATTGGGTCGAATTGGCTCACAAAAATGCGCCTGAAATGAATGATTTTTATTCTGTTATTGACTCTTATAGCATGGAACCAACAAGTTGTGAGGAAAATTCCAACACTCGTTAATTCACAAATTAATTATTTCGAGAAAACCCAGAACCACTAAAAGTGACATGACTCTTGTCAAAGACGTTGCTGCTCGAATTCTTGTTGATAAACATGCACAACCAATATACCTTACAGTTTATTGCCGTTAGTGGAAAAAGAGTTAGAAAATCGGGACATTCTGAATAAATTTGAGCGGAGTGAGTGGTATACACATCTTGTGGTATCGCTACACAAGTTTGAAGTTTGGGATGATTTGAAAGGACAGTCAGCCCTCTCATACAACCCACTGTTGTATGCTGTAATTCCGCTGAAGAGCGTACGCAGGGTTTGTGAGTTGGTGAGTAGATTACTATCTGCCCATACATAGTTGCGGGGTGCGTACCGCCACAAGGAGCAAAGCCCCCCCCCCCCAATTCGAACCTGGACGGGCGATGAAGACCTTGTTTTCTTTATGAGTTGTGTGTGTGTCGTTATATATATATATATATATATATATTATTTTTGAGTGATGAATTGTTGTAATCTAGTGTCCTGTATTGTTATTGCATGGACTCCAGTTGCCTTAGTCTATTGTATTACGGGCTTGTACTACGGCCTCAACACTAGGAAGGGGGTGCAATGCCAGCCAGTTGACTTAAGGTCGGTCGGGGGCCATTCCAAATACATGAAATGTGATATTCAAACATACATCAGTGAGGGTCAAATTTGATGTTGTGTTAGTGGCGACGTTGCGACTAATTTGATATAGTTTATCAAGTGGGAGACAGGTCGATAAACCTATATTGATACGGTAAAAATCTCTTCAGAGTGTGAACCGAATTTTTTAAACAACAAAAAAATAGTGAGCAGAAACGAGCTCTCAGTTATTTTGGACTGTATCTGGAACGGTTTGGTTGTTAGTATGTACATTGATATACATTATTGGGGCGAGTGGTTATTAGTAAGTACATATATACATTATTGGGATGAGGGTTAGATTCGATTGGAGGACATTTATATAAGAAATGAGAGTTTGTTCACGCTCACTGAATCAATGGACACTCATATATACTGAGTCCGTGCCTCCATAATCTTGACATATAAGCGTACATATAGTTAGGTAGGGTAATGTTGATTGTTGGGGTATATATATATATATATATATATATATATATATATATATATATATATATATATGGGTCGAGAGTGCGTGCTCATATTGGCGATATTGCTTAGACATGGGTTGAGTTGTGGGGGGGGGGGGGGTAATATTCTTTGTTTCTCGCATATCTTGAACGATAATCGTAGCTGAACGTCCAACTCGGTCGACTGGATATTCTCCTTTTGGCCAGATTTCTTAGACATTGGGTTGAATTGGTGTGCTGTTACAGTTAAGGATGTCCCCGTAGCCGAGGTGGTACATGGGTCGTGGATAAGATCATCACAGTTTGGGTTAGACGTACGAGGTTGGCGCGGGTTCTAACTCCGACATGGGCGAACATCGGGACTGATTTTCGAACTTGATTTGAGTTCAACGTTAGAATTTAGGATTCTGAAGTTAAAATTTCGAGTTCGAAAGTTAACATTTCGAGTTCGAAAGTTAACATTTCGAGTTCGAAAGTTAATATTTCGAGATCGGAAGTTAAAATTTCGAGTTTTATGTAAAACAAATTCGAGTTCAATGTTAAAATTTCGAGTTGGCCGGGCTCTGCATTATTTTTTCCTCGTGTCCCTAATACGCTCCCATACTATCAAATAAATATCAGCATATATTTTCTACCAATCAGTAACTGAGCAGGTCGCTTGCTACATTAAAAGTTCTTCGTTCACCCTGATATTGATATCCGCGAATATTTTCGGCGTTAAATTGCTTATTTTCAAACAAATTTTTTCTTGTCAAATCATAATGTACGGAAATTTCGATTTGTGCTGATGTTGGAAATATCTATTATTGTAACATTGTTTCTCATTTTGGGTGGCAATCGTCATGTTTTAACAAGACAGTCAATAACCGTGGAGTTGCTGACCAGACTGCAAAGACTGAGAAGACTGGGACTATAAAAACTACAATATATAGTCAGTATTTGACAAATCACTTTAAAACAATTAGTTCTAAGCAGGGACACAGATAGAGGGTCTTCGTTGAACGGTTGGGTGGATATGGGAGTGTCCACAATTTAAATTTCTAACTTCACACCCCCCCCCCCCATCCAATAGATCATTGCTCATTACCTCCAAACTCGACCAAACTAACTTACAACTGGTACTTCAAGATATCCAACTGTTGGAAATTTATCAAAATCTACTGATAATTCCGCTATATATTAAATTTATTGAATGTAATTAAAGGAATCTATATACAAGTACCAAACATGAATTCATAGCATATGTAGGGTGTGCGCGGGAGTGTTAAATCTCCTACCTCTGGCCAATTTGAACCAAATGTAAATCCCAATTTATGAGATCCATTGATCTAGTATTTTCAAAGGGTATAATAAAGAAGTTGAAGTGAGTTCATTTTCCTTAAAATAAGTTACAAAATTTAGGGAAGGGTTATCAACATGGCACCTCTGATAATTGTTGCTTGCAATCATCAGCATAATAAATAAGACACATCATTATCACACATGAAAATGAGTTAATAGCCTATATAAACATAATATTGTAACACGTGCCTGTATAACTACATAGAACACAACACATAGGAATTAATCTAATTTAAATTGATTGACACAAATAAACATTATCCAGCCATTACTGTTATTTGTTTATCGAACACTGTTAGATAAAATAAGATCTCATTTCACACACAAGTGACATTGGAGACAATAGCAGGCAGACAAGCTTTGTAATGTTGTCAGTGAAGGAGATGACTTCTCAAATAAAATTGTGGCATTAGGAATGTGAAAGAACATTTGTAACATGGCTAGATGTACTTACTTGACCCTTCAATTGGCAATGGTAATGATCTGTCTGTTCGTGAATTTTCTCCCAGACCCCTGGACCAATTTCAACTAAATTTGGTGGGGTTAGTCGTTGTACCGTGGCGGATGTTATAACATGGTTAGTTTTTCAAAATTAAAGTTTAAAGTAAAAATTTTAAAACAAAAACAATTTAAATGGAAAACAAAATTTATATATATAAATTTTTCTGTTTGTTGTTTTTTAAATTGAGCAAGGAATTAATCGTTTTATTTAGTCTTGTCCCTGACTCCGCCCACATTTGACCCAGTGACCTCATTTGAACAATCTAAACCACAGCCACCCAAGAACCCTTCATACAAAATATGAACCCATTCGGCACGATGGTACTTGAGCAGAAGTTGTTTTAAGAATTAGTGTGGTGGGAAAGAGTTATGGCCCTGGCTTCGCAACTATTTGACCCAGTGATCTCATTTGAACAAATCTGAATGTGAGTCACCTAGGGAACATCCACACCAAATATGAACCCATTCAGTGTTATGGTTCCGGAGAAGATTTTTATAGAATTGTTGACGGATGGATAGACGCACATACGGACGGATGGACGGACGAGGAGTGATGACTATAGCTCCACCGGAAACTTCGTCTCAAGTGAGCTGAAAATTAAAGAAGAAAAGAATGCACCGGTATATTCTCGGGAGTATATTATAGTACGTAAACTTAAAGTCAGGCGTTGTAAGCTAATTAAACGAATTCTGCAGACGCCTTATCGCCTATCAACCGTAAGCTCCTCTCACTTCTTAACCCTTTACCCAACAGAACGGCCCTGTGCCAATGCATTCTCTTATATATGCGAGTCGACCATAGGTCGCCTCGCATATATAAGAGAATGCATTGGCTTAACACATTAAAAATTATAAAATTGTTAAAGAATGTAAGAAAAAATGGTAAAAAGTGTTAAAAAAAGATTTGTTTTAGGCCAATGCATTCTCTTATATATGCGAGGCGACCTATGGTCGACTCGCATATATAAGAGAATGCATTGGCACAGGGCATAACTGTAACTATCACAATGTGGTCAAGGAGCCGGTTCCAATGATATCCATATTTGTATGGTTTTATTGAGACAGACCCAAGATATTTTAGGCTGTTGAAGCTTTATTTGGCCGGTTTTGGCCGGTTTGTTGGGTTAATATGTCTGGAAACATCCATTGGCCTCGAATCCCATTGTATACCTTTAGGATTCTTCCAAATCCCTTTAATTGCACCTCCTTTAGTTGGAATTTTCCATCTGACATGTCAACATTTCCAACCGCTTATAAATTTTCATACTAATTTAACGTCCCTGTGGTTGAGAAATGTACAACAGATGATTGCCATATCAGTATCAAATATTGATTGAAACTATCAGAATAATCACAACTTATGTTCTATCAGAAAGTTCCATCTACCCTTAAAGGGGTGCTCTACACTTAATCCGATCATGAAGAGTGATTTGGGGGGGGGGGGGCTAACACAGTGATGGTCGAAAGGGCCGACAGGCCCTTTCCTAATTCACCCCTTATAATCCGATCATTAATGGGACCATCTCCTTTTATACTCAACAGCATAATTATATACAAAAAATGAATGAATTTGAGCCATGGATTAGAGCAAAATGCACTCGTATGCTCCGTGAACGATGCACACAGCATGGTAATTATGATGAAAATGAATTCATAAATTTATTGTAATTATAATTACCATGTTTTTGCGTTGTTCATAGAGCACGTCAGTGTACATGTATTGGAGTCATCAATTCATTTTCATTAGAAGTACCATGTGTTTTGCATCGTTCACAGAGCACATTAGTTTATTTTGCACTAATCCATAGCTCAAATTCATTCATTTTGCATATATTCTGCTGAGTATAAATGAAGATAGTCCCATTAATGGTCGGATTTAGTGTACAGTACCCGTTTAAATTAGTGTGGTGAAGATTTTCAACAGATTCTACTTTCGAAAATGTAGTTGGCAGTCGATCTCGCCACAACCCCTGTCGCGACGTCCCTGTATGCACTGTCGGCGCCGGGTTGTGGTTTCGGGCGTCCATATAAATTCGATTAGGATATAGAATAGCAACGATTCAGATCAATAAAATGTGACGGGGAACATGCTTCCCGAATATATTCACTTTGTGGCAGCTATTAGCTGAACGATTACCATATAACGAGGCAATACCCCCGTAAATAGAAATCAGTATTCGCAATTTGCCGTATGTGCGGAGAATCTAGTGTGCAAGTGAACAATCTGTCGAACAACAGCCGAAATACGAAATCCAATTCATCCGTAATTAAGAATTGGCTGCATGGAGAGGGCTGTTACAAGAATCCACTCACATGAAGAACAACGTCTCACATGCGCACTGTCTGATAAGTCGCGAAGTAAGCGTCTTCAAAATTAAACATTCTACGGAAGCCACAACTTTGATATTGTACGTCGCTTCACCAAGAACCGCTAGTTGGTACATGCACACTTCTAAGCGTAGTTTCTGGTCTTTAAGTGCAACTCTAATAAACTGCTAATCCGAACAAAATCCATCCTGTTGTAGCCACATTGTAAGTTTACTTTAATGGACTACATCTAAAAATGTAGTAGCGCGATAATGAACAATCTATGTGTTATCACGATTATATTCCAAAGAAAGTTCGGAATATGATTCACAACCATTGGATGTCACGGATGATTTGAAAGTGAAGGCAATCACATCTGGACATACAAATGTGAGTACATACCATACAAAACAAGGTACAAACGGCGGTGTATCTTAAATTTGAACATGCGTGGGGTTTAATTGTCCCATTCTCCATCTCAAAGACACACAATGGAATACAGTTGTCTGCATCACAGGCGTGAATAAAGAAAATATCACACATCCGCACAATTAAAAAGCTAACATGTCGATATAAACCTCGTTAACATGTTTATATCCATTTTAAGGATATTGTAATTGAACAATTCCAAAGAGGTAGTGCATATCCGTTAATCTTTCCGGAGAAACAAATACCATGCATGCATGCACGTGGCTGATGATACCCGAGTTATCTACCTTATACCATTGTCTGGTTTACATGTACGGTATATGGACCGATCAAATGTCCAAAAATCCACCAACTCGACCCTGAACATAGATCAATACACCACACGTCTCATAAATCTGGTTCTTTTGAAGACCGGATGCTTCCACGTCACTTCTGCGGAATCCTTTACGAATTTTCTAATGACACGTCATCCGGATCGAGGTCTGTTCCTGTTTTGATTCGATACTCTGCGAGTACATAGAACATCACAGACATAACCAGAATAGTCAGAAGCAGATATAACTTGATTGACACACATATCACGGTCCCGGAAAGGAAGGCGATAGTCAGACCGAGGCTCTGGAGAATCCTGTAGCTCGAATAGGCAATGTCTGGGTCCTCGGAACAAGCAACACTCAGCAGCGCTGAAATAAAGAAATTAAGAAGAAATGTATAATATACCCAGGAGTTCCATAATACATTGTATTCAAACTCTCTTATCAGTACCGAAAGAATAACCAATATTTCAAACTTTTGGTGGTCAAAATAAGATGCGTAAAAATAGATGTATCGGTCCGCAAAGTAATTGTTAACATCCTTCCAGCAGTGATAACGGAGAGGGCGCTGCATTGAATTTGCATTGTAAACTCAGCAACATAGCAATCTCGTATTCCATATGGACTGTGGTTTAGATTAAACTTGGGAGTCGTATTATTTTTCGCTCAGTATTAAATTCGCGCATCGATGGGTGCGCGAAAAATAGTACTGCGCGAATTTAAATACGAGTAAGGTATATATATGGAACAACCGGATCGCGTCGAATGGAAATGTTCCGTTGCGCTCACATTTTTATTTTAACCGACCCATTATACCCGCTGTCAGTTCAAAATCCTGCTAATCCACGTTACTTCATGTTTGGGAAATGATCAGACAGAAAGCGTGTACATAATATAATTGTTCTTGCAAAGAGATGAATATTTTTCAAACCAGTTAGTATTTTCTCCTAACCTATATATAGAGGATTTACAACGAGTCCCCATGCAGTTTACAGCGGAATTTACAAAACGAGTCCTGTATATTTACTGGACGAGTTTTGTAAATTGCGCTATTAACTGGGGACGAGTTGTAGATTCTATATATTACATCGACAAAATCACAATTGCACAATGTTGGTGATGGTGATGATCATGGTGGTGACATTGGTAATGCCGACTGAAGTCATCACAAGGTGATGTGATGATGCACGATGACAAAGAGGATGATTAGATTATACTTTAAGCGATGATGATGATGGTAGTAGAGCTGGAGGAGTCAGGTTGCTAGGTTTAAGATTTTTGGCAGCTTTCGACCAGGAACCAGTCTATTCAACAAGAGACGTTGACTGCGCGCAAATAAACAGACACGGGGGTCGCAAAAAGTAATGACAGACGACAGCTAGATAGCAATTTTCATTCAATAAGCAGTTATATCAACTTTGAGACGAAAATCATTCATCAAAATATACGTTTACTTCCATGAACTAGAAATTTAGACCGCTGTTGTCGAATTTCGCGCGTTAGACTGGTTCTTGTCTTTGTTCACCGAAAAGTTGAAAACGTAGTAATCTGACCCTTTTTGCGGTAGTGGAGGAGGTGATAATGCCGCTGCTGATGATCATAGCGATGGTGATGATGACAATGATGGTGATGTGATGACAATGATGGTGATGTAATGACAATGATGGTGATGTGTTGACAATGATGGTGATGTGATGACAATGATGGTGATGTAATGACAATGATGGTGATGTGATGACAATGATGGTGACGACGTTGACGACAATTATGACGACGACGATGGCGTTGATGATGGTGATATCCGCATTACTCCAACGCAATCAATATATATACTTACTATTGCATTGAGTTTGCCAAACAGAATCACACACTCCCCAAGCCGCGGCGAATCCGAAGAACACAGACACACTGTCTCTAGCCGGGATCCAGATGAGTGATCCGATGATTAAAGCTATGTGCAGAATCCCACCGAATGCGAACAGCACTGCTCGGGGGATCCGTTTGGTACACAGGGACACGATAATGGCCCCACAGACGTTGGAGACGCCCATGACGATCATAGAATATCCTATGTACACGATACCAGGAGCACATGATACGTACGACTGGAAATATAAAACAAACGACAAAACAATATAGATTATTTCTTTAAACATAATTTATTCGTATAATAATATACGAAAGGGATCAGGGGACGAGTTATTTCAGTTTAGGTAGCCCCTCTCCCGAATACACAAATTGACAATACAAATGAAAACATGACCCCATAAAGATAAACTACAATTAAGCCAGAGTTCAGTCTCCTCGCTATTCAGTCTGCATTATTCTGAGAAACTGAACTATCCATAAACAATTGGAAATGGCCGGTTCAAATCAAATATGAATTTAGAATAGTGGCAAGCACGAACCATCGCACGGGCTATAGTCTTCGAACTATTTATCCGCCTTATCCGGTTGGCGCGCGGAGAGAATTGTGTCAGATATAATAAAACACCTATTGTATGCCTTGGGGTGGCATAGCGAGAACTATTTTCCATCGATGGCATCTACTGAAGAGCAAGCAGGACATATTATTTCCCCGCATTGGCATTGGTGGAATAGCGAGAATTATTATACGCATTAAGTTCACAGACGCTAATACTGTTTTTTAATTGGACGAAGCGCCACCAGATGCATGCCAGAGAGTAGTTTTGACAATTTACCGGGCTATTTTGACAAGAACACCATAGTCAGAAATGGTAACGCGCTCAAGATCATATATTATATACCCATGATTGTAATTATAGAATCTATTTCATTTCTGTTATTTGTAATTGGCATAGCTTATAACAAACCAAAAATCAACATTATTGACATAATGTAAACGTCAATAAACGAAATTGAAATTATCAACTACACCTTTTACCGGGCTCGGCCTCGGGGTCGCACTAAAGCTCGGCCTCGGGGTCGCACTACAACTTTTAATGTGTCCCAATAATTAACATTCTATAAATAGAACTCCCAGCGCTATGGCAGCGCCCAAGCGAAACAATAATTTGTACATTAGTATGGTGACACTACACAGTTTCAACAGGTATGGGCCCAGAAATAGGGGGCCCATAGATTCATTGAAATTTATCTGGAGTATGATCCCAAACTATATAGACAATATATATATGCCTGAAATTAGTACAGAATAGGCATTCAGAATTTGATACATAATTTCCATAATATATGGGCTATCAAGAGTTATGGCCCTTGATCTTTTGATCGAAAATGTGATTTTTATTAAAAAAATGACCAAAATATTGTATTTTCATACCCAAGAGGCACGAATACCAGATTTGTTCAAGCATGGTCACCAATGTTGGTTTAAAGGCCTCTGGCTTCCAACATCAATGTGAAAAAAATTCAAACTTTCGCCGTTAAATTTTCCAGAAAATCAATTTTTAATGCAGATGACAAATTTTGGGTGCTAAAAAATTGACCCAGTATCTAGAGCCACTGTTTCGCATAAAACGCTACTGCTGTCTATGGGTGGGGTCAAGGTCACTTGCACTTAATTTTTTCATCAGTCTAGAACACCTTCTAAAATTACACAAATTCATATCCCACCTTGTCTCAATATACATACCACATGAATGGTCCCAGAAACCACTAGCACTTTATATCTATAAAATCACCCCTACTGATCATTCGAAACTGTGGAGTGTCACCTATACATGCGGCGCGCGTAATAAGATTTGAACTATTTCCTGCTGAAGTCACAATCTGGCGCGAGGCCAGAATTTTGCGAACTATCTCCCGGCTATAGTCTTCTAAATATTTCACACTGACGTACGTCACAATTATTATGGCGCGAGGCCAGAATTTGGCGCAAACATGGGAGAATTGTGCGAACAATCTCCCGAGTTATAGTCTCCGAACTATTTACCCACCTGTTAACACGCGATGCCGCTGTTAATGCGAGGAGAGAATATTGTCATATATAATACAACACATATTGCCAATATTCAATTGTCGTGCTTTCTGTTCAGAAGAGGCCATCGACGGAAATATATAAATATATGACACAACAGCCCGATTTCGCTAGCCATATTTCAAGTCACGTGCCAATTAGTCGGATTCCTTTTGTCGAAAAAAATGGTCGCGCGTTTTCGGAATGTTAAAAGCGATAAGAGAACAGTTTCTACACCACCAGTGTGTTTATTTTCAGAATCTACCGGTTTCCAGCTTGATATTTTAGTGGAAACAGGTTTGTGTGAGGGCTTTTGTTTGTGTTCCCCCGTCCACCTGGTATAAAAACATGCTATTACGCATAGCAAGTTCGGTAAGTGGCTTTCTTTGTTCTTGGAAATAGAAAAACATGGGGAGGTCTTGCCATAAATTACTTAATTACACATCTTAATAAGGAATTGTGTCATAAAATCATCAGATGAATTGTATTTATGACTGCATTTTCAATTTTCTTTCCCAAATATTAAGGTATTGTATATTCTTAAAATGATCTACATCACATATAGACGAACATGAACAATCTACAAGGATATCTTGATCATATGCCACAAACAAAACTTTGATACATCGATTTTTGGTAAAGATATCGAAGAAAAGCTAACCCTACCCCCACCATCGCTGATTTCACAAGTCAGATTCCTTTGGTCGAAAACAATGGTCGCGCCATTTCGGATTGTCTAAGACGACATGCGAACGGTTTATTTATCAATAGCGTGTTTACTTTCAGAGTTTACCTGTGTCCAGTTGAAATTTTATTGGAAAAAAGTGTTTTTGCACTGTTTTAAGAATTTAAAAAGAGCGTTTGCTTATTATACAAATATTAATCCTCATAACTAACTTTCTGGTGGACTGTACGAGTTGAAATTAACAAAAGTATCAAATATGGCGGTCTACTTTCATAGTCTACTTGTTTCCAGTCTGACATTTTAGTGAAAACAAATTGTTTGGACGGTTTTATAAGTTTAAAGAGCGTTTCCTGATTATACAGATATTAACTAACACGATTAGCCTTTTCATGAATTGTGCGAGTTTAAATTATGCACATATGTCAAGTATGACTCTGAAATGTATTTTTGAGAATGGTGTCGTCAGATAAGTCTCCGCGGGTATACAGTACTACAGTTGCGAATAAAACTACGTTGGACCCTATAGAGAGTTTGACAATTTACTCAAATGTTCACAGTGGTGGAACTTAATGGCTATCATATATGCATGACTCTTACGTGTAATCTATCGTAACTACATGTGATTTTACAAAATTAACTTGCAATATAGTCAGGCCACCGGATACAGTAGTTGATAAAAAATGTGGTTCACATCAATCATCATATACATCACAATCACGTGCTTCAGTGATAATGTCCACTATTCTACAAATGTGTATCAAGACTAAAGTTTCAGGATATCGTTGTAAAATTGATTGATGGTGTTTTTTCATCAATTGACAAAATTAATGTTTTTTGCCAGGACGAAGTACCGCATAATACGGAGTTGTGTGCTAACAAATCTGCGAGTCATATTTATGTAAGTGTCAGTCAAAACTTTTAGGACATGGGAATATTTTTTTTATTTCTTGACCACGTAATACTAATTCGTGGCCACGAAATAACTAATTCGTGACCACGAAATAAATAATTAAATAGATAAAGGGTGTTGTAGGGTGGCCCGTAAACAAATTAAGTAATCACCCCTTTCACCAACCCGATTCAAAGTTGCCGCCGTCCTGGGGGGGGGGTGGGGGGGGGGGGGGCAAATAGGCACCACGACATTCAGTATATCTTGGGGCCGCTCGTACAGCACCAATTTATACCACATCAAACGGATAAGGGGCTGAGAAATTGTATAGGTGCCATATTTGAACCAATCTGGGGTGGCCATTTTGGATCGGGGATGGTGAAAGCGAGTGAATATTTAGTTTGTCTCAGGGGTCACCCTACAAGACACTGTATTGGACCTAAATGGGGGGAATTGAATGGTACCATATATGGACCCCTCTGATCAGTTTTCATTTTTGCTGGAGTGCATGGGCTGAAGGTGTGAAAAATTAGCTTGCTTTGCGAGCCACGGTACAACACCCTTTATTTAAGTGACCGAGAAATAATGTGTACCTCTTTGACCTCTTCTGAGCGGCGACCATTTTGGATCGGGTATGGTTGAAAGGGGTGAAATTTATAAGTTTGTTTTGGGCCCACCATACAAAACCCCTTATTTGACTTAAATTGGCCAATATACCGAGAGAAATGTCATTCCCATTCGATCCCTTGTGGTAAAAACTAATGAATATTCAGTTTGTCTTGGAGCCACCTGACCCGTGTTTCCCCATTCTCTCTGGGCTAGTTTATATCGGCCTTAATTTAACCAGTGTCTAATCACATGGTGCTGGTTTTGTTCAAAGTTGGGCACATGCATGTCTAAAATCATGCAGCCATGTTCTGCATACGCCACTGATCATTATAAGATCGGGAGACTTAGCCACCTGTCCCGATAGTTCCCTAGTAACGGTTACTAAGCACCTACTCGGAATTTGCAGGAAAATGCAACGATGGTTGATATCTATTTTACTCATTTTACTCTACTTTATTGGAAATTCGATTTTACTTGATTTTCACAACTATACACGAAGCGTGAAGATTAATTGTGGTCAGAATATTGATGGTGAATGTTGGGTTTCAGTCACTGTACTGAAGTTGGCCAAAAGTAACTGGCGTGGGAAGTGTGAAAGCAAAGCCTATACTGCTATAGTAAAGATCTCAGCTGCACCGAAATGTCCATTTATCAGTAGCACAAATCCTGCGAAAACACAGATACTCTCAGTGCATGTGGGATAAACTCCGATGATAACGACTGAGTTAATGACAACGAACAACTACCATATATAACTGTGTATTCGTGACACTACATCCCGTTATGATCAACGATGTGGTTTTAAAATTAGTCAGTGGACAACAGGACAGACAAGTATCAAATAAAACAATAATGTAATATGTAATCACATCGTGAACAGTCATGTTGTGAATATTTTCATTTGATTCAACAGGCTGCATATTATCGAAATTAAAAAACCATTCAACACTTACTTTTGCCAATTACTGTATCTTGAGGCATAATTTAACTATATCATATGTTGCTACTATTCAATCACGGATAGTTAATGTGGGTCAAACATGAGTGGTTAAAGTTAAACTTCATATATAGTTGCGCACGATTGCCAATAAGTGACATTACAATCAACGTTTGAGCATAACACGAAATTCTCCATAGGGTTAAGTGTTAAATTTTGATCGCAACTGTAGCCAGCAAGAATCATCTGATCACATCCATTCTTTTTAAAACTACGTCTGTGTTTCATACTTAGTATTTTTTAGGAATATCAGTACGCGCATATCATCATACGCAAAATTGCGCCAAAAATCCAAAGTACTAGAATATCCATAGGGCTCAGTGTTATATTTTGATCACAACTGTAGCCAACAAGAATTAACCGATCACATAAACATTTTCAAAAATAAATGTAACGGTCATATCTAGTAGTTTGGAGAAGTTTAAAATCGCACCAATCACCATACGCCAGATGGCACCATCTATCGTTTTCTGTAAATACGAAACGCTCTCTAAATTATGTTGACCCCGATTTAGGCCGACCCGCCAAAATTCAAGAATGGAAATAAGTCAATCCTGAAAACACACATACTAAGCATACAGAATCCGTTTTCAGATCGCTGTTAACAAACCAAAAATGCAAAATGACATAAGGAATCCGACTAAATCGTGATGTGTCAGCAGGCACAATTCTGGCCTCGCGCCAATCGCGACGCGGTTAAATAGTTTGAAGACTACAGCCCGGGTGATATTTCACTTGCCACAATTCTCGCATCGCCCCAATCGTCAACATGCGTCTAATAGTTCGAAGATTATAGTCCGGCCGATAGTTTGCTGGTCGGGCATTGGTCAAAACTACTCTCTGACACGTTATCGCACTTCATCCAATCAATAGACAGTATGCCATCTGTGAACTCTACGTATGCAAATGCTTGCTATTCCACCTCAGGATAGGCATTATAGTGTGGTCGTTACGAAGTTACACCTGGAACAAATTGGTAAATTATCCATGGAATCGCCTGCGTCGAGTGATATCAATTGCTGAAATTTACCTATTTGTCTCCGGTTCCGATCTGTTTATTACCAGAACGACAACACTAATATGTGTATAATAGTGAATACTATTGTACGTCTTTGGACAGCGTTGTATAATTATATGGAGAAACTAGCAGTAAAAAAATATATTTGTAAGATATACACGCATACATCATATAATACGATTTTCATCATCATCCATTATATATAATGCCATGTTATTTTTCCATTTAGTATATAGGTATTGATCGGGAGAGAATTAAGTATAATTATACAAACACATGAACGATGATGATAAATTCATTTCCATAATAAAGAACGAAGATAAAATAATCATCAATCCCGTGTGCATCGTGATTCGGTTAATCCACCAACAGGCACGCGATTGGATAGCGAACGATACTTAATCGGGGTTCACGATTAGATAGCGATTGATATTAAATCGCAATAGCATGTTGCACGCGAGGTCAGGATTGAGGCTTGGCTTATTGACGAAATAAAAGAGCTTTCCACTAAATTCCTCCAAGCCCATTTAACCAAAGTTGATCAATTGTGGTATTGTAAATTTTTTCATAAAAATATCCGTTATTCCGTCTCACAGACTATGTTCTATATAGTTATCACCCTTCCGATTAACTGTTTAAATTTAACTCCGGATACTTATTTCGAAATGTTACACTAACGTTGCGTGTCACATGTTACTGCGTTTGAATATCAATCGCTATCTAATCTTGAACCCCGATTAAGTATATTTCGCTATCTAATCGTGTGCGTATTAAGTGCATGTGTTAATCTTCTAAAGAAAAAAAATGGAATGGGGAAATGAAATGGATCGTTCATGTTTCAACCAAGAATCATACACTGTATAGGTTATATACATGTACGCTTGTTGAATGTTAGATGTATATGTTTACTTTAAAGATGGTTTATCTCTTTCTATAACAAGTATTATAAAGTTTCCTGGGTATGAAATAATAAATATGGGTCGAATACCCCAGCGCGGAAACGCTTCTGTAAATTAATATTGATTTTATTTCGAATTTTCTGATATAATACACATAAAATCAATTTGGGACGTTTTACAGCTCGCGTTCGTTCGAAGCGTCATAACTTTATCTGTAAATTCTAAAAATAGTAATGAAAAAATGTCCCACTTGATTATCGCATTGTATAAGAAAATGTCGAATACGGACAGGAGTTTATTATTTATTATTTTATACCATGGAGACTATATAAAACGTGTTTATGAAGATATAGACCATCTTTAATATTTAAAGGTTTGCTGTATTTTCTGTTATTTGCAACTGCCTATATTGGTGTATGGAAATTAACTACGTGTATGTTATGTTATGTTATGTTATCTTATAAGCGGGCCGCACTTATTCTTCAATCCCATTGCCAAATGTATATATTTGTATAAACTAATGATTAAACTAACCTATCAACGCTGTCATGCGAGACTATAACAACGCTTGTAAATCTCAGATCCGAGGCAGTCAAACCGAAGATTGCCACAATTTTACACAGCACGTATAATGGCCGTTCGTGAATACACCACTTTGTAAGGGAGATGTACACTGTATATAATCGGCTGACAAATTTATACTCGGGAGGTGATGAGGTGATAAAAGTCTATGGTCTGAGCGGGAAGAAATTGGTTGCAACACTATAGAGTCCACAGACGAAGGACAATGCATGATATAGATCGAGGAATCGGCCCGCAATCTGGGTCATTGAACAGTGGCCAAAAACATAAACTCACTGTCTAAATAAACGCTGATAAAATAGTTATCCTACTGAATATCACTGTATTTGTGTTTGAACAGCGCTGATAGCCATGAAACTTGCCGAAAGGCTAACTACGCTGGGAGAGCTTTGGCCCGAGGCAATCCGAATAGGGCCAGTGTTTTACACACTATATATAGTCGCCTTTCTTGAAAACAGCGCTGTGTAAGGGCGATGCATATATTTGGCTGGCAAAATTTAGAGATGACGATGATGCGATAAAAGCCGGATATGAAGTCAATGGTCTGAGCGAGAAGAAAGTGGTTGCAACACTATAGTGTCTAGACGACATACAACGCATGATATAGATCGAAAAATCGGGTCATTGAACGATACCGGCGTAACGCTTGGGCAGCAGCAGGAGTGAAATTAAGAGCCCATAGTTTGAGGTGTAGATATTTGCCACCACGTCAAAGTACATTATCTATACGTCACTTCGTTATTGGTCGTCACGATTCCCCGTCACGAAACCCGTTTCACTAATCTAACATTCGATCCGAGTAAACAGTCCACCCACGGATTTGTAGATGCGTTCCCAGCACCCAGCATCCACTACGCTAAGGGACAACGCTGTGGGCTAGTCCGGAGATACTGTTTCTGCATAAACATAATTATGCATGGTGGGAAATCACGTGGTTTCGAAGTTCGTGAGTACCACGCATTCAAAATGCCCGAGGCAAACGCACAAAAACATCATGCACGTGGAACTGACACAAAACATAGCATATTGACTGTTACGAGTATATCCTATATTGTATTTTTGAAACAAGTCGATATCTTATTTGTTCGGAAATACTCAGTAGTTTTCTATAACATCCCTTCCCAAGTTGTCAGTCGGAGGTTCGTGGAATACTCCAGTCTATACATCTATAGGAGAATCCTTCGAGTGACAACTTTGGACAGAATGTTAGAGCGAACAACTGTGAGTTTGGACACAAATGGGGTGCCAGCTTGTTTGAAAAATATATATCATGTGCTACCAAAATACTATATCATTATCATATAGTTTATTAAACATTCTTCCTCGCTTCGGTTGCGTTTGCGATCGCCTCGACCATTTTGAATGCCTGATACTCCTCAACTCGAAACAGATTATTTGCTACATGGGCGCTTATCTGCAGACGTTTACTCAGAAGAGTCAATCTCGCAACGTCCCGGCAAGTAACCAGCGGTAGCGTTACGTCGAGTACAGTTACAATATAAACGGCTGCGCATGGCAAACTCCATGCATGTAGGGTTTATCTGCATTGGCGAATCGGTAAAACCGCTGCTACCGGCGACATTTTACCCAAATTTCGAGGACTTCCGCGATATTAAGATATATATACTAATCGAACATTCTGCCCTTATATAAGCACACACAATATCGGACATTATTTGTGTAATTTCGTACCTTAAAGGGTACTGTACACTAAATCCGGCCATTTATGGGACCATCTCCTTTTATACTCAACAGAAGATATGCAACAAATGAATGAATTTGAGCCATGGATTAGTGCAAATACACATATGTGTTCTATGAACGATGCAAAGTATAATTATTATAAGTAATTATAATGAAAGTCAATTTATGACTCCAGGCTGTCCAGGAGTCTGTTTCAGTAGGTAAATATAGTAATAAATTAATATGTTGATTTTGTTGAGTTCAATATGTGCATGCATATATGTGTGGTAGGGTGGGGATACACAATACAGTTTTAGTTCAATCAAGTTTTCCCACACGCCTATACAACATAGATTTAAACATTAAATATGCTCTATATCTTCCTAAACACGTTTTATTTGCACGGGTTCAAATGACAAGCTTTCGAAACTTAAAGGCCCACTTAATGTTCGAACCCCAGATCACATATATCAAATATATGCCATATTATATGCCTGTATATCATTTCAAAGAGGAAGCTTCATCTGTTTTGTAGTGCAAAGTGTATTTTGTTCGATGGTGGGGGAATAACTTTATATCTTAAAGATAGAGTTATTCCCCTTACATTGAAAATACATTTTTAGTTTGAATTCTGTTGCTTTCTGGGAGTCATAACAGAGGGAATCTTTCTATGATTTCAGCTTTTTTTCTATTTCTCTATGGACATCTTCTGAGATACAGACGTTTAAAATGGTGACGAGTTATAGTATTTAAATCATATTTTATGGCATAGATCGTTATTAAAACCGTATATTAAGGCACTATTAAAAAATAATAGGTGACACGAAAATTAAGTGGGCCTTTAAACCAAGTCAGAAAATAGAAAGAAATGTCATTATTTTAAGAGCTGACGATGTGAACACTTTCAACTTGTATAGTTATTTGTGATTTAATTATTACTTGGAGTGTTTTAACCCTTTCTAGACCAAATACTCATTGATGAGTAGTTATCCCTTAGGAAATGTTCAGATAATAAGTTCAATAAACGACCATTAATTTTGTCGTTTGTTGAACTTAATATCTGAACATTTCCCACGAATAACTGCATACTTTCTATTTATCTGTCGTCTGCTAATATTTCCTGAACCACCCTCCAGATGAAAAATAGACCAGTACAATGCATGATTTTATAACTGAATGGGAGAATCCATTAGTATAGAAAGGGTTAATCAACTTAAATATCCGTGCAGTGCAGACATATTACTAGGTAGGCAGACACGGAGAGAGGTGTACAATATATTTACAATTGGAGCTCCATCTATATATACTGATAATAATACGAAACTAACAGAGCCCGACGGAAATTAACGGATTCGGCAATCCCGATGTTTGTGTATAGATCGACGATTTACGGACATTTCCGTTGAATATGAATTTAATCAGTCGATATATCAGTAGTTTTAAATTGAATATCTTCTACAACATTTATAAAGAATGGGAGTGTAACATGTGGTTATAATTGTTTTGAAGAAGAAGAAAATTATTTCGATCTCCGTTGCTTGCACGCGGACCGAGAGCAATCTGAACATAAAACCGACAAGATTGGTTACCATGCACCAAAGATCGAGTTTTCGATGCTGTCTGTATAACTTCTGCATGAACACATTTGATTTTCCATGCCGGGCTGCCATAGTTCTGAAATTCATTGCTGCGATATGTAGTCAGTGCAGATTGACTTCCATATTTGATGAAGTATGATAGGAGGCCAAATGCATGATATGCATGTAAGTTCTTTCAAATGGAATACCACGCTTTGTGTGTGTATGCATGGACAATAAGCACTGTCACTGAGTCGCGGCCATATTGTGTTCATCCAGCCCCCGTTCCGCGCTTTAAGTGCTAAAGGTCAATGTTCTGGATGTGCATTCCGTGATATATGGAACTTTTGAATATTCATGATTCCTTATATGGAATCCAAGTTTATTCAAAAGCTACATATATGGAATGCACCTCCAGAACATTGAAATGTAGCACTTAAACCGCGGAATGGGAGCTGGATGAATACCATATGGCCGCGACTCAGTGATCTCAATTATCAACCACAAATAACGCTGTTGGTTCTGTAAGAAGTTTTGAAATTGTAGGTTTATATATCTGAATACATACGTGGTACGTACCTTGGTAAAATCTGAGTAGATGAATCCCTGTTGTAGTCCACTGAAGAACAGTAATGGGATCAGCAATCGGAACACTTTGTGAGTGAAAATATAAGACACATGCTGTAGTATCAGCTGAAATGATAACGAAAGGTTATGTTAGGCCTACAAAATATAGGGACCGCAATTTGCGAAAGAGAGTATTATGAGGAATAGTTCTGAAGAATATATAGCTTTCGATGAACGTTCGGGGTGGGTAAACAATAATTGATGTTCGCCGTTTTAATCAATTACTCAATGTTCTCATATTTTCAATCCATGCAGGTAACTGTTATTAAGTTTGTCGATATATTTCCCATCAATATTATTCTAAACTCATTCCTCAGCGTCAATTTAAGCGGGGTTATCCCTGTGCAGACTTTTCCCCGCTATGTCATTCCCCACATCTTTCATAGTCTATGCGCCAGTTACCCCACTTTTTCGTGCGAAAATGATTCAATTCACCTTCAGTTACAGTCTTTTGTTTACTAAATTGATTCTCTCATTTAGTTATATAAGTATATATATGAATGGTCTATATTTTATTCAGCTGTATGGGAGAAATGTCATGAAACGTGCAGAAGCAGTAGACAGATATTCAAGTGTAGAATTAGTCCCATTTATTGGAATGATTTTTTTTAGATAATAAACACGACCTGATTTATTATCCAAATACTTCCTGGAGGAACTACTCGTCAATGAGTATTTAGTATAGAAAGGGTTAATGTTCACTTTTAAAATCCATTGGCCTGCATTTCAACCGGGTTCGCACATCCTGTATATTCTGAAATTAGACAGGTTTAGATCTAGAACATTTAGTCAGGTGATGTGTGTGATCGTCAGACGTTCTCTCTTGTCGATAAAGATGGATCATCTTTATTCGTATTTGGAGAAAAAAAAAGGCTGGCAACGCTGTCAACCAGGTCACTGGTACCTTCAGCTTCTTCCACAGACCTGCGGATGACGCATGCGGCCAATGCATGCGGCTATCGGGTTAGGCGCAACGTTCCAAACCATATACATATATCACTGGCGTTGCGGATGACGTAGATAAACGCATCCGATTTCAAAAAGTTTTGAAATCGGTTGCGTTTAACTGCGTCAAGTGCAACCCTGTGAAATCGCCATTGATATTGAAACGTTGCGTCTAAAGCCGCTTTCACACATGTCCGTTTCTCGGATGCGTTTCCTTGCGTTTCTAATATTTTAACGCATCCGGAAAACACATCGGTCGAAAGAGTGAAGCTAGCCACACATGCTTGTGTATGCTTTTTTAGAAACGCAAGCGAAAGAACAATATGAAATTGAACCATACTTACTCCAAATTACTAATTTTTATACGAGATCGTGTTTCAGTAAGCTTAGAGTAAGCTATCATAAGTTGGAGGTAGAGGTTGGGCGACACGCTCAGCCAAAAATACCTTACGAGAAACGCATATGCATGTAAAAAATGTGAAGCAAATGAAATTGAAACGGAAGAACACTTTATAATGAGATGTGAAAAACATAACCATTTGCGGAAGAGATTTTTCACTGAAATAGGAGTTCACCAACCAATTTTCGTAAACTTTGATGAAATAGAAAAGTTCATATTCCTCATGAAGGCTGAACACCCGAGCATATGCAATCTGATCTGTAACATGGTTCGGCAGTTTTCCGCAAATAATTGAGAATATAGTGTTGAGTTACAAATACATGTTACATATATATTTTATAAATTGTCTTGACTTGTGTTTAAATTATCTGTATTATGACAACTGCCCCGCGTGGGTGTATTATGTCAATAAAAATGTTATGTTATGTTATGTTATATCACTGGCGTTGCGGCTGACGTAGATAAACGCATCCGATTTCAAAAAGTTTTGAAATCGGTTGCGTTTAACTGCGTCAAGCGCAACCCTGTGAAATCGCCATTGATATTGAAACGTTGCGTCTAACCCGATAGCCGCATGCGTCAACCGCAGGTCTGTGAAAGCAGCTTTATCTGACAGACGATTGAGAAGAGAGGTTCTCGATCCAAACCTGAGTATTGTGAAATTATTTCGCAGCAACGGCCAATATCACGTGAGCTCTCCGTATATCGACACCAAGCAAAACATATGCTGAGAATCGCAAACAAATTCAATTTACGACTCCCGATATCGATTCATGGCTGTCAAAATAATGAAGTTTATATGTGAAGTTGGCGAATGCGGTCATGCAAACGAAATTACTTGAATGGTTTCGGCTGCAAATTTGTACAAATTCATCTCCGGGATTTGCGCGGGATACGCAGCGTTTAGCTGTTACCGTATCGGTGTTGCACTTGCGATAGCGCCAGTCAATGGAAGCGATCTCGTGAAGTCACTTGGTTTTTAGACGTATGTGTGGGGGCGTGCGGGGGAGTATTCAGAATACAGTGCTTTGAGACATCCGATACTTCGCGACAAAACGTGACAGGAAATTGTGAGCTATGCCTTCGGCGGGATCTATATCACAGTCGGGCTATATAAGCTGGCAGTATAGACTTTTAATAAAGGTTATATTTGAACTTAACGGTCAGGGGACTTCTAATCGAAACAATTTCAGTCAATTAAAAAAAAATACAATTAACAGCACATATAAGGTTTTGTTTGTGCATACATGGCGGAGCTCGAGCTATATGTACCGACTTGGGGAATGGAACTTTAGTTTAGTTCATATTTATTTGTCTATAATTGATATAACACATGATATATAACGCATAAATTGTTTATACAGGCAATGGGATTGGACTCACCTATGGATACCCCTCACCCATATGTTATTACACTGAGAAATAAATAATTAGTAATGGCAAAGCAACTTGACTACCAAAACAAGTTGAACATATATACAGATCACCGGTCACCCCCTCCCTCCGAGTTAGTCATAAGTTTGTATATGTATTTGTTTAAAGTCGGGTTTCTTTGTTTCGTTTGCTGGCTTGTACGAATCATTATTTGGATGAGTTAGTCAAAAGAATCCTGATTTGTCTCACGTATGAATGACTGTACAGCTAAGAACAAATTCACGTATTCACAATCAGGTAGTGTAGGATCTCCAAAAAGCTAAATATTTAATGAATAAATATTGTAAGGAAGTCATTTATTTAATAGACGAATTCTTGCGATTGAATGTAGGTGGCAATCAAAGAAATAATGAAAGGCATTCTCTTCAACATTTTCTGGAACAGCTGGGAATGATCAAGCCAAAGAGGGTGGGGTGCAAATTAAATTACATACACTTGTGAGTTAGGTGCATGTGGTTCAGTTGGAAATATCAAGGTGGACACCCACAACAGAGACCCTCTGGAGGCTCTGGTTACGTCCCCGGATGTATGTAGACCTATATTATACACATTCTGGATCATCTGGAACATTATGGGTTGCATAATTTTGCAACCGTATCAGTCTTAGTGTACGTTCATACAATGGCAAGTTTGCACGACATATTGTTTCTCATAGAAAACCCTATGGTGCCAGAATATGAACGGAAACAGGCATATAAAATGCATATCAAAACTAACGACATATAACGAGAAGTAAAATTTCGATAGTCCAACATATAACCGTACTACTAAAACATTGCCTTAAATACCTATATGATTGATTCATGCTAGATAATTGCATGCTATTTACATCCAGATCTCGATATTATAGCTACTAGTGGAACTGCATAATTGTTACTTCTCATGTGGTCAGCTGTGGTACAGATGCATTTTATAAGGATTTTCGTATTCGGTTTCTGACACATTGGACCTTTCTATGCGGAAATGTCTGCAAACGAATGCCTGGCAAATTTGCGAGTGTATAGAAATAATGGAAATAATGTCTTGAAATACATACATTAACCCTTTACCCAACAGAAGGGCCCTGTGCCAATGCATTCTCTTATATATGCGAGTCGACCATAGGTCGCCTCGCATATATAAGAGAATGCATTGGCTTAGCACATTAAAAATTATAAAATTGTTAAAGAATGTAAGAAAAAATGGTAAAAAGTGTTAAAAAAAGATTTTTTTTAGGCCAATGCATTCTCTTATATATGCGAGGCGACCTATGGTCGACTCGCATATATAAGAGAATGCATTGGCACAGGGCATAACTGTAACTATCACAATGTGGTCAAGGAGCCGATTCCAATGATATCCATATTTGTATGGTTCTATTGAGACAGACCGAAGATATTTTAGGCTGTTGAAGCTTTATTTGGCCGGTTTTGGCCGGTTTGTTGGGTAAAGGGTTAACAGTCTTATTCGTATGTCACATTATTACGCCACCTAGTGTGGTGTTACTTGCATTTGGTTTTTTTATGTCGCATGGAGTACAGGGCGAATATATTCTTGGAGATTGTTTGTACCTTACTCAATCGTACCGATATAATCACGTAGATGCCGAAATTGTAAAGTTAACGTCAGCGGTGTATAATACGTTTATGAAAATATGATAAATCCTATCGATAGAGTCAGGACAGGCTCAAATTGTAAACTTAAAGTCACCGGTGTAATAATATGTTGTTGAAAATATAAATAATCTGATAGCCTGAAAATATTGTATAACCTATTGGGAGCCCATAATAAATGGGAATAACCTATTGGGAGCCCCTGCATGTAGTGAACTGAATTGTGCGTATTTTATGGAGATTGTTTGTACCTTACTGAATCGTACCGATATAATCACGTAGATGCCGAAGTTGTAAAGTTAACGCCACTGGTGTATAATATGTTTATGATAAATCGTATCGATAGAGTGAGGACAGGCTCAAATTGTAAACTTAAAGTCGAAAATATAAATAATCTGATAGCCTGAAAATATTGTATAACCTGTTGGGAGCCCCTGGTGTAGTGAACTGAATTATGGGTAATTTTAATTGGAGTGCGCATGTCTGTTTTTTTTGTAGTAACGGCCATCTTTTATTTTCTGTAATTATGGTAAGAATTTATTGTTTAATTTATTTATTATTTAAGTTTGTTTCAATTTTTGAATGGTTTTATGTTAACCCGATAATTTGTATTTTGTAAAGAATAAAATTGTTTGAAGAAAAATGGCGAATTTCATTTCGATAGACTATTTGTTTTTAGTTGAAGATAAAACAAATTTGGAAAACAAATATTATAACCCATTGAGAGCCTCGTGAAGTGTATTGTGGGTATTTTAATATAATTGCGCATGCGCAGTCTATATGCGTTCTTTTGGGGAAATTCGCTATTTTGGTTAAGTGAAACAATGGTATGAGTTCAATGTTTGTTTGTATATAAGAAAGTATATTGAATTTTGGAGGCCGACAATTGTATCTATTTGAAGATTAAAAGTTGCTTGTGTGTATTTAGCTGTGCATGGTTCGTTAATTAGGCCAGCCTATTGTCATATTAGAACGTCTCCAATAACATACAACCTCTCTGCAGTTAACATTGTGAATTTGGCAACAGTCCAAGCAGGCCCTCTAATGGAGCACTGTGAATTTGGCAACAGTCCAAGACACGTGGGGTATAATAAATGAACACCTGTGGCCAAATTGATCTCCAGAATGTTTTTAAGTGGAAGGGACAGTGTAGTGGGGTGGGGGTGGAAGTTAGATTTTGAGTGTGTATGATTCACAACTTTTGTAAAAAAAAGTTAATGCACATGTAGTTGGAAATTTCATACATTATTACACTACAACATAAAGGTTAAAATACATGGTTACCATTGCCTTGTATCCCAACTAGTAATTATTGTCCCCATTATGATGGGGACGGGGATCGAATGATGGAGGTATTTTGAGGGGGTGGGAGTCACAACTGTTATAAAGAATTTTAACAGTTGGAAATTTCATACATGATTACACTAACTTTTTGTCCCCATTTATTTTACTGCTGTCTTGTTTGTTACTGTATTCCTGATATGGAAATAATAAAGAGCATTTATTACGCCACCTGTGGTGTATCTAGCTGCTGAGATTTTGATATTGCGTGGTGGACAGGGCGAATGCATTGTGGGGCTTTTATTTATAGAGTTGGAAATTCCGTTTATTTAAAAGTCGGAACTACGCGACCAGTAGGCCAAGTCCAGTAAAACGGTTCGTTATAGGTGCTGGTTGTTATTGTTATTTTAACGGAATTCTGAGTTGGTCATTCGCGAAACCAATATATTTTATATTCTATAATTAAAACCGTGGGTATATAATATATGATCCTCTTTATGGATATTGTAGGAAGGTAAATTTAGCTAAAGCGGTGGGATATCTTGCAAGACAACACATTTCGGTTTGCGCTATAACTGCTCAATGTTTTAAGGTGTTACACAACGTCTGATAAAAAGAGTTCTATCTGGAATATTCACACTATTTTTTCAGAGAACATGCATAGAGTAAACATAGTCCTATCGGACTATCGTAAAGTAGTTCCGTTTAATTCGGGATTAATTAACCCTCAGACTGCCGAAACTGCCGACAATAAATTCGCTTGTTCGTGTCCCCCGAAAATCAAACTTGCCTGTTTAGAGGTCCCATTTTCGTGGCTAATGGTGATAGAATCACAATTTTTCAGTCAAGTTCATGGATAAATTACATTACACTTAATCTGATTATGTCCGCGGCCATAAACCTGCGTTTTGATAACAATTTATTTGAGACAAACTGTTGCGCGGGTATCAGTCGGCGCTTATCGGTTGAAGTTATTATGATCGTGCAGCCTGCGCGTGCAACAAGTGTTCAAATACAACAGAAGAAAAAAATACTATGTCAAATAAATAACGTGATCAATGGACAGACAAGTTTCATTTCCGTGGGACACGAAAAAGCGAATTTAATGTCGTCAGTTTCGGCAGTCTGAGGGGTTTAATTAATCTCCTTTACGATATCCCGATAGGACTATATTTACACTATGTTCTCTGAAAAAAAATGGTGTGAATATTCCCGATAGAACTATTTTTATCAGACGTTTTGTAACACATTAAAACATTGAGCGGTTAGCGCAATTTTCTGGAATTTCGGACTATTTCGTCTATAAAAATACGATGAGCAACTGAAAATGTTTTTCAACATTCTGGAAGGGGTAGATGTCCAGGTATATATGTTTAAAATTTCACGCATAAACTATGACAGATAACAAAGTTATAATTAGTTTTATAGGCCCACGTACCATAAATCCCCTATAATAAACGCATGCCTCCGTAAGCACATGGCTTTGCTGTGGATGCTTTCGTTCCCAGCATGCATCATTCTCGCTATCTGTAAAATGTCTATGAACAATGGCTGTGCCACGCACTCTTAGCTTTGATCCGCATTTAGAAGCATTCTGGTGTGGCGAATGAGAAACCTGCAGTAATTTATAAGCCGTGGTTCATTGTAATAATTTGAAGAATTACTTATCTTAACGGAATTCTGAGGCGGTCCATTCATGTAACCAATATATTTTATATTATGATTTATATTTATGGCTAATAATACGATCTTGGTGGCGTTACCATTTCTGACTATGGTTTTCTTGTATATATAGCCAATCGTTTCTGGGAAGAATTTTTCCACAAGAATCTTGTTATTAAGACAATTAGCTGACCCATTCGGAATGAATACTCAAGTCACCCTACCGGTCTCCCTTCTGTCCCCTCTCAATGCCGGTGATGCCCAAACAGAGGAGGTTATATCCTGATTTGGTGTCATCAACAACTGTTAGTAAGTGGGAGGAATTGCCCATCAGAGAGAGAGAGAGAGGCCTAGCTTAAATAAAAAGCCATTGAGAGCCCACAAGCGTCTTCTTGAACACCATGCAATTAGGCAATCCGAAGTTAGTTAATTGTTATTAGACATTTTTTCTTCAGATCAGTGATAGAGGTATTTATTTGTATTTCTTATTCGCAACTGTCACGATAGTCAGTGGCTTGAATATGCTTACATGGGAGCCAAACAATAATAAACCAGATTTTTATATTGATTTGCCTTATACACGCGTATGTAACCCAACACGCATCAATAAATGAAGGAAAACGCCTGTGATAAGGGAGACGGAAGAGTATATCATTCAATCAAGTTATTAAAAAGTATTTAATTCACTTCCCCGCTAAATAATGTCAGACTGATGTTTGTAAGAACATACAACCATCACCCTCTTGACCTATTATCCCTACTAACATGATTTATCTTCATCATTGTTTCAGAACTTGGTTTTATTGTAGGATGCATAGCCTATTAAGTGACTTTCAACTAAATAGCAGACATGGTTATCATTTAGAATAGACTGGTTCCCTAAATTGTGCCTTGTGTTATACATGTCAATTGTTTTACTCTTTGTCTGTACTGCTGAGGCTAGTAAGTTTGTTTAGCTTTGCACAACTTTAACCCTTTAACCAACAAAACGGCCAAAAACGCCCAAATAAAGCTTCAACAGCCTAAAATATCTTCGGTCTGTCTCAATAACACCATACAAATATGGATATCATTGGAACCGGTTCATTGACCACATTGTGATGGTTACAGTTATGCCCTGTGCCAATGCATTCTCTTATATATGCGAGTCGACCATAGGTCGCCTCGCATATATATGAGAATGCATTGGCCTAAAAAAATCTTTTTTACCATTTTTTCTTACCATTCTTTAACAATTTTATAATATTTTCTTACATTTTTTAACATTTTTTATAATATTTTTCTACATTCTTTGACAATTTTATCATTTTGAATATGTGTTAAGCCAATGCATTATCTTATATATGCGAGGCGACCTATGGTCGACTCGCATATATAAGAGAATGCATTGGCACAGGGCCGTTCTGTTGGGTAAAGGGTTAAACCAATCATGATAATGCAAAAAAAAAATGGACATGAGATCAATGAGGATCAATGAGGATCTCAAAAATCAGCGAGGGATATTTTGAGAAAACTCCAATGACTGAATAAGGGTCAGATGCATGTTTTGCATAAATACAGGCAAAAATATCAAGAGATTTTCAACTAAGAATTTCTCTGGATCTATCCGTGAAAAACCCTTGAATTTTACATATCATCATCTTCATTTTTATATAATCTGAACAACTATTAAAAGAGGACAAACGCAATGGGTTTTAATACAGTTTAGAGGTTGAAATTTAGTTTTTACCCTCTATGTACCAAGAACTGCTAAAGTAATTAATAATTCCACATAACAATCCAATCAAAAAACAGCTTATTGTCCTGGCTATATGATACGAGAAAGCTTCATTTTGCCGTAAAAATGTTTAGCAGATTTGTTTTTTAATTTCATGATAAAACATCATACCCCTCTACATTAAAATGAAGAATAAAGCAGCCGCAGATATTTCAGCCAAATGAAAACGAGAGGTGGGCTGTCACAATGGGACCATATGGGATATGGCTACCCCCAGCCAATGGCGGAAATGTATCACGCACTCATGTTATGCCCTGGAAAGGTAAGTCGGACGCACTAATAGATGAACAGACTGACATGCTGATCGGTCTCTGTGGAAAAAAAAATTCAATTGACCGGGAAATGCAGGAATACAATATCGGGGCAGCGTCTTGAGAACATTTCTTAACTCCACACAAAAAGTCACTGGACCTCATAATCGCAGTGTGCATAGGTTGCCATGGTACTAAAAATCTGTGACAAGCTTCACAAAAATTGACCGAAAAATGAAGGAATAAAAGCTCTTTAAAAGTTGCGTCTAAGGGCGGACAGACAGACGGCCGAACCATTTGATTCCTATATACCTCTTCCCATAACTTGTTACGGAGGTACAACAAATGTTTGCATGCAGGCTTGTCAACTCAAGCAAGGGACAATTAACTGGAAATAGGAAACAGTATTAGTCTATAGGAGATAGCTGGTCGCCTGGGAATTCGGCTTTGGACCTGATGTGACCTAAAACTCACCTTAGCCCAGTTAGGCAGTTCCTCAAATATAATTTTTTTGTTGTATGAGTGGCTGAGTTTCTAAATGATAATAATATAACCATGAATTTTCTTGAATCAAGAAAAATAATGTCTTCCCTAGTATTCTTCAAATTGGTATCATGGATATATAAACTGCACTTTTGAAAGTGTTACCGGAACAAAAAAATTCCCTATTTTTAATGCCATAAAAGTATAGTAAATGGGGTTATAATTTCCAACAAGTTAACGCTTCTTAAATATTAGGTCATAATAATCGCTTGTACCAAATTTCAAAAAGAAATTCCGTACAGGTTTTGAGAAAATTTTGAAATATCAGGACATTTTGGCAAAACGTGCATCTGTGCCTTAAAACTCGCGACCTACTCAGCTCGTCCAGACAGCATGTCAGTGCAATTAGGGGAAGTGGATCCCACATCAAGCCAAATGAGAGGGGAACTATGGAGGTAGTATATAACAGCACCCAGTTATGAATCCCCATGCAGCATGAACCACAGGTACTGTCTTCGAACAAAATTACCCCATTCCCAAAAGTACATAATATAGACTCTCTTATAAGAGAGTATGTACTTTTTGGGAGTGGGATACTTGGAACAAAATGATCCCATACCCAAAAGTACATAAGAGAGACTCTCTTGTGAGAGAGTATGTACTTTTGGGAGTGGTGTACTTGGAACAAAATGACCCCATTCCCAAAAGTACATAAGAGAGACTCTCTTATAAGAGAGTATGTACTTTTGGGAGTGGGGTCTTTTTGTTCCAGGTATCTGCGGCTGAACCGTTAGCTAATGCGCCTCTACAGAGCAGGCACTTGTAGTAATTAAACTCGGTGAACACGGTGCGTTTTGGTGGTAAGCTCGTTCTCGATTGGTGCAAAGATCAATATGCAGATATGTCGGCTGGATTAGCCTGCTGGTTTCGGCGATTTCACTGGTGTTCCTGCAATCCGCACCACGAGAAATAATGCACGGTTTAAGGGGTCTTGCTGAATTGGTATGACGTTGGTGGATCCTGCTGAATTGCTATGCTTGCTTGTTGTGGATTTCCCTCCTAATGGTTCAGTAATACATTATTTAGTTGAGTAAAATTATCTTATTGATATAGAGTGTATGAATTGATAAGAACTGTGGAGACAGATGTTAAAATATCACTTGTTTCTATTGTGATAAAACAAGTTTTGTAAGATGAGCATGGTATATTTATAATATACATAATTATGCTATGATACTGATGGGTCCTGCTGAACTGCTATGACGCTGGTGGATTCTGCTGAATAGATATGGCGGTGGTGGGTCCTGCTGAATTGTTATGATGCTGGATGGGCCATGGCGATGATGTTAAGAACAAGTACCGCTATGTTTTCTAAAGTTTTAATTTGTTGCGGTATTTGGCTAATCCTAGCGATTTCAGCAAAAGCCAGTGTCTGTATGAAACATTTAAAAACATATATACATTTATAAATATTCCAATGCTGGTGCATCTCGCTAGTGTTTGGAATACGACGGGAACAGATATCGCAACCATGATCGGTAGGGCAACAACCAACAAAGATTTAAATGTTTTTTTTTTTACATAAATAGTGGCTTTTCCTCGATTTGTTCAGATCATCCAAACATCGCGAAAATTACAACTTTAAATAAAATAACGATAGTGTTTTCTTAATAGTATCGCTTCACCCTATACCAGTTATATCATCAGAGCAATTAACAGGACCCAACAGCACCATGGCAAGTCACCAGGACCACTTAACCAGGTGTATATCACATATTGTTTGTTCATATGAAATGCCTATGTACACATATGTCATATACCATCATGCTAAAAGCGATTTCAAGATGTTTTAAAATTTTCGTACATAAGTGAGACAAACGGTTTTTATTCACATCGCATCGAGAAAGTACTAACAATGAACGCTCTTTATCAGTTCATGCTAAATCATTATCATCAGCCTGTTGATGGTGGTCCGAAGAAGATGAGTACAATAGTTTGGGTTATTATCATGGGTTGCGGTCCGTCACCCCCGGGTAGGTTCGCCAACCGTTTTCTTTCGAACTCCCTACGGGCCACATCCCTCATCCGATCGTCACAAAAATTCATCTGAATATGTGGCTGTAGTTCTGTAGATGGGAGCCAACACATGGTTCCGAAATTAACAGTTTATACCACGAACAGGAACGTTCAGATACATCATCTTTAGGTATCGAAAAACCAATGTGTTCCTTGCTGACCTTGAAACCACAGACCCCAGACATGTCTACAATTATATCAAGTCCATGACCTCGTCAATAACAGGAAATACCCAGTAAACATATATATAGACTCGGGAATCATGGGAAGTCACCGAGTAAGTGCCGTATATACCGGTACGTTAAATACTATTGTGCGGACTTATTATGCCACAAAAGACTTATAAATAATCGAATTAGTAAACAACGGTTCTAGCACGGAATAATACATATGGTAAATATAAAGAGCGTTTGTCTCAATTATGTGAGTGAAAAACTGTATCTTCCTAAAAATCTACATATCAGAATCTATAGAATAAAATAGAATAGAATCGAATAGAATAGTTCTTGCAATACACAAAATATATAGGCAGTTGCAAGTTACATAATGATTAAAATGATTATTGCATTTAATAAATTTTATATGCAAAGCATCATCATTGACCATCACCATTATCGCGTCAGGTTTTTCTCTGTAAATGTAAAAAAGATTTCAAAGATCCTTCTGCGAAAGAACGACCAGGTCGTATTGCATACGGTATTTATAATCTTTGCGTCATCATTTCTCATAATCATTTAAATTTTTTCAAAATCGTTCATTTTCCAAAATTCACATTCATAATCTTCAAATATCTCGAATTAGACTTTGCAATATGCACTGATCGATGATGGTATTGTGACAAGTTAAGGAAATTTCGCTGTATATTTTCCTCAGGAGTTCTTTGATGGAATTCCTTTCAATTCTTCCCTAGACTTAAAGGAACATTTAATTGCTGTTAAAATAGTCACATCCGTTAAAACCGACATAAACAGAAAGACTATTAAAAATAGACATATTTTGTTCTTACACCAATCATAAATAACGCGTAACCATAGTATGCTATTGTCATGTTAGTACGATTTGTTATGTAAACAAAAGCCAAAAACGTTACACAACCTGTTTTTTGTTTACAGAACAAAGCACATGAACGTGACAATAACATACTATTTACGCGCTATCTATGATTGGCATAAGAACAAACTATGTCTATATCTATATTCTTTCTGTTTATGGCAGTTTTAAGGGTTACGACTATTATAATAGCAATACGCACTGCGAAGGCCACCCATGCCTTTATTATTACACATTGGCATTAAATCTGATCGCACACTATACATATACTACCGACGCTGTCTTCTGGTGATATATAGATGTGTGTTAAGCATCCAAAACCAATTTGTTCCATGAAACCACAGACCCCAGACATCTCAACTATTGCCAGTTCCACGACATCCAAAACCAATTTGTTCCATGAAACCACAGACCCCAGACATCTCAACTATTGCCAGTTCCACGACCCTGTCAATAACCGGAAGGAGCCAGTAAACAGATATATCAACTCTGGAATTATGGGAAGGCACCGGACCAGTGATCCATTATATGAGAGCTTCGTTTGTCTAACGACTAAGATGACAGCAGTTGATCGTTTTGTTAGGAGACGAGTGCTCTCCCTTATTGCCCTGGCAGACTTCATTGCCGGGGATTATATATGGCGAACGGTGAATATTCATATAGATTCCAATTTCTAACCCACACCAAATGCTCGTTCGCAGACCGCCATCGCTGTAGATCCGCTTTTATATATTGCCGTTGGACCACTGGAGTCAGGGACGTGGCTAGAGGGTCTTCGTTGGACCATCCCCAACTTGGGTTGGTACTTGTCCAACTGTTGGACATATTTAAACCTGACACACCCCTGAAGTTGGGACATTTCCATATGATGACCATTTCACACCAATAGTTTGACCAACAGTAGAAAAAATATGCTGGTGTTGGTCTAAAACAAGATATTCCCCCACTAATTACTGGCTGAATATTCAAAAAATGAGAAAATTATCAACCTAAATATGTTCTAAAATGTCCAACTATAATGTTATGTCAGGCATGAAATTTCCAACCATTAAACATATTTTGACCAAAGCAAAGTTGGATTTGGGGGGGGGGGGGTAGACAACTCAACAAGCCCCTGTCGTCACATCCCTGTCTGGAGTATATAGAAGTATATATTACACGCATTGCACGGTATGCAAGGAGGTAGTGCGATGTATATACTGAACCAGATACAGGGTATTTGTTCGCAGGCTCCCAACGGTCTAATTGTGAATCAGACAATAATTGATATGGTCCATTTAGATAGAGTCGTCTAGTTATCAATACTGGGTTTCCAACTTTCCACCCATTGAACCAGACCAAATTGCCAACTTCTATCGGGTACCTCGAGCTTTCAAGGTATGGTGCCCAACTACATGTAACTTGCCACACCTGTTGTTGGAAAAGAAAGTTCTAACTGCGGGAGGTTTCAGTCTAACTATTCTCTTCTATGTTAAAAACGACATTCTTTGTCGTGCGGTAAGTGGTGGTTTGGAAACTCAAACTGTCAGAAATAATTTAACAATATCAACCAATTTTTTAAGTGGAAATAATTTTAGACGAAAAGTATAATAAATAATTCCGACCCTTCCAAAATGGCTGGTGTGTCTGCTGGTAATTATTTGCACTATTACGAAGGTGGTCATGCAATGAAGAATTACAAACGGTGTAAAACTATGAGTGCTGTATATGAGATTTCTAATTATAAATATAACAATAACTGCAAAATTCAGTCCAACAGATTGCATGTAATATTAAGACGAGATTTGCTAAAACAAAGTCACTGCACTTGTTTAGAGTTTCTGACAATTATACAAACTTCCAATCTTGACAGAGATTGGCTTGTGGCAAAGTTGCTGAAAATGTGGCGTATTTATCTTTAATAATAAAGCTAGCCACGTCCACAAACTTACAACTTTCGGAATTATGGAATATATCTCTACTTTCGGTTGAATGGTGTTTGTTATCCGAGCTAAGGCAACTCAGACGGTATTGCCTATTGATTCTTGTGAGATATTTCAAGTGCTACGGTCTGTGTGTTATTGGGGTACGAAACGGGTGACCAAATTGGCAGCGTAACACAGACGGGCTATGTAAATATTTGTCTATGAAAGCATAATATAGTGGTTTATTCATGCAAAATATTTAGATCGATATTTTGTCTTGATGAAGATTGCTAAGAAGATGGAGTTCTCTCTGTTGCTATGATCGGAATTCACCTTAAGTTTCTGTTCTTAAAATAGACCGTCAAACTATCCCGCGAAAGATTGTATGTATTATACCAGAAACAAAACAAAATAAAATAAATATTCTTTAAATACTAATCCGGACACGTGTCTTCGATTCATATTTTTTACTATTTTATACCACGGAAACTATATAAAATTTATTAGGAAGTGATAGACCATCTTTAATACTAAATGTATTAATACATATATAGCATTACATCATTATGGCTTGGTTAAGGGTGGACTAGCATCCGCTCAACGTTATACCAACTAACTTGTACAGTAGATTGGTCGATTTTGGTGATGTGACATTGTTGAATTGTGCGTTGTTCATATCTCGCGCCAAGTTGTGATCCTTGAGCAAGTTCACCCGTACTGTATACTCTTCGCACCACTCACGCGTTAAACGAGTACCAGTCAGCGTATCATACTGATCAGTGTCAGCGCATGTTCTGATCAAACTAGAGCAGCTCCTGCAATGACTGCAGCCGGTTCAGTGGCTGGCTTGTACAAATAATTGGGGGTAACATTGTAATGTTTAAAAGCGTCTTAGAGCACACGAAGTATGCATAGACACTATGCATTCACAGTGTGTGTGACCAAGAAGCCAAAAAAAAAAAAATAGCCGCAAAAAAACGTCGATAAATATAACCAAGTGGCGACAACGTTGAAGAATTTTAGTCTCTTCTGGTTTGGTGCGAATCGAAGCAGACCTGATGATAACTTGGGATCTTGGTAAGGTGATGAATGTCAGCATCGGCTAGTGAAACCTACGTCAGTCATGTCAGGGGTCAGCGAGATTCCCGCCAGTGGGTCGAGAGTTCACGACAGCCCATCTCAGTTCATTTGTATGATTAATTTGCTATTGATAAACCTTTATTGGAGACGGCAGTGACTTATCTCGAGAACTCACGCAAAGTCCGAGACTTGTCATTTGATTCCTCTGTCATATTGATTTTATGACCGGCACATAACTTATCTACATGGGGGACTAATTATTATAAAAAGATGAGTTCGATGGGACATAATTCCCCTTAACACCGTGATAACATTTTCTGGCTAAGGGGTTGTTTACATTGCTGTAGATATGTATACAGATCAGTGTGAAGTCACGTGTCACAGATTGCTGTGATCACAACATGATTACTAATAGTGAACGCGCGCTCATCAATACTCTGGTAATTGACAATTCACTATGAGTCGTGTCAGTTTAGGCCAGACAAAAACAAAATGAATCAGCAGACCAATGCAGTTTATTCTTACACCAGTTGATAATGGTTATGCTATGCTTTTGCGGTCGCCCTGTTGTTCACTGAGTGTACTAAGGTATTACCAAACTCAAAGAAGAATAAAAGGTCGGCCAACCACAGTGTCCCCCGACAACGTGGCAAGTCGATGGCCGCTTTGTTAAAGAAATTTAAAAAAATGTTGATGGCCGCTTTGTTAAAGAAATTAAACCAGAGTTTCAAATCTCTACATTTAAAACTGTAGGAGGAGTTGATTACACCATGAAGGTACCCAATCTCATCCAAAAGGCAAAAATGTTCCAAATTTTCTAAGTCGAAACCCCCCCCCCCCAAAATATGGAAAAAAATATATTTTTGATTAGCTATATAGATGTTGCAAATCACCAACATGTTAGGAACAATATCCCAGAGTTTCAAATCTCTACGTTTAAAACTGTAGGAAGAGTTGATTATACCATGAAGGTACCCAATCTCGGACGCACGGACGCACGGACGCACGGACACACGGACGGACGCACGGACAGACGAACGGACGGACGCACGGACGGACGTACTGGCCAAAGTATACTTGTGGGGTGACTGCACATACCCATGAATACTTGTGGGGTGCGATCTTTTGTTTGAGTAAATTGTGGGGTGCAACCCACAACTGACGATTTTTTAAAGAGCGTATTTTTAAAGAGCGGGAACGTCGGGGGACAACAAATATTAATAAGATATACTGTACAGTAAACACTTTACTTAAAGTTATTTGTCACCACACGCACCAGCACACATGTTCTCGCTTACACGGTGTGAAATACATGAGTTGAAATGACAAAGAAAGATTAAGCACATTCGCCAAACCCGAGTAACAATTAATCAAATCAAATTTGCCTGTCGCAATGCCTCGGTGTTGACCGTGACTTATAACGGATACAATTTTTGCTCACACGAACGAATACCGTTTTCTTTCTGTGTGCATTTCTATATCAACCCGTTTACACTAGTATGCGTGTAGAACTGTATACATATCTACAGCAATATAAACACACCCAACACCGATACAAAAAAGCCGAATGTGTTTTGTATGAGCTAACGAGTTTGCAATGCAAAGCGACCATAGGAGACAAAATGTAACCGTTATGTTCTGGTTGGGCAAATCCTAACTATGGAACCTTGATTTGTAAAATCGAAATAGTTCGTCGAATTAATTATACCCCCCGCAACGAAGTTGTGTGTGGGGGGGGGGGGGGGGGGGTATACTGGAATCAGCTTGTCCGTCCGTCGTCCGTCCGTTTTGTCAGGAGTATTTCTCAGTCGTTTTTGGATAATTTTCCGTGAAAGTTGGCACAGACATCAACCACCATGGGATCATGAGTACCTGCGATTATGACGTCTGTCCGACATTGTTTGGTGGAGTTATCCCCCTTTTTCGACTTAGAACATCTTCGCAACATGCATAATTTTGTCCGAGCTTTTATTCCTACATTTCCCGGTCAATAGGTTTAAGATTAGGGTTAGGGTTGTGCACCTGCAAGTTGAACTGTTATTTTATTATTTTAAATAAAAGTTTACTGACATGTGAAACATCTTAGTATTTTAAAGACACGGGGGGGGGGGGGGGGGTATAATTAGTCCCATTTGGACAGTCATGCACACCTCTAGTTGAATTTGTCTTGAAATTTGGTTTAAATATATTGTATTTCCCCTTTATAGTATAATCCACATTTCAATGAATACTAAACATTACAATTGGTAAAATTAAAGGGGTCCCCAAGACACTCGCAGTGGGTAAATGTGCAAAACAAATATGAAACTTTGCAAAAAACATCATCACTAATTAAGAAGATAAACTTCGTTCTTATTATTGATGGTTCTCCAAACAACGAAATTTCGCGTTGTTGAAACCATTGTTATAAAAACACACTGTTTCACTAATTTGTGAACAAACATCGCTATTGGTGTCGTAAATTTTTAGTCTGAATATCATTTTCAGAATCTTTTCAATGCGGTGACCTTTTCTCATGTTTGCCGTCAAATTTTTATTACTTCTTTTGTATCTTATTGCAATAAATGAACTAAATTTAAATAAAAATGGTTTTGACATGAAAAATCTCACTATTGGAGTGTTATTACGTGCGTTCGCGCAACAGTATGGCGATCAGACAGATTCGTACCTTGGTGTCACTCTACTCCGTTTCACTCCATGACGTCACCAAACACGACGTAAAACCTCGTGGCGTTCTGACATTTTTACTGTGCCGCGTTTTTGCTATGTTTATTTTATGTGTTTTCGATTATTTGTTTGTCGCCGATATCGCCATTTGTCGGGATTCCCTGTTTCTATATTTAAAACTGGCATGCTCGTAGTGAGCCTCGGTTTCGATTTTTTCTCCCAGGTCAAAATACATCAGAGTTATGACAAAAATAGATCGACCTACATTTTCTCCATCAGAACTCTACATCAAAGAGTATACAGACTCCTTCGGGACCTACATAGACTCCTTCATTTGGGTATTTTTACTTATAATTGGGAAGTTTTATCATTTTTGGTTCGTGCGAAGACCTCTTTTTATCATGCGGGAAAAGAGACATTCAAAACGCGATTTCGTATTTCGACGCAATAGGCTGAATAGCCTAACCTTCAACCGAGTTCGGGGTCAAATACGACGAATGACGCAACACAAAACAAAACGCGTTTATTGACACCGTTTGAAGATTTTATTATTACATAAAATGATCGTTATTGATTAATTATTGATTAATTATTGATATTTATTGTTGCATATTGGCTGTTATCAATATTTACACAAATGGTATTAATTATTTCTTATAATTGCTCCTTTGGTCAACTTTGACTATCGGAAAATGAAAATGAAAATATGCCGCTGAAAAAAGAAGTAATCGGTATTAAAGTCTCATCCTTTCGGCAACATGGAATTGGTTTTAATTACTTAAATGATTAATATAGTTATTTGCCTTTTATCTGTGATGAAATGAGAAATGGTAATTGTCTTGTTTTGCTAACATTAAATTAAATTAAATACAGTAAAATACAGTGAAATTATTTTTTAATTATTTTTTATTACATTTTTGCGCACGTTGGCATCTCTCTGAGTGCATTCTAGTTAGTAATGCAAATAAGAACAAAGTCAATCTTTTCTTCTTTTTTTTTCGTGTGCTTGTTGATAGTTGTTTTACAGACTTTTATGTTATTTTGCATGATCCCACGGTGTCAGACCGGTTTTCCGAAGACCTATTACTACGAAGGCCCACAACTCCGAAGACCCGATTCTCCGACGGCCCACAACTTCGAAGACCCGATTCTCCGACGGCCCATAACTCCGAAGATCCGATTCTCCGAAAGCCCATAACTCCGAAGGGCCGATTCTCCGAAGACTTATAACTCCGAAGACCTATAACTCCGAAGGGCCGATTCTCCGACGGCCCATAACTCCGAAGGTCCGATTCTCCGAAGGTCCGATTCTCCGAAGATTTTGTTTTATCGGGGTATTATCGTTTACTAAATAGTGTACAGTCCAGTGGCGAAGCCAAGGGGTCCCAAAATTCCCACTGCCCCCATTAAACATCTACTTGCTATTTCAGACAATATGGGCCCCTACCAAAACATGTCCAGTGTCATGTAAACGCCCGGAAATCGTTCATGGGGCATCAAAATATTCAAACTTTTCCTACTGCCCCCACCTAAATGGGAATCCTGGCCCGCCACTGACTATACACCAGATACTATAACGTTACGTTGGCCCATGATATGCCAGAGTAAAATGTACAGGGGTGAACGGGGAAGAACTTGTCGCCCCTGTGCATGTTAGTCTACTCTCACATTCTTGCAGCGTTTCGTTATAATATACCCGGTGCACACCAGTGGCGGGACCAGGGTTCCCATTTAGGGGTGCACATTAATTAGCATATGTGGGGGATATGTGGGGGATATATCATGCATATGATATGCCGAAAGCATATCACGAAGGCCTTTGGGGAGCGCATACATGGGAGGGGTCGCCCCCAATCGTTGGTCCGGGGGCTCCCCTGGGCAGGAACACTGTGAATATTTGAATGCCTAGGAGGGATTTCCTGACGTTTACATGACATTTGACATGTTTTTTGGGGGCGGTCATCCCTAGGGCCCCATTGACCCCGCCACTGGACTGTACACAATTTAATAAGCGATAAAACATGATCTTCGGAGAATCGGACCTTCGGAGAATCGGACCTTCGGAGAATCGGCCCTTCGGAGTTATAGACCTTCGGAGTTATGGGCGTTCGGAGTTATAGGCCTTCGGAGTTATGGGCTTTCGGAGTTATGGGTCTTCGGAGTTATGGGATTTCGGAGAATCGGGACTTCGGAGTTATGGGGTTTCGGAGAATCGGGGCGTCGGAGAATCTGACCTTCGGAGAATCGGACCTTCGGAGTTATGGGTCTTCGGAAAAACGCTACGTAACCGATCCCACTTCGAAGGCATTGATTCGAAAACACAGATTTTGGTATTAAACCATGGTTTATGGTGCATGGCCATTTGTAGAGGCGTATACTGATTTCGGTGGTATGTTATGTAAAGAATGTAAACTGAGTTCATCGCATGCTAAACTAAACATCTCAAAATTAGTATGTTTTCCCTGACATATTGCAGTGTATCTCAAGAATTCTGAGACCGATTGTCGGGAAATGTTCAGTATATTAGGACTGAAGGAGTGAGCTAATGTCAACCCGCTGAGAGCCGTCATGTTTGAATGAGCACCGTTTGTTAGGATGTAGTACTCATTTAAAAGTCACAAAACAGTTATGAGGGTAGAATTTTCATTTAAAGACTCATGAATAAAAAAAAACTCCATCAGTCCGATATGGTTTTCTATGAGAACATTTCTGCAAAAAATGCCTTGCAAACTTGCCAGTGGAGCGAACCCAGCGATTTTTTGTATTTCGAAAAAGTTGACGCGTCCCATTCGCTTGGTGTGCCTTCAAGCATTTAACCACTGAGTTACCACTCACAGTACTATGTCTATATTATTAGTTGTAAGATATATGGTGGTCACACATAAGAGATTATCTTCGCAAAGTTTCATCGGATTCTTATTACCACATCTGAAGATATCCTCAAATATATCATTGGGTCTATACACTACGATTGAAGTGTTGTATTTGGGGCCTGTTAAAAATTTCCCAATTTTCATTTGTAAGTCGGCGTTTAATTTCAGGGCTCGGCAGCAGATACATTTTGTTTGATGTTTGTGTTGTGGGTATATAAGAAAGGAAGGGTTGACAGAGAGATATAGAGGTAGCGCTGGACATTTGCAGTGTGAGGTAAAGCCCCAGATTGTGAATTTAATGACGCTACATCACACAGCGGGCTAGCATAACTAAATTCACCATCTTTGGACCTCATTCTGACAGACAGACATTCGCAAATATAGATTATTAATGGAAAACTCCTGCTTAACACGACATCAGTTTGAAATTTCATAAAAAAAGATATTTTTCCAACCATTATTTGGTATGAAATGTGTTGTGTGAGACCAAAATTCGATTATTTTTAAATTTTCAGTCAAAGTTTGGACTGCAGTTGTGATCAGTTTAAAATAATCCAATAATATGGGGTTGTATTTTGTTAGAAATTCCCCAACACCTATGAAAGCTTGGGGTACCAGTTGGAAAAATCAAAGTGAAGGGAGTGCATGCAAATGGGAGTTCTATGGCTTAGTGATTCGATCTAGATCAGGGGGCATGATGCAGTTAGAAATATATGTTGGATATCCCCAACGGACCCTCTCTAGCAACGTCCCTGGCAGAAAATATTCACTACACTATAGCCTGGTGCTTTCAATATTGCTACTTTCAATTCGCAAGATAATATCACTCTAGCGGTTCAAGGTGTTGGTGTGGTATTCCCGTGTCATCTCGCCGATGCTCGTTGGCGACAGTAATTTGATAGACTGGAAGAACACGCACATCTCAAACGGCTTATAAATCATGGCATCAAAGTGGAGAGAAAACTTATTATCGAAGGAAGGGGAAATGCCACCCATGGGACGGCCAGAGAATCGTTCACTACGATTCTATTATCCGCGTTATAGACTACAGAAATTGCATCAGACTTGGTTTTATAGCTTTGATATATAGGTGGTGGGATCTTTTCAATTCTTTTGTCCTTGAAGCTAAAAAGCATCGTTCCGCGATGAGTGTTGTTCCATTACAGGATAGCAATTTTCTAGTCAAAGTGCACGAACAATCTACGTCGGGGGTCTTGGAAGTTGATCGAGAAATAGAATACTTTTGGATCTCAACTCTGTTCACCTATAGATTTATAATATATTATAATCTTGCAACGTTTGTATATGTACGAAGAACATAAAAACTAAATAACAACACCTATCCACATTCATGCGCAGAGAAGTGTCCCGTTTCTCCAACAGGTATTAGGCACAATTTTTTTTTTAATTTAATCAAAATCTCGGAAAGGTATCTATCTCATTTTTTATAGAGGTCAGCATTTTTCTCTATAAAAGCAACATTTTATTTTTTATTGATCTGTAATTACAGCACTATGTGACCAAATAATCATAGTTTTCAAAAAAGTTTGGTTCGCCGTCATATTTGAGATTAGTGAACATAGAAAAACATTTAAAGTTGATAAATCAAATTTATTTGGTTGGTACCCGAAACGTCCGTCCAATGAAAAATAAAAAAAATCAAACAATCCAACAACTAAATCACCGAAATCTATACTCTAGTCATCAAACTAAATAGCCCTATTGTCAAACAGACGTTGTTTCAAGAAGGACAGCTAATTTGGGTGTGGTACTCAACATACATCGAGTTTAATAACGATTTTTTTCTTTTTTCCTGTCAGTTTTACATGATTCTATTCTCGGGAGGCCATTCTGAAAGTGCGAAACAAACTCGAGAAACGCTGCAGTAAATGACTTCAAAATAAAATAATTTTACATCGATAAAAAAAAATGTTTTATCTAATTCCTTATCTAGTGGGTATTATATATCCACCGCATGATTTTTTGTCATTAAGAATGCCGACTATCAATTAAAAGAGAGATATTAAAATTAATTTAATAAAGTTCAAGTTAGTTTCGCTTTCAGTTTTGCAAAATGGCTTCCCGTGAATAGAAATCTGTAAAACTGACGAAAAGAAAGGACATAAATCGTTATTAAACACGATGTATGTTGACTACCACCCCCAAATTAGCTGTACTTCATGAAACAACGTCTGTTTGAGAATAGGGCTATTTAGTTTGATGATAATAGTATAGATTTCGGTGATTTAGGGGTTAGATTATTTGATTTTTTGATTTTTGATTGGACGGACGTTTCGGGTACCAAAAAATAAATTTCATTGACAACTTCGAATGATTTTCTATGCTCACTTGTTTAAAGTACGACGGAAAGCTAAACTTTAACAAAAAATATGATTACTTGGGCACATAATGCTAGAATTCCAGATCAATTTCATAACAAATTGTGCTTTTGTGAGGATGATTTTTTGACCTCCTATTTTCACTATCAGCCTTGATACTTACCTTTCCGAGATTTTGATTAAATTAAAAAAAAACTATTGTGCCTAATACCTGTGGTTTCTCCCACCCAGTTATACAAGTGTAATTTGGAATTGGAGGAGTGTTCAGATACGTAAACAGGCGACAGACAGAAAAACAAATAATACAAGAGCAGAAGGAATCTGAATGATTCATATTCGTTGGTGGGAAATGTTCAGAAAATAAGTTTACAAAGGACCATAGATCTATTTTTCCTATAATAGTTCATGCATGATACAGACAGACTTACATTGTATGTTATATTATAAAGTTATTATACAATCTTGTGTACAGTATGTGTTTTTCTTGTACGAGTCCAGGTTGTGGTGAACAGTCATATTGGACGAGACACGCAGTGTCGAGTCCAATATGACTTTTCACCACAACCTGGACGAGTACAAGAAAACCTCATACTGTACACAACACTGTATAATGACATTTTTATTATCCATCTGTCTGTTTATCCAAATTTTGGGAATAAAACGTTTGTGGTTATTTTTTGGTATTTGTCGGCACTTAATTCTCTATAAAAGCCTGTATTTGATCATCAGAAAGCATGATTTGGAACAGTAAACACGGAAATGAAAAAAAAACTGCTAAATCCACCAGTGTTGCGCGCGCATCACAATTTCACCGATTCATTTCGCAGTAGTTAATTCGTGACGTCACATAGTCCCGATAAAAAGTCCAATATGACATTCGGGAGTCCAATATGACTTTTCCCGGATTATCACGTGGCGGCTTTTGCCCAATCAGAAATAGTGTTAGTTAAGGGATGGATAATAATAAAAGTTATTTCACATGAACCCATTTTAAATGCCGTTTGTCACATTAAGATTTTTTAACAAGTTTTTCTGCATATAAAGTCCGTATAAAAGTATCTGATGTATAAATGGTCGCATATTTTGATCCCCGGAACAAGGCCGAGACGCATCAAAAGCGAGCACGATCTGGAAAATTATCATGCCCTATATCCAGTGGGGGGGGGGGGGGGGTCAGAAAATTATTTCATACCGTGTCAGGGGGGGGGGGGGGGGGGGGGGTGGTCTGCAATTTTTTTTCCGAACACTAGGCGGGGTGGTGGATGGTTCAGCAACCAGCTAACACAATTTTTCCTGTAGTCATTTTTCTTCAAAATAATGGGACAACAGGTTTTAAGAATGCTTCAATTATGCAATGCTCAGGTTTAAATAGACTATTCAAGACACCATAATAAAATATAACATAAAGGTGCTAAAACAAACTTTAACCGATTTCAGCGATATTCGGTACATGGGTCTAGGATCACCTCTGAATGGGAGCAGTCAAATTTGAACGATTTTCGATGAAAAACATGGCCAACGCCAGCCATCTTGGATTTTACTCTTTGTATCACTAAATCATTTAGCACACCCTACAGAGTTTATCCCTCATCCGATCATCACCAAATGAATCATATGAATCCTCGGTGTGACCTCTCGATGGGTGCCTACCATTTTTTCCCGAATTCTGTAAAAAAAAAACATGGCTGCAAGCGGCCATCTTGGATTTTACTCTTTGTATGACTAAATCCTTTAGCACATCTTACAAGTCACATTTCTCATCCAATCGTCACCAAACTGCATATGGATCTTTGGGGAGGCATCAAGAAAGGAAGCCTCCATTTTTTCCCGAAATTTGTTTTAAACAAACATGGCCACCAGCAGCCATCTTGGATTTCAAATGTGAATCCATCAGCACAACCTACAGGCCCACATTTATTGGAGAATTGCTCTGAAACTTTAGAGCCATAAGTAGGAATGCTTCTATAATCACGATACGGAACATAGATCCGATAAGATCAGGACAACTAAGTAAAATAGTCATTTGAAGCAGTTTGAATGGGGTGGGCCCCTATCTCAGAATCGGAAAAAAAAATAAAATTAGGGGCGGGGGTGGGTACCCAGTGGGCGGAAAAAATATATAAGTGTCAAGTGTCCGGAAATTGTTTCTTACACACCCCCCCCCCGATATTTATTTAACTGGCCAATTTTCCGACCATTTTTGGACACTTATGCTGTCTGTTTTCTATCAACTACCTATTATACAGGCTGGTGTATGCGATTACAGCCTAGTTTGACTTGGCAGTGATTGCTTAATATGCAAATGTCTAAGCGTTTTATATTTTAGACTGACATATAACGGGTATTTAGTAAGTTACAACAAGAACAAGAGCACGCCGTCGGGGCATGGCATAATATGCCCGTTTCTGGAGTAGAGTGGGGCAAGGTTTAATTCATTTGTTTAAAATCCTATAACTCTGGTAAAAATGGTCGGATCGGACTCAAATTCGAACTTGACCTGAAAAATCATGTGGACAGAACCCATATTTTAACTCGATATGTATACCAAATTTGGTTCAGTTCACTCGATTCAATCTAAAGCTATCATCTGGAAACCGCATATCAGGTAAAATCTAAGTCGAAAAAGGGACATAACTCAGTCAAAATCATGCGAACGAAACCCATATTCGAACTTGATCTGTATTTTGGGGTGGTAAACTATATAACATACCAAATTTGGTTCTGTTCACTCGATTCAATCTAAAGTTATCATCCGGAAACCAAGAGCGGACGGGCGTATAAAAATATACACTGACTGTCTAAATACAGTTTTGAAGTTAAAACCACATGGCGTTTTCTGCTCAAAAATAGACATAATAAGATTCGCTTTTGAATTTTTCCCGGTATCGAAATAGGTCGATAAATACTTGAACTACTTTTTAAGGACATTCCATGCCCCAGAAAGAGGTGTGAAGTCATAAAAAATACAACTTTGCACACGATGTTTGGTCCCCAAAACAAAGAACAGCCATGCTGTGCATGGCATGGAACAGAAAAGAGCGTTCGTGTTAGTCTATATTCCTGATATGGTAGAAATAAAAATGTTGCGAAAAAATTTAAAAAGCTGGGAAATGGCTGAGATATGTCGCCCGGCACGCGACAGCTAGGACAATCAGAAGCCGGGAAAATAGGGAGGAGGTTAATAAAGGAGTTTAGAGAGAGAGAAGAGAGAGAAGAGAGATACAGAGAGAGAGAGAGAGAGAGAGAGAGAGAGAGAGAGAGAGAGAGAGAGAGAGAGAGAGAGAGAGAGAGAGAGAGAGAGAGAGAAATAACAAATAAGAGTACCGTTCTATATGCAAAGCCACGATTCATTAATCAGGATTTACCGTTTATATTTCACTTCTTAGAAATTCTTTGAAGTCTGAACATATTTATCCGAGACGAATCAATGCATTCATAGCGAGAAGTTAAATATTGTTCCCTTGGGAAATATTTTTAATGGCTGCGTTTTGTCACATTACTGTGTCACACGTGACCCTTGGGAAATATTAATTAATGGATTACCCTGTCAGTCACGATACAATTACGGAGTGAGTCGGAGATCGGGGGTGGGGGCACTTCACATGTAGGTAAATGCAGTATTAAAGATGCCCGGCCATCCGGCTATATTACGCCGAATTGGTTAACATTTTCTAAGCCAATATTCCGTTTACCGGGCGAAGGAAACTTGCAAAAATACTTGCATTCAGCGCCATTCGTAGCACATATATAGTTATAATGAAGATTTTAGTAATGAAAGGAGTAAAATCCAAGACGGCCGCTGGCGCCTATGCTATTTAAAAAACAAATTAGGAAAATATCGTCTCCCATCGAGAGGTCACCCGAAGATCCTTGGTCACGATCGGATGAGGGATGTAACGGATGTGCCATGTAGCATGTGCCGAAGGATATAATCATGCAAAGATCGAGTAACATCAAAGATGGCCAATGGCAGTCATGTTTTTAACGATTCGGGGAAAACAGATATGGCTCCGATCTGGAGGTCATCATGAAGAAGCATATAACGTTTGGTGATGATCAGACGAGGGATGTGATCTATAGTATGTGCCAAATGATTTAGTCATATAAAGAGTAAATTAAAAGATGGCTGCAGGCGGTCAATTATTTTTCATCGAAAATCGTTCAAATTCGATAGCTCTCATCTAGAGGTGATCCTAATCATGCCTGTAAATTTACAACACATTTCTTCAATATGCGGGCTGCAGGGTGTGTTGGTGGATTCAAATAATTTGAAATCCAAGAGAGCTGCTGGTGGTAATGTTTTTTAACGAATTTCAGATATAATCGATGGCTCTCATCTAGAGGGCACCCAGAAGATCCGTATCCGTATGAATTTTGGTGACGATCGGATGAGGGATGTGGGCTGTAGGGAGTGTTGAAGTATTTAGTCATAATACAAAGAGTAAAATCCAAGGTGGCTGCTGGCGGCCATTATTTTTAACGAATTTCGGAAATAATCGATGCCCCCATCTAGATGTCACCCAAAGATCCATATGAAGTTTGGTGGCGATCAGATGAGGGATGTGGTCTGTAGGGTGTGATTTAGTCATGCAAAGAGTAAAATTCAAAATGGCTGCAGTCTGCAGGCGGCCATGTTTTTCATCGAAAATCGCTAAAATTCGATAGCTGCCATCTAGAGGTGATCCTAAATATTCCTATAAATTTTCAAAACAGTTCTTCAATAAATGCGGACTGCAGGATGTGCCAATGGATTCAAATTTTAAATCCTAAATGGCTGCTGGCGGCCATGTTTTAACGAATTTCGGGGGGAAATCGATGGCTCCCACCTAGAGGTCACCTCGAAGATCCACATGAAGTTTGGTTATAACCGGATGAGGGATGCGGCCTGTATGGTGAGCCAAAGTAAATTGTTGACGGACGCACGAACGATGGACGCCAACCAATGGCAACAGCTCAAGCTTGACGTCGTCAAGTTGACCTAACAGAAATGGACGGTCCGATTTGACAAATCAACATCATTCGTATATGACACAGGCATAGCAAAAATTCACATACCCATCATATCAGGGGGGATTTTCCGGGCACGTATGACGGGGTGGGTGGGTGGTCGATGGGACCAACAAACAATTTTTTCCGCAACTCAATTTTTTGTTCTGCAAGTCTTTTTGACTGTTTTTGCAATGAGTTTGGCTTAAAACACATCAGAATAAGAGAAATACTGTAATTCTAACTGCTAAACTGACTGCAGGCAGTTATCGTGTTGTATTTTGTGGAAAATTTTGAAATCCAAGATGGCCGCTGGCAGCCATGTTCCTATTTACATGTCATTGTTAACATCCATGCCAAATACTATGCACAGAAATTCATATACAGCTGTTTACAGTGAATTCCCCCCGCAAATCTTTGTTTTATTATTACCACTTGATTTAGAGTTATCCATCTGCATCCGCATCTTCGTCCGTTTGAGCACGTGCTTTTGGCCCACAAACAATAGAAATAGCAAAAATCGATATCTAATCACCCTGAGCTTTAATGGGTGGGTTCCTCAACTCGAATCAAATATTTTTTACCCCCGAAGCCAAAGAAATAGTGATTTAGAAGCGTCTGATCGGATTGAGTACCTTTAACGATTACACGAAATGTTGATATACCGGCTTCATCTGCTCTGAAAAATACTTGCCATAGTCACAGCCATTTTCCAGCTGTTTTAAATTTTTCGCACAGACGTGAAACAAACGCTCTTTAGTGCTACAATATTAGGAATATAATAACACGGGGCGCTCTTTTCTGTCCCATGCCGTGCTGATGGCTGGTGTTTATTTGTGACCCAAACACCGTGTTCAATGTTGTATTTTTATGACTTCAATGCTTCTTTTTGGGACATATAATGCCCGTAGAAAGGTAGTTCAGGTATTTATCGACCTATATTTCGGTAGCTGGGCAAATTCAAAAGCGAATATTATATAGTTGTACATTGGAGTGCATACCACCAAGTGGCTTTAACATTCAAAAGATTATAATAAATGAAAAATACCTTAAATCAACATCATTCGTATGGTACAAGATCTTAATTTAGAACGCTCTTTATTATGTACCGATTTTCTGTTATCATGCATGGGAACATGGACGCACTATATAAGAGGCGATCATTGGAATTGTTCATAAGTTGACCAAATAAATCAAAATGTGTTAAAGGTACTCAATCCGAATAAACACCCATAAACTACTATTTCTTTGGCTTCGGGGGTAAAAAATATTTGATTCGAGTCGAAGATGAAGATGGATAACTCTAGAAACAAGTGGTAATACGGCAAAATTTCGTGAATACTCAAGTGATAATACGGCCATATTTCGTCAAACAAAGTGTTGATAAATAACACGTTTTGGAAAATTTTATACCATAGTTGACATATTTTGAAGAAATATTGTTGTTGTTGTTGTATCTTGGTGATATTGGGACCCTCTGATCGGATTGAGTACCTTTAAACTTCCTCTTTTGAAAGTCGATATCTGGTCATAAAACCTCATGTTAATGGATACGTGGTCCGATATAATTCTTTTCTTGTATAGGAAACGTGCAGATGGTTGTTTTATGATGTCAAACCATACACCTTTAACAGCAGCGCTGTTTAGTGGGCAGCGAAAGCATAACTTGTTCATAGAAGGTTTTCTGATTTTTTTTGTTGGAAATCCGACCAAAATTCATAACCTGGTCAAACGGCCTCTTTCGAAAAACTGCCTATATCCGACAATTAAAACCAGACATGCGTTGGATCATATGTATGTACATGTATACGCTCCATTTTAAACAATATGCCAACGATATGGAACCTTCTATATATATATATATATATGAAACGGGAAAAGCATGACATAATATGTCTACAGTTTCCACAAATCGAAATTTTCGCGGTCAAAACGTTTGAATAAATCAAGACAAGACAATTATCAAGATTTAGTTAATATACTGTTAAACATTTTTAATCTGTCCCCGTCTTCCCACAAAAACGCTCTTTATTTCTTGCCATAACATGAGAAAAATAACAACGAACGTTCTTTATCGTTACTATACAAAAATGCATGTTGTAAAAGGGACCCATAGCTGTGCTGAAGACAAACTGCTGATAGGCGCCAGTTTTCAGGAACCAAGTTAAAGTAACTGCGTTATAGTGCCCTGTGTACCCTTCAGCACATTTTCAAAACATATGTACCCTTCAGCACTTTTTTTGGTGAGAGTGACCCCCTTCAGCCATAGCTATTGTGATAATAGTGTGTCTATCGCGTCAAATTTTCGCTGACAAATTCACGTATCGACGTATCTTGTTCCTGATACACGTGATAATTAAAGGTACTCAATCCGATTAAACACCCTAAATTACTATTTCGTTGGCTTCGGGGGTAACAAATATTTGTTTCGAGTCGAGGAAACTACCCATCAAAGCTCAGAGTGATCAGTTATCGATTTTTGAAGTTTGTTATTTCAATTGTTTGTGGCTCAGAAACAAGCCGTCAAACTGTCAAAATTGCGGACGAAGATGGATAACTCTAAATACAAGTGGTACTACGGCCAAATTTCGTGAATACTCAAGTGATAATACGGCCATATTTCGTTGAACAAACTGTTGATAATAACAGGTTTTGGGAAATTTGATACCATATTTGACAGTGGTTAGCATTATTTTGTTGCAATTAATCGATTCTGATAACTATTAAAGCGTATTTTGAAGAAATGTTGATGTTGTTGTTGTTGTTGTATCTTGGTGATATGGGGACCTTCGGATTGAGTATCTTTAAAGCACGTAATCGTTTTATTTAATTTCAATTTTGAAGATCATCTACCTCATTAATCTTAGCAACTCAAATAATTCTCAATCTTACCTCCTGGGCTGACTTCTGTGGATCGATTTGTGCTTCGATTTTATCAAGAAAGAACAGAATGAGACAAAATCCTACTAATCCAAACACAGAATAAGCACAGATTAACTTCCACAAAACTTCTGGAATATCACTGCCTGAAACGAAAAACAAAGTCAAGCCATCAAGATAAATAATTTAACCATAAGCTGTCAATTAAGGGAATACTGTAAAACAATTGGTTGTCACTTAATTAGCCATTAAGTTAAAATGTCGATAACCTTAGTCGGTGTTTGCCAATTAATTGATAAATTTTTAATGGAAATATTTGGTGAAAACTAGACGCTTTTGACCAATAGGCCTATAGGCATATACAGGGATTAAATTACAAGAAATAACTCTTCTTAATGTTAATTTAAGATTTATTTAACCGTAAGTTTTACGACTAATTTACTCTAACGCGCGTGTGGGTTTGTCTTAATTTTTTTCGGTTATAATTGCACATTAAAACTTCAATCGAAAAGAGATATTTCTTAAATAATTCATGTCTAATCTAAATAAAATATGCATTCACAGAGTCATATTTTCTTTTGACTGGACGAAGGGCGGTCACCTGTCGGATGGTAGTTTTGACCATTGCCTGGCAAACTGTAGTCTTCGAACTATTACCCGTCTTGTGATGTCGCGGTTGACGCGAGGCGAGAATTGACGCAAGCGAACTATATGGTCGTGCTATATAGAGGATCTCCAACGAGTTTTGTTGGGATATAAGATCGTTGTGAATCAAATTTATCAAACCAGTTTCATAGAATCTTATATCCCAACATAACGAGTTGAAGATCTTGTATATCACATGGAAAAAACTAGAGCTTTATGTCTTTTTAACAAATCAAAATCCTTAAAAGAAGCTGCAAGATGCATACATTTATAGCGTTGGCTGAGACGCTTCATAACCGTATACGGCAGTATTGCGCTCTGGGGTTGCCGACGGAAAATATGGTCCCCCAATTTGCCTCTTTGTTTTTGTGTCTATTTTCGTTAATGCAACGAAGTTGAAAAAGAATTTAACTTTAATGAACAAAGCAATCATTTTGCATTGGCTGGTGTTAATGTCATGGGCGGCTTTTCGAAATAGTATTAATCCACCTGAATCAATGTAAAGACGTGTTTGCGCGATTCCAAGTGATATGTAGCATGCGTCTATTCATAGCTAGTGAGAGATATAAGGAAATACGTAATGGCTTTTTTTAATGATATAATAAGAGTTTCATGTGATATCTACATATTATATACAAATGGAGAAAACAGGTCAATACAATGTATGGGAATAAATCAATGCCATAAATTTGTACAAGTTTGTATTGGGCACGCCCGTTCTACTCTATATAGCAATTTGATAACGCCATTGGGATACCACAGACAGCGTACACCACACCGAGAAAGCAAAGATACAAGGATATAACTTATCCGCATTAGACAAAAACGATGTGGTTGGAATTGGTGCCACATATGTGCAATATCCGTTTAATCGTGGAAACACCGATGGTATTTTGTTCCTAAATCGTAAGTTCATGTACAAATAACAACCGAGGGGACATCTCGTCGCATCAGAACTATAAGGTCGTAACACCATTCTCATTCCAATCGTGAGAACAAATCCAATCCGATGGGCCAAACTATTTTTTCATTGGATGGCAAATATTCTCACAAACCAGTGACACAAATGTCGTATCTCCAGCGATCTTCACAATTATTCGTGCTTTTAGGTTGTATGTCCAACAGCAGCCAATCGGATGCTTCAGGTTGTCCACGTGACTTCTGTTTTGTGTTTGTAAATTCTCAAATGTGTGCTATATAGTCGTATCCCAATGTTAGTCACGTGATCAGTTGGTCGGTTGATTTAAATTTTGTGATTGTTCCACAAATTTCTGTATGATGATGCACATGAGTGGATATTCATAATGTAGAATAGGCACTTTTTAGTTCAGACACATGCGATTGCCACCATATTTAGCTTAATCTGTATTTATTAACACAACTTCCTTATAGCACGGAAACCAATCGTCATTGGCTTACGCATAAGGTCGTATCTCCAAACAAGTTATTGCTTTTTAAAAGAAAACGAGGGAGTAAACAGAACAAATATGTGGTTCAATGGATAGCTAATGTCAGTTTTCATTGGGATAAATACAACAATACGTCATGCTTTGTCAACATAATGAGAAATGTTTTCAGAAAACTTCAACCTTCATTTTCTCGGAAAGTTGAAAACGTGAGTTACGACCTTTAGCACTGATGCGACGATATATACTCTGTAATTTCGAAGTTTATTACTCAATTGCCTGCAACACATAAACAGCTGCGATAAATTGCCAAGGGAGGAGGTTGTCATGCCACATAGCACGAAAGGTTTCGTTTTACAAATCCCAGTGACGCACGCGTGAAATGAAAACAGAACAGGCTGCAGAATATATGTCAAAACGTATACTCTTGGGGTCGTGTTGTTATATTTGGCACTGATGTTATTCATAGATATACTACGTAACGATACAAGCCATCACAGTTCATTTGTTAGAATTATAAATCCACACAGCAAAGGTCTAAGAGCTAAATGAATTTAAATATTAACCGGTGCATACGCATAGAACGGTTGTAACTTGTATAGTGGTCGGGTTTGCCGACCAGATTTAGTAAGTGTATGTCATTCCCATTCAGTTAACATATTTTTATTGTCAATAAAGGACATATTAGACAATATGGATTGGAGCACAAGTGCTGGCTACTAACACATAACACAAATGCAATACACGGCAATACATGGCAATAGTTAACAATAGAATAATTATGCATATGAGGAAATAAAGTGGTTGCAATTGCACATGTAAAAAAAAAAAAAAAGATTATTTATTCTTCCCGGAAGTGCACGATTCGGCAACATCAGTGTTTCTATAAACTTTTGAGTACTTTTGTGCAATATTATACCAGAAAGAAACAGAGATGGAATCTATTAAAAGCTAATGCATCACTGGATAGTCAGTTAAAGCCCCACTTAATTTTCGAGGGACATTATACGCAACATATTCCATTTAGTATACACCATTTGAAAGAGGAAGCTCCAAAACATTGTATTATCAACTTATTCTGTCGAATAAACTGTGAACATGTTGTTTTCGTCAAGGTACCGACGTGTGTTATGTGCTTAATTTCGATATGGTCTGTACTGCCAGTCTATTATTCTTAATTGAAGGGGAATAACTCTATATCTTATTAATTAAGTAGGCCTTTGAGGTATATGTTGCCCGTTATATCTGACCGTAATACCGTATGATTGTATTATAACTTGTAATCCAATGGTATGCATATATGACAATATATATAGCGATCAATATTCAACTCCAAATTTTTTTTAGAACACATAATACCATGAATTCTGGTGTTGGCATATTAGGTGTGAGCGCATTTTGATATCATAGAAATGACGAACTTTTAGGCATGAACACCTATCTAAAGTTCGAATTTAAATCCAGTCCCTTCATATCTTACACAAATCATGGTGGTGAACGTACCATACACCCTATTCGCCGTTTTTAATAGCTCTATATCTTGACCATGTGAATAAATATCAGGACTATATATTACACATTATGAATGGCAACTTTGGAAATAGTTCAGAAAACTGCTGTACGGATAGTTGTGCGCGTATTTTTAATATGCTGATGTCCGATTTACATTGGCTACCTGTCCGTTACCGATTTAAATTCAAATTACTGGTATACTGACGTTTCAGTGGAACAGCGCCTGGTTATGCCAAGAGTTGGTGAGCTTCAGCCAACAAGGTCGTATGCAGAAAGGGTCTGATGGGAAAAAGCTTCTCTCCCTGCCGAAATAAGACCATCCTACCGTTGGGGACAGAGCATGTCGCATCACCGAGCCAACCCTATATGGAATTAACAGTCTTTCGGGTGAACTGAGGTTACCGTGTGACCTTTTTGGAATATCGTCTTACAATATATAGCTTTTATTTGAACCTACTTATGTTATAACGCCTATAATATGAATAATATTTTGTGAATTTGGCTCTCTACAATTGTGAATTTATATTATAATTAAATACCCCACGGCTGTACTAAATAAATTTATTTCATCCCTGCGACAACATGATTAAGGGATTCATGTTGGTGCTCAAATGGTGTGTTCGATTGATGACCACATGGAGGAGTTGCCTGTGCATGAACCGTGTATATATATGCAACTAGAATGCACTCACTGGAGCTGCCTATACTTGCGCCCATCATACATTTGGCATGTGTTGCGGTGTCTTACCAACACCAGTTTGAACCACGGGTGCAGGCCCCTCGTTTGAGAGAGATCGATAACACAATTCTAGATATCAAATCTCAGTTCATACATCGCTGAAATAGTTATGTGTACGGACAGAATATCTCTGTTATTTCAAGTTGATCTATTACACTAATGCTAGTCTTAGTAATACGTACGAGTTGTTTGACATATTTATAGAACAATATAGACATCGTTCATATAAAGGCAGTGAACACGATTGGTTGCCGATGATGCCATATTATATATACCAACTGGGTTAAATTACTATTTTGACTAGAATGACATCAATTATGTATGCCATTGCACTCTAGTGGCAAAAACCATCAAAGTAAATTACAAATACCGACACAATTAAATAAACGGAGTGGCTAAAGAGTGGTATACTCCTCTTTAGCACTGAGGGATACAGAACGGTATACCGCTCTTTAGCGATGAGGGCTATACCGCTCTTTATAGCCGGACACTAAAGATCGTGCAGTACGGGTGATAACGAAAGACCACTCTTTATCGCGCCAGGACCATGCATGTATAGCTAAATAGCGGTATAGACCGGTGTACGATGTGGCTAGAGGGTCTCCGCTGGGGGGGGGGGGGTGTCCACCTTGGGGGAATTTCCGACTGCACCCCCCCCCCCACTTGAGTCAGAATCACACCAACACAACTGTTTGCATAATTTCCATTTGCACCCCCTTGTACCTCATGATCAGGCATAATTTCCTATATATTCATAAGCCATGCTTCTATTTTCCCAGTATGAGAACATTAAGATATTTTAACCTGAAAATTGCCCCCCCCCCCCCCCAAAAAAACTAGTGATCTAATTCCAGACAAATGCACACCGTGAGAAAAATTTTAAATCTGAACAAGAAAATCGCAAAATCCTAACATCTAGACTAGCCTCAAGCCTTCCTACTGTTGGAAATTTCAAACCCTATACCCCCACTTAAGTTGGAAAATTTCCAACTGATGACAATTCCAATGACAATGTTGACCAATTGTATGACAATATTGTTTTCTTAAATTAACTAGAAGTTTTTGACTGTCCACGGGGGAGGGACCAGGACACAAGCTTTCCAAGTGTTGGAAATTTCCAACTGTCACCTCTTTAAGGTTGGAAAATTTCCAACTGATGACCATTTCTGTCAAAATTTTTGACCAAAAATAGGAACATATGCAAATATTGGTCGAAAAACAATAAATTCCCCCCAATAAATTGTTTTTACCTGAAATTAGGAATTTCCAACTATTGAAAATATAGCTCTCTGCTGGGGGGGGGGTGAGACACCCCCACACCCCCTCTAGCCACATCCCTGCTTGTGTGTATGACAGGTACGCCGCTCTTATGCGTTTGTTACTAAATAGCAGTATACCGTTCTTTAGCACCAACACTGAAGAGCGGTACACCGTTCTTTAGCACCAACCGCTAAAGAGCGGTATACCGTTCTTTAGATTATCAGGCCCATATAGCTAAAGAGTGATATACCTCTCTTTAGCATTTGGTAGTAAAGAGCGGTATACCACCCTTTAGCACCAAACGCTAAAGTGTGGGATACCGTTCTTTAGCGTGTCAGGCCCATATAGCTATAAAGAGTGGTAGGCCTATACCTCTCTTGTATAGCGGTTGGTACTAAAGCGCGGTATACCGCTCTTTAGCCACGGCCTTAAATAAAAGACCCGCGACCATTGGCTAGCCTTTGATCAATAGTGTGTCAATCAGCTGTGTCAATGAAAACATTCCATTAGCGACTGATCTACAGTCGTCGGGAACTTATAATCAGAATGTCTATGAGAAAGCTTGTTTTCCCAGTTAATTAATAAGGCATTTTAATAATCTATGTTTCCACATTCACATTTTTCAGTGCAATTGTTTTTACAATTCAACCACGCGCTCGACTGTTTCGCCGGACATGATTTATATGCACCAGGATCTTTCGAAAATGTTTTAAACTCTTTAGAAATATGTTCGCACCTCACTATCTCTGCGGAAAAAAAAAACGATTCCGTACGCATCTTTTAGACTTGATCTCAACTCATTTCCTCGAGTTTCAAGTTACATAAAATAGGCTTCAAATGGGCAGTACTATTGCCCACTTTGTTTTCAAGCAGTATATATATATATACTGCTTTAGCCAGTCCGTGTAATACGAGTCTCAGCTGTCTGGACATCGACGCAATCATGTCTAGTGTTTTACGCGCCCATGTAGCTCGTGACGTCCTGATGTGGGTCGTGACGTCATGGCGTCTTGATCGGTTTCCAGAAAGAATTCATTCAAAATTGTTAATTTATGAACGATTTATTACCAAAATAAAACCAGATGACGATGCAAATTAAGTATATATCTGGATTTAAATTACAATTGATGCAACCATTTCATATTTTTGCGTGTCCATTATTTACAGTATGTACTTCCGGTATGACGTAACATGTTCGCGGAAGGACAGACAGACAGACAAAGATCCGAACCGAAAACATGTAGTTTGCGTCCAGCATGGACTGGCACAAGTAATGATATATATATGCACGCCCGCTTGAGAACAACAATGGAAATGATATTTGCCCCCGCATCTGCTAACTCGGAGCTATAATGGACGTCTTCTGTTGAAAATAGGCAAACCGTTTGGAATTTATCATCCAGCGTTTTTCCTGTTCCAAAATAGGACCACATGTCATGCAGTTGTTGCAATTTGTTAAAGCGATTCGCAAATTGACTGTTGACTTGTAATATGTTAAGGGAAGTGGTAGCCGAGAGGTGTCGTACTGGTCTTTCGTGCTAGCGAACTGGGGATCGCAACCTGGTCAGAGTATTCTGACAAAAATCAGAACTCGGTCAGATACCAAGTTTGTCAGGCTGAGATCACTGAATAAAGATCCGAATGCAAAATGCCGACTCCTCCCCATTACAATATGTGTTCATGTATGTTCTCGTGGTTGAAGTACGCTGTCGGGCGGTGACATTAATGGCTGATCCGTGTACACGCCTAGGTGTGTACACGTTAAAGAACGCTACTGAATTCAACAAAGGGTTATAAAGTCCATAACCAGAATTGGTTTCTGTACTGAAATATCTACAGGCAAATTAGATAAGACTTCATTGAGTATGGTAACAAAAGAAAGCTCATTGTCGATATATTATCAAGGAATTTCTTAGCAGTTATTATTAAAGATGTCTGTTACACATACCAGATGTTGAGAGACCGACGTGAAACATTTGAGCAACAATCGGAATGGGTCAATGGTGCAGTGGTGTTGAAACCATGGCAGATTAAATTTACTAGGTGCAGCTCAGATCATTAGGTTAGGTAGGATTAATGAAGAACTTATTAGTAAGAAAATTATTCACGTGAAGGTGTCACGCTATAATTTGTGTAGCGATCCGAGAGACGAAAATTGTGTTGTTTCTGCCTTGGTGGCGAACAAACGACATTAAGGCGGACACATTGCCAACTCGTGTTTGATCTACTATCCAACGGAGCTAGACTGGAATCGATACCAGAGCGACTGATAATTCGGCTCCGATTCCGCAAGTTAACATTAACCAAAGTTAAAGCACACTGTAAACTCGTTATGCGAGCGTTATTCTCAATAAGTTTGAAGCATAATCTAATTCAGCTATTCAACAGTTCGACCAATGCTTAAATATTTATAGGTAATTCGAGTGTTATGGACTGACAATATATTAGCAATTTAGAACGTCGAACAAAATACGTCTGAAAAAGTTCATGCAGTTAGAGACAATGTGTGCAGACAAAAGAGCGTTAGTTTTATTTCCAGTTAGTAAGATGAACAAGACAGCGTGGCCGACTTGCCATCCGACAATATGTTGGAAGAGCCTGGGTTTTTAGTTCAGAATACCAGATTCTATCATATGACAAATTATGTTAAGAACCAGATGCCTGTGCGATCGGAAAATGATAGCTAGATAGTTTAATGACATAAAACGTCCACACGAGGCCGATGTCAAAATAACAAATATATATAACAATATCAACAATGATTCTATATAATATATATACTATAGTAACTATCTCATAATTATATCAGTAGAATTTGACCTTTCTTTGAAAATATCCGGACCATGTTGCAGATTATGTTACATGTATGAGGCTCGCTGTTTTTCAGTGCATTATCAATTGGAATACCAACACAACGTCGACGTTTCAACTCGAATATGAATATAGTGAACAACATCTGTATATATAATGTGGAGATGATTAGGAACTAAGTGATTGAGTTATAGCATGTAACTAAAGCCTTTCAAATTGTTTCACTTGTACTGGTACACAGTCGTATATTCTTCATGAATTCCAGTATTATGGGTTGGGGACAATTGGGAGCAATTAATACGACGGACAGAATACGTGTGAAAAGTGCATGTGCGTAGCGAAATATGTGCAAAGAATACCACATGTGCTTTGTACCAAATCATCACGGTGCTCAAGACTGTTGGGCTCACGTTGTGGGCTAGGTCACACGATAACCGGAGTCGACACATATAAGCTACTAGCTTATTGTCGAATCCCCTTCATGTCATATCTGTTTATTACATTTTAATTACTTTGTAATGAATTATATGCACTAAAAATTGTTTACACCAAAACAGATTGCTGGGCAGGTCCTGCATTATTAGCAGCATTAATGATGATATGTTGGCGAAACCTGGGTTTTTAGTTCAGCAGAACTCAACCTATCAAATTCACCAGACTTGTTCATAAACCAGATGGGTTATTTCGTATCTGCTCAAGGGATATGGTATCCAATTCAATTCTTTATTCTCATCACCTTATAAATAAAGGTATGGAGAAAACAAATTTACAATATGTACATTATATACAATAGCATGTGGACTTCCGGTGAACAATTTTCGTCACTATATATAAGTGCTATAACGTCAAATACATTCAATATAGACAAACATGCATCCGCAGATGTGTATAAATAATTTAACATAATTATGTATATATATTCTTGTATACTGTCACGAGTCTATATATATTAACTTCAAATCATTTATCACTAAGTCCTTATGCTTGGGATCTTAATAGGTGATTTGATTAGCACAAACCATAGTAGCATAAAGAACCCTACTGATAGTAATAATAATATCAACAACAACAGCAGCAACAACAACTCTGAAATAAATCTAAAGTTAACTTAAGTACTTATTCACTGACTGTCAGAAATTTTGCGGTTTACTAACTTGATGAAATCGCATAATTTGCGGAGACCCTTTGGATTTTGTTCATTCATGAGTTCGCTCATCACTATGGTATTTGTTGGTCTTCCCATGAGTTGGGATAACAAGCTATTCCGATGAATTTTTAGATCTGTGCAGATAAAAAGGTAGTGGAGATAAAAAAAAGTAGTGGATCCGCGATCTATGCTATATATATAGCGTTTACGGCGAAACAGTTGTCAAAATATCTATATTTGAAAATCTTAAAGCGGGGATGTCTATATGATTTACGACCGCAGATACCGTGGCTATCGAGCTCACAAATATATATATATATATAGACACACCACGTGGTACATAAAACTAGTCTCGTGGTGAATATTACTGCATATATTCGTTCGTAAAACAAATGCTGCTAACAACGAGAGGCCGGTCACGATAGGCAAATACGATACCCATAATATACTGACAACTCAAGTCGGAATCAGGAATAGAACTATACGTCTGAATAGAGAATGTGAAGACGATTCGGAGTTTTTTATTGAGTAATTGAATCAGCAAGTGATAACAGTTTACTCGAAATGATTAATTACCACGTGACACAGTGCATTTTAAATATACACATTATCAACTACAGTAATGCCCTAAGTAATCGACTCACCGAGAGCTTTCCGATGAATGGCAACAAGCCATATTTCCGACTAAATCCTGAAAAGTTACCCATAATTCTGCTGTGGTTAAGGAGTCGATTACTTAGGGCATTACTGTACATAATTATGCATCAAGTTATGGGCATCGTTTGACCCTCTGATAAGAGAAAGACGATTAAAAGGGGAAATAGGGTTAATATAAATTTATTCATATTATCAGGCGATTCAGGCAAATGGCGATGAATATAATTTTATCATACCATGCGCGATACTAAAGAATTGCGTTAAAATATATACCACCATATCAGTACCCCAGCTTTGAAAACTCATACGATATTGGATTGAAAATATTAGCACGCAGAAATGACCTATAGTAAAATTGTACGAAAGGGAAGGAAATGTATCAAATAAGCCAATTGTTATTCAACAATTAGATGGTTGTATTTAAAAATATATATACAATCCAACTAGATAATCATCATCCTTATTCCAGGAACTAGTAATTGACTCTTAGCCCCCCCCCCCCCCTGTTACATATTACATGTTTCAATTTTATAGTCACATTAAGAGATTTGTTAGTAATGTTTATAACATTGTCTCCTTCCACTCGAAACATAGTGATTGGAAATGCCTTCCTCTTTGAGTTCAGTTATTGTCGTAGTTTATACTGTGTTAACCCTTCTATGATTGGAACTTCCTGAAATGTTGCGAAAACCCAGTGCCAATGTTGGACATGTTGGAAATATTCCAATCTTAGTGATGCTTTAAATTGGAAATTTCTAAACTGTTGGAAACTTTCGGTCTCGGTTGGAAAATTCCAAATGAAGATGGTTGGAAAATTCCAACTGAAGATGGGATGGAAATTATGTTTCCCAAAGTTAAACATGTTGGTTTATAGTATGGTTGCAGTTGAACATTCTAACCTGGACAACCCCAACGCCCCCTCATCAATGAGACTCTTCGGCCATGTCCCTGAGTCTAAATTTAATTATTGTAGGCATGGTCATTATGGGCTGTATGAGTCCTATAATGTAAGCATGTCAAATTCTTATCCATGTAATTCGCCAGATGTCAGACGCACGTCAAGATATCGCATGTGCGTGTTGCAGGCAGTGTTTCAACAATCACGTTAATATAAGAATATTCAGACATTAGCTTATTCTGTCAATATTTTCGCAGCTTTTTTTTCTCAGTAACTGGCAGATAAACCAAAACGCAAGCGATGGATCAGCATACTGCCACGCTTATTGCATGTTTATGCAAATGGTTGTCAAGAGAAAGCAAATGCGCTGGCCAAATGTATGGACAAGTGAGGATTCCAAATGCTTGTTAATTAAATGAAAAGTGCCAAACTCCATGCAGCGCCCTCTACGTTATCACTACGATATATCACTGCAACAAGGATGGTACTTTGCGGACCGATACATCTATTTTTACATATCGTCCGAACTATATTTAGTCATCTATTGTCTTATTTTGACCACCAAAAGTTTGCAATAATGGTGATTCTTTCGGTATTGATAAGAACAATATGAACTGAGTCAGACATCGACAATTTTAATCATAAAACATAAGAACTAAGAACACGTAAGAAATCCTTACCAAATGTCCTTATGTCAGTTGTATCTCAGCAGAGCGATGGGAGATAACTCTGCCTGCATGGAGTTTGGAAAAGTGCATGCTTGTCTCCGTGGCAGTCGACATGCTATGCATTTCTGGTTTCAATATTCGACTTGGGGGAATACTCCTGGATCATCTCCCCATTAGGAAACAGAATACGCGAACACAAATCGATCAAGGACCCAAGCGCTGTTTCTGCAGTCAACGATAAGCCACATTCGGGATAGCCAGTTTAGTGTAGTTATTTGATGTCGGCTGGAGGCAGACGGGGCAGACACTAAATTTAAATGCTGTTCCCAGATCACGTCATAAATCTCTACTGTGGATACGTCCATAGCGATTACACTCCACCAGTCAAAAATCATGAAACTATTTGACGTTTTCGCTGGGAACTTTTGTGAACCAGAGTACACTTTGAGTTGGTGTTTCATGATGATTCAACTGCAGTTGATTTAATTAATTGTTTATAAATATTTTATCTGCTCAAAACATGTCGATAGATTATGGTAGATCTTTGAGTTATCTCCCTTTGATGTCTACGGCCATCTATGGTTCAGATACGATGTCCTGTTTACTATCTATACACACTATAGAGACATTAAGTCTCTCAATATTTAGCAGTGCGGATCTGATATTTCTGTGAAGGTGGCACTCGCAGATTCCGGCGTATATATCCTAACAGGTTCAACAGACGCAATGATAATAATTTTTTCTGAGATCTACCATCACCTATAGTTCAGACACGATGTCCAGTTAACTCATTGTAAACTAGAGACATAAAGTCTTTCAAAAAATATCTAGGAATAGGATTTGAGAATTCTGTGAAGGTGAACACAATGGTATATATAGTACCACCATTGAGAATTTAGTCGGAAATATGGCTTGTTGCCATTCATTGGAAAGCTCTCATTTTAAGATTTTCATGACTCACCGTCAGTTTGATTTTGATTTTAGAATGTTTCATCTCAAAACATGTCACCTAATTTCAACCTATGAGTTATTTCCCTTTGCGATCTACCACCATCTGTAGTTCAAATAAGTAAAATGTAAAAAAAAAATAGCAATTTCAGAACGACTACTGAGATTTCTATAATGGTGAACAAATTGGCCACCCCAACGGCACCATAAGCATCGCTACATTCTACATATACTTGATTGCGCGGATGTCGCGGATATTCTGTATGTGAAATGGTGGCAATCCGATAGGTTCCGACGTCTCCTAATGGTTCGAACAGACGTAACGATTCCTAAGGGGACACCATGCTGAGTGACAAATGGCGCTTATATCCCCGGCGTAATATCCTCGACTCATCCATTCACATGACAACAATCCAAACATACTGAGAAACCAGCGCAATTACAGTAAGAGGAAGACTCGCTATCCCCGCGTGAGATCGATTGGATGCCACTACACAACCCCGTACAATCGAAACTGTATCTCTTCCAGTGTCAAAATGAGGTTTCTCTATACTATTGTGAGATGTCGACAAATAATAGGACGCAACCTGATTTCCTCGGGATCCCAATTTCCTAATTCAGCAAACACTACTAATATAAATTGTGCCCATGTTGTCCGATGATGTGGGAGGAGTTCATTTCGCCCATAGCAGTTCTCGTCCAGCTATAGATCTGTGAATGTTTGAGTAGTGATAGTGTGGTAATAAGCAAATGTAACATTGTCTCTGAAAACACGAAGCATTTTTCAACGACTTTCTATTGTAAATTTGTAACTCGCAATTTGGAGATTTGTGAACATATTTGTCTCTTTCGTTTGTATTATTCGATTTACTATGACACACTGTAATATGGAGCATTTTTAAACGACTTAATGTAATTTTAACGCTCATTGTGGAGATTCAGGATATTTGTGAAAATATTTTCTCGTTGAAATTATTCTCTATAGTAACTTAATAATAAAATGTAACACCGAGCATTTTTGTAGATATGTCCAGATTCGGCTCACAAAATATTATTATACGCATTTGCAACCGGGTTAATAGGGTTACAAGTAAATTGCGGAGTTGACCAACACGAGAACATAATTGTAACCCCATTTTCTTCACCAAAAACTGACATATATAAGTGTGTACTTTTTGGGCGACGACCATTACCTTGCAGGTGTTGTTCGAGAGGTAAAAGGAGGGAGTTAGCCAAACTCCATTCAGGGTTTGTCTCCCTTGGTGACCAGATACGACCACCGCCACCGGCGACATTTTACCCACATTTTGTGCACTTCTGCGATATTAATATTTATTATCCATCCCTTAAAGGTACGGGAGGCCTTGGCGGTGGGTATGCTGTGAAAATATTTCCACCGGTCAAAAAACCGCCACAAACAGAAAGAATATTAAAATGTAGACAAACTTTGTCCGTATACAAATAAGAAATATCGCATAAACAGTATGTTATTGTCATATCTTTGACAATTGTTATGTAAACAAAGCATAACAAGTTACTTTCCTGGTGTTTGTTTATATTATGATGGTAAACATAAAGAGCGTTCTTTGTTGCTGAATTCCTGATATGGAACTAATAAACAGCGTTCATATCATTTGTGTGTGATTAGCCAGCAACACTGTGCTCTCTTCTGTAACCCAATCAGGCTCTTGCTTAGGTAAAATATAGTAGGTCTTTATGATAGCATGCTGTTTACGCGATGGTCATGGTATATATGAACGAAACTGTATGCGTTTTAATGTTTTTCTGTTTACGGTGATTGGACCAAATATGAATATTTTCGACAACTAAGGCTTTTAACTAACACTATTTCTGATTGGGCAAAAGCCGCCATGTGATAATCCGGTAAAACGTCATATTGGACTCCCGAATGTCATATTGGACTCCCGAGTGTGCAATATGACTTTTTTATCGGGACTCTGTGACGTCACGAATTAACTCTATTGCGAAATGAATCGGTGAAATTGTGATGTGCGCGCAACACTGGTGGATTTAGCAGACGTTTCACTTCCACATTGAGTTTTGTTTTCACTTCCGTGTTTACTATTCCAAATCATGATTTCTGATGATCAAAATACAGGCTTTTATAGAGAATAAATTGCCGACAAATACCAAAAATAACCACAAAATTTTATTCCAAAAATTTGGATAAACATACAGATGGATAATAACAATGTCATTATATAATGTTGTGTACAGTATGAGTTTTTCTTGTACTCTTTCAGGTTGTGGTGAAAAGTCATATTGGACTCGACACTGCGTGTCTCGTCCAATATGAATTTTCACCACAACCTTGACTCGTACAAGAAAAAAAACATACAATACACAACATTGTATAATAACTTTATAATATATACACTTATAAGCGAAGTTGACCTGATCAAGCTCACATGATATCTAACAAAGTTTGTGTAATTTCCTTCATTAAGTTTGAAAGTTACACTAGAAGCATTTAACTATTTCGCACAATGTGGTTCTCCGGTTATTTTATCAACACAAATGTCTAAATACACATGGTAAACATCAGTGATTTTGCCGAGTTTAGCATGCAAAAATTGTCAACAAATCATACCGCTCTAAATCTCCGTTCTGCCAATAAGTTTTTATTGATGCTTTTCTAAAGCAAATCGTCATCGCATGCCTTATAGAAGACAATGTTAGTTTCATGTCCCATGTGTTGATTTAAGTATGTTTTATTGAGGTTTATGGTCATGAATAAATATAATCTACAATTCGTCCCCAGTTTAAAGCCAAATTTACAAAACTAGTCCAGTAAATTATGTCTGGACTTGTTTTGTAAATTCCGCTATAAACTGGGGGCTCGTTGTAAATCCTCTATTTATATACTCATTGGGCAGATTAATTAAAAGTACATTTAGCAGTCGTTGTCAACCCTGTTCAAGTTGCTTACATACTATAGTGGAACATGTTGGGACCTGCGAGCAACGTACACACGACACAGTTCCAACCAACCATCCAACACCCTGCATTCACATTTAACAGCTCGAACACACATACATGTTTGAGTGTAAATACTTTGTGGTGTGAGTCATAAAACACACTCTGGCAATTGAAGCGAATACTATATGCCTATATAATGTTCCTCGCGTGATACGTTCTTGAAATCTTCTAGAAAGTCACTGTTTATAGTTCCGTACTATTGCACTATTGTAACTCGGGATAATCGATTACAGACCACGGGAACAGCCTGTCATCGACGATTTGTTGGAATAAAAAAATACTCTGGTCTGAGCGCACTGTAAACAGCAATATTGCGTGTCTATTGTCATGTTTAAGTCGGCAAAGTTATTAAGATATCTGCCACCTGAGGAACTTGTATAATCTATCAATTGGGATAGCGGTGACTAGACACTTATTTCCGTTTCAGAAACAACGCACAAAAATCAATTTCTGGAACGGACTTTACGAAAATGAATTTTTTTCTTGTATAGCAAGGATAACTTCTGTGACGATTTCTATGTAGATGTCCGATCGAGCTAAGTTTAAATTCCGTCTATTGTTGTTTGCACACAATCAATTATAAACGTTGACCCACCACCGACTGGCGAAATGTTGCCCAAGTTTCCCTCGACGTAAAAAGCTATAGTGAAATCGGTTGGGTTAGCTACTGATTTACGTCGAAACATGCTGCTGATACCGTTCTACATGTATATAGCGGGGTTTAAATAAAGCATTAATTCACCGATCATCTAAAATAACAAATATATGTAAATAGATTTACGTCGAAGGACATGAAGTAGCATTGCCAGCTATGATCAAACATCTCCACATGGAATACCAGAGGTTAAAGTTACTTGGTAAATTAGTGGATGGATTGGCTCCAGCAATAGAATCGAAAGATTTAATAAGACCACAGGACAACAGTGGTAGACGGATATTCGCTCGGAAATTTGAAGGCTATAAATCATCCAACAGCGTGGATAAATATGAGTGTAATATAACTACTGTAGACATTTCGATATTATCAAGACAAACACCGTGGAATTTCGAAACTCGTTCTGTTCAAGAACTATCCTGTATTGGAACAGACTGGAGAAGGATTGTGGGGGCGACTTAACAACAGCTCTGGACAAAATAACATCTAACACCAGTACAAATTCCCAGCCCGCGAGCTGATTTATCCGAGAGGATCCTGCACTTGACAACATACAGACACAGATAAAGATAGAGACACATATACAGGAAACTTGGACTAGTCGAAATTAGATTAGAACATGACAGGAATCTCTAATATGGCTAACGCCCGCAGAGATCGTATTCCACCAGTACAAAACCTTGGATGTTTTGAAGTTTTGAAGGGAACGTTATAAAGTCGAAAACATAATGTGGTGAATATATTTTTTTTAGTTATTATCTGTTTCTTAATAATGTACTGCACTGAAGGTGGAAGACCCAACTCGAAATTGCATGCCTTTCTGTGACTTTTTTGAGCCGATATCGCAATAAACATTGAATTAATTACCCAGGAGAAATTCCATAATTGTAAACGACGCAAAGCAAAATCCCGCACAAAGTCACTGAAATCGTGAAATTTCGAGTTAGGACCTTCACCTACAATGAAGTACAGTATTAAGGAACAAATGATAACTAAGAAAATATATTACCCGCGTTATGTTTTCAACTTCTTAAGGTTCCCTGTTAAAACTTCAAAAGTTCCAAGGTTTTGTACTGGTGGAATATGATCTATACGGGCGTTAGCCTGAGTAGTGTTTCGTGGTATGATCTACTGTTAGATCACTTTCTTGCGTATTGTCATTTGTATGACACACTGAGACGATAACTTTACGTTCGATACCTCATGCCACAACTTTCAAAATACTATTTAAAGGGTGCAATGAGTCACTAATTTGGTGAAAACATTGATTGAACTCGTCATGGCCGCACATATATTTATAAAAAGAACGAAACGTGTTCAACGACACCATCGAAACAAATACAATACTAACTAGGCAGCAGAATGGAGTCAGCTATTTAAAGGTGAAAAATATATTTGATTCGAGTCGAGAAACCCACCGATCAAAGCTCAGGGTGATCATATATCGATTATTGATCGTCTGATAGGATTGAGTACCTTTAAACTGGATGCCAAGTGGTAACAGGTACTGCTGACTGGTATCTTAGATGGAAGAATCCGCAATCCATTACGTAACACTTCTTACTTCTTCAACATAAACCTCTCTACTGTAGTCAATATTGTGTTAATAATATAGTCTATGATTACAGAGAGACGACATGATGCGGTATCTCACCCATAAACACAATTTTTTGACAGCAACAACTACAAATTAGTACAAAAACAACAAGAGTTGACTTAGGGTACGTTCGTACGCTGGAAAAATTGCACTGCAAACTGCAAAAATGCCATGCCCGATGGTCGTTTAGTTACAGCTGACATTTTTAACAGTGTAGCTGGCATTTTTGGTGGCTGCCGACGAGCTCGTGCTCCGTCGTGGCTGGCTGACACAATCAGCGCTGATTTATGACAAGAAAAGAAGATGCATGCATCAGATCCCCCATGAGCTATTTTACAAGATTTAATCACGTATATTTGGAAAGTATTATAAATTAATATATATATTTATCACACAATTAGCCCTAAGTTCGGCCTTATGATTTAGCAATATACACGTGTATTACCGGCAGTCGCAGTGACGTAAGAGCTTAGGGCAATTATATCGATGGCAACACTGGAACTTTAGTTTTATGTTAAAAGTCCAATTCATTTGTGATTTCCCCTCAAACAAATTGCAACAAACGTTTCTCATTTGGGAATAAGTACATTAACCCATCACAATCAACATATTAAAAATAAAAAAGAATCAAGAAAGGCGAAATTGATGAATTTGTGAATTTTGTGAAATCCATTTGTCAAAATTTGGTAAAATACTCAATATATGCCTTTCAACAACGTTTATAAAAATTATATTTCATAAGGCCTTCCATTAGTATATCCATTTTGTAAAGTGCGTAGACAATCCTGAATACAGAACAGAAAACTTTTCCCAGATAAGTTCAGTATTTTTCGAGTTATTTGCCTCCAAAATTGGGAGTTTATCTAATTTCAGAGCCGCAATTTCTCAATATTAGCTAAAATCCTTTTTGTATGGTCTTGTATTTTGAAAACTAAAGAAAAATGAAGAGATTTCTTGTTGTTTTATTAATGTCTTCCTAGATTGTGCACAAACAAAAATGATTTCTTTATGCACCTATGATTGAGAAGACAAAAATATTCTTAAACAAATTGTGCCTTCCATTGCACGGACAGCCAAATTTGCATGTGATGGAGAACCGGCGTGATGAAATGGTATATTTGAGGTCATACAACTCAATAAATATAAATCCATATTCGCTGTATTTCTCATAATAACTTAAGTATACATGGTTAAACACACTGTGAATGAATTTACAAAAACATTGTGTAGAAAATCAACTTATGGCCCAATGAATCCTCAGTATTAACTTTTTTTTTCTAAAAATGCGATTTTGGGGCGTTTTTGTCCATTTTAAAAGGTTTTTGTGCATAAATAGTAAAAGCAATACTCGTTTACCCCAAATCTCTTAGAGTTGAAATAATAGGGTTACATTGGATATGTCAATGAATGTCACTGGATTTCACTCATGTTTCTGGAAACTGACACCAAATTTGAATTTCGGAAAAAAATGGGGTAGGGGAAACCATATTGACAAAATCTCATAAAACGTGGATCTTGATACATACAACTTTACTATCACCAGCTCCTACAAACATAACATTCTTTCATATAGAGTTTACTGCTTCCTGATCTGATGTTCTTATTCAGAGTTACGATCCTTTGTGTTGCCACTCGATGGCGAATTATTATTTCGGGATTATTCTATATAACATGCCCATAAAGTTCTAAATATACCTCCACTAAAGTACTAATATTTTTATTATGAAACAATAATCTACACAAACTGGAATAAAACAACTTTTGTCTGCCATGACTAGAATATGGTGACAAGATTATAGCCTTTTGTGATTACACCTACCCTATTATCAACGTTTGGAATCAATGTAATCTTATTTTTCCCAACATAAGTTTGTTAGGAGGAACGTTCAAATGATTATACACATTAAACACTAATTGTGTTCATTATTGTCTACTATTTGTGCACAAAAATACCTTTTAAAATGGAAAAAAAACGTCTAAAAATAGTCCAACATGGCATTTTTGGAAAAATAATCAATACTAAGGATTCATAGGGCCATAAGTTTTGTTTTGGCACAAATGTGTTTAGCAATTCCAACACAGTGTATTTAACCTAGTATACTTAACCCTTTACCCAACAAACCGGCCAAAAACGGCCAAATAAAGCTGCAACAGCCTAAATTATCTTGGGTCTGTCTCAATAAAACCATACAAATATGGATATCATTGGAACCGGCTCATTGACCACATTGTGATGGTTACAGTTATGCCCTGTGCCAATGCATTCTCTTATATATGCGAGTCGACCATATGTCGCCTCGCATATATAAGAGAATCCATTGGCCTAAAAAAATAATCTTTTTTAACACTTTTTACCATTTTTTCTTACATTCATTCTTTAACTATTTTATAATTTTTAATGTGTTAAGCCAATGCATTCTCTTATATATGCGAGGCGACCTATGGTCGACTCGCATATATAAGAGAATGCATTGGTACAGGGCCCTTCTGTTGGGTAAAGGGTTAAGAGGATTCTAGAAATACAGGGCATATGGATATCAATGTATTGAGTTGTATGACTTCAAATATGGTATTTCATCTTTCCAGTTCTGTGTCACAAGGCAAATTTGGCTTACAATGGAACACTCATTTTGTTTCAGGACATTTTTGTCTTCTCAATCATAGATGCATAAAGTAATCCTTTTTGTGCACAATCTAGTTAGGAAATTAATACAACAGCAAGATATCCTTTTTTTAAATACTAGACCATAAAATATGGATTTTAGCTAATTCTTAGAAATTGAGTCTCCGCAATTAGACAAACTCAACGTATTGGAAAATGTTTGCTGCTCTGTAATTAGAATTTTAGACTCTACAAAATGGATATACAAATGGAAGGACTTGTGGAATTGAGTTTTTTATAAAAAATCCTTGAAAAGGCATAAATTGAGTATTTTACCAAATTTTGGCAAATTTATTTCACAAAATTTGTCAATTTCGCCTTTCTTGATCCTTTTTGATTTTTAGTATGTTGTTTATAATGGGTTAATAGACTTATTCCCGCTAAGAAACATTGTGCTGCAATTTTTTAGTTTGAGGTTTGGCACTTTTATCTCATAACAATTAAAATTTGCTGCTTATGTTGGAAGATTTCAACCCGATGGGAGCGGTGATAATGAAACTTGGACATTTCGGTCTGGTTCAAGGGGCATGCAGTTAAGAGTACTTTTTTCTCATAACAATTAAAATTTGCTGCTTATGTTGGAAGATTTCAACCCGACGGGAGCGGTGATAATGAAACTTGGGCATTTCGGTCTGGTTCAAGGGGCATGCAGTTAAGAGACCAGCCATGAGAACATACACATGAACTGTTCATATAGACCCGACAGTGTCCCATGCAATATAAGTACCAGGGCCACACCAACACCATCTGACAGGTCCATGTGACCTGCCTTGGAACATACACATGACTTTATAAAATAGACCCGAATGTGTCCCATGCAATATAAGTACGTACACACAAGACCATGTCGCCACGTCTCTACGTGTGGCCAGTTTGAGAGCATGCGCATGCAATTTTAAAATAGACCCTACAGTGTCCCAAATAACATGAGTATGCGTGCACCTCAACCCACTGTCGCCGCGTCCCTGTTACCAGTATTGATAACGTACACATGAAATGTCCAAATAGACCGACATTGTGCCATGCAATATGTACGTACATCCAAACCCTCTGTTGCCGCGTCCCTACACGTGAGAAGTCTTGAGAACATGCACATATAGTGTTCACCGCGTCCCTACAAGGAACCAGTCGTTAAAACATGCACGTTACGTGTTCAAACAGACACGACAGTTTCCCCGTGCACTATAAGTACGCACACCAAAACCCCTATATCTTCAAGTCCCTACAAGGCTGAGTGTACATTAAAATTAACTTCCGCACAAGGAATGGCGTGCACGGGTTTTCATGAGACACAAGCACTATGCTAAAATCATCCTAATTAGACGCGCGGACGGTTCGGGCTGTTCGCTTCATTGCTGGCGAACATTATCGGCGATGGTGACATATCGAGGGTTAAATGCCAATTTGCCAGGATATGTTGGGCAATATTCCTTATTACTTCGCGAATATATAGTCGACTTTAGTTCCGCTATACCGACATATGTGGAGTTCTTAGTGGTACGATTGCGACAATATTGAAATTCTGGAAAGTTAGGGGTTAATAGCGACACTGATGCGCGGCCGTAGCCCCCATCCGTGCGTGGGTGGGTTTTGGCCACTAAAATCACCCCAGACGTCCCACGGGCAGTCCTGGCTTGATTGCTTCATCGCGACAAACATCGTGATGTCGCCATTTCGAGAGTTAATTGCCTGCCATGGCTTTAATGGGCGATTCCCACTTGTTTTTATGCGAATATAGTCGATGGTAGTTCCGCTACATAAATGTGCGGAGTTCTTAGCGGTACGAAAGTAGGGGTTAATATCGCCACGCTTCTGGGTGACCGCGGCCCCAAACAGTGCGTGTAGGGGTTTTCATGAAATCCCGCACGGCTCTGGTCTCTAAAAATTCCGCCTAAACACCATGCGGTCGGTATGGGCTGATTCAGATCCTAGCAGTTCCGGGCGGTTTTTAGTCACGACACACTGTCAACATATTTGAGCTGGTATTATACAATTCGGGGCTCAATTAATACGATCCCATATGATAACAAAGAAAAGTAATATTAATTTCGGGCTAACATTTACTCCATGATGTCCATGTGAAATTTCTTGATACAGGGTAAGCGAAGTTTCGCGTATTATATATCCCCGTTGGGGGAATATACGCTTCACCGTTTTACGCGAGAAATCTCCTGACGTGGTATTGGTATTGAGTCCCGAAAGGGTTACTTTTCTAGTCAGAAATGTAGTAGCTAGGGGGAGGGGCTGGCAAAATGGACACAAATAGTGTCGCCAACAGTGGAGGCACGTTTGACGTTGAAAAAACATATATACATGTATACACATATTCAGTCTAATATTATGTATATATGTATATGCTATTATTATGTAAATTTAGTACTGACATAAAGCATATAAAATACATTCTAACTCACACGGACAACGCCGGATATCCGAGTTAGTTAATATATATATTTATCATATGACTCAATCATTATTTACGTTGGAAACTATGTCATAAATCAATTTCATATCAATTACTAATTCATATCACCTTCCGATAATTCGATTGGTTTGTTGACAAAAAGTGTGTTCTGATTGGCAGAATGCCAGCCGGGGGCCGAGCCGCATCTCTGACTAAATACAGGTCAAATTCTTGCGCGTCAAATACACGAATCAACGCGATGCCGAAATTCTCGCAATTATAATCTTGAAATATATAGTTTTGGACATTGATATACGATAAATAGAATATGTAATTCGTATTTATCTAATAAACATACGATATAATGTCACAAACTGAGAACAGAATAGCGCACTATATCATCGCGTGCATATTATTTCTGCTAGTTCACCAGGTGTAATTGGGCTTCCGGTGCAATAAAGTGACGTCACATTAACCTTTTGCTGCCGATGTCATATACATGTAGCTATTTAGTGATTTGTGTGCGTTTTGGACATCATAATCAATTTATAAGTGTCATATGATAAATAGAATATGTAATTCGTGTTTCTCTCATATGATATTTATGAAACTCGCCACGAATTTTCAGTTTTCTCTCGCCGGAGGCTCGAGAAAACTGAAAATTCTTAGACTCGTTTCATAAACATCATATGAGAGAAACACTCATTTCATATCCTCTATATATATTTATTCATTACATGATCCTACCCTTATTCAATTCAATAAACCCATTCTATAAACTGTGATATTAAACGTTCGTTTAATAACAGGAAATAGTGGCAGATGACCTTTTACTTCCAATTTGTCGTATGTTTACATTCCGTACGCTACGTCTTGAAATACTATGGCTTCCAATATTTTTCCAACAAACAATAATTAATGAAGAGTTTGAAAGTTATGCGATTAAATATACGCCAGTAAATACGCCGAAGAGTCTTTATTTATCTGGGACTATTTCTTCACGCGGCCAAACAATGCATAGTTACGTGAAACGTCATTGTATGTCTTTTTGAAACCAATGTTAGTTTCACGTCCCATTTGTTGATTTAAGTATGCTTTATCTAGGTTTTGGATCATGTAATAAATAGAATCTACAACTCGTCCCCAGTTTATAGCGGAATTTACAAAACTTGTCCAGAAAATTAGGTCTGAACCTCGCCAAAGGCTTGGTCCAGACCTAATTTACTTGACTCGTTTTGTAAATTCCGCTATAAACTGGGGACTCGTTGTAGATCCTCTATATATGAACATTCTCAAATATTTTCATAAACCTATTTCAACCAAGGCAATACTTTACCATCAGGGACGTGTGTCATGGGTGGATACCCGAAGTACAACAGTTGGACATTTCATGCCTGACACAACATTAGTTGGAAATTTCCGACCAAAATAGTTTGAATTTTGTGATGATAATTTGTGATATTTGTTGTTTTTAGACCAGTAGGCCGAATTTGTTTACTGAATTGTAGCAATCAGTTGGGAATTAACAACCATTGGGGATGTTACGATGGGAATTTCCAATAGTTGGAAAGTTTGATGATACAGACTCAGATTAAATAATGTTAATGTTACAAGGGGGACTTTACATGCATGCAGTGGTAATTTGTTTGAGTGAATTGCCAATCATGGATGTTAGGTTAGGAATTTCCACCGACAGTTTGAAAGATTGTGGTACCAGTTGAACAACACCAATGGGATTTCTCGAAAGTCGAAAAGTCGTCGGTTTTCTGCGTTGAGCCAAATGCGGACACACCATCTCCTCCCTAGGTGGCGTTACATATATCAGCAGCATCCCATCGACGGAGAAGGCCGTGGCGAGCTCAGATTTAAACATATCAAGTGCCATTATGTCGCGCCCCGGTTTCGGAAGATTTCACTCCTCTGACAAATCCTAAACTGTTTAGTCAGGTAGCCATTCCTAAAGCCCTGCATGGGTGCGAGATGTGGTGGAGCCTTTCATCTACGAATTACCTTAGCTTAGAACGAGCATATCGCATGTGCATTAAAAACATGCAACTTATCTCTCAGAGAAGTAGTACAATTCTTTCTCTCTCCTTGCTTGGTGTTTTGCCAATTCAGTATGAACTAGAGAGGAGAAAACTCTTGTTTCTGGGGTCGCTCATCAACTTGCCATACGGTCATCGCCAAGCCTTAGAAATATTTTTGTTCAATCTCCATGCGATGTTGTTATATGCCCGTCCACCCACGGGTTTTCTTGCGGAGATTACAAACGTTCTTTAAAAATATGACCTATATGATCACCTCTTACACTTTGCAACTACAGGATCTTTTCCGACTATATCAATGTGGAAAATTACTATAAAGGAACGCCTCACTGCTCACTATTGTCGTGAAACTAGTTATTATGCACAAGGGGATATGCTATTCTTCTTTAACCCTTTACCCAACAGAACGGCCCTGTGCCAATGCATACTCTTATATATGCGAGTCGACCATAGGTCGCCTCGCATATATAAGAGAATCCATTGGCTTAACACATTAAAAATGATAAAATTGTTAAAGAATGTAAGAAAAAATGGTAAAAAGTGTTAAAAAAAGATTATTTTTTTAGGCCAATGCATTCTCTTATATATGCGAGGCGACCTATGGTCGACTCGCATATATAAGAGAATGCATTGGCACAGGGCATAACTGTAACTATCACAATGTGGTCAAGGAGCCGGTTCCAATGATATCCATATTTGTATGGTTCTATTGAGACAGACCGAAGATATTTTAGGCTGTTGAAGCTTTATTTGGCCGGTTTTGGCCGGTTTGTTGGGTAAAGGGTTAAGGTCAAACCTGATCCAATTTCCATTTGGAAACTCTGTGTTACATGTCGAGACGAAACAGCCTTTTTTTCGCCAACTGTGTTATCACGGTACGCACTCTGAACAGAACGACATATGATAATGCTTCTGTATGTTATCATTGCAAACTAAATTATTCGAATCAATTGTTTGATACAGTTATTCCATTGGTAGTAGATTATGTGACAAAGCTTTTTAACCATGTCTTGAAGTCAGGACATTATCCGTTATGTTGGAGTCATTCATTTATTAAAACATTGTATAAAAAAGGAAACAGACATGATCCAAACAATTACAGACCAATCGCTCTGAGTAGCAATTTTGGAAAACTGTTCAATAAAATTATTAATTCTAGAATAGACAATTATTTAGAAAAAAACGAATTAATAAGCGATAATCAATTCGGATTTAGAAAAAATCGCAGTACAGTCGACAGCGCATTCGTCCTGCGAACGTTAGTGAATAAGTACAAAGATATGAAAAACCTCTGTATATATATATACGGCCTTTGTAAACTTAAAGAAAGCGTTCGACTCTGTAGATAGATCTATTTTATTTAGAAAACGTCGAGGTATTGGCATTAACGGGTCGACACTCACGATTCTACAGTCTATTTATAAGTCAAGTTATTATTCCGTTAAAACTTCAGCAGGATTTGGTCCCGCTTTAATGTCGAAAATAGGAATAAGGCAGGGGTTCTCCTTATCACCAACTCTTTTCAAAATATTCATAGACGATATTGGCGGGAAATTAACTAACATGTGTAACCCGTGCTATTTGAACAATCGCCCGATTACACATTTACTTTTCGCTGGTGATCTCGTTTTACTATCTGAAACGCCTGATGGTTTGCAAAATTCTTTGAATGAATTGGAAAACTATAGTTTTCAAAATAATCTAACAGTTAATGCAGACAAAACAAAATGCATGATATTTAAATCAAACAAGCGGAAGTTAAATATGGACAATACCTTTTATATCAACAATGAGTTGTTAGAAAGAGTTGACGAATATAAATAATTAGGTCTCGTCTTCACTTCTGACGGTAAAATTTAAGTGGGAGAGCTTCTAAGGCTATGTTTTTCATGACGAGCTCACTGAATTCACATATAGAATTGTCTCTCAATACTAAATGTAAGTTGTTTGACAAATTAATAATGCCTATATTGCTGTATGGTTCCGAAATATGGGCATCCGAGTTGAAAATTCCATTTATTGACACTAACCCACTTGAGCAAACACACTTGAAATTTTGTAAGAGTATACTCAGGTTGAATAAAAAGGCCTCAAATCATGCTTCGAGGGCTGAACTGGGTCGATATCCCGTAGCAATTAATGCTATTGGTAATATGTATAAATATCTAAATAAACTGCGTGCAGTAAAATCAAGAACTTTAATGCATGATTCTTTTAGGGAATCCCTCATGTCTAATTAATCAACTTGGGACGCACACTTAGTCAAAAGTGGTATCAATATATCACAATCTAATACAACAATAAGAGTGACAGACAAACTAATACTTGAAAGGTTAAAATCAGAACATATAAATAAGTTCAAAAAAGACATTTTCGATGACAACAGACCAGGTGGTGCTAATAAACTGCGAAATTACGGAACTTTCAAAGACAATTATGACATAGAACCGTACCTGAGGCACGTTCGATCGTCCGCGACAAGAGAGATGTTCACTCGACTACGTGTTAGCAATCATATTTTAGCTATAGAAAAGGGTCTACACACGCAACCGAAGACGCCATTAAAAGACAGAATTTGTCACATGTGTGATGAGCTTAAAGTTCAAACAGAAAAACATTTTATTATGGAATGCAATGCGTACGCTGACTTTAGAAATGACTTGTTTAATATTGCTCAAAATTACAGCATAGATTTCATAAACATGAGTGATGATGATAAGTTCATCTTTATAATGAAAAAACAAGGACAAACAAATAATCAATTCCGTGTGCAACATGAACCGGTTATTCTTTCTAAAAAGACAGAATGTCAATATGGGGAAATAAACGTTGAAAGTATTAATTTATAATACTAATGATTATGTATCGTACATATGCCTATTACATGTATTTTATTTTAATGTGTAACTTTGCATGTATTAACTGTTATTTGCAACTGCCTCCATTGGTGTGTTGCAATAAATCATCTTATCTTATCTTATCTTATCTTATCTTCTGTATAGAGAATGCTCGTCTGAATTCGCTTTGATAACGCGGAACACATTCTGGAACTCCATAATTGATCGATTTGGAATACAATGCGTTCGCTTCATTTGCGAATTATGCGCGGTCTGAACAATACATGGATTTCTTAACATCTTGTCTTGCAGTAATTATTTCCGCAATATATTTATAATTATTATTATGTGAACTATTCTTCGGTCTTTGATATGGTGACTCTAAAGTCATCCGACCTCCTGCATGGTGTCTTAATTGGTACTTGAGGAATTAAGTCATGTCCGCACGGACACCGTTTGGTGGACGGGATTACTTGAGTAAAACTAAAGACGCCAAAAGAGCCTTCTAAAGTTAAATTGTATTGTTTTTTTATGCCACCAGTTTATTTGTGTATGTATATATTGTATCATATTGTCTCCATGTTTGGAGGAATAAACACCCCCTCTCTCAGGGATGTGGCTAGAGGGTCTCCGCTGGGGGGTCTCCACCTTGGGAATTTCCAACTGCACCCCCCCCCTTGAGTCGGAAATCACATCAACACAACTTTTTGCAAAATTCCATTTGCACCCCCCCCCACCCTTGAGGTCGGAATCGCACCAACACAACTTTTTGCATAATTCCATTTGCACCCCCCCCCTTGTAACTCATGCTCAGGCCTAATTTCCTATATATTCATAAGCCATGCTTCTATTTTCCCAGTATGAGAACATTAAGATATTTTAACCTGAAAATTGCCCCCAAAAAAACAACTAGTGATCAGGCCAGGAAACACCGGGCCGACCATAGTTGTTTGGCCCGGTGTGAGAAAATTTTGAAAACTATATACAAGAAAATCGCAAATCCTAGCATCTAGACTGGCCTCAACTGAAGCTTTCCTAGTGTTGGAAATTTCAAACCTCATGCTCCCCCTCAGGTTGGAAAATTCTTCAACTGATGACCATTTATGTCTACAAGTTTGACCAAATGTAGTAAAATATTGTTTTGCTAAACTAATTAGCAGTTTTGTATTGGCCATGTGGATGGGGCAATGACACACCGGGCCGACCATGGTTCGGCCCGGTGTGCGAAAATTTTGAAATCTGAACAAGAAAATCGCAAAATCCTAACATCTAGACTAGCCTCAAGCCTTCCTACAGTTGGAAGTTTCAAACCCTACACCCCCACTTAGGTTGGAAAATTTCCAACTGATGACAATTCCAATGACAATGTTGACCAATTGTATGACAATATTGTTTTCTTAAATTAACTAGAAGTTTTTGACTGGCCACGGGGGAGGGACCAGGACACAAGCTTTCCAAGTGTTGGAAATTTCCAACCTGTCACCCCCATAAGGTTGGAAAATTTCCAACTGTTCACCATATCTGTCAAAATTTTGACCAAAAATAGGAACATATGCAAATATTGGTCGAAAAACAATAAATTCCCCCCAATAAATTGTTTTATAATCAAATTACAAGAACATTTTCAACCTATTGTTGGTGTGAAATATCGTTGTGGCGGGTATGAAATTTCCAACTATTGAAAATATAGCTCTCTGCTGGGGGGTGAGACACCCCACACCCCCCTCTAGCCACATCCCTGCCCCCTCTCCCTCTCTCTCTTTCTCTCTCTCTCCATGAGAGATACCACAGGTCTAAGTCTGGTTTAATCCTGGTCCAGCCAGTCCATTGGATTAGCAGTGGTGTCGCTATATCGTCGAACAATATAATCGTACTTGCCTAATACGGACCACCGCGTTCTATCTACATCGAAAATATATCATTACTAGCCGATGAGCCCGACGTTGTCCGGGCTATTCAAAAACCAAATTTCAAGTCGATAGCTCCACCCGTTTCCGAGATCTCGTCTGCGCATGCGCGGAGCTTGCGTCGCACGGGCTCGGCGACCCGATAAAAATCGTATCCGGGGCAAGATACATTCACATAGCAAATTTCAAGTCGATAGCTCCACCCGTTTCCGAGATCTCGTCTGCGCATGCGCTGTACGGGCATCGCACGGGCTCGCCAATACGACAACGACGACCGCCTGGTCAAACTACACACACGTACCAAGTTTCGTCCCGATCGGTCGAGAATCGTAGATTTGTATAAATGACATACAGACAGCCAGAGGTCTTCAAAATATATACGAGACTAGCAGGTTAGCCCGCCACTGGCGGCATTCGTCCCATGGCTTTGTTTCAGAAACATGACATTTTTGAATATGAATTTAATGTTTTTTAAATTTAATATATTTTGTTTCTGAATTGTTTTTTTATTGTTAATTTTTTTTAATTTTAAATTGTTTTAATTAAATTGTAAATTGTTTTAATTATTTTTTTTGTTTCTGGCGGAAAAATTTACCCGTAGAAATCCCCCCTTCCTAGGAACGACAGACAACGCATTCTTTGTTTCGTGAAATCTCTCTACGATAACATTGCATTGAATTTAAAACAAACGCTTCCCGTCGGGAAATCTGTCTGCATAATATTTTGAGTCTGCCGTAACCCGTCGTAATGTCGTAAAATCCCTCTGCATAATAGATAACATTGCATTGAATCTGTTGTTGGCATTCAGGGCTTCGGGTCGTTGTTGTTGGCATCACGGCTCCCCGAAAACTCTCACATTGCCGAAAACGTGTATTTAGTAATATCGTTGTTGTTGATATTTACGGCTTGGGGGCTATTTTCTTATTTAGCAAGTTTGAGCTCAATCGGTTCGAGTCTATAAAGGACACACTCATATATATGACACTTCCCGTGGGTAGCAAGTTTGAGCTCAATCGGCATTCCCTGGAATTTCCCGTAGATTGGCAGATTCCAGTAGCTTTATAACCGTATATCTGGGGAGAAATCTGATGCTATATTCGTGATTATCTGGGATGATTTCGGTATATAACTATATACTGTAAAAACAAAGCGCGCCATCCGTGCTCGCAGGGTTGGTCAGAAACAAATGTTTTTTAAATTTAATGTATGTTCCGTATATCTCTCTGCAGATGCAAATAACGTTGAATGGCAAACAGACGCTCTTTATAGAGATGCGTCAAAAACAAACGCTCATTAAATAATCACTTGATTAACCCACGCCGTGCCTTTCCGGTGATTTGAGATTGGAGAACGGGTGCTCTGAGCTTCTCTAAACCGCGACCACGGTCGTGTTGGTGGGATTTGACACTTACATAGGAAGTTTGAGCTCAGTTTTGGATTCTATGAAGTACACACACACATATATACGAAGTCTCAAAAAATATAGTATAGATAGATAGACTAGCCGATGAGCCCGACGTTGTCCGGGCTATTCAAAAACCAAATTTCAAGTCGATAGCTCTACCCAGCCCGACGTTGATCAAATTTCAAATAGATAGCTCTACCCGTTTCCTATATCTGGTCTGCGCATGCGCGAGGCTGGCGTCGCACGGGCTCGGCGACCCGATATAATTCGTATCCGGGGCAAGATACATTCACATACCAAATTTCAAATCGATAGCTCCACCCGTTTCCGAGATCTCGTCTGCGCATGCGCGAAGCTGGCGTCGTACGGGCTCGGCGACCCGATAAAATTCGTATCCGGGGCAAGATACATTCACATAGCAAATTTCAAGTCGATAGCTCCACCCGTTTCCGAGATCTCGTCTGCGCATGCGCGAAGCGGGCGCCGCACGGGCTCGCCAATACAGCAACGTCGACCGCCTGGTCAAACTACATACACGTACCAAGTTTCGTCCCGATCGGTCGAAACGACAGCACAACACGCATTTTTTGTTTTTCATGAATTAATTCATGGTACCCGTCCCTCACAGACTGACCCGATGAAAAATTCCCCTGTTCCTAGGACATATATGACACAACAACCCATTCTGCCTTTTTAATCGAGATAATTGAATTCCGCGTTTCGTTTTGCATCCGTATTTTAAGCATGGGTAGCCGTTTAGCCGCTTCGATTGTAATAAAGAGCGTTAATCCTTAACATATCCGAATATGGTCAATATAAAATTCGTTGATGCCTTAACCCCCGAAGTGGCGTTTGCGGTGATTTTGATGATTGGGAGTGGAGAATGGGTGCTCTGGGCTTCTCCAAAATGCGACGTCGACGATTCCCGTGGGATTTTACCGTTCTTTGGATAGGAAGTTTGGTCTCGATCGGTCAACCCGTTTTCGATTATATAAAGGACATACCGACAGACAGAGGTCTTCAAAATATATATGAGATATATATATTTGTAAATTGCGATTTTTTGCTGTGCATGTATAACCTTTTAAACATATCATTCGACGGTCCAGCTAAACCCGGCTTATGGAGGCTAGACCTGAGATGACGAATCCGTCTTTTCTGGACCGCGATTAAAGGCCCGGGCGGCGTTCGTTGCAGAAATATTCATATTTCTTCAAATCGCCATCAACAGAAGGAATATTAAAATATATATAGTTTTGTTCATATTCAAAACATAATCAGCGCATAATTAGTATATTGTCATCAAGACGTACGATGGTGTACGCAAACACGTACCTGCTCGTGTTACAGAAGTTTTGCTTTTGTTTACATAACACAGCTCAATTCTATTGGTTAATCACACACAAATGCTATAAACGCTCTTTATTATTTCCATATCAGGAAAACAGTAACAAATAACGCTCTTTATGTTTACCATATCCGGATCTAAACAAAAGCCAAGCCGTGTTTTGCTTTTGTTTACATAACAAAGGAAAACATTTGACAATAACATACTGTTTGTGCCATATTTCTGATTGGTATAAGAACAAAATATGTCTATATTTTACTATTATTTCTGTTTATGGCGGTTTTTGACGAAGGTGAATATTTTAACAGCATACCCACCGCCAACACCGCCGGTATCATTTTTATGGGTGGCCTGTAATTTTTATTGATGGCGGGTCTATAATGTGAGTGTGGCGGCTCGGTATTATCGTGATTCATTCAAGACATGCTGATGACTCGGTAAAATAATTCCGGCTCTTAATTAAGTATGTAAATCAGCCACGTGCGTGGGGTGAGACAGCAATATCGTGTTGTGTTAGGTAGGACAATATCACATACAGTAATGCCCTAAATAATCGACTCCTTAACCACAGCAGAATTATGGGTAATTTTTCAGGATTTAGTCGGAACTATGGCTTGTTGCCATTCACCGGAAAGCTCTTCCCGAGAGCTTTCCGATGAATGGCAACTAGTCATATTTCCGACTAAATCCTGAAAAATTACCCATAATTATGCTGTGGTTAAGAAGTCGATTATTTAGAGCATTACTGTATCTATCTAACACGGGCTGCATGTGGTAAAATGTGTAGGTCGTGTGAGAAATACTAGTCTATGACTATTTAGTAAATAAAGGGTTAATAACGTTGCCAGATGAAACAATGATCACGAACCAACAAGAGTGACATATATAACCGTAGCGAAAATCAGTTCGCCAGGGCAGATGCCAAAACATTATGCATGTTTTATACTTTACTGGTAATTAAACCTACACAAGAACTTGGACTCGGTTATAAAAAGGGTGAATTATTGTGACTTAACATGGGCTTCTTCGATATGAGACACACGTCCGATACAACTCGAGTTGACTGAGTGATAGTCGTTGCTAAGTCGGTTACCAAAGGAAATACAATCCACAATTTGGCTCGTGATGTTTGGCAGCGATCTCGCAGAAAACGTCGGGTATTGATGTCTCGATGAGACGACCACGGGATTCAATTTACTGGTGTCAGACAAAAAGAGAATGGATTGTAACAGGTGATCCGTCATTTCAGCGGGGATCACTGAGTCTAAATCTGGATCAAATAAACTTCAATTAACGAACGGAAAACAGCTATTATAACCATCAACGATCAATCTAACCAGTCAGTCAATAGCGTCGAAAGGCTCACTGAGCTTCTCTCGCCATCGGACGATCAATCATTGAGTACGATCAGTGTATATCACAGTTGAGATCAACCATGGGACACCAGCAAGACGTCGGGTCATCGAGTGGCACACAAGTGGACGTCGCGTGCATGGGGAAATCATAGTCGGTGAAGACGGTGTATGTATAATGTTACAGTCAATCTGTCAACCCAATCAATGGACCTAAGCGATAGGATAGGATATTTTATTTCAATATACACATATTAATGCATAATACATTTGACAAATATTATATTGTATATTTGAGGGGGTGGCATAGTCAGACTAGACTGTCTTACTGCCACCCCCTTACTGCGAGCCCAAGCGATGTTTTTGCTATATCCACTAGAAATCACAATAAAACTGAGAATACTGAAATATTGGACGAAAATTAAAAATATGACTGACGAACGTTATGGAAAAATACTATATGAGTTGTCACTAAGACTTCTGAGTGAAGCAGATGCATGTCGTTTTAAATGGATAAGACACATTAAAGAAATTTTATTTGACTGTGGGCAATCACAATCAATGACCTCTGCCGAAAAAATATTATGTGTGAGCCAATTTATCGATTGTGTTAAATGTAGTCTTATCAGGGATATCAAGACAAAGTGGGAGTCCGAAAGAGACAAATCAAGTAGAGGCAAGATTTATCGCATATTTAAACACGATATAACTTTTGAAAAATATCTGGAAATCTTAGAAAGGAAAAATCGAATAGAATTATGTAGGCTCCGAACAGCTAACAAAAACCTCCCACTCGAGACAGGGAGGTGGAATGGGACAAGTCACAAAGACAGAAAATGCCCCTTATGTAACACTAGCATGATCGCCGATGAGTTCCACTATTTACTCGAATGCAAAGAATTTCAAAATATAAGGGAGAAATTTATTCCAGAAGAATACCGCGGAAAAGCGAACATTATAATCATGGACGAAATTTTGAATTCACATGACCGCGCAATCCTTAACCAAGTATGCATACCTTTTAGGAAAGTCCACATTGAACTAGCAAATGTACATGTACGCATACCCTTATGAATTATATATTCCTATTCTTCACTATGTTATTATTTTCATTATTAGTTTGTACAGCGTGTCGATATTTTGCATGGCCAACTGTAAGCTGCGACATTCTGCATCATACAGATGGTAGTTCACTCCGTGTGATGTACGATGTAGCACTTCCATTTGACTATGCATAATATAAAACTTATTGCACGCCGCAGACATGACAATGTTATCATGTTCTGTCGGCTACACATGTATTGCGATATAAATTATATTGATTATATTATACAATTATATAAGCTTATATATATGTATGCTGTTGATGGTGCTCATTCAAACTGTGTCATTTCGCAGGAGATGATATAACTCAACTCTGCGCAGAACAGGCCCGCAAATTGGTTAGACGAAACCGGCACCCACCCACCCCACTAGATTTAATAAGTAACCGTTAATTAGTATATATAGAATTATCCGGCGATCTAATCAATAATTTAAAATTTACCATTACACCGCTGAAATTGAAGGTCATTCTGATACAAGTTGCATGTTATATACCAACTCAGTAATTTGTGGCGGCATGTTCAGGTGATGAACGCAATAAGCGAACATATAGGATGTTTGTTGAGATAATTTTCCGAACATTCCCAGTGTAAATCAAACTTCAGCAGTCCACAGTTCAGGTCAGTGATACTGATAGTAATATCTATTTTCCGTTACAAACATCGACAATCTTCGTTATTAGATTACCTGTTTACTTTCCACGCAATCAGCGACATTCCGCCTACACGTGCTTCTGTTTTCATTAGGTTAGATAAAAAAAAACGTACCTGACGTACACCAAGATTTTATGTATATTGTATTACATGTATATTTGTGATCTCTATATATCATATCATGATGATGAATGAGAATAAACTAATTTGAATTTGAATTTAAGATAAAACGATTAACCCATGACGGGTGAAATATTTCCCCATTGCACCGGAGACATGTATATAATATTTATATACCCTATCATAATATTTATATTATCTTCTGTAAATAACTCTTTGTAATTCTCTATATATTCATATGAATTCGAGAATAAATCATCATCCACTAATGTGTTGTGTAACAGTAGATGCCACTCAAGTACAAATTGTTCAAATAAATGAGATGTATTTATTAATTACCGCATATCATTGTGTATTCTGTGTTAAATTGGTAATGTGTTTTAAACAAATATAATTTCATAAAATATGTATATCTTAATAACTAATTTATCACAAATAGGCATTTGGCCAAATGACTGGCACTACAATTCAGTCATTTTGGCCAGATGACTTGAAAATGTAAGCATGTGGCTTAACGACTGGTTTGATAGATTGACTGTAACATTATTATATAGGTAGACGATCTTGGGAAATGCAGATCGCACTTGAAACCAACCATGGGACGAATCAGATATCGGGGTAATCGATTGCCATACGATTTTTTCTTTTGGTGGTCAATTAGCGGACAAGGCTAGTATGTAGGTGTCCAAATAAGCATATGGGGCAGCATAAGAGTATAAGGTGGACAATTCCGCCGAAGCAAGTATACGAGTATATACGGGCGGAATAACAGGGCAGGATTGAAACTTCCAACATGGAAGCAAGTCAGTCTGTTACATTACAACATCAATTATATATATGCTCCCAATCAAATTCTCCAACAATAAGTATTCTCGATCTGATCCTGGAAATTATAGACCAATATATATTACTCCCCGCTATTGCAAAAGTCTTTGAGAAAATATTACTTAAACACCTTTTGAAATTTATTAGAGATAATGATATATTGTATGAATTCCAATCAGGCTTTCTCCCTGGCCACTCGACTACAAACCAACTCATAGAATTATATCACACCCTCCGGCAGTCTCTCGAGGAGAATCTTTATACATGCGCTGTTTTTTTGTGATATTTCCAAGGCCTTCGAGAGAGTCTGGCACAGGGGATTTATATTTAAATTGAAACGTTATGGTTAAACTCAGAGACAATTACCCGTCTAACGGGAAACAACGAGTATTGGTAAATTGCAAACTGTTAGGTTTCAAAACCCTTAATGCTGTAGTTCCCCAAGGGTTAATTATTGGACCTTTCCTATTATTGGTCTACATAAATGATCTATCTTAAACCGTCCATTCTTTCGCACGACTATATGCTGACGACACATGCCTCACGGAATCGAATATAAGTGTTCTCGATCTTGAAAGAGAGATACGTAATACAAATTGACGCATGATCTAATCAATGGTTAGTTAAATTTAACGGTCCAAAGACTAAGTCTGTTACCTTTTCATATTCAGGAAATCACCCCAATATATATCTCTCACTAAACGGTAAAAGTATAAGTCAAGTAGAGTCTTATAAACACCTCGGGTTATTCATTCAAAGTGACATGGACTGGAACCTACAAATTGATGAAATGCTGAAGAAGCTTTACAAACGCCTCGCTTACTTGAGAAAGTTGAAGTTTAATCGAAACACACTGGAAATAATATACCGATCATATATATACTGCCCCTTATGGACTACGCCGATGTAGTCTGGGACCCGGCCCTGCAAATCTTTTGATCAAGTTAGACAGAGTACACACCGACGCTGCCCGTTTAATCACTGGACTTACCCGATCAGTCCCACAAGATAAACTACTATGCAAATTGGGTTGGAGAACATTAACGGACAAACGAAAATATCACAAATTACATACCATGTATAGGATAGTAAACCATAATCCGCCCAGAAACGACTAATAGACTAAGAAACAATATCCCACCATATCAATGGAGGACTAAACATTTTTAGTAATTCATTCTTCCCGCGATCAACTAAGGACTGGAACGAACTCCCCAAAGAAGTAAGAACTAGTTGCTCACTAAACGTTTTCAAAACAAAATTAGCATCAACAAATATAGTACCCATTTGACGAAGAGAGTATATAGGTAGGTGATCAACCATTTGATGAAGAGAGTATATAGGTAGGTGATCAACCATTTGATGAAGAGAGTATATAGGTATGTGATCAACCATCTGATGAAGAGAGTATATAGGTAGGTGATCAACCATTTGATGAAGAGAGTATATAGTTAGGTGATTCCAACTTTTAATGACCCTTCCCTCCCCCGTGGCCAGTCAAAAACTGCTAGTTAATTTAAGAAAACAATATTGTCATACATTTGGTCAACATTGTCATTGGAATTGTCATCAGATGGAAATTTTCCAACCTAAGTGGGGTGTCAGGTTTTAAATTTCCAACTATAGGAAGGCTTGAGTCTAGTCTAGATGCTACGATTCAAAATGTTCGCACACCGGCCCGAACCATGGTCGGCCCGGTGTGTTGTTGTCCCTCCCCCGTGGCCAATACAAAACTGCTATTTATTTAGTTTAACAAAACAATATTATACTACATTTGGTCAAACTTGTGGACTGAAATGGTCATCAGTTGGAGAATTTTCCAACCTGAGGGGGAGTATGAGGTTTGAAATTTCCAACATTAGGAAGGCTTCAGTTGAGGCCAGTCTAGATGCTAGGTTTTCAAAATTTTCTCACACCGGACCGAACAACCATGGTCAGCCCGGTGTGTCCTGGTCTCTTGCCCGTAGCCGTGTGCATTTGTCTGAGTTAGACCACTAGATGTTAGGATTTATGCAATTGTTTAGGTTAAAATATCTGAATGTTCTCATACCGGGAATATAGTACAATGGTTTATGAATATGTATGATATTATAGGCGTGAGCACTGAGGTGCACCAGGCTGGGGTGCAGATGGAATTATGCAAAACTTGTGTTTGGTGGTCTGATTGTGATTCAAGGGGGGGGGGGGGTGCAGTTGAAATTTCCCAAGGTGGACACCCCCCCCCCACGGAGAACCTCTAGTCACGTCCCTGGTCGTGGTGATTCATGGTTGCGTGTGTATATAGTGATAGTGATATTTCCAACATCATATTGTTGATTACGCCACAGCTGGTCGCTAATCGATGGCCACTCAAGCTTTATGTGTTGAGTGGATCACCATGAATCATCATACTCTCCTAAAATCTCCCCACGGTATTGAATGTTTTGTTTGTCTCACACTCTTTACATACTGTATATGTACCCGGCGATGCGAACACCGACAACACGCCAAGAACAGACCACGAACACCCTGAGTTGATATATTCGGAAATTCTCGATCATCAGTGAGTGATAACCGAGATCGGATGATGTCACGTTGCTAGTATAGGTACCTCTTCTCCTAACAGCTATTAAGAATAGAATGAGATGAGTGTGGATTACAGTTGAGATCAACGACGGGGCACCACTAAGACGTCGGCGTCATCGAGTAGCACACGAGTGGATGCTGTGGTGACCATACGGTGGACAAAGCTAGTATGTAGGTAGGTGATATCATCTCTTTCCCGTGGAGCGTAGATCAGAGTTGACAACAACCATGGGACATCGGGGTGCTGGGGTCATCAATTTGACGTTTGGGTGACGATAGCTATAGCATCCCTAGCACAGCTATAAATCGATAGCTAGTTGATGTGACCTCTTTCCTGAGGAGCGTAGATCAATTGAGATAAACATCGAGACGTTGCATGGGGTCATTGCTTGGTTAGCTGGTTGGTTGTTTGGACGATCTTATTGTGGATAAGATATTATAGATATGTGGTGTGGTCTCTTTCCTTGGAAAAATATATCACAGCTGCGATCAACCATGGGACGTCCAGACGTTAGAGTCAATCGATTGGCAAACGAGTAAATGTTGAGGTATATAGGAGATAACAAATCGGGGTCATTGAGTGGCACACGAGCAAACGTTGCATTGCATAATGTTTGAGTATCGTAGGTTAGTGCTGTGATCATCAATGACTGTGACACTGAGACGCACTGTGTGTTTTAGAATCTAACTTTTTCTGTGTTCGAAAACGATGGGTTACATGTAACTGGACTTCTATGCACCGACTATGAAGACACAGAAAACATCCCAAGACACCGTGACAACGTGACAACGAACACCGTCACGTTATATCTTTGGTATAGTTGAGTGCGAAAAGAGTATAGATAATAGTTGAAATCAAATGCGGCATCGAGATACGGGGATCATCAAGTGACACATGAGTGAGCGTTGCATGGGGTGATCGTAATAAGAGTGGATCGTATGTAGGGTTGTGGTGAGATCAACCAGGTCTGCGACACGGGCGTATATTCTAATCCGCGTTCCTTCACAGTTGGTCTATGGGACATCCATATATCTGGGTTGTTGAGATGGAAATGAGTGGAAATTGAGTCGAAGATAGTATACAGTAATGCTCTAATTAATCGACTTCTTAACCACAGCAGAATTATTGGTAACTTTTCGGGATTTAGTCGGAAATATGGCTTGTTGCCATTCAGAGGAAAGCTCTCGACGAGAGCTTTCTGGTGAATGGCAACAAGCCATATCTCCGACTAAATCCTGAAAAGTTGCCCATAATTATGCTGTGGTTAAGAAGTCGATTAATTAAAGCATTACTGTAGGTAAGTGTGGGGCACTTGATATCAGCCACATGACAACGAGACATTGGTGTCGTCGACAAGCGCGGCCAAGATAGCGTACGTATATAGGTGATAGCGTACATATATAGGTGAGGTGATCAACCGGAACTCTAACAATGAGACACATCGGGAGTGTCCGAATACGTGTTACAGTGCGTTTACGTACAGTGGGTTACCAAACCCTATCCGAACCAAATGATTCGAACAGAGGCCAGAGTAGCAACACTGTCGAAATCGGAGGTTGGAATTCTAATTATAAAGTGATATTTTCAATGCGGGAACATGGAGTCACCGTGTTTCTGTCTACTCTGGTGTGTTCTCGCTGTTCGAACTCGTAGCGAAGTAAACACAACGCAGTTTCAAGATGGCGCTTACTCGCATAGAATGGATACATACTTTCTGTTTAGTGACATGGTAAAGCCTCACACCAGGTCATTAGTTTCGACCTCGGATTGGTCTATTTAAATTGGAGATATGGTAATTCGATATATTCAGTGTGGTACCTGAACAACGTTTCAAGTAAAGATCACCTGATGTTTATCAAATTCTAGTTTGAGCGACATCGAGTCAGAATCTGCGGTCCCGATTTTTTTCAAGTTGAGATCGAGCACCAGCCCTCAGCTCTTCCACAGTCTACCAGCCAATGTTTAAATATAGCATTATTATATACATGCTATTTTTATTTATTTTTGCATGACTGCGCGCGAACCTCCGAACAAGCAACGATATATACATATTAACGATCCATCTCCCAAACTTTCTGTATTTATTTCAGGGGTATGAAATAATAATTTTGAATCAGAGACTGGTCAACAGAAGTTCATGACCCTAGGAAATATCTCCCATTTGTTCCAGTGATTGGGGCAGGAAATGTACATACTTGTTTTAATATTAAATCATTTAGCTGTAAATATGTATCTTTTTTATTGAAAATCCATCTTGTAAAACAAATGAAAGTGAAAAAGGTGTAAAACCAGAAGTTTCTGTTATGTTTGTTCTCATTTTTCACTAATAATGCAAAGGTGACTTCCAAAGAGTTTCATGGAAAATTTTGTTGTTGTAAATATTGCTAAAGCATCTTCAAATATAGCTTTATTACAGAATTACAAACATGTTCAGCGCCTTTATGTTCATTGGCTTGTCTAACTATGTGTGACATATACACACGTCCAGTGCCGCCTTGTCTGACTGTTTGTGACCTATAGAACGAGTAATACGGAAGCTCCGTCTGGTGATAATGGGAAAATCCCAGCCCTCGGGGGGAAAGTCGCAAACAAAATTGAATTAAAAGGAGTGTCCTTGAAATCTTAATGACTTCTATGGAGTCCCAAGAGAGGAGGCGAATGGAATGCACCGCGTCAATCGATCGATATCATACAATCTCTACACAGTACGCAATTACCGAATTCACGAAACATGTATGTCTGCAATCGAGTTATCGGAAGAGGGTGCCGGGCTATTTGTTCGGTTCGGTGTTATTATACATTATGCTCTCATACCGCGACACAGAACGACTATAAGTTCATGATAGGCATACTTTTTTAATTCATACCAAAAACACAATGATACTATAACATAATCAGAATTATCACACTGTATAATAGAATTGCTCATACTGACATGGCACCACTATAATTTCATGTTAGGCATCCAGTTTGTATGCATGGCAGCAACATAACGTTAAAACGGAATCGTAATTATGATTGGACTGGCGTTATAAGCCTAGGTTGGTGTCTCCACAAAAAGAGACGAAGACCATGATCATGAAAGTGTTTCTTCTGGTATTATCAGGAGGGGGGGGGGGTGAAAAAAAAATTCCAGCACGTATGCCGGGGTGGGTGGGTGGTCAAAGCCACCAACAAGCAATTTTTTCCGCAACTAAAAAAAAACATTCTGCTTGTTTTTTAAGTGTTTTGGCAATGAGTTGGGCTTCAAAACCACTTTGAATGAGAGAAATAATGTAATTCTAACTGGTAAACTGACTGCAGGCAGTTATCGTGTTGTATTTTGTTGCAAATTTTGAAATCCAAGATGGCCGCTGGCAGCCATGTTTTTTTGGCCGAATGACCTCAAAATGACTCATTCCTATTTACATGTCCATGTTAACATCCATGATAAATAGTATGCACAGAAATTCATATACAGCTGTTTACAGTGAATTTTCCCCCGCAAATCTCTGTTTTAGTGTTAAAAGGGGGTGGGTGTAAAAAAATGGTCGGAAAAAACTGCCGTAAACGGAAACAAAATTGGCGGTGGCGGTGGGTGGATACAAAAAATGATCTAAAGGGAAAAAATGCCATACGTGCCTGAAAAAAATTTCCGACCCCCCCCCCCCCCCCCCGGTATTATTACAACATTGTCTGCCTCCGTTTTGTCCCTGCATGGATTTGAACACTTCAGTTATGTTTGTACTCCGATTCCAGGGAACTTCCTCGTTCAAATATAATCAGCACCGTCTTTATGTGTAGCTTGCAATGTCAACTCCACAACAACCATCATCAGCATCATCATCATCATCATCATCATCAACATCATCAACATCATCAATAGCAGCATAATCATTATCGTCGTCATCGTGGCCTTCGTCGTCGTCATCCTCCTCATCGTCTTCGTTGTCGTCATCGACAGTTTAGTCTTCATCATCACCATAATCATCATAATCGTCATAGTCGTCGTATCGTGAAAAAACGTTGCAGAATGTTTAACTCACGATTTAACGAGTGCAGTCCAAATCGTCATTATAACGTCATAATTATCTTCATCGTCGTCCTCCTCCTCATCATCCCGACGACTGAGTCTGCGATGCAGTGCAATCATTCATCTCTTCGATAGGCCATTCATTACTTCCTGCAAACATCTTTGATATTTGTTAGCAGTAGAATACCAGGGGAGGATGAACTCTGATTAATTTGGCCACCTTGTGTCTGTATTTATCAGTTTGTATATTGTTTATTTTGTCTTGTGTACATTGCATCACCTTAAATATATTTCATCACAATCATAACTTTTCGTTTCATTCTGTACCCGGGATAGATCATGCTATGGATCTCTACTCCGGCTTACGCCCGTATTGATCATATTCCACAAGTACAAAACCTGGGAACTATTTGCTGTTGTGACAGGGAAGTTTATAACATTGACAACAGCAGTGCAGGTAATATATTTCTTAGTTATTACCTGTAGCTTAATTATTTGCTTCACCGTTGACTGTGGGATTTGTTTTTGATTCGCTTAAATTATGGAAGTTTTCCCGGGTTATTAATTTAATTTGTATTGCGATATCGGCTCATAAAAATCACCAAAAAAAAAACGTAATCTCGAGATTGAATTACCCCCCTAATGTAAATTAGATTATTGAGGAACAAATATCAACAAAGAAATAAATACAAAAGTTCCCAGGTTTTGTATTGTTGGAATATGATCTCTACGGGCGTAGCTAAAGTAGAAATTCGTGGCATGATCTATACCTGTGATACCAATTGCTTACAAAAGTCCATTCCGATTTTCTTATCAGATGTTTTCTGCTTCTCTAACGCCATCAAAAATTATTTATTTTGTGAAATGTTGAGCATATATTGAAATTCAGTTGTGTCACACCATCGTTGTTCAGCAGGTACGTCCAATCATTCGACACATCATATTCGCCAAACGGGACTACACTGTCTTCTGAATTCCAAAGTTAGCACAAAGCGGTGTGATAAGATATTCGTCAAGATTAAAACTCATGCAGTTTAAACATAACCACGGTCCTATCTTCTAGTCACCTCAAACAAATTGCAACACAAAGTTTATCAGTGGGAATAAGTACATTGGCCCATCACAAACAACATACTAAAAATCAAAAATAACCAAGAAAGGCGAAATTGATTAATTTTGTGAAATAATATTTGGTAAAATATTCAATTTATGGCTTTTCAAGAATGTTTATAAAAACTTTATTTCACAAGGCATTTGTATTATTATTTTGTAGAGTACATAATCCTGATTACAGAACAGAAAACCTTTCCCAGATACGTCCCGAATTTTTCGAGTTATGTGCCTCCAAATTTGAGAGTTTATCTAATTTCATAGTCTCAATTTCGCAAAATTATTTAAAATCCATTTTTTATGGTATTGTATTTTTAAAAATAAAAACAAATGAAGGGATTTCATGTTGTTTTAGAAATTTCCACTCTAGGTTGTGCACAAAAATATGATTTCTTTATGCATCTATGATTGACTCGGAGAGGACAAAAATATTCTTAAACAAAATATGTGTTCCATTGTATTTGCCTGTGATCCAGAACAGGTTTGATGAAATAGCATATTTGAGTTCATACAACTCAATAAATATATATTCCTTGTATTTCTCATAATAACTTAAGTATACATGGTTAAATACACAGAAGGAATTTCTAAAATCTTGATGTAGAAAATCAACATATGGCCCTACGAATCCTTAGTATTGACTCTTCTTCTAAAAATGCCATTTTGAGGTGTTTTTGTCCATTTTTAAATGTTTGTGTGTATAAATAATAAAAACAATGTAATTTATAATAATTTAAAAATTTTGCCTTTCTTGATCCTTTTTGATTTTTAGTATGTTGTTTATAATGGCCTAATCATTAGACTTATTCCTGCTAAGAACATTGTGTTGTAATTAGTTTCAGGTTTCGCACGTTTTTCTAATAAATGCACTGGACTATTCGTGGATATTGGCAGAAAAGGGTCGATTCGATTGGTGTTTCGATTGGTAAATCAATCGGTTGTATTCTTTACTGCGAGTCGTTAAACTATAATTGTCGATGAACAAAAACGTCGATATCGCCGATATTCATGTACAAGTATTCCTTTTTCCACACAGTTTCCATAAAGGTTCGATGACGTGGAAGCGTTAAGCAATCCTTGCACTAGGATACATTTGAGACTGCCATATTTGACATCGAATTATTCGACCCAGACTGCGATATCAGACCGACACCCTCCCGGGAACTGCCCCCGTATAGACATGAATCTCGTTAGACGGTTTAATGTTACAAATGCCTCGACATTCTAGCGCACTTTAATGCTATCACGAAGATCTCGTCTTCGAATTCTGTTCTGTTTAGTCTTGAATATGGATCTGGAATTGGAGGCGGCATATATGCAGAGAGGTTGATCCTATAGGTTCTCAGATTATGTTTTGTTCATCTGTGCATATGAGGGTATTAATTGTGTCTGTTGAGGGGCGGCGATGCACTCTCGGGTCCCTCAGGCCAAGCTACTGATATGCATTATTACAGTGGTGCCCCAACCCCTGCAATCATATTATCCTATGTGAGTAATTTGACATTTGACACTTTACCCCCCTGTTGAGATTGTTCTTCCGTAGCTTACCCTCCAACGAAGAGGCAAGTTAGCACTTTTGAGAAGCTGCTGAAAAGGTGCATCTAATTGTGGTGCAAATATTACCTTCCCCGGGGGAACAGTTTATCCCCCAATTTTTGAGTTGGTTAATTGTGTTTAACCCTTTCTATACTAATTACTCATTGACGAGTTGTTCCCTTAGGAGGTTTGTTGAACTTATTGTATGAACATTCCCTCCAACATATAGGCCCCATATTGCAGACATGCACTTGTATTATCTGCTATCTGCATATTTCCTTAAAACCCTCCAGATGAAAAATAGACCATTCCAATATATACTTTAATGACTGAGTGGGATAATCCATTTAGTAAAGAAATAATAGTTAATCTGGAAGATTGTCATCTGCTTTTCAAAGAGACGGATCTATATCGTGACAATGATACTGGTGTTGTGGTATATGCAGTACTTCACACATTGTGTGGGCGGCGTTTCGTGGACGACGACTGGTTTTCGATGCTCACTTTATTCAGTAATTGTGGCGTTTGTTGATACTGCTCACATGGCCACATGCTTCAATGTTATAGCATCTTGTTTTCTGATCTAAGGGGTGTTCGGCTAGTGTTTAAAGGCCCACTTAATTGTCGAACCCGCAGATCACATATAAAATATATGCCATATTATATACCATTTGAAAGAGGAAGCTCCAGAACATTGTATTATCAACTTATCCGGTGTAATAAACTGTAAACATGTTGTTTTTGTTGAGGTACCGACGTGTTTTCTGTGCATAAGTTTCATCTGGATTGTACTGCAAAGTCTATAAATTTCAATGGAAGGGGAATAACTCTTTATCTTAGTTTGAATTGTGTTGCATTTTGGGAGCGAGACAGGGGAAATGTTTCTATGATTTCAGCTAATTTATATTACTCTATGGGTACCTTCTGAGACACAGACGTTCCAAATTGTTATTAGTTTATAGTATTTTAAGCATATTTTATGACATAGATTGTTATTAAACCGTATGTCAAGGCGCTATAAAAAATAATCACGAAAATTAAATGGGACTTTAAATGTAGGGACTCGATGTTGCTCGAAATTGACCAGTTTTATCATCAAAGTGCTGGTCTAGTTTTGCTTACTAGTGACCTTGTTTTAGTGACAGGTTAGCAGACCATCGTCACTGGTTGAATTTTACTATCGTGACCAGTGCAGCACCAGTGCGACAACTATATATAGTACAACTGCAGTGGCCAACACTCAGAGAATTTTATTTCTCGCCTGGGAAACTACGCCTCGTTATCACACGACCATGTTAGGCATTTCAGTGTAGTACAAGAAAACCATAGTCAGAAATGATAACGCCACCAAGATTATGGTATTACATATAAATAGAAATTATAAAAAATACATAAAATATTTTGATAACAATTGCGTTTAAACAAGTAATCCTTCAAATTATTACTAACAAAGTAAACGACTGTGAGGTCACTCAACAGATTATAAAGACTTGGACATAGTATACTGTAAATACTAAAATTTAAATGAAATAATTAAAAGATAAAATTTAGCAAGTAGTAAAAGTTAAATTTTCTCATTTTTGTTTTGGTTAAATAAAGCAATAATTTAAATGTAACATTTGGTTTAAAAAAAATGATTGACCGTGGCTCTTCCAATAATTGCGCGACTGATCTGGTCAATTGTTCTTAAGAAGTTGTTTTGATAATTACTATGGAGGGAAATAGTTGTGGCTGTGGCTTCGCAAGTAATTACCTTGGTGACGTGATGTTAACAAATATGAACTCCAGTTAACCAAGGACGCTTCATAACAAATATAAGGTGAATTATTAATTCTTTAGAAGTTGTTTTAAAGGGGTACTGTGCGCCATTTTCATTAAATTTCCGGTGACAACAACGATCTAATATCGATAATATATAGAAACATAAGTAATTTGAGTCGAAGATGTATTCTGTAAACGCTCAAGTTAATAGGCTATCTTAAAATTTAATAATTTAAAAGTTAATAATTTGATATAAATTTAATTTATGACTGGAGCCATAAAATGGCGTCAATTAAATTACGAATTTGCGTAATCAAATAAAGTAAATGAGGGATACTGGCTTGTTAAACCGATCGCACACACGATCGCTTAAAATATTATGATGATACGGGGAGAACACTCAAGCCACTCACTGACTAGCGACGATACAATAACTTAAATGATTATATGGGACTAGTATGCCTATAATATAACTTTTATTTGATTCATTTGGTTGAAAACTGTACAAAAATTACTCGACAACGACAATTTGTATTTTTGCATTCCGGTAAATTTGTCATCCGTAACACTACTTCGTACTCAACAGACTTTCAAATAATGAAAAAAGTGTTACCTTATTCTCAGACTCGGAGACTATAGAAACCAACAACAACATTTGGCGTACAGTACCCCTTTAAGATTTACTATGGAGGGAAAGAATTGTGGTGCTGGCTTCGCAACTATTTGACCTCATTGTAACAAATATAAATATTAGTCACTCAGGCAATAGATGTATCTATTCTGTATATTAACTTATTGGGTCTTACGTGTCTTGAGATGTCTAAATAGTTTTCGATGGACAGATCGCACAAGGGACCCACGCCAATCTTCTCTGTTGGGATTCCAATTGTTGGCTCATTAAATAGGCACATATGCTTAAGATACAGTCGCACGCTCCCGTAAGTCGGGTTTTGGATCACAGTTAATGAAAATATCATTGAAATAATCGGTTTCCCCCAATAAACATCCATATATTGAATATACATGTTTTGGAGCAGAATTAGGCAGTCCATATTGGACGCCATCATGGAATTTATTTTGTTTTGATTTTCACACATAATTATTAGTTATATGGATGGAGTTCTCATTAAACCTCACATCCTTGTATTGGTTACAGTAATACCCAAAGTAATTGACCACTTAACCACATCAGAATTATTGGTAATTTTTCAGGATTTGAAATCCTGAAAATTTACCAATAATTTTGCTGTGGTCAATTACTTTGGACATTACTGTATGAGGATTGAGTTATCATTAAACCTCAAATCCTTATATTGGTTACAGTAATGCCCAAAGTAATTGACCACTTAACCACAGCAGAATTATGTATTTTTTCAGCATTTACAATCCTCAAATTACCCATTATTCTGCTGTGGTTAAGTGGTCAATTGCTTTGAACATTACTGTATGATGATTGAGTTATCATTAAACCTCAAATCCTTATATTGGTTACAGTAATGCCCAAAGTAATTGACCCTTTAACCACAGCATAATTATGGGTAATTTTTCAGGATTTAGAATCATGAAAAAATACACACAATTTTGCTGTGGTTAAGTGATGAATTACTTTGGACATTACTGTATGTAGATGGAGTTAAACCTCACATCAGTGTGTTGGGGATTTGGACCTTGACTTGGGACCTTTGGTTTTTAACGCAACAAATGCGCGTACACCGTATACACAAATTTTTTATGTAACCAGAGTTTTTCTTGGATAAGATGAGTTTGAAGCCTGCTTACATTTCAAAAAGCGGATCTCGACGCTTTGAAGCAAAAGTTACAAAAGATAAAATGTGTATGTGACGAGACTATAATACAAATGAAAAAATAAATTGAGGGAGTGGTGGGCGATACAGGGAACTAAGGGTTGAACCGATATAAATTTGTAGAGCAATAACGACCAATGTTGACATATTATGCATATCAACTCTACTGTTGCAACCAGGCTATAAAATAGGGGGGTGTCAGAATCTTAGTCATCTCTATATAGTGCCAGAATAGTCATTTATGGAGTTCTATAAGATGTTGGGTTGGTTATATGGACTCGGAGAAAAAAGGGGTTTGTACCGATGACGTTGATGAACTGACATAAATTAGTGGATCGATGTTGCCATGTAATGCATCGTGACTACTAAAGCAGCAATTATATAAAATTGGGGGGGGGGGTCTGAAATTATCTCTATAGTTGGCACCAGGATTATATAGAAAGGAATAGCAATTGATATACATATACGGTATACTATAGTAATACCATAGACATATAAGTACAAGTATCACGAGATAAAATATTACGTAACATGACTATATACCGATGAAAGAAATAAATAAATTGGACCGGGATTAGAGGTTGGGTTGGTTATATCTGGATAATTGGATATGGAATTCATACCGATGGCGATGAAACGATACAAATTAGTGGAGCGATAAAGACACTTAGTCAGGCTACGCGGGGGAAATACGGGTTGATACTGATACGATAGACCGAAATAAATTTGTCGAGTGATAATGACCAATGTTGACGTATAAAGTAACGCGACTGTACTGTCACACAATTATCAGTTAGAACCGGTCAAATATGACAGGGTACAGCACGTAATTATTTCCTAGATCGAAGAAATGATTTTTTTTTTCGTTGATAAAATTTAAAATCGATTTATGTCTATAAAACTGTCATTTTTCAAAATTTTGAGCTGAAACATGGTGTGTATGTGTATAATACTACTATATTCTTAAAATGACAGAGTTCAGCGCGTAATTATGTTTTAGATGGAAGAAATTGAATTTGTTTTCGATAAAAAATTTACAGCGTGTACTGACTACTGTACGGCCTACGGGTCATTGAGTATGCTCAATTTTTGTAAACAAACTTTTGTCAATAGCCGTTTTGGTCAAACTAAACCTTCTTCGACCGGGACATCAGATCCGAATAGTAGCTAAGATGTATTTAGATAGAATTATCAAAAGAATATGACCGATCAGGGTACATTTTAAGAGAATAGAGTGGAGAAATCTTGGTGATAATTCCAGAAAATAAAGATGGAGGTGAATCATAATTAAACTTCCCACAATGCACTTCACTAAACCAGGGGTTCTCAATGGGTTACACATTATTTTCAGTCTATCAGATTATTTATATTTTCAACAACAAGTGACTTTAAGTTTACAATTTCAGCCTGTCCTGACTCTATCGATACGATTTAACACATTTTCAAAAACGTATTATACACCGGTGGCGTTAACTTTACAATTTAAGCATCTACGTGATTCTATCGGTACGATTGAGTAAGGTACAAACAAGAATACATCAGGGGCTCCCAATGGGTTATATATTATTTTCAGTCTATCAAATTATTTATATTTTCAACAACATATTATTACACCGGTGACTTTAAGTTTACAATTTGAGCCTGTCCTGACTCTATCGATACGATTTATCATATTTTCATAAACGTATTATACACCGGTGGCGTTAACTTTAAATTTCGGCATCTACGTGATTCTATCGGTACGATTAAGTAAGGTACAAACAATCTCCAAGAATACATTCGCCCTGTCCACCACGCAATATCAAAATCTCAGAAGCTAGAAACACCACAGGTGGCGTAACAAATTATGCATTACTCGTTTTCCGCCTGATTGGCTTCATCGCTTTATTGTAAAATGTTGTGGTTGGTGGGCACTGCTTTACAATGTTTCTTGGTGGTAATGGGAATCCCCATTATGTTTTGTAGACTCTGTAGCGCGCAGCTTGTTAATTAGAACTGTTGAATTTAGGGCATCGTTGTTTCTAATCTGATACACTGAATAGTGTGCCAGTGTGTGGCATACAGAACAGCATTGTGTTACACCCACGAGCGAATCGCGGTTCACTGTTCATTCCATCCCAATCGAATGTTATCTGAAGTTGATATTAGGATACATAACAGGCCTTCGAAAAATTAGAACACAGAAGCCCGAAGGTCACTGTCATATTAAATGCATCGGAGTCCGTCTCGAGACCTTAGACTTCAATTTTCTGCGAATAGCCCCCGGGAATATGTGCGAGCCGGACTATATCGACTTGGACGTAAAACCGAATAGTCGACGTCTGGCCACTAGTAACAGGCATTAATCTTCCAATTTGTTAGCTCATAGACGCGGTGAGAACATACACCTCGGGGGATATGTAACAACAAGTTTCAAGTGAATTCTTATGAAAATGTTTTGGCTATATACAAGTTGCGTACCCCTCCAAGTAGAGTTAAATTAACAAAACGTGATATTTAGGGTTCACCACGATATAAACAGTTCAAGTCTGACAAAACACTATGGCATCACACTTAGGGGATTTCTTAGACGAAATTGAATTTGTTTTTATGAAATACCCGTAATTAGCATGGAAATGTGCATTGCACGAAGATATGCTAAAAATATTTAGTAGGTTTACTGACTTCTCAAAAGAAAACAACGAAAAAATAGGTCCCATTTTGCAGCAAATGAATTGGGTACCTCGCTTGTTAAACGGACATCGCTCGTTCGATGCCCATAGTTATGTATATACGTAATTTGGTGAGAGGTATCTCAAGTCATGCCTAACATTGTATTGCTTTCACTCTTTGTTTTATTGAAACTTGTATTTCGTCTTTCGCGTGAATTTAAAGTAACATTAACGACATTAAGACTCATCCACATGAATATATACTGAGTACCCAGTTGCTAAGGATACAGACGTAGAAACAATACAGTACGTATAATAGATATAGCTAGAAGTGGAATCTCTCTATCTCTCTCTCTCTCTCTCTCTTTAGCGGAGTAAAATACATGTTTTGCGGCTGATGGAATACGTGTCTGTATATTGTGTTTGCATTTTATAAAACTCGATTTTAGGACTACAAATGCCTTTTTTCTGTTAATAAAACAAAGACAAAGCTGAAGATTGGGAATATTTGTCTATAAAGGCATAATAACGAACCAAAGCCGGACGCTTTGGGTCGTATATAGACTATATCTGATTTTGTGACGTCACCAATTATTATCTAATACGACGCAGCTGTTTTGAATTTCGTGAGCGCTTTTGTGGCACAGTAGATCGGTTGGCTTACAGCATTAATGTCTAATCGGAAAATCTTGTTACTGTGTCTTTCGATTACTGGTATTGCAAATGAGAATTATGAACATTGAATTACAATGTAAGTTCATTCGTAGCGTTAGTTTACCTTTTATAGAAAAAATAAGACACAATAAATAACGACGCTATAGTAACTACAGTCACACACATCGGGGCGAGTGAAAAGTGATCGAAATTCCTGATGTGAAATATTATAAGACTGTCATCACGAATTTACCGTTCTACTGTGCGAAGATGGGTGGTGCGGTACTGTGTGAAACGAAATAACATATATTTAATAAGGAATTATTTGTTATCAAAAGACTATATAGTACATACATGCATGTGATAATCCATAAATATACTATTTTCTGGAATCGAAAGGAAACACATAATTATGAACAAAGCAGAAGATACATTCAGGCGAACTCGGTCAATGGGGAAAGTTACCCGATGACGTTGTTCGTCGATTTTCGTTGAAATCGACACGGTGACACCTTTGAATGAAATGAACAGCTACGAAATGGACACGCTTCTCGGTAGAGTATCTCCGCCGCAGTGCTCACCCAGCGTCAAGAAAAGAATATAAATTGGTTAAATTCATTAAAGATGTTCCCCTTCCCCTCTCGACAAGGTATAACTATATTCACTTTGATGTTGGTACTAGTAGTTTATAACCATGAGTAGTGAAGCTGTCGATCAAAAGTACCCTGAAGTACGATCTGCCTAATTTATACTCCAAATTACGATTTGAGTCAGTTCATTCGACGAACCCAGGAAATATAGCCTTATGTGAATCGTATTTGGAGGGAATACCAGGGAATCTATAAACTGATTTTGATAAAACGAAAAAAAAGGAGAAAAAGCACAGCTACCCTCGTGTGAGTGGTTTTGCTTTGGTTCGTTAATTACGCTAGCGTATGATCATATTAGATTGGTTTATTCCTGCAAAATATCTGGATCGAAATGATTTTGCCTCGATGGATAGCAAGCTTACAGTTCCCCATCTTGCTACGCTCCGAATTTGCATGAAGTGTCCGTTCTAAAAAATAGCCAGTAAAACTGTCCCGAAAGGTTGTATGTATTATGTCAGAAAAATCGAAATAAGTCATTCTGAGGCATATGGATTTCGTATAATAGTATTTCGTGTAAACGAACGACAGGCTGCGGTTCTGAGAATCCCCGGATTCGACTCACAACCACAGAAGATACCTCATTCCATCGATTGTCGTTTTGTGGAGCACCATCGACATTAACATAAGCACGGAATAGCTGGATTTAAACAAAATTAGGTTGTTGAGACATCGCTGGACAAAATTAAATAGCTGTTCTTCCTGGTGGGATGGTAGGGTAGGGGTAGAGTGGTACGTCAAGAATAGTATGTGAAATATGAGAAACAAAAATGTACGCTATAGCTCATAGAAGTTTTCTGTCAGCTTTCTTCGTTAAGTTTCAGTATACATATGCTTAAAGTCGTTTATCACGTGTTATTCTGGTCAAGCTGTTAACCGTAAAAAACGCGCATTCCATGGATACATCCACTTTGTAGCTGGGATTATGTAGAACACATTCGATCTCGACTAACACCGAATATTTCAGTTTCAAATATCGCATTCACGCATTCGGTCATATCTAGTCGAGCTCTTCCAGTCTGATTTGTTAATCATGCTCTTGCTCGGTTGCTAGATATGGCGTATATACAAACTGCGGGTTTGTGTCTATACCCCATGACAAAGAAGCAGTTTCAAAAGTATGTAAACTCACCTTCTATCGGCATGTAGGCATTCTGCATGTGCATACAAGGGGCCATTACTCCGCAGCTCGGAGCTCCACGTTCCATCCCTGATGAATCCGGTTCCCCCATAGTTACGCCATCAGCATCCGTCTCCATTGGAATATATTCGTAATCCGACACCGGAGACGCAATCTGATACTGAGGTTCGTGAGATGAGAATAGGAGGGACGAAACGAGGTTTCCCCAAATGTGGACCGTTTGGAAACATGCTAAAAATATCCCATGGTACTGGAGCATTTCATGCTCGAACAACCCCGCGTCACCTTTAACTTGTGTCGAATCGAAGGCGAGTTTGTTTATGTACGAGATCTCAGCCATCCAGAGAACACCTTGTCCAAATCCAGCTAACATGGATGCAGGAATCATTGTATAAAACCGCGGGTATATATTAGCGGCTATCCAAATGAGGTGTAGAAACATTCCCAATGTCAACGACCATTTCGCTTTAATCAGTTTTATCACTGCGGATGCCAACGGAAACGTTAAGAACATGGAACCGTGGACACACGCCATTGAAATTATTCCAAGATACCTATGAGAGTTTAAAGACGATTGAAGATTTTGAATAGCTTTAAAGGAGGTGAACGACAAAACGAAACTACTGCACAGCAAAATGAGATTCTTCCGCAAAAGAAAAGTAGTCCACCGCGCTTTTACACGCTTTCTGTATACCACCTCTCGGTTGGTTTGTGTGTCAGTTTGCTTGTGATTGTGGTTGGCATGTTTCATCGGATTTTTCACTGGTTTGTTGACATGGACATTATTCTGATAAGATTTCTTGTTGTGTCCCGTCTTATGTGAATGCTGCGCGTGCGCTTGAACGTGCCTGTTGGGATGAGGTTTAAGCTGTCTGTGTTGGTGCGGGTGTAAGTGAGGTGAAGAGTTCTGCACACAAGTGACCTGTATATGGTTATGGACATGCTCTCCTTCATCTGACGTATCACCGGCATCGAACACGTTATCAGTTTGTTGTAGTTCGATGTCACGTGGGCTATTCATGTGTTGATACTCGTTACATTCTTCTGCTTGTCTGCGCGTCGCTTTCAGGTAACTTTCCTTCCTCTTTCTGCTAAGAGCGCCTTCGATGTAATCGCCAGAATCATGTTGAGGAGAATCCGTGGATTCCTCGTCTGTAGCGTGTCGGTAACTCTCAGTCCGATGTCTACACTGGGTCGCGAACGTATAGCTTGGGCGTCGTGGACGATATAACCCGAATCCAAGCCCAACCCCACTGTAATCCCACGGTGAAAGAGACATTCTGAAATAAAAACAACAATTACATTCAATATCTAAACGCACATGCATTTTCTTCCTATAGTGTATGCATCCCGTGTGCGCGGTCTCTGAGTAGAATAGCCCAACGAGTCACGACGAGGGGTAAGAATCCAATAATGTGACACCCTGTTTGGTGTGGTGCATCTCGCGAGTGGTGGTGTAGGCTTCTTGGTGGTACTAGGGCTGAAGGAATCACTCGCACTAAAAAAAAGTACCGAAGGGTACACTGGTTTTAAATTTGCTGAAGGCTACACAGGCTATGTGACCGCACTAATGCAGTTATTTTAACGGTGTTTCTGAAAGTCTGGCGCCCATCAGCAGTTCTTTTTTCAGTTCATTTTAATTTTCCTTGGAACATATACAATAATTCTCTCACAGAAATAATGGCAGACATGCAAACTAAGTGTCATTTAGAACGATATTTCAAAGCCGTTGTACCCTTCAGTACATTTTTTTTACGTGAACACGTGAACCATTCATGGTTCTACCAAAAGCCGACAGCACCCGACCGCATCTGTCCACACCTCCCACAGGGGTCCGAGCGAGATGGGATATGCACTATCTGTCGTACAGAATAAGCCTATATGTACCAAAGTTCCAATCCAAAGTCGATAGCGTGAGTGGTAACGGCACTATAAACCCCTAACGTACGGCCGATTCCGTCCGGTACGCAAAATCTAAAAAGGCACCGACCGCACCTCTCCTAGCTGCCTGATCACGGAAAGGTACATCATATCACGCAGCGAATACCCTTCTGCATCAATGGGCGATCGGGTGAATATATTAACACATACGCTGCTGTTGAAATCGCAATGAATGTACGTAAAAACGCCGAAAATAACATGCACCCCCCCCCCCCCCCGATCGCACCGCCCCTAGGGGTCCGCGCAAGATTGGGCATTTTTCCGGCGTTTTTTGCGTACATCCATAGCGAATTCGAAAGCAGCGTATGGGTTAATATATTCACCTCCGATGCAGCTAGCGACTTGCTCGACCGCTCGTGGATGCAGAGTGGTATTCGATGCATGATATGATGTCCCTTGCCGTTGTGATGCAGCTAGGGGAGGTGCGGTCGGTACCTTTTTGGATTTTGCGGACCTGACGGAACCGGCCATAAGTTATGGGTTAACGGCGCCGTTTCTGCTCGAGCTATCGACTTGGTGATTCGAACTTCGGTAAATACAGTTATATTCTGCACGATAGTGCATGTCCCATCTCGCTCGGCCCCCTGTGGAGGTGCGTTCGGTGCGGTCGGGTTCGGACGGGTACGGTCGGATGTGGTCGGCTTTTAGAGGACCGAACGAACTGCGGTAAGGCTTAGCTCGTGGTCCGCTTCAGTCGAACGTAGCTACAAGCGGGTGGATGATTTGATTTGTATACCAATACAATAAACAAATCCATCACCATATGCAAAGAACAAAATTGAAAATACAAGAACTGTGCTTGTTATAAATTAATAGGCGTCCATGTATAATCTAAAGGATGAAAGCCAAAGGATGAGACTAATACGCCTAAACACTCACCACATACCTACACACATATACAGAGACAACAGTCACCATTAACATAGAATACACAAATAACGATAGCACACAGGCAAATACCCCTCACACTCAGACAATCAACCTTACCCACACATAGTAACAGACAGACAATGCACACGTACACACTTAACATACAGTCTATACAGACATAGTTAAGACAATGTGAGTGTGACACGCCAGTCAGATAAATATTCAGACAGACGATCAGACACATAATATAGAAACCAAACTAGTCAACAAAACGACAGACAATCGCATATTCATGAACACTCATATGGATACAATAACTATTAGGAGAATATAATATGACTGAGGAAATGGAACACACCAAGTAGTTAATCAGTGTAAAGGTCAATCCACACCGGACGCGAGCGCGCGATTATAACGGTCGTTTTGTGTCGTCCGTACCAGTTCAAAGCGCGCGATTTTTATATTCACAATTTCACACTGCAAGCGAGTTAATCGCTGACCACGAGGCGATCACAGCAGTGATTTTATATATATACTAGCAGGGTTACCCGGCGTTGCACAGGTTAATGCGATGTGAAACCATCTGTATGCTGTGGATATTTGTTGGGAATATAGAACACTCTTGTTCAAAGTGTTATACGTTTTCTCATAAATTGTATATTCAAATAGCATCACAAAACATGATTATTACAGTCATGGAATATAAGTAGTAGCCCACCTTGTCAATTGTCATTCTGTTTATCGCGATTAATCCGTTCCACCAATAATGAAATATTTATTTATTTACAACTGCGTATACGTCAGATGTTATACTATATGCTACATGGACATCATAAAGACATTAGTTCGCATAAATAAAAGATGACAATTGGGTTTTACATATTGAGATGTATCAATCAATCTAGTGGGTTGGACTAAGATCTCGAGGATACCTGGCTATCATATCTCCATGAAGATACAGATGTTTCAAAGAAATTTCCAGGTGCTCCTCTGTTCATGGTGCTATATATTGGCTAAATATTCTCAGTTTCAACGAAATGTTGCTGCGCGTGCTTATCAGCTACATTTGCCAGACACAGAGCGAGATTTTGAGTTGTTGATGTCAGTCGATGAGTCTGTTCTAAACCCTTGTCAGATGTCAGTATTGGGAGGATCCTGAAAAATCATGTGCTAACTGCATTTTATTGTATATCAGAAGAAACTATATATGACTGCACACTGTGACCACTATTTTTGAACAGGCCTTCCACATATCCTGACAAATTGTAACTTTTTTTGTGGAAACTGTATTGAATGGAACAGACTCAATTTTGTTATAATATATATGCAATCCTCTGACGGTTCGAGGTCTCTCAGTTTGCACGAATATATGTATCTCTTCAATAGAATGATAAATATACGTTTAATGCTTCTTCCATGTATCTCTTTTTGCTAGCTCATTGTGTGAATGTCCTGATTGCCATCCCCATATAAATATGACAATTAAGAAGATATAATTGTTCAAATGACTTATAAGTGGGTTACCATTTGTAGGGATTGTGAAATGTGAACGCCCAAATGTCCTTAAAATGATATGGAGATGGCCTGGGTGACTATATATAACTTATATGTGGATATCGGCGAATAGCAATCCTATCTATGATAGTGCATATCCGCTCGCCATCCGTGACGCAAACTACACAAAATGTGATTTAATTCATGGTATATCATTTGATAAAAACATGTATGAATTTGTCGGAAATTAGTGCCAAATATATATATATATATACAGAAAGACAGACAGACAGCACAATTTGATTTCTTGTATCATTTGAGAAGAACGTATCTGAATTTGATGGTAATTGGTACTAAAAATATTTTGTATCAGTTTTTGGTGACCCTCCCGTCCCTATTTCGGAATCAAGCTGCACACACTAAGACTCATTAGAGATTATATATGCATATATATGAAATTGGTGAAAATTGGCGAGTATACAAATTCGTATCATATTGAAGGTCCCCATATCTCTCACCCATAGGGCACCAATTTGTTGTGTCTAAACCACACGATAACATTCCTCGTATCACGGAGAAGAATATGATCAATCTGGTGGAAATCGGCACTAAACATATAGATATAATGTCCCTCTCATCTCTATACACCACTGACTCGAATTTCCCCACTTGTGACATACTTAAACCACACAATTACACTCCTGATATCATGGAGATGATTGTTTATAAGTTTGGTTATAATCGCCGACTAAACAATATTTTTTTTATCAAATTTGGTGCCAATCCCTCCCTCCCCATCTCTCACCTAAACAGTACCACTATGGCGTCTTTAAATCACACGATCAGATTCCTCGTATCATGGATAAGAACGTGTATCAATTTGGTGGAAATTGTCGCCAAAAAAATTGTGCATCAATTTTTGTGGCCCTGTCCCATTCAATACACCCCTGACTCGAATGAGGCCACACTTGACAGATATAAGCCACACCATTAGACTCATCATACAATGGGGATGCTTTTGTATAAATGTGGTGGCAATCGGCGACTAAACCAATTATTATCAAATATAGTGCCCACCCCCTCCCAATGTCTCATCCAAACGACAACAATTTGGCGTTGTTAAATCGCACAATTAGATTCCTTGTATCATGAAGAAGAATATATATCAATTTGGTGGAAATCGGCGCAAAAATTAGTTTTATAAATTTTGGTGACCCTCTCCCCTTTCGTGCAAATCTGACTCGCACGACGCCACTTTTGACATATTTAAACCACACCGTTGGATTCTTCATATCATGGGGATGATTATATGTAAGTTTCGTGGCAATCGGCGACAGAAAATAATCTGCCCCTCCCCCTTTCCGGGCACCCCTGACGCGAACGGCGCGACTTTTGTCATATTTAAAACACATCATTAGATTCCTCATATTATGGGGATGATTATATATAAGTTTCGTGGCAATCGCCGACAATTTTTTTTTCTGCCCCTCCCCCTTTTCTGCCCCTGACAACAACGGCGTCACTTTAGAAATTTTTAACCCCGACCATTATCTAGATGGTCCCCTGTGAATTTCTATAGAAGACAGACAGACAGACAGACAGACAGACAGACAGACAGACAGACAGACAGACATTCGCAAATATAGATATAGATATATCCTTTATTTCCTCCGCTAACGAAGAGCGTTTACAGCATAATTTAAATGTTTACACAATACAATACGAATACAAAAATCGAATAAATAAACATTAACGTATGTGGTAGATAAATAAGCCAGCCACAGATTAGACGAGAGTCATGCACATACATAGAGAAACAGGTCGGTAAGCAGACTGTTGGTCATTCATACAACATGCCATACATACATACATACATATATACATAAAACATACAAACATACATATATAAATACACATACATACATACATACACATACATAAACACCCTTACACACATATATACAAACATACATACGTACATACACACATACATACATACATACATACATACACACATACATACATACATACATGCATAAATTCACACATACATACGGGGATATTGGCAGGCAATCCAGTGGGCAATCAGACATAAACAAGCACACAGTCATACGATGTATGGTTATATATATATATATATATATATATAGCTATATATATATATATATATATATATATAACGACACTATATTATGTACAATGTTGTACACATCTCGACTTGAAAGAGGATGTGTTTATTTTGACAAATCCAACTTCGAAGATAGGTATTTGCATGTATGTCGACTGGGACGACCCTGTTAGCGCACCAGCCAATGTCCCACTTGGAAGTTGTTATGGTAATTTAGATGTCATTGTCCCGTTTTCAGAGTGGGCGATAATGACCCAGAGCCGGCATGTGTTTCATTTTGGCTGGTAGGGGACTTGATCTGAGGGAACCTGGTTATATAAGCATGTTGATATGTTTACAGAATGTGCCGAAATAAGGAATAGCGTATGCGTTGAAATGTGACTCAGATAATTTGGTTGTATGTAGAGCAGTAAATTGAGACCAGCTAAAGGCTGACAAGCATGTTACTGTCAGTGTCTTCTGCGAAGCTGAGTTTGGTTGTGTAATGGGACCACAGCTCGTAGGATTTCCAGCGAAAAGAGAAAACTCGTTCAGTTTGAATATTTTGCTCCTGATGTCATCGGACAGGATGGAGAGCAATACCATTACTTGGTCCTTCTGTGGAAGAGCATCAATGTATATAAAAGAGCGTATGCCAAAAATGTCAATTAGTGAGAACCACATTTGTATCCTCACCTCTGAAATCGTCGAGCAGTCCAGTAAGGCATGCTCAACAATATCATCATAATCCTTGCCACACAGATTGCATTTTCCACATTCCGGTGAGGTAGATAGACTCAGTAGTTTCGCAACAAGCAGGAATTTATGTTTTTAGTGTGCATGCGATCTACAAGACGTCCAAAGAACAGATTTTGTCAATATGCTATGATGTTGTGCGAAGGTTAATAGTGAATCAGAACTTCACATGCGTTCTTCGCATTTGCGCTTCTGTATTTTGTTAATTTGTAGTTTGATGATTGTTTTCCATTCACCTTTGGATGGGAAATTACCAAGTGTGGCGTAGTTATGGAGATATGAGCATAGATTGTAGCGTTCGAGTATAGATATAATATTGTTGATAAATGAAGAGTCGTCAGTTGACGTTTGTGAGAGGTGGTCGGCTAAACGTGATGTGAATATTTCTTACGACGATTTTCCTTGCGGCATTCTACAGAGGTTCCCGAAAAAACTGAGTTTACGTTTATCAATAACCGACGACAGGGAACTTGTTCCAAGGAGCGATTGGACAATGTCAGTTCGGGATCGTGTAGGCAAACCTAGGATGCGTTTAAGGCAGAACCTATGTGCTCGCTCAAGAGATATTACATTTGTCTCACTGAGCCCACACATCAGTTCTGTCCCATAAAGACTTCTAGGTAAAACAATGGAAGTGTATAATGTAAGGCAACTAAGTGGAGTGATTCCTCCAGCGTACATGCCGGAATTACTTAGCATGAGATAAACTGAACTAATTTTTTAATTTATACGCGCGAATTCCTGGTAACTGAAGTGCAAGGATAAATGAGAAGAGAACATGCCTGGCAAGAGCTCGACGTAATAACAGGATCGTCTGGTTAATTTATGGTCCCAATTCATTCCAAGCTTGTGAGGTCAATTCGCCCATAATTTGCCCCCCCCCCGATAAAAAAAAATCACAAACTGGAATTATAGAATAAATTCAATTAAACCGCAATTGCTATGAGAATTAAGGAAACCCATGCACCATTCCACTTGACATACTATATTTGACAATTAAATGAGTTTGAAAAACTCTTACATGTACATGTTCAGCAAATTGTGTTTGAAATGTCCATATACATTGTATTTGTGACCTGCTGTAAATGATGCACTCAAACAATTATCTACCCAGACCATCGAGCGCGACGAAGCGATCCAGTCGCCTTCAGTGTGAGTATTAACATCGCGCGCTTTGAACTGCTACGGACGACAGAAAACAGCCGTAAAAATCGCATGCTCACGCACAAGGGTGTGGATTGACCCTTGGAGGTCGAAGAGACAAAGAAACGACACAACGAAGAGAGATCATCGACCGTCATATATATTTGGTGGAATATAACCGAGGAACAATGCAGTTTGTTGAATCCAACTCAGGCTAGTGATGTACATGTATCATGGCACAGTAAATATATCAATGAATTAATACCAGATTTGGTTACGTAATTGATTCAGAAACATAGTCGTTAACGACATGTGTAACGACGTCAGTGTATGCATAATGACAATTGCCACATATATATTCCGGCATATCATACATTGGAGTGCATAATACACCAACTGTAATGAAAAAGTCTTCTTTGGACGAGGAGTGATTTCTGCAGATAGCCCAAATATGAGAAAGAGCAAGTTCTGGGTTAACAATGTTAAACTGTATAACACTCTAGTGTCGGTCTGTGTATGCATGAATCTGTTTACCCGAAATAGGACACCAGTGCGATTTACCATGATGTGAAGAATATTTGACAGAAATTCTTAATCGGAATTGGAAATGAGATATATATGGTCGTTTGTGGTAAGCTATTTGGTTCCCATTCACGTACAGATCATTTTCTCTCTGGGGAGGGCTGGGAAGACTATAAATAGTCCTAATTGGTGGCTATCACTCGCGATAGCTCTCTAAATCGTTCATATCGTGTGAGATAGCACGGCACGACCCCATTACATAGAGCGTATAATGAAGTTATGTTGAGTTCGCGGACGCTGTCGACACAAAGTACGTACATCCACGATCCAGACATGCGCCCGCAGACAGTTCGTGGCATACAATCATACTGAGGTCACCGTAACCTATAGCCGGATGCGTTCACACGCTGGCAAGTTTGCAGACAATTCGTCATAGAGAGCATTCGTGTTCATTTTCCGGAACTCTTGAGGCTACATTTTCGGAAAAAAACAAGTAAACCCTCTTCAAATATATACCGACATGATATACATGTTGTTTACATAAGTAAACTTTATAAAGAATGACCCCAGCACCAATATAATAGTTCGTGCCTATATAGCTGCGCTCTATGGTAGCATCATATAAGCTCAAAATCACTAATCATACATGTCCAATGTCGCACTGAACAGCCCCTTAATTATACACTGTACTATTTGAATTTGTAACTGTACCTTACACTCTGTAATATCTTCATTTGATTATCAGAAAAATTAAATTAAATTTAATTGAAATGAACAAAAATACTTATGTACAATGTACATGCATGTCCAACAGTTTACTACATTCAAAGTGCGATCTATGCAATTCATTATGTTGTTATACAACTGATATTCGCCCGAAATTAGCCTTACATATCTGGTAAGAATCAGTCGCATTAACTTGTTGCATTCCATCGCTCTGATAATCGATAAAACCATCGAAGACATATATTCGGTGGTGTGACGCCGAGAAATGGAGAGTCATCACTTGATTGAACTGGTGACGTAAACCTTTTCGCGAGAAGCAGGGACGTTGTACAAACACGAGAACTCATTGCGCTCGAGTGTTTTAACAAAATATCACGCCTGGAATGAATTAGTTCACGCCACCGGTTCAATCGAGGGATTATTCTGTTTATTATATTCCAATCAAAACATCTGATTGACAGAAATCCAAATAAACCCGCCATTAATTATACCCATGGTGTATAAATTTCGACAGCGCGTATGAATACATAACGCGCTAGTTAAAGTGACATAATTCACAAGACAAATTACCGTTTATAATCACTCGAGAAATCAAGGCAAATCACACAAATTAATATAATAAATAGAGCATACCTACACAGTTTTTGTTTGAATATCGAAATATCTCATGAGTGTCTGGCAAGAAATATCGAACTTTCACGAGCGGCTGAAAATTCGACATTTCTTTCCAGACACAAATGAGATGCTTCAAGTATTCAAACAAAAACTGTAGTTATTCTTTTCTCAATACTGTTCAAAGTTGCTAAATTATGCGACATTTTCACCTTCAATAGTACAACAAATTGAACAAAATTCGGAAAGAAACAACTATGCGTGATATTCTATCCGGTGTTGGCGATACTTTCCGGGTTGGTGATACCAGGTATACGGGGTGCACATTAGTTGGATGAAATAACAGTCAGCTATGTATTAACATATTTATTGTGACAGTTCTTCGACAAATCTCATTGATAAAGTAGGTATTTAAGCAATGTGTTATGCCAAAATTCTCGAGGCGGCTGCTAGCTATTAGCTTCATGTAACTAAGGAACGCCACTCTTTACAAAAAACAACTGAAGGCATCATACCTAAATCTGAAAGACTTTTCAGATGTTCCATTGTTTTGTAAGAAGTGAAATAAACGCTCTTTATTGTGGCTATATGAGGAATACGCTAATACTGAACGCTCTTTATTGTTTCCAAGCATGAATTTCCAGCCGACACGCCATCCACCGGCTTAGATCCAGATGATTTTTTCCATCTTCTGTCCCAAACCTTTGAACAGTTGGAAAGATTCCAACACAACAGTTAATATGATTAAATAGTCCCCAACCAATGGCCAATTGGCCAATAGAAAAACAATTCTCTTTACATCGAATATTTGTTGTGAAATTTAACCAACATGTTATATAACGTGTATTACAGCTGTAAATATAATAAACCAATTTTATCAATCTAAAAAATCTAACTGTTGTTTTAGTCACCAATAAATCGGTTTATGCGACATGAGATAAATTTATACTACCAATGCAGGTACTTTTATAGGAACGGCGCATAAGGGCGGTTCGGGTTTGGAGGGGCGTGGGTGGTGGAGTGCATTACAAACCAATGTGGAGGAATTAGTAATCCCGAAATAGAATCATGCCACCAGCAGCCATCTTGGATTTCAAATTTGGCACACCCTGCAGTCCGCATTTATTGGAGAATTGTTTTAGAATAGGCATGTTTAGAATCAAATCTAAATGAGAGGTATCGAACTTGAATTTGAACAATTTGTTATCAAAAACATGGCCGCCGGCAGCCATCTTGGATTTTACTCTTTGCATGACAAAATCATTTGGCACACCCTGCAGACCACAGCCCTCATCTGATTGTCACCAAACTTCATACGGATCTTCGGGGTGACATCTAGATGGGAGCAAAGATTTTTTCCCGAAATTCGTTGGAAAACCTGGCCGCTAGCAGCCATCTTGGATTTCAAATTTGAATACACCGACACACCCTGCAGCCCGGATTTATTGGAGAATTGTTTTGAAAATTTACAGGCATTTTAGGATCACCTCTAGATGGGAGCTATCTTGGATTTTACTCTTTGCACGACAAACTCGTTTGGCACACCCTAACACCATATCCCTCATCCGATTGTCACCAAACTTCATACATATCCTGGAGTGACCGCTAAGCCATAAATTTTTCCGAATTACTCATTGTATGACTAAATCCTTTGGCACACCTTACAGACGACACAACTTGTCCGATCGTCACTAAAATTAATATGGATTTTCGGGATGATCACCCGATAGGAGTCATCAAATGTTTCCGAATTTCGTTAAAAAACATGGCCACCGGCAGCCATTTTGGATTTTATTTTATATATATCGTTTCATGTTGACCTAGTATTACTTAAACATTTCAACTTGACGCATTCCCAATCATTGACTAAAACACACGAAACTACACCCTCAAAGTTGAGCTACAATGGCATTGACACTTTCATTTATGATCCAATGGGTCTTTCTGTGACATATATTGCTCGTAGCAAGGTAGTTCAAGTATTTATCGACCAATGTAGATACTGAGAAAAATTCAAAAGCGAATATTATTAGGTGTGTTTTGGAGCACAGACCGCCAAGTGGCTTCAATATACCATCTAAGACATAAGCTTGTTGAATAGAATGTTACGTTCACTTGTGAATATCGTACAATATAAGAAGGAGTGTCCTTCATCTTCAACAAGATTACATTTACATGTTTTACTTTTACTGTCGTTTCTATCAAGATTTATCTTCTCAATTCTGAGAGTTGGTACTCGTTTTCACAATATACACTGGCTGCCTTTCATGCGTACTCACTTGTTATTTTAGACGGCGACCACGACGTTGTCTTGTGGCATTGGATCCCAGATAATACCTGTTATATAGCAACTGCCGGGCATCGTGCTGGAAATATATGAAAACAGATGCTTACTTGCATCCTATGTAAACGGACGTTATCGGTGCTATTCGTTGATATGACGACCAGGAACATACCCAGATATTCTAGAGGAGTGCCAACCTCTGAATGTGTAGAGCATGTCATGAATCTTTATTACGCCCATAGCGATCATATTCCACTCAGAACCTGGGGACATTTTGGTGTTATGAGACTTCTGACCTGCTCTGACGGGGAACTTTATTACTTTGAACATATTGCTCGTTAATATTCATTCCCTTAATATCTATTTCACAGTAGGGGCGGAACCCAACTCGAGATTGCACGATTAAAGCTACTTTTGTGGACCGACATCGCAATAAACATTGCATCCATTACGAAGGGTGATTTATTGTAAGTAACGCAAATCAAAATCGTATTACAAAAGCCATCTAATCGTGCAATCTCGAACTGGACCTTCACCTACTGTGAAATACATTATTAATAGCCAGGTCTAAATTAAGAAACATATTACTTTCGTTGATTTTTCAATGTTAAATGTTCCACATCAGAAGTTCTACGGCATGGTCTACTGCACCCCTTGACACGAACCAAATTCACATCTTTGGTAATTTCATAATTGGGTTAAGAAATTCTAACTGGTGGGAATTTTAAACATAATACCCCTATAGTTTGAGAAAATTTGAACTCAAACTTGACTGAATGTGTCGAAATATCCGAAGTTTGGCACAAAGAGCTTCCTGAAATTTTGCGAAAATAATGTGCCAATGAATTCTCTTATATATGCGAGTCTCCCATATATAGGGAGCCTCGCATATATAAGAGAAAACATTGCCACATGGTTTTCCTAAAATTTCAGGAATCTCCAGTCATGGAATGGATAACCCTTTCTATACTAAACACTCATTGATTAGTAGTTATCACATAGGAAATGTTCAGATAATAAGATCAAAAAGTCAACTTGAACAAACGGGGTCGTTTGTTGAACTTATTATGTAAATATTTCCCTCCAATAATTGGACTCCTTTCGTACTTGTAATACCTGTTGTCTGCTTATTCTTTCTGAAAACCACTCCAGATTAATAGTAAACCATTCCAATGTATACTGTTATAACCGAGAATGTATTTAGCTTAGAAAGGATTACACTACCAAACCAGTTTCAACATGTTTTCCAATCTGATATTGTTGTTTCAGTTGTGGAATTTCCTGGTGTTGAGATTTTTTATCATAACCGGGGGTTCCCCTATCGCCACGTCATTTATGTTGACATGCGAAATTTGAAATCACGGATGTTTTACTATTTAAATTGAAAGAGAGGCTCATCACGACTCAGACAATTAAAGGAACATATAATGCACTCGCAGTGGTTAAAATGTTCAATAATATGCAAGTCTGTAAAAACATCACCACAATAAGAACACGGAGAAATACACAAACTTTGTTAATATTCATAATTAATAGTTGTCCAATAACGAATGTTCGCGTGTTGAAATCATTGTTATGCAACATAACTGTTACCGTGATTTGTCAAGAAACAGCGCTAAACTTGTTGTAACTTCAAATATTTTAGTCTGAATATGATTTTCAGAATATTTTCCAATGCTTTATCGTCAATTGTTTTTAGTTTTTAGTAAACTTTGGTATCTTATTGAACAAACTGGACTGTGATCGGTAATTCGGTCGGAAATTACATGAAATAAAAGTTAATGGTGGCTTGTAAAAACAATAGTCTCCATTTTTAAACCAATGGTCGTTCTTTGATTCTATAAGAGACAATTCCGTTTCAATAGATATAGATTCAAACCAAATAGTCTCCATTTTCAAACCAATGGTCGTTCTTGGATTCTATAAGAGACAATTCCGTTTCAATAGATATAGATTCAAACCAAATAGTCTCCATTTTCAAACCAATGGTCGTTCTTGGATTCTATAAGAGACAATTCCGTTTCAATAGATATAGATTCAAACCAAATAGTCTCTATTTTCAAACCAATAATCGTTCTTGGATTCAATAAGAGACAGTTCCGTTTTAATAGATAAAGATTCATAATCAATGTTGACCGATGCAAAATTAATGTTCTATTTTAATTTAATAGCGTTCACTGTTCAACTAATATCTAATAACACACAATTAGTAAGATTCGCGCATATTCAATAAACGTACATTCCGTTTCAATGGCCATATTTTCTTAATCAATAAAGATATTTCAATATCCAATAGTCTCCATTTTCAAACTAATAGTCGTTCTTGGATTCAATAAGAGACAATTCCGTTTTAATAGATATATTTTCTTAATCAATAGAATCTATTTCAAAACCAATAGCCGTTCCTGGATTCAATAAGAGACAAATCTACTATTTCCGGTCAAACCAATGAATAATAATTGAAGATTATTAACATCCGTTTACAAACCAATGATCATTTCTCGAATTAATAACTTCCGTTTACAAACCAATGATCAATTCTTTAACCAATAAACGCTAGGGTCGCCACCAATCTCAAATGACGTCAACATGGGATACCCCCCTGCCAAAAAAAAAATGCATGTTCTCGAACATTTTCGCGTCAGAAAGTGACCCTGAACATGAAAACTGCGATGATATACGGACGGTGGACTATATCCTGTACCTGTAGCAGATACCGAAGATCCAATTGAGAGCTGATTTTTAATATTGTCATTATTATTGACCCAGAAGATCTGAATTAAGCAACCGAATTTGAGGACTGTACTAGTATCACTCATTCACTGTCAGTATCTGAAATCACTGTCAGTATTACTGTGATTATCACTGTTCCCAACTGACCTACATGTACCAGCTCAGAAACCAGATCATACAAAGCATCACTCAATCACCATATCTTGGAGTCATGCTCTCAAACTATATGAAATGGTTGCCACAGATAGACAAGATCACGAAGAAGGCTAACAGCACGCTCGGATTCATCAGAAGAAACCTTAGGAAGGCACCATTCAAGAGTAAATGCGTAGCGTATGAGACACTCGTAAGATCGTCGCTGGAATACGCAGCCGTCATGTGGGATCCTCACCAGCAGCAGAACATCGACGCCCTGGAGAGAATACAGAGAGGAGCTGTACGGCTCATGACCGGCAATTACCAATCGAAGGACATGGCCAAACTGATGAATGACTGCGAGATAAGACCACTCGAAGAAAGAAGGAAAGACCAGAGGCTGGAGCTCTTTCACAAGATGGATAAGGGGCAGGTGTCGGCTGTAAACACTCAGTGCTTAATTAAACCAAAAAAGGTGGGCAGAAAAATCCGAGCCAAGAAATTTGCAGATTTCAGTGACACAAATATAGTCTCAAAACAGGAATGTAATAATTCACTGTCCTACCGGTAAGAGCCACTGGTGACAAACTCTGCTGAATACTCAAATTCATTCTTCCCACGGACAATTATTCAGTGGAACACTCTAAACGAGATGGACGCATGCGAAATTCAAAATAGAACAGCAGCGGACAACTCAACAGTCCCGCAAAGAACATAATTCTCTCTCTCCCGGCGTTCTACACATCCGCGAGGATCATACGCCGTACACCATCCAGATCCAGATGCAGGGATTGTCTGTCAAAATCCGATGGAGAACTTAGGATGTGTTCGACAAGTACTAACAACAGCAGTATGAATATGATTATGTCAACAATAACAACAACAACAGCTCTAACACCGTAAGGGTACGTTCATACGCTGGCAATATTGCACTGCAAACTGCAAAAATGCCAGCTGCAAATTTGCCAAAACGGATTAATTTCTCCCAGTTGTCAACAAATCAGCGTTAGTTGTGATCAACGAACGACAGAGGTTTTTGTGTGATTGGTGATATCGCTGAGTTGTTCACAATATATCAAGAACACAGTGCGTGTTGGTATTCTTAGGCCAGTCAAAAACATGTTACTTGATAAGTTGGAAAGTGAGATCGCTGCGGCCAGTTCGATCGATCGGATGTTGCTAATATATGAGTACCATAAACGCAACCTAGAGAGGAGATGGTGGGTCCGCACTTGGCTCAACGGAGAAATCCACCACCTTTTATTGGTGTTTTAACTGGTACCACAAGCTTTAAAACTGTCGATGGAAATTCCTAACCTAACATCCATGATTGGCAATTCACTCAACAAAATTACCACTGTATGCATGAAATGTCCCCATTGTAACATAGATACATTATTTAATCTGAATATCTATTATAAAACTGTCCAACTATTTGATATTCCCATCCTAACCAGGGGGGGGGGGGGCGGAAAAAAACTGCGGGACACAACGTACCGGGGTGGGGGGGGGGGGGGGGGTACCTAGGCGTCAAAACTTTACACGTAAATTTTTTCCTTATTCAATTGGGGGGGGGGGGGGGGTCGGAAAAAATTTGCATGTAATTTTTTTCAAAATATGTATTTTCAGACTCACAACTTCAATTTTCTCTCATTTTATAGAATATAGATTAACCTTAATATCCAAATCATATATACATGAGTAGTACAATCCACCTAAAACAATTTTGAATAACCAGTCTTGGTTTACATGTGATATTGACCCCATTAACCCTCTTAATAATGCCGACTATGTCAGTGTCTACCAGTCGAATGCAGAATTATACCCTGCGATCGCTTATCTGGCAAATTTTTACTGCAGAAGTATCCCATGTATTAAACAATTTCTCCTCCAATGGTATCAGAAAACAGTTATATGCTGGTATCTCACTCATCTCATTTGCATCTTTTTCAAAGTCGAGGTAATGACTAGTTGTCATTTTTTAAAGTGCATACAAAGCGTTGCGATCACCAATATACATGTTTGTACATGTCATGACATCACGAGGTACAAATCTGCGTTATACTGGTAGACAATGACCATTTTAGTCATAATAATCTAAACCAAGTTACCAAGCACCATTGTCGTGAATTGTATGCTCCGGTGTTTTTTCGGTTCCCGGTCAAACCGAGTTGTTGTCCGGCTGGGGTAGATTTGATTTTTCGGGGGGGGGGGGGGGGGGGCAAATGGTCAGTTTTCGCTGTTTGGGGGGGGGGGGGTACCCAAATCGAAGAAAACAGTTTTTTCCACCCTGTGTCAGCAGTTTTTTCCGCCCCCCCCCCCTCCTGTCCTAACACCCCTAAAGTTGATCATTCTTAACTGATTGCTATACTTCAGTAAAACCATTCGGTTTTCGGTCTAATAACAACAAATATCACACATACTACAGTACTGTTTGATATATCAAATTATCAGCACAAAATTCAAACTATATTGGTCGGAAATTTCCAACTAATGTTGTGTCAGGCATGAAATGTCCAACTGTTTTACTTTCGGGATCCACCCCTGACACACGTCCCTGGTGGGAAAGTATTGCCTTGATTGAGATAGGTTTACTTGAGAATGCTCAGATATGTTAACCAACTGGGCTATCCGGCTTTGTTCATGCGAGTTAGATTGTATTTTTTATGCTTTATGTCAGCCTATTATTATTTACGTAATAATAGCCTATACATATACACATCATAATTGACTGAATAGTTGTACACATGTATATAATACTTTATCAATGCCAAAGACTAACCAGTATCACTAATACCAAGACCCACACCATGACACAAGCAACATCACTTTCAAAATAACTATGTTACATCAACACATTGGATACGATAATCGCAGTCTTGGCTAGACGATGTTGGCACGGGTTCCAACCCCCACATGGGCGAAAATCGGGACTTCTCAATGTGCCATTCCGTTCGATACGTGACAATTTCGATAATACATGAGAACTTGTTCAAGTTCATTGAATTAAGCACATTTGAAACAACGAATACTCATACTGAGTCCGTGCCTCCATAAATCTTATATACGTTCGGTGAAGTTGGCACCACTGTTTGTGTCCATTTTGCCAGCCCCCTCCCCTAGCTCCAACGTTTCTGACTTGAGAACTACCACATTCGGGACTCTTTATACCAAGTCATGAGATTCCTCGCGAATAACGGTGAAGCGTAGCTATGTATAATTAAGTGTGAATGACAATCGTCGAGAACAAACTGTTCTACCAATGCCCCTCTCCGATACACAATTCGTACCAAGGACAACGGGGACACTAGCAATTATTGTTAGTGGCCTCGTTTTGTGGTAACCGGCTAAGATGTACACGCCGTTATCACAAATCATCGTTGATTGTTGTCAGCCAGCCACGACGAAGCACGAGCTGGTCGGCAGCCGGCAAAAATGCCAGCTTACGAAACGACAACCGGGCATGGCATTTTTGCAGTTTGCAGTGCAATTTTGCCAGCGTATGAACGTACCCTAAGATAATCGTTCGATCTACTGTGTAGTGCGCACTAGCACTGTACATTGCGACGACTTCTTCTGAAAACAACCATTGAGTGGAACCGCTTCAAACAGTCAGATGTTGATTCAGGCGATCCGTAATATTGAATGTCTGAAGGATTTATTAAATATGGATTCTATTTTCTAGACGTTTCATACGAGTGTCGTGGAATCGGATTCTGAACATTGCTGGAGTATTGATCAAGTAAACCTGACAGTGCGGAGAGCACTTCAGAACTCAATCATAAGCCAACTAGAACAGAGGTCATGTCAACTTACAGGTTGCATTATACATGCATATATTGTGACCACATAAATGATATATACAACTGCAGTGACTTCTTCATTATTTCAGTATTTGATACCATAACCATGGTCGTTCCATAGTAATCCATACCATAATTTTTGGTTTTACATAACGGTAGGGTACCGGAATGTTTGGTTACTTTTTTTTATTTCGTACTTTGTAGAAAATCATTTATTTGTTTCCATATGGTGTGACATACATGTAGTAACATGGTACGAAATGACTAATTGATTTCCTACATGGTACGAAACGACCAAACAATAAGGTATGAAACTACCAAAAATATGGTACGAAACTACCAAAAATATGGTACGAAATGACTTAAGATGATACAAAACGTCCTGTAACCATTTATATCTCCTCGGCAAGGGGAACAACGAGACAGTGACCCTGTAGACTAGCAGCGCCAACATCGTTGGTTTGATATTAGGCCCTATATCACCCTGAGGTAACCTCATATCACAATCAGCCTGACGACGAAGGCTGATATGAGGCTACTGAGGACTGAAATCAGGCCTATAATATCAAACCAACCAAGTAATACCCTACATGTATCTATTAATTACGGTAGTTCGCCTCTTAGTAACAGTGTAATATTGACAACTTTTTCTAATGAGTGACATCACAAAAAATTGGTATCTATGCCTATTCTAATAGTGAAATAGAATTACACCATGTCAAAGCCATACCGTGTATTACTCAGATCGTGATGTCATAAAATCATACATGTATTACTCTTAATTAGTGATGTCGTAAAATGATATTACTCGATTTAGGGCAAATTGAAGTGATATTCAGCTAAGTACAAATGGAGTTTGATAACAAGCCATATCGTGCAAAAATGTCATATCTAATTAATAATTTTCGAACAAATTTTGGAACGATATACATTTACCCTGTCGCCATCTGTAGGAAACTTCCTTCCAAGGGGGTGCTGTCGGAACATACATGTATCAAGGTGGACCCCCTCTCCCAATGGGAGACTCGTATCCATGCCCATTGGAAATAAATGATAATGTGCAATGGATGAATAGGTTGCTGGCATTTCATACCATGGAAGTTTTTTCGCACCAGGGTTCTGGACATTTCATACCAGTTCCTGTATCATTTCGACAATTCGTACCTTTGAGTATACCGGTATTTTTTTTTTTTTTAAATGACATTAAAGGTACTCAGTCCGATTCGATTGTTCCCATATCATCATATTTCAACAGCAACACCATTTTTTTAAATGCCACTTCTTTTACCAGAATCGATTAATGCCCCAAAAATAATGCTAACCAGTCAAATATAGTATACAATTGCCCAAAACCTGTTATTTATCAATATTTTGTTCAATGAAATTTTGCGGGTTTGTCAAATATCTGACACAACAAAAGCCACTTGCTTTTTGAGTTATCCATCTTCATCCGTCCTCTTTCGACTTTTTATTGGGCCACTAAAAATTATCGATGGTAAAAAATAATAGATTTCAAAAATCAATATCTGATCATTCTCAGCTTTGATGGGTGGGTTCCTCAACTCAAATCACATATGTTTTACCCGAAGCCAAGGAAATAGTAATATTCAAGTGTTAATTCGGATTATGCATCTTTAACTTTGTCGCGACAATTTCAATTGGTTCATTTTGTTTCGAAAAAAAAAAGAAAGAAATATGTTAACATGTAAATGTTGGGTTGTCATCATCACGAACGTTAAATCATGATCATGTTCACTCTCATTAAGTTAACACGATTAATATAATTTTTCACATGTACGAATGACCATTCATCATTTTTGGGAATCAATGAAACATACCAATATATGGTGTGAAATGACCAAAAACATGGTACGAAACAATTAAATGTGTCATTCAAATCAAGGGTACAAACTGGCCATAGTAGGAAAAGTCGTTTGAGCCATCCAACAGACCTGGGTGAATCGCTTGGGCGATCGGTTTTCCACAGTAAGGATGCATCTTGGAAGAGGGGAGTCAATCTAATTAACTGTTTAATATCTATAACCAATACTTAAAAACAATAACAATTTATTCTGATTTCTTTTGAAACACACAGAATAATTATTTACTGAGAATATTCAATATAAACATATACAAATTCTCAAACAAAGGGAATTTCAATGTTCAAGAAATTTAGAGTCCCCTCTTACTTATGGGAGGCCCTTTTCACATTTATTATTTATTTGCGCTCAAGCACAAATATTAAGCTTAAACATAAATCATTTGGGCTTAAAGACACGATTGGCCTTGGCGGTGGGTATCCTGCGAAAATATCTCCACCCGTCAAAAACCGCCACAAACAGAAAGAACATCAAAATGTAGATAGACTTTGTCCGTATACAAATAATATATATCGCATAAACAGTATGTTATGGTCATATGTTTGACCATTGTTATGTAAACAGAAGCATAAAAAGTAACTTTTCTGGTGTTTGTTTATATTATGATGGTAAACATAAAGAGCGTTCTTTGTTGGTGAATACCTGATATGGAACTAATAAAGAGCGTTTATGTCATTTGTGTGTGATTAGCCAGTATAATTGTGCTGTCTTCTGTAACACAATCAGACTCTTGCTTAGGTAAATATAGTAGGTCTTTATGATAACATGCTGTTTACGCGATGGTCATGGTATATATGAACGAAACTGTATGCGTTTTAATGTTTTTCTGTTTACGGTGTTTGGAACAAATATGAATATTTTCGACAATTAAGGCCGCACGTGCCTTTAAGTGAAAATCATTTGCGCTTAAGTGTAAATGCTTTGCGCTTAAGCGCAAATACCTAGCACTCCTTTACTTCCCTCTGATTGTGAATGATGGAGTCCATCTCATAGTATATTATTATGGGCCCATAGTAGTAGCCCATACAGACTCGAAAGTTGAAAAGTCAAAAGCATCTCTGTCTCTGGTGTCCCAAAAATTTGTGCCTCATTCCCAAAGCTCTAGTATATTTTATTAAAGGGACATCTCCTGCACAAATATATACCATTTCCATGGTCAAAGAAGGGGAATTAGGGGTTACTGGTGGCTTGCTTCCCTCGTGGTGTACATGTACTTATTGAATAGAAATAGGGGAAAAACATATTTTCATATTATCAGCATCCCTGTCCCTAAGAATTTGTGCCTCCATCCCAGAGATCTATTACATTTTATAAAAGAGACATATCCTGTAAAGATATATACCATTTCCATGGTCATAAAAGGTACTGGTATCACTGGGGATTGCTTCCCTTGTATGATGGGCCTACAGGTATATAGACTTGAGTGCAAGTCTGCAAATAGCGTGTCTGTCATTTGTAGAAAGAAGTCCCCAGAGGGTGAATTTAGTGACGCTACACCGCATAGTGGGCTAGCATCACTAAATTTACCCTCTGGGGGCCTCATTCTGCTTAGGGGCCTCAACTGCTATGGCAGTCCTAGGATAAGATTGAAGTTCCCCAGTTGAAGTTGGTGATGTTCACCCATTTGGAGCCTCGATTATGGATTGTATCTTCTGCAAATTAGGGGATATAGAAACTTCCCAGATGGGAAAACGTAACTAAAAACAATGTTAATTTGATACCATAGTTACTTCCCAGAAAATGAGGCCTAAGCAGAATGAGGTCCCCAGAGGGTGAATTTAGTTATGCTAGCCCGCTAATGATATCCCACCCACCACCCCATCCCACCACCCATAGTATCTTATGCGCCACAGGCGCCCGTATAGAGGCTACTGCCCACATAAATAAGTAGTCTAATGATATTCCACCCACCACCCCATCCCGCCACCCATAGTATCTTATGCGCCACAGGCGCCCGTATAGAGGCTACTGCCCACATAAATAAGTAGTCTAATGATATCCCACCCACCACCCCATCCCGCCACCCATAGTATATTATGCGCCACAGGCGCCCGTATAGAGGCTACTGCCCACATAAATAAGTAGACTAAAAGTAGAGGCAGTAGCCTCTATACGGGCGCCTGTGGCGCATAAGATACTATGGGTGGCGGGATGGGGTGGTGTGTGGGATATCATTAGACTACGAAAAAACGTCAAATTCCCTCTTTCAGCTGTCATTTTAACGACCATCTAGGGCTGGGAGTTCCAATTTTACCCTTAAAATGTGGCATTATATCTCTCAGAGTCATACGAACTGAATATGCCTAATTTTAAATTATATATTTCATGGTGAGATTAATTGCGACATTTATTAAATAATATAATCACAAAACGCTCTATAAATTTGGAAAACCCCTTAAAAAGAGGGGTTAAAGTGAAATTTCAGCGTGGCTCCATATCTAATATTAAAGAAGATGTACATATGTGCAAAGTTTCATGCTTTAGTAACAATTTGAACAACTGCCTTGAAAATTTGACTTAATCTACTCCACTATATGTCCTACATATATTATAGTGAATATTTATCGTCGTTTGATTTGCACCGAGTGAACTCATATTCCAAATCGTCACATCGACATGACATTGGGAACTCCCATGTTTATTTCTATATTTCGGACGTCACGGATTTTGCGAACAAAATTGGTGGCCAGCGCCCCTAGCGTTAATTTACGAATTGCTTATAGGTTTGTGTTTTAATCATTAATTTCAAATGAGCTCATTGGTTTGACCTGAAATAATTGATTCCGCTATTAGATATTAGTTTGATAACGATAATCATTGATCGTGGGAAATAGTATATTGGTTTAAAATATGTCTATTGATTATTAGTTTTACAATAAGGTATATTAATTTTACAATAAGTTATTAATTTTACAATAAGTTATTAGTTTTACAATAAGTTAATGACGGTTTTAGATATAGGTTTTACTATAAGTTATTAGTTTTACAATAAGGTCTATTAATTTTACAATAGGTTATTAGTTTTACAATAAGTTAATTACGGTTTTATATATTAATTTTACAATGAGTTATTAGTTTTACAATAAGGTCTATTAGTTTGATAACGATAATCACTGATCGTGAGAAATCGTCTATTGGTTTGAAATATGGCTATTGAAACGGAATGTACGTTTACTGAATATGAGCAAAGCTGTATTAATTGTTTGTTATTTGATATTAGTTGAACAATGAATACTATTAAATTAAAATAGAACATTAATTTTGCATCGGTAAACGTTGATTGTGAATCTATATCTGTTAACACGTAATTGTCTCTTATTGAATCAAAGAACGACCATTGGTTTGAAAATGGAGACTATTGTTTTGAAATAGATTGTAGTTGTTTTTACAAACCACCATTAACTTTTATTTCGTGTAATTTCCGACCGAATGGCTGCCCATAGGTAATGTCACTGTATAACGGTAATGTTTACATAACAATGGATTTGACATGTGGAATCTCATTTGGAGAGTTATTAATAATGAAAATAAGAACAAAGTCAATCTATTTTTACATGTACTTCAAGTTATTGATGATAGTTGTTCTACAGATTTTTATGTTATTTCGCATGAACCCCACACCGGCGTCATTTAAAGATGCATAATCCGAATAAACACTCCCAAATTATAACTCTTATAAATAATGTGTAGAAACGATTACACATGGAATGTGTAAACACGATTAATACACACGCCAATGTGTAGTTTTACATATAACTACATGGACCAAGGGCCATTCTATGCATATTGTGTATATTTTGTTACACACAATTGTGTAAGAACGTAGAGCATGCGCATTGCGGTACTTTCATATTCATATCTTCTGCTGCATGACGTCCATATTGTTTGATAAATTTTTTCGGAATGCAATCTCCAGAGATCGTAGACAAGGATTGTGGGTTCGGAATTCCGATTTGTGGGTGTGGTGTTGATAGTGTATGAGGATTTGTTAAAACGTTCATGGTGATTACTGCCCTTAGACTCTTGTTATGATTGTTGTAATAATACTAATATTATGCAATCACGCCACGATCCTGATTTGTTCATTTAAAACAAAAACTCTCCCAGTAGAGAACAAAATACTACATACCACTGTACGCCATGAAAGTTTTAACATGTAGATCTGCATATATCTTTGGTACTCTGCCCACGGGTCAGACTACTGAGCTTGCATTTCTTGTCTACGAAATTTGTGTGTAAGAACCTATGTGTTGATTTTATGCACACAGTTGTGTATAAATGTGTATAAATTTACCCCATTTATGTGTAAAAATTGTTACACAATTGTGTACGAATATGAAACTACACATATACTACACAAATATGTTTAAGACCAAAATTGAATAATGATAGTGTAGCAGGGCTACACATTTTGTGTAGAAAACCTACACATTAGCCATAATAGTATATTTCTTTGGCTTCGCGGGGGGGGGGGGGGGGGTAAAATATATTTGATTCGAGTCGAGCAACCCACCCATCAAAGCTCAGAGTGATCAGATATCGATTTTTTCTCGAGATATGTACTTATTTGTGGCCTGGAAAATATTCATCAAGGCGATGGTCTCAGACAAAATTGCGGATGAAGATGGATAACTCTAAAATCAAGTGGTAATATGGTTAAATTTCTTGATACCATAGTTGACAGTGGTTAGCATTATTTTGTAATTAATCGATTCTGACAACTAAAGCGTAATTTGAAGAAATGGTGCTGTTGTTGTAACTTGATTATTTGGGGACCCTCTGATCGGATTGAGAACCTTTAACCACACCGACAGTTATATTCGATAACAGCAATCTAGTAATGAGTATATATATATATTTAATATACGACTGCGTGAACATGCTTCGTACATACATGTATATTCACAATTGCTTTTAACATCTCACATCCAACTTCGAATGCACAACGGGGTCCAAAAGTATGCTCCTGTTGTCAAATGGTCAATGTGTCGATCTGCAAATTAGCAGGATGCAGATTGTAAACTCCGAATACACAACGGGATACTAAAGTTCTCCAACTGTCATATAGTCAATCCGTCGATTTGCAAATTTGCAGGAAGCAGATTTACAATTGAGGCCCAGAATACCAATTTGATGTAACAATTTTTCCTACATTTTGCCCCTCCGTGTATTATATAGGTTGCCTATATCGCACATGCTTGCATGTAGTTGTTATTGTCGTCCTAATTAAATGGCGAATAACTTATAAGACTATATATTAGGCAGGTCCTGGTCTACGTAAATCTTCAGGTTTAAACCACCGTTTGACAGCTAAAACCATAATTTAAACCCGAGACCACGCGCAGGCTCAACTGAAGCATTCGTCATCTCTCATTTATATCCGATCCAGCCAGACCATTGTTTAGCAGTAGTGTCACTAATGCCTAATGCGGACCGCCGCGTTTTATCGACAGCGAACAGACAATTAAGAAAACGATATAGTTTGATTGGAAAGTTATAAGCGAAACGCGCTTACATGTGTAACGTGCACGGGGATATCTTTAAGAAATAAATACACTGCGCATCGGCGCAGTAGAATTTGATATAGTAGAATTTGACCACAAAGAAACTGAGTGTAGGACGACGCGAAGCGGAGTTCTACAATCAGTTTCTGTGGTCAAATTCTACTATACACGCCGATGCGCAGTGTATTTATTTCTTTAGTAATTCGACTGTATGTTTTGGTCAAAATTGTAGTGACATACGTTCAACCTGCTATATAATAGCCCAGTTTCTAGCTCTGCTTGGTATGAATTTCCACCAAACAGTTCTTCTCTTAGAACTGTAACGTCAAACATGACGTCACTATTGAACGGCGACCTTTTTCATTGCCTTTTTTGGCAAAACAATTTCAGTTAAGACTTATTTTGTTCTATCTTAAATAAAATTCAGTATAGTACAGTAGGTAGTCATTATGTGTCTCTTTCTTCAGTCTAATAGCATGATATTAACCAATGCCCGTGTGGTTTGACTTCTGCAAGTTTGAGGCGTTGGCAGCATTTCACTGATTGTACCACAATTGTAGGCCTACCACAATACATGTATATGCCACCGAACGAGCACAAACGGTTTGGCTGAACCGTCCTTGTAGGTTTAAACCAGATTTAAACTCTGTTTAAACTGGAGATGACGAATCCGACCTTGGTATAAAGTAAACACGAGTGGAAAATCCATCATCGTACAAACCATATATAGATCGAACATACTTCGATGAAAGCGTCACACAGAGCAACGAAGGGATTAACGGATCGTCAAACGAACCTGTGCGAATCGACACATTGTCAATTAAGGTGGTCTGGGTTGGAACTCGCGCGTCTGTCCCAGTCGGTGAACTGTCGGACAATTCGACAGATATGTCATGGTCAGTAGATTGGTTACAAAGAAATGTCTGGGGGCGTTGGATCGTATTGGTGAATGGCCGATGAAGCCTCGCATATTCAATATGTTTAACAAATTCACATTCACACGAACTGCATACTTTAGTCCTTTCTATACTAAATACTAATTGACGAGTAGTTCATCCGAACAGAATGTTAGTTGTGTGCTGGAAAATTGTGAAGCAGCCATTTTTGCAAGAACTAATACAAACATTTGGGCTGAGGTGTGTACATGGCGAAATCTCCAGCTGACCACTTGTATCTAATAATGTGGCCTACTTTCAAGTTGATTTCTCCCTGCTTGAGTGGACAAGCCTCCGTCCCAACATTTGTATTCATTGGGCTGGTTGAAGCAGCCATTTTTGCAAGAACTGATATAAACATTTGGGCTGAGGTGTGTACATATCGAAATCTCCAGCTGACCACTTGTATCTAATAATGTGGCCCACTTTCAAGTTGAGTTATCCCTGCTTGAGTGGACAAGCCTCCGTCCCAACATTTGTATTCATTGGGCTGGTTGAAGCAGCCATTTTTGCAAGAACTGATATAAACATTTGGGCTGAGGTGTGTACATAGCGAAATCTCCAGCTGACCACTTGTATCTAATAATGTGGCCTACTTTCAAGTTGATTTCTCCCTGCTTGAGTGGACAAGCCTCCGTCCCAACATTTGTATTCATTGGGCTGGTTCTTCAGTGTAACAATTCTTGCAAATGGCTGCTCACAATTTTCCAGCACACAAATAACATTCCGTGAACATTCTTGAAGCAGTATTGATCTCAATTAAATAATAATTCGATCCTTTCACTAGCTAAAATCGTGTACTTGTAATGACAGTTATTCATTTACAGTCAATTGGTATACTTGCTGAGAACGCTCTTCCCAAAATTTCCCTTAAACTTATGATCAGTCATCTTTTTGACATTTTTTTGTTAGATAAATAGATAGAACCGCATGAGTGTCTGGATTTTGACGTAATTATCGCACGAGATTTGTTGGCGGAGCGATACCTCGAGTGCGGGACGCAGTCCCGCACGAGAGGTATCGCGTTCCGCCAACAAATAGAGTGCGATAATTCGTCAAAATCCAGACACTCATGCGGTTCTATTTTTATTACATATCTCCGTATCATAGTAAATTGACTCACAATCGTACATCTCCGGTACAGAAAATGTGAATTTAATTGAGTTTTAACACTGAATGAAATAGTTCCGTCGACAGATTGCACTAGTGCGATTCTGAGAATTATCACACGCCTGGAAACTCGTGCAATCATGCGAATTACGTTGATAGATATGTAATAATATGCATGATGTGGCCTTCAGCTAGCATAAATTCTCTCAGGTGGTGTACGATCTTAACACTTAAGTAGTTTTCTGTATAGGACCATCAATACTTCCCACATCCAGAGATATGCTATGTTTTGGTACACGTATGATGGATAATGTAGGTTAATGAAACTGGAAATTCAAATATAATTTTCCAGCAAATTATTTATGCACTAGATCAAACTTACCTAAGTCATATATATCGTTATTATATGTGTCTGACAATTTTTCGCATATAAATATGATAAACGCTCTTTATTTTTAACAAGGTAGATGAGATCAACAATTGCCGTGACACTCATTATACGCCCGATTAAAAAAAGGGTCCTCTTATATTATCAGTCTGTCCGTCCGTTAATATTTGGTTTCTGACAGATAACTCCTGTTTAGATTATGTGATCCGAACGAACTTTGGTTTGTGTATCTGTCAGGCAAAAATACATGCCAAACTCGAATATGGGTTCCGTCCATTTGTTTTTGTTTTTTTACATGAGTTACAGCCCTTTTTAGACTAGAATTTACCCGATTTTATAACATTTTGGTTTCCGACCGATAACCCCAGTTTGGATTATTTGATCAGAACCAAAGTTTGTACATGTATATGTGTTTCTCAGCCCAAAATACAGTCCAAGTTCGAATATGTGTTCCGTTTTTTTTACACGAGGTACGGCCCTTTTTCGACTCAGAAATCACCCAATTTGATAACATTTTGGTTTCCGTCGGATAACTCTAGTTTGGATTGTTTGATTAGGACCAAAGTTCTACGTGATTCTCGGCCAAAAGTACATACCAAGTTCGAACATGGGTTCTGTCCATTTACTTTTTCATAAGTTACGGCCTTTTTTGGACTTACCCGATTTGATAACATTTGTGTTTCCGACCGATAACTCAGTTGAACAACATCAGACCAAAATTAGATTGAAATTGTTACCAATCAGCCAATTCCAACACAATTGGGGTTCTGTGTTGCAATGTTTTGAGAGCTGAGATACCATTCAAAAAATTACTGCCCCTTTGTGTAAATTAAATAAATGGCAAACAACGTTATTTGTAACAGATAGCCATCGCTAAAACTCACAAGGAGCATCCAAAATCTAAAACGGAGAATGCGAACAACACCATTTGACACTGTTGAAATCCCTTATGATGATGAACATCCAATCCATATTTCATGAAGATACTACATCTCATGGCTGAGATACTCAGACGGACGGACAAAAAACAATCTTTCCGGATAAATAAAGACGAATAACTCTCGAACGGAACTGAACACAACGATTGAACACCCATTGGAATGTCATCTTAGTGGTGAACATACATACCATATTTAAAGGGATCAGACAACTTGTTGTTGAGATTTCGGATCGATGGACGGACGGACGAAGGATCGAACGCATCTAATCCTAAATAGCGACCATTTCCTTGGGCCATGCTGGGGGTATAATAATACAACTGACGCTATGGGCAATGATCTTCGACCAGTTCGCATGCCCTTTCTGTGATCTCACACAGCGAATCAATCGCAATACAACCTTCTATATTTGAGGTTCCTGTGCGTGACCAGAGACAAGCAACAAAGCGAGACGGGTCGAGCAATACAATCAACTCGACAAATCGATTTTCTGGCAACTACTACATTTCCCATTCCAGTTATATTCGAAATTACATTTGTTCCTCTCCATGATGTCTCGGCCGGGATGGGTACTCCCCATGGCACCGTCGCAACAACACGCGAACAATGGTTGAAATGTAACGCCCGGCGTGGAACGGTTCCGAGCGGAAACTCAGGTTGGCACCAATGGCCACAATTAAATTATATTCCCTCTCGGGTCATTGCGGAGACGTAGTTGCATATAGTTTGTGTCAAATTGGAGGCAATTAAACAGAATTGAAGCGGGACGTATGAAACTAATAGATATGTTTCTCTGTAGATCGATATTGAAGGGATTTGGACCTCGTTAACCTCGTTTTGTGAATCGCTTGCAAATAACAGAATTGCACTCATGAAGTACACGAAAATTACACACTTGGGATGTAGACGAGTTTTACCATTTTTTCCGTCATACGAATATAAATGATTCATTCCACTTCTCCCCGTTTCTGACCTGAACTATCTTTTACTTCCTCTTTAATATATACGACGATCTGTATAACTATGACATGGCGTAGCTCCATAAATAAAACATGCTTCTTCACAAATCCTCTTCAATGACTTCATGCTTAGCACAATGGCGTATTTGTACCAAGTGATCGAACGACATCCGTTTGCACCAGCCATAACACAATGACTTGCCAAAGAGTGTTCGGCTCATCAAAAATTAAAAATGCTCTGTGCTATTACACACGAAGAACATTTTCAGATCTCCAGACAAAAGAAAATTGACAAAATATATATATTATTCGTATGGCACACACATCGCGAAAATAAACACAACTATCCATCAGTTTTACGTTGAAAACGAGTACAAAGGCTCATAAATGAGAACGCTCTTTAGTATTACTAACATTATTACCCGATTGTTTTGATGACGGAAACATTAACGCTCTTTATAAGAGACGACCATGTTGATATCTGCTAGGCTGATGCTGACCAACCGTTTTAAAGGCACGGGCTGCTTTCGTTGCAGAAATATTCATATTTGTTCAAATCGCCATCAACAGACGGAATATTAAAATATATATAGTTTTGTGCCAAGCATCAGTGCGTAAATAGTATAATGTCGCCAAGACGTACGATGGTGTACGTAAACAAGAGCCTGCTCGTGTTACAGAAGTTTTGCTTCTGTTTACATAACACAGCGCAATTCTATTGGTTAATCACACACAAATGATATAAACGCTCTTTATTATTTCCATATCAGGAAAACAGCGACAAATAACGCTCTTGGGTCTTGATGTTTACCATAGCCGGATCTAAACAAAAGCCAGGTTGTTTTTTGCTTTTGTTTACATAACAAAGGACAAACATTTGACAATAACATACTGTTTATGCCATATTTCTGATTGGTATAAGAACAAGGTATGTCTATATTTTACTATTATTTCTGTTTATGGGGGTTTTTGACGGAGGTGAATATTTTAATAGCATACCCACCGCCAACGCCGCCCGTATTTTTAAAACTTCCTATTTTGAAGTTCTGATATAGAACACCTTTAGGTGGTGTTGGTTTTATGACGTCATATCTGACTGGGTCGAAAAAGCCCTTCACGAGCAAGGAATTTATACTGATGCCTGGAGCAATTCTTCTCGGTCCACAACAGCTTGGATATCGTTGGGATGATTCTGGTTTGGACCGAGTCTCATCCCGTTATTCTTCTTTAACGGATTTTACGCCCATAATCGTCGGCGGGAGTTATCTTGCTTGTATGTCTTCGGATTAGGTCAAATGGATGCTTTGCGCATATGAACATAGAGGACCAGCTTTTCCCAAGCATTATGATACCAAACATGCATATATCAGAGGTCCCGCTAAACGAGATTTATAAGTGAACAAAGCCTTGTTTTCCAGAGAACTTCGATTTGTCGCGCTATTTGAAAATGCATGTAAGAAATACATTAGACGATCGTATCATCACTTTATTCTTTTCTATCGAGGTCAATTTATATCGTTTTGAAGACAGATTAATCGTGGACATGTCAGATGATTAATCACATTCAGGGGTTTATGTGAATGCCCAGGCTCCACGTGTATATGTAGTACGTCTTTTAAATGAATGTCCGTTATAGATTTATAGAAGAGCAACGGGACGTGATTCGGTCCAAAAAAAAGCTGTTGTGGACCGAGAAGACTTGGTCTAACTGAAGCCTTGTCATCGGTATTGTCTCGCGCATATGTTCAAATGTGGCGGATGGTGCAAATATATGCACATTCGAGCATTCTGACTGAAAACTGAGGCCACCCATTGAGATTATGTTGCTTCTCAACCAATATGGAGGTGATCGTGCCCAATACGAAAAACTCATATGCAACCACAAGCAACTGAAGATTTGGCATCAGCAATTCGCCGAAGGAGGGTGGGACAGTGGTCGATCTTGGAGTACCCCAGAGCCTCAATAGGACACAGTGACTCAGACCCCAACATCGGACCGATAGATAGGCATTTAGCTGGGCTGCATGTCATATTCGACTTATTTCAGGTGGTTAGCCATTCATTGCGAAGGTAAAGACCATTGGAATAACAGAAGCTTATTGTGTTATCGAATGAAAGCCATCCAACTCTACTACAGAAGAAAGAGTTTATAATGGGTCGATCTTAGTTAGGATTCGTATCAATCATGTTTGAAATCTAGAATGAGGAAAATTCATTGATGTTACATGTACTGTATTTACCATAAACCATTCGAGTTTTCTTTCAGTAATCTTTTTAATCTCCCCAATACGGAGATGTATTTGCCAAACAAACTGTGGCGGGAGATCTATACATTTGTTCCGCACATGAGCTCGTCCGTCTGTCCATCAGAAACAACTTTGGAGTTCGCTAACTGAGTCATCGGATGAACGATCTTTGGTATGCCCATGAATCACAATGGGGAAGGGGTACGGTATCGCACGGAACGGGTTTCCTCCATTCATGTAATGTAATGGAAATACGTCTGTGCCAACTTTGATTCTCTGTATCTCAGTCATGTTAGAACGATCTTTAGTATGATAATGATGTAGCATGAATGGAAGAATGTCAAGAATATCCACATATATATTTTTGTATTTCTTCTGAAGTGATGGCATTATATTGTAAATGATGTCCATTTATGAATTTCGTCATATTTAATCTGATGTGAGTGATCTTTTGTATATTCATGAATCATAATGAGGGGAATGGTATTCACATGAAGCAGGTTTTGTTCAGTCATCGCAGGCCGGATTATGTTTTGAAATAATACACCTCAGAAAATTAATATACCACACCAAAGAGCCACCTTTGCAGGGAATATTCTGTGCTACATTTGTTTCGTCTATATAAGCGAGCATCTGTTGGTGTTTGAATGGAACTTAAAAAGAACGTTCAACACGGTAGATCCGAACACGTTTAGGCGTCTTTATACGAGCATGATTAGACCAATTCTTGAGTATTGCAATACGGCCTGGGACTCTCATTTGTAAAATAATTGCACCACTACATATATCGACTCGTTCGACTGAACTTAATGTCCGTAAAGTACAGGCGTCCGCGTGGTGATTCAATAGAGACGTACAGTAATGCTCTAATTAATCGACTCCTTAACCACAGCAGAATTATGGGTAACTTTTCAGGATTTAGTCGGAAATATGGCTTGTTGCCATTCATCGGAAAGCTCTCACCGAGAGCTTTCCGGTGAATGGCAACAAGCCATATTTCCGACTAAATCCTGAAAAGTTACCCATAATTATGCTGTGGTTAATGAGTCGATTAATTAGAGCATTACTGTAGAAGTACTTACAAAAGCACTATAACGTTAACCCAGATAAACTTTTCCAGAAAGCAACATTCTAATACGAGATGACACAAGCTCAAGCTACAAATGAAAATCGTTGATAATAACTTCGGAAAGTACTTCACACAACGCTTTGTAGTTCACTGGAACAAACTTCCCGAATACGTTGTCAATGCCATTTCACTGACAGTTCAAATCGCAGCTGGACTGTCAACTTTACAGTCTTAAGTACCTATACGATGACTGATTTATTGTGACAATATATATAATAAATGTTCGTATATTGGAACCAAAAGTCGAATGGCTTGTTCCGAAACATCATATGATGATGATGATGATGATGATTGATGATGATAACAATGAGAACATAGAATACATCATTTATTATGCCCCCGATCTCCGATGGAGATTTGGGGGTATATAGTGGAGCCCTCCGTCCGTCCGTCCTTCCGTCCGTCATACCGTCCGTCCGTCCTTCCGTCCGTCCTTCCGTCCGTCCGTACGAACGTTTCAACTCATAACTTTGGTTTCGCTAACTCAATTCAGTTGATCTTTGGTATGCCAATAGACCAGCCGGGGGGACAAGATTTCACCATAACTGCGGTTTCGTCCGCCCATTTTTTCCAGAGTTACGCCCCTTTTTGGACTTAGAAAATTCAGTTTTCTGTGGCATACGAGCGTTTCAACTCATAACTTTGGTTTTGCTAATTCAATTCAGTTGATCTTTGGTATGCCAATAGACCAGCCGGGGGGACAAGATTTCCCCATAGCTGTGGTTTCGTCCGCCCATTTTTCCAGAGTTACGCCCCTTTTTGGACTTAGAAAATTCAGGTTTTCTGCTACTTTTTTTGGTTTCCAGATTTTGGATTGTTTATTTGCAAAACCCGTTTTTGTGTGTATTACCAATATCGCAATACAGGTCAAGGTAAAATTTCGGTTCAATCGGATAATTTTTGTGAGAGTTATGACCCTTTTTCGACTTAAAAAATTCAGTTTTGTTTTTAGAAAATTCAGTTTTCCTTCTATTTTTGTGGCACCAGACCAAATTTGAAGCTAATATAGAACATCATGTGTCATTTTTATAGCGCTTAACCAGAAAGTTTCTCTGATTGTACAGTCGGGGGCGTTACCTCCGCCCAGCGGTGCACTTGTTTTCGGTGTTGTGACATTGCAGTCGAAAACAGCAGTTGCTTTAAAACCTTGTGACATCGCTGGGAATTGAACACTTACCACCAATCATATAATCTAAGATATCATTGCGTATATGGAGTAAACTGTTAGCTATATACATGTTGGAGTAGTTTGTCGTTGGATTCATGTTAGGTTAATCATATCACACTACAGCGAATTGTCAGCATGTGAATGTACCCTAACGTTTATTGTGAACTCCCACAAGTTCAACGCTTATATTGTTTAAAGGCCCACTTAATTTTCCGGGCCCGGTCGGGGGGGGGGGGGCGGAAAAAACTGCGGGACACAACGTACCGGGGGGTGGGGGGAGGTTACCTAGGCGTCAAAAATTTACACGTAAATTTTTTCCTTATTCATTTAGGGGGGGGGGGGTTGTCGGAAAAAATTTGCATGTATTTTTTTTACAAATATGTATTTTCAGACTCACAACTTCAATTTTCTCTCATTTTATAGAATATGGATTAACCTTAATATCCAAATCATATATACATGAGTAGTACAATCCACCTAAAACTATTTTTGATAACCACTGTCTTGGTTTACATGTGATATTGACCCCATTAACCCTCTTAATAATGCCGACTATGTCAGTGTCTACCAGTCGAATGCAGAATTCTACCCTGCGATCGCTTATCTGGCAATTTTTTACTGCAGAACTATCCCATGTATTAAACAATTTCTCCTCCAATGGTATCAGAAAACAGTTATATGCTGGTATCTCACTCATCTCATTTGCATCTTTTTCAAAGTCGAGGTAATGACTAGTTGTCATTTTTTAAAGTGCATACAAAGCGTTGCGATCACCAATATACATGTTTGTACATGTCATGACATCACGAGGTACAAATCTGCGTTCTACTGGTAGACAATGACCATTTTAGTCATAATAATCTAAACTAAGTTACCAAGCACCTTCTCGTGAATTGTATGCTCCGGTGTTTTTTTCGGTTCCCGGTCAAACCGAGTTGTTGTCCGGCTGGGGTAGATTTGATTTTTTTTTCTGGGGGGGGGGGGGGGCGGCAAATGGTCAATGGAAAAAAAACTGCAGTTTTTGCTGTTTGGGGGGGGGGGGGTACCCAAACCGAAGATAACAGTTTTTTCCACCCTGTGTCTGCAGTTTTTTCCGCCCCCTGTTATATAGGGAATACGACGTAGCTTTGATATTACCTGGGATAAAGTTTTCTAGCCAGTAATGTTGTTGTCCCATTGTGATACGATTTCGAGATACTTTTTGAGTTTGCTGGCTACGAATGGTAGGTCATAAGGAGAAGCAGTGAGGCATGTGTTGTCGGGGTACAGTCTAGCTGACATTGTCGGGTAGATCGTTTATATAAACTAAGAGAAAAGGCCCACAGTAGACCAGTGGGGCACTCTGAATGGTATAATTTCAAATTTAGAGTAAGTATTATTCACCAAGACCGGTCATGAAACCAGATTGATGCTCGTAAATGAGATTCTCATGAGCAAAGTGGGATACATGTATATGTTTTAGGACTAGTCTTTCAAATACTATGGCCAGACAAGGTAACAACGAAATAGGTATATAATTGGCGCTGTCAGCTGGGTCCCGTTTTTAAAGATTGGTATATAACATTAATTTATGTTCAGCTCAGATGAAGATTCTTTTATTTTGAAGGAAGAGTCGCCAAATTCTGAGAGAAAGACAGCCATATTCGAGTCAGAGGATCTCATGGGAAATTGAGGAAAACGAGCACAATGGCCAACACGAATCAAGAAAAACGATGTACAAAATCGGTGGCATCCAGCGTATTTTAGTTCTGGACAAGGAATAATCTTTCGCTAGCTGTTACCTATCCAGCGTTTCAAGACATATAGCAATTTCTTCCTTCCTTGGTCCCAGAGTATGCCATATTTGGCAACAATTAAAAACTCGTGCACAATCATACGGAACCCATATTCGAATTTGAACTGTATTTTTAGCTGTAAAAGACACGTACCACGCAACTTTAGACCCGATCAGATAAGCAAAACTGGAGTTATGGGTAAGAAACCAATAATGTTATACAATCGGGTAAATTATATGTCGAAAAAGGGCCGTAACTCGTATAAAAATAATTGGACAGAACTCATATTCGAACTTGGCCTGTAATATTGTCTGAGAAACACGCATGCATACTAACTTTGAATTCGGATCAAACAATCTAAATTATAAGTCGAATATGGTCGTAATTGATGTACAAATAATTGGATAGAACCCACATTCGGACTTGGAATGTATCTTTGGTCGAGAAATACACATTCTAACATTTGTCCTGATAAAACAATCCAAACTAGAGTCATCGGACGGAATTTTTTTTTTTATCAAACTGGGCACATTCTAAGTCGAAAAAGAGCCCCAATTCATGTAATATAATTGGACGGAACCGGGAACCCATCTTTGAATTTGACCTGTCATTTTTGCGAAACACACGTAGCAATTTCGTTCTGATCAAGTAATTCAATATAGAGTTATATCGTCGGAAACCAACAAGTTTACGGACGGAGTAATAATATAATATATAGAGTATAATATAATATATATTTTTAAAACGGGCGTATACAAATGATTCATTGAGCCCGTGCCGAGGAAAATGGCTAAACCTGGATTTGAAGTACAGTACCTTGTCTCAAGTTGTCTGCATGGAAAATGTGTAATAGATCAGGTATAAGTTGCCTGCACCAGTTTCCCGAAATTACCCGGGGTGGGGTAGTCGACAAACGTGGGCAGTATTAGTGTGAAACCAAGCAGTATAACTCCGTGACTAATGGTGCGAACCAACACAGGACTATCTGTTGTTTTCTACGAATATTCTTATCACCTAACACATAACCGATTGATTGGGTATGTACCAAGGAAAATGGCTCAGCACAGTTTTGAAGTACATAACCAGCTTCCACGATGCCAAATTGCGGGAAAGTGTAATGATACCTAAAGTAAATTCCCTACACCTGTTTTCTCGAATGTACCAACGGGGACCAATCGACACCGGTCGTATTACTGTCAATTGGAGGGATTGGTCGCCTTATCTCCAGCTACGCGCCCGACAAGATACACATCTCAAGATTATATTCCCGATCAATATTTCCACTGAGAGAAACTGATCTTCAATTTGTAGAATTAAATTTGCAGGAGAGACCGGCGCCTGGAAATTAACCCACTCCACGGTCGTATAGAACAGGAGGTAGTCAATGAAATAATGCGATTTCGTGATATAGTTACCAGTTGAACTGGTTGTATATTTTTATGGATGCAAATTTTCACACGATTGAATTTGAATTGGTTAACCGCTTTCATACATGTCAAGTTTTTCGGTAAACAGTGTGGCGGTTTGAAGTCTTTATATTTTGCATAAATATTAGATATTTGATGGACAATTGTTTTATGGATCTGAATGTCATAAACTGTCACACTTTTCATATGTTCCTTCGTCACAGAGTCCAGATTTGCACACACTTGTCTTTCTGGTTTAGATATAGATATAAACATGGTTGTTTGTGGGGAATAAACTTGTATTCGTAAGTTTCTTATTTGTTTTTTAAGTGGCATGGGAATTCGCAGACACAGATTGAATTCAAATTGTGTACAATTTCCAGAACAAAACTCCGCATATACTAGTACATGTATGGTTGTTATTCATCCCACTTCAATCCTAAGGTCGAACTGCATGCATGTCTGTAGATATTGCTAAATGCTAACCTGGTTTATTATATGCTTTCATATAAAATAGCGGTAAATTACCTAAACGTAGATCGTCGTATTCTATAAATTGTGATATTAAACGTTCGTTTAATAACATGAAATAGTGCCAGGTGACCTTTGACTTCCGGTCTGTTCTCTTTTTACGTTCCGTACGCTACGTCTCAGAATCTATGTCTTCCAATATTGTTTTTCCAACAAACCATAAGGAATGAAGAGTTTGAAAAGTTGTGTCATTAAATATACGCTATTAAATACGCCAAAGAGTCTTTATTTATCTGGAACTATTTCTTTACGCAGACAAATAACGCAGAGTTAAGTGAAACGTTATACCATGCCTTATAGAAGCCGGTGTTAGTTTCGGGTCCTATTTGTTGATTTAAGCATGTTTTGGATTATGTAATAAATATAATCTACAACTACGTAGATCGTCGTATGTATCTCTTAGAAGCCACAATGAAATACGATTTTGTTATTTCACTGTATTTTTATTTTACTGTCGCTTGTTTTTTTTGTTTTTTTTTAGAAATTTGGGTCAACCAGTTGTATCGTTCCCAGTATTGTTTATTTTATTTTACTATTAAAATCGAAAATGCCACATAATTTAGCAACTTAGAGCATTAATAATGCGCATAAAAAAAAGAAATCCTCCAGTTTGTTGTTTGAATATCGGAAGCATCTCATGAGTGTCTGGAAAGAAATATCGAATTTTCACCGAGCGGCTGCATATTTCGGTATTCTCTATACGATCCTCACAAGGTGATCGACGAGGGTGGTAGTGGTAGTGGTAATGATAATGCTGCTGATCATGAACACAAAATGTTTATGACTATAATTATTTGTACCCAGTCAGATTGATCCAGCAGGCTGCATGCCAACCGGAGAGTCGATGTATATTATGTACATGCATGCATATTCCACTCTATCTTTTGATACTATGTCCAACTATATTTCTCAATATCCATGTATGTACATTGGATCAGAGAATAAAGCATATCAAAGAACGCTCTTTGCTGCCGACCGCTCTTTATCAGAGACGATAATTGGAATCTTTGTCAAGCTGACAAAAAATCAAAACGAGTTAAAGGCACGGGCGGCGTTCGTTGCAGAAATATTCATATTTGTTCAAATCGCCATCAATAGAAGGAATATTAAAATATATATAGTTTTGTTCATATGCCAAACATAATCAGCGCGTAAATAGTATATTGTCTTCAAGACGTACGATGGTGTACGTAAACAAGAGCCTGCTCGTGTTACAGAAGTTCTGCTTCTGTTTACGTAACAGCTCAATTCTATTGGTTAATCACACACAAATGATATAAACGCTCTTTATTATTTCCATATCAGGAAACAGTAACAAATAACACTCTTTATGGTTACCATATCAGGATCTAAACAAAAACCAGGTCCTGTAACGTTTTTTGCTTTTGTTTACATAACAAATGAAAACATTTGACAATGGCATACTGTTTATGTCATATTTCTGATTGGTATAAGAACAAGGTCTGTCTATATTTTACTACTCTTTCTGTTTATGGCAGTTTTTGACGGAGGTGAATATTTTAACAACATACCCACCGCCAACGCCGCCCGTATCTTTAAAACTTCCTCGTTCGATGGTTGATATTGATCGTCAATACTAGAGGATATTACTTGGTGTGTTTGATATTAGGCTCGATATCAGCCGAGGTAACCTCAAATCAGCCTGAGACCGAATGTTACTGAAGGCTGGTATCAGGCCAATAATATCAAACCAACCAAGTGATATCCTATTTATTAATTAGATAACATTTTAGTAATTGACAACTTTTTCAAAATGAGTGACGTCGCAAAAATGGATACTTAGACGTAATGTAATTTTTATAACAGTGAAGTAGATTTTCGGCATGTTGTCAATACATATTACTCGGATTGGCGATTTCGCAAATCGATATTACTCGGTTTACGGGAGAAATTAGCCTAGTTCGATAGCATGATATTATGGACAAAAATGTCATATCTAATTAGTAACTCCTATTATTGTAATGCTCAAAGTAATTGACCACGTAACCACAGCAGAATTATGGGTATTTTTTCAGGATTTAGTCGGAAATATGGCTTGTTGCCGTTCATCGGAAAGCTCTCGACGAGAGCTTTCCGATGAATGGTGGGAAATTGGGCAGTGCATCTTTAAGTGTTGTTACGTAAAATCCCAAATGAATGAAACGGATTAAAAGGTTGTTACATTTTACTGTTATAGATTATAATCATACAGTTATATACGATCAGATACGATTATCTATGCATGTGTATGTACTTAGCCAGTCTCTTTGAAAAGCCGATTAAATTCCTATCCTATCGTCTCCAGATGTTTCAATTATATTTCATTTCTACGACGACGCGGCATTCCCAACATGACGTAATAAACTGTTTCTAAATATGGAGCAAATTCCTGGCGTAGTAAATGTTTGTGAGAATCGTAGTATTTAGAAATAGTTATAAATACAACAAGATGCGGAAGAATAATCGGTTATGAATAAAAACTCGAAGATGATGTCGCCTATATTGCGATGAGTAAAATAAATTATGGATGTATCGCCTGCAGGCCTATTAGGTTTTCTAACAATAGTTGAGTTGACAATTTTCTTCTCAACACCCACGCATGTTGTAACGACTAACTGTCATATCTGTTGGACAAATCAGATTTTCCTGCAACAAAAGCTGTTGTGAACATTCAAATGCATATATGCTTCACTCTCGTGGTTTCCAACACCTCTCCATACTTGTACATAACGGCCCACCACATTGGTCAGGGGAGCCCACTTTAATCCAACTGTATTTATATGTCATGTGTATCGATCTCTCCTATACTTGGAGGTAATAAAGATATCTCTCAACACGTCATTGACATCTGACCTGTGAAGTGATATGTTATGCCATAAACCAATGAAATCACACATAGTATGTGCCACTCTCCAATGAAATGGAGGGAATCCCTTCAATACAGAAACTAATTTTAATAGACACCCCGAGACGTACACCCGATAGGAGTTTCGTCGGATTTTCAAAGAGACTTAACCTACATGATTTGGGGAAAAGGATTATTCGAAAATTCTAAGAAAATCGTAAATATTTGGTCCCATAAATTGCAGACCGGAGCGGTTTCATTGTTAGCCTTACATGAGACGAAAAGTGCTGATTGTTCTCTCGAGTACACCATACCAATCTTGTTTTAGCGGGTATACGTATCATCCCTGCATGTGCACTATTTGCTTGGTGGAAATTTCAAATTCGAGTTAACACACGATCCGTTTTAAACGGACATGGGTCATTCGAGCTTCCAAATTTTGTCTAAGTAATTTTGAAGGAGGTATACGATAGGTTGACACCGGGATTTGAATATACCTACATGAAGCAAATTGAAGATATCAGGATGATCAGATAGAGACTGACATATTACGTACTATTTTGATTCTAGGACTGTCTTGTTGTTACTAGTCCATGCATGTATCTCGCTAATACGACTTAAATATCTCGTTATTTCGAACTGTGACATATGACTGTTTAACCAACTGCAACAAACAATTTTTTAAATTTTTTACATGGATCATCAAAGCTTCCAAATTTTGTCTACGTCTTTTTGAAGGAGGTATACTTAGGTTGACAAATACACCAAATATTGATATACCGACCTCATATCATATGCGCTGACAAATATTTGTCATGACCACAGCCATTTTTAATGTTTCGCACAAAAATGAAACAAACGCTCTTTATTTCTACATATCAGGAATAGACTAACACGGAATGCTCTTTTCGGTTCCATGCCGTGCAAATGGCCGCTCAGTGTTTGGAACCCAAACATTGTGTTCAATTTTTTATAACTTTTACAATTACGTGTGGAACTTTGAAAGCAGTTTTCAGTTTCACCCTTTCTACACTAAATGGATTACAGTGGATATAGGGTTAGACTATTATTAATTTTGAGGGGCGTTCATGATATTTCTAACAGATAACACAAGCGCAGAAGGATTCAAATTCATTGGTGAGCGATGTTCAGATAATAAGAGCAACAAACGACATATCGTGAGTTGAACTTATTATCTGGACATTTCCCCAAGAGAACTGCTCAATGAGTGTTCATCATTAAAGAAATGGTTAATAACTTCACTGACGTAAGATGTTATGAAATACATCAACTCCGTTACGTAAGTATTCCGAATATATTTATCTTGTATATTGAAAGATAAAAAGTGCAATGGCTAGGGCTGATTTTGTCACTTTCGCCTCTTTTGTTTTCCTTCAAATTGTGTGATGCAGTTATCCATGGACGCTGTCATCTTGATTCGAGAAACGTGTGTAAGTTTGTCACAATTCCCCCTAACCTGGATAACTATCCCAATTTTAGGAACATGGGTATTTTTATCCAAAAACAAAACCGACAAAAGTAAGCATTGCCAGGTTTATTTGATGCTTGAAAATATGTCGAATTAAGTAAAGACATTACAAGCTATGTGACTATTAAAGCTACATGGCGGTTTGCGCTCCAAATAGCACCTAATGATATTCGATTTTGATTTATACCGGTATCGAGATAGGTCGATACATACTTGAAGTACCTTTCTATCGGCATTATATGTCACAGAAATATAGTACACAATATAACTTTGAACACGGTGTTTGTGTCGCAAACAAACGACAGCCACATGCTTGGCATGGAGCAGAAAAGTGCGTTCCGTCTTAGTCTATTCGTGATATGGTAGAAATAAAGACGTTTCAATTCTGTGCGGGGGAGGGGATTTAAAATAGCTGGAAAATGGCTGTGACCACGGCAAGTATTTGTCAGAGCCAATGAAGCCGGTTTATCAATATTTCGTGTATTTGTCAACCTATCTTATATACCTCTTTCCAAATTACGTTGACAAAATGTGGAAGCTCGAATGATCCATGTCCGTTTAAATAGAAATATACATTAAATACTTTTATTTGTAAACAAAATCTGTTGCATTTTGTTGGACTTTCATATGTCACAGTTGTAATAACGATATATTTAAGTCGTATTATCGAAATACATGTATAAACTAGACATAACAAGACAATCCTAGAAACAAAATACTACATGTAAGTATACACGTCTTCAATTTGCGTCATGTAGGTATATTCGATTCTGGGGTGGGCCAATGATTGAATTATAGTGTATCGATATGATTGACTTTGCATTCTGGGTGGCATCAGCGAAAGCTGCAGCGTGTTTATCGAAATCGTGAATCAAGCGCAGATTAAGGTATGACGGCTTTGAACGATTCGCGGGCGTGCGTGTGCTGTGCGATCACTCAAGTGTGACAATGCTAATTATTTCTACACAGGGCTCCCGCGATATCACAGCGATCTCGCGATATCTACTTTACTTACCGGGATCCATGATGCATCCTCCTTGGTTGGTGTCAGAAGTGGGATATTGCGATGACACAAACGTCGGTAGTCCTAGGCGCCCGGTAATCCATCAGACTGAAACGGACTGAGCACGGAAGTGATAGCGTGACCTACTCAGGGCGAAATAACGCGTGCAGACGACATTCTCCCCCAACCGTGGCTCGACACCGTGCCGGAAACATTAAACAGCAGAGCTGGCAGATTGGTTCGCCGTGAAACCGATGATGGAATCGCATGGATCAATACTACGGCAGCCCGCTTCATTATCTACTCCCGTCAGGGGAGAGCAATTCGATATGTTTGCTTGTGATATGTGAATAGTTTTCGATGGTAATTTGGAAGATGGGAATGCATATAGGCTGCTCACTCTGAATCAAAGTAATTGCTGTACTTCTGGTCAACCTAATAGCCTAATTTCCTTCTCTTGGTATACGAAATGTGCTAATGTACTTTGCAAATACTCATACGAATTTCATTATTTCTACAATTCCGTTATTCCCAATAATGTCTGTCACAGACCCTCGAATCAGAACCAAAATTAAACAGTGCTAAGTTTTCCAGAGTATGACCGCTCAACATTTGAGAAGAAACTTCAGATTATTGCTGCAGTCACGACCACACATCACAATCCGCTGGTGGACCTATAAGTGGTTTACATGGACATTTGTCTACCAAATGTTGGTATACATATTTTACATACTATGAAGAAATTTGCCATGTGATCACTGAAGTCATTGCAATTTTAGTTCTGTTTTCAGCTTTTCGTACTCAATTGAGACAATCATTCTTATGTTCACCAAATTACGGATAGACTAACACGGAACGCTCTTATTCCATTTTGAAGAAAATTCAGAGCCGACTGTGCTAATTGTATTACTTTAATAAGTCCTTCGTGGCAAATAAAGTCACTATCAACATACGTAACGTATTTATTGACCAATTTTGATTGGGAACTGGACCGCGTGATGTATATAGCACACACGAATATAATGTGAGACCTCAAACAGACATGGGGTTTTAAAAATGTTTATTGAAGAATCAATCACAGTGAGGAATGTCATATACAATATGGTCAATGAAATTTATATTTAGATGTTTAGATGTTTTATTTACACAATAATTAGGTTACAACAAAGCAACAATAATAAATCAAAAATCAGGTGTAATTATTGTGAGGGAGTGGCATATCCAGGATTGGCTGTATTCCTGTCACCCCCGTTGTCAATATAATACATAAGTTATCAATGGCATAACCTTAAGTTGATGTGCCAGTAACGAAATACTGGAATTTATAATATCAAAATATTGTATTATGTACATATACATGTATAGTTATGGTTATGTAGGCGTGTGCATGGCAATTAAAGAACACTTTCTAATAGTAAGGTTGACCTTGCTTGAGTAACAATATATAATGCGTATATTATATGTAAATCGTGTTAGCAGGGTCAAATCAGGGCGAGTTTTCAGGGTAGTCGGCACTCATGACAGGGGAGGGGCTGGCTTGTTACTCAGGAGTTAAGTATATGTAGTTTAATTATGAGTTTTTGGGAGGAAAACATTCTCTGCAAGTTTTGTTTTTACATTTAAAGCTTGCATCGTAAGCGTTGATAACATTAACCTTAATATAATTTGATATTTAAAGTTTTGTCGGCTTTCAATTGATTTTAGTTTTTTGTCAGTTTCATTCCATAATCTTGGGAATGAATGTTTTGGCAAAACCTCTGAGAATTTCGTTCGTGATTTAATTTCCCTAATTTGTCCAGATTGTCTGGGGAATTATCGTATCTTATTGCCAAATGCTGTTAGAAATGATGCCGGTAGGTTAAATGTGTCCAATCATACATAAACAGACTAACATGACAGGTATGCAGATCTCTGTATTTCAAATTGTTTCTTATTTTGAATAAGGGTTCAGTGTTGTTGTTTTATTTGGCATAGCTTATTGTTCTGATAGCTCTCTTTTATGTTATGAAGGCCTTATTAGATGATACTGAGTGGCCCCAAATTTGAATTCCATAGACAAGACGGCTTTGAATTAAGACATCGAATGGCATCTCCTGGGAAAATTTCCTCACCTTGTTCATACCATATAGGACTCTTGCCATTTTAGAACATATCGCCGAGGTATGGTCTTTAAAAGTAAGGTTTTCATTGATTGTAATTCCGAGAAATTTTAGTGACGTTTCATCACTTTTGTTTCCAACGCTTGAGTTCTACGTCGTTTATGTGTATCTTTAGAAAATTCAATTTGTTGTCCTTCCTTTTTGGATGAAGAAGCATATATTGACTTTTAGTTTTGTTTATGGATAGGCGGTTGCAACAACACCATTTGTAAACATCATTTAAATCATTGTTCGCGATGTTTTCAATAAGATGGCCGTTATTGCCGCATGTGTATAGCGTATAGTATCATCGGCAAAAGATAACAATTTCAACGAAGTTGCAGTAGACATATCATTCACGTAAATGGTGAAAATTGTCGGACCGAGTATTGAACACGGGGGCACTCCGTTGAGTATACCCTTAAGACTAGAAATACTACCATTGAAGTCAGTAAACTGTCGTCTCTGATTCTGAACCAATCATTCGCAATGCCACGTATTCCACAGTGATCCATTTTACTTAATAGAATATCATGACTAATTGTATCAAAGGCTTTTGAAAGGTCAATAAAAATGACTAAGGTGGAGTGGGTTCATCATTTTGTTCGACTACATCTTCAAATAAGTGCATAACGGGATGGATTGCTGAGTGCCTTTTTCTGAAACCATACTGATGTTCACACAGGGTATCGTTTTCATTTAAGAAATTGACCAGTTTTTTAGACATTATTTTTCCAATATTTTTGAGAAACAAGGCAATATACTAATATGTCTATAATTACCGAATTCACCTTTATTGCCGCTTTTGTAAATCGGGACAACTCGGGACAATTTCATTTTTTGGGGAAATATGCCATATTGCAATGATAAGTTGAATATGTTTTAGGGCGATTGCTATTTCTTCTACTGTTGCCTTCATTATCTTACTCGTCAAACCATGCACGTCTTTGCTATTTTTGCTTTTGAAATTTAGGCCAGTCAGTATAATTTCGTGTTCATTAGTGAGGGCTAATTTTAATACTTCTGTTTCCCTGTAAAGAAGATAATCTGAGTAATTTGCACAATTTTCGTTTTTGACTCTTTCACTTGTTAGTTGACCAATAATTGAGAAATAATCATTAAACTTTTCTTCTATATCGGTTTTATGAGTGATTTTTATTTGGTTATCTTCAAATATAGAAGGAATTGAGTTTGCATTGGAAGTTTTGTTAATCGCTCCATTTAATATCCTCCAGGTAGCCTTTATATCTCACTTGTTTTGTTCCAATATATCACAGTAGTACGTTTTCTTGCTTAGTCTTATTGTACTTCTGTACGCCAGGCAGTACGATTTATATTTGTTGTCTTCTGTTGGTGCCTTCAATTTTTGTACATAGAGTATTTTCCAGAGAGGATTTAAGAATTCCATTTGTAATCCGTGGTTCTCGCTTGATGTACTTTTTGGGGACTGTATGTCAACGGGAATGCTTTCTCAATGGCGTCCATATACAGTTCCAGGAATATATCGTACTAGCCGATGAGCCCGACGTTGTCCGGGCTATTCAAAAACCAAATTTCAAGTCGATAGCTCCACCCGTTTCCGAGATCTGGTCTGCGCATGCGCGAAGCTGGCGTCGCACAGGCTCGGCGACCCGATAAAATTTGTATCCGGGGCAAGATACATTCACATGCCCGACGTTGTCCGGGCTATTCAAAAAACAAATTTCAAGCCGATGAGCCTGGCGTTGTCCGGGCTATTCAAAAACCAAATTTCAAATCGATAACTCTACCCGTTTCCGATATATGGTCTGCGCATGCGCGAAGCTGGTGTCGCACGGGCTCGGCGAACCGATAAAATTCGTATCCGGGGCAAGATACATTCACATACCAAATTTCAAGTCGATAGCTCCACCCGTTTCCGAGATCTGGTCTGCGTATGCGCGAAGCTGGCGTCGCACGGGCTCGGCGACCCGATAAAATTCGTATCCGGGGCAAGATACATTCACATACCAAATTTCAAGTCGATAGCTCCACCCGTTTCCGATATCTCGTCTGCGCATGCGCTGCACGGGCGTCGCACGGGCTCGCCAATACGACGTTGACGACCGCCTGGTCAAACTACACACACGTACCAAGTTTCGTCCCGATCGGTCGAGAATCGTAGATTTGTATAAATGACATACAGACAGACAGAGGTCTTGAAAATATATATGAGACTAGCCGATGAGCCCGACGTTGTCCGGGCTATTCAAAAACCAAATTTCAAGTCGATAGCTCCACCCGTTTCCGAGATCTGGTCTGCGCATGCGCGAAACTTTCGTCGCACGGGCTCGGCGACCCGTTTCAAGTCGATAGCTCCACCCGTTTCCGAAATCTCGTCGCTAGCCGATGAGCCCGACGTTGTCCGGGCTATTCAAAAACCAAATTTCAAGTCGATAGCTCTACCCAGCCCGACGTTGTCCGGGCATTTCAAGTCGATAGCTCCACCCGTTTCCGAGATCTCGTCTGCGCTCACGGGCTCGGCGACCCGATAAAATTCGTATCCGGGGCAAGATACATTCACATAGCAAATTTCAAGTCGATAGCTCCACCAGTTTCCGAAATCTCGTCGGCGCATGCGCGAAGCTGGCGTCGCACGGGCTCTGCGACCCGATCAAATTCGTATCCGGGGCAAGATACATTCACACACCAATTTTCAAGTCGATAGCTCCACTCGTTTCCGAGATCTCGTCTGCGCATGCGCGAAGCTGGCGTCGCACGGGCTCTGCGACCCGATAAAATTCGTATCCGGGGCAAGATACATTCACATACCAAATTTCAAGTCGATAGCTCCACCCGTTTCCGAGATCTCGTCTGCGCATGCGCTGCACGGGCGTCGCACGGGCTCTCCAATATGACAACGACGACCGCCTGGTCAAACTACACACACGTACCAAGTTTCGTCCCGATCGGTCGAGAATCGTAGATTTGTATTAATGACAGACAAACAGACAGACAAACAGACAGACAGACAGATGTCTTCAATATATATATGAGACTAGCCGATGAGCCCGACGTTGTCCGGGCTATTCAAAAACCAAAGTTCAAGTCGATAGCTCCACCCGTTTCCGAGATCTGGTCTGCGCGAAGCTTGCGTCGCACGGGCTCGGCGACCCGATAAAAATCGTATCCGGGGCAAGATACATTCACATAGCAAATTTCAAGTCGATAGCTCCACCCGTTTCCGAGATCTCGTCTGCGCATGCGCTGCACGGGCGTCGCACGGGCTCGCCAATACGACAGCGACGACCGCCTGGTCAAACTACACACACGTACCAAGTTTCGTGCCGATCGGTCTGGAATCGTAGATTTGTATTAATGAGACAGACAAACAAACAGACAGACAGACAGAGGTCTTCAAAATATATATGAGATGACTCGTTCACTAATTTACAGTTTAAGACTGGCTGAAAGTTACAATTGTTTTGTATATTTTTGAAAGTTCTAGTATTTTTGTCATTAAAGACTCGATGTGGTTTTATATTGTCACCGCCCAGCATACGTGTATGTTCTGTGCCTCGTAATGGTTCGAGAAAGAAGATAGCGATGTGGTCCGATACATCAGTGAGTATTATACCAGATTTGTTGCCCGCAGTTGCACTGTTGGTATATATATATGTCTATGATGGTGTTACAGAAGACAGCACAATGCTACTGGCTAATCACACACAAATGGCATAAACGCTCTGTATTAGTTCCATATCAGGTATTCACCAACAAAGAACGCTCTTTATGTTTACCATCATAATATAAACAAACACCAGAAAAGTAACTTGTTATGCTTTGTTTACATAACAATGGTCAAACATATGACCATAACATACTGTTTATGTGATATTTCTTATTTGTATACGGACAAAGTCTATCTACATTTTGATGTTCTTTCTGTTTGTGGCGGTTTTTGACGGGTGGAGATATTTCCACAGGATACCCACCACCAAGGCCAACCGTGTCTTTAAGAAGTCGTCCGTTTTCTCGTGGGTTTCAAATTTCAGTAAGTCAACATTAATGTCGCCTATTAAGAATGCCTTAAGATTAATTTTATTTATTTCACCCATAATACCTTCAATATCCTTCATAAAGGTATCAAGGTCAGCGTGTGGTGCAGTGTTGGGCCTATATATACAACCAACTAGGTATGAATTTGTGCATCCTGGATTTATCTCAACAAATATAGTTTCAATGACGTGTGGTTTAAATATGGACAAATCTTTCCTCAGTGTATACTGTAGACTGTCGCGAATTTATATATACAGGATATTTCTCGCGTTCACATGTGCACATATATCTTGCTTAGTGCACGCACTCTCTTGGCTCACGGCATTCGCTCACCAGTGGCATAAATTATATAATAAATAAATATTTGCATGTGTATAGTAATATATTAATTTATTATTATGTGGGATGTTTCAGATAAACTCAACTCTCAACATAGATGGTATTGTGAAGATGGGTGGTACATAGTATTTGGTTTGATGGGTTGGGTGATAATCGTTAGCAGTCAAACAAATTCAGGTAACTTTGTCGATTGTTGATTAAGTCGCCTGTTTATTTAAAGCTTTTTCAATAAGGAACCAGTTTTTCGAGAATTCTGTTTGTTTCGATTGACATCGTGCTGTATATTTCTCGCAATTGTAGCTATGTCAACTCTTTGAGGAAAACATTAACAGACAAAGCGATTGGTTTAAATTTAGACCGATATATATATTGTTTAATTATGGGGTTTTAATGTCCCAAAATATTTTGATTTGTTATCACCATAAAGCTTGTAATAAATATCACTCTCATATGCAATAAAATTCGATTTCAATTTTCGCGAATTAAATTTACAAGGTCGACAGCTCGTCACACTGACGCGGATAGGATTTATTCCTATCTTGTCTAAACTGTATTCGTCATATCCAGTTTAAACCTCCAAGTTTAAAACTTGTTTAACGGTCTAGTTAACCCGGACTCTAAGGGGGCGTTTGCAGATCATTTTATTAACACCACTGATCGACCAGAAGAGCGTGCACACAGTCTACCAAGTGACACAAGGGACAAAACACAAGCCAACAGAATGGTGCCAAACACGCCTCCAATTAACGCGAATTGCACAGCTCGCGCACGTGCACTTGTCATCGCCTAACATAACTAACTTGTTGGCAAGACGAAATCCAAGCCGACACTCGCTCGATAGACAGGCTCTAAATGGACAATTCCGCTCTTTGAACTGATTTTATAGTATAACACTTGAATCCACTGTCCGGTTTCGACTAACAAAACCGTGGGGATGGGGGTACGAAAAAGAAAAGCCAAAAGGAAAAAATAATTGCGAATACCGGAAAAACGTGTTTTCTCGACATATGACCCACGCCGGTCGTGGACCGGGTTTTGTTGGACCGTCGATTTCTATGGTTCAAGATGCCGTTTTGTGGTTAAAACGCAACCATAAAGTCTCCACATTGAGACAGGCGTGAATAGTACAGGATTCAACACTCAATAATCATCAGGACGAACACAAAAGACAGGAGAGAAGAGAGACATCATATGTGAAAAAACAGAAAACAGTACTTCAAACATCAGACGAGCAATACAACATAACAGAAATTGAATCTGAAACACTGGAGAGGCATGACTAGCCGATTGATTGAGCCGGGTCAAATCAGACACGCGTCTTGGAAGAGATGTAGGACCCAAGAGGACCATGAGCTAAGTCGTATCCGCAGGTCGATGCCTCAACGTAAAACGGCCGGCCTAGTACCCCAGGACTCCACCACACCTCATGGGATGTACCCCATGGCAAAAATGGTGCCACATTAGGGGATTGGTACCCGTCACAGTGGGGCGGTTGGACCTTTCAGCCGGGCCCACACAGGGTCGGTCCTGATATGAAAATATTACATGGGTGTTTGAAGATTAATGACTTCCATCTTCAACCTGAGGCATATCATGTAAGACTGACTAGAATTGTTCGGCATCAACCTTTTTATTTTAAGTGAAAAATCACCATAGCTCCAAATTATTCCAAATGTCCAAGTGAGTTTACTATCTAAGTCTGAAATAATCTAGTGACTTTTACAGTGTAATCAAAGGCCACTTTTTCATTAAGTAACTTTTCAGTTGTGAAAATTGTACATGGTTCTCGGAAAATGATGTATCCATATATTACAGTTCCTCGAATCTCAAAGTTCTTTCATTGAGGTTCCTGTCTTGATATTCAGCAAAACGGACAAAGTTATCTCCATTAAATCCACAAATTTCGTGTATTTTGTTTTTAGGAATACCGCCAAATATCCAGCAATCTGAAAACAGTTGATCCAATATATCCAGTAAGAAATCAGTTTCATTCTGATCTCTGTCAAATGATTTCAATCGATTCCTCCCCTCGGGGAAATCTACTTCCAGCATTTCCTGCATTATTCTGCTTTCTCTTTAAAAACCAACTTTGTTGTAGTTCTCTTTTGATTTCTTGTTGATATTTCAACTAAGTCTTTGTAAATTTTATGAAGCATTTCTGCTGGTAGCACATTAATTCCATCCATAAGGAACAGTATTGAATTTGTCCACAATGAATGGTACCTTCACTTCCTTCTGTGATTCTTTCTGTTCATATTGCTGATTGTAACAACTGTGGTCTGGTTCAACAATTTACCTGCAGTATTTACACGTCTTCTTTGTCATGATGATTTCCACCCAACACTTTTCACTCAAGTATATCAAGTCACAAACGGATTTGATTTGTCCGGGTAAAACTTTCAAATGATTGTCAAATCTTTGACTTCTGAATGTCCTTTTACATTTTACATCTAATTTTACATGTTGTTATCTGGCTCTCGAAACATATGCAATTGTAATGGGCATGGTTGATCACCTGTTTTGCAAGCCGACATCAGAGTTTGCAATAAAAAATACACCTGAGAAATCCTGTTATAGTTGTGATCACATCGTAGTGATTATCACTAAAATACAAATGGACAACTTTACTTTTTTTTCTGGCTGGTGTTGGTTGGAAAAGCAGGCCTTCGTCAGAAAATTTGCCATGTATTTTGATGACATAGTCCAGGTACAGTTCTTGTATGATTTTGTATTCCTCCAGTCCACAAATGCTGTAACGCGGAACACCACCAGCTTTATCAAGTAATGTTTTTTGCAGCTTCGTGCGGAGGAGCTCTCGTTGGTTTTCTTATTCGTTGCCATTGTTGTATCCATTCAACGGTATCATTTGTATCAGCATCACACATACCAATGACAGCCCTCACAAAGACATGTTATCTTCTGCATTCTGAATCAGAATGCTTTTCTTTTCCGTGTTCATGTTTTTATCGCCAAATTCTCCATAATTTAATGTGTGTCTTGCTGTCCCCAGTATTGTCAAATGTCATCACGGATTTTAATTTTGTTATTTGACTGCAACTTTATCTCTATGTGATCCAGCATAATTGACCAGTTAGATTATCTGCTTCTGTAAACGGAACGTGAATTCCTAGATCTAACCCTGGGTGGTAAATGGAAATTCTAACCTAATCTTTTCGTCCTGCGTCACATTCATCTTCAAACTGTTCACCAGATCTTTGAACATTCTGTGAACATCTTGAATTGGTTGTATAAATTCTTCAAATATAACTCCAAATTTCTTTGACGCAGTTTTTGAATCTTCTCGAATATTTATTTGTCAAATGCTTGATGGTCTAATATTTAACCTCATTGAGTCTTAATTTTTTTCTGCTCTCTCAATCGGAGTATGGTACGGGTAGCTTCATTCTGAAATGACGGTTTGGCGAAAATCGGGTCGCTTTTATGCTCGAATACGGATATACGCAGTCATCGCCGTGCAGGAGGGTAATAGCGACGCGATTTTTCATCATTGCGTAATTTCACTCACGATTGAGTAACACAGCGGACGCTCTCTATGGATCCACGATTGCAGAGTAACAACATATAATAACAAAGAATACAAAGTGGACACCGCCATATGATAACTGCTTCAGATGTAACGCTAATTCACATTAGGCTTTTCGATGTGATGGTGCATCGAACAAGAAAGAGATGCACGAATCATCAATGATGGGTGAAGTTTATCCCGGGAATCCGAGTTGGACACACACACATTGGAAAACAATGATCAATTCGCGCAAGATGATGTTACCGATGTTGATCAATGAATACAAACCGGATCATCAACTGACGAAATCGCGGACGTGAAAACTGAGAACGACAAACAAGACTTATCAACCGAGGCATTAAATGATGAAATCACCATTCTAAACACAGGTGACTCGCAGACGGAAGAGATAAAGGCTGTAGCTGAAGGCGATATCAGTACGGAAAATACGCAAAAGACAACACCAACCAGCAAGAGAAAATCATTCAAAAAAGTTCAACATGGTGAATAAATTATTTATCATTAATTGATTGTTACGTTCCGAGTACAGCCCCCACCTTTGATCTTTGTCTTCCACGTGGCTCCGGTACGTTCTCAGGTGATCCACTTTGGAAGTGGTGTCAATTGTGGAGGACTACACATCCGTCTTTGCAGGAATTCTTTGACTCCTGTCTTGATCATTTGCTTCTGCTGTGCAGTCCAGAACATTTGCTGCCATGCTTGAATCGAGCATCGGCTGAAACCTTCAATAAAAAAATCTTCAGTTCAGAAAGCATATTGAAGAATAACGACGACCAGCGAATATTTTATTGGGGGGGGGCGGTAACACCGGGACCGAGTGGTCCTCCCCTTAACCCCTCATTTTGGCCTTTATTACAAACAAAATCAAGAAAAAAAAGCAATTTGTTTACATAAATATGTCTATATCTTTTTTTTTCTGGTTGTGGTGGATTTCCTGAGAAGCCAATCTGGCCTCCTTTGATAACTGTGGCCTTTTCTGGTGTAGGATCCGCTCGGCTGGCCCTCTACACCTGGCGATCCCTCAGCAGGAAGAATTCGTAGTTGGTGAGTGGATAAGTCATTCCTGCTGAGTGGTAGTGAAGAATCGGTCTTGAGGAATCACTGAACTAAATGGTTTCCCATAGGCGACAGTGTTAACGTTTCGGCCAAATTCACTGAATTGAAGCCTGCAGGCCATACCATTGACGTTTAACCAGCTAGATTGACACCAGTTGATCACGAAAATGCAAGAAAAATCATAGGCCATGTGTTCACTTTTTAAAATAGATCCCCAAGTCTACGACAGGGCTATCTCACAGCCAAATTTGATCTGAAAAAACCCAGAACTACAGCAGCTAGTTAAATATATTTCCCGCTCACAAAATCCATTCCCCCATTCATTCACCAGTTTAAATTATTTAGATATTATGAACAAATCAAATAAACGCGATGTCATCCTTTAATAACGTGTCGCATGTATCAGGTGAAGGTCACTCTTCAGTTACCTTCATCTTTAGTATTCCACGGTGTACTCGCTCCCCGACTCTAGAACACATTTAGCTCCCTGATTCCTTGAGATGTGTGCGCTCTTCAACACATTTTTTTGTGGTTTTGGCGACGCCGGCCTCTTTTCATACCTCGGCGTCGCAGTGATGGAGGTGGTGGTTTCCTTCCCTGTTGGAGTCTGGCTGGGTGGAGTTCTCCACATCGAAGACAGCGGCGGGGACTTCCGAGGCGTCCGTTTCCGCTATCCACATCGACGCCAGGAACATCCGGGGTGGCAATGGCGTCCCTGCTTCCGCTGGTGGTGGTGACATCAACAGTCGGATTGTCTTCTTGCCCGGAGGCCAAGTGGGGGAACTGGTCGTCTCTCAGTTCTCCCCGTCTCCACTTGGCCATCCTGATGGCGTATCTGTGGCGTCTTGGCGGGGTCTTGCCTTCTTCTCGGTCGTTGTCTTCTGGCCTACCCCAACCGGTGCACTCCGGTTGGATCTACCAAGCCACGGCCAGTGAATGGTTCCACTGGAGCGAATTGGTAGTCCAAAATCACCTGCAGCCGAGCCGCGTTTGAGAGTGAAGTCCATCCAACACAATGGGCCGACTGCAAATCGCTCAGCACGAAGCAGACTTGGCTGGGGATTAAGCTTTCCATGTCCAGCCAAGCCCGACAAAAAACTCACGGTCACTCAACGGATTAGCGCGATAACACTATTGTTCGTCCTCTCTGTCGAGCTACATGATCGAGAATAACGACATCACACGGCGCCTCATCTTTTTTAATTGCGCGGGTGTCGCTGACAAAACGGCGCACAAAGCCAAAAATTCGGTGAACGTCAATTCAGCTGTTTCTTTTTTGACAATAAAGCATCATTTCTGTTAATAAAACACCGTTTGATTAGGAAAAGTTTTATCTGTTACGTATTACCATTATCTATACAAACAATATAATTCGCGCTAAAACATTTCACAACACTTCCGTCTTGGAAAATATTTTCGAGGACTTTTCCTTTTGTTAAACAGCACTGGTAAAGTAACACATTTCGCGAGCTTACTGATTTTTCTTCAAAATCCAGTGTACAGCGAAGGGGAACGCTCTTCGCAAGGGGAACGCCCTTCGCCCACCGATCAAGGGGTTACCCAGAGTAACAGCCGATGATAGGTACCGCCCCCTACTCGGCTGACTCTGGAGCTTGCCCCAGAGCCAGGAGGTGCCCCAGATTGATAACCCTTACTACTTATGTAGTGCTGAACAATTTCTCGTTCAGAGTATTGGATAAGTTACTTTTACCGAAGAGCTAAAGATGAAAGGATCGGGACAAACAACGTGATATTTCTGACAATAGCTATTTGCTAGTTTTATGGGTCGACAATCAGTGCTCGTTCGCTTTCCGCAAAACCTAGCACATTTTATTATGAAACTAAGCTGAATCATATACGGTATATGATTTGGCATCGACAGATACTACGTGTTATATGTGCCATGTAGTTGACCTTATTGCTGACTAATTTTGATAATTTATTAGTCTAGATATCAGCGCTATTCGAATGTGTGGTCAACATACTCATCATCATTGTATGGGACTAAATTGCGATGACTTACCCCATGCAAAAATTAATTAACATAAATTATTTAGATGGAACGACCGTGAAAGTTATTGTATGTCCGTACTGGATATAATATTTATGCAGTTAGTCAAATTCGTATCTTTCGCACCAGAAAACAGCATCGATTTGTTACTTGAACTCGTCTAGTGCGCTTGCTTCAACAATATGATCTGGAAGATGGTTCCACGACACAAACCTCTATGTAAAGAAGAACTTACACACATCTTTATTTGTGATTTTCTGTATCTTCAGTTTGTTTCCTCGCTTTCTTTGGTATGACGCTTTTACTCATTACAGTGCCGACAGCACACACAAGAATAAAATCGTTACACTTTCAAATGGACAGCTAAAGTTGACCGCCAATCGAAGTGTCACAGCCCAAAACATCCTAGAATAAGGTCATACATATATCGTGGTTATACACTGACGATTAAACAGACAAGGCAGGGTGTCGTCTGTTCCTCGTTTATCTGGTCTTCATAAAACAAACTTAAAATAAGACTTTAATTCTTTCGAGAAACTCTTTCTCTATGGAATCTGCACCTTGCGCCGCTCCGACGGCAGCAAACTTAGTTTCTTTTCTCTCATTATCGAGAGCTGGAATGGACAATCTACTGAAATTGTATATGTTGCGCTTCAATTTCTCTGACACAAGAGTGTCGTTATTGCGTTCAATGAAAATTACAACTTCACAAGCCAGGGTGAATTCGGTGATATATAATGGCTCCTGTGTGATCAGCCAATGACACTTCTTCCTCTGCTTCTACATGTATGAATTTTGGGTGAACTCAACCATTGAACATGCTAAAGCAGGCGTAGTCAATAAGTTATGTTCATGACTTTAATATATGACATTTCGTAGTATTAAATAAGCTGCATCAATTTATTCGTGTTCAGTACCACACAGTAGATGTATATCACACTATGAATGTGACTACTAGCTGTATTACATTAAACCAAATTATGTGAATATCAGTAGATATCGTGCGTCCCACTAATTTATTACTAAGAACGATTCAACAGAGAGATTGAGAGAGAGAGATGGATGGATGGATGGATGGATAGAGAGGGGCAACCAGTTCGGCTATTTAAAATATCCAAGGCACTCGCAGTAGGTAAATAATCAAAACGTCACCACAATGAACATGGAGAAATAGTTAAACGGTGGTACTGTTAGTTCAGGTCACTCATTATAACCCTGCTCCTATGACACGAACATCAGTATTACTTATTTTAAGAATTAATAATTGAGAACAAAATACTGTTTACTAATTGTTTTAGTTCTAGAGTTTTCCCTCTTTGTCTAACTGAAAATGTTCCTACGCATGACACAGCCATGTGCTGATATTTACCTGTGATGATTTGAATGCCACAAGACGATTAGTTTTGAACGTTTTGTCCATGTTCTTACATTTCATACATACATATAATTTTCGGTTAGTAAGTCTCTGTCTTTTGTCAGATAGTACATAATTATACAAAAATCGACATAACTTATGGTATACAAACAGTAATGTTGTTATATAATAAAGTTACTCATCGTAGATGTATCTAAGATGTCTCAGGTGTTCATCTTGATTCCTGCATCAGGATGTGCCTCTGTTTACTTTCCATAGTAAGTTTGAGCTAAGATTGTTTTCAATTGTTTCATTAAAGATGCGGTAAGCGTTGGCGGTTGGTATAGCTCACATCCGTTAAATCCGCTATAACCAGAAATCCTTATACTAATCATGAATATCGCGTAAATAGTATACTATTGTCAAGTGCCAAACGGGTTTCAGATCCTGACTTGTGTTTACTTAATACAGCGTACGAACTTGAAACTAGCATACTATTTACGCGATATTTATGATTGGTATAAGAACAAAATATGTCAATATTTTAATATTCTTTCTTATTACGGTAGCTTTAACGAGTGTAACTATTTTAACAGCATATTCACCGCGAAGGTCATCCAATCCTTTAAATTATAGAATACTAGCAGATTAGCCCGCCACTGGCGGGATTGGTCGCATGGCTTTGGTCGATCCATTAATTTTTGTCTTTCAAGGTTACGCCGTACAGGCACGCCGACAGCATGCTATCCTTTGCGGGTACCCGTTTCAAGGTCATGTTGGGTGGACAAAATAACCCGACAAAAATATTCCCCGTCCCGAGTTGACCATACATAACAAATTTCACGTCGATGTCACCGCTGATGATCGAGATATCGCCCAAGGTCATTTGTGGGTACCCGTTTGAAGGTCTAGGTCACCACAGGAGGACAAACTGACCCGACGAAAATCTCCCACGTCCCTTGGAAGCCCAAAGTACGAAATTTCGTCTCGATATCCCCAGTTTCGGAGACGGTCGATTGAGTCGTATTTATACTCGTGTATATAAACGCTCTTTAACAATGACACATCAGATATGAACGCCCCTTAATCATTAACCCATCAATTCGAACGGCGGTGGCAGGGCGAAGGGTGAAGGAGTGCGATGGCACTTCTCGTGGATTTTTACCCTTAAATAGCAAGATTGGGCTCAATCGGTCGAGCCGTTTTCGAGTCTATAAGGATATACATACACACACATATATATACGGAAGTCTCAAAATATATAATAGATTCGGCAATATGTTCAACATACCAATCAACGTCATGGGTATATCAGTCGAGATGTTAATCGAATTATTCAGCAACCATGGGATTGTATCATGCTCAGTCCAATTGGCTGTGTATTAGAAGATATTTAAAATTCTTAGTAAACACAATTCATGACTTATTCCCCTTCTGTCGTCTAAAGGGGTTACCTAATTGATTCACTCATGTTTCGCCTTGCTGTTCTTGTTTTTTTGTTTTAATTTTTTTGATGTTCTATTTTAGAATGGTTTATTGTGAAGACACACAAGAGCATCACTAGGGCGTGGCAAAATACGCCCGTTGTAATTTCAACAAAGGGCCATAACGAGCAATCCATATGTCAAATTTGAAAACAAACATAACTATAGATAACAGATAACTAAATCTATCACCTGAAAACCAAAATAATCGTCAAATTATAAGTCAACAAGGACATAACTGCGGTTAAAATAGGTAGACGGCTTCCAAATGCGAACTTGACCTGTATTTCCATATGATTAATTCATGCACCAAGTTTGAAAACAATCAGATAATTATAACCAAAGTTATCGCCCGGAAACCAAAATAATCGGCAAATTCAAAGTCGACAATGACCATAACACCGGGAAAAATGGGCAAACAGAATCCAAATTTGAACTTGATCTATATCTTCATGTGGCCAATCTACATACAAAATTTGAAAACAGTAAGACAACAAAAACTAAATTTTTCATCCGGAAACCAAAATAATTGGCAAATTCCAAGTGGACAAGGACCATAACTCTGGTACAATTTGGCGGGCTGAACCCAAATTCGAACTTGACCTGTATATTGGGCTAGTAAACTCACATACCAAATTTCATTCCATTCAGATTTACTAAAGTTATCATCCGGAAAAGAAAATTGAGGACAAATTCCAACAAAAAGGGCTGTAACTCTGGTGAAAATTGGCGGGCGGAACCCGAATTCGAACTTGACCTCATTTTGTGCTAGAAAATCCACAAACCAAATTTCATTCCATTCAGTTCAGGCTTACTAAAGTTATCATCCGGAAACCAAAAAAAAGCGAACGGACAGATGGACGCCTCGACGCACCAATAACATAATACGTTCCCTTTTTTTTAAACGGGCGTATACAAATAAGAGTTCTTCACCTCTTACATGTCTATGAGTAGAAAATCATAGATTATTATCAAATTAGTGGGAGGTCTAACATAGGCTGAAGGGGTCACTCTCATCAAAAATGTGCTGAAGGATACACAGGTTTGGAAAATGTGCTGAAGGGCACACAGGGTTTGTGATCTGCATTAATGCAGTTACTTCAACGGCGTTCCCGAAAATCTGGCGGCTATCAGCAGTTCCTGTTCAGTTCATTTTCCTTAGAACATATATAATTATTCTGTAACAGAAACCATGCCAGCCATGAAAATAATTAAGTCATTTAGAACGAGGTTTCAAAACATGTGTACCCTTCAGCACATTTTCAAAACCTGTGTACCCATCTGCACTTTTTTGTTGAGAGTGACCCCTTCAACCTAACTTAGGGTTTCGCGGACAATTATATACAGTATATATATGCCCAGAGATGCATCGAAAAAGAACACGGACATGATTCATTCGAGCTTCACACTTGTGTCTACATAATCTGAAACGAGGTATAAGATATGTTGACAAATTAAAATATCCGCTTAACCCTTCCACAACTGTCCAGAGCTTCCTGAATTTTTGCGAAAACCGTGTCTGACAATGCATTCTCTTATATATGCGAAAATACATAATATGCCTATCAATATTTACCATGATCGTAAGCCAGTGCATTCTATTACATATAGACTCACATATATAAGAGAATGATCTGGCACATGGTATTTAATGTTGCACAAGCGCAGCTCCCGACATTAAAGAGTAAATATGAACTGAAAAATACTTGCCATGGTCACAGACATTTTCCAGCTGTTTAAAATTTTCGCACAGAAGTGATATAAACGCTCTATATTTCTACCATATCAGGAATAGACTAATAACAAGGAGCGCACTTTTCTGTCCCATACCGTGCAAATCGGGGTGGGGAGGTAATAACAAATTTGCAGGCAGGTATGCCTGGCTAGGTGGTGGTGAGGCAAAAAACGCGTTTTTACAACCTCGTGCAAATTTTTACTAAAGACCTTTTGTGCACATATTTGACATTCGTAAGTTTAAAACATATTATAAGAATTTATAACTGCAAAAACACCTTATTTATGTTACTGGAGCCTTATATTGGCCTTAGTTGAGGTGACATTAAAGGCACGGGCGGCGTTCGTTGCAGAAATATTCATATTTGTTCAAATCGCCATCAACAGAAGGAATATTAAAAAAATATATATAGTTTTGTTCATATGCCAAACATAATCAGCGCGTAAATAATATATTTTCATCAAGCCGTACGATGGTGTACGCAAACAAGAACATGCTCGTGTTACAGAAGTTTTGCTTATGTTTACATAACACAGCGCAATTGGTTAATCACACACAAATGATATAAACGCTCTTTATTATTTCCATATAAGGAAAACAGCAACAAATAGCGCTCTTTATGTTTACCATATCCGGATCTAAACAAAAGCCAGGTTCCGAACGTTTTATGCTTTTGTTTACATAACAAAGTAAAAACATTTGACAATAACATACTGTTTATGCCATATTTCTGATTGGTATAAGAACAAGATCTGTCTATATTTTACTATTCTTTCTGTTTATGGCGGTTTTTGACGGAGCTGAATATTTTAACAGCATACCCACCGCCAACACCGCCCGTATCTTTGAGCTGACATGTTGCATATGGGACGGTGAGGTGAAAAACTTCCTCCTTCCCGACACCCTTCAAATGAATCTTCGAGAAATGTAAAACTAAAATAAATCAACTTGTCCTCATGTGACTAAGACCTTTAAGCCTAGATCATTGTGTGCATGGAAATTGAGCGAGCAGCTGTCTCAAGCATTAATATGACTATGAATGGCTAGAAAATAATGTTCATCAGCGCATCATCTGCTTGTCAATTAGTATAAAAGATACTCGATTAGACTAAACAAAAGTTGCGTGGAATAATACTAGACAATGTTCTGGTTGACATACTAATCAGGAAATAGAAATGATGGAATTGTGTGTATCCTGCACAATGACCTATATGTTTGCAGATATCAGCAATTTATAAAATAATATTTCCAATTGCAGCCTGGCAAATATCCTCTCTAGATATGTATTTATGTTATAAATATGTCTACTCTAGTTCAATTGAAGCTTAACAACTGATATGTTACGGATAATACGATAAGATAAGTCTACATAATGTCAACAGTGACTTGAAAGTCAAGATTGAGTTCACTGTCCCGAGATGTTAAAATGTGTTAGAGCCAAATAGCCAAAACACATGTTCTGTGCATGTAATAGATTGCAGGGGAGGGGGGGGGGTGATATCTCACTGAATATACAGGGGATATGTATCATTTGTTGTTTGTAAAATTGGATGCATTTCAGTGTGCATTTGCCTTATAATACTGTTTTATGTGCATCTATCAGCTTCTGTTGGGTTTGGCAGTATGGAATTTGACCACCCAGGAAGACCTATAGCATACTCTCATCACACACTGGCCCGGAAACTTCATTGAATGTATATGTATGTGGTAGACAATTGCCTATCAGCCAGTAGTTGAAAAAAATATATTTATATTTACCTGTATTAACCATTTTTTTTCAATTAAAACTAAAACAGCTTCTGACAGGTTAAGGGTACTCAATCCGATCAGACGCTCCTAAATTACTATTTCTTAGGCTTCGGGGGGTAAACAAATATTTGATTCGAGTCGAGGAACCCACCCATCAAAGCTCAGAGTGTTTAGATATCGATGTTTGAAGTTTGTTAATATTTGGATATCTGGGCCAAAACTTCTCCAGATCCGCGTGCTCAAATGAACAAATTGCGGTTGTAAGATGGGTAACTCTAAAATCAAATGGTTATTATTGTTAATAGTAACCACTTGATCTTAGAGTTATCCAACTTACAACCGCAATTTGTCCGTTTGAGCACGATCGGTACGATTCGAGTACCTTAAACTGTCATTTGAACTAACGGAGATAAGTGAGTGATATCAGAAATGGTTTTAGACTGAAATTACAGGTTTCGGGATGGTGGGTATCCGAAAATGCCAGATGCAAAAAAAAACGGCATACGTTCCTGCAATTTGTTTTACACCCCCCCCCCCCCCCGGTGCAGATGGCTGTTTTTGTTTGGGATCTATATTGTATTCTTATTACTTCAATGCGTCTTTCAAGGACAAATGATGGTCGTATAAAGGTACTTAAAAGTATTTATCGATCTATTTCGATACCGGGAAGAAATGTTTTTAATGGGCTAACACATACATTACTGACTTGGGAGAATTATATGTCAAGGTAATCGATATTTTTAACTCATCTGTTGTACTAAAATAATAGATATTTGTCACTATTGGGCGGAAGGTAATGTGAGTCTAATGACTACAGTATGACTGGTATACTATATAGAGGATGTGCGTCTAATGACTTCCCTTTTTCTTATGAAACATTACATACTATGGTAAACAGTGGTATTACTATGGTATACCATAATACACTACATTATGACTGGTATACTATACAGAGGATCTCTTTTATGGTGCCCACATCATAATTATCAATACCTCGACAAAACATACTTAAATCAACAAATGTGATGTGAAACTAACATCGGATTCTATGACGCTTCGCTTAACTATTCGTTGTTTTCCCGCGTAAAGAAATAGTCCCAGATAAATAAAGACTCTTTGGCGTATTTAATGGCATATATTTATTTAAAGGCACGGGCGGTGTTCATATTTGTTCAAATCGCCATCAACAGAAGGAATATTAAAATATGTATAGTTTTGTTCATATGCCAAACATAATCAGCGCGTAAATAGTATATTGTCGTCAAGACGCACGATGGTGTACGTAAACAAAAGCCTGCTCGTGTTACATAAGTTGTGCTTCTATTTACATATCACAGCGCAATTCTATTGGTTAATCACACACAAATGATATAAACGCTCTTTATTTCCTTATCAGGAAAACAGTAACAAATAGCGCTCTTTATGTTTACCATATCCGGATCTTAACAAAAGCCAGGTTCTGTAACGTTTTTTGCTTTTATTTGCATAACAAAGCAAACAAAATTGACAACAACATACTGTTTATGCCATATTTCTGATTGGTGTAAATTTTTACTAAAGACCTTTTGTGCACATATTTGACATTCGTAAGTTTAAAACATATTATAAGAATTTATAACTGAAAAACACCTTATTTATGTTACTGGAGCCTTATATTGGCCTTAGTTGAGGTGACATTAAAGGCACGGGCGGCGTTCGTTGCAGAAATATTTATATTTGTTCAAATCGCCATCAACAGAAGGAATATTAAAAAAATATATATAGTTTTGTTCATATGCCAAACATAATCAGCGCGTAAATAATATATTTTCATCAAGACGTACGATGGTGTACGCAAACAAGAACATGCTCGTGTTACAGAAGTTTTGCTTCTGTTTACATAACACAGCGCAATTGGTTAATCACACACAAATGATATAAACGCTCTTTATTATTTCCATATCAGGAAAACAGCAACAAATAGCGCTCTTTATGTTTACCATATCCGGATCTATACAAAAGCCAGGTTCCGAACGTTTTATGCTTTTGTTTACATAACCAAGTAAAAACATTTGACAATAACATACTGTCTATGCCATATTTATGATTGGTATAAGAACAAGATCTGTCTATATTTTACTATTCTTTCTGTTTATGGCGGTTTTTGACGGAGCTGAATATTTTAACAGCATACCCACCGCCAACACCGCCCGTATCTTTGAGCTGACATGTTGCATATGGGACGGTGAGGTGAAAAACTTCCTCCTTCCCGACACCCTTCAAATGAATCTTCGAGAAATGTAAAACTAAAATAAATCAACTTGTCCTCATGTGACTAAGACCTTTAACCCTTTACCCAACAGAACGGCCCTGTGCCAATGCATTCTCTTATATATGCGAGTCGACCATAGGTCGCCTCGCATATATAAGAGAATGCATTGGCTTAACACATTAAAAACAGATTTTTTTTAGGCCAATGCATTCTCTTATATATGCGAGGCGACCTATGGTCGACTCGCATATATAAGAGAATGCATTGGCACAGGGCATAACTGTAACTATCACAATGTGGTCAATGAGCCGGTTCCAATGATATCCATATTTGTATGGTTCTATTGAGACAGACCGAAGATATTTTAGGCTGTTGAAGCTTTATTTGGCCGGTTTTGGCCGGTTTGTTGGGTAAAGGGTTAAGCCTAGATCATTGTGTGCATGGAAATTGAGCGAGCAGCTGTCTCAAGCATTAATATGACTATGAATGGCTAGAAAATAATGTTCATCAGCGCATCATCTGCTTGTCATTTAGTATAAAAGATACTCGATTAGACTAAACAAAAGTTGCGTGGAATAATACTAGACAATGTTCTGGTTGACATACTAATCAGGAAATAGAAATGATGGAATTGTGTGTATCCTGCACAATGACATATATGTTTGCAGATATCAGCAATTTATAAAAATAATATTTCCAATTGCAGCCTGGCAAATATCCTCTCTAGATATGTATTTATGTTATAAATATGTCAACTCTAGTTCAATTGAAGCTTAACAACTGATATGTTACGGATAATACGATAAGATAAGTCTACATAATGTCAACAGTGACTTGAAAGTCAAGATTGAGTTCACTGTCCCGAGATGTTAAAATGTGTTAGAGCCAAATAGCTAAAACACATGTTCTGTTCATGTAATAGATTGCAGGGGGGGGGGGGGGATATATCACTGAATATACAGGGGATATGTATCATTTGTTGTTTGTAAAATTGGATGCATTTCAGTGTGCATTTGCCTTATAATACTGTTTTATGTGCATCTATCAGCTTCTGTTGGGTTTGGCAGTATGGAATTTGACCACCAGGAAGACCTATAGCATACTCTCATCACACACTGGCCCGGAAACTTCATTGAATGTATATGTATGTGGTAGACAATTGCCTATCAGCCAGTATTTGAAAAAAATATATTTATATTATTTACCTGTATTAACCATTTTATTTTCAATTAAAACTAAAACAGCTTCTGACAGGTTAAGGGTACTCAATCCGATCAGACGCTCCTAAATTACTATTTCTTAGGCTTCGGGGGGTAAACAAATATTTGATTCGAGTCGAGGAACCCACCCATCAAAGCTCAGAGTGTTTAGATATCGATGTTTGAAGTTTGTTAATATTTGGATATCTGGTCCAAAACTTCTCCAGATCCGCGTGCTCAAATGAACAAATTGCGGTTGTAAGATGGATAACTCTAAAATCAAATGGTTATTATTGTTAATAGTAACCACTTGATTTTAGAGTTATCCAACTTACAACCGCAATTTGTCCGTTTGAGCACGATCGGTACGATTCGAGTACCTTAAACTGTCATTTGAACTAACGGAGATAATTTCCCAGTCACATGAGTGATATCAGAAATGGTTTTAGACTGAAATTACAGGTTTCGGGATGGTGGGTATCCGAAAATGCCAGATGCAAAAAAAAAACGGCATACGTTCCTGCAATTTGTTTTACACCCCCCCCCCCGGTGCAGATGGCTGTTTTTGTTTGGGATCTATATTGTATTCTTATTACTTCAATGCGTCTATCAAGGACAAATGATGCTCGTATAAAGGTACTTTAAGTATTTATCGATCTATTTCGATACCGGGAAATGTTTTTAATGGCCTAACACATACATTACTGACTTGGGAGAATTATATGTCAAGGTAATCGATATTTTTAACTCATCTGTTGTACTAAAATAATAGATATTTGTCACTATTGGGCGGAAGGTAATGTGAGTCTAATGACTGCAGTATGACTGGTATACTATATAGAGGATGTGCGTCTAATAACTTCCCTTTTTCTTATGAAACATTACATACTATGGTAAACAGTGGTATTACTATGGTATACCATAATACACTACATTATGACTGGTATACTATACAGAGGATCTCTTTTATGGTGCCCACATCAGAATTATCAATACCTCGACAAAACATACTTAAATCAACAAATGTGATGTGAAACTAACATCGGCTTCTATGACGCTTCGCTTAACTATTCGTTGTTTTCCCGCGTAAATAAATAGTCCCAGATAAATAAAGACCCTTTGGCGTATTTAATGGCATATATTTATTTAAAGGCACGGGCGGTGTTCATATTTGTTCAAATCGCCATCAACAGAAGGAATATTAAAATATGTATAGTTTTGTTCATATGCCAAACATAATCAGCGCGTAAATAGTATATTGTCGTCAAGACGCACGATGGTGTACGTAAACAAGAGCCTGCTCGTGTTACAGAAGTTGTGCTTCTATTTACATATCACAGCGCAATTCTATTGGTTAATCACACACAAATGATATAAACGCTCTTTATTTCCTTATCAGGAAAACAGTAACAAATAGCGCTCGTTATGTTTACCATATCCGGATCTTAACAAAAGCCAGGTTCTGTAACGTTTTTTGCTTTTATTTGCATAACAAAGCAAACAAAATTGACAACAACATACTGTTTATGCCATATTTATGATTGGTGTAAGAACGAAGTCTGTCTATATTTTACTATTATTTCTGTTTATGGCGGTTTTGACGGAGGTGAATATTTTAACAGCATACCCCACCGCCGCCCGTAACTTTAATGACATAACTTTTCAAACTCTTCATTCATTATGGTTTGTTGGTGGGAGAATATGGTTTGTTGGTGTGAGAATTGGAAGCCATATTATTTTGAGACGTATCGTACATAATGTAAAAAGACGACAAACTGGAAGTCAAAGGTCACCTGGCACTATTTCATGTTATTTTTAATATCACAATTTATGGAATGTGTTTATTGAATGGAATAAGGGTAGGCTCATGTAATAAAGTACAATGTGAAATACTGTGCATCAAGCATAGTACGTACTCCTGGGACTTTTACTGTAGTATGTTGCGGTAATAATATAGTATCCCATGGCAGGCTATACCATAGTACACTACGGCATAAATATAGTATACTATAGTGCACTATGAGATAATATGCAGCAATAATAGCACAGTGTGAAAAAGTAAACATCAGTCATAATACTCCTGGGACTATTACTATTGTATGTTGTGGTAATACTATTGTATCCCATATGGTATACCATAGTACACTACATTATAAAACTATAGTACACTGTAATACAAATCTAGTATACAACAATAGAGTTCGAAATACTCTGCAACATTCATATACTCCTGGGACTTTACTATATTTATATTACGGTATTACTATAGTATGTCATAATCTTACCATAGTATGCATCGGAAAGCACTTATTAGCTAGTTTACTAAAGAGTCATGCGTTAAGTTTTACACGGAGATCTAAACATGGCTTCTTTTGGTCGTGAACTTATGTTTTCATGATAACCTCCATGTGGAATATCAAACGAGTGGGTGTAAATATTTTCTTCAATAGATAAAGACAAAAACAAATATTTTCAGATTATCAGATCCCTCTTTTATAATTGTAAAACTGCATGATCACCAAAACAACTTTTGAAGAAATACCGTTATATGATATTGAGACCCTGGAATCGGATGGTGGATCTTTAAAATAAATCCCAAAACATCACACAGTATTAGTATTTAAATAGTACTCTTAAGTATCACTATAGTTTTACGAAGTGATAATGAGCGGTAACTCTATTTCGCAATAGCAATTTACTAAGGAGTTTTCTGTATCTTTTTGCGAGAAGAAAATCATGTTTCAGTGCAAAATAGTTAAGTACCTTTGTCATAATTAAACAACAGAACGGGACAATAATATCGTTATATTGTAACTAAGTCAGCTAAGACTAGAAGTGTTTCACATCTTAGGTAATCATGCATGCCATTCATGACCTCCACTGTTTTGCCTCAAATGTTAAGGCTTCTAAAAGCTATTATCGATAAGTATCACTATACTTTTACCATAATAATACTATAGTTTTACTATAGTGGCAATATATATAGCCTTACCATTGTATTTATCTAGTACTAATGGAGTTTACTTTGGTAATACTGTAGTAAGCAATAACGTATCACTGCACTAATGATATAGTAGACATTTGTCGGAAAGTCTTCATAAATAAAATGATACAATTCCACTGTAGTAATAACTGGTAATAATACTATAGTAGAAGTACAGTAGGGTATCGGTTTTATAATAGCGTGGTTTTCCCCACTAAACGTTCAATTAATGACTGTTTTTCAATCTGAATCTGGGCTCGTGACTGAAACTTAATCTCCGACCTAGCTCAGACTCAACCAAAGGATTAATCGTTATGACAAACAAATAGTGTAAAGTTCATCATTTATATTCTTTGGATTGATAGCTAAAGTAAAAGAGATCATCAACAGACGTCATTGTTATTGTAAATTATTAAAAGTAATGGTGATAATGGACTACTGAAACGACTTTGCACTGGGTTGGATTCTGCAATTTCTGGATAATTATCTGATACTATTGAACCATATATATAACGATATGTATTTCTGCATTCAGATATGTCTCCTTGGTTTTTGGCTACCTTAGGTTTGGTTTAACGGTTGATTTGCGAATGTAATTATCTATATATCTCTATCAATTGATATATCCTCGCGCAAATAAGCACATAATCGACCTACAATGTGAAATAGGTACATAATGTGATTATTTGATTCTGAAATAAGCAAATAATGGTGTCATAGCCGTTATTTGGTCGGCCGCAGTGAAAAATCATGTTAAAGATCGTAAAGTAGTGGGTTGGTTTATTTGTGTCATTGTCCGCATACAATCTGCTTAGAATAGCCCCATTATGAGTCGATAATGTGACTAAAATGCTCTAATTTTCAGCACATTATCGACTCAAAATGAGGCAATTCTAAGCAGATTATTTACCTAAAACAAGTTCTTTATAAGCAGGTAATGTGTGGGTTTTCGAGAGAACATGCTGATCAATTCAACCCTCCGACCGTTGGAAATTGACTGGTCACGGGATCTGGTTGCTTTTGCTTTTATACAAAAGCAACCCTTTCGCACGATGCATCGCAAAACCAACTCGAAAACACCCCCCCCCCAAAACCAACACGAAATCCAAACCCGGTGCTTTGATACCGTTGATGTGGCGCTTAGCAACCGCAAACGGGAAGTCCGACATAATGAACATAATAAAAACATTGAATGAAATGAGTGAACATACGAGCGCGAATATTTTTGGAATAATGACGAAATAATGTGATTTACGGAGCGACATTAATAAATATGTGAGAATGCGACCTTAGATTGACGTTTAGTTAATTATGACCGATTGAGGAGTATTTTAAATGAAGTATGTGACATGAAATGACGTAAATATTGATACAATGTTTTGTAAGGTAATGGTGTCTGCGGTGCGAAGAATTAAATATAATTATAGTTAGAATATATAGAGAACACCTACGTGTTTTGGTTGAATACCCGGATTATCTCATGAGTGGGTACAAGGAAATACAGAATTTCCACGAGCGGCTGCAAGCCGCGAGTGGAAATTCTGTATTTCCTTGTACCCACGAATGAGATAATCTGGGTATTCAACCAAAACACGTTGGTGTTCTTTTTATTATATGCGCTACGTTATAAAACTGCCGCAAAACTGCTAGTTTTGTCCTACAGTTCACTTCAAATTGTTAGAAAGCTTCGACATTTGCATTTTGTTTACATTCCATCAATTGATTTGCTCACCACTGAATGACAAATATCGAGCATATCCGCCATAAGAAATAGTCCCCATTGTTTTATTCTGAAATGATGCGAGAAAATTAATATATACATAATTTAATGATAAGAATATATTAAAACAAATGAGTTAACATTATAACAATTAAATAACAGTTTTACCGTAAAAATCGATAATTAAAAAAATATTACGGCTGTTATTGATACGCTTTGAAACTTAATCGGCCGAATTCTGGTCCCTGGTCTAGACCAGGGTTTCATGTAAACTATATAGTCTAGACCAGGCCGAAACCACGGTGATCGCCATGCGTCACCCAGCTTCGACGCGAGTAAGCTGGGATTATTGGTCAGCACTGGTCCGTATTCTCATCTTTTTGAAACTCAGGTTTACGTAAACCAAGGTTTGCCTTCTTATTGTCATTCAAGCATGTGTCGGTCTGTTCATAATTCGATCCATGTGGTAACGTACAAGTTCTGGTAACAGAAACATATGTATTTTTTGGAAGCATTTATCTTTATGTTAACCAAATAGGAATTGTGTTTTATTGATATGCCGTGTAGAAGAAAGATTATAATTACATATGAACTGGACAAAATGTAATATAATCGATAATTATGTGTGTTATAGGTAATAGTCTACAACTGAGACCTAGTACCCCCCTGGTCTGAGATTTTTGTATAAACCGAGACTTGAACCTGAGACGAGAATACCATTTTCTGTTTTCGCAGTAACGATACAGATTGGTAATTTGGTTGTAAATCATGCGTGCGATTATCTGGCTTTACAATGGAGTTTTATTTATAACACCCTTGCCTTGTTTGAAAGCATATTACCGTTAGATGGATTAAGTCAGATTTTCGTGCTATTATTACGTGCGCTCCCGCAACAGTTTGGCGATCAGACAGATTCGCAGGTTGGTGTCACCCTACTCCGTTTCACTCCATGACGTCACCAAAAACGACGTAAAACCTCGTGACGTTCTGACATTTTTACTGTGCCGCGTTTTTGCTATGTTTATTTTATGTGTTGTTTTCGATTATTTGTTTTTCGCCGATATCGCCCTTTGTCGGGATTCCCTGTTTCTATATTTAAAACTGGCATGCTCGTAGTGAGCCTCGATTTCGATTTTTTCTCCCAGGTCAAAATACGTCAGAGTTATGACAAAAATAGATCGACCTACATTTTCTCCATCAGAACTCTACATCAAAGAGTCTATAGACTCCTTCGGGACCTACATAGACTCCTTCATTTGGGTATTTTTACTTATAATTGGGAAGTTTTATCATTTTTGGTTCGTGCGAAGACCTCTTTTTATCGTGCGGGAAAAGAGAGACATTCAAAACGCGATTTCGTAATTCGACGCAATAGGCTGAATAGCCTAACCTTCAGCCGAGTTCCGGGTCAAATACGACGAATGACGTAACACAAAACAAAACGCATTTGTTGACACAAACACCGTTTGAAGAGTTTATTATTACATAAAATGATCGTTATTGATTAATTATTAATTAATTATTGATATTTATTGTTGCATATTGGCTGCTATCAATATTTATACAAATGGTATTCATTATTTCTTATAATTGCTCCTTTGGTCAACTTTGACTATCGGAAAATGAAAATCAAAATATGCCGCTGAAAAAATTTAATCGATATTAAAGTCTCATCCTTTCGGCAACATGGAATTGGTTTTAATTACTTAAATGATTAATATAGTAATTTGCCTTTTATCTGTGATATAATGAGAAATGGTAATTGTCTTTTTTTGCTAACATTAATTCAATTAAATAAATTAAGTAAAATACAGTGAAATTATTTTTTTAATTATTGTTTATTACATTTTTGCGCACGTTGGCATCTCTCTGAGTGCATTCTAGTTTCTAATATGTTATCGATGGGTTTGGTTGACACGGATAAATAGGGAATGATTTTGCAAGGAACGTAATCGGCATTGGATGCGGGTGTCTTTCGTTCCGTGTTTCTGAAATGAATTGACGTCGGAGCTAGTTTTGATAGTACTAATTCATAATTTGAGAATAAATTATTGCTGGACTGGATATACAATATAACAGCAAAAACTCTCAAAATGATATTAAGTCAGAACGAAAAATTGTTGTTCAAAATAAGGAAATGTCCGATTAAATTAAATTAAATTAAATGCAAGGGACCCCTGCTCTTGTTTAATGATTTATTTGGTCCAGTTTCTTAAGTCTTGACATTTCAAATTGGTTTATTTGTCATAATTTATCTTTAAACATGGATTTGGAAAAAAATTACATGGCAATGGAAATATCTGCTACTGCTATCGGGAGTGTGATACAACGCACCCATCTGGATTTTCTTTCTGATAAACCAACCCCCACCCCGCCCCGCACCCCCCCCCCCCGATGTGACCATTACATGTTCTTGTAAATAAGTTTCAATCACGGCGATAGTTATTTAGGATCTTTCTAAATTTTCAACTTATTGCAAATTCCCAAGTCCGCGAAATTACATTGCACATGTCACCCTCTCACCTCAATGAATTGTTGAAAATTTCCAACAAGTACCTCACTATTTCAAGTTGTTGGTAATTCCCACCTGATATACCTTATATTAAAGGTTCGAAATGTTTTCAAGAGCTGAATGTAATTTATGTGTAATATTTTGACGCAAAGTTGAACAATATTTAGTTGGTTCTTGATCTGAACAAACAATATTTTACACTACACATTGATTGTAAAGGACGCCGGTGGTCCCGTCGGTAGAATGCTCGGGGCATTATGCCGCCATTTGCCATCTAGCGCTGACAAAGCTGGTTCGAATGCCGACAAGCGCGGATTCGCGATCCTCTCTGAGTGAGGATAATCTTATTCGTGTATCTGGGCAAGTTTGTCGGTCCCTTTCCGGTGTCGCTATTTCTGCACACAGCGGAGTGTTTCTCTGTGAAATTTACTCTCTGCGTAGACTTTCCTCCTCCCGTAAAACTGACAACGTCGTGACATCCGCATAGGGGGTGAGAAATCCGCACCAACCCTGCCCCGTGATCCCTGTCGAACGGCGACGGCACACAGATACCGCTATACAACACGGATATAAGCCGCTTTCACGTACTCAGTTACAACACACCAATCTCGATGCAGCGCTCGGCACGCTTTTGTCCATAGATTGTCATTGATTGTCGTTGATTGTACAACAATGCGCCAGATTGCGACCAGGTGGTTTCGCGAAACCAAGTCCTGACAAGGAACACCGTGATTATTATGGTGGTCTAGACCTGAGACCAGAATTCAGCCGAATGTGATTCGCCGCTGTAAACCGGAAGTAATCTCCGAAAAAGTAATACTATTGTGTTATCCATCGAGTTGGTCAGTGTTATCCATCGAGTCGGTCCAGTCGATGGATATAACGCTCTACGCCACTACAATTTCCCACTATTTAATGGGGAAGCATATAATAAAAGACAATATGAATTGAAAACAACGCTACGCCACTGTTATATTATTTGGAGTATGGCATTACTATAGTACAGGTGTCCAAACTACCATGGTATATTTTGCTTTGGTACTTTTACTATAGTATCTTTTCATAAGGGTTTGTTTGAACCTATTGTATATATTATAATCCATAGACTTCGTAGTAAATCTTACCACCGGTGCGAACTTTCTTTTGAATTGATGTGCAACCCGTGGTTTAGCACCTCCAGCTTCTTATTTGCCAACATTTCAGCCTGTTATCCCAAAAACCAGTACATTATCTGCTTATAATTGAACTTGTTTTAGGTAAATAATCTGCTTAGAATCGCCTCATGTTGAGTCTATAATGTGCTGAAAATGCGAATATTTTAGTCACATTATCGACTCATAACGAGGCGATTCTAAGCAGATTATGTGCGCACAATGACTCAAATAAATCAACGACTTGTCAGGTGTACGATCTTTGACATGTGTTTTCACTGTGGTCCGCAACATCAAACGAAATAACGGGCAAGAATCCATTATCTACTTATTTCATAATCAAATACTCACAATATATACCTATTTCACATTATAGATCGATTATGTGCGTATTTCCGCGAGGATATGTAGAACATTTTCATCATCACGTGTCTGGTCACTAGGTCTGAAGGAATTATCAGTTAATCAGTACTTCCATCACGGTCTGTGATACAACATCAATTGTAATTCAAGTTGTATATTTGTCGCTGAAAGACGCATTCCGATTGGCCGAGAGCTACTAACTTCCGTTTTCGATTCTACAGCATCGGCCGCGGACTAGGAGAACACATTTTGTATGGAGTACGTTGTTGTTGTTGTTGACAACGCGAGTAAAATAAGTCAGAAGTCGCATAATCATGTCAAAAGGAACGTTATTTACTATAGATATGGATAACATGAAGTTGTTCTGTCGCTGTTGCGAGTAACCACTTCATAGCATGTAATGTTAATACAAAATGCTCTTTTTGCAGTTTCATTTAAACTTTGTAGTACACTGAATTACAATGGAGATAAACGGACTGTGCTGAATTGGATATTCGGGAATTCGAGCATGTAAACAGTTTGTAAACTCGCCGGCAACCGACTCGTTCACAAATTGTATTCGTTTTCGATTTCCAACTCAAAAGATTACGCTTATCTCCTAAGTAATACCTAATGGTAATGGCCCTTTCATGTTTTTAACAAAAAATAAAAAGACCAAGTCCATTCATCTTTTATTAAATGTTTTCTGATGTTGCTACAACTGGTTGATGGACCATATTTTTCGATGGTCGTGACATTAATCCAATCACGGGCCAGGTTATTACATAAACCTTCAATTCATTATTCAAGTTTTTTTTGTTGCCAAAAAATAAAAGTCAATATTTGATCAATCATATGGATGATATTCAAGCAAGTGTTTATTATGGCCTGATGTATGTTCAATAAACCAGATTTATTATCTAGGTAATTCCGTCAAGTTTACCTCATATTCAGACATCTTGTTACACCGCCCCTCTTTTGGCTTTCCGCTCATAGTCTTTCCGACAAATTCACAGATTTCTCCCTTGACTACCTCTGCTTTTGCAAAAACAATATTGCAGCATGCAGATGTTTGGAGGGGTCCTTCGTCGATCTTCACCATATGTGATCACGACGTTAACACGTCACGGTTTTTGTGTTTTAAATGGCCCCTCGTTAATTTCAATAGCGGAAAGAGACATTAGCAATCGGAAATATATGTAAGATAGAGCGGAAGCTTAGTTCTGACGTGCCCATCTTCAGCATATTGATTTTGTTTGGGTATAACATGTTAATGTTTGGTTATAAGCCTTCCACATTCAATTCATCAAATTGTGAGGACTGTCAGACAGCCTTTCAATCTACATTCGTTGCGCGCCTGTCAACTCATAAATCAATGTTGTAACCTTGTTCCTTCTGCTCCTAACTGCATCTGCTACTTTACGATTAAAATTTTCATCAACATTATTTCTCGCCATAACACGTCCCAACTTAATTCTGTGTGATTCAAACAAACTTGCTCCTCGCCACTGCCCATGCATATTTCAGAACTTTGCTCTTTCTTCGCTTTTACTTTCTCTAGTAACTTTGTCAGCAACAGAAATCGATAGATCAATAATACTTTTAGGGAGATTCTTCGGGTATCACGAACTGTTTAAAAAAACAATTTGACTGCTATGAAGTTGGGCAGTCCACGCACTTGCTTGTGCCGTTCTATGTTGATTGTACACTCGAAGACTGTCGCTTCTAGTTCACTAAAAATTAGGTAAATATTACTTCATTTAAGCCTTTCTATACTAAAGTACTAAATGGATCCTCCCACTCAGTTATAAAAGAATACATAGGAATGGCATATTAATTTGGAGTGTGCTCGGGTAATAAGAGCAGACAGGCAGAAAAAAAAGATAAAACGAGAGAAGGATTCACATTTTGTGTGGGAAATGTTCAGATAATAAGTTCAACAAACATGGTAAGGTAGATTGATGAAATTATTATCTGGAAATGTTCTAAGGGAACTACCCGTCCATAAGTATATAGTAAAGACAGAGTTAATTGCACAAGTTGGTGATTTAGGTAGCGCAAGCTTCACAATGTTCGGTGACATTTTGGTTTCTGTACAATAACTCCAATGTGGTTCATGTGGTTCACCCGAACCAACGTTGGTATATGCGTTCCCCCGCCAACAATACAATCCGATTTCGAATATGGTTTCCTTTCAATTATTTTTACATGAGTTACGGCCGTTTTTTTCTCCTCACGAACAAATTAGACGGGATTATAGAAATGAGCGGTATCCGTCTGCATGTTCGTCCGAAACGTTTGTTGTCCGGATGATAAAAAAAAATAATATTTGACATTATGAAACTTGGTATATGATCTTAATGTGAGAAAGTCCCAGTCAAGTTTGAAATTGGGTCCGGTCCGTCTATCTCTGATTATGCCCCATTCGACTTAGATGTGAAAACTAGAGGTGTGACTGTCCCAATGGGACTAAGGATATATTTCAAATGTCATTAAACATTAAGTTAAAATAATAAAATATCAGATTCACATTGCAGGTGCACAACGCTAACCCCAAACCCATTGACCGAAAAATGTAGGAATAAAAGCTCGGACAAAATTATGCATGTCCCAAAAAAATGTCGAAAAGGGGGATAAACGTAAGGCTCCACAACAAAGTCGGACAGAAGTCATAATCGCAGGCGCACAGGTTCCCATGGTAATAACTAGCTGTGCCAAGTTTAAAAACAACTTACCTAAATACGTAGAAATAAAAGATCGGACAAAATTGGAAGTGACTTTATCAGAGTGATTGCTTGCAGACAAGAGCACGTCTAGCGAATTGTCCGCGCCGTCGTTGCCAACGTTGAAAAACGTAATAAATTTATGAAAATTAAAGAGTTATCCTTCTGCAATCACAGCCGAGCGAAGATTTGAAATGTAAACAAACGTCAAAATAAGAATGAATGGGAACGAAAGACGATTCAAATTATTTTCCAGTAGAATTCCAACCAGTTGAAGCTAATGATTTTATTAGTGGTTTTGCCCGTGACGATGAAGCGCTAAATAGAACATTGGAAAGTTTCCATCGGCACCACTTGACTTCTTTTTCCTTTGTGTAGGGCACTAGACATGAATGATGAAGCCATCATTATACTACCACTACAACTACTGCTATACCATTCTTCTTTGATACATAGCCCAACGGTTACTGAAAGAATGAAGACATAAATCCTAAAAAATCAGTTTAATAATCGAATTTCTAAATCGAACAAACAATAAGCTGAATAGCGAAGACATTTGATTTAAATTTAATAGAATTTCTTCGCTCTCGAGTTTCGACTGGTTGATACCTAAACTATCAACAATGTGAACAGCATGCAAGTCAATGTAATTTATTGATTTTATATACGATGTAATATATTATTTAAGTCGGTTGGTGTGAATAATCTGGCCGGCGCCTCTGCGGAAAGTTCTGCCAAAATTTTCAATTGCACTTAAGATTGCGGGTGGGGTGAATAATCTGGCCGACGCCTATATGGAAAGTTCTGCCCATATTTTCAATTTCGGGTGGGGTGGTAATCTGGCCAGCACCTCTAGGGAAATTTCTGCCCAAATTTCTAATTTCACTTAAGATTGCGGGTGGGTGAATAATCTGACCGGCGCCTCTAGGGAAAGTTTTGCCCAAATTGCGTGTTAATATGTGTAGGGGTATAAATGTATAAAAAATATATTTTATGTTGCAGGTCAAATGACAAAGAAAAAGACAATACAGCTAGGATGTGCCTTTCAAGCGAGGCCATACCAGACAAACAAATTCCGTACACAGTCAACAATACAATTGTGTAGTCACGACAAGACTAAAAATAAAGGGATCGAGAATGTCCAGATAGGCCACAAATGATAGGTAAGATTATTTTTATATATCAATTGAATTAACTTTTATCGGAAAAAAATGGAAGATACTGGAAGATACCCCCCCTCGACTTATTTGTTAGAAACCGCCGTAAAATACAATCCTAAATAGTGGGAAACCTCGGACGCGTTCCCGCGAGGGCGGTTCCTCGCCTCGGACCGCCTGTTTCGGCGCAGGCGCGTTCGCGAAACCAACATTCCGGCGTCTGACCGACCGCCTCCCGGGTATATGAGCCGTAACTCGAGCGAAAATATTTGACCGGGCTTAGTTTGAAAACTCTTTTCATATACTCCACTATAGAACTCATATACCCAAAAAATCTTTGAAATCCGTTAATTGTTTCAGATAACCCCCGATAACTTTTCGGACAAATAATCATACAAAACAGACTGACATAACTCAGTCCTATATCGCCCGCCGATTTATCCACAGGATAATTTCTCAATACGATAATTCTACTTAAACATGTTCAAAGAATTCTCAAATTTTGTTGTTGGCAAAGTTAACATTTATATTTTGTATTAAATTCTTTTAACTCTATTGCAGCCAGATCATAAGTACAAAACACAGAGGTCAGCAACACAGATATCGAAGAAAGTTGGTTGCACCGCCATGATTTTTCAAGAGATTATGGTACAATACAATGTGCGTAAAACAAATGCTAAGTGAAGATGTTTGCAGAGTGATGAATATCGGAGGATGTTGCTTGGTTGAAATTATGTTATTAAACGTCAATGAATCTGCAAATTTAGTGTAAATATAAGCAAAGGTTGTTGATTTTGTTGCATTACATGGCGATGTAAGTTGATCTGACATTTTTATGTGTGCAATGCTTCAGCATCACCCGAACTATCATATCAGACCAACTTGCATTCATACTTCAAGGAACACCAGCGTATCTCCCGTCATTAAAGGATTAAAGCTGTTCTTGTATTGGACGATGGTTGTAACAAGGAGTTAAATCTGTTTTTTTTAAAGAGTTATGTCCCTGATCTGCCCAAAATGTTTAATATACAAAAATGTTTTTTTTACCCAGTGAGACCATTTGAACAATTTCAGTTTTGACGACATTATTCCAATGAACTTGGCTGATAAAGTAAGGATAAAAGAATTGAGAAATATCCAGTACAAGGTAGCAGAAAGTGTAACCCTGCAATAAGAAGTGTCCTTTTCATAAAGCTTCCACTACAGCATGAAAATCTTCATGCTGACAGACCTCAGTGGGGTCGAAAAGAGAATCAACAAAAATGTCAGGAATAAAATGCATGAGATAGTCAGTATGGGTGTTACCAGAATACCAGTAGTCAGAACAATGATTGAAAAATATGTAACTGAACTCGTGAGAAATGATATAACAAAACCAGATGCAAAAACCAGACTGCATATTATCCTAAAAACAGAATTATACGGTCTCGACCAAGACAACTCAGGACAGATGATAAGATGGAAAGAAACAATGCAAGATGACTATGTGCGACTCATATATAGGAGATGGCATTGGCACAGGGTTTTAGCAAAAATTCAGGAAGCACCATATTAATGAAAGGTTTAGTAGTTATGTCCCTGGCACCCCCAAAATGTTTGTTTTATATATAAAAACAATTGACCCAGTGAGCCCATTTGATCAAATCTGAACCCAATTGACCCGCTTTTTTAACGATATATTTCTATTGACTTTAGGTACATTTATGTCGCAAATAGTCCATCAGCGAGGGGAATGAGGCCGTTCCACGGACACTGAGCCACAGTAACCAGGCTTAAAAGTGTTGATGTCTGCGGTAGAAACAAGAGGGATAACTCAATTTTATAAAGTTGGACCTGTCTTAAAATTGCATACAGGTTTTGATAATGGTAAATATACATTGGCTAATTCATTTATTTAAACATTTTCAGCACTGGTATTTCTATCATGAGGACAAGTTGCATTCAAGTTTAGTGTCTACAAACAATGGTGTGGAAACTATTAACAACTCTTTGAAACATTCCTACTTAGATGTTATGGGTGACAAAACCATATCCACAACTGTTAAAGTCATCGTGGAAAGATTCATACCGATCTTGATAAAGGAGTATAAATGTGCCAACTTGTATTATTCATCAGGTAATCGGCCATATGGCAGTAATATTCCGTTATTCTTAAACAACCGACCAAATGTGTGTGTCGATTCTTGCAAAATAAAACGTATACGGGATTCGAAGTACTGCCAACTCTCGGATATATATAATTAGTGAGCAGAAATACATCAACAGCGAGACCAAACAACGGACATACTGTGTGAATATGGAAGCAAACAATATGTGACTCTCAACATCGCATAACTACACAGTATTTTTCATTGTTTGATAAGTTGGGATAATCTGCCTGCCCAGTACCGGAATAATGTCTACTTTGTGCTGGATCCAGAAGTAGTACCTGCATGCCCTGAATGTGAGAAATAAGAATAGTTAATATGAACAGCATTGAAGAGGAAAAGGTATTTATATATACTAATAAAACTCCAGATGACTAACAATTAAACCTAAACAAATGAATGTTAATTGTTATTTCTATTAACTACAACATTATATGTTTGTGTTGTTTAAACTGTAAAAAGTAATTGTACCAACACTTATATCATATTAACACTTCCATGACTGGAGCTTCCTAATCTTCTTTAGGGAGCCTAGACTATACATGTATAAGACCATATCTATTTAAATCAAATTGCATATGAAGCTTGTTCACAATAAGAGCTTGTAGTCCAGTGTTAATAGCATGTCATGTGTATTGTTGAAACATTTTTTGATACAATAGCTTTCATTATCTGCACAATGGCATAAGAGACATCAGAAAATGATATAGCCATATTAATAGCCAAGTAGTCCAAGGGCATGGGATCGAATTGGTGAATTGGGTTTAATATCACGCCAAACAAATTTACCAGTACATTACACAAGAATTTGGACAGATTTAAACCAAATTTGGTGTGTTTTTTTAATTTAGCAAGGAGTTCAATCTGAATTAAATTAAAAAAATTAAAATAAAATTAATTAATTAAAAATAATATAATTTTTTTATTTTGTTAAATTGAGAAAGGAATTCAGTCTGAATTTGTTTTCGAAAAAGGGCCGAAATTCCAGTTTAAAAAATCCGGTATAATAGGCTAAATAAGACCAGAACTTTCAACTTTCAGAATATAAGTTAAAACAAACGGCATTCAGACGGGCGAACGACAAGTGGTCAAACAGAACGTGAACAATATGATTTGGTACACATAAAAATTAAACTAAACATTGAAAGGACATATTAAACTAGAATGTGAAATAACTAAAACACTCACATGCAATGCATCTATCCAAGCAGTACCCTCAATACTGTTCAGAACTTCTATGTAATAACTGCTGGGAGACGATGCATCATCTGTCGAAAACAACAAAGAAATTGAAGATGAAACACAGGAGAGTGAGAGCCAAGCTACCGGACTATCAAGCAGTATAGTAAGTGGTAAACAATGAAACTTTTCCCGTGGTGCATATACATGTTATAGAAATAGATGGGCAACAAGGCCCTACAGTTTCGATTCTCTACACACATTAAACGATCAAAATTTCTCAATAAAAAAAACATATTTCATTTTTTGTATTTACCCAAGGACTCTCTCCATATCAAATACAAGATGTTGCATGTACAGTTGGATCTTTATTCCAATCAACGTCAATGGAAACAACTGGATTTTGATGGCAGTGCGAATGTGTACGAAAGAAATCCTCTTTCTGGACTCCCTTGGACATGACAATTCCAGGATAGCTAAAATGTGGACGTATTACAAATCGTGTTGTCAGTTAAAAATAAATTGCCCAGCTCACTCGTGCATTAAGATACGGAAATTTTCTATCCATTATGATAAATTTGTGGTCAGAAATGGAGAATAATCCTATTAACTGGAGAATAATTATATTAAATGTACCCCATTTTAGCCTCTTTAGTCTAGGCAAATATGGACACAGGTGTCGCCTGGAGAGGGAATTTATGAGACCTACATTTTTGGTTAGCATGAACACTTAACTTTCGGAATCCGTATGTTGGCTTTGTCAGATAGGCGGACTTTTTTCGCACCGCGTGGTTTTATTGAGGCACCTGTTGATAAAATCGGTCATTTTTTCAATAAAGCCGACATATTTGACAGAGTATATTCACACCTTTTGAGGTGAGTTATTCGTCCAATTTTGACACCTGTGAATGGGGCGATAACAAGAGTTAGATAATACATGTAACCATTGAATCTCGGAATAACATTTATGACGTCATGTGACGTAAAATAATTTTTAGGGTGAGAAAAATATGACGATTCATGCAAAGCGTTGTCTTTCGTTTCTAATAAAATCAGAAGTAAGATGGTTATGCCCAATTAGTTTATACCATGGGAAACTACTGCCAATTAGCTATGTTATAATATATCACTTATCGATTTTGTCGCATTATGTTTTATCAAAGGCAGAAAAATCACCCCCCCCCCCCCCCCTAAAGCTGAGAGGCGGCAGGCTGTGGTGTAAGGCACACAGAACGCACGATTATGTGCCAAATTGCGAAATTAACACAACGGCCGTTGATGGACTGCTAAGGTATTGTCTAATATATATGTTTCGATCGACACAGCCGAGCATTAAAGTAACAATATTGCATAATGTACATCCTGACTCAATTTTTTAACAAATTTTAGATTTATCCCCCAAAAAGATAATCTAAAAATGCATTTTGTCTTCTTCCGGGATGCAAAAATGAAAATAATGGATTAAGGGTGGAGATAATTAGTGTATACGGTAATTTCGTTCCGTCTTGGTTTAAAAACTGGCCTAATAACACAAGATGGCTGCCAATATGGTGGCCGGTAAATAGGTGGGAATTGTAAAATTTGTAAGAACGCACGATTACTTGCCAAAATGGCTTAACTAACACAACGGCCGTTGATAAGTTGCTACAGTTTTATGTAATATGTATAACCCGATCCATCGACTAGAACATTTAAGTGAAACCGGTACACAAAGCACCTCCTGGTCCCATTTTTTAATTAAATATTTAATTAGTTTAGTCCGAAACTAATCAAAAACCTCTTTTTGTCATCTTCTCAAAATGCGTAAAGACAATAATGTAGCGTGTGTGGATATAATTTGTATGTACGATAATTTCATGTCGGTTACTACATGTACATGACATATTACCCCCAAAATGACTGCCAAAACGGTTGCCGGTATATGGATGGAAATTGTAAAATCTGTCACGTCGCAATTAACACCACCATCGCAATGCAATGTCTTATAAAACCAATAGTCCTATTATATTCATATAATTTTGCAATACTATCACGTAACAGTGGCCAGTTCTATTGAAATGACAACCAGATTGTACCCACGAGTGAGAGGATCGACAAAATTTGCAGTCATTCGCGCTCAAGTAAGATTTATTCTTCAAAATCGGTGGCATGTCGTGCAAATTATTTCACAATGAACATGATTAGTTTAAGGCAGATGGCTGTCTGACTATCTTAGCGAAAAGAATAATGGAATTGGGTGTGTTATATTACATCTAACACGATATTTAAGCATACTTGGCACTCTCTATGGCTATTTGTAACAAAATGCGACCACGAATAACAGAATTAACCAATTAACCAATTCGGTCACCAAATGGTCGAAACGGTTAAGTCGAACACTCGGATAACTCGAAGTAATCCAGCGGTCCCTTGCGATTCGACTTAACGAAGTTTAACTGTATATATATCTCATCAAATAACTCATGTTGATACGAATCGTTGGTTACCCTCTATCAACGAGGCGTGATTACAAGAACGGAGCTACTGATACATTGGGTCTCATGTATACCGTTCTAAAAGTAAGTATAAATGGATCTCACTGACCAATAGAAATTGCTGCCCAGTCCGCAAATTATCAAACCGTCACATTATACACGTTCGTTCTGTTTCATCATCACGCAATAGAATCGTTGAATTTTGTATTCTAACATTTTCCGGATTATTTTCCATGACACATATTTCGCACACAAGGAGATGTAAACCTGGTTGATATCCCTCTTGTAGTTTGTCAGATGCTTAACGGGTGGGATGTATTTGCTTGTACTAGCAGTAGATAAGTTGCAAAGCAAAGTCAACGCTCTAAGCGACAATTCCAACAACGAAAATACCAGCGATGTGGTCAATCACATACAACTGCCAAACTATGTTCCTATACATTTCGATTGTATCTTACACTGTATAGTATGGTACTGGAGTCTCGTGTCACCTCATTTGCCCTCGAAGTGACTGAACAATTGCTTGTAAGACGAGGTACCCCAAATACTGACAGTTATCCCATGCTAGATGAACACTCATATTACCCATATCTTTCTATGCTGATGAGTAGGTAGGATTACTTCTGAAAGGCTGTACACTCAGAAAACAACATATAGATCGGATAATTGGCATGGAGTTTTATCATGTAGACTGATACATTTTGAACGTTTGGTATCCCAGTGTAAGTGTTAGCTCATTATGACAACAAAATGAAAAGGACGACAATTGCAATTATTTGTATACATGCCATACAAAGGTTGATACCAGGAAGCGTATCATAACTATCTAGATAAGTCCAAAAATAATGCGGTTAGGGACCTGCTGATGCCAGCGGGTCGGATGTCTGAAAACATACCATATCTTGATTATGGCCGTTCATGATTAAAGCATTATAATTCCACCCACCGGTCATATATAACGCCAGATGTGTTACAGTTAAATTAAAATGTATCTTTTGTTACCCCACTATGCGCGACGTGAGTGGACCGTCTATAGTGCGTATCCTGATATTATATTGTGATAGTGTTTGATGTGCAAATGGGTAAAACAAAATGGGATCACGAGTCTTGGTGTAATTTGTCTCTGCATCTCAGAAATGACAAATAGCAACAACTTCTGTGCAGACCAGAATCTGATCTATGATAACTCATCCATAACAACTCCGAATGTGCTGAGCGAAATCAGTAACTGGACACGATAGCCGTGGTTTAGTATTTACTGAACAGCGTGTGGGGAATACATGCATATGTCTTTGTTCTATCAGGACGATATGGGAACGAGGAATTATTCGCCATATTGTTTTCCGCCGGTGTTGCCTGTAAATACGAATATTGAATAAAGCCCGATTGATACATTAATGACATGAGTTTTACGTTTCAAACACCAATGGTGCTTGCAACAGCAGCAGGTCTCCTGGTCTGAATATGGACCGTTCAAATGTAACATAACGTAGACAAGTTTACTTTTCCACCAATTTGGAAACAACAGTTATATTTATGAAGGTTATCGCGTTCATATATTGCAAATAAAGCGGTCCTTCGTGGCGATCTTGTTCAACAGAAACTGCATAATTAAGTTAGACACACAGGAGGGATTCTCATTCTGGACTATTATGTTTATCACTGATCAAACAATTTTTCAGAAGATGCAAAATCTGAACTAATTTTGTACGACGAGCGCTATATTTTTCTGAATCTCATCTTCTTTGCGTTATTGGACAATAGTCAATGAAAGCGGCGATGGTGATTTAGTGTCTGGAAAAATTCACTCGGTGTTATCACGATCGTCTTCTGTGGGTCGAAGCTATTGTACAGCAATTGTAGATTGTATATATAAAAGATTAATGGAGGTACTGACTCAGAATCAAAATCACTGCTTCAAATATGGTTGCTTCAGTGAGTGTGAACAAATTATCATTTCTTATCGAAGTGGTCATGTATTTATCGGATGGCAAAATTATATGTTCCTTATCTCACATCTAGCTTTAAAATCGGTCCCATTTTCGCCCAATCAAGTCGGGGTGTGAGCCCGCATCAACCTCGTCTAGCCCAGACTTCGATAATGGTATCCACGACATATCCACCTCATATGTACCATCATGTCTGGTAGCACTTGGAATAATATCCTTTGAGAAAGATTGACCTTCTATTGTCGGGTTTATGTAATTTCTTATTGATTATGTCAAAGGTAACTGGCATAAATAACGATCAGGCATTCAATGTATTACTGCTACTCGGTACTTCGTTTTAAACAATCATGTTCATCTGTAAATACCTCGCTCAAATTGCCAACTGTTTCAAGGGACACGGATTACTTGAGCACGAATGCTCATGAATGCAAGATTCGTCAATAATGGGCACCATTCTGGTAGAAATTTTAAATAGAATTGCGCATCATGATGTCCCGGAGTAACATGATACAATGAATATAATACTTTGGGTTGTGTGAGACATTAGATGGCGGCAATGGCGATAAATGCGTTATTAAGCCATTTTGTAATCCAAAAACGACATTGAATTATAGTACACACCAAATATCTCCACCACGCTACATTCTGCGCTTTATGGCTTCCGAGAAGATGACAAAAATGGCTTTAGGTTATTTTTTGGAGAAAAATAGCAAAATTTTATAAATTTTTGTGCCAGGAGGTGCATTGTATAAAATTTTCACTTTATTGTTCGAGTTTTTAAATCAGGATATATACATTGAACTATAGTTTAGCAGTTCATCAACGACAGCTTTGTTAGTTAAGCCATTTAAGCAAGTAATTGTGAATTCTTACATATTTCCCGATTTCCACCTATATTGCGGCTGCCATATTGGCAGCCATTTTGGATTAGTATGTAATTTTTTAATCCAAGGCGGAATGAAATTGCCGTATACACGAATTATGTCCATCCTTACTAATTCTTTTCTTTTTTTGCCTTCCAGAAAATTAAAAAAATGCGTTTTATATCATTTTTTAGGAAAAATTCTAAAATTTATTAAAATGTCGGGTCTGGGGGTACATTATATATTGTTTCTACTTTAATGTTCGAGTTTGTAGACAGGAACTTATATATTATTACATTCTTTAGCAGACTTTCAACGGCCGTTGTGTTAATTAAGCCTATTGACATGTAACCGTGAGTTATGTGTGCCTTATACCACAGCATGGCGCATCTTAACTTTAGGGGGGAGGGTTGATTTTTCTGCCTCTGATAACAAATAATGCGGCCTGCAGCGATAAGTTATATATCAACAAAATATAGCCAATTGGCAGTAGTTTCACAAGGTATAAAACAATGTGGTATACCCATCTTACTTTGTGATTTAAAAGAAACGAAAGACAACGCTTTGCGTGAATCGTCATATTTGTCTCACCCAAAATATTAGTCGACGTCATGATTATCATACCGAGATTCAATGGTTACATGTATTACCCTACTCTGTTTATCGCCCCACTCTCAGGTACCAAAATTGGACGAATATTTCTTCTCAAAATGTGTGAAAATACTTTGTCAATAATGTCGGCTTTATTTAAAAAATGACCGATTTTTTCATCGGGTGCCTCAAGAAAACCACGCGGTGAGAAAAAAGTCCGCCCATCTGACATATCCAACATACGGATTCCGAAAATTTAGTATTTACGCTAACCAAAAATGTAGGTCCCATAAATTCCCTCTATGTCCATATTTGCCTGGCCTACTTTATGAATGAGACCCATTTTTGCCTATATAATTCCTTCGTATATAACTTTTGCTGCGGAGATTTGCATGATTCAAAATTGGTCATACAGTATTTAAACACTTTTTTTAGCGACTAAATGCAAGAAAGATCGTTGAAACTTGGGCTTCAACAAGATGTGTTTGCAATATCATCCCTGAAATTAGCACGACAGAAAGTTTCAAACCAATTTGGTGCATTTGTCCTTCTGGTAAGCAAAAGATACAATTTAACCATATAGTTTCAGCCCTCTCAATTCAGATTGTTTGGCTTCAGTAACCTGCTACGGCAACCATTGCCATGGGTCATGTTTGCTTCAGCAAATGGCTTCGGCATAATGAGGGCTGTAATTTTCATGTTAAATATATAGCTTTGTTTTATAAATGCATAGTAAAACCGTAGGTTAATCTTTAAAACCCCGATTCATGAATCATCATAAATATATTAAGACAGTTGTGGTTATGGTGAGTTGTGAATGATTTTTGGGCCAGAATTCTTATAAAAAAATTATAAAATATATTTGTTTTGCAATTTCCATTGGTTATATTAGTACCAGACAGGGTTGGGTGGTTCTGTTCATTGTTTTTTTTTAATAAATAAAAACAATTGATTTATTCAATTTAAATCGATTTTGTTCTTCTAATTGTTATGAAAACATGTCTTTGATAAATTAAGGTTCTATAAGGTGTTGCTTATTACAACCAAGGCTAGATTAATCAGAATTCTATTATAGTATTTATTATCTTTTGTATACCTATCAAACACAATTATCATGACAGTACAGATATAGCGACCATGTACTTTAATTATACATACAATTAGGTCCATGCGAGTTCCAATGCTGTCATATTTGGATAGGTAGCTTAAAGATTTACTAATAGATTTGGTAAATTTTAGCTGAAAACAGGGGGGGGCGTGACAAAATTTACACATACAGGGCCCAATTTACAGCCCTTTTGCTACCAACCCACCCTTTTGTGCCAAAAAAATATTTTTTGGACCCACCCCCTAAAATAAGAAAAAAATCATTTTAAATCTATTCAAGACCAAATCAAACAGAATCAAAGGTAAGTTTTAAATTGGACCGTTTCTGGCAGATTCCAAGTGTTCCTGTATTTTGATACAACCTGATAGAAGGGGGATAATCCAAAATAAAACAAGATTTTTTTATAAAAAAAACAAATGCCACATGATTCAACATGTTTAGTCTGATTATACAATTACAGCATTAATGTTTAAGCATACTGTAAGAAAATTAGATAATAATGAACTGCATTTTATTATCTTGATGCCTAAGTATAAAATATCTGCCACAATATATTGTTTATTATTAAAAAAGCTGCAAAAAGTTTAACTCTCCGATTTCTGTTATATACCAGTATAGTCAGTCTGACAATACACTGGATTGCAATTCAAATGTCTTCAGTTAAACTTTTAATTAAATGTGTTGGTGTCCTAAATCAGATTTATATTAAGTATATTTTCATATTTTATTTTACTGTTTAAGTTTAATTTGATTTTGACTTTCTTGCAAAGAACGCTCAGTACCTGTGCATATTGTCTTAGGATTTCCTTGGAAAAGTCAGATGTTATCATTTCATTTGATTAGGATAAATATTATTTATGCTGGCAAAAGTATCAAACAAATGAAAACTATCACCGGTTATGATGTTGTTTTCGACATCGAAAAATACATTTTGAAATAAAAATTGTTTTATTCTACAGTATGCACAGATATTGTTAGGTAATATTTATAGTGCCAATAAGCCAACATTGTGTTTAATTTTTACATAAATAGTCCAGTTACTAATTAATGACTTCTTCACTGTTGTTCCCAAAAAGGTGCCACCAACCATCATATCAGAACACCTTATAGCCATACCTGCAATGACAGTTATATAGTATATAAGTATCACTCTTTGGAGCCAAATAAACAGGCTGGCATGTTTATTTTTTAATTTGAGGTATTTTGTTAGCCAGCACTCTGCAGCACTAGTATTATTTGATCATTAGACATGCCAGAGTGAAAATGTCAGCACTATCAGGCACTATTCAATATTACTTTGAGGTGAAATGCAAACCAGCACTCCTATTCGGTCATCACTTTTATTGGTACCAGAGAGTGCTTTATCTTATACCTACATATGTTCTTAAGTGTTGGTTAAGGTCATAATCTGTTAGAACACATTTGTTAGTGAAAACAACTTAAAACAATGTCCATAATGTGGGTTGAAAAAAATTTGCACAAACAATTTTGTTCAGGCCTCTGATATACACCCACCCCGCCCGGTATAGGTATGTTTTTGGAACATCTCCCCTGTATTACTTATATCTTATACATACCCTGTTCCCAAGTGTCTGTAAAGGCCATAACCTGCCTTAGAACACAATTATTAATGAATATATTTGAAAACAACTTAAATCAAGGGCAAAAATGTGAATAGAAAACAATTTGCGCAAACTCATTTTTTCGGGTCTCTTCGGACCCACCCACCCCGGCCCTGTATGATAAAACTTTTGTGCGCTCCCCCCCCCCCCTGCTGAAAATTTAATTTATTTTCAATCACATTTGCTGCTTGCTGACAAAATCACACTACATATACTGAGTATAGACATTAGACAACTAGAGTAGTTAGGTGGCAGAGTATATTATAGAATTACTCGGTTGCCATTTACATGTACGGTAATCAGAAAAGGAAATGAAATTCAAGAGTGTAATGAGTGCTGAATCTGATTGTAGTTACAAATAATACTAACAATGTTAAGCTGAAAAGGCCGTTACTGTAGCGGTGGCCAGCATGCCTGTAGTTCCAATAGAGTTGACAATTACCGTACAATTTCATATCTACTATCCAATTGTGTATATTGTTTAATCATAATCATGTTAGTTTACAAAAACCTTGTTAGATATTGCAAGTTTGTGACTTTGCAATTATTTCAAATTTTTTTATTTAAATCAGCCAACCCTGGTACCATATTTACTAGTTCATGCCATGAATACCTACTCTAGCTATGCCCGTAGAGATCATATTCAAACAGTACAAAACCTGGGAATGCTCTGACACGGAAGAGCATAACATTGAAAAAAGGACAGCTAATATTGTTCTTAGTTATTACCTGTTATTTTCAATAATAATTTTTTTTGCGAGATCGGCTTATAAAAAAGCATGCAATCTAGAGCATGGACATCCTGCCTAACGTGAAGTTGATTATTGAGGAACAAGTATTAACAAAGAAATATATTCCCTACCTCGTATGTACAATGTTATAAGGTTATGTCACATCAAAACATTTCCATGTTGAGTATGATCAACATTTGAACTGGTGAGTATGATCTCTACGGGTGTAGCTGGAGTAGATTCATGGCAAGATCTATATATTTACCAGTTCGTTCAAAGGTATTAACCCTTTACCCAACAGAACGGCCCTATGCCAATGCATTCTCTTATATATGCGAGTCGACCATAGGTCGCCTCGCATATATAAGAGAATGCATTGGCTTAACACATTAAAAATTATAAAATTGTTAAAGAATGTAAGAAAAAATGGTAAAAAGTGTTTTTAGGCCAAAGCATTCTCTTATATATGCGAGGCGACCTATGGTCGACTTGCATATATAAGAGAATGCATTGGCACAGGGCATAACTGTAACTATCACAATGTGGTCAAGGAGCCGGTTCCAATGATATCCATATAAGTATGGTTCTATTGAGGCAGACCGAAGATATTTTAAGCTGTTGAAGCTTTATTTGGCCGGTTTTGGCCGGTTTGTTGGGTAAAGGGTTAAATTAACTATAGACATCAATCAAGCTTGTAAAAAGAAAAGAAAATCAGAATTTTGCTAAGTTCTTGACAGTCGCTGTCATAGCTTTATAACTGTTGGATTTTCAACCACCTTTCAGTATTTTTACTATATCATTTATATTCAATCTATAACTTAAACTTGAACAGTACTAGTAGATCACAAAGCTGATTAGGTCTCCAAAGCTTATCTGATACCTTTCATAAGATTGATCTTGACTCAATTTGAATATTCAATAAATTTAGTTATATTTTATATATATATATATATATATTTATTTCTATCCTCCATCATATGAAGAGTTACATGTAACACAAATACATAAAATACATATAGAACAAAGAACAATTCAGTAGAAAAGAACATATTTACACATTTGTCACGCGACCACCGAGATGGCCCCACTTCCCAAGCCTAGACCTACAAAACATGCACCATAGATAAAAGGTCACTTAAACATTGACATGCCTTGATCTACAAGTATGCAATGGAGATCAGAGTTTGAGGGTCCATGCTGTGAACACACTCATTGACTCTGGCTGTGCGAGCAGCAACCCAGGCGACAAAGCAATTAGCTGTCCTCTGGGACAGACGCCCACACAGACCAAGAGACCCTCAGTAGATCCACAGCACGAAACCACAAACTGTGGCGCAAGTTTGAACCCTGTATACGACAATCAGGGCTGTCTGGTTATGATTTATTGAGAATTCAAATTAGGCATTTTCGTAGATATTGTACAGCTGAAATTTATTAGGTATAAGTGATAAGATCTTGGGATGACCGTGAAAGATACATATTCCACAAGGAATTTGTTGATTTTGCAAAGAATCTAATCCATTGATGAGAATGTAAGCCAGGTGGAAGGAAATCTGGCCCTTTCCCTAGAAATAATAGTAGCTGTTGGTCAGGTTGAAGATTATCAATGTGTACAAAGCAATCGATACCGAAACAATCGATAAATGCGTAACATATTCTATTTCGTACAGTGGCCAGCTCTGGGCACTCGATAATAATGTGAGCTATCAAATCATGGCATCTTGTTCTACATAGAGTGCACACACCTTTAGACAAACTGGGCAGAGTACAGATAATCTGAGCTACTAAGATAAATGATCTTTTCTCAGCAGGATATTTCGCACAGGTTTTCCATAAGTCTGACATGGAATATCTATCGTGAACCCGCATGAATCTGCTTAACTCGGAATTTGAAGTAACACGAGAAGTCCACTCATTTTTGTAATGAAAGATGGAGGCTTGTTTGCAGGCTTGCTTCCATGCTAGTTTCTCTGGAAAATGAGAAGTGTGAATAAAGGTTTCGGTGTAATGAGAGAGCTGTCGATCGCTAATAATTTGAATTAATTCAGAAGAAAATGAAGTTGCGTTCGAGCCACCGAAAGTAGCATCTAACAAACGCATCACGAAAATTTCCCGGACTGTTTTTTGCAAGGTGAGACTGCATAACGATCGAAACATTGAAAGTTTTCTCTTTTCGATGTACGCCATAAGAGGTGGGATACCAACTAAAGAAAGTGCCATATCAGTTTTGGTCCTTGTTGGAAGTCCTTGAATATTTTTTATGCACATTCTATGAACACGCTCAAGGCGAACAACATTGTGAGAGCTAATATTGAACAGTAATTCTGCACCGTACAGACCACGGGGAAGGACAATGCATTCATAAATTTTGACCGAACTAATAGGTGATATCCCTCCTGCATAGAGGCCAGCATTACTGAGCATAAAGTATGTCGATCGGATTTTTTCTATTATGATGTCAACAAAGTGATTACTGAAATTTTGGGAGCTCAATGGTATACCAAGATGGGTAACTCTATCTGTTTCGGAAATCGATTCGGTACCCAGTTTCCATGTTCTGGTCGCGTTGCGAGCTGCGTGTAATGTCTCATTGAACACAACAACATTTGTTTTCTTTGCATTGAATCTATATCTCCATTTTGTACTATAACGATAACATATATCAATTAATGATTGAAGCCCAGACCTGGTGAGAGAAAGCAGCATCATATCGTCGGCATGCGCCAAGCAGGCACAATCTATGTTGTAAACGCGCAGGCCACATTTCGACTCGACAAGTTGCTGAAGTAAATCGTCAACGAATATATTGTAAAGGAACGGCGAGACAGTACCTCCCTGTCGGGTACCGTGACATACTTCGAACCACACAGAAGCTGTATTCTGATACAGTACACGACACGATATACCTGTTAATAACATGTTGAATAGTCGCAATGTTCTACCTCTAATGTGGCGCTCGTACAGTTTCATGAGTAGACCATTTATCCAGACGGTATCGAACGCTTTCCATACATCCAAGAAGCAGGCATATAATCTGCTTTGCCTCTCGGATGTATAGGAAATACATTCTGACACCAAATACGACGACATCATGCAACTGACATTTTTTTGAAAACCATTCTGCAAGGAATGAACTTTGAGAGATTTGGGAGAATTTGTTTGAAGTCGCGACAATAGGACTTTTTCGAAAAGTTTGTATATATTAGGCAAAAGCGTAATGGCCCTATAACTATCAAACGAGTTTCGTCTCTTACCATTACCTTTATAGAGCGAAAATATTATCCCTCGCTTGGCATTGTTTGGAATGTGTTCCAGTTCGATCATATGCGTAAAGTGGCCAGCAATACAATTAGCAAGGGAGTCACCACCAAATACAATGTGTTCATAATTCACGCCGTCCCAACCACTGGCCTTGTTAAGAGGAAGAGTGTTTATTATACTGATTAATTCAGAACCCGTAACCGTGTATGTGGTCAGAGCATCTATACTCGATAAGTTATCTTTGTCCAACTCAGAGTTCATAAAGGTGTTGGTTGAACAATAGTGGTTGGAGTCAAAATTATCGTCGCCTAGTGGGGTGGAAAAAATGGATTTGTAGTACGACGCCCAGCCATCGACTATGTCATGAGGATTCCGGAGAGTGAGATTTTCGTATATGAAAGTGGAACAGGCATTAGAACCATTGGATTTGCGCTTTGCATTGAATAATTTGAAAAATCTGTCTTGGTCCACTTCGGCTGACCTATCAATTTCATCGTTAAAAGATGACATATATTGTTTTGCGTAGCTTCTATATTCTTTACGAAATATGCATTTTGCATCCTTATAATTTCGATATTGCGTATTCGTGGGATCTGCAGGACGGCCCACAGAAATCCAAAGCTTTCTGCATTCAGTCATGACGTTGTGTAACTCGTTCAGGTGTTTGTTCCAAAAAGACTTCAGAAACGGTCGGTGTCGAACTTTGGGTACATATGTGTGCGCACAATTGGAAATTGATTCAATCATTTTGTCGTTAAACATATCTAGACTGCTTACATCGTGAATAGATGTCTCTGGCAATGTTCTGGAAAGTTCAGTTTGATAGGTTGTCACAAGAGTCGGGTTAGCAGAAAATCGTTTCCAGTTAAATTTTGTTCTGTCTTTAAATTGATTTCCTCGAACGTCAAGTGGTAGTAAGGATATGTTAAGGCGCGCATAAATAGGACGATGATTAGATACATTTAAAGCGTTGTCGTCCAAAACTGAAACGAAATCTATTTCTGGACTGTCAAACTCAGGAATGAAAATGTGATCTATGATGGAACCGTGCACCCCAGAAGCAGATACAAATGTGTTTTCTAGGTTGCGACATATTTCTGAAGTGGTTAATGGGACAAGTTCAAGGTCTTTGAAGAAAGTGTGTAACTTGTTACATCTATGATCATTTTTGTATAGAGTTGCATTAAAGTCGCCCATAACGATAATTCGTCCAAGGCTTCGATAACTGTTGCATAATATGGACAGCGTGGTTAGACATTCTTCAAAGTACTCTCCCGTATAATTTGTCGATGGCAGATAAACCTGGAAAATATACAAATATTCCGAACTGGATTTGGCAATCTGAACACCTAAAATACGATCATCTTGGATATCTAATACCGATATTCGATTTCCCAATGTATTCTTATTATACAAAAAGGCTACACCTCCTTTGTTTCTGCCTCTTTGCATTGGCAGGCGCATGGAATAGTCACATACCGCATATGATCCATATTCGGAATTAATAGAATTTAGAAATTCGACATCTTCCTGTCTAAGCCAGTGTTCACTGATTCCACATAGATCAATTTGCATTACATCAAGAGCTTGCGATAAATATCGAGCACTTGACATGATGCCGGTTGCGTTCCAAACTAAAAATGACAGCATGTTAAAGTGCAACAAAAGAATACACACACAAAGATAAGCAGCAAAGCGCATACTACAGGTAATATGAGATACTTTTGTCAGAATATGAGGAGTCAGCACATGTATGTCTCAGTCGTTTAAATGCTGGCTATCGACGATTGGATCTCACATCGCGATCTGATAGTCCCCACGGTCTGAACACGTGCTGATCGGTGTTAAGGCTATGGAGGTTGTTAAACCTGGATGTATTGTAGCTGCTATTGTTGTTGGCATGACTGGAATTTTTGTCATTGTTTTTATCGTCAATGTAGTCATTCCATTTGATTGGTCTACCGAATTCGTATGAAACTCCAAATGGGGTCCAGTCATCGCAGGTAACATCGTCCCACCAGAAATTATCCCCCTTTACAACATCAACATGGCCGACGTCGGCGTTTACTCTGCACGATGCTTTGTTTTTCCGTGCATTGTACATCACTTTAACTACTGAGAATCGAACATCATTTTCAATAAGGTGATCAACAATATCCACTGCCTTAGTGTCGTAGCTCAGATTGTCGACGAATAATCTGCGAGCAGAGATTCGTCGTGGATTGCGGTGATAATGAATGTCAAATGGTTTGGACCTATGATGATTTTGTTGGTTATCAAGGTGATTTCGCGGTTTATCAACTGAGCGGTCTCTGGGAAATATCCTGCGTCGCGCATCGCGATTTCTGTATCCACTGCGACCGCGATCATTCTCATTGTCGTGACGTGAAGTAGCAGAGGGTTCATCAACGGAATCATCGACTGAAATCAATGACATTTGACTGCCCTTTTTCCCTGTTGATGTGTAGACCCTGTTTACTTTGGGAGAAGTGATAGCGGAGTTCTTAAGGGCGGACACTTCAGATCCAATAGTTTCCAGCTTGCCACTCATAGTGTCATGCAGTGAGGTTGGTGAATGCCTTTCCTATAAGTTCAAAATACCGCGTACTTGTATCGGTTTGAATTTTGTCCACTCTGCCTGCATGCTTTATCTTGTTGGTAATTTCAGCAAAAGAGAATTTTAAGGCATTAATATTATATGAATTTACTTCTATGCCGCGTCGAAAACCATCAATGTCACACGAAAGCTTATGCATATCATCTCGAATACTAGCAGTGCCGTTCATTCTTTCATCCTTGACACTTGTTATCAACCTGTCTATATTCGTCATTCTTGTACACAATTCTTGTAATGTGTGTTCGACATGAGAAATCTTTAATAGCTCCGCTGCATGCTCGGATTCAATGGTTGATAATTTGTGTTCAATCGCAGTGACGCGACCATTCAAGCTTGCGATCGAAGAATTTAGTTCAGGAACTATTTTGTCAAGTTCAGAATCTAGACTTTTGTGATCAGATTGTAAAATTAGAACATCCTTCCTCAATTCCATTAAAGAGGAATTCATTGTTGGGGCACGCGATCCGGAGTCATTGGGATTGATTTGACCATTTTGTTGAGAAAGAACAACACTCGTAGACTTTTTCGTACTGGTGCTGATCATATCTGATATAACTTCCTGATCGCCGTCAGCCAAGAATATCATCAAGTTATATATGTCGACACAAAGTTTTTCCACAATACTTGGACCATTCGATGACTTTGGTTGAACTCGCTTTTTGAGGCTAACACTCTGATCAAATTGAAAAGAACGAGAATTTTTCACTTCATCGAAAACACAATGTCGCATTTTTTCGAGCACATCTTCAGGACCTGCCTCTTTAAGGAATTTGATATAGTCTTCTTTTGGGATTGAGTTGACAAATTTTAAGGCGTCCAGTATGCAGAGAGAAACTTGATTGAGTCGGTTGAGTTCATTTCTGTGAGCAGAATATTTAGGCTTGTGTAGAGGTTATGTGGGTAAAGGAAATGTTGATCTACCACTGTATCACTGAGTTCTCGATTTTTACTATGATCATCCACGTTTCCCAATGGGATTCCAATTGAAATGGACTGAATATCGGCATTAGTTGATTCCACAAAGTCTTCTTGTGTATCAAGGTTTCTAATTATTTTCGGTGATTGGCTGTTATTTTCCATTTTGAGTCATTAATTTTCAGTTTTCAACAAGAATAACCAGACACGATTAGATTTCGATTGGGGCCACCTTAATGGCTGATTGACTCCACATGCGAACTAATCGAATAGGAACGTTAATCTGATTGCACGACCGAGCACTTTTCACTCTGCTGGATGTCATCAACAGTTCGCCGGTGTGTTCCTATGTATAACCTGGGCTGGCATTTACTACGATTGGGCTGACTTTGTGAAAATTTCGACTTGTCGGACTGGATATGTATCATTCTTGATTGCACGAATTGTTAATATTGGGATAGATTGTTTATGTTCTGCGAAACTGAACAAAATTTATATCATTAGACATGCCAGAGTGAAAATGTCAGCACAAACAATTTTGTTCAGGCCTCTGAGATACACCCACCCCGCCCGGTATAGGTATGTTTTTGGAAGACCCCTGTATTACTTATATCTTATACCTAGCCTGTTCCCAAGTGTCTGTAAAGGCCATAACCTGCCTTAGGACACAATTATTAATGAATATATTTGAAAACAACTTAAAACAAGGGCAAAAATGTGAATAGAAAACAATTTGCGCAAACTCATTTTTTCGGGCCTCTTCGGACCGACCCACCCACCCCGGCCCTGTATGATAAAACTTTTGTGCGCCCCCCCCCCCCCTGCTGAAAATTTAATTTATTATCAATCACATTTGCTGCTTGCTGACAAAATCACACTACATATACTGAGTATAGACATTAGACAACTAGAGTAGTTAGGTGGCAGAGTATATTATAGAATTACCCGGTTTCCATTTACATGTACGGTAATCAGAAAAGGAAATGAAATTCAAGAGTGTAGTGAGTGCTGAATCTGATTGTAGTTACAAATAATACTAACAATGTTAAGCTGAAAAGGCCGTTACTGTAGCGGTGGTCAGCATGCCTGTAGTTCCAATAGAGTTGACAATTACCGTACAATTTCATATCTACTATCCAATTGTGTATATTGTTTAATCATAATCATGTTAGTTTACAAAAACCTTGTTAGATATTGCAAGTTTGTGACTTTGCAATTATTTCAAAATTTTTTATTTAAATCAGCCAACCCTGGTACCATATTTACTAGTTCATGCCATGAATACCTACTCTAGCTATGCCCGTAGAGATCATATTCAAACAGTACAAAACCTGGGAATGCTCTGACACGGAAGTGCATAACATTGAAAAAAAGGACAGCTAATATTGTTCTTAGTTATTACCTGTTATTTTCAATAATATTTTTGTTTGCGAGATCGGCTTATAAAAAAGCATGCAATCTAGAGCATGGACATCCTGCCTAACGTGAAGTTGATTATTGAGGAACTATATATTTACCAGTTCGTTCAAAGGTATTAACCCTTTACCCAACAGAACGGCCCTGTGCCAATGCATTCTCTTATATATGCGAGTCGACCATAGGTCGCCTCGCATATATAAGAGAATGCATTGGCTTAACACATTAAAAATTATAAAATTGTTAAAGAATGTAAGAAAAAATGGTAAAAAGTGTTAAAAAAAGATTTTTTTAGGCCAATGCATTCTCTTATATATGTGAGGCGACCTATGGTCGGCTCGCATATATAAGAGAATGCATTGGCACAGGGCATAACTGTAACTATCACAATGTGGTCAAGGAGCCGGTTCCAATGATATCCATATTTGTATGGTTCTATTGAGACAGACCGAAGATATTTTAGGCTGTTGAAGCTTTATTTGGCCGGTTTGTTGGGTAAAGGTATCAAATGAACTATAGACATCAATCAAGCTTGTAAAAAGAAAAGAAAATCAGAACTTTGCTAAGCTCTTGACAGTCGCTGTCATAGCTTTATAACTGTTGGATTTTCAACCACCTTTCAGTATTTTTACTATATCATGTATATTCAATCTATAACTTAAACTTGAACAGTACTAGTAGATCACAAAGCTTGATTAGGTCTCCAAAGCTTATCTAATACCTTTCATAAGATTGATCTTGACTCAATTTGAATATTCAATAAATTTAATTATATTTTATGACTGCTGTTCCTTTGTTGCTTTATGCAGATGGCCCCAATGTCCAATGGAATGGGACCTCCCCCAAACAAAGTTTGCTATTAATGGAATGATGATGGGCCAAGTTCCAATTGTAAACTCAAGTTATATTTGTAGAACCCCCAAATATGCGGATCCTACTCACCTAAGCTTTTCAGCCGAAGAACAATTTCTGGCCAAGGTATAAGCTAAGACAATTTCTGCTAATTAACACTAACATGGTTGAGAAACAATTATTGTATGCAGCAGTAACTAATAGCTCTGACATTGTAAATACAGTAGATTGACTTGTCTGGGAAATGTGAAACTTCAGCTACAATAGCTGCCATTAGCTGGGCCATTTTCTGAGAAATGGTAAATATTGTTTTAGTAGTCATGAAAATTGACGAATATCGAACGATTCACGGAAAGAAATCCATAAAAGCTATGCATTTTCTTCAGTTTTGAGGGTTTGTAATTACTTGTAAATATACGAATAGATAAGTATATAAATTTAAAATATTTAAATGCATATTCCTCAGACCTCGAAATTGTCCTAAAACATGAATTTCGCTTTCAGTTTGCATCTTATATTTCCGAAATTAGCATACAAATACACAATTCGAGTAGGAAATCAATCTTCTGAAATGTAGAATATCTTACCTATAATTCAGAAGTATCCGTGTTTTTGTAATACAAAAAGTCTCTGGAGTAATTCAGATTTTAAACGATGAATCCATCCTCTCAACTTCATATCTCAAGCCATGCCGTAAAAGTGTGAAGATTCCAGACTGGCGTCACTCAATTCTGTGTAAACGAGCGCACCAGGGAGCATGTCTGAGAAAACAATCATTCTGAAACAGTATCGCCGGACAAAATTATAGATGTTACGAAAATTGAAAGTTGAAAAAGGGATTCCCATTTTACTAAATATCTGTGCCCAGTTTAAAATAAATTGACCACAAAATGTAGGAATAAATGCTCGGACAAAATTATACATGTTGCGAATATTTTCTGTTGAAAAAGAGAGATAACTCTATCAGAAAAAGTCGGACAGACGTCATAATCAAAATTGACCTCAAAATGCAGAAATAAATGTTGCGAAAATTTTATAAGTCTAAAATGGGGTTAACTCCAAAAAAGTCCGACAGACGCCATAATCGCAGGTGCACAGATTCCCATGGTGGTTGATGTCTGCCAAGGTTCATGGAACTTCGTTTGGGGGTGTATAATACACAATCGTCGGATCTCAAGATAGGAGAAACATCAAACATCACTCAGAATGATTACATGTTAATTGTGACACAATGCTAATATTGTATTAAAAAAATTAACATCCTAGTAAGTTTATGAAAATATAAGGAAATAAATTATTATTTATAATGCTGCTTTCTTTACACACTTTAATAAAGACACATTACCTCCTATCTGCTTCAGACTGGTCACTTGATCTGGCTTAAATTTTAGTGTAAACAATATTTAATTTTCGAAGAGAACATTTAACACATACAAACAAATTGACATAATTTACAACACATGTTCAAAAACGGGGATTAGACAGATTAGACCACACGCCTGAAAGGCTTTTATCAAGTCTTTTCCTCGGAATAAGAAGTTTACCCTTGGTATCAGAATAGATACCATATAGGGTAAATTTAGCAGACGGAGATAACATGTTAGATCCGAAAAAAACATTGTTCTAGGAGGGGGTAGAGGGATAGAGTGCAGGAAGGAAGAACGTTATTCAAGTTAATTGGTATTGTATTCCGCGCATCAGCCAAAATGAAAGAGGGGAGTGAAGCTAGTTACACAACTTTGATATTTATAACAAACTATTTACGAACCATGGAAAATTCAAAATCAACCCCGGCGCCGGAAACAGACGAGAGCTGGTTCGCCCCGGAAGGCGGCGGGTCCGATGCCGGAATGTTCGTTTCGCGAACGCGCCCGCACCGAAACAGGCAGTCTGCGGCACGTACGACGCCCTCGCGAGAACCGCGTCCGAGATTTTGGCCTCTCGGGCGATCGAAACGAGTCGCGGCCCACATGGAGGAAATGCGAAAAAACATAGTCAACCTACTTGCATTGTTAATTAATATTAAAATAATTGGTTAGAAACGTATTTTAGCATTATATGATGAAAAATGACTCAATTACACGGAGAGTGGCCCAATGACACGGAGAATGATTGTGGCCCTCGATTGGAAATTATTAAATTTCATTTCATTAAAATTCCACTGAGAAATGATGAATCGACCCTACCAATACAGATAATGTTATAAAACATATGCTATATGTATTGCATGGCCCGGCGATCGGACGACTCATCATGGTTATGAGAAACGCCGAGTTTGTAAAATGAACTTCTGTACGGCAACAAATATCTGAGTATTTAAACGATCAAAAAGTTCACTTGAGCCATATAATAGTATATCAATTGATATTCTGCTTGTTGGCAGAGTGGCCAATAGCTCTATTCTCTCCAGAACAGAGCAGGATCTCCGTGACCCACCTTCGCGAATTGGACCCGGGTTTTGTTCGATATCACCACTTAATAGCAGCAACAAGCATGAGATAAATATACTAATTACGTACGCTAGAAGTTTAACTTTAGATGTAGTTGGGGCGAATACTTGTTTCTCCTCATGATTCAGTTTAACTACATCTGGGTTCCCCAGTTCAGTGATGTGTTTTACAAATACGCCAATTAGATTTGGAAAGAAGCACATCAGTAGTAGTATTATTCCGATGATTTTGTCATCAGTTATTTTATTTGAACGAAGCAAAAGGAAGATGACAAATGCTTCAGACATAACATAATCAAAACGCTTCTTCTGGTGGAGTCGCGACGCTTTAGATAAGAACATGCCAATACGAGCACGATGTTGGGTGATGTCAACCATTATCCCAAGTCATATATTTTGATACATAAGTGTACAAAGTGCTCGATAATTGGCATTCATGGTTCACAAAATAGATAATTGGTAGTACTAGCATATGAGGGTTGTGTCGAACGACAGCAGGTGCTTCGTTTTTGTGAGGGGGAAGTGCATAAGAAAAGAGTGATACGAGAATTAAAAGGAGTGGGAACAACATCTTGTCTTACCTCGTGATATTATCCGAGGGACGATAAAGCAACCTGCACTCATTGGTTCGATGGATATTGAGGACACATTGATCAACGCTAATCGATATCATTGGGATAAGAGGAAAGAAATTAGAAATAAGAAAGTGGACATGAAAGGAAAGGAAACGGAGAAAGGCTAATTTTTCAGTGAAATAAACATTATCTAAAATATGACAGGTGGACGGACGGACTGACTGTCACTGACATGTAATACGATTTGGCCTACATATATTGACATAGACCGGGTAAAGTTTCTAGCCTGTTTATGGTTATAATGCCTAAAAGGGCAATGGGTGTACTAGAAAAAACATAGTCATATAATTATACAGTGTGATTAAAGATATACTTACAAATACGAGCAGACGCGAAGTGTGTGGTGTAACTGAACCAAGCCAGGCTTTACCCGAATAATGAAATTAACCTCAATCGCATAACACAACAAGCTGTAGCATCTTTTGGTCGCCATCTGACGCCGGTGACTTTGTCACAGATGTCAAACGTCACGAACGAATCGCCGGACACTTGAAACTGACCATCGAACTATGAACACCACGAATATCGGAGAAGCAAACGCTGATACAGGGACTTGCCGGCCGGCACAAAAAGGATCCAACATATGAAACTCTATGTAAGTAGATCTAGGATAATGGCGGGCAAGTTGAGTAGTAAAGATACTACAAAATGGCGCTGCGTGCAATCGAATTTGCTTGTGAAATTCTTGCGGTAATTTCGCGTTTTCACCGCTCAATGGCTGTCAGTGTCAAGTCATGATCGCTGGGATTATTTCTGAGTCCCGTTTTTAAATCCGGGGACATCCGTCCCGTCTTGAATCGCTGGTTGATTCCTATCTAATTTTGGTAATTACCAATACAATTTCTGCTAAATTACAGCAGTTTGGCGCAAAAATACTTGCCCAAAAAATTTAGTCCACTATATGAGATCAAATTCGACAGGGCAAACAATATATGCCCTTTAACCTTGTTTGTGTGTCTATAATACCGGTACCAGGGAGCAGTGAGAAGTGAGAGTTCTGCCTGTACTATCCAGTTTAGTTTTGTTTATTTGTGGCCATCGAAATTGCTTGCAGGCTTGTCTTTCGGGCAAGAACCATCTGCACAGGTCCCACCGCCATACCTACACGTACGGCCTCATAAATAACATGGAATCTAGTAAGCCTGGTAACCTTTGTACTCGGGAATAGCCTTCTGGGCTAAACTTCGGAGCCCATTCCCCTTAACACTAAATTTCTTCTTTCCTAATGTCATCTTTCTACATAGACCCTTTCCTAATGGGATGTTTCCTTTCTGTTCTTCTCCACTAACCCAGCCCTTGAAACTACATGTATCTCGGGTCTATGCTGTGATCAGAGCATGAGTCACCTCTTCCATACATTCAATTATATACCAGATATTATGACTAACTCCCGGGGTTACCAAGGCTTACTAGTGGGATAAATAGTAGTGCGGGTTGTTTAGGCTATGTGCTGGAGTTGTGGCTTGGCTATCTCACGTCGGAACGGATCAACCCAACAACTGGACGGGCAATAGGGGAATCCCCTATTCTAGCCCTCCGAACGTCCTTTAAGAACTAATCCAATCTTGTATGAATGATTCCCTGCCCAACAATATCCAAAAGCCATAACTGATACCCCCAAGAAGGGTTATGGTGTACTCCATGACCCCTAATCGTGTCGTAATAAATCGAGCAATGGTGGAAAGAGGGCAGGAGGCTACCCTACTAATTCCCAGAAAACAATCTCAAAGTCTTGTATGACCCAATATCAAAAATTTTGAACCAATAGTAACTGTACTGTTTGTTAGGAAACCAACAAATTATGTTAACCATATCTGGACTCACTATGTGAACAATAGACGGGTGATAGTGATTGTGCTAATACCCTATATTATTATATAAGGCCTAGTTTTAAGAGTAGAGGGAGGGGGTGAGAGGTCTATATTAATAGTACATAGAAAATCGGATGGGGACTCGGTCCCCGGGAACCAGATCCCTAGTTATCAGGTTATAAAATTAGAGGGAGTAGTGATCATGTGTACATGTAGTGGGTACTTGTACTGTTTTCTGTAAATGCATGTATCTGCTTCGGTGGTTGAGTGGGGAGTTTGTTCCCAGTTGTTACGTTTAGTGTGGGATACATCAGATATCACCCACCACACAGGGGGCGTCACTTTGGAAAAAGCTCCCAGATTCTGGTTAGTAGGCTGCAGTTGGGTCCCTGACCTGGGATTTGTCAGCGTTAAACTTTACCTATTGAAAATTGGGTTTTGGGCGTGATGTACCAGTATCTCTACTAATGAACAGTGGTTAGTGGTTATATCGCCCGTTATGACTCATGACATCAATATGGAGAACCGGATTTGTTTATGTATGCATTCTACATTTTAGAGATGGGAACTCGGTCCCCAGTTAGCATTAATATGACCATATTTTGTTGGGCATTGCCCATAACTAATATTCAAGTATTATTGTGGGCTGACAAACTAAAAGCCCAACCCTCTTGTTCAATGGAGTAATGAGAAATAAGGTCCCATGGGATGTTTAAATGTGTCTATGGCATGGGGCCCGCATAAGTGTTGCACGGTGTGGAAAGTGGGCTATGGCCCGGAGTTGGACTATTTGCCCTCACCTGTCAGATTTGCCCTAGTTTATAGGGTATATATCGTACAATGTTGGGGTCATGGAGTACACCATACCCCGTTGATATAGCAATTTCTTGGTTTGTTGATCCAGGTCTTGTGGAATCAGCATACCAGTATATGTCCTGTAAATAGGAGGGTTGTGTTTTTGAATAATTGTTATAACTAATTTCTGACATCATTCTAGCTGCAATGCTTATATTATACTGGTATACACAAAAGCCTACTAAAGTATGTCCAAAACCTCTGTAAATGTTTCTGATAAAGCCGAATAGGAGTATATACACATACATGTATGGGTCAAGGCGTGAAGGGTGTGCGAGTATCAATGTTAGTGGGCTCCGAAGCTGTGAGCCCAGAAGGCTATTCCAGAGTGTCAAGGTTAGCAGGTTCCATATTTAGGAGTTCCATATTTAGGAGGCTGTATGTGTAGGTATGGCGGTGGGACCTGTGCGGGTCCCGATACGGGACCTTCAGAGGTGCCAATGCTTATGTTTATTTTTATATCTGTATATGTCAATGTTAGTCATTTTGGGGGTGGACATTTATAGTAGTTCGCAAGATATTTTGTATTTGGTGGGTGGACATTTTTATCAAAGATAAATTAATTGGAATTAAACCTCAAAAGCTGGCCCATGAAAACCCTAGTCCTTAAAAGGGGGGGGGGCTTAGTTTGAAAACTTGGGGGATTTGTAGCATCTTTTGGTCGCCATCTGACGCCGGTGACTTTGTCACAGATGTCAAACGTCACGAACGAATCGCCGGACACTTGAAACTGACCATCGAACTATGAACACCACGAATATCGGAGAAGCAAACGCTGATACAGGGACTTGCCGGCCGGCACAAAAAGGATCCAACATATGAAACTCTATGTAAGTAGATCTAGGATAATGGCGGGCAAGTTGAGTAGTAAAGATACTACAAAGCGCAGTAACTGGACCAAGCCAAGCTTTACCCGAATCATGAATTGACCTCAATCGCATAACACAGAAGCACACGGTTGTCACGCGTAATTAATGGTGCGACACTGGAGGATACTTTAATAGTTTAATACAAATACCACGGACGACCACGCAGAATTAAACCAGATTGATACTTCAGAATCGGGTCATATTAAACGGATGGATCACAGGGCTTTCGATCGAGACAGGCATTGGTATAGTAGTACAATTTTGTAATATATCTTTATGCAATACTTGAGTTAATATTACAGAAGAAAACGCCCGTCTCTTACTTTGGATGTCATTGTATATGGTTGAATTGCATGAATCATGCTGTCATCTCAAGAGACGGAAGATATGTTTTTCGAAAGTCGTGCATTACCCAAATGATTTATGTTTTTTGGTTTTACATCGCGTTCAAGGAGGTTACATAGATGATCTCACATGAGTTTCTATTTTATACGGAATTTATCAACCGAGTTCACTAAATTAGATTTGAGCCGAGGTTTACCGAGGCTCAAATAGAATTTAGAGGACGATGTTGATAAATTACGTATAAGATAGGACGAGTGTGAGATACCTTTTATCACATGATCAAATAAACCCGAATCAACGCGAAATATTCATCGAAAACAATCATAAACTACAGCGATCGCAAACAACATTCAGACACATCGATGCCATGGAGGGGCGGGTAAACTAACGCTGTGACCTTTCAATGTGTCAGCGACCACCACTAGATAGTTGGTCGTTGTGTGCATATATATATATATATATACATGCATATTTCTCCCACGATATCTGATTTCGAACTTATGTTTCGCACTCTAAGTCAGGCTGTTAGATAATTGAGTCCCATATACTAAAGACCTATATTTAGTCTACCGAAACCGAACCCCCCCCCCCCCCCCCATTTCACTGGTTGGAAAATATATACGCCATAAACACACATATATAAGCTAAGCCAGAATAATGCTATCTCATCTTATAGATTAGCCATTTCATATTTACTGTATCAGGATAAATATTGAACATATGCTTACCCTGCTGGAAAGTATCATAATCCATTTTATCACGTAATTTGGCCATAAAAGCAGTTTCATAATTATCGGTAACAGACACGTTTAATATCAGCGCGTGCGATGACGTCACGGCGTTCTTCAAATAAAACATCAACATTCAAGGCCCACTTAATTTTCGAACCCCCAGATCACATATATAAAATATATGCCACTATATATACCATTTGAAATATGAAGCTCTCTAACACTAATCCCGCTGTTTTAATCCCACCTTTAGCTGGCGTATTGTTGCCTGTAAGATTATTGAGATATAACGCCATACGCGATGACATTAAATCGCATGGAAAGGGCAATTGTGTGGGCTGCCTGACGTGAATATATATTGGAAAATAACGTCATACGTAATGACATTAAATCTCAAGGAAACCCGCGAAAAAAGAAAAAATACATTTATTGTTTCAATGTTTTAAGTTATTTCCTTCATAAAAAAGAGTCTTCGTGATAAAGAACCCTCTCAATATACTTGAATATAGAATTAACCTTTTAAAAAAAAAATCGTCGGAATAGCGAACCTTCGGAATAGTGAACCTTCGGAATAGTGAACTTTCGGAATAGCGAACCTTCGGAATAGAGACATGTTCCCGTTCACACCATATCGCACCATTTTAAAATTTGTATAAAATTTATGATTCTTATGTCACATGTGTGATTCGGAATAAACCTATTGATTGAACGGGCGTTAGCCACAGTAGATAACCGTGGCATAATGTAGATGTCATGATTTATGGACAATCCTAGTAAACCATGACAAGCCAGTGAATCTTACAGACATTAACTGATCTCGGTCTTCTTTATATGTAGATGCTGGTCATAGTCAGCTATATCCAAGTCTCTGTAGGTTATTTCTCTATTTTTCCGCTCCCTCACATGAAAACACATGAAAACGGTTGACACACTGTCATTCGTGTGATGTCGCTGCCACTAAACATATTTCTGTTATAGTAGACACCCAAGATAATGGCCCCGTTCCTTTTTCAGAAGAAATACACTTGCTTTATGTGACAGAATCCTGAAACAGTAGAATGGAATTGACTTTGAGACAACTTTCACAAGTCTGTGAAGTTTCTTTACATAATTAATGTAAAGAAACTTTTTAGAACTGTCGTTCCAAGTGTGGTTACGTAAAGAAAAAGCATGCGAATAAAATAATTAATACAATGCAAAGATAAATATGTGCACCACAATTACATTTGGATTTGGATTTTCTATTTAACATAGTATGCAGGTTTCCATTAAAACACATTTAATATGTATGCATTAAATATGGATGTATTTATTCATTTTACAGGAAAGAAACACAAATGCAGACGCAGTTCGCAGAGTATGAGAAGGCAATAAAAGGAATGCCGAAACACTCCGCAGAAAAACGGACATTTATTAACATAATGGGTTCTTTAATAAGGGAAGAGGTCAAGGCGGCGTCCCTGGAGCCAGAGAAGATCATTTTCAGCAAAGAGTTAAATTTGGGTACTCTTAAGGATTTCTCATGGGATAAGCTTCTCGACCAAATTGTAGAGCACATGCCATGTCTGTCCATAGTTCTCCGACATACCATCGTCAATGAGGCAAACCAACATGAATTGATATGGTAAGACACTAATGTACTTGGAAGTTGCATATGTATACATGAATGGGAAAATTTGGTACTGAGTTGATATAGTGTGTACTGTTGTAATCAATTTCATTGATTAATCATGTCAGTCGGTCTTTAGCTAGTATGTGAGTGAAATAACAAACGTTCGCATTCATTATTTTATGTGCACCTTAAATATAGGCAATTGGATCAACGTAGTTTTTTGGCCAGTAAGAATGTTAAGGTTACTTGGAAAGCAGTAAGTCTTTATTTTTCATTTTGCTTACACATTATGTGATCACGGAAGATCGGTTATAATTATGAACTACATAAATGAACATACAATAGAGGAAAGAACACACACGAGAATTGGGTACAATAAATAAAGTCCAGTGTCCAATCACAGACTGGGCAATGCTTCACGTCATGTGACCTTTCTCCCATTTGTTGTGGTGTGAATGCATTTTGGCAATGAAAATGCATTAAAACAACGGTTACCAAAAATGAATTGAAATCACATAAATCAAAGTGGAAAGAGTAACATTTAATTATGACCTAAACTTTCTACACTATTTTTTATAAACAATTTGGAATAATTTACATCCACATATATCAATTGAGAAAATGACATGTCATCCAATTTCAATTTATCTTTAGTAGAACAATTAGTCAAAAGTACTAGAAAATATTCATGAAGTATACCAATTTGTATATCCTGTATGGATTTTAAGGGGACGAGGAAGTCATTGTCTGTGTCCCAATTTCATATGGTATCTACGACGCAGATTTCAAGTAAGCTTATATGGTATAATTACAACAACTCAATTCATTGAAATTGTCATGCAATGTCGATGCATCAATAACCCACGTTGTCCATTGCAGGTTATGAAAAATTATAATAAGATGGGAATGTGTATGGGCATCAAGAGCACACTGCAGATGCTGTCAAGATTGAAGAACGAGGCACACGATCCAATATGGACCTTAATACGCTTCCGATGTTCGAATCACCACTTGCCAATGGAAACGGGCTCTTGGAAGAAAATAGACGTAGAAAACAGGTATTGCCAACGGTGTCAGACCGATTCCCCGTCGGAATAGCGAACCTTCGGAATAGAGAACCTTCGGAGTAGTGAACCTTCGGAATAGTGAACTTTCGGAATAGCGAACCTTCGGAATAGAGACATGTTCCCGTTCACAACATATCGCACCATTTTAAAATTAGTATAAAATTTATGATTCTTATGTCACATGTGTGATTCGGAATAAACCTATTGATTGAACGGGCGTTAGCCACAGTAGATAACCGTGGCATAATGTAGATGTCATGATTTATGGACAATCCTAGTAAACCATGACAAGCCAGTGAATCTTACAGACATTAACTGATCTCGGTCTTCTTTATATGTAGATGCTGGTCATAGTCAGCTATATCCAAGTCTCTGTAGGTTATTTCTCTATTTTTCCGCTCCCTCACATGAAAACACATGAAAACGGTTGACACACTGGCATTCGTGGGATGTCGCTGCCACTAAACATCTTTCTGTTATAGTAGACACCCAAGATAATGGCCCCGTTCCTTTTTCAGAAGAAATACACTTGCTTTATGTGACAGAATCCTGAAACAGTAGAATGGAATTGACTTTGAGACAACTTTCACAAGTCTGTGAAGTTTATTTACATAATTAATGTAAAGAAACTTTTTAGAACTGTCGTTCCAAGTGTGGTTACGTAAAGAAAAAGCATGCGAATAAAATCATTAATACAATGCAAAGATAAATATGTGCACCACAATTACATTTAGATTTTCTATTTAACATAGTATGCAGGTTTCCATTAAAACACATTTAATATGTATGCATTAAATATGGATGTATTTATTCATTTTACAGGAAAGAAACACAAATGCAGACGCAGTTCGCAGAGTATGAGAAGGCAATAAAAGGAATGCCGAAACACTCCGCAGAAAAACGGACATTTATTAACATAATGGGTTCTTTAATAAGGGAAGAGGTCAAGGCGGCGTCCCTGGAGCCAGAGAAGATCATTTTCAGCAAAGAGTTAAATTTGGGTACTCTTAAGGATTTCTCATGGGATAAGCTTCTCGACCAAATTGTAGAGCACATGCCATGTCTGTCCATAGTTCTCCGACATACCATCGTCAATGAGGCAAACCAACATGAATTGATATGGTAAGACACTAATGTACTTGGAAGTTGCATATGTATACATGAATGGGAAAATTTGGTACTGAGTTGATATAGTGTGTACTGTTGTAATCAATTTCATTGATTAATCATGTCAGTCGGTCTTTAGCTAGTATGTGAGTGAAATAACAAACGTTCGCATTCATTATTTTATGTGCACCTTAAATATAGGCAATTGGATCAACGTAGTTTTTTGGCCAGTAAGAATGTTAAGGTTACTTGGAAAGCAGTAAGTCTTTATTTTTCATTTTGCTTACACATTATGTGATCACGGAAGATCGGTTATAATTATGAACTACATAAATGAACATACAATAGAGGAAAGAACACACACGAGAATTGGGTACAATAAATAAAGTCCAGTGTCCAATCACAGACTGGGCAATGCTTCACGTCATGTGACCTTTCTCCCATTTGTTGTGGTGTGAATGCATTTTGGCAATGAAAATGCATTAAAACAACGGTTACCAAAAATGAATTGAAATCACATAAATCAAAGTGGAAAGAGTAACATTTAATTATGACCTAAACTTTCTACACTATTTTTTATAAACAATTTGGAATAATTTACATCCACATATATCAATTGAGAAAATGACATGTCATCCAATTTCAATTTATCTTTAGTAGAACAATTAGTCAAAAGTACTAGAAAATATTCATGAAGTATACCAATTTGTATATCCTGTATGGATTTTAAGGGGACGAGGAAGTCATTGTCTGTGTCCCAATTTCATATGGTATCTACGACGCAGATTTCAAGTAAGCTTATATGGTATAATTACAACTCAATTCATTGAAATTGTCATGCAATGTCGATGCATCAATAACCCACGTTGTCCATTGCAGGTTATGAAAAATTATAATAAGATGGGAATGTGTATGGGCATCAAGAGCACACTGCAGATGCTGTCGAGATTGAAGAACGAGGCACAGGATCCAATATGGACCTTAATACGCTTCCGATGTTCGAATCACCACTTGCCAATGGAAACGGGCTCTTGGAAGCAAATAGACGTAGAAAACAGGTATTGCCAACGGTGTCAGACCGATTCCCCGAAGACATATTACTACGAAGGCCCACAACTCCGAAGGCCCATAACTCCGAAGGTCCGATTCTCCGAAGATTTTGTTTTATCGGGGTATTATCGTTTACTAAATAGTGTACAGTCCAGTGGCGAAGCCAAGGGGTCCCACAATTCCTGCACAATTCAGATAATATGGGCCCCTACCAAAACATGTCGAATGTCATGCAAACGCCCGGCAATCGTTCATGGGGCATCAAAATATTCAAACTTTTCCTACTGCCCCCACCTAAATGGGAACCCTGGCCCGCCACTGACTATACACCAGATACTATAACGTTACGTTGGCCCATGAGATGCCAGAGTAAAATGTACAGGGGTGAACGGGGAAGAACTTGTCCTTTTTCATATATAAAATGAACTTGATTGCATCAAATCACTCCAATGCAGTCGGATGTGCAGTTTAATCAGATTAATTGTATTAAGACGTACATTGTGGCAAAATAATTGTATTTCTTACATAAATTTAAGCATTCTGTGGAAAATTAAGGCTTGTCGCATGCACACTACTGATGGTGTAGATATCACCTATTATAATACATAGTTAACGTTTCCAATATATGAGGGCCCCTTCCCCCCTTTTCGTACGCCGGAGTCCAGACGTCAATTTGAAGCTGGACGCCGGATTCCATGGTAAATTTGAAGCTGGATTCCGGATTCCGGGGGGGGGGGTATATTATCTACATGTACCCGGTGCACAACAGTGGTGGAGACAGGGTTCTCATTTAGGGGTGCACATTAATTAGCATATGTGGGGATATGTGGGGGATATAGCATGCCGAAAGCATATCACGAAGGCCTGATTTGAGGAGAGCATGCATGGGAGGGGTCGCCCCCAATCGTTGGTCCGGGGGCTCCCCTGGGCAGGAACACTGTTTTTTGGGGGGCGATCTTCCCATTGACTCCGCCACTTGACTGTACACTATTTAATAAGCGATAAAACATGATCTTCGGAGAATCGGACCTTCGGAGTTATAGACCTTCGGAGTTATGGGCGTTCGGAGTTACAGGCCTTCGGAGTTACGGGCTTTCAGAGTTATGGGTCTTCGGAGTTATGGGATTTCGGAGAATCGGGACTTCGGAGTTATGGGCGTTCGGAGAATCGGACCTTTGGAGTATCGGACCTTCGGAGTTATGGGTCTTCGGAGAATCGCTACGTAACCTTGCCAACTGTGTGATAACGGCGCAATCGGAGACGAATATCACTTCTTATTCGAATGTGACGCCCTTAATTCTACCAGGAGGAGATTTATACTATCGTGGGCATTGACTATTTGCAATTTACACATGTTATCAACCCTTCTTCAGTCGTCTGATAATATTGATTAACATAAACTTTATGAATACATAAGACATGGCGAGGAAGATGTGAGATCACCCCCTTTGAACTAAACTGAATATTGTACATGATATCTGCAGTTAATATTTCAAATTAAACCATGCATATGCCTGATTGTTCACACCGGGTATGTTCCCTATTCCGAAGGTTCATTATTCCGAAGGTTTTCTATTCTGGGCGTATTTAACCAGAAATGAATCAAAATTTGCACCCAACCACAAAAACCACACGAGGAATGAAAAATACGATTACGCTAGTATTCATATATAGTACATTTATACATCCACATCTAATTCCCAAATTGTCCTAGATATCGGTTATTAAAGGTACTCAATCCGTAAAGAGGGTCCCCATCTCAACAGATTCCAACAACAACAATCCGATCAGAGGGTCCTATATTACTATTTCTTTGGCTTTGGGGGTAAAAAATATTTGATTCGAGTCGAGGAACCCATCAAACAAAGCTCAGAGTTATTAGATATTGATTTTTGAAATTTGTTATGTTCTCGAGATGAGTACTAATAACTGCCGTAATCTGCTCTGGATGTGTACTCCAAATCTATTAAAACAGACAAGGATGGATAACTCTAAAATCAAGTGGTAATTTTAACGCAATTTTGACTGAGTTCTGGGCCAGATAGTATTCCCGATAATGAAAAATAATAGATTTCTAAAATTGATATCTAACAAATCTGAGCTTTGATGGGTGACTTCCTCGACTCGAATCAAATATTTTTTACCCCCGAAGCCATTGAAATAGTAATTGAGAGGAGTTTTATCGGATTGAGTACCTTTAATAGCAAGAAAAGAGTATCAGTTTATCGTTCATTATGGAAAGTTAAAAACACGATGACTGAAATAAACTACATGTAAGAGATATAGTTTTTCCGAACTGGCAATCTGTATTATCAGCTTATCCTGTGTAATAAACTGTGAACATGTTGTTTTTGTTGAGTTAATGCAGGGTTAACAACTTGTTTTTGTGCTTAAGGTTCATCTGGTTTTGTTGCGCAAAGTAAAGTGTATTATTTTCAATGGAGGGGGTAACTCTATATTTTAAAGATAATGTTATTCCCCTTCAATTGAAAATACATTAGGTTGATTTCTGTTGCATTCTGTGAGCCATGACATATAACGGAGAAATCTTTTTATGATTTAAGATGTTTTCTATTTCTCTAGGAGCATCTTCTGATACAGACGTTTGGAATGATGAACTATATATAGTGTTTTAATCATATTTTATAGCACAGATTGTGTTTCAAACCTGATATCAAGGCACTATAAAAAATAGCCGATGACTCAATAATTAAGTGGGCCTTACAATTCAATACAAATTCACAATTGCAGTTAGGTTAAACTTAGGGTCCTGCGAATTGGAGATTTTGATCGAATCGAATATCGAATCGCGTCAACGTAATCGAATCGAATATCGAATCGAATTTCGAACCGAATCATACCTGTGTGTTGCATTCTCAATTAGGCTTTTAATATCAATAATTAGACGATTTGAGAAACGTTCTATGAACTTCCATGAAATTCCATCATAAATTGTGTGGCGATCAACCGTCGTTCACGATACTATTAACTTCAATTGAGAATTGTTGAGAGAAAAAAAAAACAGATTAAAACGTCCATGTGGTCGTAACGACGATTATATATATAACCACTAAACGGATTATCGGAATTAAAATCACGCGCAATTTGTAGAGTTTGCATGTACATGCACAATTGCAAATCGGCACTCGGAAACACCCGTTTTTATAAACTTGAAGATGCAACAACAGTCGCAGGGTAGCCTGTTTATGTAGTGTTGGATGATTAGATGTCTTGTTGTCCCAGACGCTTGCAATTTATATACCACGTTGCATTCATCACACGTGTAAGTGTCTGCACTACATGTAGCTTTTATCATGTTTAAAATAAACATGAATAACGGACGACAAATTGTCAAGTTTCAAAGAACGCTCCGAAACTGAAAGTCAACTTCAAAAGAAAACACCACCACACGCACTCATCGACGCCGGGAGCACGTGTTGTTTACATTATCGGCGATATTACAGAACGAATGTCGACCACGACGAATGCGGGGGATGGGAAAGTTACATTTATTTTATTGTTAAATACACTTATTAACTTATATTAAGTAACTTCATTTGGTCGTAACATATATCAACATACCATGCATAACATCATCTGGCCAATATCCATTGCGGAGGATGGGAAAGTGACATTTATTTTATTGTTAAATACACATGCATAAAATCTGGCAATGTCCATTTGCATTCATACTTCGTTCGAAAGACGAATAACTAGAAAAGGGGTTAGTGGTGTACTCCATTGGTACCTCGTGTACACGGTTTTAGACAAAACGGGAAAAGTCGCGTGCGGCGATCTGAAATAAACTGTTTTTGTTTTACAATTTGAAAAAGTCGAATTACACCACAAAACTGGATCGAGATATCCATGGTAACTCGAGTAATGACCAATCTGGACAATGCTTTTAAGCATCTCATCGCTATTATAATTTATGCGTGTCATCTGTCCATCGGCGATCTCTGAGCTTTTGGCTACCATGTTCAAAGCTAGAATTCAGATGTATTTAGTCGTCCTATAGTGGCTAATTACTGGCTATACTTATATTTAATAGCATGCGAACATTCGCGATATACAATAAGAATTATTAGGTGCATATATTCATAATTTTCGGGAATAATATGACACAGAAACAGCGAAGATCGACGTCTGAACTTGTCCGTAAACAGCTTACTTTTTTGTCAGTGTATATTCGAAATGTCGAATTGGAAATTTCGAATCGAATTTGACTTTCGAATCGAATCTCGAATATTCGCAGGACCCTAGTTAAACTCATACCCTCCTATTCAACGACATTCTGCTTCGCAGTATTCATTAAGAGTTATAGTCCCGCTGTTTCAAGACTTCGCCACCCTGAGCCTCTCTTGCATAAATAATGTTCCCATCGAATGTCCAGCATTCAGCAATATTCAAAATCTGCTTTAGCTTCCGTGCACGTTGGAAAATTTTGGCGCGAGTTCTTGCAAGGTCCTCATTGAGGAAGAGGGGTCCCAGGTATTCAGGAACACCGAAGTTTTTCAGGTCACGTCGCACTTCATAAACAGACTTTCTCACACGGTATGGTGGTAGGCGGATTATAATTTGCCTTGACGGAGCTGGAGCACCCTGGTTATTAGTAACGTATGCAGGTTTTTTAAATGGGCCAACTCGGTGACTGCGAAAAATATGTTTTGGCTTCAATGGAATTCATAGTTTATTGATGACTTTGTGCACGATTGAGTCGGTATCTTTTCCGCCTTTTTCCGGTATACCAGATAAACGTAAGTTAGTACGCCGCCCGTACTGTGGAGGTCATCGATCTCGGCACAAAGTTCATATTAAACTTCCTGGTGCTTTTCATTTTCAGTTGTCAGTTTATTCTCGAGCTTCAGGATTTTGGCATCGCGTTTTGATAGCTCGCGATTAAGGATATCGGTAGTAACAATGTCTGTCTTTCAAGCTTTTGAAACTTCATCCTTGATTGACAGCCTCCGAAACAACAGTTTGAAAAAGTGCTTGCTTAACTTTTGCCATGGCTTCAATGACTCGAGGGCTCGTTAAGGCTTTTATGAGACCGGCCTCTAGTAAACACTAGGTCCAAAGAAATCCGATGGTTCCTCTTCCATGTCACCTGCATTAGATCCATCGTTAGACGCAATTGGACTCCGCAAAAGGTTACCATGATAAACAGGTTTATGCTGTTTCTTATTTTATGCATACATGGATGGAGAAACTGGGGATGACGATGTGGCGCACTCCTTTCTCTTTAGAGGTGTGGGCGTGGGAGTCTGATCATCGTGATCGTTCGAAATGCTGCCTTTCTCTTGTTGATTTTCAAAAGTCAAAATATGTTGAACGTTCGTAATATCAGAATTGATATTTACTGTGTCCGTGCCACTCATTGTGAATAATCCAACACTTGACCACTGTAGAAAGGAAAATTTGGTGAGGACGTTCAGGATCAGAAACAGAGTCAAGTTTACCAGGAAAGCAGAAATTAAAACGCTGTTGATTTGATGCAACATACAGTTAATTCATTCCTTGGGCAATAATACATGTGATAATAGGGTTCGATCTCACCAAATTTCTGTCTATGATCATGTCATCAATCAAAATTCAAAATGGCGGCTGTTGTTTACAGTCATCTGGAAACTTTCTGTTCTTAATATTCGTCAAATCTGAGCACCAAGTCCAACATTTTTTTTCCAATAGTGTGATATATGTACATCGGAACACAAAATGACATCATATTTTCATACAGGCGTTGAGCATTTAGATATGAAAACTTAAAAGATCTCCATCGATCTCAGGAGCGGAATTTTTAGCGACCCGCCATGCAAGGGCAGATAATCCTGGCTTAAATTTTGAAACCATACACAAGGATATAGCTTGTCACCATATCTACCGGCATCTTTATAAACTTGTCAATTAATGATCACAACAGGTGAAACCGACAAGAACTAGAGATGGGCTTGTCCCTAATGGGACTAAGTAATACCCCCATATTCAAAATCTTATTCGAATGAAGTAGCCATTACCATATATTTGGCACTGAAATTATGTCAACATGTAACCCTAACCCTAAATTAGTCAAAATAGGGGGATAACTCCACCAAAAATGTCGGGCAGACGTCATAAACACAGGTGCACATGTTCCCATGGTACTAAATATATGTGCCAAGTTTTTAAAAAATTGACCAAAAAATGTAGGAATAAAAGCTCCGACAAAATTATGCATGTTGCAAAAGAAATTCTAAGTCGAAAAAAGGGGGATAACTCCACCAAAAAAAGTCTGACAGATGTCATAATCGCAGGTGCACAGGGTGGTTGATGTCTGCCTAGTTTCACGGAAAATGATCATAAAACGACTGAGAAAAACTCCGGATAAAATTGTGTCCACGGACGGACAAGCCGATACCAGTATAACCCCCACAACTCGTTGCGGGGGGGGGGTATAATTATCTTGAGGTTCATCTCTGTAAGCTTTAGGGTTTTGCGTCAGATTTGTCGATCATCACTAGATGTTTGTATTGCAACCGTTCAGAACAAGGTGTAGTTATTTTGTATCCACCACCCTCATCCTCTCCGCATTGAAATGGGTGTTGGCAGTATCCTTCTGTGCAAGGACTATTCCTCGTTATTGGCACGAATGCTTCCTTTACATTTTGAATAATCTAATGCCATGTTCTCCTGTTCAGACAGTTAAGTCTGCTCTGGACTAAGTACAAATACAACACATTTGTAGCAGATAGCCGTTGGCTTTATTGGTGACAAGGTGGAAACAGACATTCCATAAACGGCCGTCAGAAACATTTCGAGGCAGACACCTTTTCATGATCGTGCCTATAGTATGGCTATTAACCTCATAATGTCTCATATGCTAATGCATTATACTCATGCAGTTGGTAAGTATCTTCTCAAACCATGATTTTCAAACAACTTGATTGAACTGACAGCTGTTTACAGAAGGCATTAAAACAGAGATAAAACCACTGTGTGGAGCAAACAACTATGAAAGCTTTGAATGCTCTTGTCTGCATACACGTAGAACACCAAACATATACAATTGACACATTATATGCATATATAAACATGATCAATAAGCACCCTATGCGATTAGTTCCATTTCGTAATAATTTGATTCCAGCAATGCACCCAATTCCAAAATTAAGAAAAATCTACATAATAAAATATATACACTTCGGTCGTTTATCAGTCGAACATATTAGTGTAAACAATATTTTATTCTCAATAACAAGTGTGTGCATACATATACAATTTTAATTACAACACATATATTTATTACAAAATGTTAACACGTGTGTCCCAGCATATAAGATATGAGAAAAGGATCTGACTGTAAGCTTTGTAAGCTTATATTTGTCATTTCCCCCATTGGATATTCAATAGTCGAACATATTGTAACTGTTACTTATTATATATGATGACTACTCATGATAAAAACGTCTCAAACGTTCTGCTTTGTAAACACGACCTTGGTACCGACAAAGACAAATACGTGAGTTCCATTTATTTGAAATATCCGCATGTTCTTTTAATTTAAATTAAAATTTGATACGTGCACCTTGCGAGACCAGACCGGCTAAAGTGACCAGAACATTAGCTCATCCAGTAAGCCCGACCACGGCTTACACTCATTAACACTAATCACCTGCCTTTAGCATGTGATCGACAATGAACAACGACTCAGTTGTACTCATACGTTACACTTCAGACAAAAGTTTTGTACAAAACTGCGAAACGTCCAAAACAAATAATCAGGCATACTTTAAGGTTGGATGTGGGTGAACAATCTATATTTTTAAATACTGATGCATATCAGCTGGGATTTCTCTTAAATCTACTAGGTGAATACGCGGGATGAATTCGCAAAAAAATGGGAGTGGCATATTATGGTTGCTATGTCAACGGCGACCATCTTGGATTTTGGTACCATAACTACAAGAAAATCAAAATCTCAGCTGTTAGTTAAGGGCTCAAACTTTTTTAATATCTTCAAAAATGAATATTCTAAGGAATAATAACACTAGATTTGATTATAGACACCATTTAAACACTTTATATCAAAATTTCGCATTCTTTTTTTCAAAATTGCTCTTGAGCAATTATTTAAATTCAAACCAACTTGTATTAACCACATTTATTTGGCACAATGTATTCTAAAATCAAAGTTAATTTGATAGATTGTTCTGTTTTCTAATTATGCAGCTATTTTTCTTTTAGACTTTAAATATTTCATACTGTGTGTACTTGTACATACATGCTTGATGTAAGTAATCACTGTGGCCTGCATAATAAACTAAAGCAATCAATCAATATCTATATTATTTATGCACTACTCACTACATTCATTGCATACATATAACTTGGTGAACATAAACGTTCAGTTTATAACATTAACACAGGTTATTAGGTATACATCGCTTTATTAAATTAAGCTTAATACAATGTACTATTTTCATGATATATTTTTATAAGCAAATAGCACAGGCAATTAGGGATAAGGCCAACCAGCCGAAATGACGTCATTGTGATTTAGAACATTTGTTTCTTCAATAATTCTCTTACAATTCATTAAACAGTATGAAAAGGTATATGTTTTTGTTCTCGGACATTTATGAACAAGGAAAGTTTAAACCATGTATCAAAGGGCGTAATAAGTATTTATCCTTGTCTACACTCCATTTGGATGTGATGAAATTCCATGAAGTGGAATAACACTAATTTCTATCATATTAGGTTATAAGCCTGTGGAGATTTCAAACAGTTGCCTCCTGTTCCAAATTTTGTGGCTGGGGATTATGGTGAATTTTGCTTTACCAGCAAAATGTTCTCAAAGGTCTTTCCACACATATACAGATTATCCCAAGTGAGTAATATTTCAGCATTAATTTCATCTGTGCTAGAATATTTGGTATGTCTTTTAAATAAATCTTTTCTATGAGTGTTCTGGATATTTTTAGATGACCTTTTCAAAAAGGTTTTCCGTCAATTAACATTTCTGGTTTCTGACAAAATAACTTAAAGATTGGATCACCATTACAAGAAGCCTGGAAAGATACAAAAAACCTGGATTAAATGTTAATATAGATCAAATTTATAGTGGTCAATGTTTCCGGGATTATGTTAATTTCTTGTGTAACCCTGGTTTCTTGTAGCAATACTCGGGGTTTCTTTGGGTGCCTTTTGCCCAATGTGGAAGTTGCTTTAAAAGACTATGTTCAATTATTTCAGCAAATAAACTGACAAGTGAGTACCAGACACTGGAGGAATGTAACATTCAACTAATATTGTCAAAAATTCCAATCACACTGATCATATTGGCCAATCTCAGAAAACACAATGAGTGAAGTACACACAATTTGAAATATTTACCCATTTTACTGGAACACATTTATCGCAGATGAACAAATTTCAATGATTATTCCAATGAGCATTGCTACAGACAATTCAAATACATCAAAGCATCATTTTTCGACTGTCATACATGTCGCTATCTTTGTATGAACTAGATATTTGAATGTTTTTTATTTTATTTTGGAATACCATTGATCTACCTATGTTAACCCTTCCATGACTGGAGCTTCTTGAATTTTTTTTTAGAAAACCCTGTCCCAATACATTCTCTTGTATATGCGGGTCTCCCGTAGGGAGCCTCGCATATATAAAAAAAAGAAAGAATACATTTGCCTAACAATATATACTTTGACCTTGTAAGCCAGTGCATCCTCTTATGTATGTGATGCGGCATATGGGAGACTAATATATTTAAGAGAATGCACTGAAACAGGATCTGTATTGGTGCGCAAGCGCAAGCTGTATGGCTCAAAATTGAAGTAAACCTATGTAATATGCGCAGGAGCTTGAGAAGCTTACATGAGAAGTAATTTACAAATCTACTGATAGTGTAACACAGACACGTAACGCAGAAGTGCTATAGTAAAATATATTTGGTCATTTGTGTTTAAAACTTTTTAATCAGCTATCATTATACATCACTGTTTTGAATGAAAATGAGGGGTATACTGGATTGATGGCGCTATTTTGGTTTACCATGACTGCTTTCAAAAGATGGACAAATGTCTGTTTGCTCTTTTCGTTCTACAGTTATACTTGTATATCTGGAAATGTTTGTTTCTATCCATCTGCGCAGTTATCTTAGCCATGGGTTATAAAATCTGAATTAAAATTTTAAATGAACATTAATTTCGCCAGCATCACTGCCTATAAAAGAGGGGCAATGACATTCACATTTTCCATTCTAGAGTTTTCCTTTAATTATCTGGAAATATGGATTTTTTGTCCGTCATCTCAGATATCTCACCCATAGGTTGTCGGATCTGAATGAAATTTGGTATGGAGGTTTGCCATGACTTCTTTCAAAAGAAGGCACATTTTGCCTGAGTTATCGAATTTAGTCTATTTATTCTCAATAAATATCTATAACAGTGTCATGCAAATATTAATTCTATCAGTTTCTTCCATAATACATTGAATATATTAATAAATTTAACCAAATTACAAACTCAAATTATTCAATTCAAATATACATGCTTATCTTATTCCAGGACAAACAAGACTGCTATCCAATTCTCATGCATCAAGGTACCTGTGCCTAAATGTTGGCGCTCCAGTCATACTAACAAGAAATATTACTGACAAGTTATACAATGGGTTTGAAGGGAAGGTTGTTAGTGTGTCAATGGGTGCTGACTCATTTGTCTAAATTCCAAATGGTAAGGATTCCAAAGATTCAATTTGGAATTGTGGACAAAGTTACTAGACAAATATTCTGCAAGTCGTTTGCAATATCCCCTAATTTTTTTCTATGCTCTGACTGTTCACAGGGCTCAGGGCCTGACTCTTCCAGCTGCTGAAACTGACTACATCCTTTTTCGCTCCTGGTCAACTTGGAGTTGCGTTTGGAAGAGTCACATGTAAGGGCAATTTGAGTGATTAGCTATAAACCGGACATCGCCTGTAGAACACATGATCAATCTGTTAGTGATTTCTATTCCCTACAATCTGAAACATTACAGGATGACAAAGGTTGCTGTGTTAATGGACATATTTTGGAAAATATAATAAATTCTTGTCTACTTTCTGTGCCTCATAAAAGGCCTTGCAGAATGTAGTCTGCAAACAACAAGAATGTGAATGGACACCAATTGAGGACCATAGTAGTGTCAGCTGTGACTAGTGTCTTTCTTGGTACCATAATACATGTGGTGGGATTACTGGCAAAGAAGCATTCCACACAAAGGAGACATCTAAGTGGAAATGTAAAACTTGTAAAACTTCGGTACGTGTCAGTAAGGAGAAGGATGATAGTTGAAGAAATATCCTCGGTTTTCTCACAAGGACTTTACATCATTTGCATACACCCATCAACGAGCGGTCTCTGTGTATCTCAAAAATGACGTAACGTAAAGCTTAGTAACATAACTTATCGCAGCACTCAGACGATATGAAAAACTATACTGCAGTTTTCTCAAAGTGACTTTATATCATTTGTATCAACTGTACAAGCAGTCTCTGTGGAACTCAGAGAGATCATATAATGTACGTAACGCTTCGTAACATATGGCTGCACTGAGATGAGTTTTAAAAATATCCTGCGGCTTTCTTATGAGGAATTTATATTATTCGTAACATGTACCGGTAACACTTTCCAACATATCATTACACTGAAACAAGGTGAAGAAACATGATGCATTTTTAACAGGGACTTTGTAAGTTTGTAGGGTCCTCTACTCCTCTGGCTCTGTACTATCTGTAGGGACAGTCTCTGGTATCTCATAAATCACGTAAAGGTTTTAACATATCGCTACATGGAGACGAATGGAAAAAATCTGCTGCGGTTTTCTCACGGAGACTGGGTTCACTGTTTGGGGAATATTTGTAAACAATAATTAAAAATTTCATCACAGTATATAGATAATTTATAAATTGTTGACATGTTGTGGCTTGTGCCCAGAAAATTATAATGTACGGTACCATGGTCCATGCATGGACTTGTGATGGTCTTACAATACCAATACCATAGGAGTTTGATCAATAACTTCCTTTATTAGCAAATTGTGGCCCAGCATTATGACCAAAACATTGCCAATTAGCCTAATTAAGGCAGTTATTGATCAAGTTCCAAGCTCATGCGGTCTTTCAAAAATCATAATGCCTATGACCCGACCATATGGGGTGTGAGAATGTAAATAAATGAAACGAAAAAAGTTGTGTAAGTTTAGCCTTGGATTTCATAACGAAACGTCGAAAATACGACCAAATGTATACTCTGTAAACAGCTTGGAAATGTTTGTTTCATTGGGGAATTGTCTTTATTTGGATGTTTATTTATTATTCTTTTAATGGCTTTCATACCGTTCGTGAAAAAACAATGTGTACTGCGAGTGCGAAGAAAGTAGCGTCCTTAGTTACTATGCAACGGACTACAAACATCATTGCGTGCAAGTACTTTTGGGTCGTATTTGTTGCACTGATAAAATCTCGACCTTTGATAAATTTTTTCAACGGCAATTTACTATAGAGAATGAAGTGGGTGTAATTATATCAAAATTTCGCATTTTTTCTCAAATTTTTCCAGGGGTCAACATATAAGTTATATCAAGGTAAATAAGTTAGTACACTAGAATACACAATTCTGAAGACAAATGTGAAGTTTCAGACATCTACATTGAAAACTCTGAGAATTTGATTTTCCAAGGTTGACGATGCAGTAAATGTATCGCTATTCTGTGAAATCATGGAATAAAGCACTTATATGCAATATTCTTGAGATTTATTTTTAAAAATTCACCAAATATGTGTATTGTAAAGTATAGCTTTCAGGTTAGATTGCTTTATTATGACTTATAGATGACTGGTATGTATTGGGGTTGCCTAGTACACTATTCCCAAAAAGGGGCAAGCAGAATAACAGTATGGTTACTATGGAAACAGCTGCACCAAAGCATGATAACCACAGGAAAATCTTAATCTCAGTTATCAATTGACGAAAATGCACCAAATATCATGCAAGCTTTTCTCAAACTAGTAGGAGTATTCCATGTTGTGAAATAATCAGTTAATAATAATAATAATGAGTGCTATGTTCTAATTTTATTCTGAGTGCCTCTTTTTGTAGGGAATAATATGGTTACTATGGGAACAGCGGTCACCCTGGAGTTTTTCACTAAACCATGATAATCGCTGGAAAATCTTAAAGGTACGGTTGGCCTTGGCGGTGGGTATCCTGTGAAAATATTTCCACCTATCAAAAACCGCCACAAACAGAAAGAACAACAAAATGTATACAGACTTTGTCCGTATACAAATAAGAAATATCGCATAAACAGTATGTTATTGTCATATATTTGACCATTGTTATGTAAACAAAAGCATAAAAAGTTACTTTTCTGGTGTTTGTTTATATTATGATGGTAAACATAAAGAGCGTTCTTTGTGGGTGAATTCCTGATATGGAACGAATAAAGAGCGTTTATGCCATTTGTGTGTGATTAGCCAGCAGTATTGTGCTGTCTTCTGTAACACAATCAGGCTCTTGCTTAGGTAAAATATAGTAAATCTTGCTGTTTACGCGATTGTCATGGTATATATGAACGAAGCTGTATGCGATTTAATGTTTTTCTGTTTACGGTGATTGGAACAAATATGAATATTTTCGACAACTAAGGCCTCACGTGCCTTTAATCTCAGTTATCAATTGGCGAAAACGGACCAAATATTTTGCAAGATTTTCTTACAGGAGTATAGTATGTGTCGAAATAGTCAGTATAAAATAATTAAGATCGGTGTTGTCATTTTAGTCTGCTTTCCCTTTTATGCTGGGAATACCAGTATGGTAACTATAGAAATTGCATACGATTAGCTTGGTAGTTTTGCACCAAATCATAATCACGGAAAAATCTTAATCTCAGTCATCAATTGACAAAAATGCGCCAAATCTTTTGCAAACTTTTGTTACATGAGTATTCTAGGTGCTGATATAATCAGTGATTATGAGTTCTATGTTGTCTTTTTATTCATACATGTATATGTATTACTGCATGCATGTTTGAACTTTCTTTAGAACATCTATTGTATATACTATAATATTAGGACTAGTATATATAAATTTACAACAGAGATCCAAGTGATGGCTATATTTACAATTTGAAGATGCTAAATAAATATTAAGTAACGTGTACATTTAATTTCAACATGTTTGGGGTTTTAATTCCCCCCCCCCCCATGATGCATGGATGTATGGTGCTAACTGAAGATTGAATAACATTGTACTTTCATTTAGTATATATGGTGTATTATATATGTATGTATTGCAGTTATGAAATATAAATTTATGTAAACAATATTGTATTTATTCAAAGCACATTGTTATTTACCAAAATATCAAGAGAGCCTAGGTCAGACAGAACCCTCCACCTTTGTAACACACCCCTTCTGCCCATCGCTCATGTATAAAAGGACAGCTTTTTTATTTTTTGGCTCGACGAAGTCTCTTTATTGAGAATTTAACATATTGTGTTGCCCGCTATAGACGTTTCACTTTAGCTTTATTAGCATATGACAGCTGGTGCACACCTGGAGATATCCCCAGCTCTTCGATGATACCACTAATTACTAACGGTGTCTCATTAAACTCCAGTGTGACCAAAGCAGTCGCTGTCTACTGTTCACAATGACGCAAATTCAGTGGTGCCGTCACTTAAACTACGGTTGTAGTGACACCATGAATCTGGTCCCTTTGGGCAGTATGAGTGATGAGGGTCCTCATCGGTAGAGCACACGTGAAACAGACTGGCATTCACAGCATTTTTCATTTGAACGACATCTGGAGCATTTTATTTTTCAATGCAGAAGCGTAATTACCAGAAAGTTTATCAACAACACTTTTTGTAAGTTTTCCCTTACATCCAGCGAAAATCCATGTGCCTTACTGGTTTTTTTTCATTATGTCGATTGATGTCCACATTCGTTTTGCAACATGGTTTACATAATCTGCTTTTTACCGGTCACACCAAATACCTGATAAACGTCCTTAGTAGCATCAAATGCCTTTGAGTCACCATCTAACACAGTTGAGTAGATAATATTATTCTTCTTTATCGAACGTGAAAATAAACGTTTCGCGATTTCCATGGAATTCGCAGAACCTTCATGATTTTTTCATGTACTTTGTCTCAAGTCCTCAACTTCAGGTCCTGTCTCGCATACATGACAATAATATGATAGGACATCATAATCCAATAGTATTCCAGTTTGTAAATCGTGGCTACTCCAAAATGACTCGAATGTCCACCTTTATGCCATGTCCCATCAAATAAAACACATCCCTCGATCGGATCATTTTCAATTGTACAGCTAGTAACTTCTCTATATACATCTCGCACTATAATTGACGCTTACTTCAGTATGTATTGATCACTGAATGCAACTTTTTAGAGATATTTTTGGAACGATTTATGAAGTGGGCGTCGAATGTTTAGTCCTGTTAAAAATATACAAACTTTAGCATGACCCTTTCCAGTTTTTTGCTGACAGAACTGATCTAACATTCAGTGAACTGAATTTCGACTTGTTAATTAATGTTTATTGACATATTTTTTTCAACAACAGTCACATTTCACTGTCAAAGAAAAAACACTGGAGTCCCTGTCTCTTTCCCTCCACCAAGCTTAGTTTTGTCCCATAACATTCCTTGACAAGACAATAACAGAATTATATATTGGAGACATGATAGATCGATCAGCCGACATCCACTCCCAACATCAATCTTGGCTTCAATAATATCACCCCTAGGCCATCATCAGGATCATAAACAGCGTCAGTGTCCATACATTCTATATTTCGGAAATATGCAAACTTCGTCTCCGATGCCGACGGTTCAGCGTCGTTGGATACGCGTGTACAATTCTCAGAATTTTTCGATTTCTTATGATCGTTGCCGATCGCAGACGTCACTGTGTCCGCACTTCCACACGGCTCATTTGCGTTAAAACCCGTCGATGTTGGCTTCCTTCCACCGCCCATACCTCTTGGTTTAACACCTTTTCTCCTTTTACCAAATTGGCGCATTGTTTTCGCTTGTATAGCAACCATTTTCACATAAATATCGGTAAGAAATGGCGGAAATGTCAATTAATATTTTTACGGGAAGTGACCTCTGCACATGCGCACACCTTGTTATTAATGCTATCAGCCTATCAGATTCACCCTTGTTCTGATCGGATTTCCCCCGGAATTTCATCTACTATTACCGTAGGATGATGACATATATCTATTTCTGGGAAAGGTACTGATTTGACCGGACACTTCGAGAAATTCCCTTCAACATGAGTCTAGTTAGCCAAACATTCGTGCATGGAATAGTAATTGCCATACGGCACGAAAACCGGACATCTCATCAATTTTTCATTGTTCTAGTTGCAGTTTTGTAATAGATAAATTTTGGGTCTGTTATTAAAAGGGCTAAAACAGAATTAAAACACAAATATGTTTTTATTAACGCAATTTATTATAGTTATTAGATCCTGTACAAACTTACCCATCTCAAAATCAAAACAATTATTGGAAAATTAATATTTCACCCGCATCCAACCTTAATAAATAAAATTAGAACCAGAAGGAGGATATTCGTTATATATTATGTTATATATAACGATACTTGATTATTCGAAATAGCAGTGAATTTGATCTTAGATTAATAGCAAGACATTGCAGTCACAAATATATTATAATAAAGTTCAAAATCAGTTAGTTCTTTGTGATACATGTAATACAGAAGTTATTTGGCATTTAACACTTCTGAAAATACACACATTGATGCATTCAAATTATTTGAAACTGATTGAATTTACGTCTATGTTTAGTATCTTCATTTATCCAGACAATGTTAATATCAAATGCTTTATTTAATGTTCATTAGTTCCATTAATTACCAATAACTGGTGAATTATCTCTTGTGGACTCCGGTGGTGTCTGCCAGGTTGGAAAAAAAAACTTTAAATAAATAATGACTCCATTCTCACGTTGATTGTGTTATGCATTACCTGTTATTACAGTATTGCCAGGTCGTGGAAAAAGAACTTGTTCAATTGATTATAATGTTCCAAATAAACCTAACATGTTCTCTAATATATGTCTTAGGAAGACTGTACTTAACTTACATAAATAGAAATTATTGCAACAGAATGGTCCCGGTTCCCTTAAAAGTGAACTCTTTTTCTTCTTTGCATGGAACATTAAAGAACATCCTGTGCTAGTCTCTTCTTAATATTATGCAACTGAAGAGAAATGTATCAGTCAGTTGTCATAGTATAGGCGTTGTTTTGTTCTTATAGTCTAAGCATATGCACAATAACATATCTCTTTTAAAAAGTTGTGATTGCCGATGCTTTACCGAACATAACAGCAGCAAGTGTTGCGGAATGCATCAGAAGCTACATATTGCATTATGGAGTCTATGGCAGCTGGCACCAAGGAGCTGAAGCCAATCGAAAAGTCCCAGCCTTAGGCGGTGGTCGGGATCGACCTTGTTAGGCCTTTGACAGAAAGAAAGAACGCAAATAAGTTTACCTGTACAATAACATGACCTTTTCACAAATTTGTGTTTGTGGAAGATATACGAAACAAAACAGCAGCCAGTGTTGCGGTATGTATTAGGGGCTATATATTACATTATGGTCCACCCAGCAGGATGATATCTTACCCGGGGAGAGTTTGTGAATGAGGTAAGAGTACTATAAATTTTCAAATCCTCTCTTGAATTCCAAAATCTATATAGCAGGATTACAATTAAATATTATCGCAACATATACCAATCTGTGAACTAGTTTGTTTTATAAGGAAACATTGAATAACATTCTGAGTAGTCATTTTTTACCGAGGAATATCATAATCGACAATCAGCTAAATTGGCATAAAACTGACTAATCAATCGTTTGAATGACAATGTAGTACAACTGGGGGAGGTGTTAATAATGTTATGCTCAGCCAGCCTGTTCTTCTGAAAATCATCCGCTTATAAAATAACTAGTTTTGTGTGTAGATAGCCTGCTTCATTTTGATTCGATAATGTGCTGAAAATGAGAGCGTTTTAGTCAAATTAACGACTCACAATGAGGCGATTCTTAGCAGATTATGAGCGGGCAATAACACCTTACGACTTATCAGGTGTACGTCCGTTATCATGTGTTTTCACTGTGGCCTGCGCCATAAAGCGAAATAACGGATATTATCCATTATCTGCTTATTTTAGAATAAATAAGCGTATATACGCGGGGATATGTTGGCTGAGCAGTAAATGAATTCCATTTCAAACATTTCTCCAACAAAATCAAATAATAAAGACTGTATGTTTGTTAAAAACAGCATGTTTGTTGTGGACGCATTAACAACACTAAGTCCAGCAAATGGCCATAACTGTGGAAAAAAAACAGAAAGCACCATAACATATATGTTAACTGATGTGGTTTAATAACTCATATACTAAACTTTGAACAGCATTCATATGAAACAACGTAACTTATGTTGGAAATGGAGAAGGGGACTGAGTGACTGAAATTATCCGAAGGGACCCAAACTCTAAATAGTACTCAGATATCAAGTTATTATCTAGACAACAAATATCCCTGAAAGATGGACACGCTTAGTACATTAGGAAATTCAATACCAAACAAATTCAGAACAGATAAAATGGAAGAAATTATTTATGATCTGATATTTTCTATTCCAATACCTTCCAATTGATGGAAACTACATGCCGCATTACATGCAATCATGCGATACATGTCATGTGGAAAATGGACCAAACTATTAAACAAATGAATTTGATTTCGATCACCGGGCTGTCAGTGGAGGCATGTTTATTTATGACTGAGACCATATACTAGTCTATTATATATTTTTGGAATTTCTGTGTATGTGCTATAGACTCGAAACCTGCTCGACCGATCCGACTCAAATTTGGTATGTAGGCCTATCCCGGGAACAATATGGGCGGGTCCAATTTCACACGCGACCGTGTCCTTAACCACGCTCATATATATAGGCATGTTTCTGGACCGATCGAACAATAGTTTTTTTCTTTCTCCTAATACTTTTCAACGTTGTTCGCTCAGTATTTTTCAACGTTGTCACTTTGAATTATTAGATCAATCTCTCATTGTCAATAGTAGCCCGCACTGCACGAAAACTGGAATTTATGCATTGAATAAATTCCAGATAAATGAGCATAAATCAGAAATTTATGTCAATTTATTCACTGAATAAATTTGTATAAATCCCGAAATTTATTCACTGAATAAATTTGTATAAATCCCGAAATTTATGCACATATATTCACCGATTTATTCATGAATAAACTTCCAAATTTATTCAATGAATAAACCCACCTTTATTCAGCAGGATAAACTCGCATTTATTCGCACGTTTATGCATTCATTTATTGTCTACCTTTTATGCATAAATACAAATTTATTCACTGAATAAAGTTGCATAAATATATGTAGCTACATTTATTCTGGTTATAAACTCAAATTTATACAAGTTATTCACGGAATAAACCTGCATAAATATATGTAGCTACATTTATTCTTATTATAAACTCCAGTTTATGCACATTTATACCCGGTATAAATTTGGATTTGAACATATATATCCATATATACATTTGTGAAATCTACTTTAGGGTGACATTTGGCTTGTAACCAGCATATATGGCGACACTGATGTGTATATCTAACTATACATATACACATGTGTCGCACTGATTCTGGTATCTCCATGTGTAATAATTTGCCAACAAAATGCTGCCCTATTGTTGGTTATACCAGTCACAAATAAAACATGAACTACTTGGACATGGCACTTTGTCTCATAGTTGTATCTTGTCGTCAATTTCCGTAGTCTCTGCAATAAAGAATAAAAATTAAATAATTAAGTGATCGCATCGAAAATAAGTATAAACATTAAAATATAAAAACTAAAATAATAATTTTTGTTTTCTGCTAAAGAGTGATATCACCCTTCAAGGACCACAATTTTACGGGATTCAAACTTCAAAATATTAATTGTGTTAAAATATGGATTTATTGTACAGTGAATTTATATGCGATATGGCAAAGTGTGATATCACCCTTTCATCACCACAATTTTACTCGCTTCAAACTTCAAAACGGGATTACATCATGGACTTACTGTACAATGGAATTATATGTGATATGGCAAAGGGTGATATCACCCTTCCATGACCACAATTTTACGCGATTCTAACTTCAAGACGGGATTACATCATGGATATATTGTACAGTAAATATATAAATGTGATACTGGCAAAGGATGACGTCACCCTTCCATGACCACAATTGCAATTTTACGCGATTCAAACTGCAAAACGGGATTACATCATGGACTTACTGTTCAATAGAAATATGTGATATGGCAAAGGGTGATATCATCACCCTTCCATGATCACAATTTTACCGATTAAAACTTCAAAACGGGATTACGTCATGGATCAATTGAACAATGAATTTATATGTGAAATGGCAGAGTGATATCACCCTTCCATGATCACAATTTTACCGATTATAATTTCAAAACGGGATTACATCAATATATATTGTACAATGAATTTATATGTGAAATGGCAAAGGGTGATATCACCCTTCCAAGATCACAATTTTACGCGATTGAAACTTCAAAACGGGATTACATAATGGATTTATTGTACAATGAATTTATATGTGAAATGGCAAAGGGTGATATCATCCTTCCATGATCACTATTTTACGCGATTCTAACTTCAAAACGGGATTACATCATGGATATATTGTACAATGAATTTATATGTGAAATGGCAAAGGGTGATATCACCCTTCCAAGATCACAATTTTACGCGATAGAAACATCAAAACGGGATTACATAATGGATATATTGTACAATGAATTTATATGTGAAATGGCAAAGGGTGATATCACCCTTCCATGATCACTATTTTACGCGATTCTAACTTCAAAACGGGATTACATCATGGATATATTGAACAATGAATTTATATGTGAAATGGCAAAGGGTGATATCATCACCCTTCCATGATCACAATTTTACCGATTAAAACTTCAAAACGGGATTACGTCATGGATCTATTGAACAATGAATTTATATGTGAAATGGCAAAGGGTGATATCACCCTTCCATGATCACAATTTTACCGATTATAATTTCAAAACGGGATTACATCATCAATATATTGTACAATGAATTTATATGTGAAATGGCAAAGGGTGATATCACCCTTCCAAGATCACAATTTTACGCGATTGAAACTTCAAAACGGGATTACACAATGGATATATTGTACAATGAATTGATATGTGACATGGCAAAGGGTATATCACCCTTCCATGATCACTATTTTATGCGATCCTAACTTCAAAACGGGATTACATCATGGATATATTGTACAATGAATTTATATGTGAAATGGCAAAGGGTGATATCACCCTTCCGTGATCACAATTTTACTGGTTAAAACTTCAAAACGGGATTACATCATGGATATATTGAACAATGAATTTATATGTGAAATGGCAAAGGGTGATATCATCACCCTTCCATGATCACAATTTTACCGATTAAAACTTCAAAACGGGATTACGTCATGGATCTATTGAACAATGAATTTATATGTGAAATGGCAAAGGGTGATATCACCCTTCCATGATCACAATTTTACCGATTATAATTTCAAGACGGGATTACATCAACAATATATTGTACAATGAATTTATATGTGAAATGGCAAAGGGTGATATCACCCTTCCAAGATCACAATTTTACGCGATTGAAACTTCAAAACGGGATTACATAATGGATATATTGTACAATGAATTGATATGTGACATGGCAAAGGGTGATATCACCCTTCCATGATCACTATTTTATGCGATCCTAACTTCAAAACGGGATTACATCATGGATATATTGTACAATGAATTTATATGTGAAATGGCAAAGGGTGATATCACCCTTCCATGATCACAATTTTATGCGATTAAAACTTCAAAACGGGATTACATAATGGATATATTGTACAATGAATTTATATGTGAAATGGCAAAGGGTGAAATCACGCTTCCAATTCCACATTTTACGCGATATAATAGCCTGTTTAGCAAAATATTTAATTGTAATGTACGGCCTTTTATTTGTGATCTGGCTAAGGGTGAAATCACTCTCACAAAACCACATTTTCACGCGATAGAATAACCTTATTCCGACGTCTCTGTATAATAAAAAATTTAAAGTAAATAAGTGATCAAGGCAAGCTATGTCTAAATTTAATGCGAACATATATGTAATCTTTGTTACAATTTCATGAATGATGTGGTATTCAGAATAAATTTTGACATGTGTCGATCACGCTGCGAATTGATGAAAGAATGAATGCATGCATGGCTACATTACTGTCCACAACATTAATCTACCATTGTAACACCTTAGTGTAGACAGAACATGCAAAAACAAACGTATTTGTAAATACATAATCTGTCTAAATAGCGAAAACGAATACTCGCCTGTAATACCCGGAACACATCTGTACATCAGGGCTGTTAACAGCAAAAGAAAGCAACTTGGCCGATAGCTTGTATTATCTGATACAGCAGCTGGTCTCACATATGCATGGAGGCGGTGGATACCATCGCGGAATAATTAAATTATGGGCTAAGATGGTTACAGCCGTAAGCGAAATGATTTGGTATAACTGAATGTCTGCATACAGAGCGGTGTCGACACAATTGTGACGTTTTGAATGTGTGCGGGGTGGTGGGTGTTGTGGTGTGGGCAGGGACAACGCTACAGGGGTAATATGGGGTTGTGACACCCCACAATATTATGCCTGAATTTTCAACATTGTAAATTCGGAGGTCAAAAATCGAAATTTTGGAAATTAAAGTGTTAAAGTGACATCAAATGTTTACCACATTGCTATAAATGTTCTTTGGCGACATAATAGCTCTACTGACCTCTGGCACTGTTCGAAGAAAGGCGATTTTAATATGTATAAATGCATGCATAAATTCAGGGTCCTAAATTTATGCAACATTTATGCGAGATTTAAAAATATAAATGAGAGATTTATATTTTTGTATAAAGGCGAATTTAATATGTATAAATGCATGCATAAATTCAGGGTCCTAAATTTATGCAAAATTTATATTTTATAAATCTCGCTTTTCATGCAGTGCCGGGCGAAGTTGGGCTCGTCAGCTAGTTTTCTTATAAAGTTGTAATCTGAATCATTCCCGGTTATCCAATTAAAATAGTGATCCAATTAAAATAGTTTGGTTCTGCTCGACTCAACAGGATTCCTTCCATTCACGATTCTGCATTGTTGTATGATCAAAACTACAGCGGTATACACAAAATCGTGGAATACACATAATCGGGAATACGGACTGAAACTGTTAACAATTTGAATTTAAATCTGCGAACAATAGAATAGTATTCTCCGTGAAATTGTAAGTGCATCATTCCCGGTTATCGGATTTAAAAATATGAGTTCGTTGAGACTTAAGAATATTCCTTCCGTTCACAATTACACAATTGTTAAATAACAGAACTATCGATTTATTTATAATTTTTGGAAAAACCAAAACAGTCTATAGGTCAACACGATCGACAAACTTTAGGAAAACACCAATTTAATCACCAAAAATCCTGCAATCATGCAGACTGTAACACAGGTTGAACAAATAAAGTGTTCTGAATTATATCATAGATGTTTGACTCGGTCCGTGACCGACCGCTGATAATCAGACTTGAGTGCGGGAGAATTACAAAAGTCCACCTTACTACTTACTAGTAATACTGAGGCCCAATACCAAAAGATAATTCATAGCTCGCCTATCAATATCCCCAATACAATTACATATCGAGGGTCTCATGCAGAAAGAGGGTAACTCAATACTAACAACGGAATATAGCTCCTTTCTGGATGAGACCCTCGATATATATTGTACAACAAGTTATTGCAGTTGTTTAAGAACTAAGGGGAAACAATTAACCAGCAAATGTGACCAATGAATATAATTTTGATAGCCATCTACGGGTAACACGTGGCCCGCTCATGTCGATAACAGGCGGACAGTGTATTGGTTTCAAACAGTACCTGAATGTGTCAATTACACTGTATCTCAACTTGGACAGGGCATAATACCATACATTAGTCAATGGAGCGATAAGAAACATGGAAAGTTCAAATGTTCAAGTGACCGGAGGTCAACCCGAAGAACCATATGAAGTATTAGTAACACATATGTAAATGTCTTAAAATATAGTTGCGGACTGTTTTTTTTAGCTCTACCAATAAATATTTAATTATGGTACTGACTTGTCTGTAACAGTTACTGTTTCTGTCACTTATTAAATACATTGAATTTAAAAGCTCCTTAATGTAATGTTAATAATGTAACTAATACTGATCACTCGCCGTTCGAAATCTCCTCTATTTGTAGTGATCAAATTGTGACATATTGTTTTATCCTGCTGTTAATGATAAGTATGAACCCTGAATGAGATAACTTATTTTAGACATAATTAATGTAATGTTAATAATGTAACTAATACTGATCACTCGCCGTTCGAAATCTCTATTTGTAGTGATCAAATTGTGACATATTGTTTTTATCCTGCTGTTAATGATAAGTATGAACCCTGAATGAGATAACTTATTTTAGACATAATTAATGTAATGTTAATAATGTAACTAATACTGATCACTCGCCGTTCGAAATCTCTATTTGTAGTGATCAAATTGTGACATATTGTTTTTATCCTGCTGTTAATGATAAGTATGAACCCTGAATGAGATAACTTATTTTAGACAAAAACAGGAATCAGAGGTTTGAATTAAAATATATCCTATTTTGAAGTAGTTACGTTTATTTTCTTCAAAGAGCAGAACAAAGAGAACAAAGAGCAGAGCAAAGGCAGAACAAAGTATAGAACAAAGAGCAGAGCACAGAGCAAAATAAACAAAACAAGGAGCAACCCGCATCTACAGAAAAAGGAATAAATGAGAACAAAGGCTAGTATAGAAATGTTAAAGGCACGTGAGGCCTTAGTTGTCGAAAATATTCATATTTGTTCCAATCACCGTAAACAGAAAAACATTAAATCGCATACAGCTTCGTTCATATATACCATGACAATCGCGTAAACAGCAAGATTTACTATATTTTACCTAAGCAAGAGCCTGATTGTGTTACAGAAGACAGCACAATACTGCTGGCTAATCACACACAAATGGCATAAACGCTCTTTATTCGTTCCATATCAGGAATTCACCCACAAAGAACGCTCTTTATGTTTACCATCATAATATAAACAAACACCAGAAAAGTAACTTTTTATGCTTTTGTTTACATAACAATGGTCAAATATATGACAATAACATACTGTTTATGCGATATTTCTTATTTGTATACGGACAAAGTCTGTATACATTTTGTTGTTCTTTCTGTTTGTGGCGGTTTTTGATAGGTGGAAATATTTTCACAGGATACCCACCGCCAAGGCCAACCGTACCTTTAAACAATAGCAAACAAACAAGCCATCAACAGTACTTAACCACGCATTAGCAGTACTTCCTACTAGCTCTTAAAAAAACAATGGTAACTTTACTCTCCGCGGATCATAAGACAACCATCTAAGGTGTGTTAGCCCTACAAAAGCGGATAGTTGCTTGCTCCTAAATGCTCTTCCCATTTTCTATTCTACTCATGTTTTCATAATCAAAATGTTGTTCATCATAAATGAAATAATATTGTTCAAATCACTCTAAAGGCACAACTATTATTTAAAAGTCAAATGTTAAGATAAAAGTTACAAGCTAAAACTATTGAGACGGTTCAAAAGTAGTTTTGACAGTCGAAATAGTAGGCGATCAATGATGCGTTATGAATATTAATTCAGATGACACAAATTGCAAGGACCTACTAATTACTCACCGTTATGTGGTGTGGCTGCGTTGAGTTGGTAACTAAACAATTCCGCTTCTAACGTTGTATAATGTATAAATTCTACGTACCGTCGATATAAAAACGGTCTCCAATCAAGCTGAAGTGAACATCATGTCGAACGAGTGAAAAAAAACAACCGGTTTGCACCAGATATATGCTCATAACCAGAGTTCCAATGAATAATTTTTTTTACACGGGATAAATCATATTGAAATATATATTTCTACCTATATATGAGGCGTTTATATGACAAATATTACTTTTGTGTCTTTCTTAAAAAAAAAATGTTTTATACATTTCTTTAGGATTAAATAATATTGGGGGGGGGGGGTGGGAAGATATTTGTTCTGGGGACCTGTTAGATTCTAGTATCGTCACTACCATTTTTCTCATAACCTCCTTAAACTAAAACGTATCTTTAAAGAAAATGTACTAACCTACTTTTGTGTATATTTAACAATTTTGTCTTTCTTAAAAAACAAATTCATTTTAAAAATGTTTTATACCTTTCTTTAGTATGAAAGTAACATTGGTGGTGGGATAGATTTTTGTTTCGGGGACCTGTTAGATTCTAGTATCGTCACTACCATTTTTCTCATAACCTCCTTAAACTAAAACGTATCTTTAAAGAAAATGTACTAGCCTACTTTTGTGTATATTTAACAATTCTGTCTTTTTTTCGTGTCATGTCTGTTTGAATTTCGTCATCATCACTGTTAAATGTTTCAAGTTTGTACTGTTCACGCCTGTCTCACTGCGGTGAGATACCGGGATGCTGCTATATGCAGCTACTAAACGGGTCACCGCTTCAGCTATGTACCAGTCTTTGACCCGACCATAATTCGAAGGCTAGTTGTCGATCATTTGCTTTTCATATGGCAACACATAAACAAAAACGTAAGAATGGCCACCCGCCAAGATCCACTGATGCTGAGGCCTAAACTTGGTTTTGATCCAAATGCCAAGAGACCTGTATTTGTGATTGATAAAACGCTCCAAAGAATAGTCGACAATTAAAATCTCAAACCGATCAGGACTGGGCCACTCAATGGCTCTCTTCTGGTCGAATTTTCAAGAACAATTAAAGCTGACGCTCTTGTGCAATTGACATCTTCTGCGGAAACACTAGTGTTGGTTACTCCCCACAAGACATTGAACAGTCTACCAGTTATATCGCGTGTTGAGAACATGCTATAAAGGTGATTCTTCTGAGTCAGATATATTTGCTGAGTAAGTACCACAGGGAGTTACAGAAATCAATTTGTGGTCAAAAAGTTCAGTTGAACAGTTATCTACTTACCATCAATCGGTGCGAACATCCACCGACTTTGAAGATTAGATTGGGTGTATGACGATGGATTTAAGTACATATGTTCGAAACCCATTGCGATGTATTGAAGCCAGGGGTATGGCCATGTCCAGGAACATTGTAAAGGTAAAGAAACCATATGTGCACGATGTTCTATTTCTATCATGATCATAAGGATTGTACGAATCTTAAGAAATTTTCAAAATTTCAAGGTTCACATGCTGCAAAGGATCGTTCATGTCCCATATATAGATGGTAAGAAAATAGTTGGTCCTCGACCATCCATTCCACATGTCACATACTCACCAACCGTGTCTACCAAAAAGTGTTTTGATGCCAGCACTCAGACAAAGAGTCAACACAAACTCGTAAGTATATCACTAGATGTAACCACACAAGTTGAGGAGACTGATATCATCCCTGTTCCAGAACCTGTACCTCAGGCTTTGGATACAGCTTCTGTCGATGAGACATTACCTCCGAAACAATCTATGCAACTTTATCCTATTGTTCCAAAAGAAAAATCGCCTGTTGCTTCGAAACAGATCGCCGAGGCCACTCAAACGTTTCGACTCTCAGAGCGGTACATCTTTTAGCTTTCAAAATTTGACCACATGACTGATGAGAATCTGTTAACTCTCAAAGACAAGAAACAGTATTTGTGGATCGAGGCTGTCCCTTGGGTGAAGAATGACATTCTGTCTCACCCACCCGACCATCAGCTTGACGCATTGATAAAGGTTCATGCACGATTCATGAAATATTATAAATACCTTATCACTGCAAAATCTGATTTTTAAAATTACTTTACTTATTTCGATGTGGCGCCTTGATAATTTCGTATTATTTATTTGCTATTATCTATTCTTGTACTACATTTATCTGTTTTATAGTAAGATGGCACACTAGTAAGTTCTTGAATTTATATTCCTGACTTATATTCCTGACTCCAAGTGGAAACATTCCTCTTGGGTGCTTTTATTTTTACATAGCTCACAATTGCATTATTTTAATCTAATTCACTGTCATGATTTATCTGCACGGTTGCTTCGCTCAGATCTTTTTGATGCCCCATTCAGTTATTTGTCGTGATATGGCCTAGCAGCTAAAACGACATTAAATCCTCAATCATATCTCCCCTGTTCTCTAAGGCAGAAAATCACAAGAGGTACTACCAGTAGTTAGAAGATGGAGAGTTAGATCGATGTTATTGACAAAGTACATACAATTAGTAAACAAAACAGAGGTGACAGACTAATAGTTATAACTATTTTGATTGTGTGTATAATATAGAGAATGTTCAGAAGCGCTTTGTCCTGGATTGATACCCAGATCGTACCCAACATATATTACATTGATCATTCACCGACAGTGTAGCTACCGGTTTCTGACGATAGTTCGGAAATGGAAACGGTGCGTTGTTTCAAGGACGAAATCAGAACAAGATTCTGATACAGCGTACCATCCATTGTCAATCAAGAATGATTTAAGAACAAATGGCGAGCCTGCTATCAAATTGCAAATAGAGCCGACATAGTCAAGTTTTCTACGTAGACAGAATATTCAAAAAAGTTGTTTTGTCGAAGACTACGATCTGTTGGCATCGCTTGGTTACAAAACCCAAATACGGCATGTTCTCCCGAAAACCCGCACATTATAAGCTTATAATATAATTTTAGGTCGATAATCTGCTTAGAAACGCCTCGTTTTGAGTCGATAATGAACTGCAAATAAGAGCGTTTTAGTCACATCGAATCATAATGATTTCATAATATGTCCATTAAGTGCGGACAATGACAAAAATAAACCAACTCACGACTTATCATGTGTACGCTCTTTAAAATGTGTTTTCACTATGGCCCGCGCCATAAAACGGAATAACGGATTTCAGAACCAATAATACAACATGAACCTGTTTGCATATTATAGGTCGATTATGTGCGTATTTGCGAGAGGATTTGTTGAAAAATACTAAAGTGTCAAAGACACTGCTGATCAACTTAGATAGGATCATACATTACAATAAATGGGGCGATATGAGATGCAGAATGCTGAAGTGTATAAGTAATACCAGAGGGCAACCGTATGAAGAGCCATATGGAGTTTCGGATCAATTTGATAGAATTGATGGCTGTAAGGCATTCCGAACTATTTAGTGATGCAATTAATACTATTTAGTGATGCAATTAATAAAATCCAAGATGGGTAACATCAGCCATGTATTTGATCGAATATCATCAGATTCGATAGTTCACATCTGGAAGTGGTCCTGAACTTGCCTGCAATTTTTCAAAACATTTCTCGAATGTGGACTGCAGTGTGTGCCGATAAAATCAAATGTGAAATTTAAGATGGCCGTAAACAACTTCGTAAAGTTGAGCTAACACGTCTGGATCAGAACGGATGCAGTGTCGATATTATTCAACAATGTTGTTTATTACCAGGTGCAACGATCAGCACGAGACAGTGTGTATCCGGATGCTGTATTCGTATTCAGTCAGTCAGAGGTTGGCAATAGACTTAAAGTAATACTCGGTTGAATTTCAAATAATAATAAATGCAATAATTATCAAAATACAACTTAGTGTCACAATTAACTAACTGAATGACTAACTGGCATGAAATTAAAGGCCCATTTAATTTGTGACAACTATTATTTTTTTTATAGTGCCTTGATATACGGTTTTAATAACAATATATGACATAAAATATGATTAAAATACTATAAATTCATCATCAGTTGGAACGTATGTGTCTCATGTGCCCATAGAGTAATCGAGAATAGCTGAAATCATAGAAACTGTTCCCCTGTATCGCTCACAGAATGCCTTAATCAGACTAAGATATAGTTATTCCCCTTCCATTGAAAATTAGACTTTGCAGTACAATGCAGATGAAGCTTGAGTACAGAAAAGACATCGGTACCTCAACAAAAACATGTTCACAGTTTATTACACCGGGTAAGTTGATAATACAATGCTTTGGAGCTTCCTCTTTCAAATGGTAAGTAATATGGCATATATTTTATATAATGTGATCTGGGGGTTCTAAAATTAAATGGGCCTTTATGACAAGTTGACAACTTGGCATGCTACTTACCACCGGGACGTGACCCACCCCTACAACTTTTGTCAAGATTTTCTACAGTTGGTAAAATTATACTCGATATATCAGTTGGACATTTAATTTAAACCAAAATTTGAAATTCTTCACTACTTTAATAACCCAAAAAGAATTTAGCGTGGCATTTAAATTTGCTGTTTTAAATAACGACTAAATGCTGAATATCTACACTGCCCTACTTGTGGCCAAATATTACAACTGATATGGTATTAAACCATGTGGGGGGGGGGGTCACGTCCCTGTGGCAATAGCACGCCAAGTTGTCATATGTTAAAATATTCATATTTTCCCCAATTGTTTAACATACCCTTTTTATTTAAACTTTATTAACATATTATCGTATGTACATAATCTTAACAATTCAGCTATGCTTATCTTACCCATAGCCATCCTGGTTTGCTTCCCGCTCAGTTTACACTCTGCAGTATCGTACATATGTACGACTAGCATGCAAGTAGCGAGTTAGCTTACTCGACGTAATCTGTTGTCAGTTTGTTCATTACAACATTTTTTTCTTCAGATTTTGTGCTTTAGTGATTGAAAACTAGCACTTAGTGTTGATTTTCGCACTGGACATGTGAAATGATTACTTTGCCCGTCTATTTGTGGAAATTTATCGGTAAACGGAAAGTATTTCTGATAAGGGCATTTTAAAGGCACGGGTGGCGTTCGTTGCAGAAATATTCACATTCGTTCAAATCGCCACCAACAGCGGGGGGGGTCGGAAAAAAATTCCAGGCACGTATGATCATTTTAATTTTTTCCGGCCTCAGGGACCCACCCAATTTCTTCCATTTCCGGCCTTTTTTCCAAGCAATTTTGGACACCCACCCTTTTTTTTCCGTTTCAGGAATTTTTTTCCGGTCAGTTTTGGACACCCACCCCCCCTAAATTTGAGAAAATTATCAATTGACCAACCAAATAGCTGATTATCCGTGATTATAAAGGATTATCCTGCATTATCATAGTTTATTGCGCGAGATTTTAATAGAACAGTACATTGTGAAGATAACGATACTATTTGAATTTATCATATAAGTGTCATTAATAAAAAAATGTGTCAACATAATCACATTTAAATTCTAGGGATAGGCAGAGTGCCAAAGTTTTTATTAACATTCAGTTTCATAATATATAGTCACATGATCTAGTCACATAATCACATTTGAGTATTCTACAGACTACATGGTACAACACATTTCAGATTATTTGATATTTTGATATTTGCTATGTGATATATTGCTTGAATCAAATTGTTTATCAAAACATGTGGAAATACAACTGTTCATCCCAATTTGAAGAATAATGCTAATACCAAACATAACCATGATATACCCGCATGACTCTTCTTGTGGCATCTCAGAAACCAGAACTGAGGAAACATGTTATAGCGTGTAATGGCAGGCTGGTATCCTCTGCCTGAAGTAATAGGCCTCGTAATAATTGGGATAACATATGGATGGATAGCCCAATCTCACTTCTTTTTTGCTCACGATATCAGTGACGATAAAATCTTTGTTACTGCGATTAACATTGCAAGCTGATCAACATTAACTTTGAAAACAATTTGAAATTGTTCAAGCTGGCCCGGCTGGCCTTCAATATATATGTTAAGATTTTATGTTTTACATTGTCAAAAGTCTATTTTATTCCATTATTTATTATATCTTTATTTCCATGGCACATATGGTCAAGTGTGCTTTCATTTTATTGCTTATTTTCAGCTGAGTTCTGCATAGTTATTCTTATTTTGTTGTATCAGTAGATGGAATCCTGATTAAATTTTATTTTTCCAATAGCGCAGTTTCTTGTTCTGTCAAGTTGAATTTGGGTTATTGTTGGCCATTGTGCAACTGATCCAACTTCTGATAACCTCTATATATAGTATAGCATTGCTATTAACTGTATATGACCTGTTTCTGTACAAAACACATCAAAATAAGACTCAATAGCAGAAATGGAGAAAAAATTTGGCACATGGAAATAACTGCTTTTCGGACCCGAGAGACACCCACCCACCCCATCATACGTGCCTGGAATTTTTTTTCGACCCCCCCCCCCCCTGCCAACAGAAGGAATATTAAAATATGTATAATTTTGTCCATATGCCAAACATCAGCGCGTAAATAGTATATTGCCGTCAGGTCGTACGAGGTAGATTAACTTTCTCAGTGATGCTCTCTAGAAGATGACACTTGATGGGTGGATTATGGTGTCACCTTGTGCCCAGTGTTGTTACCAGTGTGTGTGTGCCATCCTGTGGCCACTGGACCATAAGGGATTATTTCATGATTGTTGACCTATTTAGTGGTTACAGGGTGGTCTGCTAAATTGAAGCTTAAGAACTTATTTTATCAACTCACCACTGTCAATGGTTAACCAATTGCTGCCAGCACTCAGATAGCCATCTCGGGGAAGTAATTCTAGCATTTGTTAACTGGTTCTATGTATTTTTTTCCAAGAACACTTGGTAAATATGAATATATTTTTATTGTTCATCATTCTTCACAGTATTCAGTACCGGTACACATTTCCATATCTTTTTCTTAGAAATTTATTTTGTTTTTGTTGGATTTTGGTTCGAAAAAAATATTTTTCAAAACCTCTATAAAGTTCACATTTTGTATTTCTAAGATAATCCACCATGAATTATACTGTTAAAATTCTGCCTCCATGGGTTTGGTTGCTGTGATTACTAATAAAAGTGAGCACAACTAATTATTTTGACAATCAAATTTGGGTTTAAATGGGTTAGCAAAGTCCTTAAGCTTTACACTATATTTATGGCAGGGTATCGGTTTGGCATAATTTGATTTGCCGATCAAATAAAAAAAAAATTGAGAATTATCATGCATGGATACATTGAATTGTTCGCATTTCTGAATTACTGTACTTGCAGAAATTATCACCAATAACCAAGTATATCAATTACTAGTTGGGGTACCCGGCGTTGCTCGGGTAGCAAAGATTGGAAACAAATTGAAGTGTTTTGACATACATTTACGCAATTTCAAATATCTTCTCTGCACAGTGGATTGGCGGTCTTCCCTTCTGCTGCGCGAATGATGACCAGGTTGACTGTTGATCGATTCCTGCTAAAGTATGGATGAAGATCGTTCTAGTCGCTTTTGCTATTCCATGCTGGGTGTGACGTTGAGTGCGGCTTCTGTGTAGACCAACGATAAAGAGCGTTTACTATTCATGTGTTCCTGATATGGTATTAATAAAGAGCGTTATGTTCTCTTGTGTGCGCAACATGTTAACCACATTCCGCGCTGACTTTCAGCGCTGGTCTTTTAAGACATATGAGGTAAAAGGGACCTTTCTGATAATGCTCACCGAGTTAAATTACCCAAATAGACACATATTCAGCTATGATGGTCCTGCCGTTTGATCGCCTATAAGCGGATAGACAAACGAAGATATTTTGAAAATCCACATTGTTCTTGTCTTAATTTCCTGAATTGTCTTGATTTGAAAACCCTGTTTCTGTTCAAGAGAATTCATCGTAACATCAACGTCATAACGTCGCGACGTAGAAGGCAGGAACGGAAATTGCTCCGTGAAATTTCTGTCTTCGGAAAATCAATGTCCGTGATTTTTAACTAAATATTTCGGCGGGTCATCGGAGCCTTATCGGAGAGGAAAGATAGGATAAGATGGATACAAACGAGGAATGCTTAAATTATGCTTTATGGTGACGGACGAGCGGGATTACAAACTTGATGTGCAGAAAGTGGAAAAAAGAAGAATAACGGTATGAAGGACGAATATGAGAAAATCGAAGTAAAAAACAGAGGTAAATGTATTACTATTGAACTAGACACTATGAAATTCGAATGTTACCGGAAAGGTGTTAGGGGAGACCCGGGCAAAGTGGATCACGTAAGGTTTTCTTGTACACAATGCAACCGGCAATCAGAAATATTAGCACTGTCCGTTTCTAACCATGATGGCATAACATTTGACGTAGGATGCATTCAGATGCATCTATTGGTTTGGTTGCTATGGTGATTTTTTATTTTGATCCGCTTTGCCCGGCCGTCGGGCAAATCGGATCACCACATCGGGCAAAGCGGATCAGCAAACGAATCCTTCTGAAAATGCAATGCTACTCAACTAATCGTATACTTTTCAGTTTTATTTATGACAATTATACATATTTATTGCAAATAATTAAAATCGCGTTTTTTCAAACGTTCAAATTTTTCAATTATGGACATGCTCCGACAAGGCACGAGTTTTGTCGACCCATCTTAATAAAATTGTCCAAATTCACTTAATCTACGCATGTGTACCGGAAGTTAGTCATATTATGAATGATCCGCTTTACCCGATCCGCTTTGCCCACAGCACATCTTTTTACAGTCCGGTTCATTACGCGGGTGTCCTATCGAATATAGCAAATTGACATATTGTCTTATTCCACACATGTATTGCCTAAGACACCGACAACATTTATTTGGGTAGATGGGTATGTGATCATCGACCTGCGCAATAGATATGCGCAAACGCACAATAACGAAAAATTTCTACTGGGCTACAAAATTTTACTATACCTTGTTCTCTGTGGAAATGTATAAAAACTAACCCAACACGAAATGACTTTATTCTAAAATACGAATAGACCAGGAATAATTTGATAGTATTGAAATAATAAAGGTGATCGGCTTTGCCCGGGCGATCCGCTTTGCCCGGGTCTCCCCTACTGCTAAATATTGGGACAGCCGGAAATTAATGGAAAAATCTGGAGATGTATGGTGATGTGTTAGCGATACTGGTGGTAAGAATATTGTGGAGGACATTGTCAATGTACCAACGAAAACAAAATCGAGATGAGTGACAATTCATTTAATTAGGACCCAAAACAAAATTATGCTACAGGGTACAAAGGCCAATATTTCATGGTGGATTCAAAATGTTCTTCCAGCAGTTTATGAGACTGGATTCGGCTCTGTAGTTATACCTGGAACATTCAAGGATATAAATGATGCCATTGATTGGGAGAAAGCGGAAGAAACTGTGAATAAGGATCCCAGCGGTGCAGATGGAGAGGAAGAGATCACTGACGATAAAGCTATATCTGGACACGACGAGAGCGTGGTGCAGTGTGATGAGGTGAATAAGAAAGAGGTGTTATTTGTGACTCCTTGGAGGAAGCGTGGTGTGTCCACAACTCGAAAGGCAAATTCTGTCAACCGCATCTATCAAACGGTCAGTGGATGAGATGCAGCTCATGGTTGAGGAAACTAAACTGGAACAAAATGAAATGAATGACTATCTCCACGAAGCAATCGCGGATATTTCACGGGAACTGAAAGAGGATATGGACAAAAAGACATACGGAATAGTTTCGAAATTAAAACAGTTGGAGGATAAAATCGCAAAGTTAGAAAAAGAATGCAAGGAACTGAAGCGACACAATGGTCGACTTGCTAATCAGGCTTCTTCGTTGAAGAAGTCTATAAAAGGACATGAATGTCCGGTCGCTGATATTGAAGAAACTGCTACTCCAAATTCGAAACCAGGAAATGTGAAATCTAAGGAATGCAAAGAAATCACACCTGGCGATTGTGATTCAGAGGAACAGATTCCTGACGACAGCGTGGTCGTCTCAAATAAATTCGACGCCTTATCATTTATAAATGAAAGCTTGCAGTCGATTCAAGGAGAGTGGGACATTGATTATTCTGATGCGAAGCATGAAAATGGGACACCGGAATCAGACAATTACAGCCACCAGAAATTTACTAAAACGTCTTCACTCCAAACACCAATTCATCTCATCCTTGGTGATTCTGTTTTAAGAAAGCTCGATCCAAATAGGATGACGTTAGTAGGTGAGCGTGTGGAGATAGTGTTCCAACCAGGTCAGAGGATTGCCGGCTTAATGAGATGGCTGGACGATGACAATACTGTAAAGTTCAATACTGTACATAAAGTTACTGTACATATTGGCATCGGTATGGTATTCAGACGTCGAGAGAGGAAATTTCGGACTTGACAGGGAAACTTCGAGAAAAATTACTTGCAGCAAAGATAAGTTATTCTTCAATTCTCCCTACGCTGCATTCGAACCGCATCAATGAATTGGTTCTTGAAACAAATGACCTTATTAATTGCCTTTATGGGTTTCGGAAACAAGAAGAACAAGGTGTTTGTATATAATAAAGTATAATGTAGCCTATATAGTATTCCACAATGGTGCTGACAGTCGTTAAAAGTACAATTTTGTTTTTTGTGTATTTTCTTTGATATGCAATATTAAAACATATAATTTACAATTTAACAGCCAAATTCTGTTGTAGATAAAACAATTCAAATAAGACAATTCAAATTAATTGCTTCAACATTCAAAAATATTTCAAAATCAAATCGACGATCATATATGAGTCAAATCACAATGTGAGATATCAAATAAACACAAACAAGTAACTTATGGCACAAAAAATATCAAATTAAAGGCCACCAAACCAGCGGTCCAAACCGGAGGCAAAGATTCAGTCTATGTACTAGTATACTAAATAGATAAAGGAATGAGTTAAACGGGTTACACACTATACTACATACCGGTAGTACGTCTTAATATTTAAAACAAAGGCTTCGAAACACGAATTACATGAAGGTACATGTGTGTACTAAATTAGTCCATGAAATGAAGGAACACCGAGTTAAAAGTATGTGTTGTTCGCCAGTACATGTATATTTGAGTTTCCCCATGAGGGGGGAGCCTCTATTAACAAGAGGGTGTATCGGTACCTGAATAAAAAGAATTGTACCAATGAAACTAAAAAATGATGTGCCAGTAACCCAGCAGAAATGTTTTCAGTTGAATTCTTGACAAAATATTACTTGAATGGAATAAATTTCCTTTAACTAAGAAGTACATGAATAATTACACACCGGTATTAGTACCACATTATTTGGACCGTACATGATACACGACAATACATCTATTTCAGTCCAAATTTACATGATGGGTAGTATGCCAACAGTCCAAATTGTAACATCAAGCAATATTAACATCAAGCAATCTTTAAAATGTTTGCATAATGGAACAAATATAAAGTTATAAGAACACAAAATTCAAATCTCAATGAATTTCCATTGTAATGAATTCCCATTGTTTTACATTTTTTATCAATTAAAACAACTTAAAGATGGATTATCAATACTCTAAAGTTCCACATCTACGATAAAAACTGTAGGAGTCGATTACACCAAGAAGGTACCCTCATACAGAAAATTATAAAAAATGTTGAATTTTTTAAAGTCGAAAAGGGTTAATAACTCTGTCAAAACATATTTTTTTTTTTCGTCATCTATATACATTTGGCACAACTTCAATATATGGGCAACAATATTCTGAAGTTTCAAATCTCTGGGATGAAAACTGTAGGAGTTGATTACACCATGAAGGTACCCTCATACTGAAAATTATAAAAAATGTTGAAATTTTCTAAGTCGAAAAGGGTTAAAGGCACGTGAGGCCTTAGTTGTCGAAAATATTCATATTTGTTCCAATCACCGTAAACAGAAAAACATTAAATCGCATACAGCTTCGTTCATATATACCATGACAATCGCGTAAACAGCAAGATTTACTATATTTTACCTAAGCAAGAGCCTGATTGTGTTACAGAAGACAGCACAATACTGCTGGCTAATCACACACAAATGGCATAAACGCTCTTTATTCGTTCCATATCAGGAATTCACCCACAAAGAACGCTCTTTATGTTTACCATCATAATATAAACAAACACCAGAAAAGTAACTTTTTATGCTTTTGTTTACATAACAATGGTCAAATATATGACAATAACATACTGTTTATGCGATATTTCTTATTTGTATACGGACAAAGTCTGTATACATTTTGTTGTTCTTTCTGTTTGTGGCGGTTTTTGATAGGTGGAAATATTTTCACAGGATACCCACCGCCAAGGCCAACCGTACCTTTAATAACTCTGTCAAAAAAAAAAAAAATGTCATCTATATACATGTTGCACAACTTCAATATATGGGCAACAATATTCTGAAGTTTCAAATCTCTGGGATGAAATCTGTAGGAGGAGATGATTACATCATGAAGGTACTCAAAAGTGTGACAGACGGACGGACAGAGCCCGTTTCTTAGTCCCCCTTTTATTTCAAAATGTCGGGGGACAAAAATTTACATGTAATATAGTATGCAAATTAGTATTAATAGTACATTATTCTTAATTGAAACATTGACAATTTGTTTAATTGTTTATGCCTAATGACATAAATTATAAGCAATTAAACACTGCCCATCATAAAACACGGTCTATCATAGAACAGGGTTGGAGCGATTACATGACAATGTAATCGATTACGATTACAATTACTTTTGATTTACATGATTACGATTACTGATTACATTTTTTCCAATGTAATCGATTACGATTACAATTACTTTAGTAAATGTAATCGATTACTTTTTGATTACATCTGATTACAATTGTTAGTTTCCAACCATTTTGATCGCATAGGAATAAATAATGAAATAATTAAAATTAACATATCAAATTTGATTGAATAAAGACATCACTGCATAACATGGAAACAAGAAACGACTGAAACAATAGAAAGAAGCAACCAATAAACATATAAACATTTTTACATTTACATGTATTGGAAAGGTTTCATCATGAAGTTATGCACCAACATATTGGGAATACATTATGTGTTATGTGTATTTATTTATGTAAATATATTTTTAATTTTCTTACATGCATTAAAACTAACGCATACTATTTATGAAAATATCACCAGAATCAATTATAAATTATTTGCATGTTCTGTTAGATTCAATACTCAACACAATTAAGATAACACTAAGATTTATTTGATGATCATCCTTTATACATGTACATGTATACCTGTACTGAAATATATTGTATATTATACCCATATATATCTGTAATGTCTAAATTTGACGATCAGAATAAACTAATTGAATTGAATTTGTTAATCCTGATGAGGATTAAATGAGGCTTTACTCCATGAGTGCAGTAAATGACAAACCAGCTAATTAGGTCTACCGATGTACATCACACCTGCTTTGTTCAGTTAATTAGCCCTATTGTACCAGTGTGACTCTACAGCCATTGTCTGCAGTAGTCAATTTAATCCTAATTTAAGTCGGCTAGCCTATTTATTTATATTAGAACATTTCATTGTCTGTATCACAAGTTTATTGCCATCCATGCTGTATTCAACAATTGTGTGTTGTTATCTGTGTCCACTGCCAGAATGCACATACACACTGTACCACTAACATAACACACAAGAAAATTGTACTAACTTTCTAACATGTTGTTTGTATCTTTGCACACTCCACAGTACCACATTATGAGCCTATGAATATCCAATAGCCAATCATATGGATATTTTAGTAAAAGTAATCAAAAAGTAATCAAAATGTAATCATGATTACAGGTACATTTGAAAGTAATCGATTACGATTACGATTACTTGTAATCAAGAAATGTCATGATTACTGATTACAGACGATTACTCCAAATTGTGTAATCAATTACTTTGATTATGATTACTGATTACGATTACCCCAACCCTGTCATAGAACACGAACTGGTTTCAACTTCCACAGAAATGAAATCTAATTTAATTTCCATTGTTGCACATATTGTTGACAAATAAAACCATTTAATGTTCCTATTATACATGCACTCAAAGTCCATGAAATGTTGAAATCGTGACTCAAAAATTGCACGATTGTAAAAATACTTTACATGTAAGTTACCTGTAGGATGTACAAGAAAATGGAAAGTAGTATTAATTTTGATACATACGTGCATGTAACAAAATTTAACATGTAAGGCAGTATGCCAATGGTCCAAATAGGAACTTCAAATTCAAACTATCTTTCAACTGTTTGCATAGTGGTACAAACATAAGAACACGAAGTCACGAACAAGTTGTAACTTAAACAAAATTCAAATCTCAATTAATTTCATTGTTTCACATATTATTGACAATTAAAACAATTTAGTGTTGCTAAATATACATGTACTCAAATAGTCCATGAAAAGATTCAAATGAAGAAAAATTATAATTTACATTGATGCACTATGCAATACTTTAGTAGATAAATAATAGCTTCTATAAGTGAGAGACACCTATTAATACATGTAGGCGACTTATGGGGTGCACCAGTAGATCATAGGAATACCGGTAGTACCAATGAAACTATAAATTAATGAGACACAGAAATTTTGTTGAATTTTTTTATTTAAAATTACACGATTGTAAAGTACTGGTACATGTAAGTCTGGAAGTACATGAAAACCCGTATTATATTATAGTATTATAGCACAGTAAAGATTCTACGTGTTGGGCAGTGTGCCAACATTAGTCATAATTAGAACACCAAACAATAGTCGAAATGTGTATGCCTAATAGCTGATAAAACAATATCATATAAACACAAAAAGTTTGAACTACGAAAAGCTTCAATCTCAATCAAATTTCTATTCTTGATTCATGTATACTTTTTAATTAATTTAATTTTAATTCAATTAACTTAATCTTGCAATTCAAGGTTGTTAACACATGGATAAGATTGCAAATCATAAATAAATTTCCAAACGGTCAGTTATAACATGTACGTGTAGGTATGTGTCACTGAAATATAAGTATTTCTGTCTGGTAATGTCAAACCTGAAGACAAATGATGGTTGAAATACGGAAGAATTGTGAGTACACTGAACACACCTGTGTAAGACTGTATAGCACATGTACTCATCAACCAAACAATATATCAACAATCTGCATGTATACAGGTATTTAAAGTCAGGTTTGTAAATAATTAAGAACTGTTAGTTTTTATAATGACATCATGATTAGGACAAACATTTGAACTCTCCGGATGTGATCGTACAACTTTGTCTTGAAGCCAACATGTTGCACAAATATGATGAACAGTCCTTTGAATTCCATTTACAAAGCAAGGGTGTGGCTGTTTGAAACGACATATGTTTGACTGATATCTGGTACAGAACCAAACATTCTCTGTTCTGTCTGCTTTCTGTTTGTACTGTGCTGTATTTGTCTTCGTTCTCCCGGAATGTCTTAGTTCACGAAATTTCTTGTGCGTAACAGTCTCATTATTGGTAAGTACTTTTGGAAACTCCCCCTCATTTTCTTCTTCATAATCCACTGGCTGCTGAACAAAAGTTTTTGGCGTCTGCGTATATGAACTGATTGAGTGAACTATGTTCTCCAAGTGAATGGTGGGTTTCTTGGAATTTTCGGAATATGAAATACCGGTATTAGTTTTAAAGTTGCCGTCAAGAGTTGGTGCTTCACTCAAGTTATGCAACTTATGGACTGCTTTCAAAGTTCTGGAATTGTTCTTTTGCAATATCGGTTTCTTCAGAGTGTTTTTATCATCATGCCCGCTACATCATGTATAGTTGAATTTAAACTTAAACTACAACATTTAGCAGTGATTTCCTTTAGTTCTTCTTTTGTTGTTATTATTTGGCTTAGTAAAGTCATATACCATTGTTTCGTAGCATTCAATACTTGTTCAACCTTCACTAGTTCCAATTCTAAATTCTTGATTTTTTCGTCGGATTCAAAGTTCACACTGAACTGTTCCCCGCACAGACTACCGTAATCTGAGTCTAGTTCGCAATCCATGGTTGATGCTAGATGATAGCAGTTGTCTTCGTTGTATCAATGCAGTTGTTGTGTATCAATAATTGTTTTAAAACAAAACAGAAAATAAATTTAAAATGTATGATTCGCCAGCACCACGGTGAAAACTCGAATGAAGCGGACCTCCACCCTATGCAATTATTTGATTTTGCTAAAATCTGCGCCGTGAGGTGTGTCAAAATAATGGGTGTAATTTTATTGACAACTCGCCTGGATTTGTGAATTTGAACACATCTGAGATCTACAGAGACCTGTATTTGGACAATTGGCACCCTAGTTATTCGGGAGTCAGGGTCTTAGCTAAGAACATTAAATATACGAAGAATACTCCACAACCAGGACAATTTCAAAGTAAATTCCAACAAATTCGTGATAATAGATGGTACAACCGAGAGAACTTCTCACAGAATCAGTACAGTGGGAGAGTTATATAGGACCAGAGATTTGGAGCAGCTTACGCCGGTCCGTTTAAGCCGCGACGCCCAAGCGTTTCAAATCCCAATGTGACACAGAATAAGAGTGCACGTACTGACTCTTCTCTGAGAGATGACTTGAGGGTATTCACCAGTCAACTTATGAAATTTTCAGAAGCAATCAGTAGAACAGTCAATGCTTAGAAATTGGGATACAATTTAGTTCATATTCATGTGTATATATGTTATTTAATGTATGTCATATATGTTAATGTTGAAATCACACGAACAATTTAACAGGTCTATTGTAAATTCACGAAAAGGAAAAATGTATATTAACTATAGATTTGAGTATTGAAAGACTTATATTTATATAATACTTATATTTATAGAACTTGTTTTTACTAACATTGAAGAGTATATCGCTAGTTTGGAGCTTAATCAGATAGTTATTATGGGGGTGATTTCAACGCACGCACAGGTGAACGACCGGACTATGTTGCGCAGGACGATGATTCTCATGTCACACTTTCTGAAACTATATTTTAGATACAGTTAGAGATAGGTTGAGCTTAGAAAAAAAATTGTAACGGTTTTGGAAAGCAGCTCCTGTCGATGTGCCAATCGGCCGAAGCGAATATTGAATGGAAGGAAATTTGGTGATTTGCTTGGAAATTTCACGAGTTGCCATTAAAATGGAACTGGCGTCGTTGATTACATACTTATTAAAGAGCGCTATTTGTCTGATATAAGCTATCTTTGTGTCAAATCACCAACAGAATATTCAGATCATTGCCAGCTGGCAATGCACATACAATTCAGTAACAATTGTCCGACTAAAAAGCGACTAAAATATTAGTATAACGTGTATTCAACACAGACGAAATGGTACAAAGAAAGTAGCGAAAGAGCAAATCAAGCTGTTTTTCAACCACACGTGCGAAGTAAACTTATGAAGTTCCAAATGTCTTTATACGGGCTAGATCCCACAGATACGGAAATGGCGATTCGAGATTTAAATGAAATACTCCAGTTAATAAATAATGCATCAACAAAAGTATTTTCCCTTAATAAACATAGGGGCGATTCTTTGAAAATGTGACATAAATTGAAAAAAATTAAACTCTGCCTCTTATATGATTTAAGTTATGAGATATCCAAATTTAATAATCTGAAAATTTTGTCATTGTAACTAATTCCGTTGTATTAAAAAAAATTGTTGATGACATGGTATAATTTTGTATAGTAATTCTCTGTTTTTTTTTACTTTAATTTCAAATAATCAGAACTTGTCAGTTGTCCACTATTCATATATGTTATCCTACAAGTATGTTACCAATATACCCCATCTAAGAGTTTTAAAAAACATTACATCAAAATTATCGATCAGTTCCTGTTTCAGGCGCATGATTTTTCCACCCCACCCCCAATGTCCCGTACAACACTTTTATGAACAAAAGTTAACATTGTTTTCAAACAACAGATCAACATTCCATACGAGATCAAATCCTCTTACCACATAAGGTGCAAACCATAGTATTAAGAGCATTTTCCATTATACTGGCATTATTATAAGATTATTATACATTTAAAAATGTCCCGTACAACACTATCTATGGTGTTGTACGGGACATGTCCCGTACAACACCAGGAAAAATCAATCGTTCCATTTACAAAAATGTCAATTTTCAAATACTAACAATTGCACCTCACATTATGTACACTTGTTTTTAAAATAACAATGGCAAGTAGTTTGTAATTATTTGTATTTAATACAACTGACCAAGGCACTACTGGGTTAATATCCATGTGGTCCAACTATAATAGTATACCACATGTCAAATTTGGTATGGTAATAGATATCTGTACACATTGGGCGATCATATAATAGTGGATATCAATTCATGCATTAGAAAATAATGCATATTAAATTAACCACCATGGCACTTCAATGGTTAACTAGCTTGCTGACTGAACTGAATGACAGTGTAGCAATATATTTTGAATGAAATTAACCCCTACATTTTCAGCCTTGATGTTTATCACCCAAAATAAGGTTATTTTGACAAAATGTCAACTCCAGGGTGGAAAAATAAGTTCTGTATCATTGTGTCAAATCTGTGTAATACAATAGGAGTAGACAGTTCACTTTTAAGTGAAAACTGGCGTATGAAAGTACCAGCCATAGCATTGCAATGGTTAACTGACATGTAGTGATAAATAACTGTGTAGCAATTATGCATGGCAAACTTGACTGAAATTGGGAATTTGAATTCATTTGGAGTTCTGGCCTACTTTGAGTAAGGTGGCATTTGATCTGAAGAAGTAACTTGATTCAGGATTTATTATGGATAGTTCTCCGACAAAAAAGAAACGGTTGAGTAATTCCGAGAAGTGTAGAAGACACAGAGAGAAGCTTAGACAGAAAGATCCTGATTTTCTAAAAAAAAGGAAAGAGAAAGAATTGCGAGTGTTAGAATAAAACAGATGTTGGTTATGGATGAAGAAGAGAAACATTTGAAGAGAAAGCAGGAGACCAGACGTAAATACATATATAGGAAAATTAAGGAGCAGCCTTCGACATCAGTTGAAAATGAACAGTTGAAAACCCCTTACAATAGCAAGAATACTTTCGGGAAAGCAGTGCCCAGATGCTTCCGTGCTCTTCCTTCATCACCACGCAAGCAGAAACCTGTTGTTGGAGGTTTAGCTAAGCGAATTGGTGTCAAGTGCCAATTGGATATGGATAATTCAATGAAAGAGAGAGATTATTTAACAGAATCTGTGCTTGGATTTTACTTCCGTCCAGATATTGTTTTCACTATGCCCGGGATGAAGGATGAGATGACGTTTTGGATAAACGGTAAAAAAACGAAAGAGAGGAAATATTACCTCACAATGTTTCTCCGAGAACTGCATGCATTATTCTGCGAAATTCACCCAGAGTATAAAATAAGTTACTCAAAAGTCTGCACCCTACGACCAAAGAATGTGCTTCTTTTGAAAGATACACCTGCAGATCAGTGTAAATGCAAAACGCATGAAAACCTTATGCTGCAACTCAAAGGGTTGAAGATGACGTATGTGTCAAGTTCATTCTGGAACAACATCCTGTGTGACAACACCCCAAACTCTAAATGTTGGAGAACTGAATGTGAAGAGTGTGCTGGTGGCAAGAAGTTTGTGACTGACCTTGATATTGACAAACCCGTAACATGGAAAGAGTGGGAAAGGGTTGAAACACTTGCAGAGAATGGGAAGAAGATACAGACACTACAACTAGTATTCTATGAAGAATGTGTTGGATTTTTAGTTGATCGAATCCGCGAAAATATGGATTATGTTGTGAACCATATTAATGTTAAACGAATCCAGGCCCAAGATTTCGAGGATGACAAAGCAAGTCCCGGTGTCCGTGTTCTGCAAATGGACTTTGCAATGAATTACTCGTGCGAGTACCAGCACGAGGTACAAAGTGCACTCTGGAGTCGACAAAGTGTCATGCTATATACAGCGGCTGTCATCAACAAGCATGTTAAAACTTACCTTATATGCTCAGATTCGAAGGACAAGGGTAAAGATACTGTCTTTACTTTTACTGATTTGCTGTATGATCGCATAATAGAGACTGACCCAAACGAAAGAAACCAGTTTGATGAAGTCATCTGGACTGATGGCCCTTCTTCCGAATTGAAAAACCGCTATATGGTTAAGCTTTTGTGCTATTTGTCATTAAAACATAACACAAATTTCACCTGGAAATATTTCGCCACTAGTCATGGCAAGGGCATCGTCGATGGTGTGGGTGGTAGGGCGAAAAGTGTAATAAGAACGGCAGTCATGAGCAATAAAGATGACGCTGTTGTGGTACAATCTCGCGATTTCTGTAATGCAGCGTCAACATTGATGCACAAAACCGAAATTTTCCATGTTAGCAATTTTTACATTGAATCGCATATATCTAAATTACAACCATGGCTGGATGTGTGTAGTGTCGAAGGCATACGAAACATGCATATATAATCAATTTTGATTGTGATCGCAAAGTGGTAAAGCTTTGGGAAAACTCCTTAGAGTCTCAGCATTTAATAGAATTAATGTATTACTCTGGGTCAACAAATGAAGCATGTAGTACCATTAATAGTAATGTGTCGCATCCAGCATTTTCAATTGGAGATTGGGTTGTTGTCAAATATGATGATGCACATTTTCCACGTGAGATTACGGTTGTCCATAGTCAAGATATTGAGGTCTCAGTTATGCACCCAAGTGAAAATAATTATAAGTGGCCGAACCAATTGGACAAAATCTACTATAAATGCAATGACATTGTCAAGAAAATAAAAGCTCCAAAAGTTGTCGGTTCAAGAGGGCAGTTCGCCTTTGACGATGAAATGAAATATTATGTTGATGATATTATTCTACAAAACAATTTGTTCTCATTCTACAATTACGTAAGTTGCATGTATTTAGTTAAAATTTATAAACATTATACATGTCTAGAAATGATAAAATAAATAATACAGTTCTTTCGTTCAAAGTTATAAATGAAAAAACATCTGTAATTTGCTAATTTTATTAAATTACTTTGTTCAGTCAGTCCAGATGCGAGCTAGTGTGCTTTCGTGGGAACCGTAACAATTGTCATTTTCATTAGATATATCACATTATCTGAATTGGATATGTTGATGCATAGACCTAACTTTAGTCAAAAATGTATAAAAAAAACAACAAAAACGATTTATTCTTTTTGCACATTTTGCTGTGAAAGCACACACTAGTACCATATACCTAGTAATTGATTTAAATTATTTAAACTATTGAAATAACTATAGATAATTATATCCAAATGAATTAATTTAAAGTTGATTGTTAGAGTTACATTTGTTCTATCAAATAATTTTTTTTAATTGAATATCATCTGGTATTGGTTATTTTCTACAGTATAGGCTATATTGTTACATAATATCTTCAACTTTCTCTCATTGAATGGAATCTGCTATTAAAACTAAACAAGTGCAGCAGTACTTAGGGTTTAGACAATATAATAAAACATAATGCCAAGATTAAATACTAAATTCTAATGTATATAATTATAGATCTATGTTATGCCAGGTTTGTGGCATCTGTAATTTCTGTATTTAATAGGCACTTGAATTTAAATTATTGCCCGAATATTCCAATATCACACTCAGTCATAGCTTCAATAATAGAGTATTCATACACACTAATGTCAGTGTGTCTAGAATTCTAAAGCACACATCATTGCAGTGTATCTAAATCCTTCTAAATCAGTTCTTGCATTCTTGCCATAAAAAGGAATGAGAGAAAATTGAAGCTTTTATGTATTACAGTTGATATAATTTGAGAAATATGCTAAATGTCCCGTACGACACCTGGATTTGTCCCGTACAACACTAATTCAACAATTAACAGTAAAATAGTATTTTACATAGAAATCTAGTTTACACTTCTATTGTTGAACATTATTTACCAAAATGTTTAACATATGCATTAGTTTTGCACACTTTACTATTAGAAATGGGCAAAATGTGGAGCAGTGACAAAAATGTCCCGTACAACATATTTTCTTTGTCCCGTACAACACCGTTGTTTATTTGCTACCATGCCAATTTATCTGAATTTTGAAAAAAAAATCATGTTTTCCATTATAAAGAGCAATACTTTCCTATCTTAACATTTTATAATTTGAAGGACTTAATTATGCACATCTAACAGAAATATTGCTAAATAGTTGAGTACCCTAATAATCATGTCACAAAAATGTCCCGTACGACACCCAACTATTATGCCATATTATAGAAAAAAATCTTTGCTCAATGTCATGAACTATGATTCCAAGAGTTTGACCTAGGAATGAGTGATAATTAAACACTAAATATTGTCTGCAAACTTCAATCAATTAATCGCCAGAAGCTGGAGTGTTTTCAAAATGTCCCGTACAACACCAAAATAATCGCCCATAGGTGCAGACGGAAACGACTTTGGTTTGATAATGAATGCAAAAGTCTTAAAAAAGAAATGGAAAATGTCAATGAGGAAATGAAAAGAAAACCACATGATAGATCTCTGACATTGAAATTTTTCACAGCAAAAAAAAAGCATATAAACGGGAGACAAAAAGAAAATCTCGCATTTTACACCAAAATATTGTTGACGAGCTATCAAATCTCGAAACCAGTGATCCCTCGAAATATTGGAGAATCGTGAATAATATGCGACCGAAGAAGGAAAACTCTTATAATTTAGACCCGGAGGAAACAATCGATTTTTTTGATAAACTGCTATGTCCAAAAATCGAATCAATTGAAAAGCAATTAAAATCCGTGAAACAAAGTACCGTTGTGACAAATTTCAACAATGATGATATAACTAAAGGCGAGATATTAGATAACCTGTATTAACTTAAAAATAACAAAGCTAGTGGACCAGATAACATTTCAAATGAATTATTAAAATCAGTAATTCCATTTATGTTGGACGAGGTCACAAAAATTTTCAACACAGTTTTACACTCAGGTCATTACCCTGTATGCTGGAACGATTCAACAATCAAAACCATATATAAAAAGGGCAATAGACATGACCCTAACAATAATAGACCTATTGCTTTAAGTAATAATTTTGGTAAGTTATTCAACAAAGTTATAAACACACGAATAAACTCTTATCTTGAAGTAAATGACTTAATTAGTGACAAGCAATTCGGATTTAGGAAAAATCGGAGTACAATTGATAGCGCTTTTATATTGCGAACTATCGTTAATAGGTATAAAGAAAACAAAAAACCTATATATGCAGCTTTTGTTGATTTTCAGAAAGCATTTGATTCAGTTGATAGATTGTTATTATTCGAAAAAATGCAACGTGTAGGAATTAATGGTCATATATATGATGCGTTATCTTCTCTATACAAATCAAGCTACTATTATGTTAAAACAACGGCGGGAATTGGTCCCCCTATATTGTCTACAATAGGTGTCCGTAAAGGCTGCTCTCTATCCCCTACGTTGTTCAAGAGTTTCATTGATGATATAGCTAATCTTTTTGACGAAACATGTGACCCCGTACACGTTCATGATCATAACCTCAATCATTTGCTTTTCGCAGACGATCTGGTGATATTATCTGAATCACCGACAGGTTTACAATCGGGAATTAAGAAGTTAGAGCTATACGCGCTTGACAATGGACTATCTGTTAATGTAAGCAAAACAAAATGTATGATCTTTCGCTCAAGGAAATCAAAACATGGTCCTGTATTTAACATTGATGATATGCCAATAGAAGTAGTGGATGAATATAAATATTTAGGACTAATTTTCACATCTAATGGAAAAATGAAAAAAATACAGGATAATCTGAGCGCAAAAGCATCAAAAGCCATGTTCTTTTTAACAAAAACAACACCGGTGTTACGAATCGCCATTAAAGGTACGGTTGGCCTTGGCGGTGGGTATCCTGTGAAAATATTTCCACCTATCAAAAACCGCCACAAACAGAAAGAACAACAAAATGTATACAGACTTTGTCCGTATACAAATAAGAAATATCGCATAAACAGTATGTTATTGTCATATATTTGACCATTGTTATGTAAACAAAAGCATAAAAAGTTACTTTTCTGGTGTTTGTTTATATTATGATGGTAAACATAAAGAGCGTTCTTTGTGGGTGAATTCCTGATATGGAACGAATAAAGAGCGTTTATGCCATTTGTGTGTGATTAGCCAGCAGTATTGTGCTGTCTTCTGTAACACAATCAGGCTCTTGCTTAGGTAAAATATAGTAAATCTTGCTGTTTACGCGATTGTCATGGTATATATGAACGAAGCTGTATGCGATTTAATGTTTTTCTGTTTACGGTGATTGGAACAAATATGAATATTTTCGACAACTAAGGCCTCACGTGCCTTTAAATGCAAATTATTTGATAAACTAATGAAGGCTATTTTATTGTTTGGATGTGAGATATGGTCCACTGGCCTTAATTTTCCGTTCAAAGATACCATACCATGTGAACAAACACATCTAAAGTTTTGTAAACGGGCTCTATGTTTAAATATAAAGGCCTCAAATCACGCTTCTAGAGCACCGTTTCCCTATCGCGAATGATGCCATTTTACAACTCTTCAGGTACATGCTAAAACTATCAAAAGTAGATGACCATAATATCTTATCCGCATGCTACCAAGAATCTCTGAATTGTAAATTACCTTTAACATGGCTCACCCAATTGTAATCAATAACGAAGGCCAACTATCAGGGCAGCGTGAACAGATGCTGACTAAGACATTGAAATCAGAACACATGGAAGTGTTTCGCAATGATATATTCAATGACGATAGACCGACAGGGAAAAAATAAACTACGAACCTATAGGATATTTAAAGATGAATACAAAATTGAGCCATATGTCATTCACACACGATCACAAATTGCTCGCGAAATGTTTTCTAGATTGCGCGCGAGCAACCACATATTGGCAATAGAAAAAGGGAGGCATAGACAACCAGTAATACCATTAGAAAAATCGGCTGTGTTCTATTTGTGACAAACAATGTGTCGAATCTGAAATGCATTTTATCATTGAATGTAACGCATACGATGATTTAAGATCTAATTTATTCAGCGAAATTGAGAAACACGATAGTGAATTCAATAATTTGAATGATGCAGATAAATTTGCACTGATTATGAGAAATGATAATATTAAATTAATTAACAAGGTTTGCAACATAGTCCGGCTATTCTTCCTTCGGCGGAATAATAATACTTGAAGAAATTGTTGAGGGAATGTTGATAAGAACTGTGTTTGTTATAATAATTTTGTTATGTATTGCTTATTTATGTATATGATATTCATCAGTATCTTGCAACTGCCCATTGAGGTGTTTTGCAATAAATTCTTGTATCTTGTATCAAGAACATGAACAAAATAAACATCCAGACCTAAATGAATTGATCGATCAGCTTTCACTTGTCTAGCACAAGATAGAATTAAGTCAAAAAGTGTCATTAAAGGACTGTATTGTGTAAATGGAATTAATTTCATTTCAAACATTTCTCCACTGAATGTGCAACATATCCTCACGCTCATAATCGACATATAGGCCTAATGTGAAATAGGTACATAATGTGACTATTTTGTTCTGAAATTAGAAGATAATGGACGTATACCCGTTATTTCGTTTTATGGCGCTGGCCACAGAGAAACACGTGTTAAAGAGCGTACACCTGAATAGTCGTGAGTGATATGGCTTCTTTGTGTCATTGTCCGCGCATAATCTGCTTAGAATCGCCTCATTGCGAGTCGATAATGTGACTAAACGCTTCCATTTTCAGAACATTATCGACTAAAAATGAGGCGATTCTAAGCACATTATCTACATAAAATAAGTTCTGTTATAAGTAGAATGTGCGGGTTTTCGAGAGAACAGGTTGAATGTGGGTTGCAGGGGATGTATTCAAATGTGAAATCCAAGATGCTCCAATCGCCAATGTTTTAAAACTCATTTCGGAAGAATTGGACAGCATCCATCTAGATGTCACACCAAAGAACCATGAGAAGTTTGGATGAGGGATGTGGCATGTAGGTTGTGTCGAAGGATTTTAGTCATGAAAAGAGTAAATTCCAAGATGGTCGCTGACTGCCACGTTTTTTAATGAATTTCGGAAAACATCGTTGGATCCCATCTAGGGGCCACCCCGTATATCCTTAATGAAGTTTGGTGACGATCTGATGAGGGATGTGGCCTGCCGGTAAATTGTATCGAAGGATTCAGTCATGCAAAGAATAAAATCCCAGATGGCCGCTGGCAGCCATCTTTTTCAACGAATTTAGGAAAACATCGATGGCTCCCATCTAGCGGTCACCCGGAAGATGCATATAAAGTTTGGTGATGATCGGACGAGGGCTGTGGTCTGTTTGATGTGCCAAATGATTTAGTCATACAAAGAGCAAACTACAAGATGGCTAGCGGCAGCCATGTTTTAATCGAAAATCGTTCAAATTCGATAGCTCTCATCTGGAGGTGATCATAATCATGCCTGTAAAAATACAAAACATTTCTTAGATATATGCGGGCTGCATGGTGTGCCGATGGATCCACATTTGAAATCAAGATATGATAGGATAGGATAATATATTTCCAATATACACATATACATACATAACATAGAAAGAGCAAGATAAACAATCACAAATTGTGGTATATTGAGAGGGGATGGCTTGGTCAAATATAGACTGTCTTCCTGCCAACCCCTGTTTTAACGACTTTCAGAAAAATCGATGGCTCCCATCTAGAGGTCACCCCGAAGATCCGTATGAAGTCTGATGATGAACGGATGAGGGACTTGGCATGTGGGATGTGCCAAAAGATTTAGTTATACAAAGAGTAAAATCCAAGATGGCTGCTGGCGGTCATGTTTTTTTAACGAATTTCGGAAATAATCGATGGCTCCCATCTATAACTCACCCCAAAGATTCATATGAAGTTTAATGGCGATTGGATTATGGATGTGGTCTGAATGGTATCCTACAACATTTAGTCATGCAAAGAGTAAAATTCAAGATGGCTGCCGGCGGTCATACCTGTAAATTTTCAAAACATTTCTCCAATAAATGTGAGTTGCAGGGTGTGCCGATGGATTCAAATTTGAAATCCAAAATGGCTGCTGGTGGTCATGTTTTTTAACGAATTTCGTGTATAATTTATGGCTCCCATCCAGAGGTAAAACCCGAAGATCCATATGAAGTTTGTTGATGATCGGATGAGGGATGCGGCCTGTATGGTGAGCCAAAGGACATTTATGACGGACGGACGCCAACTCACAACAATGGCTCAAACTTTACAAAGTAAAATTGAGCTAAAAAGTAAAAGAGCTTTCCGTCGGTAGCTAATCTCTTGATCATTTTATTTTGAATCAAATTTATGGACTATCCCCCACGGTTTCCCGACATTTCCTGTCGCCACGTCCCCGACTCAGCTGGCTCAGCCTCAAATGTTCAGTGAAATATAATCCTATACTAGTTAAAAGTTTGATTATGAGACTGGGTAGATTGGTCAGTGTGTATATTAGATTCTTTTTATAGGCTTTTAACTCATTCTTTTATCAGCGAAGATTCCAAGAATTATTGGCATGACTGATACTTATGTGATTTGATGCATTCTTGACTCCTCGACCTATGAACTCTTAGGCCTATGCGCGTGGATGGAGTTAATATGCGCTAAAAGAGGAAACACTCTTCTCTTATCGCAGAACCGAGGAAACGAGACGAAATGGTGTGTGCTGAATTTTGCAGGAAAACACTAGTTGGCATATTCGCTACTCTACCGGTACTTATGAAAATATTTAAATATTTAATTTCGTTTTCGTCATAACAATGCATGTCAGGGCTTCCAGAAACAGTAATCTTTATGGGATGGGGTTTCTCACCTCCAACCTCTTTATGTACATTTCGTACTGGACGTACCAAATAATAGTTAATCTGGCGCAGAGACAATAACATCCATAGAACTGTTCAAGTAACCTTTGAAATGTACACATTAACCATAGTTTAAAAAAACATGATGTCTAAATATCACGAGTGCAAATCAGCAGCATAAACTTTTTGAATTGTCAACTAGAATGGAACTGGGAATTTCGTGAGAGTGGAAGGATTTGTCACCACTTTAATTTAAGAGGAGTAAAGAGTCCGAATGGTGTGCATAAAGAGTGTACAACTGTTAGATAAATTTGTTCAGAAATGATAGAGCCTACATATGGTTGAAGTTATGGAGTTGGACACCCCACCACATATACATGTACATAAATAGAATTAGCCATCAAGATTGTGAACCTGTGCTAGTTTAAATAGCTTTAATTGATATCGAAAAAAACAACAAATATATCTATAGCCGCCTGCTCCGTTAGAAAAATTTGAATTGTGTCTCAAAATAGAGTATAGAGTTCATTTTTAGGATGATATTTGTTCTTAAAAGACAAAATTTACATTCATTTGTGAAAAAGGTATACATATCCTCCCTTCCCCGATACGTTACATGTATGATATTCGTGCTCCAACTGTCCAAACACAGGGTTTTGTAACGCGCTCCGCTGCCCCTCATGCACTGACCTTATATTGCGCACATGGCCTACTTTACGTATAGTAGTGCACAAGAGTATCTTGTATACTACCACAACGTAAAGCCGACTCTTATGGGGGACGCTGCGTATTAAGGGCAGTCCGCGGGGCAAACTCGAGTCGCGTTTTGTGCTTCTATCGCTAACCGCTAGCCAAAATTGCTACATTCCCGTGCATATTACTGAGTATACTTAAATTACACAGGTGATTCCTAATATATGTCGTACGATATATTTCAGATCAAACGGAATGCCGTTGAGTAGAGTGGATATACAGCGACGCTATAGAGAACACGAAAGTTTACCGATTGCGAAGTTTATCAAGATAATGATCGGAGAAGAAAACACAAGGACTACATTCGCGTCGCCCTCCTCTCCGCTGATGCGCGCTATTCGAAAAAAGAAAGGTTCGCCAACGTGTTCGAAAGCATCGTGCTAGCACAAAGACCGATGCTGCGATGCGTGCTGCTGGTGCTAGTCCAGGTGTTTCGGAAACACGCGGATACGAATTGCAACCCGAAAATCGACTCTAAACCGCTAAACCATTGGCAAGGGATCAGCAATAGATTAAAACTATGAAGGATAGGACATATATCTGAAACGTCGGTTGAAAAATTTGCAAAGGAAAGCGCAAAGGCAATGTCCTTGTACCACAACGCCATCTACTCCTAGGAGTAAAACCAATGCCATGTTGAAGCGTTCTGGAATCTGCGAGCCCCAAACCAGCACAATAAAGAAACATCTTTTAATGGGATATTTCTTCATGTCGCAAGTAGGGGTAACTGTCTCAAAAGACCTGGGTAGAAGTTCGTGTTCAAAATGTTATGCATCTGTTGCAGGCAAGCTACTCATCAAGTACAGGTGCGCATGCATGAATCGTTTCTGCAAGGAAACCTCCCTGAATCGGAACCTGTTGAGCTCTGTCATCAAAAAGGGAAAAAAACAGAAGGATCGTCTTCTTGGGAAGTTTCGAACGCGGTTGTCACATTTATGGAAAGGTAAGATAATTGTATCACTCTCCCCGAGAAGGACTGTAAAAAAGTTGGCCAGTCTAAAATTCAGAAGAGGATATTGACAGATTATCTGGGGAATTTGCATCGAAAATTTATTGCTGAAAATCATAAATGTGATATCTCATTTGCTTCCTTCTGCCACCTGAGGCCAAATCACGTACTTCCGGCTACATTTTTTAAAGCGGAATTGTTGCCTCTTTTCTCGACACTAGAATGTTGCACTAAAACTCAAAATTTTGAGAAGAAATGCAGCGACAAGACTTCATTCGGGTGTGGGCAGATGAGATTAGTGCTTTCGAAGAGCATATATTTCGAGTAAAAGCACAATACAAGCAACTGATGGAAATCAAAGAGAACCTCCCCAATAACGAACTTGTAGTTCAAATGGATTTCAGTGATAATTATAGTTGCAAATCGGCCGACGAAATTCAAAGCGCCTACTGGTCACAGACCCAGGTTATCTTGCACCCAATGGCAGTGTATTACAAGGACGCAGAGTCAAATGAACTTCTACACAAAAGTTTCGTCTGTATGTCGGACGAGTGATAACACCGAGCTCCAACCATTCTTGCCATCATCGAGAAACTTTTCAAGTTAGATAATGTTGCCATCGATCTTACTCAAATAAATTATGTCCATTATTGGACAGACAGCCACACAAGCCAATATCGCAACAAATATATATACTATGCTGTCCAGCTGTTTGGCTGTAGGGCCACGTGGAATTAGTTCGAGATTGGCCATGGTTAAAGGCCCCTGCGGCGGCATAGGGTGTTCTGTTAAAAAGTCAAACCGACGCTCCAACCAAGACATGTGGTGCGATTATTCACGATGCTAACGATGTTTTGTATTGGGCCAGTTTTTCGCTGTCTGCCTATTTCTTTGTTAATAGAGATGAGTGCGAGAAAAAAGTAGCGAAATGGAATCCTGGAAATGCTTCACTGTTCCTGGTACGATGCAGTTACATGCGTTTGCTGTGGACGATAAGGATCGGCCTATTATTCGAGAACATCATACTATTGCAACGTTTGCATTACTGATAATAAATGTTATAGCTGTTCGATTGTATGTCCGCGCGCTCGGTGTTGCCCAGGACGAGCGGAATACCGAAACACATATGAAGTATTTTATTGGTAAATTCATTGTAGCCATTGATGAAGGTGATTCGTTTGTGGTCAAAATTGCCCATGTTGATGAAGATGAAATTGCATTCATGGAGCAGCGCAAGAATTTGTTCAGATGGCCAATTCATCGGATTTGTTGTGGATGAGCCTCGTGGATATTTTGATGACATCAAAACCTCCGTTACCAGTTGGAAAATCTGCCAGAAATTCCAGAATGTACAGAATTTTGGATGAGGATGCTATAGTTCTCGCATTCGATAACAAAAACTGACTACCAGCTCCAATGTTCGACACTTTTGTTCATTAAAATGTTTCATCTTATATATGGATGTGGTCATTTGCTTCCCATGAGAGAACCATGTACCCTATCTTCCAATATGACCCCCCCCCCCTGAAACATACATGTATATTGTTGAACATATATGATATACAAGTGCGAAACAGTCGCGAATTTGCCTAAAACTCTATATATGCATTCTTTAGATATACTCTTGTTAAGGTAGAGATTTTCTCCACATGAGAGAATATGTTTTTGAACATCCGTTACATTACAGCTGGCTCTTTGGCAAATTATCAAAGTTGTCAATGTATGCTTAGCAAGACCATTGAATCGGCATACCTGTAGCATTGATATAGCAATAATATACAAACTGAAGTTCAGTTTTGTCGTGTGGTTTTAAATAACTGAAATGAATCAGTATATATTTTTTATTTACAAATTTACCTAAATTCCCCCTGTATTGTTTTCCATGTGTTCGTAGACGGCATCCGTACAGCGATAATAAATGAGTAACATTTGTATTTATAAAGTCATATTTTACATACAATTCATTTATTGGAACCAGCCCTGTGATTGTCAGGGGTGTTACAAAATGAAATATTTTTGTTTTCGCTTCGTAAATTGTACCGATGTGTGTCTTTAAAACCATGTTAAATTCGTGGAGATAACGACACTTATTATCATTTTTTATACAATCCAAATTGCACGCTTATTTGAAAATGAGCCAACTCATGCTTGTCCGCGTAAAGAAATAGTCCCTAGATAAATAAGATTCTTTAACATATTTATAATGGCGTAAATTTAATGAAATAAATTATTAAACTATATCAATATCAGTCACAGGCACCGAGTCCGATTCACGTTTACGCAACAATAATATACATTTGGGTACACCTGGCACTATATGTTTCCTGTTATGCAATGACCGTTACACGTATCGTTATTATAGAATAAGCGAGATCGCGGAGTCGCTACCATATTTGATCCATCCAGCCCCCATTCCGCGGTTTAACGATACGGGCGGCGTCGGCGGTGGGTATACTGTTAAAATATTCACCTCCGTCAAAAACCGCCATAAACAGAAATAATAGTAAAATATATAGACATACCTTGTTCTTATACCAATCAGAAATATGGCATAAACAGTATGTTATTGTCAATTTGTTTTCCTTTGTTATGTAAACAAAAGCAAAAAACGTTACAGAACCTGGCTTTTGTTTAGATCCGGATATGGTAAACATAAAGAGCGTTATTTGTTACTGTTTTCCATATGGAAAATAAATAGAGAGCGTTTATATCATGCGTGTGTGATTAACCAATATAATTGCGCTGTGTTATGTAAACAGAAGCAAAACTTATGTAACACGAGCAGGCTCTTGTTTGCGTACACCATCGTACCTCTTGGTGACAATATACTATTTACACGCTGATTATGTTTGGCATATGAACAAAACTAGATATATTTTAATATTCATTCAGTTGATGGCGATTTGAACAAATATGAATATTTCTGCAACGAACGCCGCCCGTGCCTTTAGGTGCTACAGTTCAAAGTTCTGGAGTAGCATTACATATATGGAAATCATGAATATTCAAAAGCTCCAAATATGGAATGCTACTCAAGAACTTATACTTGTAGCACTTAAACCCGGGAATGGGGGCTGGATATACATGGGCTGAATTGGTCAGTCTCATCTACTTTTTGTGATAAAGTTACCCAGGCTGGAGATAATTGTGATCAAGTTACCCAGGTTAAGCAAATCTCAGAATAAGAATTCGATTTGTTGAATTATTAGCTGAACATTTCCCACCAATGAATATGAATCATTCTGCACTTGTAATTAGCATTTCGTTCAATGCATTTGCCTGCCATCTGCTTTTACTACTTGAACATCCCTCCAAATGAATAATAGACCATTCCAATGTATACTTTTATAATTGAATGGGAGAATCCATTCAGCATAGAAAGTGTTAAGCATAAATTGGGAAATATTATTACTTGATGTGGTCATTTTGATAGCAAAAAAAATATATTTCCTTGCTAAACGGACAAAACATGAAATTTTATTAACCGGGGTAATTTTATCACAATTCCCCCAAACATGGTTAACTGTATCTCACAAAAAACGACGAGAATGACCAATTCAGCCATACGGAGGTGACAAAATTTCCAGAAATTAATAAGCGCATGGGTATTCTTATTTGGACTCATGAGTACTGTCATTTATACAAGGTGCAAACTACAAGCTCTCAGTATAGTGTACAGGTCTCATATTTATATTGTCATAGGTATAATGGACACATTTCAATCAATGAACTAAATACTGATAAGAATTACGAATAAGGTGATACGTACGTCACTAGATTTTGTGTTGTTTCTATCCGTTGCCGTTTGGTCATATCCGTAGTTATGATTGCGGATTCGAGAATCCAAGCATGGGCACGCGAATTTTGCGTGCAATCATCGGGCCTATACAACTGACTACGTAATAAAACAGGATTAAGTATAAAATAATCAAGGCAAACAGAACTATATCACCTTACTGTGAGTGGCGAGAAATTTGGACTCATGAGTACTGTCATTTATACAAGGTGCAAACTACAAGCTCTCAGTATAGTGTACAGGTCTCATATTTATATTGTCATAGGTATAATGGACACATTTCAATCAATGAACTAAATACTGATAAGAATTACGAATAAGGTGATACGTACGTCACTAGATTTTGTGTTGTTTCTATCCGTTGCCGTTTGGTCATATCCGTAGTTACGATTGCGGATTCGAGAATCCAAGCATGGGCACGCGAATTTTGCGTGCAATCATCGGGCCTATTACCACTGACTACGTGATAAAACAGGATTAAGTATAAAATAATCAAGGCAAACAGAACTATATCACCTTACTGTGAGTGGCGAGATTGGATTGTCTTCCCTTGGTCAGTATGCACGTAATATTTGACATTCAATATTTCTATCTAATGAAGTTTAAATGAATCGGTTTAAAGAAGACACTTCGCATGCTCCGAACATCGAGTATCAGGATTCCGATTGTGCCCGGATTATTTTGAAACGTCCTGCGGATTACTCTTCCTGAGGTTAGATTCCATCTTCGTAACCAATTTTCGCTGTATATTTACCGTTATATGGCTTTTTGACATTTTGTGCTCACACCTGTCCACTCGATCGTTCTGTTGTTTCGTCACGCTCTGATGAGCACAACGACAATAGGAGTAAAGCCACGACAACTAAATTGAGGGTCTCGATGGTGACATATATCTTGCCAACAGCCGTTATACAGGACTCGTAAATTAAAGGGGCATGACTACTCTGATGAGCGATACGGCGAAACTGGTAATGGAGTCGCTTGATATTCTTTCTGCTGGTAATACGTGTGATCAGCCTATATGTGAATCAACCCAACAACAGACCCCAAAGAATTTAGAGGACATCGCTACTATGCTAGTAAACATGAACAGCTGCCTCAATAATATGAATGATCGTTTGGTATCCATAGAGGGTTCCGTTTCAAAGCTTGGTGAAATCGAATTAAAGCTTAGTTCTATGTCGCTCCGCATGGACTCAGTTGAAGCGGAAGCAAAATCTGCTAAATCGAAAGCTGAAAACGCCGAGGTTCACACGACATCTCTCGGTAAAGTTTGTGAAGAGGTGAAATCGATAACTAACGAACATTCAGGTGACATAGCAGCGATGGCCGAATATTATGATGATGTTATCAGCACCATGCGAGCCAAACAAGCCGAAACCGACAACCTCTTTAAAACACTAGCTGCCGATAATCTGAAGCTGACAAACACACTTACAGACTTGCGTTGCCACTCTATGAAGTATAATCTAATATTTCGGGGATTGCACGAGCATAGAGCTGAAAACACTGAGCAACTTTTATACGGCTTCATGCGAGATGAGCTTGGCATCGAAGATAGCGAGCAGATTCCCTTGCGCAATGTCCATCGACTAGGAAGAAAGGCACGTGATGGACATAGACCAATCATTGCACAGTTCCTGTTCTTTCCCGACAAATCAAAGGTGTTAAGGGAATCGTTCAGATTGAAATTCTCGGCATTCTCGGTTAACGAACAATTCCCGGATGTTATCAACGAAGAGCGAAAGTTACTACTACCGGTAATGAAGGATGCCAAAAGGGCGGGGGAAATGGCGAAGCTAGTCCGAAACAAACTATACATCGACAATAAACTATACGAAGCTCCGAAAACGGGTGACAGTGAACATCAAAGTGAATTTGTGACCATGTCAACACCAAAATCCACGAGTTTCAGCGAGCACCATCGAGGCAAACGACAGCGTGTGAATTATTCCCCTCACTAGGACGGGCAAGGAAAGCAACACCTAAGCACTGACGTTCCGACAGCTACAAACGATAAATCACCGAAGCCGTCGGGAGTGAAAAATAAGACTCATTTTTCTGAGTTAAATGTTTTAACCCTAAATGTGTGTGGATTACGCCGACGGTTACAGTGCCCGGAATTCATTACTATGTGCAATAATTTCGACATATTATGTTTTTCTGAGACAAAAACAGATGATTGCGATGAGATAGTTATCCCGGGGTTCACTGTATCATTAAAAAACCGCAACAAATTTAGATTACGGAAATCAGGCGGAATAGCTATCGCTTTTAAAACATCATTAGCCAAAGTTCTGAGATAATACAAACACAAAGTCGATATATTCACTGGCTTAAAATTTCAAAAGACTCGCTAGGGTTAAATTCAGATCTGGTAGTAGGGTCGATATACATTCCACCGGAAAGTTCGAAATTTGTAAGCAAGGAAGTCTTTAATGATATTGAATGTGAATACCTTAGTATGGCAATTGCTTATCCTAACATTATACTAACAGGAGATCTAAATTCAAGAACTGCTGAACTTGATGATTTTTATTCTCTAGGAGACCCCGCTGGCGACGGGGATGTTGACGAAATAAGACCAAATATTGGAATATTAGAAGATATGGGGTTATTGCTATCAAGAAAAAGTGAAGATAATATTGTTAACACATTTGGTAGAAGATTGTTAGAGGTGTGTCGAAATAACGAGCTTTTTATCTTAAATGGACGCACCGGTGCCGATAAAAATATCGGTCAATTGACATGTAAAGATGCCTCAGTCGTAGACTATACCATTTCATCATTGAATTGCCTAAAATTTATAAAAAAAACTTTAATATTCTAGAATTTTCACTCTTATTTTCAGATGCACACAAGGCACTATCCCTGTCCCTTAACTTCAAATCTAAAATGATTCCAAAACGAATGGTCGAATGTAGTGATGCTTGTGGTGGACCAAAAACACTAGTGAATAAATGGGATAAAAACTTGACCTCACATTTTATAAACAATCTTGACGAAACGTGCATAAACGAAGTAAGCGAATTGTTTGATAAAATACATAATGCCCCAAATAAAGATGACATTACACTCGTTACTACCAAGATATCTGATATTTTAATTAATTCCGCAACGAAAACATTCGGTAACAAAATAATACGTCCACGAAGCAATGAAGATTCAAGATCGAAGCGGATTGATAAACCATGGTTTAATGATATCTGTCGAGAATACCGCAAACGATTTCGTGTGGCTAAAGGTAAACATGAGCGAACACCAAATAACGAAACAAAACAAGCCCTACGAAGTTCAGAACGCGAATACAAAACGGCCCTTAATAAAGCGAGCAATGATTATGAAATCAAAATCCGGAGCGAAATGGACTTATGTATTAAAAATGACCCCCGAAAGTTCTGGCAAGACATTAGAGGTAACAAATCGAAAAAAGGTACGACACATGTATATCAATAGACACATTAACTGAACATTTTAAAACTATGAATTGTTCAATCCCAAACTGCCCACCCATCAATACAGCAACTGAGAATGAACAACCGGATGGTGTCAACGAATTAAACCAGTTAAATTCTCAAATATCTGAAACTGAAATATCTCGTTGCATTCACAAATTAAAGACATGTAAAGCCTCATCAGATGACGGAATAATAAATGAATATTTAAAAGCATCAGCGAGTAAACTAATGCCACTATATGTTTCACTATTTAATGCTGTCTTTGACAGCGGCATTGTCCCTGATTCGTGGAAAACAGGCTCGATTGTGCCAATATACAAAAATAAAGGGTCCACTGGTGACCCAAATAATTACAGGGGAATAACTATCCTCAGTTGTATGGGCAAGTTATTCACGTCAATTTTAAATACGAGATTAAATCAATACTCTGATAAATGTAACATAATTCACGAAAACCAAAGTGGATTTCGACAAAACCACTCTACAGTCGACAACGTCTTCATACTACAGTCTCTAATAGAATTAACACAATTTAAAAAAAAGAAATTATATTGCGCTTTTATAGATTTCGAAAAGGCATTCGATACTGTATGTAGAGAGGCGATGTGGCACAAACTTATTTTGAATAACATTAATGGTAAAATGCATAGAATTATTCTTGACATATACACCAGTATCAAGTCAAAAGTTGTCCACAACGGTCAATCGTCAGAGTATTTCCCTTCATATACGGGCCTAAAACAAGGAGACAATGTATCACCATTTTTATTTTGTTTATACCTTAACGACCTGCAAGATTTTCTAGGGAGTACTGACATCAAAGGTGTAGAATCAATATCTCAAGAGTGTGAAGATAGACTCGATCGATACTTGAAACTTTTCGCGCTACTATATGCTGATGACACGGTGCTATTCTCAGAATCTGAAGCAGATTTGCAATTACAAATTAATTATTTTGAAGATTACTGTACAACCTGGATGCTTAGGGTTAATATACCAAAATCTAAAATTATTTGTTTCTCAAAACGGAAATTGAAGCATGTATCGTTCAGATATAACAACAAATAACTTGAAGTCGTAAACACATTTAACTATTTGGGAGTAATATTAAATCGAACAGGATCTTTCGCCGAAATGAAAAAGCAAGTATCGACCAAAGCCACCAAAGCGATGTACGAAGTAATAAAAATTGGGCGAACAAACAAACTTTCAATTTCGACACAGCTAAAATTATTCGATTCATTAGTTGTACCGATTCTTTTATACGGCTGTGAGGTATGGGGTACGGGTGATAACTCTATGATTGAACGAGTACATCTTAAATTCTGCAAACTGATTCTACATCTGAAACCCTCAACGCCCAGTTATATGGTGTATGGGAAATTGGGAAGACAACCTTTACATGTGAAAATCAAATTTCGAATAGTGAAATTCTGGATGAAATTATTAGCAGGTAAATGTAACCGATTGAGTAGTCAATTATACGATTTAATGTATTCACTTTCAGATGAAAACATACATGAATTTTCATGGCTTAAATCGCTCCGAGCAATTTTAGATAATACTGGTTTATCATATGTATGGTTATACCAAAGAAACGGTTTAGACGATAAACACGTAGAATCCACATTAAAGCGAAAGCTGAGCGACCAATTTAGACAAGAATGGTACGCCTCGATGGAATCATCGTCAAAGGGTCGTGCCTATAAACTTATAAAAGAAAAATTTACAATGGAAAATTATCTAGGCTCATTGAACCACAAAGATATTTATACATTAGCAAGGTTTAGAACCGCGAATCATTTCCTGCCAGTGGAAATTGATCGTTGGAACAACACATCGTACGTTTATCGGAAATGCACTTTTTGTACGAAGAAAGTCACTGGGAATGAATACCATGTTATTTTTGAATGCGAGTTTTTTGCCCGTGAAAGACATCTTTATTTACCAAAATCATATGTCAGAAATCACAATGAAAAGAAATTCAAAATTCTGTTAGCTAATAGTAAGACACATATTATGAGAAAGTTATGTAAGTTTATCCGACTTATTAATGAAACTGCAAACTGCTCTCCTAGATAACTTAATCATTGCACTCCACGTCACTTTCTTTTCTATTTCAAAACTATTGTTGTGTACTGACCGTTATACTTATGATTATATATATTCTAATACCATTACATGTATATATCACTTATGTATGTACAATGGTGAATGAATAAAGACTTACAGAGAAATTTGATTATGTGAACGGCCATATTTTCTCACAAACGGACTGGAAGTCGTCAATTCTGCAAAATGGGATTTGAACCGTCCGAAAAAATTACGACGTCAATTTCTGCCAAACACGCCCATGGTCTGATTCGCAATCATTGCGACGGCAAGAATGGAAATCCGCGCAGGGGTACGCTGTTGTTTAGAACGACGCGCACCCGTTTTAGAAACAGTTTCAGATTGTGCAAACTGCAATGTAGAGTTCTGTCCTCTCCATACGCTGACCAGACCAGCGTATAGCGAGGGGACATAACTCCTCCTTTCAATTTGCAAACTGGGTTGATTCATCCGGCAAACTTCGTCTTTCTCAGTACCGTATACTGATTCGGCAATAAAACATGGACATGATTGGTTCTAATTATATCGCGTTATTTTTGTTGGTCTAAGAAGTAAAAGGTTGAAGAGTCCAGAATGTGAGTTGATTTGGCCGAGGTGGGATAAAATACTAAACAGCCACAACGGTGCGCCATTAACGTCTTAAGGATTTCCACCCTTTCTTCGCCGCCGTGAGTTGTTGGGGAATAAATATAGAAACTGATTTCCTGTTTCTAGAATTGTCTTACGTGGCTAACTAACACTGTAAATTATACTCATCGAAGCTCCACCCACTTGGAATATGTAAAAGACATAGACTATGATGTTCAAACTTTCAAGAATATCAACTCACAAGAACAAAGGAAGAAAACAAATCAAATTGCAAATATATGTCTCACCTTTAATGTTATTTGGTTATGTCGTTTCATTTGCATAATAAACACCAATTTTTTGTGGAATTTCATACATTACTTCTCTTATTATTGTGTTCGCGCAAAGAAATATGGCGCAAATCACAGGATTAACCAGCATTTGATTGATATATATTTATTAAATCTTAAGAAATACCAACAACAATATTGATATATGGAGGTGTCTCATCATCCTTCTGGTGCCAGGAAAGATATATATAGAGATTGTGGAAGAAATTAGGGCACCGGAAAACAATGCATGTGCACCAGGTGATGCTTTGGCACATATTCTTTCATTAAAGCAATATGGCATGGTTGCGCTCCAAAATACAAATATTATTCGCTTTTTAATTTCTTCCGGTATTGAAATAGGTCGATAAATATCTTAACTACCTTTCTACAAGTATTCTGTAAGCCAAGACTCATTGAAGTAATGAAAAATGCAACTACGAACAAGGTATTTGGATCTCCAACAAAAAACAGTCATTTGCACGACATGGAACAGAAAAGAGCGTTCCGTGTTATTCTATTACTGATATGGTTGCAATAAAGAGCGATTGTCAGACTTGGGGCGAAACAATGAAAACGGCTGGAAAATGGCTCTGACTTTGGCAAGTGTTTTTTCAAAGCATATGAATCCGGCATGTCAATATTTCCTGCAAGTATCGACCTAAATGTGATAGCTGGTCGATTGTATGTCCGCGCGCTCAGTGTTGCACAGGACGAGCGGAATACAGACACACCTATGAAGTATTTTATTGGTGAATTCATTGTAGCCATTGATGAAGGTGATTGGTTTGTAGTCAAAATTGCCGATGTTGACGAAGATGAAATTGAAAATGCATTCATGGAGCAGCGCAAGAATTTGTTCAGATGGCCCAAGTCATCGGATTTGTTGTAGATGAGCCACGTGGATATTTTGATGACATTGAAACCTCCGTTACCAGTTGGAAAATCTGCCAGAAATTCCAGAATGTACATTATTTTGGAGGAGGATGTTATAGTTCTCGCATTCGATAACAAAAACTGACTACCAAACCAATGTTCAACACTATTGTTCATTAAAATGTTTCATCTTATCTATGGATGTGGTCATTTGCTTCCCATGAGCGAACCATGTACCCTATCTTCCAACATGACCCCCCCCCCCCCCTGAAACATACCTGTATATTGTTGTACATATATGATATACTAGTGCGAAACAGTCGCGAATTTGCCTAAAACGCTTTAATATAAAAGATAGCATACATTCTTTAGATATACTCTTGTTAAGGTAGGGATTTTCTCCACATGAAAGAATATGTTTTTTTTTAACATCCGTTACATTACACCACAGCTGGCTCTTCGGCAAATTATCAAAGTTGTCAATGTATGACTATAGCAAGACCATTGAATCGGCATACCTGTAGCATTGATATAGCAATAATATACAAACTGAAGTTCAGTTTTGTCGTGTGGTTTTAAATAACTGAAATGAATCAGTATATATTTTTTATTTACAAATTTACCTAAATTCCCCCTGTATTGTTTTCCATGTGTTCGTAGACGGCATCCGTACAGCGATAATAAATGAGTAAAATTTGTATTTATAAGTCATATTTTACATACAATTCATTTTTTGGAACCATGCAGCCCTGTGATTGTCAGGGATGTTACAAAATGAAATATTTCGTTTTCGCTTCGTAAATTGTACCGATGTTTGTCTTTAAAACCATGTTAAATTCTTGGAGATAACAACACTTGTTATAATTTTTTTTACAATTCAAATTGCACGCTTATTTGAAAATGAGCCAACTCATGCTTGTCCGCGTAAAGAAATAGTCCCTAGATAAATAAGATTCTTTAACATATTTATAAAGGCGTAAATTTAATGAAATAAATTATTAAACTATATCAATATCAGTCACAGGCACCGATTCTTCATTCCTCGGCCCCGAGTCCGATTCACGTTTACGCAACAATAATATACATTTGGGTACACCTGGCACTATATGTTTCCTGGTATGCAATGACCGTTACACATATCGTTATTATAGAATAAGCGAGATCGCGGAGTCGTTACCATATTTGATCCATCCAGCCCCCATTCCGCGGTTTAAAGATACGGGCGGCGTTGGCGGTGGGTATACTGTTAAAATATTCACCTCCGTCAAAAACCGCCATAAACAGAAATAATAGTAAAATATATAGACATACCTTGTTCTTATACCAATCAGAAATATGGCATAAACAGTATGTTATTGTCAATTTGTTTTCCTTTGTTATGTAAACAAAAGCAAAAAACTTTACAGAACCTGGCTTTTGTTTAGATCCGGATATGGTAAACATAAAGAGCGTTATTTGTTACTGTTTTCCATATGGAAAATAAATAGAGAGCGTTTATATCATGCGTGTGTGATTAACCAATAGAATTGCGCTGTGTTATGTAAACAGATGCAAAACTTCTGTAACACGAACAGGCTCTTGCTTGCGTACACCATCGTACCTCTTGGCGACAATATACTATTTACACGCTGATTATGTTTGGCATGTGAACAAAACTAGATATATTTTAATATTCATTCTGTTGATGGCGATTTGAACAAATATGAATATTTCTGCAACGAACGCCGCCCGTGCCTTTAAGTGCTACAGTTCAAAGTTCTGGAGTAGCATTACATATATGGAATTCATGAATATTCAAAAGCTCCATATATGGAACGCTACTCAAGAACTTTTACTTGTAGCACTTAATCCGGGGAATGGGGGCTGGATATACATGGGCTGAATTGGTCAGTCTCGTCTACTTTTTGTGATAAAGTTACCCAGGTTAAAGGGGTACTGTACGCCATTTTCATTAAATTTCCGGTGACAACAACGATCTAATATAGATAATATATAGAAACATAAGTAATTTGAGTCGAAGATGTATTCTGTAAACGCTCAGGTTAATAGGCTATCTTAAAATTTAATAATTTAAAAGTTAATAATTTGATATAAACTGAATTTATGACTGGAGCCATAAAATGGCGTCAATTAAATTACGAATTTCCGTAATCAAACAAAGTAATTGAGGTATACTGGATTGTTAAACCGATCGCACACACGATCGCTTAAAATATTATGATGATACGGGGAGAACACTCAAGCCACTCACTGACTAGCGACGATACAATAACTTAAATGATTATATGGACTAGTATGCCTATAATATAACTTTTATTTGATTCATTTGGTTGAAAACTGTACACAAATTACTCGACAACGACAATTTGTATTTTTGCATTCCGGTAAATTTGTCATCCGTAACACTAATTCGTACTCAACAGACTTTCAAATAATGAAAAAATTGTTACCTTATTCTCCGACTCGGAGACTATAGAAACCAACAACAACATTTGGCGTACAGTACCCCTTTAAGCAAATCTCAGAATATGAATTCGATTTGTTGAATTATTAGCTGAACATTTCCCACCAATGAATATGAATCATTCTGCACTTGTAATTAGCATTTCGTTCAATGCATTTGCCTGCCATCTGCTTTTACTACTTGAACATCCCTCCAAATGAATAATAGACCATTCCAATGTATACTTTTATAATTGAATGGGAGAATCCATTCAGCATAGAAAGTGTGAAGCATAAATTGGGAAATATTATTACTTGATGTGGTCATTTTGATAGCAAAAAAATTATATTTCCTTGCTAAACGGACAAAACATGAAATTTTATTAACCGGGGTAATTTTATCACAATTCCCCCAAACATGGTTAACTGTATCTCACAAAAAACGACGAGAATGACCAATTCAGCCATACGGAGGTGACAAAATTTCCAGAAATTAATAAGCGCATGGGTATTCTTATTTGGACTCATGAGTACTGTCATTTATACAAGGTGCAAACTACAAGCTCTCAGTATACTGTACAGTCTCATATTTATATTGTCATAGGTATAATGGACACATTTCAATCAATGAACTAAATACTGATAAGAATTACGAATAAGGTGATACGTACGTCACTAGATTTTGTGTTGTTTCTATCCGTTGCCGTTTGGTCATATCCGTAGTTACGATTGCGGATTAGAGAATCCAAGCATGGGCACGCGAATTTTGCGTGCAATCATCGGGCCTATACCACTGACTACGTGATAAAACAGGATTAAGTATAAAATAATCAAGGTAAACAGAACTATATCACCTTACGGTGAGTGGCGAGAAATTTTATTATTTGAACGGCAATATTTTCTCACAAACGGACTGGAAGTCGTCAATTCTGCAAAATGGGATTTGAACCGTCCGAAAAAATTACGACGTCAATTTGTGCCAAACACGCCCGTGGTCTGATTCGCAATCATTGCTACGGCAAGAATGGAAATCCACACAGGGGTACGCTGTTGTTTAGAACGACGCGCACCCGGTTTAGAAACAGTTTCAGATTTTACAAACAGGCAAACTGCAATGTAGAGTTCTGTCCTCTCGATACGCTGACCAGACCAGCGTACTGCGGCGTATAGCGAGGGGACATAACTCCTCCTTTCATTTTGCAAACTGGGTTGATTCATCCGGTAAACTTCGTCTTTCTCAGTACCGTATACTGATTCGGCAATAAAACATGGACATGATTGGTTCGAACTATATCGCGTTAGTTTTAGTTGGTCTAAGAAGTAAAAGGTTGAATTTAAGGGTCCAGAATGTGAGTTGATTTGGCCGAGGTGGGATAAAATACTAAACAGCCACAATGGCCCCGGTGCGCCATTAACGTCTTAAGGATTTCCACCCTTTCTTCGCCGCCGTGAGTTGTTGGGGAATAAATATAGAAACTGATTTCCTGTTTCTAGAATTGTCTTACGTGGCTAACTGACACTGTAAATTATACTCATCGAAGCTCCGCCCACTTGCAATCTGTAAAAGACATGGACTCTGGTGTTCAAACTTTCAAGAATATCAACTCACAAGAACAAAGGAAGAAAACAAATCAAATTGCAAATACATGTTTCACCTTTAATGTTATTTGGTTATGTCGTTTAATTTGCATAATAAACACCAATTTTGGTGGAATTTCATACATTACCTCTCTTATTATTGTTTTCGCGCAAAGAAATGTGGCGCAAATCACAGGATTAACCAGCATTTGATTGATATATATTTATTAAATCTTAAGAAATACCAACAGCAATCTTGATATATGGAGATTTCTCATCATCCTTCTGTTGCTAGGAAAGATATATATATAGAGATTGGGGAAGAAATTAGGGCACCGGAAAACAATGCATGTGCACCAGGTGATGCTTTGGCACATATTTTTTCATTAAAGCAATATGGCATGGTTGCGCTCCAAAATACAAATAATATTCGCTTTTGAATTTCTTCCATATTGAAATAGGTCGATAAATATCTTAACTACCTTTCTACAAGTATTCTGTAAGCCAAGACTCATTGAAGTAATGAAAAATGCAACTACGAACAAGGTATTTGGATCTCCAACAAAAAACAGTCATTTGCACGACATGGAACAGAAAAGAGCATTCCGTGTTATTCTATTCCTGATATGGTTGCAATAATGAGCGATTGTCAGACTTGGGGCGAAACATTGAAAACGGCTGGAAAATGGCTCTGACTTTGGTAAGTGTTTTTTCAAAGCATATGAATCCGGCATATCAATATTTCCTGCATTTTTCGACCTATCGTATCCGTCCCTCCAAATTACGTAGACAACATTTGGAGGTCCGCGTGAGTCATGTCTGTTTAATGAGAGAGTAGGCGTCAAAGCATTTCTGACCGGGCGATGAATATCTGGACCACAAACGGACTCCTCGTGTTTTTTTTTCAGAGTAAAGATTTTGGTCCAGTAAATATCGATCCAGTTCTCCCCAATATCTACGACGTTCTTGGCTGCCTGTGTTCTCAATCGGGAACGTTTTGTAGGGCACTGGTAGGCAAGTTTGGGTGTATGCCCACACTGGCCAAAACTTGTGGGTGCTCAATAATTTGTTCGAGTTTATCCCACTCATTGGGTTGTGAAAAAATACTGACACAACCGGCACAGTTCTTGGCCACGAGAACATCTGGTAGCTGAAGATTGTGATGGTGAACCATCAGGTCCAAATTACAATGTGAATCGAAAATTGGCGCTATCTTGAGACGGGAGAAGAACGCATGTACACCTTGTTTGAACTAACCACGCGAAGTGCAAGTCCTCCCATGACATATCGTTGACCACTGCGGCGTTTTGTTGATCAATGATTTTGTTCTGATTCCCACATATGGTTGTCACGGCTTTATGATTGAATATAATTAAAGGCATATTGGACACCTGGGCTAGCTGTATATCTGGCAATTTCAAATACTAGTAATATCATGCCATGTTATGTCACGGAAGTAAACTGAGATTTAATAATTAGCTTGGATCACTTTTATTAGTTCACACCATATGCATTTGATTGAGTACCAACGGTAGCAATTTCATTATATTTTTCTGATATTTAATCACATGTATAATGAACATGGTTTGTAGACACATAATGCTGAGAAAGAATGGACTGTGTATGTAGAGATTATGGGGAATTTCAGGTTCAACGAGATGTCAATTATATACCTGGGTACTCTATCTCACTGTGAGTCTCAACACAGCTGGCATACATAATGTACATTAATATTAAAGCAGTAGAGTGAAGCACTGGACCATCAGTAATATGATGGGTTAGTAAAAAGAGAGGAAGTAATGATGTTAAAATTATACAACATTCTAAGAAACAAGAATGAAAAAAAGAAAAGAAACAAAAACCCTCATGCACGAGTAGGCCTGGGAGGAAGCTAAATACTGACAATTTACACATGTAACGCACTCTTACTTTAGAGAACAATGTGATGATCACAAAGTTCAGATCCTCAACGGTATTAGATCCTGTAATTAACCTATAATTTGTTTTCCCATTCTAAGGACACGATAGAAACAAAGCTCCTAACCGGGACTTTCTCTCTTTTTAAAATTCATTTTTTGACAGAATTTCAAGAAACACAAGTCATTTTACAAATTCGCATAACCACATGCAGCAAGTGTTTATTGCGTGTGGATAACAGGTTCATAACAAACGTTTTCTTGCATTTATCAACAGTAAAATTATTAGGGGAACAAATTTCTGTCTCCTGTCAGATGAACGTTTGGCCAAAATTTCCTCGTATTTCTAAATGGATTTTCTCAAAATCTGTCAGGAATTTATTTGTGAAATTTGGTACAAGCGATTATTGTGATTCAATATTTAAGAACCACCGAACAATTGGTTATTATAATCTCATTTACTTCACTTTTATGGCATTTAAAATATTTAAAATTTTACAGTTTTCAGGTACCAAGAACTTCTGTATATTACATTTGTTTCAAAAGTGCAGTTCATATATCCATGACATCATATCTGAAGATCATGAGATGAGACTTAATTTTTCTTGATTCATGAAATTTTATGATCATTTTCACTTAGAAAGACAACTACCCACAAATAATTTTCTATATTTGGGAATTTTCATGTCATTCATGTTGTCCAATGAATAATTGGGCTCAGATGAGTTCTGGGTCATGGCTTCATAGCCAACTTAAAGGTACGGTTGGCCTTGGCGGTGGTTATCATGTGAAAATATTTCCACCCGTCAAAATCCGCCACAAACAGAAAGAACATCAAAATGTAGACAGACTTTGTCCGTATACAAATAAGAAATATAGCATAATTAGTATGTTATTGTCAAATGTTTTACCATTGTTATGTAAACAAAAGCATAAAAAGTAACTTTTCTGGTGTTTGTTTATATTATGATGGTAAACATAAAGAGCGTTCTTTGTTGGTGAATTCCTGATATGGAACTAATAAAGATCGAGCGTTTATGCCATTTGTGTGTGATTAGCCAGTAGCATTGTGCTGTTTTCTGTAACACAATCAGCCTCTTGCTTAGGTAAAATATAGTAGGTCTTTATTGATAACATGCTGTTTACGTGATGGTCATGGTATATATGAACGAAACTGTATGCGTTTTAATGTTTTTTTCTGTTTACGGTGATTAGAACAAATATGAATATTTTCGACAACTAAGGCCTCACGTGCCTTTAATGGAAATCACTCCATGCATGATGATTCAAAAAGCCCGTGAGTTATATTGACCGTTCACCGCGGCATGTATCTTGCATGTTTTACAAGCCATGCAAGTTAGATTGTATACACTTTTACTTATAGTTCAAATAATTACTTGTTATTGATTCGTAATATCATTTGCAAGCTTAAATTTAATTGCATTTAATGTCATAGATATACTATTTCGTGGCAATATGATGTATTCAACTAATAGATCGCGATATCACGTTATGCACCCTTATAGATATGGGGCATAACGCGACAGTCGGGTTGGTACGCCTTAACCCATTACCCAACAGTTATGCCCTGTGCCAATGCATTCTCTTATATATGCGAGTCGACCATAGGTCGCCTCGCATATATAAGAGAATGCATTGGCTTAACACATTAAAAATTATAAAATTGTTAAAGAATGTAAGAAAAAATGGTAAAAAGTGTTAAAAAAAGGTTTTTTTTAGGCCAATGCATTCTCTTATATATGCGAGGCGACCTATGGTCGACTCGCATATATAAGAGAATGCATTGGCACAGGGCTAACTGTAACTATCACAATATGGCCAAGGAGCCGGTTCCAATGATATCATGCATATTTGTATGGTTTTATTGAGACAGACCGAAGATATTTTAGGCTGTTGAAGCTTTATTTGGCCGGTTTTGGCCGGTTTGTTGGGTAAAGGGTTAAGATGTGTACCAGCACAAAAGAACAGAATGAGTAAACATTGCGCCGAAATATGAAATGAATGTGCCTTCTATGCTAAAGTGTGAAATTGTTCACCGACACCTAGTATATTCTGAGTAAATTCACGAAAACCCCTTAATTATGTGTCGCATTGTGTCCCACATTACCATAACTAAACAGGTCTCCCTTTAACTCGCGGTTTGTTATTCTGTGGATGTTTATACGCAACTTTAAGATACGGTAAGCGTTGGTGGTGGGTATTGCTGATCAAAGAGTCACAATCATGCGTTTAAACCGCCATAAACAGAACGAATATTATATTATAGACAACCTTGTTCTTATACCAATAATAAATATCACGTAAATGTATTGTCCCGATATATTATTGTCTGTATCTGTAGATATTGCAGTGCAGAAACCTTCCGGTTATAGACGCACTGGTCCAGGTGCTATCACGGTCGAGTAACTTTATTACGCCCTCGGTGTATACTCATGTACAAATTCTAGATACATATGGTTCGCTTGGCGTTTTATTTATAGATTTTTTGGGACGCATTAAAAGTTGTAGTGCGACCCCGAGTCCTGTTGTTTTGGGACGCATTAAAAGTTGTAGTGCGACCCCGAACCGGTAAAAGTTGGAATTTCAATTTCGTTTATTGTCGTTGATTTTGGTTTGTGATAAGCTATGCCAATTACAAACAGAAGAAATGAAAAAGATAATTTGTAAGATGCGTATATATATGTCAATTAATACGTATTTTAAAAGTGTATAGTCGGAGACAGCCGAGTTAGCCACCGGTTCGTTAATTATGTGCTGATCGGTGTGATAATTTGCTGTAGTTCCCCTATTTGCGGATATTACTTTGCGGATGTCCCGAATTCGCGGAAGACCCCTAAATTGGTCGAAATATGTTGATTTTAATGATGGAACGGATGCGGATATCTCAATTGATACGTATTAGGTCCATTTGCGGAGTTCCCCGAATTCGCGGAAGTCCCATAAAATGGTCGAAACAGTTTGATTTTAATGAGGGAACGGGTGCGTATATGTCAATTGATACAAATTTTAAACAAATAACGACACGATCATCATAATAATGGTTTGTTCTATCAATTATATCATCACCATCATCATCATCATCATCATAATACAGAACAAGTCTTGCAACGTTTCGTCCCAATAACCTTATTTGCAATGTTCGATATTTTCTTGTGAGTCACTTGAATATATTACTTGTCGTCGAACTCGTATTTTATATAATAGAAGAATGAGTCTATGTCAATTTTGAATTGATCGGGTGTTGGAGCCTCAACATTGAAGTCTCTCAGAGAGTTCCAGCTATTTATACCACCCTCTGCGTGAAGAAATATTTCCCTATGTCCTTGTTAACAGTTCGCATATGTAGCTTTTTATTATGTCCTCTTCTCGAAGTTCCTGGTGAATTTCTTTCTAATAGGTCACAGGCATTGATATTGTAATGACCATCAACAGTTTATATATATACCTCGATTAGATCTCCTCTAAATCTTCGATATTTTAAAGACATCAGATTGAGTCTTATCATTCGGTCTCGGTAGCATAGAGTTTTGATTTGACGAACTAGTTTCGTTGCTTTTCTTTGTATTTTCTCTAACACAATGCTTTGGTATTTGTGATGTGGGCTCGATGCAGAGTTACATTATTCGATGATAGGTCTGACAGTGCTTATATGTAGAGCGATCGGAAAGTGTCGATGTCTAAGTTCGTGAAAGTTCTGTTGACTATGCCGATGATTTGAGAAGCTTTATTGTTTAGGATATTGTATGAAGGCTAATATGGCCGTGTCAAATTGAGCTATAGCGATTGAATATCTCGCAGGACAACACATTTCGGGTTTTCGTGGTGTGTGTATTCGCTGGATATCTGATAGTTGCAATATGTAACTATTATGACCGCGTTAATTGCTTTCGATGTTAGGTATGAACAATGGCTGGGCCACTATTGAAGATTTTAAGGCGGGAACACAATACCTCCGCATTTAGAGGCTTTTTGGTGTGGTGAATGAGAAACCTGCAGTAATAAGCCGTAAATTAATTAAACGTAGTTTTTCTCCTATTTTTGTAATAATTTGATGGATTAGTTGTTTTAACGGAATTGTGAGGCGGTGCATTCATGTAACCAATCTATTTTATATTATAATTTATATTTATAAATGCCTAATAATATGATCTTGATGGCGTTACCATTTCTGATTATGGTTTTCTTGTAAACCCTGTGGTGACTCAAGTAGCGTTCTTTAACGTGCACACACCGAGGCGTGTACACGGGTCAGCAATTAACGTCTGCTCCTGATCAGACACCGTAGGCTACTGCACCCACGACAACATAGCTGGACAGCTGTTGCAATAGGGGGAAGTCGACATTTTGCATTCGGATCAATCTTTATTCAGTGATCTCGAATGAGACTGTTCTCAATATTTCGGTGTTGAATGGGTCCCCATTACTGTCAAATCACTCTCCTAAAATAATCGCCACGTGCAGTGTTGAGTGTTTTGCATATCGCTCACTATTTAGGGTAATACCATGTGGGGCATAATGCGACGCGGGGCATAATGCGACAGACGGTCGTTATCAGGCCATATGATTTTTCCATGACTGAAGTTGAATCGCACATTTATTATTTTAGTAAGACCAATCATAGAAGTGGACATCCCAATTGGACCGACATCATTATGACTGTTTAATCTCACATGCGAAACGCCGGAGTAGGGGGTACCCACATTTGGTGACCCCTTTTTTGAATGGTTTAAATATAACTTCCGGTAGGTCTTGTACATGTTAAAACGAGAACATCTTACCACTACCACCAAAGCTACATGCGTATTTTGGTAATGTAAGACGAGTTATATAGTAAGTTGATAAGTTCTATGTCCATCGATTATTCACATTCACTCATATTTGGGGGAGAGACAGGTTGTCTGGTTGTGGGGCATAATGCGACACTCGGGTACAACCAGTAGGCCTACGAGTAAAAATATGATTAGGCATATCGCAAATCAAACATGGAAAAATAAATCTGATCGTAACCTTAGTTCAAAAGAAAAGAAATACAGAACATATTCGATCATTCCCAAATTTTAAAACATGATATCGATAAATAATTATTGTTAACCCTACCCCGGCCATTTTCCTGAAATCAAAACTTTATGGTGCTATTTTACCCGCCATATAAATCAATAAAATGTCTCATTGGTCTGCTGCTATGACTTTAAATAACGCTTATACATTCTTTCAATCCACAAAAAGAAACTGCAGACCGTCTTGCATTTATTAGGTTCGGTATATATATGCTGATGTTGTAATGTCAAATGTGTCGTATTGTACCCCGTGTATGGGGCATAATGTGACGGATTGGGTACGTCGACGGGGAGTAATGCTGTTCATAAATTGGTGCTTCCCAGGCAAGTGCGAGTATTAATATATATAGTGGAAATATTTATCTAACTTTTAGTTTAATAATGTGTGCCCTTCCATCGTTTTTAGTGGCATGATGGGGTCTAATGTGCTTAGTCCTATGTGTCGCATTATGCCCCACATTGGAATTAAGCCTTCGGGTGCTTTTTGTGCCATCCCCGATATCTAGCCGTGCATGTACTCTACGATTTTTCTAAATTTCAGCCATCATACTGGTCATTGGTATTCACTTTGACTTCTTTACAGCCTCATATTTGCGATTTCTTATATAGCCTAACAACTGAAATTATGTTAAAAACTCCTTTTTATTTGCTTGTAAATCATTATATTTGTAACCTGTTAAAACAATATACATGTATGTTTTTATAATAAAATCAATCAATCAATCAATCATGCATTACCCTACGTTTTTTTATAAACAAACGCTCGGCTCACACAAAGTGTGTTTTGTTGATAATATCGCATTCATACATGTACTATCAGTACGGTATAATATAGGCCTATTATTAGTTGGGCTGAAGGGGTCACTCTCACCAAGAAAAGTGCTGAAGGGTACACAGGTTTTGAAAATGTGCTGAAGGGTAGGCCTAGGCTACACAGGTTTTTAAATGTTGTTCTAAATAGTTTTCGTATCTACCATGATTTCTGACATCGGTCCTTTAAATTTCTGTATATTTCCGGCGCAGGAGCCTCTCGGCTGTTGTCGCGTCGTTGCTACTACTCTGGTGTTTCTCCTGTTGTATTCCCCGAGCATGCGTAATCTTCTATACTGTTCCAGTCCCTGATCGTTCTCACGAAGAATGATTGTTTATATTGTTCCGTGTTGGCTCTTATTGGTTCGAACGATCGTGAGTTGATACACTCTTGGCTCGAAATTATGTTATCACTTTTGTGGTCTGGAAACTGTTTTGCTCGAATTTTCCTTCCTTTCTTATCCTTTAGTAAATCATGTGTGTGTATGGCTGGGATTATCCCCTCAACCACCTTGCCGAAGAGTTCTATTCTCTTCATCTTTCTGCGGATCTCTAGTGAGTCTAACCTTAGTCCATCAATCATGCTGGTTACTGCGCCTTTTTCCCGGTCTCTATAGTTGTTGGTGATGAATCTTGCCGCTCTTCTCTGCACTTTCTCTAACTTCTCTATTTCTCCTACTGCGGCGGGGTCCCATATTTCTGCTCCATATTCGAGTGATGTTCTTACCATGGCTCTATATGCGGTCTCTCTGGATTTACTGTCCGCTCTTCGTAAGTTTCTGCGTAGGAAGCCTAAGGTGCTATTGGCCCTTCCAGTGATCTTGGATATGTGCGTTGACCATTTTAGGTCAGCTGTGATGGTCAGTCCAAGGTAGACGCTTTGTTTGGCTGATTGCAGAATTTGATGGTCAAGCTGGTAGATGAACGATGTTTTGTTCTTGTCCTTGTTCTTCATGGACATTATGGAGCATTTTCCAGCATTGAATCTCATCCCCCAGGTTTTCGCCCATTCTTCTAGTGATGTCAGATCCTGTTGTAGTTGGATGTGGTCTTGGTGGTCATTTATCTGGCGGTATAGTATGCAGTCATCAGCAAAGAGTCTTACTTCTGATTTGACTGCTTGTGGAAGGTCGTTGATGTGGCAGAGGAATAATAGGGGTCCCAGTACTGTACCTTGTGGTACTCCCGATTCCACTGGAACACTTTTGGATGATTCTCCTTCCAACACTACTCTCATATGCCTTTTTGTTAGGAAGCTTGTCAGCCAGGTGTGTATTGGTCCTGTGATTCCGTATGACTTCAGTTTGTATAGCAGACTCTGGTGTGGTACCGTGTCAAATGCTTTGGAAAAGTCGAGGATTGCCATGTCAGTTTGCTTCTCCGAGTCAAAGGACGATAGTAGATCTTGTGTGGTGTTTACAAGCTGGGTTACACATGAGTGGCCAGATCTAAATCCGTGGTTTCTATCAGTCAGTAGGTTGCAGAGTTCCAGGTGGTCGCGGATATGTCTACACAGGACGTGCTCTAGTAGCTTACAGCATGTTGAAGTGAGTGATACTGGTCTGTAGTTGGATGGTTGGTGAACGTCTCCTTTCTTATAAACTGGTGTTATGTTTGCGTTCAGCCAGCCTTCTGGAAGGGTGCCAGTCTCTATAGATTTGTTGAATATGGTGGTGATGGGTTTCGCCAGTACGTTGGCCAGTAATTTGAGTACTTTGTTAGGGATGTTGTCTGGACCTGGTGCCTTTGATGGTTTTATATCTTCCAGGAGTTTCTTTATTCCTTCTTCTGTGATTTCAAGTGGTTTGATGTTTACACTGTTTTGTGGTATGGATGGTAGCTCTTCGTTAGTGTCTATGGTGAATACCGACTGGAATTGCTTATTTAGTAGCTCCGCCTTCTCTTTTGCATCGTTTGTGAGTGATGTTCCTGTTTTTAGCGGTGGCGTACCTGTTCTTTCTTGTTTTCGGGCCTTCATGTAGCTCCAGAAGGGTTTTGATGTTTTCTTTTCCTTCCCCTTCTTTATTATGGTGTTTATGTGTTCTTGTTCTGCTTTCCTCATTTCTCTCCTACATTTTTTCTGGTGGTCTTTATACTCTTTCCAACATCCTGCTTCTTTAGCTTTCCTGTGTAATCTTGCTTTTTTCCTTAGAAGCAATTTGAGTCTTCTATTTATCCATGGCAGTTGTTTGCGTCGACATCTTGGTGCTTTTGGTACTCTTTTTTCCACAACTTCTTTGATGGAATCGCGAAAGAAGTTCCACATGGTGTTGATGTTGGTATCAGTGGGAAAATCTTCTATTTGCACCGCTATCTTCTCCACATCTGCAGCTATGTCAGTCCAATTTGCCTTGTCGAATAGATATCTAGTTCTCTGTACTGGTTTATTGTAGGATGGAGTTGGAGAACAGTCAGCAATGATCATATTATGGTCTGATATGCCAGGTATTGTAGTGGTGGATTTTATTAATGCTGGATTGTTTGTTATGATTAGGTCCAGTAGGTTTCCTTCCCTGGTTGGGTCCTCCTGTACCTGTTTTAGTCCTAGTTTCGCACATACGTTGATGAGGTCATTCTGTATATATCGGTCTTGTGCCCCCGGCCTTACAGTCATTGTATCCCAGTCGATGTCAGGACAATTAAAGTCTCCTCCAAGTATGAAGCTGGAGTCAGTCTTTTTCATCAGTGCTTTGATGGATTTTTCTAGATTTTCTACGTCTGAATTGGATCGATGTGCCATGTAGAAACTTCCCACGTGTATATCCTTGCCTCCTTGTATTGACAGTTTTATCCACTCAATTTCGCAGTTGGTGATATATTCTGTCTTCTCTATTGCTACTGCTTCCTGTTGAATGGCAATGAAGACTCATCAACCCGTAGTATCTCGGTCGTTCCTATAGGCCGTATAATCTTCAGGAAAGACTTCAGCTGACTTGATGGCATTTTGGGCTGGTTCTTTTCCTGGTTTCTTTCCTTTGAGCCATGACTCTGTACCGATGATAACATCAGGCTTTATGTAGGAGGTTGCTATTTCCAGTTCCGCTTTGTTGCTGACTAGGCTTCTACAATTAACAATTAGCAATCTGAGATTGTCTTTCCTAGGTGTGTTAAAGGTATTTTGGGATGCTAATCTGTTCGATCTTGATGCTGAGCCTAGAGTTGTGTCTGCTTTGGGACTGCTAGTATGGTCGGGTCGAAAATTGAGTTCATACTTCGGATGGAGCTGTCTAGATGGCTTAGTGTTTGGTAGTAGTTGGAGGTATTGACTTCATAGCTATGGAATGTGAAGCTCTCGATGTTGATGCTGTCACATTTCATGCATTTCCATTCTTTGCTGGGTCTTTCTTCTAGTGATTGGACTTCTGATGTGTCTAGGTCTACGCATGAGTAGTGATGCCAAACATCACAGCTATCGCAGCATACTCCTACGTTGACTGTCCATGTCACTGCTCCTTCACATACTCCGCAGGGGTATACTGATTTTTCCTTTTGCTTGGTGGGAGCTTTCTTTTTCGCTTTTTTGGGCCCCGGGTTTTGTTCGATGCCAGCGATGATGAGGAGGAGGCGCAGGTGTTTTGCCGTTGTTATGTTCCCATATCTCCTTTTGTGGCTATCTGTTAGGGGTATAGTATGGTTCAGCCCATACCGACCCGCATTTGTTTTATTTTTGTTGTGTAGAGCCTGGTGTTTTTTGGTTTTGGTGTGCATAGAGTGTAGCATGGATCAGCCCATGCCTACCCTTCCTCTACAGTGCCCAGGATCCAGGGTTGGGTCAATTACATTGAAATGTAATTAATTACAATTATAATTACATTGAAATATGTCAATTACAATTACATTGGAAATGCAATGTAATTAATTACAATTACAATTACATTGGTTCAATTACAATTACAATTACTTTTGGTTAATGAAAATCGGGATTCGGGAAGAGCTTCAAGGAGGAAAGTCATTTATTGATATACATAAAATATAAAAGCAAATTAATGTAACACAGTGAAACAATGTAAACAAAACAATAAAACAACAACTACATGTAGAGCACAAATTGTTCATTTGATGTGGTGGTTACACCTGACCATCATCATTCTTTCGAATTGCAGCTAGCAGGCTTAACCCAGGAAAGTTTGTACAATTAAGTCGCGGCTAGTCGCCAGTATGTGAGTGGACTGATATCACTGGGCACGCACGGTTCCTGCAGATATTTCGTAATCACTGTCAGTTGTGAGGATCGGTGTAGTTGGCACTTCATCCATGAAACTGAAGAGGGCGCGCTCATATTGATCCCTATGTTTCCGCTGAAACAAAAATAATTAACATTAAGATACATCATTATGTATAATTTGCCTACATACTAATAGCAGAGATTAAAACAATCAAGCCAGCTAGGGTTGTAAATCACACACAATGACATAATCAGGATTATGAAGTAAAACAGGCCACCTGCCTAAGGCTGCCTTTGTTAGGGGATTAACGCATTGATAAAATACTGCAGTGGAGTCATATAATTAGGACAGCAAGACAGATTAAGTGCACAAAACTGACCAGATATGGAGGTGAATACAGTTAAGCTCAAAACAAATAGACTAAATGATGTTTTGTTATGAAGACAAAATGCATTTATTATTAATGTTATAAAACAATTATTGTTTTAAAATGAATGTATTACTTTTAAAGATATATTCCGGGAATATTCAGAAACAACAATAATGTTTATGAAATTTTTTATTTTTTTTTTAATTCAATACATGTACTTGTATTAATTATGTACATATTGTCATGATGATATACACATTATTGTAGGTGTATTAAAACATATACATATAATAATAACAATAACATATATAAATAATATAAAATAAAACTCAACATGACTTACCTTTAGATGTGTGATGAAATTTGAAGTTGCTTTTGCTGAACCCGAAATCAGTGTTGGACAATGTTTACATGTAGCTTTGAATTTGTCAGAAATATCATTGGGCAAGGTAAAATGTTGCCTAATGAATAGAAGAAAAATATGAGGATAATGACCCCATGTGTATAACACTAGTCAAGTAAATGCTGATGTGTTAACTTGTTATATTGGTCTGTATTTTTGGAATGTAATTGAAATGTAATTGAAATTACACCCCTTTTCTCAATGTAATTAATTACATTCAATTACATGTAATTGAAAAAAACTTCAATTACAAATTACATCCAATTACTTGGGAAAATGTAATTAATTACATTCAATTACAATTACAAATTACAATTACCCCAACCCTGCATGGATAAGCCCATGCCTACCCTTTCTTTGCAGTGCCAGTTGGAGTGTGCAGGGTGTAGCATGGTACAGCCCATGCCTACCCATTCTCTGCAGTGCCAGTTGGAGTGTGTAGGGTGTAGCATGGTACAGCCCATGCCTACCCTTTCTCCGCAGTGCTCCTGATGGTGTGGTCTGGTGTGTTTTTTGTCTGGTATGGGTTATAGCATGGTTCAGCCCATACCGACCCACATTTTGTTTACTACCAGCAGTCTTTGAGTATCTGGTTCCTGATTTTCCGGAGCCAGACTTCACTGAGTAATTCATCAGGGTGGATGCCATCATTTCTGTACAGCTTGTAATTGTACCTGGTCTCAGTCCTGATGTTTCGCCGTGCGCGTCCTGTTACGTGCCTCTTGTACGTGCGCAAGTCGGATGAGAATTCCGGTGAGTTTTGATGGTGAGACTGGTTGACTGCCTTAATCTCGATGTTAAGTTGTCTGATTTGTTCAGTCAGTACGTTTTGGTGGTCTTCTGGATTAGGAGGTTGTATTGCTGGTGGATATCTTGCCGGGTTCTCTCGGTGTTTTCTTACCTGCTTGTCGTATTGGTAATTGTTCCAGTCAGGGATTGAGTATGCTGGAGTCTCGAGGATAGTCAATATACAGTCTTGGTGTCTTCTAATTTCTCTGTAAAGTTCTTGGTATTGTAGAGATAATTGATGGACTGTATTTTGGCCACTGATTGTGGAGTAACCGCCGGCTATAAGTTTAGTTAGGTCACACGTTCCAGTCCAAATGTAGACGTGTGTGGGTCCGTGCCTCGAGACAAATCGTCCAAAACTCTGTTTGATGAACGTGAGTCTATTGGTGGTAGATGCTCCTGATTTGTCCCAGAAGATAATTCCCTTTTCAACACTATCTTCTTTGTCCACTTTATTTTTAAGATAGCTACCTTTGCTGTCAGTTAGTAGAAGTGGTATTCTTTGCGGGCCCCTCCTTGGTTTTTCCTTCTCTTTCCTCAGGAATTTGTTTAGCTTCCTTTCAGTCATTTTCCATTTGTTGTTTATTCGTTGGTACAGTACGTGGTGTTGCCGGTGGTGTTTTTAAAGGTACTCAACCCGATAAAACTCCTCTCAATTACTATTTCAATGGCTTCGGGGGTCAAAAATATTTGATTCGAGTCGAGGAAGTCACCCATCAAAGCTCAGATTTGTTAGATATCGATTTTAGAAATCTATTATTTTTCATTATCGGGAATTCTTACTGGCCCAGTACGTAGTCAATTATTACCACTTGATTATAGAGTTATCCATCCTTGTCTGTTTGAATAGAATTTTGGCGTAAAATCTCGAGCATGTTACCAAATTGACGGCAGTTATAAGTACTCATCTCGAGAACATAAGAATTTTCAAAAATCAATATCTAATAACTCTGAGCTTTGTTTGATGGGTTCCTCGACTCGAATCAAATATTTTTTACCCCCAAAGCCAAAGAAATAGTAATATAGGACCCTCTGATCGGATTGTTGTTGTTGGAATCTGTTGAGATGGTGACCCGAGATCTTTACGGGTTGAGTACCTTTAAGTACCGGTGTTGCAACAGCGCCGCTTATTTCTTCATCTTTTCAGGCAAAGGTGGTATATTGGGTGCCCAGTCATAGATTTGTTAGCCACACATGATATACAATTTATATATAAACATAGGATAATAGAATTTGGGTGAGAATTGTCAGTGTCAATGGTCTTGAAAAATCGTGCGAGTTTGTGAAAAATCAACAACTCGACAGAAAACACATATTTCGAATTATTTTCATAAAATAAACGAGCAATATATCGTATCAAATGTTATTTGTTCATAAAACATTGATTTAAAGGATATTTCATATCATATTTTCCCGATGTTAACAGATTTTTCCTTAGAATTTTCGGAGCGATATTTTTGCCAAGTTACCTTAAAATTGCGTTCGTTTCATTTATTTTAGTGCGTTCATTTACACTCTGGATTAACGTACATGATATCATTAAGCACCAAATAAAACCCGAAGTTGGTACATATATTTCACAATCTTGTACCCACCCAACTCCCCAACACAACATCCCGCTCATGCGCCAGTGGTGACGTCACCAAAACCAAAGCACGTGGTAATTCAATCAATGCCACGAAACAACGCTTTCTATTGGTGCATGTGATATCGACGTATGATATCGCAATTTTCTGTTGGAAATAAGAGTTATCCTCGCACTAAATTATTCACATTTCGTGCTCTGGACTTTTCATAAACACTAACATGACATGAATTAATCGAAATTTATGTTTTGCCACCTATTTTTTCAAACATAACCAACAACTTTCATCGTACATGCTAATAATAGGTATGCGGAAACGGTTAAACGTCATCCGTTACAACCAATCAGAGACGATTTAACAATTTTCATTGGCTTCACTGAGGACGGCATTTTGTCCAACTGCGATATTAATTTAAGCTTCAAATAACAAGAAAATGTCCGTAAATACGACTGCAGAGGTCTCAAATAAGGCTCGCTCCCACTTATTCAAGAACAAAGGCAAAGATGCGGAGGTAACGTATATAAAAAACGGGCTCTATTTCAATGTATTTCGTTATGGCGTTGGTGAACAAAACCAAACCAGGCAAAACGCCAAAAGTGCCAAAATGAAAATGTATTTTCCACGGAATCATATCTCGTGTGAAGATTCTGTTCATATCCCTTTCTAACTTTGATATTAATAGTCAAATTTATATTCAAACTTTTTTATTTATCACAAAATGGCCAAATTCTAGTTGGTAAGCAGGTTGGGCAAAACTAATCGGTCTCCCGGGATAGCTAAGCTTAGTACGGTAGCTGAAACCAAAACAGGACATTGTATTCAGTTTACACATAGTTTATTCTATACATTAAGATGTCATTATAAATGGTATACAGTCATAATCAAGATGTCAGCCAAATAGGTCTTGTTCGGTCGGTGTCCAGTTCTGTTCTGTCATTCTGGGTAGCTGGGAGTGACGTCACATCCTCGGGTGCACTCGGACCGGATAACCGGTACTCTTCGGGACCTAATACCGCTACATTCCCCCAAGCTTTGATAAGAGGGCCCTGATGGAGGGGGTTGAAGAATTCGTCCATCCCTCGTCATTAATAGTCAGTCCAAGTTCCAACAAGACTTCTGTTACGTCATAGGCCTCCGTGGGCTCGGTTGCAGAGTCTTGTAGTCGACGCATTGGATCATGAACATCGGATGACTGACGAACACTTGTAACTTGGTCGAGGAAGGCACCGTCATATGGATGGCTGATGGAGTAGAATTTCTCAGCATCCCGTATCATCCAACTACCATTTTCTGCCAATTGACATTGAAATAAGTGTTTGATGTGCAAACAACTCTGTTTCATTTTGAAACAATACCGACTGAACCCGATCGACGTTATTCAGTCCCAACAGATGCAAATTTGTTTTAACATTTATATCTCATTGCATATTGTTGTCAAATTATCAGCCTCTATCTGCTCTATGAGTATGATCAATAATTTGTCAGAATGTGTCAATTTTGACTCGGCCACCATGTTATCATTATCGTAAGCGACCGTTCTTTTTCAACAAAAAAGCCACTCGTTGGCGCTAGTGCTGGGCAGTTTCCCGATTAATCGACAATACCCGGTTAAAATTTCAATATCGTCAGTAATATCGTCTAAACTAAAATAATCGTAATATCGTCGTAAATCAGTGGGTGCCAGCCGATCATAAACGTGTACAAAGAAATAATTTAACTCAAGTCTAAATCTAGTTATTTAAGTTTTAAGATCCCAGCGTAACATCCACGTGTGCAATCAAAACACACAGAAAAGAAAACGGGGTTAAATCGAGAGGGAGCATTGGGCTTGAATCAAGTAAGTACCGTCCACATTTTGTGTTGATTGAGAATTGAGAACACACTTCATTCAGGGTTTCCGCCAGGGGAGAATTAATGAGTCCGTATTGGGGAAACGCGACGGGACGACCATTAGAGCCCGAAGCCGCCATCGCACGCCGCCGCCGCCAGCCATATTGGCCACAAGCCGCCGCCAGCCATATTATCTCTAACGCCAGCCACATTTAAAAATCTCCGCCGCCGGAATTTTAATATGGCTGAGCCATGTGCATGGGCTTATGTCAAGCACAACTGTACTATGAATCGCAAAGAACTAAACCGTATTGCCTAATATTGGCATACTCTCATGGACACAGCATGGTTGTTATATTATCAGAACACCGGGCCCCTTAGTCCAAGTCTTCTTGTACTAAAACCAGCTAATATATTGGTATGGCGAGATGCTGGTGTTTAGCTGGTTTTAGTACAAGAAGACGACTTGGACTACGGGCCCCTTAATGTGGAATAGACTATCCCAATGCATGCTTTCATATAACTGAATGGGCGCGTCCAATCTGTATTGAAAGGGTTAAAATATAAATCGACAACACCCAGTCTCAGACATCGCTGGTATTTGTCAATATATAAACACATAAGAATAGAAAATAGTTTGAAATATTACATATCATTACTATCGGATTCATCATTCAACGATGCATATATCGCAAGATGGTAGTGATGATAGCAGTCTGAAGTCGACCGAAGTCCCAATGTAACTACTTATACCGATTCGATGGGAAACTATAGAGTATATCCATGCCAGTCCTTCGTGAATTTTCGCCATAATAGAAAAGCCAAACATCAAAATATTACGTTTGGTCTGGAATTCTACGGGTTCACCACAAACGCTAAAAAACGGTGTCTATAACCGGTAACAGGGGATGAAAACAGCCATGAAAACTATTTGTCGTGGCTTCGTGTTCTAACGACCATGGTTCATTCCGTCGGGCGAAAAATTTCTTATTTGACACTGAAAAGAAGCCATTTCCTTGCACCTGAGTGTCCCACAAAGCAATCCAAAGCTACGTATATTATGCAAGTCTATCATTTCCGTGGGTGCATTAATTCTGTTGATGGTATCCAAATAGTTAGTCATTTAATTACGTACGTAAGACTGCCGTCTGATTGAACTTACAATAAGATTCCGAGAGGTATAATGAAGCTAAACACTAAAAAGCATCTACGCATTGACCAATAATACCTAGCAAGGAGAATTGAATAAAGTATTTCTTAGAATTTCATGTAGCGTCAGTGAAAATGATACTGACAGGATTATATATTCGGTCAATTGTAAAACTATTTGTGCGCGGTGACGTCATACTGCAGGGTTTGTCTGCAGGAGATATTTATAGCGGCGAAATACGAATGGTAGCGAAATCTTTCACCCGGAACGCGTAGCTTGTTCAATAGTCTGCATTAGTCCAACAGCTGATGACCGCAGCTATAGAACAGAGTTTTAGCCAACGTGTTATAAAATATAATTGAGTTTTTGGCGGGAAATGTGAACATGTGCGTCGTTGATTATTGTGCTTGGGGACCCAGGCTGGACAACGAAACTATTATTGACCATTCTTTGACTTTATCTCCATATTGGGGGTGGGTATGTGTTCGTGTTTATCCTCCATGCATGTAATATGGCTCAAATGAATGGTGTTCTCACTATGAATTCCCGCTATAAAGACTGATTTGGGACAGGTTCCGTATTATTGTGAAATAAATCACTTTGGGATTTTGTTAAGTATGCATGGCAATATACGCATTACATGTATTTTTCAGGAACTTCACTTACCGGTACATCGAACTCAAAACAAATGATAATACAGCAATAAGATAAATGATCAACATTGAGTAGTTTCATCCACGAAAATCCCGTGCATAAAAATATTCCCAACTCAGCAATTGGGTGTTCTTTGATCCAATTATGTAATCGTATGATAGCACGGGGTCTTCGAGCGTGAGTAGTGCACAAAAATATATCCGCTCTCAACAGTCCAGCATTCTTTGATGTTACTGCGACATGTATACGCTGTATCTAACGTCGCTATTTGACACGCTCTTTCATATTGTTTTTTAGGGAGATGGATTGTGTCGATTTCATTTTGTCAATATTAATGAAAATGAGAGTAGATATATAGCCTGTCGACACAGACAAGACTGAAAAAGTTTTTAATAACGTCATTTATTTGTGTATGAGCGGGATTTCGTGCAACGGCCGACGGGGGGAATGGATCCGTGGAACGGACCCGCTGGCGGAAACCCTGATTCAGTACAGAATCATCGTTCAATACTAATTCCCGTGTCCTGATTTTTTCAATATTCAATCATCATATTAAACAACGTCCAGAACGACTGACGAAATTACATGTAGGGATGGGAACCCATAATACGCCCCCCTTTCGCTCACAATATTACACAAACCCTCCAACTTCCCTGCGTAATATTAATTACAAGAGAATGCACCAAAATGAATCGATGACTGATCAGGCGATAGATCGATGAATGTCAGTTATGCCACTCCTCTTCCTTCAGCACAATGATCCACATGCATATTCAATCATAATCAATGGGCCAAGTTACCGCCCTCTTCTCGTCCAGTAGAAATCATTCACTGCGATTGGTTAAAACCAATTAATTGAATTAGAGCTTCAAACCCGCCCAAAAATACATGGTGCCCTTGCTTGACCGAATTCCAAAGATTATATACGACGCGTGTTTGAACTTCGCTGAAAGACTGACCCTCATTGTCAAATTTGTCTTGTCAGTAAACCACATTTCCATTTGTCAAGCGACTCAAATGTCATCGGGAATAACATATATATTTACTCAACATAGTAGAAGATACCGAGTTAGAAAAGGATACTATATAGTATGGAACGGTTTTAGTTTTGCCATAGACGAGATAATGGTTTTACTAATTACCGGTATAAACCAGAATTTGTCAAGTCACCGGACCGAAATTGTCCGAATAGCATAATTATACCCCTCGCAACGAGTTGTGGGGGGGTATACTGGTATCAGCTTGTCTGTCTGTCCGTACGTGGACACAATTTTGTCCGGAGTTTTTCTCAGTCGTTTTATGATCATTTCTGTGAAACTTGGCACAGACATCAACCACCATGGGAACCTGTGCACCTGCGATTATGATGTCTGTCAGACTTTTTTTGGTGGAGTTATCCCCCCTTTTTCGACTTAGAAATTGTTCGCAACATGTATATTTTTGTCCGAGCTTTTATTCCTACATTTTGGGTCAATTTTTTAAAAACTTGGCACAGATATTTAGTACCATGGGAACCTGTGCACCTGCGTTTATGAAGTCTGTCCGACATTTTTTGGTGGAGTTATCTCCCTTTTTCGACTTAGAATTTTTTTTGCAACATGCATAATTTTGTCTGAGCTTTTATTCAGTCAATAAATTTAGGATTAGAGTTAGGGGTTAGGGTTAGGGGGTTTACGGTTAGGGTTACCTGTTGACATAATTTCAGTGCCAAATATATGGTAATGGCTACTTCATTCGAATAACATTTTGAATTTGGGGGGTATTACTTAGTCCAATCTGGGACAAGCCCATCTCTAGTTTAACCAGTGAATTTACTTTTCATTCCGAATATCGATCGAGCATGAGGTTGTCACTTGTTGAGTGGTTGTGTATGTTATTCCCGACGTTAACTTGTTAAAATTAATGCCAATGATGTGTTTCTATCGAATAGTGACAAATTGTTTTCAGTCTCCAGTATCTGTTTTAAAAAAAAAACGTGATTATATCGTTAACCGCGGTTTTAATTTCCAAAAATCACGGTTTTTATTTTCATTAATATCGTCCAGCCCTAGTTGGCGCTATTTTATGCGCTTCGACTAGAGACGCCTGATTAAAGACACGGTTGGCCTTGGCGTGGGTATCCTGTGAAAATACATGTATCTCCACCCGTCAAAATCCGCCACAAACAGAAAGAACATCAAAATGTAGATAGACTTTGTCCGTATACAAATAAGAAATATCGCATAAACAGTATGTTATGGTCATATGTTTGACCATTGTTATGTAAACAAAAGCATAAAAAGTTACTTTTCTGGTGTTTGTTTATATTATGATGGTAAACATAAAGAGCGTTCTTTGTTGGTGAATACCTGATATGGAACTAATAAAGAGCGGTTATGCCATTTGTGTATGATTAGCCAGTAGCATTGTGCTGTCTTCTGTAACACAATCAGGCTCTTGCTTGGGTAAAATATAGTAGGTCTTTATGATAACATGCTGTGTACGCGATGGTCATGGTATATATGAACGGAACTGTATGCGTTTTAATGTTTTTCTTTTTACAGTGTTTGGAACAAATATGAATATTTTCGACAATTAAGGCCGCACGTGCCTTTAACAGTTATAAGACACGAAGCAAACATGAATCCATCTATGCGTGACAGTCGACTGCTTGAAATTATGTTTAAATTTTTATATTATATTTGGGGATAAATATTTATTAGCCAGTATCAAGGTGAGTATAGTGACGTAATTAAAATGCTTTCAATCAAACAATCTTCTCTGTCGCACTCATATTTAGTCATCTACACGAATCCTTTGTAATTTGTAAGCGACCTATTTTTAGAATGCAGCACATGGTACTTCAGATTGGTGATGGGGGGTGCACAGCAGGATTAATTATACCCCCACTTTCGAAGAAAATGGGGGGTATACTGGATTGACTGCGTCCGTCACGATTTATCCCTCCGTTTGTCCGTCCGTCCGACCTCATAACTCGAACAACTATGAACCGATATTTCAATAATTTTTTGTATGCAATCTCCTTAGGACTGCCTCTCCGCATGATGCTAATTGCGGTTCGGCCCGCCTTTTTTTTTTTAAGTCACGCCCATTTTCGACTTATTTTGACTTAGAAAATTCTGTCAGACTTAATAATAACTTATATGAACCAATTTGAATATTTTTTTCTGTACAAGCTTCTTGTGACACCATATCGATATATTAGTCCGAATTTTTCTTTAAAGTTAAAAATCTTTTTGTTGGGTTTATGGATAATGCGGGTTGAATTTGCCACGGTGGGGGTATGCTAGCACTCGAGTGCACACCTCTTGTTTAAATATAAGTCACTTTGGTAACAGTTATCGCTCTGTATTTTAAGTGTTTGTATTTACTTAATCCCGTCTGCAGTTGTATTTTGCACTTACCTGAATATATGGATTGGCAGAACCAGTTATTACTAAGAGAGTATTGATAGGGACTGAGTGGAGAGACCAATGGCAGGTGCAGCCGAGGACCTTAGTTGAAGATGCCTCTCTGACCTAATTATGAAATATTAATAATACAGTGTGTTTTATGCTTCCTGACATAATCCCGTTTACTATGATATTACTGCACTGTGCGTCTTTTTGAACAAATACAGAGCTGTCCACTGATTACTAGTACTAGTAAGTAGTTCAAAATGAACATAATACTTAAATATTTATAACAATACGTAGTATTTCATTAATAACTTAATATATCGAACTACTGACTCAGCTGTGATGTCACACGTGGATGGGTAATTGGGAATTAGCCTCAAATCAGCTTCAACATCGCATGTTCCCTTTGATCTGGGCACCATTGTCTTCATAGTTGATTAATACCTACCGAATCTCAGTACATTGAGCTCTCGTCTCAACACATACATGTATATGGAATGTACTTAAAAAAAACGGAACGAAAACAGAGTTAACTCTTTTAGTGCAAACCGAAACCGTAACCGAGTCAAAAATTCAAAACCGCCCATCACTAGTTACTGGACATGTCATTAACTTTGATAAAGTTCCCAAAAATTCAGGTTTCAATTTCAATCGAATTTCTAAATTGATTCCATGACAATAAACACATACTTGTTGCTTGCTCATCTAAAAGGGGGCTCTTGAATGGATATTTTGTGTAACACTTACAATACAGAATAACAACGATGTCAGAATACTAGTAGGAGTCGGAATATTAATATGTTATAATATGTTACATATAAATGCACTACATGTACAGCTATGCTCTAATTAATCGACCCTCCTGTATGACCGCGGTGTAATACCGCGGTCGGGTGGTGTAATACCACCTGACCGCGGTGTAATACCGCTTGACTGCGGTGTAATACCGCCTGACCGCGGTGTAATAACGCCTGACCGCGGTGTAATAACGCGGTCAGCCGCGGTATTGAAAACGCGGGCAACCGCGTGGTCGCGGTTGAGTTTTTGGTGCCACTACCGCTGTGTAAGTTTAAACCACAGTAAAACCTAGCGTCCGTATCGCAACTGAGCATTGTAAATTATCTGACAATAGACTGACATATTGCGCATTATATATTAATCTGAAATTGAAAATAAATCGGTTCTAATTTACCACAGTCCCGATTTCCTTAAGCGTGCCAAATAAAGAGCGTCTGTTTATTCGTGATATGGTATATGGATAAGGCGTGCGCGATTAAGAATTAAAATGGCTTTTCGGTTTGAGCAAGATAATTTTGCGATCGCCATGTGCACATTTCACCGACACAAAAATCATTTGGCTCAAGGAATTACGTGGGGACGTCAACCATTGAAGACGTCAGTACTCTAAAATAAATTTAGTTTGGCGCGAGGAATGAATGTAAGGCAGTTTCTTAATATATTGACGCAAATTATAGGCCAACCTGAACAAGACAGATCAAAATTCTTACCTTGAGTCTTCCAAAAGAAAAAGAATAAGCAGATTTTTATCGGCAGATTATTCGAACGCGGTTGACACGGGGAATGACCGCGGTGTAAGGCGGTCGCAGAAAATACTACCGCGGTGTACGCCGGTAACGGTCTAGATTACCGCGGTGGACTTCCAACATGACCGCGGTCAGATACCGCGTGTCACCGCGCATTGCGGTGTATTACCGTATGACCGCGGTGTACTACCGCATGACCGCGGTGTACTACCGCATGGCCACGGTATACTACCGTATGACCGCGGTGTACTACTGCATGGCCGCGGTGTACTACCGCATGACCGCGGTGTAGTGGCGGTATGACCGCGGTCATGACCGGCCCATAACCTCGTTAAATGGGTCGAAAAAAATAATTAGAGCATAGCTGTAGTTGTAATTATAGATAATATAAAATGTTTGACAAGATTACGCCAAAAAAATAACATGTGTTTCTGATTTGTTGGCCAAAAGAATCCAGATAGTTTGGACATGTAGGTCAGAATATTGCATAGATGTACTATTAGTAAGTGTGTTGAGTTTATAACATAACTATCTGAGTGGCGTTCTTGTAACGGCAATGTAATTTTATTATATATTAAATTCGGCAGAAGTACAATTTGTACACAAAACATGCAAACACGGCAAATTTACATTGGAACTTAAAAGTGAAAATGAAAGTAATATTTGTGAATCATATTAGGCCAAACTTTTTTATTTTTCTGCTTTACGGAATTTTTAAACCTTGTTTTGGTAGGGTCGGTCGGAAAAAAAAAATAAAAATGCTTGAACCATTTTTTTTTTTTTGGACATTCCTAAGGTGGTAATTGTGTCTTTGTAATTCTCTGTCAGTCATTTATAGAGAACAGTTTTCGGACGTATATCAAAAAATTCAAATCCAATACTATTATTTCAAACATAGCTCAGATTATTGAATAATATTGAAAAACTGCAGAAGTAATGAGTTTGTTTTTGTTCAACATTTTAATTATTGAATAAATGGACTCCCCCTTTCAGTTATAATATATACATTGAAAAAGTCCATTATTCATCTGGATGGATGTCATGGAAAAATAAGTAGCCGACAGATAATATATTTGCAGAAGGATTCCTATTAGTTGGTGGGAAATGTTCACATAATAATAAATTTGTTTAGAACTTGTTGAACTTATTATCTGAACATTTCCTAAGGAATCTACTTGTCTGGTCAATGAGTATTTAGTATAGAGAGGGTTAATACACACATGGGAATGCTGAGATTAGTGGTAGTGATAAAAAGTGAATGTGTAGTTAACTTGAGCAAACCCACATACTCATTAGCTTGTCATTCCTATCTGAGAAACCTTGTGGACTGTTATTGGTCTTCAGTCATAAAGATCACCATAAATTCCCAGGAATACAAAATGTATTCTAAAGGCCATTTAAAGTTTTAAAGAGATGTCAAGATTCATAGAAAGCATACGGGTATCTTGGTGGCAGAAGCATATATAAACTCAAGCTGACTTCTCAGTTTTCAACTTGGATGTAGTTAAAAGTAATTAAAGCCAGAGATGTCTATAGTTGGGGGGTGTCCTAGGCATCTTTAATCACCAGTGAAATGTGGTTAGATGATTTGTTACTGATAAGCATTAACAGCTATGGTCCGCTGTGAAAATAAAAATAAAAATTATATTTGATTTTTTTTTAGCATGCTGTACATAACTTGATAAGGCCAAAAAAAAAACATCTGTGTATCCGGGTTACCCGACCGACCTGCCAAAATTGGGCCGACCTGGACTTTTTTTCTTCAAATTTTAACCCAAAAATTAAAAAAAAATTCAACCCCCAAAAAAAATAAAAAATTTTAATGCATGTAATTGGCATGTAAACACATCTATATCGTTAAATATATACTATATATTATGTTTACATTAAGCAGCAATAATTTTAGATGGAATTTTCAAAAACAATTTACTTCTATTAAAATACATGTCCATTTGTGGTTGCAGATGAATCCCAATCTCACCAATAAATCTGCAGTCTTTAAAACCTGCCTGTGGTAATCTTGTTTGTTCAGCTCCCATGTCTTGTGGGAAGAAGTCTTATCTGTTAGAGAGCAATATACATGTAGAAGACATTCTATATCAGAATTTAAAGTTCCTCTCCCCAGTCAATCAAGGATTCATAGTGTTCATGCATAGTTACTAGTATGTATACAGACAGTATAAAGATGACTGCATGTCTACCATATCAAACACCCTTCTGGGATGGGCACTAAAAAAGCACATGAAATTATCTACTGGTTTGTTTGGGTGTATCAAACTTACAAGCATGCATATGCCAGTGTGTATAAAGAACTTCAAAATTGGGGCCAATTTGAATGCTGAGGTGTGGTACCTCAGTCAAGGTGTGGCGAGGGGTGTCGGAGGAAAATTTACACCCTGTGCAATGTGTCTGAGGCGCATGTGAGATATGTGTCTTAGGTCCTGAGGTGTATGACCAAATATTTAAGTGAGGTTTGAATTAATATCATACAAGTTATGTTATTATAAAGTAATAGAAAAGCCCTATTATGGTGTATGTCTTGGGCCTGTTGATATGTCAATATTGTGCTCTGAGGAAGATGTGCCACCAGAATCTAAACTGAGAGAATAATTACAAGAGAACTGCATAATTGAGTGCCTGGGAGGCATTTGTTTGTTCACTTTGACAATACTTATCATATTATTGTGTTACATTAACTGTTTACTTGCAATATACATGGACAGCCTTAACACACATATAAAGAGTAAGCATTAATTAATGTACTTCTTAACTGTTCGGGGTAAAAATAAAAAAATATAACCAAAAAAAAAAAAATCCCTACCTACCTACCTGGATTTTTTTGGCACTGTAATAGGAAACAAATAAGTTTTTTTTTTAGGCCTAAGCTACTTGACCGACTTGAAATTACAGGAGGATGATCTTATTCATTATAAAATGAACCTATTCGGGTTGAATCGGCCGATTCCGATTGTCGTTTACGATCATCGGCTCATCAATGATCACTAGAGCCTCGCATATAGAAGAGAATGTATTGGCCTAATAATATTAACCTTGACCGTGTAAGTAAACCAGTGCATTCTCTTATATATTCCTATGGGAGATTCGCATATATAAAAGAATACACTGGCACAGGATCTTTAATGCTGCACCAGACCAGCACCCATCATGAAAGTGTTAATATAGGCAATGCAAAAATTATTTTACCTTTCATTGTGTCATGCTATAACTTTCGTTTGATAATTAATTTTATTTCATTTATTTTCTTTCAGGAAATGAGAAGACGTAGACAAGAGACAACCGTTGAACTGAGGAAAGTGAGTAGTTAATTTTTATATGCGACATATTATGTTATTGGTCCGTACAGTACGTTCGTCTATCTCTGTCCGTTCGCTTTTTTTATTTCCGGATGATTACTTTACTTAGTAAGTCTGAACTTTAGTAAGTCTGAACTGAATGGAATGAAATTTGATATGTAAGCTTACTAGTACAAAATACTGGTCAAGTTCAAATTTGGGTTCCGCCCACCAGTTTTCACCAGAGTTTTGGCCCTTTTTATACCATGAAGCAATACCCTTTATTATAAAACTGATGTTAAGATACCATAGGATCTTTAATGCAGCACCAGCGTACCTCATGTCGTGAAACGGTTAAGAAGACGCCGCCTGGGTTTATTGCATCATGGGTTGAAATCATTTAAAGTTTTTGTTACGCTCTTAGCTCATGAATGGGAGGTAGGCTCCTGCGAATATTCGATTCGAGATTCGATTCGAAAGTCAAATTCGATTCAAATTCGAGTTGAAATTGCCGACTCGAAATTTCGAATATACTATGACGGAAAAGTAGGCTGTTTCAGGACAAGTACACATGTCGATCTTAGCTGTTTGTGGTATTTAATTCCAGAAAATTATGTATATATGCACATTATAATTCTTATTGTACATAGCCAACAATTAGCCACGATATAGGACGACTAAATACGTCTGAATTATATAGCTTTAAAGTCATTAGCTTCACTCCCGGTGAGCATATATTTGATGTCAGACAGAACTGTGCCCGATATACCACAAGAAAGGTCATAAAAAACTAGAAAGAAAACCCCAATGTGGCATATTATTAGTGCGGTACTCGCCCTGTATTAAATTGTTGAAAACTGCGATCAGAGTAAGAAATCTTCTCAGATACTAACACATTTTCGGAGCGAATCAGCGCGCGGACTCTCGTGGATATATTCGGAGGAAATCGGAACCACCCGAATAACGACGATCGGTTGGCACGCACGACTGGGAGAACAGCCAAAACAAAGGCCGGCATGTCGATAACGAAAGTAGATTCAACAAAAAGAGAAGAAAAAAAAAAAAATAATAGGGGGCCTATCATAGTTTTTGCATTCAAGTTTTCTAAGTAAAATGTCGACAATTATTTGGCAACTAACAACGTTTTCACACTCTGTATATATATTTATATATATATGGATTTTTGCAAATTTAGGAGAGAATGAGTACGTATTCACAGTGTGCAAAAGACGATTGACACACCTCAGAAATTATCCAGGTTCACCAATAATAAACAAATCTGGGAATTCTGCCTTCTAATCTAACGTCAACATATTTGGCCGAATACAAGGTGAAGTTATCTGCATGCGAATTATTGACTTCTGTAAATGAAAATTATAAGCAATATTTCAATAATATTTGACATAACAATAGACCAATCGTGCTGAGCTAGATCGATTGGTCTTCCTGACACTGTTGTAAGAGATTTCTTGAATATTGAAATTTTGTTTGCTTGAAGATTTGTTCAAATTTATGATGAATATACCAGGAAAAAATTATACATTGTCTTTCATTAGTTTCAAAATTGTCTTTCATTAGTTTCAAAATGAATCAGAATAATTTTTTTACAAAAAATTAGTTGTAACTTGAAAGAACAATTTAGAGTAGGCCTACTCCCTTTATCCAAGATTCATGCTGGCTGTGAAAGACCGATGGGATTATTTTAGCACGATCGGTATATTTTAGTCCGATCGGGCTATTATTGATTAATCGGTGGTTCACCCAGACCAGTAGGATATGCGCACTATAGGATATAGATAAGGCGTTTTATGTATGGGAGGCCTATTTCACTTGAAAGAACAATTTATAGTAGGCCTACTCCCTTTATCCAAGATTCAGGCTGGCTGTGAAAGACTGATCAGTCTATTTTAGCCCGATCGGGCTATTATTGATTGATCGGTGGTTCACCCAGACCTGTAGGGTATGCGCGCTATAGTATATATATAAGGCGTTTCATGTATGGGAGGCCTATTTCACTTGAAAGAACAATTTAGAGTAGGCCTACTCCCTTTATCCAAGATTCAAGCTGGCTGTGAAAGAACGATCGGTCTATTTTAGCCTGATCGGTCTACTTTAGCCCGATCGGGCTGTTATTGATTGATCGGTGGTTCACCCAGACCTGTAGGATATACGCGCTATAGCATATAGATGCGGCATTTCATGTATGGGATACCCATTTCACATTTATTATTCATTTACGATCAAGCGCAAATATTTCGCAAAATAACATCTATCATTTGCGCTTCAGTGTAAATCATTTGCGCAAATAAAAATTAATATGCATTGATATCACCCCCCTGAATTAATTTTAAATGGCACAGACCCACCATATGAGGGAAGCACCCCCCCCCCCCCCCAGTAACCACAATAACTCTTTTATGACCATGGAAATGGTAGAGATATGTGCAGGATATATCTCTTTTATAAAATATACTAGATCTCTGGGATGGAGACACAAATTCTTGGGGACAGGGATGCTGATAATATGAAAATTGGGGTTTTCCCCAATTTCAAGTCAATAAGTACACCATATGAGGGAAGCGAGTCCCCCAGTAACCCTGAATTCCATATTTATGGCCATGGAAATGGTATATATCTGTGTAGGAGATGTCCCTTTAATAAAATATACTAGAGCTGCTCTGGGAGTGAGGCACCAATTATTGGGACACCAGGGACAGAGATGCTGATATATGCATATGGAAATATTTTTTCTTCAATGTTTCAGTATTATATGGGGCTACTACTATGGGTCCATGATAATATACTATGAGATGGACTCTATCATTCACAATCAGAGGGAAGTAAGGGAGTGTTAGGTATTTGCGCTTAAGCGCAAATATATTGATAGACATATACTTGCGCTTAAGCGCAAATGATTCATTTTCACATTTTATATTAATTAATTGAATTTAAGCGTAATTAATTTACGCTTAGGCATAAATCAGTTACGCTTAATGTAATCATTTACGCTTAAGCATAATTGACTTATGCGTTATCATAATACATTGGAATTATATTAAGAGCAATAATTTCATCGGCTGTCTTACCTTATATGTATATTTGTATAATCTGATGTATGTTAACTTACTGGCATTAGTAATGTGGTTGCATCCATTTCAGCTTGAATATGTGGAGTTCAATGGGAGTGTATATGAATTACGGTTAAGCGCAACTCATTTACGCTTAAGTGGATTTCATTTACACTTAAGCGTAATTGAAATGAATTATGCCTAAGCAAATACATGTACCTATCTCCAACTGGTTTCCTCAGTCTGAATATCCATCTTAGTATGGGATCTGGGTGGAGTCCTCACCTATGTTTGAGTAATGTTTTATGGCCTGAGTTAATTTGAGTTTAGAGCAATTCACATGGGAGTCTTTTTTACATTTATTATTTATTTGCATACAAATATTTGCGCTTAAGCATAAAGCAATTGCGCTTATACTTAGTGCAAATACACAACACTTCTTTACTTCCATCCAATTCTAACTGTCAATGATTGAGTCCATCTTATGGTATATTTATTTGGGCCTATATAAACTCAAAAATTGAAGAAAACATAATTCCATATGGATATATATATCACCATCGCTGTCCCAAACAAATACGGTCTGTACTAGAATAGTGAATAGCAATATGGCACACATGTAGCATTGCACAGGTAATCAGTGTTCGCGCTGGACCGAAAAAAACTTTAGCCAAAAGTTTAGCCAAATGAAAATTTTATTAGCCAAATGAAAAAAACTTTAGCCAAATGTTTTTTGGCCAAATTAAAAAAAACTATGGCCAAATTAAATCATCGTTTTCTGGTCGGTTCACAATTAATTAATAAACCGTCAAATCTAACAGACACAGGTAAAATACACATTAATTTAACTAATTTTGATGAACTAGAAATATTTTTATATATATCGTTTATTAAAAAAATATTAATCTTTATGTGAAAGAGTGATTTGGGGGGGGGGGGGGGGGGGGGGGTGACCCGGGATTGTCCTTCTTAATGTCATTATGTTTTTGTTTTATATCAATATCTGGAAACTAATAACTTAATATTGTTACGCCATTATCAAATTACAATCTGTCATAAAAGCATGCATATTATTTTGAATGTATCGGTTTTGACAAATAGCTACACAATATCTGTCGTGATTCACATTTGGCTGATTAAGCTATTGTCTTACACTTGGTGCTCATAAACCTTGACCGTCATAAATACAATGTCATCATAAACATGCATTGTGCATGAGCCCCGTGAGTGACCAGACAGACAATGGGGGATTAGCGGATTAAATTTAAAATAAAGACTTTTGCTGTTTCGTGCAGAGTGACGGGGTTCCCTTTGTACTGTCCGCGATCGGGTTTCCCTTTGTACAGACGGCAATATATTCCCACTTACGATGTTTTCGGACTAGATCGTTCACATCACAGAATTGAAAACCCACTTGCCAAAAATTCATGCTTTCATTCTCCATTTGGGGTAAATAAAAAGTTTAGCCAAAAGTTTAGCCAAATGAAATTTTTATTAGCCAAATTCGAAAAATATTAGCCATTGGCTAATTTGGCTACCGACAGCGCGAACACTGCAGGTAATTAAACAGTTTGAAATACACATGTAAGACAACTCTTTCTGCACTAGACTGTACCTGCTGTATATCGGTCAACGATCTGCAACGATTACAAATTTCTATAAATAGTAACATTTTCAACTGTTACCGTTGTTCATTGCTCGATCATGACCACTTTGATTATAATTCCTTCATAACTCGGTCAATGTTCTTCCGTTGGTGATTTCAGGCAATAATTCCTTTTATATCCCTCCCATTCGAATTGACTATACCGCTTGTTTTTCGTTTTATTAAGCTGATGTTACGCTATTCCAGCAAACGGCCTCCCTCCACGGAAGCTATTTTCTGAGAACGAAAGCCGACTCAATCCCGACCAAGTCGGAAGTGTTCGGGTGTTTCCGCGACTGCACACGACAACTCGTTAGTGTATTTATTTCGCGTTTACAGTGGAATTATTCGTCCCGATTGAGGGAAAGTAAATAGTTAGTTACGTGGCCGTATAATTAGTACAAACTGATATCTGGTTGGGGTATTTCGTGTATGGGGGTTATTTTATTCAGTCTTTCCACAGAATATCGCAGGGAACTCAATTGTGAGGTTCAATTTACGTTTCACATCACTTTAAAATGGTAGCAAAAGCTAGCAGATAGCCAATGGACCGACGACACGGTAAATTATAATAGCTATGAGACTGGGCTACCGATAGCGTTATCCATCGTCTATTCGATTCCGCGTTATGTAATATGGGTGAGAATGTAAACAACACATGTTCCTGGTGTCGAAAAGTGCATTTTGGCACTATTCTCTTTTGAAGTTGACTTTCAGTTTCAGAGTTTTCTTTTACAATGGACAAAATGTCGTCCATCATTCATGTTTATTTTAAACATGATAAAGCTGCAGGCACTTGTGATGAATGCAACATGCATGGTGTATAAATCGCAAGCATCTGGGACAATGACCCATCTATGGAATCATCTGTTCAAGAAGCATCAACCAATACATGAAGAGGCTACACTGCGACTGTTGTTGCGTCTTCAAGTTTATAACAACGGGCGTTTCCGAATGCCGATTTGCAATTTTGCATGTACATGCAAACTGTAGTAATTTCGTGTGATTTTAGTTTGATAATCCGTTTAGTGGTAATATATTAATCGTTGTGATGGCCGCATGGACGTTTTAATCTGCTTTGTTTTCTTGAAGTCTTTTGAAGTTAATAGTTTATCAAACGACGGTTTATCGCCACATAAGTTCTGATGGAACTTCATGCATGTAGTTCACAGAACGTTTCACAAATAATCTAATCGTTGACAAAACATACCTAATTGAGAATGCAACACACAGATATGATTCGATTCGATATTCGATTCGATTTCGTGAATTCGATTCAATATTCGATTCGATCAAAATATCCAATTCGCAGGACCCTAATGGGAGGTCAAATTGTTTAAGGAATTCTTCATTGAAATAACTATATTGTATTACATCTACACAGAACAAGAGGGATCAGCACTTATTGAAGAGAAGAAACGTGCCAGCACAGGACAGCACAGATTCTGAAGCCGATGAGAAGCCGACTCATAAATCATTACAGAGTATTGTGGAAGAAGCCTCAAGTACTGAACCAGGTGTTAAGCTGAATGCGGTACAGGCTGCTAGGTTAGTAATACTAATAGCTAGTTCATTACTAATTACAGGGTTTCCACCAGGGGTGGGGGGGGGGGGGTGGGGTCATACCTGCTAAGGGGAAAATCCAGGAAATAGTTTCAATGTAGGAACATCGATTTCTCTGTATGTACTTTCGCCATTTAGATCTATAATCTAGAAGTTTAAGATATTGTAATTGGCAGATCATATATTTTCTATGAAAGTTGTCAATACAATGGCATCTATAAATATATAATCCGCAGGCCCTATATGTACCCATTCAAACGATCAGGGCATCCCAATGATCAGAACTTATTTCTGGATGCGTAACATTTCTGAATATACAGTTGCTATGACAGTAAATAATGCCTTAATTTTAACACACCGGTAACCCACCCTGAGATCTGAATTTAATCCAAAATTATGGTACTAGTAGGTAAAACTTGTGCAAAAATTATAAAGTGGAATGTATTTTGAGACATAAAACATAGAGACAATTACCAAGATCAATTAAACTGCTGACGATTTTTCATAACCTAACTGCAACGTACATGTAACTAGCTCAACTCCAAAGAGATGTATTCTGTAATAATGTGTTCAGCATCTGTATTATTCTTGCAAAGATATCAAATAAAGTTGTCCTCTAAAATTCCTCATTGATATCCCAACAAGATGGAGAGAAGTTCTATACATGTATGTACATCTCTACTTTTATACACATGATACCGGTATGTGTCCTCGGGTATGGTAGCAGGGGAAATCTGGACTGGGGGAATTGGACCCTGAAAATAAAAATCTTGGCTAGGGAAACTGGGCCATGATGTCATGCTGGTATAGTGGAAACCCTGCCATACATCGGCTGAGTCAGGGCCATTCGACATAAATGTTGAAATTCAACATAAACCATATCGAGTTTGTTTGCGGTGATAGAGAGATCGTGGAAAAACAGATCGAACATGATTCTATGGAAATCACCACACAGCGGAATGCATTTGATATTCTTATGAAGAAAGATATATATATCATCTGTAAGTTTGAATCTGAGTTTCTTGTTTCTATATTCCATGGGTTGACCACCTTGAGACCATGAGACCTTGAAGTCCATAATGTGGGCTCATATCAAGTATTATACACGTATTGTTAGAAATATAGAAAAATAAAAATATTTAATAAAAAAAAGTTTTGCCTGCCTATCGTCCCTATTTTTTTCTGACTTGTTAGCGGAAACAAACGTGTTTTTTTTTAGGCCTTATCAAATAGTCTATTCTTCATTTGTAAGGATGGTCAGCTCAACATCATGTTAGGAGAAATCAGTTCTAGAGCTGAAACGGTTGACCCATTCTTCTAACCGGTTAACCATCGGGGTTAGCCGGATTTCAACCGGTTAACCGCTAATTTATAGTGGACTTCTCTCTGACTAAAATTTTATGCCGGCATTTGCTATGCTCCAGGGACAAACCTAGGTGAGAAATAGTACTAGCTGAAATAAAGACCTTATTCACGGCATTTAACGATATTCAAAAACACGCATTCACTGTTCTTTTGCTGGCTCTTGTAATGGGGAATGAGCAAGTGAAATTTGCGAATGGCAGGGGATCGCTTATTTGCAATTGCCGGTGATCAGCATGCTTGGGCATCTGTAAAACGAGTAACAATAGTATGGGTAATTGGGTATTGGTAAAACGAGTAACAAAACTATACATTAAAGATCTGTAATATATCATTACCATCATTGGTATATCCTCCAATGAATTATAAATAAAGACTAAAACGTAATACCTCATAGTTATATATAGCACACTTCCGATTTACGCGATTCCATTTAATAACAATCGACAGCCGTCATCCCTTCTCAAATTTCAACATGAAATAATACTGAGTCTGATGGGGTGTCAATCAGATGACAGTTTCACTGATTCAGTGACATCATTGCTTTGAACTATCCCGCCTTGATACACAGTGACTGGACACGTGCTCTCGTCGGAAGATCATAGATAACTTCAAAGGGCCGGAATTGATTGAAGGTCGCCGACACTTCCAGACAGTTCGAGAATTGCTACTCAGTATCTGATACTACCACGTGTACCAATTAATGCTTGCATTGCACTCTACTATCGTTGACACAGGGTTTAGTATTAGTTTTGCATCATTTAAATTAATATTTTGAGTATACCAGGGCATTATTCACGTTCACATTCAACTGACAGAGCGGGATGCGGTTTCATCCGGTTCATTTTTTTCTAACCGTTGCGTCGTTAACCGGATGCAACCGGTTATCCGTCTATCCGTTTCAGCTCTAGAAATCACCCCACTGGATTACCTTCAGAACATTTGGGGAATAAGTTCAACAAATTACCTCAAGCTTATTTGATGAACATCCCTATAAATGAATCAATGGAAATCACACTCGGCGATATATACCCCCATCAAAAAGTTGGAGGCTATACTGAATTACATACGTTCGTCCATAGGGGTGTGCATCCGCTCAAATATATATATCAACCATGGATTATCGGATCTCAATGAAATTTGGTTGGTATGCATGTTTGCCATCAGGAGGGCTTTCAAAAGAGGGTTCATTGATGGTGCTCACATTTTCCATTCAAGAGTTATCCCTCTTTCTTTATCTGAAAATGTTGGATTTATAGGGCATAAAATACACTTAATTTGCCAAATCAAGTTGGTCATAATGCGCTGAAAATGGAAAAGTTTTGCGAGAATCATTACGAGAATCGATACGGTGATTCTCGTCGAATCTTAAGGCCTGGATTTCCGTCCCTCGGTCATTCAGAAGAATTGTCAAGTAATTTGTTTGTTCATCACATTTCTTTTCATAATTTGGTTTCTGACCTGCCCATATTTAAATTTTCACCATGAGGCTATCCCAGCACCCGTGGTGCAACCTCTCACTGGAATCAGCTTGTCAGTCGTCCGTGGTCCATGGACACAAATTTGTCCGGAGTTTTTCTCAGTCGTTTTATGATCATTTTCCGTGCAACTTGGCACAGACATCAACCACCATGGGAACCTGTGCACCTGCGATTATGACGTCTGTCAGTCTTTTTTGTGGAGTTATCCCCCTTTTTTCGACTTTGAAAATGTTCGCAACATGTATAATTTTTAGAAAACTTAGAATTTTTTTTGCAACATGCATAATTTTAGGGTTGTGCACCTGCAATGGGAACTGTTATTTTATTATTTTAACTAAATGTTTACTGACATGTGAAACATCTTAGTATTTTAAAAACACTGGGGGTATCCTTAGTCCCATTGGGAGTCACACCTCTAGTTATTTCAACTATCAAAATGTTATACAGCTAGTCTTTATGAACAGTCTCTTTAACTGGACAGCAATTTCACCTTTTACTCATGGTGTGGTGTACTTAGTAGACTTTGGCCCATGTTCAAGTGGTCGCAGATATCTCAATGAGAAATTGGGCTTGGGTCAGATTTACATGTATATCATAACTTCTGGAAGCTTTATTCATTTTGTAAAATTTCAAATACTATGTTGAAATTTGTAATGTGGGAGGCTATGTACATGTAGCACGGCTCTAGATTATATACTCGTTTGGTATACAATGATGTCATGGGAATAACTGTGCACAGCATTATATTAAATGTAGATCTTGGTCCAATTTAACCTATAACTTTAATAAATATATTTCAGGAAATTGCTATCCAGTGACAAGAATCCACCTATCGATGATTTGATATCATCAGGAATCCTGCCAATCTTAGTGGAATGTTTGGAGAATGAAGAAAAGTAAGTTAATCTCTTTTGCAATGAATGTTTTCTGTCTTCTTTCACATCTCTAGATCATACCAGTAATCTATACTTTGGCTATACCGGTACCCTTAGAGATCCATAGAGTCCCATAAGTTCAAAACCTGGGAACTTTTTAAGTTCTGTAGGGGAATATATGACATTGAAAAAATAATGCAAATATTTATTAGTCAATATCACAGCCTGGGTATGTCGTTAAAATGAGTAAAATGTGTAAAATATAGATAAAAAAATTATCAGTTTAAAACGAACACACCTCTTTAAAAACTGCATCGATAAACAATACATATTTAATAAGGGCGTTAACTTTTCAGATACTGCTTCCCTTATAACGGCCATAATTCACAAATGCCTGATACGATTCTTAAAATTCCAATTCCAATCGGTCAAGTAAAAGCTATATTTTCCAATTAATAATACACAATTCTAGGGTAAATTGTTCCAAAACTTCGAAAACAGACGCTGAACACAAAAATCACAGAGAGCACAGGAGAAAATATATCATCCATTTCAAAGTAAATGATTATCGATTAAAAAAACCCACCTTTTGTCCAAAAAAATCTTCATGCATTGATATACCGGTATCTAACGTTAATCTCCCCAAATCAATCTTTGGATCCAAGTTGCCACTATATCCTATATTTACCAATAATTCCGAAGCGATTTTGGAGTGCACAATTTACGCGTGATTCCGGTTTAAGCAATCAGTATGTACTCAGCGCATGCTCGCCGATAGGTCATTAAGTTCATTTTCAATGCAAAAACTAATTTGAAATTATTGCCATTTGAAATATGACAATATATGCATTATTGTTTCAATGTGCTGTACACATGTCACCAAGAATTTAATCTCTGCCTTCCATAGCGCCCCTATAAACAACGAAGTGAAAGTGAAACATCTTAGTCGGACTGCAGCAGGTTTCGAGTGTTTGTTTATGTACAAATTTCTGTAACATTTTTGGCTTTTATTCACATAACACAGCATATTAATTTGACAATAACCTACTCTTTAAATGTTCCTTATGATTGGTATTAGATCAATGTACATATGTCTATATTTTAATATTCTTTCTGTTTATGGCGAAATTATCGGTGGTGACTATTTTAACAGCAATACCCACTGCAAAGGCCTCCCGTTACTTTAACTTCATTGATCAGAATCAAGTACCTGTTTGCTAGTGTCATTTCTGTCCTTTCACAGTTCAGCTTTACAGTTTGAGGCTGCCTGGGCGTTGACAAACATTGCATCTGGAACATCTCAACAAACACAAGCTGTAGTCAATTGTGGTATGTACCAAACTACTGGAGTTTTCATAATTAAACATAACAACAGTGCTGACTTTGAAAAATCCGGAGGGCTGAAAGTCACTCTCGCAGAGAAAATTCCTGTATGTGGTCTTTGTTTGGAATAATCTGGTTGTCATATAATTCAATTCAGATTGTATGGCTTCGGCAATCTGCAGTTCGGCAACCCTTTGCCATGGCCCAGTTTGCTTCAGCAATTGCTTCGGCATTACTGTAGCCAATTATGAGGGCTGAGTTGTACAGGCAAAACAATTCAAGTTCCATGTTCTAAGTTTAACTTTAATTTCCATGAACCAAACTGTATTAATTACTACACCATAGTTCATGATTCAAATTTAAAGAGTTTATATATGATGATGCACACCATTATAAAAATTCAAAATGAATTCATGTTACAAACTACTTTAGTCTAGAAGTGTTTACATTGCGAAACGAAATTTCAGGTGAGGAAGCATGTCGTTGCAAAAAATGGGATGCGAACCGAAACAAAATGTTTTACCATGTGGGGAAATGTCCTGAAACATTTTTGTACTGGAGCCACGGATCCGTCAGTGGCTACGGTCAACATGGGGTACATTCAGTAGATCATTGACTTTTGACACCTTAATATTGTCAATTGTCTTGGAATAACTGCATTTTATTTCGATTGATGCGAGTTAAAAGTAAAAATGCACAGCGAAACATATATTGTTCTGTGCGGAAATAACCAAGTGGGTACTTTGAACTGCAATTACTGTATCTTCATTCTCTGACTAATTGGTCATTCAAATTAAACTCTTATCTATAACTTCAATGAAATATTACGATTTTGAGCCAGTCAAGCTCTCTGTACATGCACTTATTTTGAAACGTGAATTGCATCAGTATTATTCAGGTATTGGGCATGTGTAACTGGCAGACTTTGTAACAATCGACAATATTAGCTGCATCATAAATGATTGTTTGAGTGAACATGATTACTTATTGTCATCGAGACTTCAGTCCTTCGATTTTGGAAAACGTAGGTGCGCCGTATATCACTCGGAGCTTTTGGGATTTGCGCGCGCCTTTTTTGAGGGAGCACAATTAAAATTAAAATTGATGAAATGACTACTGAATAAAGACAAACATGTGTATAATGCACAAGTATCATTCTCCCAGAAACACAAATAAAACATATTTATATCAGTTTTATTATCAGTTTTATCAAACAATAGTCTCTGACTGCCGTAGCTGTCAAATTTTGAAAGTTATCGATGAGCGAAGAACTGCCATTAGTTATCCAGTTAAGATGAGTTTTTTAGTTTGACCAATGAGAGCTTGGCTAGTATGGCTACTATCAAAGTCTGCGGCGTTTTCGCGGTCTTAGATTAGTAACTATCTAGAGCATGACTGAACATAAACGAGCCAAGGAAATAGTACATATCTGAAGCATGGCTGAGTTAAAGATTCCGGATGGTAATTAAGTATTTTCACTGACCAACGTTTGTCAGCAAGTCAGAATATCACAATTAGTCGACTTCCGGGTCTGAGAGCACATGCTCAGACTCGATTAAAACTTCGAACTCAGAAGTGGAATCATATAACCGCGATCAGATTCACTGTATTCCGACGAATCAACTCTTTCGTTTTGATAATATTTTGAGCATTGTCGCTGTCACTATCAGACATGATATACCGTAATCTGCATAAATTTATATAATAGTATTCGCATTGGTACAATTTGTCCAAATGAATCCTCGAAATACTGCAAGGTGAAACATAAACGCTGCCGCCAAAGTCAGTCTGCTTTTTGCGGGAACTCGCACGTGCAGTAGTTGTGACGAGGTGTCACCCCAATCATTGAGTGCGAAAGACGCCGCTTTGATCTTTGCTACCAGGTTCGTAATCAACGTCATCACTGCTGAGAAAGATACATGGTGAATAGTCTTGTTGGCGTTTAACCATTGGTGTGTTGTTTGTTAAAATCTCGTTCACTGGTTGCAAATTCCGATGCGCGCATTTGATTTTTTCGGCAGGCGCATTTAATAACTCGCTGGTTTTTAGATCCGCGCGCGCCAATTGTGCGCCTTAAAATCGAAGGACTGAGACTTTCTCTGCAAGATTCCCTTTCATGATCGATTAACCCTTTAGCGTTCAGAACACCCCAGAGCGCCCTGCCGTGTAGCGTCCATAAAGCCCTAGACCGCCCTGCCGCGTAGCGTCCATAGAGCCCCAGAGAGCCCGGAGTTTTGCGTTTTTTTCAGTCATAGTTTACAACAAAACTATTGCATTATAACACAACAAATTGCTTTCATTGTTAATGTAAATAATAAAATATATGTTACATTATTAATTGTTAAGTTTTTGTGGGGTTTTGTGGCAGATTTTGTACAATTTAATCAATAGTTGTCAATAAAATCGCAATAAAACGAAAAGTGGAATGCGGCGGTGCTATTTTTTGAAGTCGACTAGAGAAATCAGCGTACTCAGGTAACTGTGTACGGTCGTCTAACTGACATTTATTTATTTTCTAACTTTATTTTTATTTCCAATAAAATATTCACTTGACTTGTTTATGTTTTTATATCATATGCATCCAAATATAAAACAATCACTACCATTAATTTGACTAACGAAGCTACGGTAAGAGCAAGACGACATGCTGATGTTAGTTTTTGTTACTAAGGACGCCGTGTTTGTTCTTACTGCTGTGTAGGCCTATTCCCAAATAAAACTGTTTCCAATTATTATTTTATTTTTCCTAATTCTTCACATGATCATATTGACAATATTATATTTTTTATAGAGTGTATAAAATGTATAGAATAGCAATGCGAGGAACTAATTAGAAGCTTCCAGCAAACAGCGCGTTCGCGTTTACCAATTTCTGAACACGTGGCTTCCATCCAAGCTGGGCGCGAATTTCAATCTTATAGTTATCAATAATTTTTCAAGAGATATTTATCATTTAATCGAACAAAATTGCACTATTAGTATGTCCTTTGTTACAAGTTGAACATAGGCCAAACAATATATCGATTACCGGTAGTTTAACTGTGTACACACCTTGTGTTTTGGCACTAACTGTGATATACATTGCATCATCATTACATCAAGGTCAAGGTAACGCCTGTGTCTCAATGTGATTTTTTTTTAGTATATTTCGTCATCCTTATTCAATACGATGTCTTGCTAACTATTATTTAGTTTGGCATCTCATATATTCACGAAGAGAAAAGCACTGTTATCGACCTTAATGGCCATTCAATCTTTTTCAAATGACAATATGTGATGGACATGATCTACGCATGTAAATGTGACAAGATATATCGTAATAAACTGGGTCAAGTACGTACGCATTACGTTCGTGAGGTACACAGAAGGAGTTGTTGTCAGCGCTGAATATATAGTTCTTGCGATATATATTTCAATTCCGACATATTAAACATTATATTGTTACTGAATAGCATTTCAACTTCTAACCTATGATTTAAAAAATTGAAATTTTAGTCTATTAATGCTGTTTTTATGTCTTTTTTTATACATGACACACGGAGTAATTGTCCAAGTATTTACGTCGACGTTGCATCTTATTTTTGTACCCTCACGATCATGGCTTGTGTTTTGTTTACATTGGTTACTATCTGTGATCACGTGTCAACAACAGTTAATCAGATTTTTACAATGCTGGAATAAATTTCACAATGCATTTCCACATTTTATTGAATTTCGTTGGTACATTATTAAATGCAAATAAATAGAAGTTGGTTAACACTTTGCTAGTGATTGTGGAAAAGTGAAGGTAATTCTGGAAATCGAGGTTACAACGTCAAACTTCATACAAAATCTTCGCGGTGTTTTTGTTGATAAAATATTGGGGATAATTTTATTAAACGATGTCAAAGTATGGTACGCATTCATATGGACATGAACTAGAGTGATTGGTGCACATGTAGATGTGAAAATTTAAAGGAATGCACGCGTAAAACGATCTCATTATTTTATTAGTAAGTGATTGCTAACAGTAAAGAAAGTACGGCAACTGTGTTTCCTTGCCGTCTTACGTAATACACAACTCAATCGACGACGTTTTCTGTTTTGCAAATTTATATATGCAATATATAATGGGGGATAATTTTGTTTAACGATGTCAAATTATGGTACGCATTCATGTGGACATGAACTAGAGTGATTGGTGCACATGTAGATGTGAAAATTTAAAGGAATGCACTGCAAAACGATCTCATTTGTTTTATTTGAAAGTGATTGCTAACAGTAAAGAAATTATGGCGACTGTGTTGTCTCACGCAGTACCGTACACAACCAGATCTCCGGATGTTTTTGTTTTGCAATATTTCTGTTGATAAATTGAACACAATAATACGATAAATTTTCGGAAATTACCAGCTGAAATGACAGCAATAAAATTCAGAATCTGATACATTTCAATGTGAAATTGATTTTAATTCTATGCAACGAATCAGGGTCAAGAAAAATCCGGAAAGATACCTACCAACTCCATAGTGTCTCCTTGTTCTCCATCGCCAGATGGAATATATGATCAAACAAATCATCTTACCTGCTCTTCCCATACTAAGGATGTAGTATGAATTAAATAAAAACAAATTGCACATTGCCAATGGGGGGGGGGGGGGGGGGGGGGGGACTTGACTTTCATAAATATGAAAATCAATTGTTACCAATTAATTAAAATAAAATAAACCATCCTTGCAGATAAACAAGAGCCACCATAAGATTTAATAATACATTTTTTCCTATAACTTTGACGTTACCAGAAAGTTATGTTGGCTGGGGTGACGACGTTCTCTCCTATCAGTATTGGTGTGGGTAATGACGTTACACATATTACTGTTGGGTAAAGGGTTAAAGAACTGTGATGCTGCAGCTTTGTTGTGTAATAGACTTGAACATACTTCAATAGGGTCTTAAAATTTTGCGGGTGAAAAATTGCTTTCGCCACTAAACTAAAATGTATATTGTTAACCTACAGGTGCAGTGCCACTTTTCCTCCAGTTATTGAACTCATCACATCAAAATGTATGTGAACAGGCTGTATGGGCATTGGGCAACATCATCGGTAAGTATTTTCTCTGTCATGGTTCACAGTTCTTGCAGTGGGTATTGATTGATGATTTATTCTGTCTACTGGTGTTAGTTTCAGGTTTCAGGCATATGGTACCGTAATGCAGTGAAGTGAGGTATTGAGTGAATATTAATTAGGCCAAATAAAAAAGTACCTTTGTTCCGGTAACGGATGGCAAAAAATTAGGGTAGGGAGGGGGGTAAACCTCTTATTTTTTTTATTTTTATTTTTTAAATTTCCATAACGCACAAGGTAATAACACCCCTTTCTTAATGTATTGTAGATACAGATATACTATGTAATAATGTATATATATAGTCTATCTAGATATAATATTGTAATGAACTTGCAAGGCACTTCATTTTATATTGTTTTATTTATCATATGGCCTGGCAATAACAGGAGTCAGACTGCTCTTTGTACAAATCTCACATATAGGAGTGGCTGTCTTTAATCTTTTGTCTCGGGGAAGCTTTCACCACTACCTTCCCCACATTGGACACAAAAATACTAAGTCAATACCTCTATAAAACTGATATAGACTTTATTCTAGTTTATAGTTGAAATTATTATTTACAAATTATAGTCAGGACTATTATATATGATTGATTCTTGGTATAATTTAGTACATGCATCTGCATGCATGTAGAATTAAGTAGTTATTCCATAATAACATGTTGCGTTAAAGCATGAGTTCCCTGTATGTGAACAATATTGACCTGCTAAAACAATTCCCACCTCCCTGCACCTTCCCACAAATTATCATGTTTCATCCAATTTTCATACTGGGGTTACATGCTTCAGTGCCTAACTATCAGAAAATTTAACAACAGATTGTTGAGAATTTGTATGAAACAATCAATTGTCATATAGGTCCAAAGCCATTTAATTTATATTAATCAACACCCCCAAACATTTCAAATTGAGTTAATAAACATATTCCATACCCATCAGTCTAAAAGACTTTGGTTTAAAGTTGCCTATTTTTGAGGAATCGTGTTTTTGGATGTTTGTTAACCCACTATCCCTGGTTTTGGTGTTTTGTGAGTGCGATTTTGCAAGTTAATTAGGCTAATGACTCATTGAATTGAAACCAGCAACTTAAACTAATAGAAACTGGAAGAATAAAGTCAAGTTGGGACAATGAGATTGGTCATTTTCAGACTGTAAATTGGGAACTTTGGAATTTTTTTCATATTGCAAATAAAAGTTTACTGGGGGGGGGGGGGGGGGGGGGGGGGACAAAGCTATTTTTTTTATGCATGGAAGAGTTGTTGTATTTGTATCACCATGTCCAAAGACCCACTAGTCACAAGATTTGTTTCAAAGAAGGAAATCTTGACTACTAATAAGTTAAAAATAAACCCTTAATATTAAATTAAAAAAAGATAGCCCTTGAGTTTTATTTGGATTGTTTATGCCAACAGTCATTTCAATCACAGTTGAGAACCATATTTAATATAACAATATATATAATGAATTTTGCATTGTAAAATATTTGGTAATCACATGGAGAGACTTTTGCCAGAACAAAACCAACTGTAAAAAAAATTGAAGAGCCTGGTATGTTGCAACCACATTTCTCCATATTATTTTTGGAGTTTTGCATTATTTCCAATTTATCTTTTTGGTCAGTTTCAACTGGTACTGTAGTGAAGAGATGACTTTAGATAGATGAAAAAAAATTAATGTACAGGGCCAAATGAGGATAGTACAGATGGGAATTTGTCTTATAAAAATTAAGTTACATTTTCAATATTTATTATGCCGATGAAACTTACTCATTACCAGCATTACACAGCCCTTGTAGGACTTGGAAATTTCGGAATTTTGAACATTTCTGCTTGTAAATTGGGCTTGGATCATCGGATTTGGTTGTTCTTTGGTGTACATTGATAGCCCAGTTTAAGGGGAAAAGAGGCCCACTTCTTGAATTTAGAAAATAATTATTTTTTTCCATCCATACAACTACCTAAACTGATCATTGGAGGGCATATGCCATGCTTGGCGTTGCACTTGTTGTCCCCCGACATTCCGTCAGAGAACTTTAGTAATGACCCTCATCCATGTGTGTATGTCCGGAACTTTGTCCCAGCCTGTATTCTGTCATTTTCTGGTCAATTTATTTAAAGCTTGGTACGTATATCAACCAGCATGGGAACCTGCGCACCTGTGATTTTGAGTTCATTCAGACTCATTGTGGCAGAGTTATATCCAGTCAATTTTTTTATCCCTCCAAATTGAAAATTTGCGGGGGATATAGGAATGGGTTCCGTCTGTCCGTCCGTCCCGAATTTGTAAGAGTCATAACATGAAGAAATGTCAACGGATTTCAAAGATTTGTGGTTTATTTATCTAGAATGAGTTCGCAAGCCAGGTCCGGTCAGATATTTTACCGGTGTTTTTTGTCGAATTCACCAAATAGCAAATAGACGACATCACAGGGGTCATTTCCACAAATCTCAACAGATTTCAAAGATATTTGGTATATGAGTTCACCTGACAATTACCTAGAATGAGTTCGCAAGCCAGGTCCGTCGGGTATTTTTACCGGAGTTATTGGACTTTGTTTATTATTTTTGTCGAATTTACCAAATAGAAAATAGACGACATCACAGGGCTCATTTCCACAAATCTCAATGGATTTCAAAGATTTGGTATATGAGTTCACTTGACCAGTATCTAGAACGAGTTCGCAAACCAGGTTTGCACTTCGTTTATTTTTATACGCCCGTTTGAAAAAACGGCCGTATTATAGTATTGGTCTGTCCGTCCGGGCGTCCGTTAACCTGGTTTCCGGATGATAACCAGGGCTGGCGATCTAGAAAATCCAGGAGGGCTATTAATAGCCCTCCTAGATATGCCTAGGAGGGCTATAGCCCTCCTCAACTTTTAAAGTTATGATTTATTTTATCTGAGTTACTACTGCCGTTAGTTTGTCTATTTTTGATGTTGTATAACTCCATTTAAATTAATTTTCTTCATGTGGAAACAAAGTGTCCACAGAGTTGTGAATGTCAAAATCCCCCACAGTAATTATGGTAATAAAATGGTTTTATATGTTGTGATATACTGTCATACTGATAATCTATATGTACAAGAAATAAAATGTAAGAGTATTTGTACTCAACAATTTGTCAGTCGGTGTCCAACCCATGCAACGGAATTGGGTGAGTTTGTCCACATTAAAAGCATTCTCCATGAAAGTGTAATTTTACGTAAAATACACAATCAAGAACAATATTAAATCCAGTATATTTGCACTTGAATATTGACTGCTTTTTCTCTCAAAGTAATCCATATTCCATTGTCGATCGCAGACTGCTCCTTGCAGCGGTCAAGTCGCTATCTATAGATTTACTGGGTGTTTGCAATTGGGGACATAGAAAATAGTTTCTGAACTTTAATAATTGAATAACAGTGTAAACTAGAATACGTGGATACATTTAGCTAATTATATTAAAATATTGTCAATCGAAGCGATAAAAGACGGCTGCAAGCTAAATACAATTTTCACTGATAGGAACCGGAAACGGAACGAAAGGTTGAACTTAATTGGGACAGTGACATTTGGTTCTCACTATCCACAAACATGTGTCATTTTATCCAGTGAAATATATTGTAAGCTCAATCTTATGAAGAGAAATTATTTATTTTGGTCATAAAATGTGTGAGAATCGATCAAAAGATCAGATTTACAAAACAGTTCGTTCCGGAATTTACCGATTCCGCTATAATTCCCATTTGACATTACCGTCAAGTCACGCATGCGCACAGTCCCCACACTGTACAATATAATTACGATTTCGATGCAGTATTTTACTCATTAAACACAATAAAATAACTAAATAATAAATGTCCTATCCTTGACGAGGCGGGCTATAAAAAGCCCGCCTTGGAAAATTCTAGGCGGGCTGTAGGCGGGCAGCCCGCCTTGAGATTTCCAGGCCTGGATAACTTTAGTTAGAGTGAACCAAATTTAATAAAATTTGGTATGTGGGTTTATTAGCCAAAAAGTAAGTTCAAGTTTGAATTTGGGTTCCGCCCGCCAATTTTCACCGGAGTTATGCCCCTTATTTGGCGTTTTTTTTACTTAGAAAATCCTTGAAATTTGTTGTCCGGATGATAACTTTAGTATTGTTTATCAGAATGAATCCAAATTTGGTATATTACTTTCTCCCACCAAAACACAGGTCAAGTTCGAACTTGGGTTCTGTCCGACCATTTTTGGCAGAGTTATGCCCCTTTTTCGACTCAGAAAATTCTGTTTTTCTTATATTTTTTGGTTTCCGGATGATAACTCGATTTTGGAATGTTTATACGCAAAACCCTTTTTTTTGTGGATTACATATATCGAAATACAGCTCAAGTCCAAATTTTCACATGACCAGTATCTAGAACGAGTTCGCAAACCAGGTCCGGCCGGATATTTTCAGCAGAGTTATTGGACTTTGTTTATTTTTTTTGGTGCAAATGGACGACGTCACGTGGCTAATTTACACAAATGTCAGTACCGGTACATAAAATGAGTTCGCAAGCCAGGCTTTTTGACAAAATCACACCTCTTATTTAGCACATACTGAGAACGCAAACATTATTGAGAATGCACTTTCCCAACTGCACAATCTGCAATTTTGAGTTTAGTCGGAGTCAATTTTGCAGAGTTATTGCCCTTGTACATCCTGTGATGCATCTTTAGTCCGAGCCGGTATTTCATCATTTTCCAGTCAATTTATTTAAAACTTTGCACAGATGTCAACCAGCATGGGAAACTGCGATTTTGAGTTCGGTCAGAGTCCCTTTGGTTGACTTATTGCCATTTTTCGACCTAGAAATGTTTTATGTCTTTTATTTTAGAGCTATTGACCCTTTCTCGACATGTTGAAGATGTTCAACCTCTTTAGTGAATATGCACTTTGTATCATATTGGTGTTACCAATTCCCTCCTACAGTTTTTAGTAGAGTTCAAACCTGCCACATTCTTCGGGGGACATTTTGTTCAGCGATCTTTTATTCAAAGTAGGATTTATGTAAGAAAGTAGTTTGCCTTTGTGTTCTCATTATTACTTTTGTTTGTTCGCAGGTGATGGACCACAGTGCAGAGATTACGTCATCAGTCTTGGTGCTGTCAAACCACTGTTAAGCTTTATCAACCCAAATATACCTCTTCCATTCTTAAGAAATGTCGCCTGGGTTATTGTCAACTTATGCCGAAATAAAGAGCCACCCCCTCAGATGGATACGATATCAGAGATCTTGCCAGCTTTATGTCACCTGATACACCATACTGATATCAATGTGAGTTTTCTAGAATTTCATGAAGGCCTTTCTATACTAAAGGTCAGAATAGCATCATAGACGTATAGTTATCCCATAGGAAATATTCAGATAATAAGTTCAACAAACAACCATCATAGGGCTGGACGATATTAACGAAAATAAATACCGGTACCGAAATAATCAGGTTTTTTTTAAAACAAATACTAGAGCGAAGATACAAAGCTAAAGGTCCTGTCTTGAAATAATGAGTAAGCTGACAAGGATTGGTGTCTTGGTGAAAATCTCGTTAATCTAAAATCAGAAGACTGATGTCTTGCACTCGCTTGCATGAATTGTCTGTGTTTTTGCAGTCGCCAACGCCCACAAGCTACATGGACTGCCACAGACTGAGTATTACTCAGTGTGGCATTGAGCCATTGATGACGTCACATTGTAGCAATATCTTACAGCACAGCTACTTCGATGCATTGTGTATCTAAGTGCAATCTAACACCTACATTGATTGTTATGTTTATCATAATTATGGGCTGGTGAGCATTTTGGCGATTTCAAGTTCAAGGAATAAACTAGCATACCCCAAATTCCAAATGGTAATGCACCTGTTCCCCAAAAAGGTTGGAAAAAATAACCCTGGAAAATATAATATTGTGTGTGTCTAATAGTGACTTCAATGATGAGGGAATGATGCTTGCGTATAATTGGATAACCAGATAATATGATTGTCCAATAACCATAGTGAGTAAAGTTGATGCACCATCAATGGCCGTGGTTTATTAGTCAGCCTCTCCAGTGATTTATCTCTGAATCACATTCAGTCATCCACATTGACATTTCCATTCAAACAAAATTTGCGTCTAATAACAGGCAGGGTTTCCGCCAAGGGGAAATTAATGAGTCAGTATTGGGGAAACACATAACGCGACGGGACGACCATGGTTCGTTCCGTCGGGCGATAATTTTGTTATTTGACACTGAAAAGTAGCCATTTCCTTGCACCCGAGTGTCCCACAAAGCAATCCAAAGCTACATATATTATGCAAGTCGATCATTTTCCATGGGTGCATTAATTCTGTTGATGGTATCCAGATAATTAATCATGTAATTACACACATAAGACTGCCGTCTGATTGAAGACTATATCAAGCTACAAGTTACAGTGTTTAAAAATTTATAACTTACAATAAGATTCCGACAGGTATAATGAAACTAAACACTAAAAAGCATCTATGCATTGTCCAATAATACCTAGCTGGGAGAATTGAATTAAGTATTTCCTAGAATTTCATGTAGCTTCCGTGAAAATGAAACTGATATATTCCATGTATTCTGTCAATCGTAAAACTATTTGTGCGCTGTGACGTCATATATACTGCAGGGTTTGTCTGCAGGAGATATTTATAGCGACGAAATACGAATGGTATAGCGAAATCTTTCAAACTCGGAACGCGTAGCTTGTCAATAGTCTGTATTAGTCCAACAACTGACGACCACTGCTATAGAGTTTTAGCCAACGTGTTATAAAATATAATTGAGTTTTGGCGGGAAATGGGAACATGTGCGCCGTTGTTTGTGTTTGGGGACCCAGGCGGGACAACGAAACTATTACTGACCGTACTTTGACTTTATCCCCATATTGGGGGGGGGGGGTATGTTTTTTTGTGTTTATCCTCCATGCATGTAATATGGGTCAAATGAATGTTGTTGTCACTATGAATTCCCGCTATAAAGACTGATTTGGGACAGGTTCCATATTATAATAGTACGATAGCACGGGATCTCGGAGGTAGATACCTCCTTTGGTAGGAGAACCGCCTGATGGCGTATGTTGATCCCTACTCTGCCTAACTCAGCAATTCGGCATTCTTTGATCAAATTATGTAATCGTACGATAGCACGGGATCTCCGAGCGTGAGTAGTTTCAACCACAGAAATCCCGTGCAAAATAATATCCGTACTCAGCAGTCCGACATTCTTTGATGTTACCGCGACATTTATTACGCTGTATATAACGTCGCTATTTCAATGCACACCAAACATTACGTTGTAATTTTGGCGCTTTGATTTCAAAGGGTTACGCTGTACCAGTAACACACTGTGCTCAATTGACCCGCTTTTTCACCAGTATTCTGTTTAACCCCCCGAACTCCCGTTGCAGACGGATTTTTTATGACATATTGCTACTGACTTTTGGTACATGTATGAATCAAACAGATCATCTGCGAGGGGAGTGGGTCTGTGGGACGGACCCGCAGCCGGCCTGGCGGAAACCCTGACAGGGGTGTAATAATACATCGATGCGTCCGCGATACAGCACTGATGATACGGTCATCGATACAGGTGTTCAAATGATGCATGTCTCGATACATAAATCGCATGTTGTTATTACATATATGCAGGTAATACACCTGAATAATTTGGGATCCTGTTTCAGCTAGTATAGGGTGATTTCACGGGAAGTGTAGCATGAAGGAATTGGACACATATTTCCCTTAAATTCATGTTCAGTGTATGACCAACCTACCATTCATTTTTTATCATATAAAGGTATATTTATGTGACCGGCGCAGCAAATTTCAGCTGAATATGACTATTTTTTTGCAATTTTATGACCAGAAATGTGCATTTTTTTGCCATTTTCTCTGTGCCAAACAGGAAATGGTCTCAATAATAAGGTGATTATAAGAAAATATATAGTACAAAGGAAACAAGTTTCATACAGTAATTATAATCTAAGACATTCTGTTCTTATTAGTGAAAATTTCATGTAAAAATGTCAAAAATATGTAATTTTATGTCAATTTTTGTTATTTTGGAGACATTCCGTTAAAAAAATAAAAAAAACACCAAAATCAAATCAACTACAGCCAGTATTGAAGAAAACACCATTAAATATGTCACATATGGTGTATTTTCAACAATAAGGATATGACATCTAATATAGATGTGCTATTATTTCTGTGATTAAAAATTAGTGATTTTTTTAGTTCTTTGATTAGTGATGACGAAAATTCCGTTAAAAAATGTCCTTTCCTGAACATGGCTTTTTCGGAAATTTTCTCATTACCAGCCACCTTAACAAGGAAAGTTAATTTTAATAATGGCATTAGATGGCATGACAGACATAACTGTCAGAAAGTTTAGTATGTAACACACTAGTAATGTAAAAAAGTTGATTTATCATTGTTTAAAAAAATGTCCTTTCCTGAACGATTTTTGACAATATGCATTGAGGTCATATATCGGAGGAAAAACACCTGTAATCACCAGTGCAATATATATCACTTGGGAACACATATCAAATTTCTCAAAAACCTTTCAAGTATTTTTTATAATTCTGTGGATTTTTAATTTGTAGAAGGCACACAAAAGTAGTGTTGTTGGGTTGTTTTTAACACTTTATTCAAATTAGTCATAAGTAACAGCAAGGCTTTTGACAAAATATGATCACTTCCAAACACTGAAAGTGGAATAACTTTGGAACCGAATAAACATTTTCAATTCTGTAAAAACTGTTATATTTTAGAAGCTCTCCTCTGCAGCTTGAGACATATTGTGGTAAATGAGATCTCATCTGAAATTTTCAGTTGAATTCCCTGTTTACTGCTGCTGTTTTTTCATCTTTAATTTAAAGATATTATAGTGATGCCATATCTATGGTATGATGTAACTTTTTAAACAATGGTTCCCATGCTATAAATTTTGTGGAGATGTGTTCCCTGTATTCCAGCTACAAAATAAAAACAAAACGAAAGTGATTGAAGAAACTTCATTTTCGAGTGCATTTGGCACTTTCCGTGCTACACTTCCCGTGAAGTCACCCTATATGAGAAGATAACAGAAACTGCTCTGGACATCTTTGCTATTATTATGTGTCTATTAATATGCTGATAATTTTAAGAATAATTATCCATGGAAACCTCCTTCCCCACCGTTCAACGAAGGCCCTCTAGCTATGTCCCTGTTTAGAACAAATTTGGGACAGCATAGTCTGTGCACAGTAGGTTCAGTGAAATTAACCCAGCAAAATAATACCTGCTCATGGTAATGTAATTTCTCATCATTTCAGATACTGGTGGACACAGTGTGGGCACTATCATATTTAACCGATGGCGGCAATGAACAAATACAGATGGTCATAGACTCAGGAGTTGTTCCTTGTCTAGTTCCTTTACTAAGTCACATAGATGTCAAAGTTCAAGTAAGTGCTTATAAACTTTCATTTATTTCACCCTCATCCTCCCACATTGTTTAGCTGTGATCTGTTTGTTTTCTGATTGAATTTCTATCTTTTGAAACACTTTCTCAAGTCAAATGTTAGTCCAAGTCTTCTTGTACTAAAACCAGCTAAGATATTGGGATGGCGATGCTGGCGTTTAGTCCAAGCCCGCTTGCATACCAATCCTACCACACGACTTACGCCCACGATCTGTGGCGGGAATCTGTGGTGTATTTTACTCGATTTACCTAGCAAATCAATACATGATGCTATATACATCGGAAAGGCTTACATCTTATGGTCACAATGGTGTATAATAATCTAACTTTAATGTTAAATTACACATAGAATATTCCGGTTGATTGCCATAAACATCGATTTGTTTCTCTGTTTGTTTACGTTTTAACCGAAAGCCGAAGTGGTCCGAATAAGTTCGGCATAATCCGCTGTTTGTTCTGGGAATTCTACTTTCCGTTTCTATATATAGCGCAGGTTTTCCGAACAAAAATGTCGAAAACCGATCGCCCGAAAGTCCAGTTTTCTATGTGCTTTCAGAACAATTCCCGCACTAAAAACTTAATGACATAATGGAGGATCAGAACGGTAGTTTTGTTGACAATTTTCGCAAGCAACTTGTCAAAATTGGAGCAAATTAGAACTCTTGTGTCTGACTTTCCATCCGTGTGATTTTCATCCATGTGCATTTTGACTTTTGTGTTGATAAAATAATCGGAGAACCGAATCACACAGTTTCGAAATATAGTTCTTCCGTTTTAGTGGGACTTTTCAAACTTAAGGTTAAAAATTTATACAAATTTTGTTTGATTTTTTGTGTGCTTAACAAGAGCAGTATATTGCTCTGTTCGCTTAGTATATATCTTAATTTCGCCGAAGTCCACCAAATGTGGGAAATGTAGCACCATATTATTTATTCTAATACTCGTTGTGTTTACACTGTTTTAAACTTTGAGAAGGTTGTAATTCCCCGTAATTTATTTAATGTATTACATTTATATCTTCAATGTTTAATTAATCTATTTATTATTTTATTTATTGACACACATAATTACGATTACAATGGAGAATTCTTCGTAATTTGCGTTGTTGTCCAAAATCTACGGAATATTTTCAACGGAAAATGCCGAACACAGTTCGCGAGGTCAACCGAGTTCGCATACTTTTAAAAAATTGTAAACATTGAGGTAAATGTCTCTTTTCGCATTAAATTACCGTTTTAAATTCACAACTGATGTGGGTTTCAGATAAAATAGCATGTCTTCTGCGGAAAATATCCGTTTATTGTCGCAATTGTGATATTTTATTTCATATAATTGTGGTTTTATTTGAGCGGGTCACTAACGCTTAAGCCGTGTCATAAGCGAGCATATAGGGCGGTCTTGGACTAAACGCCAGCATCGCCATCCCAATATCTTAGCTGGTTTTAGTACAAGACTTGGACTAGTCAAATGTGTGTAACACAAGATGTTTATCCTGTGTTTTTTGGGAATAAATAATGCAAACATTTCCTTCAAAACAATTTTCATAAAAATTGTCGTTGGTTGTGTTGCTGGAAAATCACATATATATAAACATATTCAAACTTTTATTATGGCAGTTGAGTTTTCTTTTTTAGTGTCCATTCAATTGCTTTCAGATGGTGTTTCTGTGGTTTTTTTTATTGACGATGCTTAAAACTTAATACATGCTGTTCTCTTTTCAATCTTAATGTTTTGAGGATGAATTTATGCATTAATAAAGTAAATTTTTGTATTATTTTCAGACTGCAGCATTAAGGGCTGTGGGGAACATAGTAACCGGTACTGACGAGCAAACACAAACTGTTCTCAACTGTGATGCACTCACACATTTTCCTGCCCTTCTTTCACATCCAAAAGAAAAAATAAATAAGGTTAGACATCAGTAATTATTCAAAGTTTGTTTTAAACTCTTGCGGTAGTTGATTGATTGATTGATTGACTTTCATTCATTTGTAGAGATGTTAGCTATTAAATAATTTACAAAACAGGCTGCTACATAATGGAAATGATCGCTAAAATTTTTCAACTTTTACATGTATTCAAGTATAACTTCATGTAATAAATATAGATATGAATTTAGATAGGTTTTTCACTGTCTTAGTTATTGTAATTTGATACATACGTAAGCTGTGAAATAAGTCAACCATTAGAAAGGCAACTGTCTTCTCATTGACATCAATCAGACATGTAGTATACTTGAATGGCTTTGATTTTGTCACCATAATTGTGACCCGCCATATCAAATCCAGTCGGAAGTCGGGATTTTTTTACCCTGTGCCAATGCATTCTCTTATATATGCGAGTCGACCATAGGTTGCCTCGCATATAAGAATGCATTGGCCTAACAATTTTTTATCATTTTTTTTAAATAAATGTTTCTGACAATTTTTAGGACATAAAATAAAAAACATCCATTACCCTGCAGGGAGCCCCACACATATATAGAAGCATATAGAAGAGTGTCGTCTGCTCGTGTTTGTCTGGGGCTCTGTATGGGTGAAATTGTTAGGCCAATGCATTCTCTTATATATGCGAGGCGACCTATGGTCGACTCGCATATATAAGAGAATGCATTGGCACAGGGTAAATAAATCCCGACTTCCGACTGGATTTGATATGGCGGGTCACAATTGTTTGTGGTTTCTCATAAAAAGGCCGTTTTGTGGCTACATGAATTCAAGGATCAGATATCATATTCATCCACATCAACAGGTCCTACACTACATTAGCAGGTTTATGACATCTTTGATTGAGAAACTAGACCCACAAGGTATTCCGGCGCCAAAAAGGCACCGTAATCATTGCATGGAGAGTTACCAGCTTCATTTCATATGCTGACAAGGTAGTTACTTATTGTTTGATGTCGCCTGCACACGGTAGAGAGAGTAGTTGGGCGCTGGTCAAAAAGATTAAGTGATCATACCCTGCCTTCACAAGGTGAAACCACTACCCTTTATTAAGATATCATTTCATTGAGCTTTATTTGTACCAATTATTATAAAAGGGATCAGACAATGTTTTTCCCCATTCATTTCACGACATGCCGAAAACAAATGCAATGACCAATCTTCATTTTCATCTTACATTGATATTTGATTCACAACTCCGAGCCAATTATTTCATTGGATGTTGAATTCATGGTTCGGCCAAACCACGAAATCAACAAATAATAGACACCCATGAATTAAAGATGTTTACAGTAATAACAGTATATTATATGGCTGAGTTGACAGTGTATCATATGGCAGAGTTTTTTCTAGAGAGGCGGCGGGTCCTTTTGCGGTCCCTTTCCCCGAGCCCAAATTTTCCCACTGACATATTTCCCTTCCTGAGACAGATTAATGCCTGCATCACCTGCGTATCTCAGGCTATCTCCCACTAAATAAAACAAGCAATGAATGATATTAAAGGAATACAGTTTTATTTGCCAACTAATGCTGACCATTAGTTAACCATTTTACTGAAAAACACAACACAGTTTGCAGGAATAGAGCATTAGGCTCCTTCCATTTGTATGTCCTTACAGGCCTTAAAATTCATCAAATGTTGCGAGAATTAAAACATAGAATAAAAACTTTTTAATAGAATCAAAATGAGAATCATGATTCTGATTCTCATCTGATTTCTAGGCCTGCCATTAGTACTGTGCGTCGGATCCGACATGAACCCAAAATCCGATCCGACAGCATTTTTGAAAATCCGAATCCGATGGCTATTTTGAATCCGATCCGAATCCGAAATCCGATCGCCGATGTCAATTTTGAATCCGAACCCGAATCCGAATCCGATGTGTATCGCTAAATCCGATCCGAAATCCGACCCGAATCCGCAACATATAAATTGCAAATAGTGTGACAACATCGTGTTCTGCGTGTAATTCAAAACAAATTGAGTCGGAATATCATTTCATCTTAGAATGTCAGGCCTATGAAAGTATTCGCGAAGCTTATGTAAAGGACATAATTGCAACGTGCCCTCATTTCTTAGAAATGACAAACTATGAGAAGTTCAGATTTATTATGCAGAATGAACAAATTGCAACCGTTAACGTTATATGCGACATGATCCGGTCTTTCTTCACCATTCGAGACAATATACATAATGTCTAATAAAAGCAAGTATACCTGAGATTTTATGACAGTAAATTCACGAGCGTATATGCATATCGTATGTGATTACTCATGTTCAATTATTCCTTATGTTGATATATGTTGTATTTATTATATGTGCAACTGCCCATTGGGTGTATTTTGCATTAAAATCTTATCTTATCTTATCTTGTAAAATGTCTGTCTCAACTATTGTTGCTGAGGTCAAGGGATGGGTCATTGGGGTGAAGGGGGACTGTAGAGTGTACTACTCAGTGTAGAGTGTAGACGCATATAAGAAAAGTTAGAGAATTTAACGGGATGATCGCGAATTGGGGATTTGGGAATCTGGAACTTTGTCCTAACTTACCTAAGTGACAGTACTGTAAGTGTAAGACACTACGTAGTACATAGTACTACGTGCAGTGTAAGTGACATGGTGGTACGAAGTTACGAACTAACGAAACATCTGTAGTATGTACTCTGTAGTCTGTACTGCTCTGTAATTTAAGTTGATGGAGGCTGGAACGACTGGACAGATTGGAGTATGTAGTCTGTAACTTCTGAGAAAATGTGTTTTTCGCGGAATCGTGACGTCAGATTTCCTAGAAATTTCGTCTGACCTTGACACACTAAGATGGCAGTAAGAGTAGCCTACATTTATTTCGGCCCTACATTTAATCTGAGACTCTGAGACTGAGTTAGAAACTTAGAATCCAAGTTATCCACCCCATAAATGTAACATGATGGAGATCGGATTGTACGGTCCGATCCAGACGATCCGAATCCGACAGCATTTTTGAAAATCCGACGACAATTCTGAATCCGATCCGGATCCGAATCCGATTTTTTAAACATTGTGAATCCGGATTCAGATCGGATTCGGATTATCGGATCCGACGCACAGCACTACCTGCCATAACAACTTTACTTTGAAGCTCTATATGTTGGTCATCATCTGTCAGATTTTATTGATCTTCTGTATGTTGATCAGCCAACATGCAGGAAAGAGTATTTACAAACAGCTAGTTCCGTCCATTGATTTATTTTGCAGAGTTTTGGCCCTTAGTGTAAAACTACTACTACTATACACAATTGGTTGTATTGAGAAATATTTTCACCCACCAGCTATAGGGGGGTCCCATTCCCACAATGCCTAGCATAATCCCTGCATATGGGAGTCTATTTCATACCATATGACATATTCTTAATTTGTACAACCTGCATTGTTAACAATATTGGTACTTTTTGACTATATTGACATGATTTGATATATATTTTCTTAATCTTTATAGGAAGCAGTGTGGTTCTTGTCCAATATAACTGCCGGAAATCAGCAACAAGTTCAGGCTGTTATAGACTGTGGTTTGATTCCATTCATTATTCACCATCTTTCCAAGGTTAGTTAATAAAAACAAGGTTTTTGGCTGTCTTTTATAAAAACCACCCACACTACACTTAGCGAAGTGGGGAAATTGGAAGCCGCTTGTTCTTCCTTCCATTAACACAAATTATACCACTTTAGTTTTAGTTTTAGTTTTTTTTTTAATACTGTTTATTTACCATTATGGGAACAGTGAACCGACGATTTTGCGATCTGTCGGAGCTATTTTAGCAGCTGTTGACATTTTTACAAAGAATTTTTTGGTTTCTTGAAATGTGCTTCAGTTTTGTCGGAGCCTGCATTCCTTTTAATTTGTGGTCAATGGTTTTGCAACGTGTCACAGATATTAGCCACCTTAGGAACTGAAATAGTTGCCACTTTTACAATAGAAACGGCCAAAAGGCAGCATTTTAAGCTAAAAAAATCAATGCGGCTTATGCAACGAACCGATTTATCCACCAGCTGCTACGGTAACCTAAATATATAAACATTTCAGAATATTTCCAGCTATAATCTGTAGGATTGGACCTTGTCAGATATGGTGGAGCAATTTTATCTCATTAATAATTATCATTTTTGTTTTGAATCTGATTAATTGCTATCTTTCATACAAAAACTATCACAGATGATCACATCTGACATTCACAGTTGAGCAACATAATGAGAGTTGTCCTAAAATTTCTGTACTCAATGTTACAAAGTGTGAGTTACAAGGAAACCATGAATGATAAATGTAAGTAAAAATTGTATGTTACATGAGTTGATTTTTTACAGGGTGACTTCCAAACGCAGAAAGAGGCTGCTTGGGCTGTTAGTAACCTTACTATCAGTGGAAGGAAAACTCAGGTAACGTCTTATAATAGAATACTACTGAAATATTATGCACACTTTAATATTAATATTCATAAATCAACAACTGTAAATGTGCAAGTAATTTCTAGGCATTAGGCCTAAACAATATATACGTTTGTTTCCGCTAACCCGACCGACCCTATTTTAAACCGCCGACTCTAAACTTTTTATTTTGAGATTTTTTTTTTAAATATCTAAATCTCTATTTAATATATTGGAAGAAAACCAACAATGATATTTTTGTTGTTGGTAATTAAAACAAATTAGGCATAATTCCATTGTAATTTGTAACTATTATTAATTAATTCGTTGGAATTACCGGTAGACGAGTGTGCAAGACCTACTTCCGGTATCGTTTCGTTATGAAATTATCAATGCGTATGAAATAACTGCAGCACGTTTTTTCATTCAAAATTTATTTGAACTTTGACAAAACCAACCAACCAACCAAACAATCTATGATCCGAGAATGGGTTAATCCATTAGTTATTGATGACTTCACCACTACAATATAAATACATTAACTATTTAACCACAGCATAACATTTATTTCTACGAACATTTCATATTGGTACGTTGAATAGTGTCAAATAATGATCAAGTTTCCTATTTTCGTGGTACATATACATCGTTTTTATCATACAGTCACAATGGGCTTGATTCAGTGCAGCTTTAAACCTTCAGGTCTAACAAATATAGGGTTTCCACTTATCTAATTGAATTCAATTCAATTTTATTGAATTTAGAACAAATATTGTTTAAAAAGCAAACTTTTTTTCAAACTTCAAAGTTATTATTTTAGTATTTTTTAGAAATTAGAAGCTCGGTGACTCAAACCAATACACGTCCTCCCAAAGCCTCAGTAATTCATCTTAGAAGAATCCTCCTAGCTACTTAATTCAGCTTGGGCTATTTTTTTTGGACAAATGTTTACAAACAGTCAGTTTCTTATTTTTACCACGAAATTCCACCCATACTATTATTTTGCCCCGTATGTTTTTTTAATTTTCCTAAAAATTCCACCACATACTATTATTCCGCACGTATGTTTATTGGGCACTCACGAGGATTGTTGTATGCGCCGCATGCACCGGAATACGTCTGCAAGCACCCCCCCCCCCCCCCCCCCCACAGTAATAATATACGGTATATATATAAGCCCACCCACCAGCCCATCCCACCACCCAGTGTCTTATGCGCCTGCGGCTATGGGAATATGCGCCGCAACCGCCCACAATAATAATATATAATGTATCTTATGCGCCATAGAGTGTCTGCAATGGCCCACAATAATAATATATAAGCGTCCGCGCCCACCATCTCATCCCACCACGCATAGTGTCTTATGCGGAATGCTAGTGACTTCGTCCCAAAATGGCGACCTCATTCCGATTTTATGGGATTTTACGAGATCACCGACAAGTGGGACGAGGTCACCTTTTCGGGACAAAAATTGGTGTGACGAGAATGCAGTGGGACGAAGTCACTGGTCACCCTTATGCATCTGCGGCCCCGGGAATATGCACTGCAACTGCCCACAATAATGTGGGGAGTTTGATGCAGAAGTGAAACCTGCGTTACGGACATGTTATAAAACAGATATAATGAACGTTATTGTCCCATTTTAGCTTTGTTATATCTCCCTGAGATTGTGTTTTTGTTTTATCTTTATGGGCTAAGCAAATTAGCCATAATATGGCCTGTAATGTCTAAAATTTCCTTAAATATGACACAGTGAATTGCATCCTGAAAAAATAAAAAGATTTAAAAAAAAAAAAGTTTTGCCTACCTACCTACCCAATTTTTTTTCAGTCCGTTAGCGGAAACAAACGTATAATTTTGTTAGGCCTTAGGCCAAAAAAAAAAAAAGGTTTTTCATTCTCAGGCAATTTTTTTTTATGGGGATAATGCCCATAGTTAGCATGGGTTATTATACCTTCCCAGGTTAAGAAAATGTAAGGAGAACATTGTTTTGATATAAACTAATGTATTCCACTACAAAGAATGACCAATTATCACATTGTACTACCCGTACATCAAATCTGAAATAAAGAATGACATAAATATAGGACATTGTACTATCCGTACATCATATAGGGATTTACCAGAATGATATATATACAATGTATATTTCAATTTACTGTTGTTGATATATTTTATCTTCATAGAAAGTCTAGAATGACTTATTCTGCCGTATCTGAATAAGTATTATGTACCTCAATACATGCTAGCCATAAAAACTTCAAATACTATTATATTAAACCAGCATACACATCGCCAATACGCACCATATTTCTTTCCGGTTTGCGTTCCCGAAAATGGAAATCTCAGAATACCGCACGAAAAGTGGGTTATCTACCTTTTCGAATTGATAAAATGCCGAAATATTTGAACACATTTGACTTAATAAACTTGGGGTTTGGGCAGCTTGTGGTGACAATATACCTGATAGTTATCGTTGCCTAGTGTCTGTTTTTGAATACCAACACATACACCATTGTATGTCTATCATATTCGATGTTTGAAACATAACTAATTTCTGTTTTCTAGTTTCCTATTTTCGTGTTATCATTTGACAGCTTCGGTCAAATTGAAAATCGTAATAAAATTGTTCAACGCGGGCCTTTTTTCCAGACGTGGCTATGCCCGATAATCAAAACCCTTTTTTGGCCTTAGTGTCAATTTTCTTTTTATATGATATCGGCACACAACACCCAAAAAACAAAAACATTTTTAATATTTGTATAACATCTGAATTTGTGATATCTCTGGAGTGTAGTGTATTTGATGGACTTTCGATTCTGAGACCAATTCTGGCATAAAAAAAATGAGAATGATAAATAAAAAGCATCACGTATGAAGCCTTTGTATTTGTGGATTATAATGTATTAGATAACTGAAAGCCAACAGTAAGGTTATTAGTTGGTTTACGAACATCAGCGCAAAAAATCTCTACGTGGAGAAGGGGAAAAAAATACCAAAAAAAACAGGCAGGTCTTGACATACTGATTGGTATTTGGATTTGGATTGGTCATTATTCCATTGATCCTGGTGAATGCAAATCTCATATATTTACTTCAAGTTATTTTTTTGTGAAATATTCTCATTTATCCATGATATTATGACTGATGAGTGGTTTGGTGAGAAGTCTTAACACAAACTCAACACCATGGGCAAAATTAAATAAATGATTTATTTTTTATTTTTTTGTTTTCTTTGTGTGTGCAATATTGGTAAAAATAAGTTGTCGGCCAGTTCGTAAACCAACTAATTAAATTTGTGTTTCCTGATCATCATTCTATCCTTTATACATCGTATCAGTTTGTTTTTCCATATATCACAATAATAAAAAATTTCCTCATAAATTTGTATAATATCAGTTGTATTCTCTGTATTTTTCAGGTGGCATATGTTGTATCACAGGGAGTGATACCACCGTTCTGTAACTTGTTGAGCGTTTTGGATACTCAGGTTGTCAATGTCGTATTAGATGGCCTCAACAACATCCTTAAAATGTCCAGTCCAGATGAACAGTCGCTCATATGCACCAAGATAGAAGAATGTGGAGGTGAGGCCACACCAATATTATAGTCTGGTTTATGAACATTTATGGGTAGGATAAAGTAGATGCAGACGGGGAGAAATATAATAAACATCATCACCACTCCAACGAATGACAAACAATGAAACTGTACATGAATTTCAAAATTATTTTGGGGAAACAATATGCATCGCCGAGAGCTTTCCGATGAATGGCAACAAGCTATATTTCCGACTAAATCCTGAAAAGTTACCAATAATTCTGCTGTTGTTAAGGAGTGGATTATTTAGAGCATTACTGTACTCCTATGGCCGCTGGGGGAAATCTCAGTCTGGTACATAAAAAAAAACTGAATATCTAATATAGTATTTAGTAAATCAGTGGGTAACTTTCTGAATATCTATGGTAACACAAGTAGATAAAGTCAAGGAATCAATTGTGTTATATATTTGACAATTTGTAGAGTTATTGGAAGGATGTTGTCATTTGGCACTGCATGTTAACAGTCCTTCGAATTTGGAAAACGTAGGTGCGCGATATATCGCTCGGAGCTTTTGGAATTTGCGCGCGCCTTTTTTGCCGGAGCACAATTCAAATTAACATGGATGAAATGATTACTGAATAAAGACAAACACAATTATAATGATACTAGTGTTGAAACGATTAATCGACTAATCGAAATCGACGCGATTATTAAATTAGTCGATTCCGAACTCGGCTAGTCGACTAGTCGGAACACACAACCACCATTATGCCATCGCGAAAGCAGTGCCGTTGCCGAATTACTGGACAATTTAAACAATCAGGCTATCAAAATACACAATCACAATTAGCTTCTTAAAGCCTTCTTTGTTGTCCCTTTGATGCGATAACTGCTTTCAGTACTTGGTGGTCATGCACGAGCGCGAAACCCAATGACCTCAACTCAATGTATTTGTCGGCGCCGCGGCGGCTTATTCTTTGAAGTTGAGACGGCCGGCTTTGATAATCAACTTCAAAGAATCAGCGCCTATCGCAACCGTGTCTATTTCGGCGTGACGGAATTGATCTGAGTGATAACTGGTCAACGTGTTTGCAGGTGTGCAGGACTCAACATCAATCAAGTTAGTTGCGAGGTGACATTATTAAGTTTTAAGTTTAATAACAAGTCCAATATATTATAGTTTATTGAAGCACTATGTCAGTAGGCCTATACCTTTAAAGTTTATTTGTAAAATTGTGTGATATTTTTTACAACCACAACATGCATCAACTGACGCATGGGTGAGCGTATACGATCGCACGTTCTAGATATATTGTATTATAGATATAAATATAAAGCCAACCCGCGGTCGGCCATGTTATGCATCGAATAGCGTCGCGTATTTCGAACTAAACTGGCGAGTCACTTCGGAAATCCCACGTCATTTATGGGCTGTGTTTGTGAAAAATTACAATGTATTTTAGCACCTCAAACTTAAATCCTTCGCGGAATTAGGCGGTGACAAAGCTGTTTCACAGAAACGTAATCTGGATGACGCAAATTCCTGTAATCTGGCTAAATATAGAACTTACGACATCGCATTGAAATGTACTATTAACATCGCCGGTCTGCGCAGTTTTATTTCTGAAACTGACACGATCGATTGTGTATTCGGGGACTCGCGAGTAAAATTGTATATATTGTATATATATTTACAATGTACCATGAACGAGAGAAAATTATGTACGCGATCAAATCAAACAGTGAAAACACGTGCGTTTTGGCGGGAAAATGACTGTCCGTGGTTAAGCTATGTCATATCGTGACCTTGAAATGAATACAAGGAACAACATTATGTACGCAATGCATAGCCCATTTTTAATATATGCGGACTCTATATATACAGGGAACTTTACCACATTCCGTGTCCGATATATATACATGACATCTGCGAGCATAAAAGGCTTGTACGCACTACAGCTGTTATAACATTTATTTTGTAACCTTTGTTTGACTCTGTCGGAGATGAAGTTCGTTTATCAAAATATCTTGCATATTTCTTCATGTACGCCCGTTTGTGAAGTCAATCGGTGACAAGCACACTGGGTAAGTTCGAAAAGAACGATGTTCGATTGTATGTAAGAACTGGTACGGCCCGGTAGACCATACCATATCAATTTTAAAGGAATTTTTTTACACAAAACATATAGAATAACGCACCGGTTTCTGATTGTTGCACGCGCTTCCACTCCGTAATGATCCGTAGCGTTTCCGCGATCGATCAGGTGTTTGTGACCACCGTTTAGATACATACATCAACTGGATGGTAATTTGATTGTCATAAAACATCATATACCTGGGACAAATTAATAACCTATTAACCTTCAGTGATATTAAGCCAAATAATCACGGCAAATAGTGTTAAATCACGTCTTGCTTTGCGTTCGAAAATGCAAAGTTGGTTACTGGTACTCAAAACAAACGGCAAATTATATACGTATATGAGCACAAAACGGTATGTTTCGGAAGGGGTCCGACTAGTCGACTAGTAGTCGATTCCCTCTGGCGACTAGTCGATTCCTCAAAACCACTAATCGTTTCAACACTAAATGATACACACGTGTAATTCCAAGTGTGCCTTTGGCAACTTAAAGTGAAAACAGAAATAAAAACATATGTTTATATTGTAGTACAATATCTAGTCCTCAATAATCCGATTATCTGGCAATCCAGGTGAATCTAATCACGGTAATGAGTCCACTTCCGCGTCTGAGAGCGCATGCTCACCAGACTCGCAGTCGCTTAAAACTTCAAACTCGGAAGTGGAATCGTTACCGCAATCAGATTCACCGCAATCCGACTAATCAACCGGGGCTCTCTTTCGTTTTGATAGAGTCGGTATTTGAGGAGGCTCCAATGTCCATTTTTCGCTTTCTCCGAGTCGAGAGATACTGGCTTCGAAGTATAGCTTCGAAGTATAGTTAAACTTAAAACCTAATCTATGGCAATAATATTCAAATGAATCGGCGAATCCCGCATGCCGAAACATCAAACGAGGCTGCCAAAGAATTGACACCTTTTTGCGGGAACTCGCACGTGCAGCAGTTGTGACGAGGTGTACCCCAATCATTGAGTGAGAAAGACGCCGGCGGCCGCTTTGATCTTTGTTATTATGTTCGTAATCAACGTCATCGCTACTGAGAAAGATACACGGTGAATAGTCTTGTCGGCGTTTAACCATTGATGTGCTGTTTGTTAAAATCTTGTTCACTGGCTGCAAATTCCGACGCGCGCATTTAAATTTTTCGGCGCGCGCATTTAATAACTCGCTGATCCGCGTGCGCCAAGGCGTGCAAGCGCAATTGCGCGCCTCAAAATCGAAGGACTGATGTTAATATTGATATTGTATAGGTACCATCAAACTTGTGATAAAACGTCAAGTTAAATTTGTGGGTAAAATAAGTGTACTGAATTTTTTGTACCGCCACCAACAATGGTAGAGGAAATTGTTAAAATTTGCAATTTATTTAGATGTCCGATTTCACTACATTCTTCACAACATGTTATACCATGAGATATTCCTGATCATTCTTCAGTCAGAACAGTGTGTTAGTTGAGAATGTAATCGCGAAGTAACCAGGCACAAGCCTTGAAATAGTGTGTCTGTCATTTGCAGAATGAGGTCCCCAGAGGGTGAATTTAGTGATGCTACCCCGCATAGTGGGGTAGCATCACTAAATTCACCCTCTGGTGACCTCTTCTGCAAATGACACGCACTATTTCAAGGCTTGACCAGGCAGAATCAACCATGTGGCTTTAAGCAATGTCCGCTTCGATATCTTTCAGAATACTGCAATACTAATTATCAATGTGTGTAGCTCGGAAAAGCATCCTTTTTCTGCCAAATGGTTCAGTAGTGATCACCATTGTCGGGCAAAAAAAATTATATTTGTTTATTACTCCCTGTTGTTTTTATTTTGTGGCAGATATACACATGTGTTGTAAGCATTAATCTGTGAATATCGGAGGGGAAATTTTGTGAGGGAAAAGTGACCCGCTGTCCCAATAAGCCTTATTACTGGTTCGCGATTTTCAAGATGGCCGATGGTTCCACATGGTCCGATTCCTAGCTTTTTATCCAACCCACCGGTAAAAGCCGGTAAAAGGTCAAAGTTGAGAAGTAGCATCCATTTGTAAACATTCGACAGCTGAGTGCGAGAATTTTTGATCAACATTTTATGGCTTAATTTCATTTATTCTGAGTGCAACTACGTGTTTAAGAATTGTTTTGTGGCCATGTCATCTATAGAGTAAGGATCTGGTGACGATGCAGACATTCAGACGCCCTTTTTTGTCAACGAACTTCCCATAAGTTACTGATAAATAGTGAGTTCTTGCGTTAAAAAAATAACTCAAAAACATACGTGATACATCCAATCCATCTACTGTGCGAAACCTACGTATTGTATGTATCCAGGGTGAGTGTTTAATTAGTTTTATGAAGTTCTCGCACCTGCGATTCGGTAACGACCTGATGCCATTTTATTTTGGGAATTCCCAGACTGGAGTCATATGCTAAAAATTGATGCTACTTGTTAACTTTGACCTCCGGAGACCAAATGGCGGATTCATCGCGAGTAAGTGATATCACTTATAGCAGAAACCATGCAATATGTTTTATTTAAATTATAAAAAAAAAACTTCATCATTTCTTCCCATTGGAAAAGAAGAAAACAAAAGATTCTCTGCGATCAGTTATTTTCTACATTATATACTCTTTATATTTTACTCAACATAATCATAAACAAAGCAATTTTTTTCTTGCAATATTGGAGAAAAGTTGTAGGATGGCTTTGTAAACCATGATATAAACCAGTCTTTTGATAATGAAAATCGGAGGCGCGTTAAATATTGCTCACTTACCTTGGACGTGCATCTTGCTAACAAAGTCAAGGATATGCTGAAATATTGGGATTTTTTTTTTTTTTTTTTAAAGCATGATGCCCAACAAAACTATTTAAATAAAAAAAGTGTTCTGGTCGGGGTTCCGTGCAATAGAAATATTTCCCGCTATGTTCACATTTTGCTCTGCTACTCTATACAATATACGCACATAACAATGGGTTACTGGTATAAAGCATTATATCAATCTCTGTGTGAAGGAACAACATATCTTTGACAGTTATATTATAGCACTTTATATGGCTGTGTTTACAGGTTTGGACAAGATAGAGTCACTACAGAGTCATGAGAATGAAGAAATTTATAAGCTGGCTTATGATATTATCGATAACTACTTCTCTGGTGATGTGAGTATCAAATTTCCTTTTCTCCTTTCAAAATTGTTAACCCTTTGAACCCTAGCTCCCCACAACGATCAACACCCTGACCCTGGGCTCCCAGTGGTATCTTGACTTATTGTAGGCAGTGTTTAGGTGTACGGTGTTGTTTATGTTCAAGTGGTGTCACATGTCTGTTGCTAGGCAACTACCCAATATTGAAAGTAAAATACAATTATAGCTTTGTCGTAATTCAGCCCAAGGAAGTGGCGTTTTTGAGGAAGTCAATACCCTATTGTGAAATTTGAGATATATCTTACCAGAAGAGTGAACCTAACCTGTGTCTAAGGGTAGAAACGGTTGCTAAGCAAATACCCCAAATGATAGAATGACATCATTGCCCTGTGTATTCAATTGTATTATGCCCCAATTTAGACATTCCATGGCATGCACATGGTGATGGTTATGTTCAAATGGTGCCACAGGTCTGAAACTTTACAGTTATGTTCCAATGGACCACGGAGTATTTTCTAAGATTGGTAAACTTTGCCACATGATCACTCCCTGGTAACGGTTTCTATGCAACTACCTGGAATTGAAAGTAATATGGCTCACCCTACAGGCCGCATTCCTCATTCGATCATCACCAAACTTCATATGGATCTTCGGGGTGACCTCTAAATGGGAGCCATTGATTTTTTCCTAAATTCGTTAAAAAACATGGCCACTGGCAGCCATTTTTAATTTCAAATTTGAATCCTTCGCCACACCCTGCAGCCCGCATTTATTGGATAAATGTTTTGAAAATTTACAGGCAATGTTCAGGATCACCTCCAGATGGGAGCTGTCAAATTTTAGCGATTTTCGATGAAAAACATGGCCGTTGCACCCATCTTGGATTTTACTCTTTGCATGACTAAATCCTTTGGCTCACCATACAGACCACACACCTCATCTGATCATAACCAAACTTCCTATTGGTCTTCGGGGTGACCTCTAGATGGTAGCCATTGATTTTTTCCGCAATTTGATAAAAAAAATGGCTGCCAGCAGCCATCTTGGATTTTACTCTTTGCATGACTAAATCCTTGGGCACACCCTACAGGCACATCCCTCATCCGATCATCATCAAACTTCATATGGACCTTCGGGGTGACCTCTAGATTGGAGCCATCAATTTTTTCCAAAATTCATTTAAAAAACATTGCCGCCAGCAGTCATCTTGGATCTTCATGGTGACCTCTAGATTGGAGCCATCGATTATTTCCGAAATTCGTTATAAAACATGACTGCCAGCAGCCATCTTGGATTTCAAAGTTGAATCCATCTGCACACCATGCAGCCCACATTAACTTTTTGGCTTTCCTTCGTCCTTATCATTCTATTCATTGCTCAGAAAAAATTAAACTCCTTCCCAAGTTGAGCTACAGTGTCATTGACACTTTAGTTTTTTTTTATAAATTCTCACATATTCATCCATTACAGGTTGATGAGGACACATCTCTAGCTCCAGAAGCAACGACAGACGGCTATCAGCTAACTACAGATCAGATCCCATCCGACGGATTCAAGTTTTGACTAGACGATAAACCATCCGATCCATATGCCTCGTATATCTTCTGATTTAACTTGTCGATATACAAATCTAGTAGCATAATAAGCAAAAGGATAATCAATAACAATACCTCAGTGAGCCTCTAAAACGTCCACAAGTCATGTAGCTCAGATATCATATACGTTGTTCCTGTTTCATACTAGCAACAGGCATATACATGTATTGTTTATTTGAAGCAAGCGACGTTAGGGCAGTGTGAAAAAAATAGTTTTGGGGATCGGGGTAATATGATATGTCTGATAGTTATCATCTCCCATAATAATACTGAAAAAAACACGAGTAAATTGGCATATGACTTCTTATGGAATGGATGTAATGTTACTAATGAAAAAGAATTTCAGAGGAAAGGTGAAAGAAAAATAGTAAATTATATCTACGAAATGAAGGGCGACATGGATTGTGACTGGATTTCTTTCCCCAAATATTTGCTTCCAGTAAATGTTAGTGTCGGGGTGGGGGGGGGGGGGGGGGGGATGGAATTAAAATTTTAATCTAAAACTTTCCGCCACCCTTCCTCTTCATTTGGATATAAGAAATAAGTTTCCACAGAAACTACATATTTTGTGCACGCAAAGTCAATTTCCTGTTTCTCAGACCTGCTTGCATGGTCGGAATCCCTGCGCGTGTGTCCTTTTATTCACATTTTATATGTCCTAAAAAATTATAATCTGTACAAAATAATTATTTTACACTTTTATACAAACTTTCTCCAAACAGATCGAACATACCTGTTTCCGAATTCAAATTTCTGATTAATATACAACTGTCGTGATGAATTGTGTCTGCAAACTCAATAACAAAAATGTCTATCAACTATCTTTCAACTTTTATGGACATTTGTTTGGGTATAATGGCCACTGGCAACCGATATTAGACCCAGAGCGAAACGATCAAGGGGTGTGTGCCCCAGAAATAACAAATTAAAAACCACGCTCGTAAGCTTTTCTAAATTGTTTCGTTTGAGAAATGGGAAATTTACTTTGCATGGCCATATTGAAGTAGTTTTCTCATAATTGTTCACAATGAGCCAGGTCCATTTGGCCTTGATAGAGAACATCTGTGTGAGGGCACAGTATTTTTGCATCTCATATTTAATAATTTATATGACCTTTTTATTTTAACCTACATGCATGTGCTCATGGAAAAATTACCCAACATCCTATCACTGACAAAATGTAATCTAAGACTAAACCAAACATGGGGGGGGGGGGAATTTAGCATGTCATTTCATAAGTTTTTGACACAACTGTAAGCTGTGCCCATAATGAATTGACCCATCACAAAATAATGGCCTTGTTCTCTGATGATGTATCACACATCTCAAGGACAAAATAACGAATTATTTTTATCAAGAGCATCTTTTTTGTAGAGGCTCAACAGTTTTATTAAACCCTTTCATAACGGAGCTGCTCTGGTCCAACAATAAAGATCCTGTGCTAGAGCATTCTCTTATATATGTGAGTTTCCCATAGGGAGCCTTGCATATATAAGAGAATGCACTGGGCTTACAAGGTGAAGGTAAATATTGTTAGGCCCATTCATTCTCTTATATATGCGAGTCTTCCTATGGGAGACTCACATATGTAAGAGAATGCATTGGCACAGGGTTTTTCACAAAATTTCAGGAAACTCCAGTCATGGAAGGGTTAACAGACAGATTACTATAAGTCTGAACCATTTCTACTTCAATGTTAAACTAAACAGTTTCTCTTCTCTCCTTTCTCTCATCTCGTGTCTTTCTCTCTCTCTCTCATATATTTTGTGAATAAATAGCAGGGGTTTGTTGTTGCAATTTTCAGTTTGAATTGTAGAAATTATCATATGTTATGCCTATGCTTGAAGTTGTTTATTTATACTAATGTCCTGATCCAGGGTATTTCTGGTCGTCACATACATTTTGATGTTATCACATCTATAGCTGCCAGTATTTGTATTTCATGTCAGAAAGTTGTTGCTGCTATCCGATAGAAATAAGATTATTGGGTTGTGGCTTAATGCAGACAAATTCATTTTGATAATGACAATATTTCCCCAGTTTCTGCTCAAAACACTACTTGACGTGTGCCTTACTTTTCCAAATAAATGGATTAATGAAACACTCAATATTATTCTGAATTTGAATGTCATATTTTCAAGCATGATGTACATGTACATGTATTTGATGGAATTGCCACCATTTTATCAACAAACATCTACAATTAATGTCTTCATCAGAATGAATTTGTCCCATACAATAAGCACGGGTCACCTGACATACAGTACACTTGCGAGAAGCAGCAGAAACTAATGTTGATATTATCAGTCCTGACATTTCACTGGAAATCTTATCTGGAGTGACAAATCATTAGCCCTTTCATGACAGAAGCTGTGTTGGTGCATCATTAAAGATCATGTGCCAGTGCATTCTCTTTTATATGCGAGTCTCCCATTGTGCATTGGCACAGGGTTTTCGCAAAATTTCAGGAAGCTCCAGTCATGGAAGGGTTAAAATTATTAATAAATTTATGAGATTGCACTCAAAGTAATATTTTTTTGTGGAGGCAATTTGCATCTACCATGACATTTTCCTCCATAAGTTTCTATTTCAGGTGGAATGTCAGGACTGTATCATATAATTGTCATTGATTACTAACAGCCACTGGAGGATCATGTATATTATGCACAAACACATCCCTCTCAATTCAAATTTTCCTGTGGCCAGATTGATGTCCTATAATTGCTACAGCTGTTTCATGTTAAATAACATCATAATGCTTCGACAACAGATTGCCATAGTGTGGCCTTTTAGCTTCATCAAATTTATACAGTGTAGCGAATTGAGAGGCGTGATATTGTGTATAGAATTCAGTGAACCTGCTAGTAAAATCGAGATCACTGAGTTCGCTTTCTGACTCAACATTACCTGTGATTTTGGTGTAGTTTGTTAAGATGTTACTTCTTCCTCACTTTTTCCGATAATATTTATTGTGCTGTTTATTTTTTAAAGATGCTTCATACTACTATTACTCCCATAAAATTCTGCTCTCTTGTGTGTGGATGTCTAAAATGTTGTCAACCAGTATCGTTGAGTGAGATTATAGATAAAGAAGTGTTCGTAGCGAGATCATGCCACATAGGTGCGAGTGATGGGAGAAAATTTTACTTCATGAAATAGCGGCAAGTTGTTGCGAAAGTATTTTTTGTGAGAGAGAAGTTTCATTGGGTATAAACCCATGTGAGTGTTATTTTTTTTTGAGAAAATAATTTTTTATGCCTGGCCATATTTTTCCCTCCTATCAAAATGATTAAACATTAACTTAGGTGGTAGTCAATATAACTTACATAAAATCCTTGCTTTTGAGTATTTTATTCAGTGTTAAGATATTTTGTGATCATTTTTCAATAGAAAAGCAAAACAATTTTCAGTGGATGAAGTAAATACATATCTGTGTCATAGTATATTTCTTTGACAATAGGCCAAAATATCTGTTTTCAGAATCTAAACCCCTTTAAAAAAAAGTAAGTTTCCCCCTGATATTTTCAGAGATATCTTCAGATGTAGTAATAAGAATGCGATGAAACTTTTGGAATATAATCTCTTAAATGTGACCAACATATCCGACCAACATATCCGACCAACATATCTTTATAACTAATATGGTGAGTGCCTGCATGAATGGGAAGATTCATTTTCCAAAATTCACAAAATCACAGAGGGAACATATTAATTTTTTCCAGACATTTGGTCATGTTCAAATGTCAGCATTCTCGGTTAACGATAGGTGGACCTCTCCTTTGTGACTTGTCACCTATTGCTTCAAAGGAAGTGAGCAGTCTACAAAAGGGGTTGATAAACGATGTGACATTTACTCATCTACTGCAAGAGGAATTGGCAGCCTCATATACAGTATTGAATCCAGTGTATACTCATTACAACAGAGGGCACGATGCCTCCATTTCATGTCGTGACACGGGGTTACATGCAGAATCAAGCTGTTCTTCACAAGTCTTTAAATGAGTTTTCTAACCTCTTATTGGTTTTGTGACATGAATTTAACACTACCTCTGCACAAACAGTGCTCCCCAAGCATCCAAGCATTCAGCATGTTGACCTTAGCTCATGTCATCAGTCCTAACATACTGAACATACATGTAGAAAATTTCCTGACAATCTTCCTCAGGATTCTTGAGATACATTGTAATATGTCAGGAGGAACTTACTTATTTTGAGGTGTTTATAAGAGATCTCAATTTAAAATGTGCTCAATTTGTTGTTTTGGATAGTGATATTCATTCCATTTTGCTTTTCTGGACATTTAACTCCAAATGAATTCTATCAGTTGTATGCATCAAAAACTTTGACAAATGATTTTCATGAAAATACAATATAATTCCTCATAGTGCCAAATTATACTAGTATAGTGATTAATTCTAATGTTTACATGATATGTATGCCAGGTTCTTTTGGAAGCCCCAATGTAACTAGAGGCTTTTTCCACTTTTGCTTGACTATCAGGGTATGTCTGCCATGCCGACGTAAGTCTGTGATATTCATTTTTTCTGCAAATGGTCATTTTTCACTTTCAATCCTTGAATGAGAGTGTGTGTGTTTGTTGCTGTAAGGCGTTGAGAATATCCCGATTATGTCTATCCATTGTATTTCCTATTTTATGCAGTCGCCTAACTTAGTCATGTGATGACAGATAGCTCAAAATTTTCTCACTTTAGCTTTCTATCTGTTAGATTTTGATCAAAGGTGCTTCGTCTAACTGACCTTGGTCATGGGGTTTGTTGTCTTTGTTGACTAAAATTATTAACCTTATATAACTGTTTGGAGGCCCTGCTATAAACCGCTAATCTGACGAGCATCATTATCGAGGAAGATGAGGGTTGTTTGATATGATTTGAACAAAGTCAGAACCTGTCTTCAGTTGCACTCCTTCAGTTTGGAAAACTCAGGAACCGAGAAAATTGTTCATCCAGCTGCATCCTGGGGACTAAATCAGGTGTAATACATTAATGCCGTAAATAATCGACTCCTTAACCACAGCAGAATTATGGGTAATTTTTCAGGATTTAGTCAGAAATATGGCTTGTTGCCATGCATCGGAAAGCTCTCAGTGAGAGCTTTCCGTTGAATGGCAGGATTTAGTTAGAAATATGGCTTGTTGCCATGCATCGGAAAGCTCTCAGTGAGAGCTTTCCGTTGAATGGCAACAAGCCATATTTCCGACTAATTCCTGAAAAATTACCCATAATTCTGTTGTGGTTAAGGAGTCGATTATTTAGGGTATCAATGTACATCATACATGTGTGTGTAATAGCATTTTTGTGAGATTGTTGCTTCTTGTTTTCATGTGTGAGTTACCATTTTTTGTGAGATTCGGAGATAAATTTTTCATGATTGAGAAACATTTTTGTATGATTGAAATCTGTTCCAGTAGGTCAGATTAAGAAATGTTCCAGTAACTTCTGGATTTTTCAAAAAATAAGTCTGCTTGTTCATCATTCCAGCTTTCAATGTTTTCACCCAACACATTAAACTGGGAAATAATCTTATTCCATAAATGGCGTGTTAGTCCACTTGATAATTTCACATAGTATTTATTTAAAAATTCTAGTGATGAAAGATATTTGGCATTTTTTTCAGCTGTGTGGAAGAATGTATTTAATGAGAATGTGATGAATATATGTGGGAGACTTTTTTTTCATATTTAGGTGTTTTTTGTGTATCTGACGAATAACTTATAGGGATGCAATTTTTATTTGTGAAATTTGGATGAATGTGTTAGTGAGTTATAACCCCCATCTCTTCCTTATCAAATGCGACGAAAGGTTGTGTTATTGCGCCAATTTGTCCGTGTGAAGTGTGCTTGAGATTGAAGGATGGTCGTCTTGTGGAGCGATCATCCGCTATGTATTCCTTATCCAGTTGTATATAATTGAGTATGTTTGAGATACATGCATGTGGCCACAAAACTGTTGATTTTTGATACAAGAGTGAATCTGTTATTTGTGTAAGATTTTTTATTCATCGTTGGTGAGTTTTATGCTTGAGAAATTGTGTGAAAGTTGCGAGATTTTACAATTGACAGACTTATGTCTGTGGTCATGAATGTGTGAGTTAATGCGTGATTGTGTTGTGTTTGAATTGTGAATTCAAATTTGAGTCAGTGTTTGTGCGATTAAGTTTTTGAGAGTCAAACTCTTTTTTTGTTGCGCGAGTATTTTTTGTGAGATTCAAGTCGTAAGAGATGTTGATGAGTTATGAGTATGGTGCTGAGGCGAAAGTCGGTGCGCAAGAAATGCATTTGCCATCAAAGCCTCCTTTAAAGTAAAAAGAAAATTAACTCTTTTTTTTTTTCTTTCCTCAACTGAGTTTGATATATTTTTGTACCTTCGCCATTTGTAATCCGGTCACTGAGTTCAAGCCGTTTGGCAAATATATGTAACAAGATTTTTTTTCAAATGAAAACAATGTATATGCTCATTGAATATTTAAGAATTATTTTTATGTGGATTGTTTTATTACTCTTTAGAAAATATCTCCTCTGCACAACATTGTATTGGACATTCAGAGTGTTGCGTCCTATCTCAAAATTATCCGGATTCACTATTTATTGGCGATCATGTATACGAGTCAATCCACCCATATTATTTAATCATCAAGTACTGGTATAGATATATTTATCATAATTTAATGTTAAAATCATAAATTAGAAAGTAGTTATCTACACTTGGTGATACTCCACCCTTACAAATTATGTGTAATACACATGTAGGTGAAACACTCTTGTTTCTTGTCTTAAATCAGTGAGTTGTGAGAGGAGATGTGCTGTATGGTTTAAATATTCTGCAATTTCATGCAATGAATTCTTAAATTTGTGTAGAGTAGTGTCCCTAGTTCATTCAAAGAAAGTAAATTTGTTAAGCACGATTTAGGAACACAAAATTTGTGTCGTCTAAAAAAGCAATCTTAACTCCTATGTAAAATAAATTGTGGTTTAAGTCACCATTAAGAGTTGAATGCTGACAGCGTTTTCACTAGACTAGAAAAAAAATGGGATTTCACTGTCTTTGATAATGTCTCAATTTACAGTAATGCCCTAAGTAATCAACTCCTTAACCACAGCAGAATTATGGGTAATTTTCCAGGATTTAGTCGGAAATATGGCTTGTTGCCATTCATCGGAAGCTCTCAGTGAAAGCTTTCTGGTGAATGGCAACAAGCCATATTTCCGACTAAATCCTGAAAAATTACCCATAATTCTGTAGTGGTTAAGGAGTCGTTTACTTAGGGCATTACTGTAGCTGGACTCAAGTTTTGTTTACTCCTTTTAAAATTTAGAATTGAAGTCATTCCTTTACAATGTGTGGGCTCAGATTGATATTTGATTCCAATTTGAAGCTTTAATATAACTCGGCATTCTCGTGGCTTAACTGTTAAATATTCTGAAGCTGAGTTCCCATAAAATTTGAGCTTCACACGTTAATTTGTTTTTGCTCTTGTTTTCGGCCTTGCTCGGTCTGGCCCTTTGTTGACTGTTTTTTTAATCATTAATTTGGGTTCTTTCATCAGTCCAGATACGTTATTGCCTCAGTTTCTTTTATTTTATTGTCCGTGTTGATCATCTTGTCTTATTTTACTTGTGATGTCATTTTATGTAAGTAGTGTCTTACCGGGTTCTGCAGATGTCAGTGGCCTTGTTATTATGGCACATTGTTCTCCAGTTAAACCCACTTCAGTCATGGCAATCTTATACAAGGGAGTTCTTAACTTAAACCCTTTCATGCTGTTCGGGTGCAGCATTAAAGACCCTGTGCCAGTGCTATTTCTTATATATGCAAGTCTCCCTATGGGAGACTCGCATATTTAAGAGAAAGCGATGGCACACGGTTTTCGTAATATTTCAGGAAGCTCCTGTCATGAAAAGGTTAATTACCAGAGCTTCTCAGTCTGCATGTAGTGGAGCATTACTTGGGGAAAACTCATGCAACTAACTAAACATTTTAAAAGTCCTTGTCTACCGCTGAAATCACATTAAGATTCAACATTATATATTGGCTGTCCAAATCTGCCGAAAATCAATTGAAAAACTTAGTTGACACAAACTTCTCTTATCTTTTGCAAACTATGATAAAAAGATACCCACCCCTGACATCAATTAATGTGAAAGTATTTATGTAAATACAGAACAGATGTTTCACTATCTATAACTCATAAATTTCCAGGCGTCAGTTCAGAATATTTCAGTATGGGAACTACAGCCTAGTTCACAGAGAGTAATCAGTTGGTTCCGAGAATTAAATTAAATAATTCAGGAGAGGCAAGAGACGTCTGTAAGAAATGACGCACTCTAAAGTCCACGAGTTTCTCACCTAAACGTCTCTCGCATTGAGTGAATTATTTAACGTAATTCTCTGAACGAATTGATTACTCTATTTATTACACTTCTGCATAAATTTGGTTCACCAAATATGATTAATACACCCGTAATTAATGGATGAAAGTCCTGATGTGGAGAAAGATCAACCATAGAAAAGTCAGTCTAGATCAGTAAGCGATGTAATGTCAATGACATCACGAGAAATGACATAATTCACTAGTGACATTACCATTTTTAATTAATGGCGTTTTCAATGGAAATCGTGCATAGGAGTGTAATAAAGGATAATAAACACACTTATTTTGAAACCAGACCAACTACTTTCAAATAAATTCTTGAGGTCCGCCATCATTGAAGCAAATTTATAGTCTGCTTGCTATGTCACCTGTACCTGCTGTAGTGGGTAAGCCATACCTGCTGAACAATCGCCTGCACCCGGCAAGACACTGCACCCATTTGAATTTGTACATATTCACTCACATTTCCTGTTGTGATACAGGAGTTACTTGGATCATTTTAATACATGTATATCCAAATTGTTTAAAATTTGCACAAAATTTTAAACAATGGGACATTCCCACAATGCAAATTTCTAGCTTCCTCTCGGGCCTTCAAGTTTTCGACATTGTTATTGAGACTTGAGAAGTCGGTGATTTTATTCCGAAATTTTATTTTTCACTGCCATGACTTTTGTCACAAAATTTGATTGATTGAAATGGTCCAAGGATATCAAGGTTTCATTCCCAATTAAAAGTGGCTCTTACTAAATTTGTGGCATGTGTCCTGATAAATCCTGATATTTTCAAATTTATATAAATAGTCCTTGTTGAACCCCAGTTCTTTTTAAAGCCGATGATAATCTTATTAGATTTATGTCTCGAGAATTGCTATTCAGATCCCATTTCTTTACTAATGGGGTTCCCACGTAACCATTGGTCATGTCTGCTACAATGCCCAATGTCATTTCGTGATGTAGTCACGTAACATACATAAGAATCCAGTCTCTTGAAAAAGATGTTTACAAGTACAAACACAACATCATGATTGATTATATTTATATTGTGAGATTGTAGGTCATTGATGGATGGACAATTTTCCTATGCATAGGGAAACAAGAAAAATATAATGCACAATACAGGTGATATATTCATAATTGAATGCGATTAAAAATTCTAAACGTCATCTAGAAGACTTATCTTAGAGTTTTTATCAGTCAATGATGTTTATTACCGATTATTTGTTCGCATCCTGTTATTTTTATAACTACCACTGAAAATACTACGATCTTCACAAATATTACACCAGGCATGCGTTCCATATTTGGAAATAATTTGTTGCGTCATCTTGGGGGGAAAGCCCTGTCATCCCAGAAATAGGATCTGAATATGAATTGTAGAGATGTAAATCATGATAAGATTATTGTCGGCTTTCTAAAGAAACTGGTTGAGCCCCTAAGATTTCCTTCCTAATTAAATGCCCCTTTATTTTGAAAGGGCCGCAACATTTCATAGGGAATGGTTTCTCAAAGGTTAGATCAAAGTTACAGCCTTACCGCAGTGATATTTGATTGACCCAGAGCTCACCCATTCTAAACTCTAATGAGACCTTATTGACCCAAGTTCAGATGCAACTGGGCTGGTCCTTGTTCGGTATCTAATGACATGTCGGTTGGGGACATTTCGGTGGCCTTGTTATTGAATTTTTTTGAAATGCTGCTTCTGTTATCAGAATCGATTAATAGCTCAAAAATAATGCTAATCACAGTCAAATGTAGTATAAAATTGCCCAAAACATGTTATTTATCAACATGACGTTCAACGAAATTTGGCTGGATTGTCAAATATCTAACGCCCTAAGCCACTTTATTTCAGAGTTATCCATCTTCATCCGCAATTTGGTCAGAGACCGTCGGCTTGACAAATATTTGCCAGGCTGCCAAAAATGACCTATCTGATGTGTGATAATCCTCGACTCGAATCAAATATTTTTACCCCGAAGCCAAAGATATAATCATTAGAAGTGTAAATTCGGATTATGCATCTTTAATGTCTTTGAAATTGTGGCATCTCCGAGTTCTAGTAATTGCTATGTGCTACAAATTATGGAATCATCCATTTAGGGCAACATTTTCACTTGATATTTCAATGACACTTGTGATGGCTTGTCTAATTACTTCACTAGTGTCCATACATTAAAATCTTGACAGTTTTGCCACTTTCTAATGTGGGCATCGAATTCATGTCAAAATTTAATTAACCTCTAACTTTGAGTTGCTACCCAGTTTAGGATTAGTTTGTGCAAACAATACCTTCTAAACTGGATGCTCTTTCTGTCCGAAAAATTCCAATCTTTTTGCGTCCCAGACGGCGTGAGAGCTACTTTTATCTTCATGGATAGTCCTTTGATATTTAGAATGTTAATGAAATAATATATTTCAACAGTGTTACTTCGAGTATGTGTACAAAAGTTTTAGATAATCTGGAAATGTTTTAATATTTCAGGTCTGTTTGTTATTATTAAACTGCAGAAGTGCAAATTTTGGAGAGTAAAAATAACATTTTATAGACAATATATAACTAGACACTATTGAGTCCATTTGATCCTGAAATGTGATTACCCTGTTCCTGATACACTTGATACTATCATTAGCATTTAGCAAGGTGAATCTCAGACAATATTCATCCAAATTGCATGCAGTGCAGGAGAGTGTCTGCTTAAGATACATTCTTGATAATAGATCATCTAGCAGCCTGACTTGACTACAATTTTCAATAGGGTTTTGTTAAAGCGACGCATAATCATCAGTATTCAGATCAAACAGTAAGGTATCGCTTTTGTCACATTCTTCGAAGCTTTATAAAGACATGAAATACTTATCTGCACACTCCAGACTATGTGTCTCCGAAAAACTCATTTAAATCTTTAATCACTTCAGAAGAAAATAAGCATCACTTATGTGTGCAAAGGTGAAGACAGTTGATAAATTTATGACTTTCAGAGTCTGCATAGTAGTATTTCGTGTATTTATCAACTTATTTTGACTGCCAGAATGTGACAAAACAGATAAATTAGTGTGTCTAATTTGCGTCCTGGAGATACCAATTGCTTTAATTTATCCTTATTGCAATCAGTTTGTGTTAGTGGACTAATATTTTTGATATTCTGTTGCGAGCAATAGTAGAGGACATTGACAAAGAATGACAGAATGTCAGATGTATCTTCACTGCTTGAATAACATTGTTAAATTTGTTTTTCTTTAGCAGGATGGTTTACAAAACGCCATGCAGCATTTCATGAGCATGTGAGAGGGAATAATTATTGACCCTTTAATGACAGGAACTGCACTGGTGCAGCATTAAAGATAGTGTGCCAGTGCATGCTCTTATATATGCAAGTCTCCCATAGGGAGCCTTGCATATATACAAGAATGCACTGGCATCCAAGATAAAAGTAAATATTGTTAGGCCAATACATTCTCGCATATATGTGAGGTGCCTTATGGGCGACTCACATATATAAGAGAATAAATTGGGACAGGGTTTTCACAAAAATTCAGGGAGCTCCGGTCATGAAAGGGTTAACATTTGCGTTATTTTAAGACTCAGTACTCAAATGATGAAATTAATTTCTAATCTTTAATATTGAGAATATTTCTAGAATTGAATGGAATCATTAGTGTCAAGTGATAAACTATCCAATTGTGATTGCATTTAGAGATTAAAAAATGTCATAAAGAAATTATTGTTGAATTTTCAAGGTATTCTGTGTTAGTTACTTTGAAAATATGCTCTAAAGAAAAATATTGAAATAAAACTTTTGTACAATCAAATTGTGTCTTGTCCATTCTCTATTTCTGTTGATCCAATACATTATTTGCCAACAATTCCTAAATATTAGAGGGTCCCCTTATCATCCCATTACAACGATTTTGTAAAAAATCAACTTTTTTTTTATCGAAATTAGTTTATTATCAATAAACACGCACAGCAAAACATGTCCCAAATGATTTTGTGTCTATATTACCATATGACATTATGTGCCCATGAAAAGCAACACAATTGTCAATGCTACACACTTCCTTAGAATTTTTCCCCACAATATGACCCCAGAAGTGGCTGGTTTTACAATCATTCATTTTCTGCACATGTACTATTTGATATGTTGCCTACAATAGTAAATTAACATGCAAAAACATCACAGTAGACATGTTTCTGCAGTCCCTCGGACTCCCTCCAAAGTCACATAACTTTCTTTGGAGGCGCTGTAGAAACAATAACCATGGGTGATCGGATCATAATGAAATTTGGTATGCAGGTTTGCCATCGGGTTCATTGACGTTTTTCACATTTACAATTCAAGAGTTATCCCCATTTGTTTATCTGAAAATGTTGGGATTTCATTTATCTCAACCATGGGATATCAGATCTTGACGAAATTTGGTATGCATGTTTGGCATCAGGAGGGCTTTCATAATAGGGTAAGTGACGTTGTTCACATATTCCGTTAAAGATTTATCCCTCTTTGTTTGTCTGAAAATGTTGGATTTCCATCCGTCCGCTCTTATATCTCAACCATGGGTTATTGGACCTCAATGAAATTTGGTATGCAGGTTTGGCATCAGGAGGGATTTCAAAAGAGGGTTCAATTGTCGTTAATATTTTCTGTTCAAGAGTTATGTTGGATTTCTGTCCGTCGTTCGTCAGAATTGTCAAGTAATTTGTTCGTTCATCACATTTTTTAGCTCACCTGAGACGAAGTCTCCGGTGGAGCTATAGTCATCACTCCTCGTCCGTCCGTCAACAATTCTTTGAACATCTTCTCCTCTGGAACCGTAAGACCAAATCGGTTCATATTTGGTGTGGATGTTCCCTAGGTGACTCTCATTCAGATTTGTTCAAATGAGGTCACTGGGTCAAATAGTTGCGAAACCAGGACCATAACTCTATTCCTCCATAGTAATTCTTAGAACGACCCTCTTTTCCAGAACTATAAGGCCGAATGGGTTCATATTTGGTGTGGATGTTCCCTAGGGGACTCACATTCAGATTTGTTCAAATTAGGTCACTGGGTCAAACAGTTGCGAAGCCATGGCCATAACTCTTTCCCTCCAGAGTGATTCTTTTAAACATCTCAAATACCATCAGGCCAAATGGGTTAATATTTTGTATGAAGGATCCTTGGGTGACTGGGGTTCAGATTTGTTCAAATGAGGTCACTGGGTAAAATGTGGGCAGGGACATAACTCCAAAAAATATTTAAACAAAATTAAAATATTATTCTTAAAATATGTTTGCAAGAGCCAAGAACTAGTTTGCTTATTTAGCATGGAATGTTTTTGTTTGACTGCAATTCAGATTTTTTTTAATGGGGTCACCTGGTCAAATAGGGGCCAGGCGAAGGACAGTTTCACTCTTAATATGCTTCCTTCACAAGGACCATCAGGTCTATTTTACTGATATTTAGTGTGAAGGGTTCTTTGGTGTCTGGGATTCAAATATATTCAGATGGGGTCACCAGGTTAAATAGGGTGGGACCAGGGACATAACTATGTCAAATTTATTCAGATGGGGTCACCAGGTTAAATAGGGTGGGACCAGGGACATAACTATATGTCTCTATAGTAATTCTTAAAATGTCTTCTCAAGAGAGGTTGGAATATTTAGCTTCCATATATTTGGAGGATCCTTTAGTGACTGAGATTCAGATTTGTTAACATGAGGTCAACATGTTAAGAAATGACGGGGCTATGGGGAGTTAACCCTTTTGTGTCTAATAAAATCATTGAAATACCAAATTCATTAAATCATCTACCTTGGACCTACCTGACTGATTAATTTGACATACATGTATGGTGTTTTGGGTCCATGGATAATTGGGCTTCAAACATGTCTAAATGGTTTATTAAAAAGGTGCTTGTGAGATTGGAAATTTCAAACAATTGAGAAAGTTTGAGATGTCGGTTGTGAAATTCCAACCTAAGACTTGGGAGTCTGGAGGGGACTTGTTAAGCTGGAGGAGGGGTGATCAGTAGTGTATAGTTGGTAATTTCAAGGTGGATATTGACACATCTACATACATGAAGCCTCTCTAGCCACATATCCTGTTTAGATCTACTTCTTTTAAAGTTATTATGAAAAGTTCTGACTGTTGTGGTCTCCAGAGTCCCAGTCTTATCAGTCTTTGCAGTCTGGTGAGCGACCTCACAGTCATTGACTGTCTTGTTATTTCACAATTTGGATTCGGACCTGCCCATATTTCAATTTTAACCATGGGGATATCCCAGCACCCGTGGTGCAACCTCTTGTTTGGTATGGATGTTCACTACTCGAGGATATTCAATGGAGTGTTCAATCATTTTGGCCGGGTTTTCCGTTCTAGAGTTATTAATCTTTGGTTATCTGGTAATGTTGCCTTTTTGGTCTGTCCGATGTCTGTTCAGGTCATAAATTCAACAGTTGTGCTCGTTATACCCGTATTTAAAAACAATTGTGGTATTCTGTTTTGCATCTGTCCGGATCTCAATGTTCACTACTATGAGGACATTCAATGGGGTGTTCAATCGTTTTGTTCGGGTTTTCCATTCTAGAGTTATTCATCTTTGTTTATATGGAAATGTTGGCTTTTTGGTCCGTCCGATGTCTTTTCATGTCATAATTTCAACAGTAGTGCTTAGATCGCAATGGAATTTGGTACGGATGTTCACTACTATGAGGATATTCAATATAGGATTCAGTCGTTTTATTTCGGTTTTCAGTTCTAGAGTTATTCATCTTTATTCGTTTGGAAATGTTGGGTTTTTTGTCTGTCCGATGTCTTTTCATGTCATATTTATACTCCCCGCAACGAAGTTGTGGGGGGGGGGTATACTGGAATCAGCTTGTCCGTCCATCGTCCGTCCGTCTGTGGACACTAATTTGTCCCGAGTTTTTCTCAGTCGTGTTTTGATCAATTTCCGTGAAACTTGGCACAGACACCAACCACCATGGGAACCTGTGCACCTGCGATTTTGACGTCTGTCGGCCCTTTTTTATGGTGGAGATACCCCCCCCCCCCCCGTTCGACTTAGAAAATTTTCGCAAACATGTATAATTTTGTCCAAGCATTTATTCCTACATTTTTAGGTCATTTTTAAAAACTTGGCACAGATATTTAGTACCATGGGAACCTGTGCACCTGCGATTATGACGTCTGTCCGATATTTTTTGGTGGAGTTATCCCCCTTTTTCGACTTAGAACATTTTCGCAACATGCATAATTTTGTCCGAGCTTTTATTCCTACATTTTTAGGTCAATATTTTTTAATCTTGGCACTGATATTTTGTACCATGGGAACCTGTGCACCTACGATTATGATGTCTGTCCGACTTTTTGTTTGTGAAGTTATTCCCCTTTTTCGACTTAGAACATTTTCGCAACATGCATAATTTTGTCCGAGCTTTTATTCCTACATTTTTCGTTCGTTAGGTTACGATTAGGGTTCGGGTTGTGCACCTGCAATGGGAACTGTTATTTTATTATTTTATCTAAATGTTTACTGACATGTGAACCATCTTAGTATTTTAAAAACACGGGGGGTATCATTAGTCCAAGTGGGACAGTCACACCTCTAGTTTGAACAGTTGTGCTCGGATCTCAATGAAATTTGGTATGGATGTTCACCGCTATGAGGACATTCAATGGTGTATTCAATTTCAATCGTTGAGTTTGTTTTTCGTTCTACAGTTATTCATCTTTGTTTTTAGCTCACCTGAGACGAAGTCTCCGGTGGAGCTATAGTCATCACTCATCGTCCGTCCGTCAAAAATTCTTTAAACATCTTCTCGGGAACCATAAGACCGAATGGGTTTATATTTTGTGTGGATGTTCCCCAGGTGATTCACATTCAGATTTGTTCAAACGAGGTCACTGGGTAAAATAGTTGCGAAGCCAGGTCCATGACTCTTTCCGTCAATAGTAATTCTTAAAACGACTTCTTCTCAAGTACCGTCGGGCTGAATGGGTTCATATTTGGTATGAAGGGTCCTTGTGTGACTGGGGTTCAGATTTGTTCAAATGAGGCATCTGGGTCAAATGTGGGCAGAGTTAGGGATATAACTAAAAATAAAATGTTTTTTTTTAGATTTAACTCCTTGCTCAATCTAAAAAAAAATGTTTTGTTTTTTTTATAAAAATCAAATTTTCAATTTTCAATTTAAACCGACTCACACGTCCAAATTTATTTGAAATCGGTCCTCTTTGAAAACACAAGATCAATGGATCTCATAAATTGGGTTTTACATTTGGTTCAAATAGGGGAAGAGATAGGAGATTGAACACTCCCGCAAACACCATATCTATTGTATGAATTCAAGTTTGGTACTTGTATATAGATTCCTATATTACATGTAATAATTTTGATATATACCGGTATTATCAGTAAGGTTTTGATAACTTTCCAACAGTTGGAGATCTTGAAGTACCATTTGTAATTTAGTTTGGTCCAGTTGGGAGGTAATGGGCAATGATCTACTGGGGGAGGGGAGCCGGGGGTGTGCAGTTATAAATCTCAAGGTATCCCATCCCACCGTTGAACGAAAACACGTTGTCTGTCCCTGTTTAGACTTTAGAACTACTTGTTTTAAAGGTACTCGATCCGATCAGACGCTCCTAAATTACTATTTCTTTGGCTTCGGGGGTAAAATATATTTGATTCGAGTCGAGGATCCTACCCGACAAAGCTCAGAGTGATCAGGCATCGATTTTTGAAGTTATTTATTTCAATAGTTTCTAGCCCAGAAACTCGTGTTCAAACTGGTTCAAAGGGACGTTCTTGCAGGTAAAGATGGATAACTCTAAAATCAAGTGGTATTAATAACCACTTAATGGAAGCGGATAGAAATGAATATTTAGTTTGTCTCAGGGGTCACCCTACAACACACTTTATTTGACCTAAAAATGGGGGGGGGGATTACATGGGTACCATATATGGACCCTCTAATCAGTTATCATTTTCGCTCGAGGTGGGCTGAAGGTGTAAACATTTAGCTTGCTCTGCGAGCCACCGTACAACACCCTTTATTTGATCTATATCGGTCAAGTGGCCGAGAAATAATGTGTACCCTAGTTGACCCCTTCTGAGCGGCGACCATTTTGGATCGGGTATGGTTGAAGGGGGTGAATATTTATAAGTTTGTTTTGTGGGCACCCCACAAAACCCCTTATTTGATATAAATCGGTCAATAGGCCGAGATAAATGTCATTCCCATTCGACCCCTTGTGGTAAAAACTAATGAATATTCAGTATGTCTTGGTGCCACCTAACCCGTGTTTCCCCGTTCTCTCTGGGCTAGTATATATCGGACGTTCATATCCCCATATAGGGCCCGGGTCCCACGCCATAAGGGTTTATAGTAGCTTCTCTGCGATCGTACGCATTGTTTCTAAAACATCATCAAGTGTAACCAGTCGCCGTAAAGGTATCTGGATATATGCAAAGGTCAATCAGTTATTTCGTGGCCACGAATTAGTATTTTCGTGGCGACGAATTAGTTATTTCGTGGCCACGAAATAAAAAAAATATTCCCATGCCCTAAACCAGCCACCGTATATAGGGCTTTACACCTTGTAACAAATTGTAGAACTTTGGTCAAATTACGGTGTTTACTTACCTCAAGTGAACTGGGTTATAGACCGACAGTGAGCTGGATGGAAAATCACAAGTTGATCTATCTTCAAAGAGCAGTTGAGTGTATTATATTTATTTTCACAAAAATCTGTCAAGAATTTGAGACTAACCCACTTAGCACATACAGTCAGCCAAATATAAGATTTCCATGCACTTAGCAACGATAACGTGATCGATAGAAATAACTGGCTTCAGATGTAATTCGGCTGAAATTTGCAAAGCACGTCAATTTTTCTGCTAACCGCTGTTAGTGATTACTGAGGTCAACAATGTGTTACATCGTTCTCATGTTACGGTCTGTGTACGTGTTATTGGGGATCTGTGTGTTATTGGGATATGAAACGGACGGCCCAATTCGGGCCAATTGACAGTTGACCAACCACCGACCACGATATTGTGTAACACGGACGGGCCATGTAAATATTTCCTGACAGTACCCAGAGTAGTTTTTGATCGCCTGATAATTTGAGGGGGGGGGGGGGGGGGGTAAATGAATAGATTTTAAAAATCGATATCTAAGAGCTCTGAACTATGAAAGTTGACTTCCTAGACTCAAAACATACATATTTTACTCCCGAAGCCAAATATATAGTAACTATCCGATGAGCCCGACGTTGTCCGGGCTATTCAAAAACAAAATTTCAAGTCGATAGCTCCACCCGTTTCCGAGATCTGGTCTGCGCATGCGATAGCTCTACCCGTTTTCGAGATCTGGTCTGCGCATGCGCGAAGCTGGCGTCGCACGGGCTCGGCGACCCGATAAAATTCGTATCCGGGGCAAGATACATTCACATACCAAATTTCAAGTCGATAGCTCCACCCGTTTCCGAGATCTCGTCTGCGCATACGCGAAGCTGGCGTCGCACGGGCTCGGCGACCCGATAAAATTCGTATCCGGGGCAAGATACATTCACATACCAAATTTCAAGTCGATAGCTCCACCCGTTTCCGAGATCTCGTCTGCGCATGCGCGAAGCTGGTGTCGCACGGGCTCATCGACCCAATAAAATTCGTTTTCGGGGCAAGTTACATTCACATACCAAATTTCAAGTCGATAGCTCCACCCGTTTCCGAGATCTCGTCTGCGCATGCGCTGCACGGGCGTCGCACGGGCTCGCCAATACGACAACGACCACCGCCTGGTCAAACTACACGCACGTACCAAGTTTCGTCCTGATCGGTCGAGAATCGTAGATTTGTATTAATGACAGACAGACAGACAAACAGACAGACAGACAGAGGTCTTCAAAATATATATGAGATGTATGAGTGTCCAATTAGATCATGGGGCGGCTGTGTCGTTTCAAAATCGCATTATGTCATTATTCTGTAGTTCGATTTTGGGAGGACAATAGGAATAAATAAATATGCTTTTCAGATAAATGAAGCCAATATAGGTTTGAATATAGATTTAATGAAACCATAATGCTGATATTCATGATAAAATACTGCTATATATTTATCTGCAATAATATTGGAAGACAAGGAACACATAATGCAATGAAATTATTCATACTAAATACATATCACATACAACAGTTTAGAAATGTCCCCACTTCATATAAAAATAATCTGGTTTTATCCATCACATTTGTCGTCTACTAGCTATATAGATAAAGGCTGCAAAATAAACCATGGCGTTATTTTAGCACGTGCTAAAATAAGGCAAGCACGGCTACTTCAACTATCATAATAAAGGCACGTGCTCAGACTACAACCGAATTTTTTTCAATCGATTTAAAGACATATTATGGACTAATTCTGGTGCGAGAAACTGATAGGTTAGTACTCCAAGCGCTATGCCAACTGTGGGAATGTAGCATTCCACTAGCATCACAGAAAATATTTAAAAAATCGACCATACCACTCCATAGATATCATTGTCTAAACTACGCTTAATTATTAATATTTAACATCTCGATTCGGGACGCGGCAATAAACGATAAACTAACGCAAATTATTTCGCCATCGAGAGTCATTGCATTTAGTTAATATATAATAATGACGATGCGTGTTCTGTAAGTTAGGATTAATAAAATAACTACTTTGAACAATATTATTCTCCATTTCTATTTGATCACCAAACCGGAGTGTTTCCCATCACTTTAAATGTTTCCTGAAGAGATTCCCCATCAATTTCTTATCCCATTTTAACATATTTAATAGATGTTAACGACTTTTAAACTTTGGCGATGGATAAAAACAATACCCATATATTTTGACGAGATGCAATGATTATTTTCGCTGGTATGATTCAGCAAATGTGGGACCTCGCTAAAGCTCGATCCTCTGTTTCCTGAATCATACTCGCGAAAACAAAACCTATATGGATATTCTATGTCTATTTTATGCACAACTGGGGAAACTTAGTCCACACTATTAGCAAAATCATCAATTATACTAGAAATTCTAAACAATTGTTTATCGCTTCGCTGAAGCAGACAGGATATGATAATTTTAATTACAACATAATTTATATGTGAACAGTACATATCAATGCGTACAAATAAATGTGTGGGACAATGTCTATTGTTAGGGGTGATATAGTCATATTTAACTGTCTTCCTATCACCCCAGATGTGTGGAAAGATTATCTACAGAAACGCAGCAACCACAGTGTCAATTTACATAGTAAAACATAGTTAATGTGCGATTTAAAAATAATAAGCATAATCAAGTTTAACTGTACAATAACTGAATTAACTGATACAATTTAATGATACTGAATATCACAGATTTCGCTCAACTCTCAACAATAGCATTCAAACATGCATTCATCCATTTTCTCCCAATTGTTGATCAATATTTAAACAACAAACAATATATTAAACAGATAAAATAATATTGCTCTTAAAATGAGAAAATTCCGATTCTATTGCACTTCACTCGAAGCTGAACTCTCATTTGTGATTCGGGGGTCCAACATGGTCACACCCAACATGATGGCCCAGTCGCCGTCTCGAATGGATTTATCCATCACTGTCTTTTCTGGTATCCTCATGCTAGACATTAACCTTTGGCCGCTGTATTTCGAACTGTAATTAAAAGCAATGGTAATGCGAATCGTAATCTTCACCCCTATACACCCAAACCTAGTATTAATCAGCGGGTCTCACACCCCCCTCCGTATTTTGTCAAAACTTTGAACAGTTGGAAATTTCATGATCCCAATGGGAGACTCACATATAAGTCGATAACTCTCGAGCATAAACTGCGAACAACGTCATCATTTGTGCACTCTTTTGAAAGAAGTCATGGTTGCGATCCTCCATACCAGATTTGAAAAGTCTTTGTTGAATTATCTGCGACGACGGAAAAAAACACCTCAAGATTTACAGATAAACAAAGAACTCTAGAATGGAAAATGCGAGTAGCGCCATCTACATGTTGGCTCCTCTTTTGCGAGCAGTGAACCTCCATATAAAATGTATATTTATATCCGATAATCCATGTCTGAGGTAGATGCCCGGACGGACCGTATATGATATACAGGCGGACGAACAATGTCAATCCAGTATACCTCACAAATTTCTTCGAAATGTTAGGGTATAAAAATAAAGTGGTCAAAACTTCAACTATCTATCTATCTAATCCGAGAAGATCAACTATATAGTCACGCAATGCTCTCATCTTCCATTGTCGTTAGCTTAACGATTCATTAAGTTCGTTCTTAGTATAGCAATTATCCCTATTGTCCCAAATGTAGGACAATATCATGGGGTCAGTAGGCCCAAGTTAATAGCTGTCGCTAGTCACGCCATAATAGCATTGGGACGAAGGGGGGGGGGGGGGCTGCAACACGTATACATATTCGAAAGTGAGCCCATTTATTATTAATCGTGAACAGAAATGAAAGTCAGAAATGGAATGCAATAGAGATTTTTCACAAATAGTCGAAAACCTACACTATGTTTTATCTTGTTCACGCGGCACTTATCCATTTCATTCACACCTACAGCTGTATACCATTCGGTATGACGCCTCTCCGATCGGCACACGTGCCTCTTGATACGACTGGCCGCCTATCTGGTTAGAACTTTTTTAGGACTGGCTAGGACAATTCAATTGAATTTATTGGTATTCTGATCATCAAAATAAATATAACAGAAACATAATTATTGCAGATATCGATGCAAGTATATATATATTTTTGCATGGATGCACATTTGGATATAATATATTTGTGTATAGCAGTAGTATCTTGATATGTATATAATTATATTTATATTTATCTGATAGATATATAGGGTTATTGTTATTGAGTTCGGCGTTATTGGTTACGTGTTCGGTCAATGGATATGGATTTTGACTGGTTTAAGTGATTAAGCCTCAAGAGGAATCAGATTGTAGTACTTATCAAATAAGCGCATCTATAGCCATAAACTATTATATTGGTGTTGGGGCCTTCTTTGTAAAGTTTTGGTATACATGTGTAAGCATTTCGTATATTATATCGGTATATTTTGAAGGGGGTTTACTTGTTTTTCCGAAAATGTAGCCTCAAGAGTTCCGAAATATATCCATGACCTTTTTTATAAAAACTGAGAGATTCTTGGTAATTGTTCTGTTGCGGTTATTGAATAGTGCTGCTAGCTTGTTAGCGTTTGGTCTCCGGTAATAGTATGGTCTCAGGTATTGTACGCGTATGTCTTGGAGTTCAATACATTTAAGGATGACATGATACTCGTCGCCTATTTCTGAGTTGCAGAGGGTACACAATCTATCTGAATATGCGTCATTGGTCCACGTGCCGTATTCTATGGGGAGTTTATGGTTCCTCGTAAGAAGAATAGCTGGCTCGTTCGCCTCACATCTAAAAATAGAATCTTTGGGTCTAAAATTGGTTGTACTAAAATATTCCAAAATTTCAAAACTTCCCAAAATATCAAAACTTCCAAAATTTATTTTTTCAAAAAAATTTCAAAAACCCAAAACTTCCAAAAAATTTCAAAATCCCCAAATTTCAAAAAAAGAAAAAATTTCAAAACCCCCAAAATTATTTCTCCAAAAAAAGTTTAAATAAAAAATTTATAACGCGTTTTCGGTATCTGATAATCTCGATATTAAAATGTCGAATGTTAAATTATTTGCGTGTAATATCTTTCGTTATTTTTTTGTTCAACCAATGTTTCAATGTATTTATTAATCGATGTTTAGAAATAGCTTTATACCAATTATATGTGTATGGACAGTCGCTGTAATGTTGGACATTGTGACCATCGGTATGAATGCATACATTCCAGTGTTTATCGGACGCAGTTCATACATATAATTGTCATACCTGAAAATAGACACCATTACTCTTACATAAATAATAATAAAGAGCGTTTATTCTTAACTTCTCTATCCCAGATGAAGTTATTGAGTATATGACAGGCGTGTATTATCGTGAATTATTGGAAGTATTGAGATGTACTATGTTGAATCACGAGTGGACGAAAAAAAGGGTAATGCGAAATTACAACCCTCAGAATGAACTGTCATATTCGATGGAACACATTTTCAAGTATGTACACACGCCATTGTGGGTAACAATGTATGTGTCACACCTTGCTTTACCAAATGAATTCTATTATATTCCCGTTCACAATTATATGCTATTCAGAAAACATATCGATTTAATGTCTGAGCAGAATTAGTTGTTTAACGGGTTAGTATCAATTAAGGTTGATAAACTGTGTCATTGTTAGCATTAACACGATAATTAGTTATCCAAAACATGCATACATAATACGTCCAGGTCACTCAATTATAGAAATTGCTTCGGTGTCATTGTTATAACAACATTACGTAATAACCACTTATCACTCCATTCACACTTACGATCATTTTGTATGCCGAAACTCCAGTTAGCACCGATGATGTAACATTATATCACTGTTATTGTATCAATTGATAGGTTCAGACAAGTTCGATGTTTAGAAAAGAAAAGTTACCTATAATTCTGCTGTGGTTAAGCAGTCCATTATTTAGGGCATACCTGTATGTAGGCCTATCAGTGGATGAATAGTCTGCCGGAGAAGTACTGTGTAGACAGGTCTTGTCGGTAAGAGAGTCAGACGAGAAGTGAAGGCTCGGCTATTAAAACATAGTAATGCGATAGCGAACATCAAACGAGTCTGCGCACGCATATCTGTCAAAAGGATACAATAGCAGTCATTGGTCAATTTATCCCCGGTGTCAGCTCAGTACCCAATCGGGACGAAGCCGAAGGTCAACTCATTTTTTTTGCTCATTATAGTACGTCACTTGGACATTTTATCAGTTTATCACGTGATCACTAAATGTGGAAATCGGGTATCCACCGATGCCTGCAATTTATTATTTATAATAATTGGACTCATTGATCTCACGTAAATAATACTCTTAGTTGTTCCAATAAAATAGTTATCAAATTCGATCACCAATAGATTTGACTGTGGAATATAATGACCTTTAACTTATTTATCGATCTATGTTAGAACATGGTCTTAACAAAAAACTTGACCATAACAAAAATTACCTTACATTTATGCATGAATCTAATTAGACCATACGTAAATATTGTCAGCTTATCGTCTGATGAGCAAATCCGATGTTTATCAAAAATAGTACAACTTCCAGTTGGTAATTACTCTTACGAATGAAGAGCGTTGAACATATACGAAATTACTACACGAATGAACTGAAATTTATATTTTCACATCTTACCAACAACAGATACAGACATAGTCATAGTGTTATACTATCTTACATGTACCCATGCTATGACATCATTCGAAGGGGCAATACACTCAAGGAGTTAAAGTGACACGAAACAAGGGACGTGATGTAATATTGGTGTTTGAATCTTAAAGGAACACAAGACACTCTAAAGGGACACTCATTATGAATGAATGTTAACAATACAAGCGCACGAATTAAGAGCGTTGAACGTATACAAAATTACTACACGAATGAATTGAACCTTGAAATTTATATTTCACATCTTACCAACAACAGCTACAGGCATTATCATAGGGTTATACTGTCTTGCATATACACACGCTATGACATCATTAAAGGCGGACAATCCACTCACGGTGTGACAACAGATACAGACATAGGCATAGTATGTACCAATGCTATGACATAATTAAAGGGGGATAATACACGCACGGTGTGGAATGTTAAAGTGACACGCGGTAAGGGACGTGATGTAATATTGGTGAAACCCCCTCCCCACTTATAGATATATAACGAAGACGAGAATAACATGTTGATGAAGTTTATTGAAATTTAATCATTGTCTGAATCTTCGACCGTTAGATTTACTTCTAAGAGTTTCTTGAATTTTCTCATCGCTTCATCTGCAGCCCATTCATTATTATATCCGTGTTTGGTCATTTTGACCATTTTCTTCATGATCATGGTATGTATGCGTGATGTTTTCAATCGATACTGGTATTCTATTAATCGTCTATAACTTTTGAGAAACAGAGCAAACTCTGTGTCGATGGTATCCTCTTTTCCCGACATGCTCTCATCTCCCGAAATGCTCTCTTCTTATTTCACATCATTGGTGACGCGTTTCATCATACTTTTGAATGTGTCCATCTCGTTGACACATCGCGCAGCTTTCTTAAGACCGAATACCGTTCTACTACCGACGACATTACCATCTTCTGAATCTGATAGCGTTCCCCGTTCATCTTCATCTGAATCTAGAACCGCTTCGTCAGATTCATCGGTATCTTCTCCGAAGAGAGTTGGTTTTGTCTCGGACATAACTCCGTGTTTAATCTGTTTATGTCTTTGTAGATTGTAGTTCGTCGATAAAATAATGCCACATAAATCACACCCGTGCATTATCGCGGATTATTGGAAGAACCATCACTCTTATAAGTAGCGATAAAAAGAGAGAATAAGGTGTGGTATACAACCGTCGCGCTAAGAGTACGTTCGTCCCGGGGCTAGGGTATAGATATTTGACCGCCGGTGATTCAATTAATGCCAATTTATCAGTATGGTACTCTATGTATTCATTCATGATTTGGCTAATCGTATGACACTGGTCTTTTCATTTTCTTCTTATTATTAGACAAACCTCCAACAGACACTCTCTTGTTGGTTTGTTTGGACGCTTTACGTGTGTTTGTCAACTTATTTGCTGCAACTTCGGCCTTAGCCATTTCAATCGCTTGAGCGATGGGTGTCACCACGTTAATATGTGGTTTTAGAACGTCTTCTTCAATATCACTAGTACCGCAGTAAAATACCGCAATGCCGCCGCCGCCGCCGGGGTCTTATTTTTGAAGTTTTTGACATTTTGGAAGTTTTTTGAAATTTTTGAAGTTTTTTGAAATTTTTGAAGTTTTGGGTTTTTGGGAATATTTTAGTACAACCAATTTTAGACCCAAAGATTCTATTTTTAGATGGCAGAATGAGGTCCCCCGAGGGTAATTTGGTGATGCTACCTCCATAACATCCTGCTTGCTCATTTATTTGCTCATTTGCTCATTTATTTGCTCATTTGCTCATTTATTTGCTCATTTGCTCATTTATTTGCTCATTTGCTCATTTTTCTCACCCCCTTGAATATACTTTGTGTGATATTCTGTGTCATTGTTAATTGATTGGTGCATACTCAATCAAGATCTCAACGAAACGCATTATTGACATCGATAAATATCATGGTGCATTTGGCATTCATGGCCAATAATCGATTTTTATAAGAGGCGATAAACTTTCTAAAATAAAATGCAGAAAAAAGAGTGACTTGTACATTTTGAAGAAACATGTCGATCCCGTATATTCCAGCAGATCTTGAAATGTGGAGAAAACATTTCAGAGATATGGTTGATGGGAAGTTAATACCAGATAATCAGGGTCGATACTTTATTGACAGAACTAAAAATAGTGATAGTGAAGAAGACGTTCTAAAACCACATATTAACGTGGTGACACCCATCGCTCAAGCGATTGAAATGGCTAAGGCCGAAGTTGCAGCAAATAAGTTGACAAACACACGTAAAGCGTCCAAACAAATCAACAAGAGAGTGTCTGTTGGAGGTTTGTCTAATAATAAGAAGAAAATGAAAAGACCAGTGTCATACGATTAGCCAAATCATGAATGAATACATAGAGTACCATACTGATAAATTGGCATTAATTGAATCACCGGCGATCAAATATCTATACCCTAGCCCCGGGACGAACGTACTCTTAGCGCGACGGTTGTATACCACACCTTATTCTCTCTTTTTATCGCTACTTATAAGAGTGATGGTTCTTCCAATAATTCGCGATAATGCACGGGTGTGATTTATGTGGCATTATTTTATCGACGAACTACAATCTACAAAGACATAAACAGATTAAACACGGAGTTATGTCCGAGACAAAACCAACTCTCTTCGGAGAAGATACCGATGAATCTGACGAAGCGGTTCTAGATTCAGATGAACGATGAACGGGGAACGCTATCAGATTCAGAAGATGGTAATGTCGTCGGTAGTAGAACGGTATTCGGTCTTAAGAAAGCTGCGCGATGTGTCAACGAGATGGACACATTCAAAAGTATGATGAAACGCGTCACCAATGATGTGAAAGAAGAAGAGAGCATTTCGGGAGATGAGAGCATGTCGGGAAAAGAGGATACCATCGACACAGAGTTTGCTCTGTTTCTCAAAAGTTATAGACGATTAATAGAATACCAGTATCGATTGAAAACATCACGCATACATACCATGATCATGAAGAAAATGGTCAAACTGACCAAACACGGATATAATAATGAATGGGCTGCAGATGAAGCGATGAGAAAATTCAAGAAACTCTTAGAAGTAAATCTAACGGTCGAAGATTCAGACAATGATTAAATTTCAATAAACTTCATCAACATGTTATTCTCGTCTTCGTTATATATCTATAAGTGGGGAGGGGGTTTCACCAATATTACATCACGTCCCTTACCGCGTGTCACTTTAACATTCCACACCGTGCGTGTATTATCCCCCTTTAATTATGTCATAGCATTGGTACATACTATGCCTATGTCTGTATCTGTTGTCACACCGTGAGTGGATTGTCCGCCTTTAATGATGTCATAGCGTGTGTATATGCAAGACAGTATAACCCTATGATAATGCCTGTAGCTGTTGTTGGTAAGATGTGAAATATAAATTTCAATGTTCAATTCATTCGTGTAGTAATTTTGTATATGTTCAACGCTCTTAATTCGTGCGCTTGTATTGTTAACATTCATTCATAATGAGTGTCCCTTTAGAGTGTCTTGTGTTCCTTTAAGATTCAAACACCAATATTACATCACGTCCCTTGTTTCGTGTCACTTTAACTCCTTGAGTGTATTGCCCCTTCGAATGATGTCATAGCATGGGTACATGTAAGATAATATAACACTATGACTATGTCTGTATCTGTTGTTGGTAAGATGTGAAAATATAAATTTCAGTTCATTCGTGTAGTAATTTCGTATATGTTCAACGCTCTTCATTCGTAAGAGTAATTACCAACTGGAAGTTGTACTATTTTTGATAAACATCGGATTTGCTCATCAGACGATAAGCTGACAATATTTACGTATGGTCTAATTAGATTCATGCATAAATGTAAGGTAATTTTTGTTATGGTCAAGTTTTTTGTTAAGACCATGTTCTAACATAGATCGATAAATAAGTTAAAGGTCATTATATTCCACAGTCAAATCTATTGGTGATCGAATTTGATAACTATTTTATTGGAACAACTAAGAGTATTATTTACGAGAGATCAATGAGTCCAATTATTATAAATAATAAATTGCAGGCATCGGTGGATACCCGATTGCCACATTTAGTGATCACGTGATAAACTGATAAAATGTCCAAGTGACGTACTATAATGAGCAAAAAAAATGAGTTGACCTTCGGCTTCGTCCCGATTGGGTACTGAGCTGACACCGGGGATAAATTGACCAATGACTGCTATTGTATCCTTTTGACAGATATGCGTGCGCAGACTCGTTTGATGTTCGCTATCGCATTACTATGTTTTAATAGCCGAGGCTTCACTTCTCGTCTGACTCTCTTACCGACAAGACCTGTCTACACAGTACTTCTCCGGCAGACTATTCATCCACTGATAGGCCTACATACAGGTATGCCCTAAATAATGGACTGCTTAACCACAGCAGAATTTTTATAGGTAACTTTTCTTTTCTAAACATCGAACTTGTCTGAACCTATCAATTGATACAATAACAGTGATATAATGTTACATCATCGGTGCTAACTGGAGTTTCGGCATACAAAATGATCGTAAGTGTGAATGGAGTGATAAGTGGTTATTACGTAATGTTGTTATAACAATGACACCGAAGCAATTTCTATAATTGAGTGACCTGGACGTATTATGTATGCATGTTTTGGATAACTAATTATCGTGTTAATGCTAACAATGACACAGTTTATCAACCTTAATTGATACTAACCCGTTAAACAACTAATTCTGCTCAGACATTAAATCGATATGTTTTCTGAATAGCATATAATTGTGAACGGGAATATAATAGAATTCATTTGGTAAAGCAAGGTGTGACACATACATTGTTACCCACAATGGCGTGTGTACATACTTGAAAATTTGTTCCATCGAATATGACAGTTCATTCTGAGGGTTGTAATTTCGCATTACCCTTTTTTTCGTCCACTCGTGATTCAACATAGTACATCTCAATACTTCCAATAATTCACGATAATACACGCCTGTCATATACTCAATAACTTCATCTGGGATAGAGAAGTTAAGAATAAACGCTCTTTATTATTATTTATGTAAGAGTAATGGTGTCTATTTTCAGGTATGACAATTATATGTATGAACTGCGTCCGATAAACACTGGAATGTATGCATTCATACCGATGGTCACAATGTCCAACATTACAGCGACTGTCCATACACATATAATTGGTATAAAGCTATTTCTAAACATCGATTAATAAATACATTGAAACATTGGTTGAACAAAAAAATAACGAAAGATATTACACGCAAATAATTTAACATTCGACATTTTAATATCGAGATTATCAGATACCGAAAACGCGTTATAAATTTTTTATTTAAACTTTTTTTGGAGAAATAATTTTGGGGGTTTTGAAATTTTTTCTTTTTTTGAAATTTGGGGATTTTGAAATTTTTTGTAAGTTTTGGGTTTTTAAAATTTTTTTGAAAAAATAAATCTTGGAAGTTTTGATATTTTGGGAAGTTTTGAAATTTTGGAATATTTTAGTACAACCAATTTTAGACCCAAAGATTCTATTTTTAGATGTGAGGCGAACGAGCCAGCTATTCTTCTCTCGTACGGAAGAGAAGGATGCTTTGCACGACTTGGTGGTTTGTTATTGATAGGTAACTTTCTCGTTCAAAAGTAGTCTTGATAATGCGAAAAAGGTGAATTTACTGGATGTTGATATAGATGACCACCATTCTTGCAGATAGAAATCGTGCAGTTTTCGTTCGATAGTTTGTATGAAGTGCTTGGGACTTGTGACGTACTGATTGATCCACACGTTACTCATTCCGAATCCATTAAGCGAGTCATGTAAACATTTAATCCATGGGTTATTAAAAACAGTGTGAGAATACAATTGGTGCATAATATAATACAGTATAAGCGGCACTCTGTTTGTAGACATTGTGATAAGCTTAGCCCAGTAAGACAGGAAACGAGTCTTAATTTTCACCGCGATTGGATATATTCCAAGTTCTCCATATACCGGCAAAGGCGGTTGGTGTAGATTTTTTCAATCCTAAAGCGAATTTTAGAAACCATAGTTCAAGTTTCGAGAAGCAGGTCAAATTTTCGTGGCCCCATACCTCAGAACCATACAACATTATAGGTCTAATGGACTTTTCATATATACTTCGAGGATACATTCAATAGTGAGTTTGTTCCGTCTCGCTTTGCTGAGCAGTGCGTACATAGCACTTTTTGCTGACTGGCACCTGGTGTTTCTTTCCATGGCAAACGAGCCATTTTTGTGGAAAGTTGTACCAAGGTATAATTATCCACTATGTCTAAACTATGACCATCCAATGAAAATTGATTAAGGCAAGTATGATTATTAACGCACTCACATTGTATACTGTGAGTACCCGGCCCTGACCGTACATGTGCTCCCGGTCAATAGGAATATAGCTTTCGAGTCAGAAAAAAATAGGCTCCACAAAGTGATTGGGTGGGCGTGACATTTTCACGTCCGTTGCCCATTTGAAAGCCCTGTTTCTCTGATTCAACTGACATATTTCAAATACCTGATGATGATCATCGTGGAAAATAAATGCCTCAAAAATACAATATCAATCCAAAGCCGTTACGAACCTCGTTAGTCGTTATATAGGCCAAATCGATGAAAACTGTCTGATTTTAGTGCAGTGCAGTAAACTGTAAATAATAACCACACATAGCAGCGTTGACAAGAACACATACGCAGCATTGACATTTTTGCTGTGAAGTCAGAAGTGGAGAGATTTTTTATCAATTATAACGGTTTATGCTATGTCATGCATGGGAGTGGATTTTGTTTTGAGGAACTCATCTACCATGGTTCTCATCAGCGACGTGAAATGTGTCAGTGGCGTCAGAGAAAAATGGCGTTTTAACCCTTTGGTGACGGGAATTGTGCTGCTGCAACACTAAAGGCACTGTGCCAGTGCATTCTATTATATGCGCGAGTCTCCCATATGGATCATCGCATATATAAGAGAATACACTGGCTTATACAAGGTCAATGTACATATTGTTAGGCCAATGCACTCTCGTATATATGGGAGACTCGTATATATAAGAGAATGCATTGGCACAGGGTTTCCTAAAAAATTCAGGAAGCTCCAGTAATGGAAGGGTTAAAGTGCGCAGTTGACGTGAACAAGTCACACCCACTCGCTTTGTAATGCCTATTTTATGGTAATTTAAAAGATATTTCTGTTGTTCGGGTCCATATGTGCGATCAAAATCCCAGCACAGAGTGAATGCATTATTTGTCATATATCCCTATCCAGTCTCCTTTCATCCTAAACATCGAACTCGGAAAAATAACAACGTTTTAGCCTTATATATAGGCGGCGGCCATGCATGCCAATATTCACATGTGCCGACCAATAAGGCGTCAAATCTAATGGTCGGTGCACTGTGTCGCTATATATACTGAGCCAAGTTCCCATGGCAATCGCGTATGAAACGGAAATTACATTGGGTAAAACATTTTCACAATTCTAGCACATCAGGGAAAACACAGAGTGACCAAACCGCTAAAACACAAACGATAAATACCAACCGTTTCGTCTGGTTTCAAGTAGTTGCCCACGAAGTTCCAGTTGAAATTAGTCTCAGCATCTGGAATAATCGAAAGTCACACATAACGTTTGGACAATTTGTTTTCAACATTAACCGTTTCTTTACTAAATATTCACTGGTGATTAGTTACCTTCGGAAAATATTAAAACAGTAAGTTCAACACAGGGGCATTTATTGATCTTATCTGAACATTTCTTACAAATGAATAGATATCCTTCTGCATATGTGTTATCATTTCGCCTGTCATTTTGCTTATATTTTCTAAACATCACTCCAAATGATACTATAGACAATTTATAACTGAATGAAAGAATATTGCATATATAATTATATTGCAAGATATTCGCCGATGATATGAAACTCATTACCAATCCCATCACAAATAACATTCAAGGCGCCATCGATTCAGATTACCAGTGGTCTTTAAAATCGCAGTTACGGTTCAACTCGTCAAAAATTCACATAGTGCACGACGGATACACTATCCAAAAAAAGCAATATAAAATTAGAGATACACATGAAGCACCTAATATAATAGTATCACAGTGTGAAAAAGATTTGGGAATCCATATAGGTGATCAGTTAAAATTTGAGAAGCATGTCAGCACCATCATAAATTATCATAAATAAAAAAAATCAGATCCTTGGTGTCATATACAGGACTTTCACTGAACTCAATTCAGATACTTTCACGAGACTTTACTATTCAATGGTGCGGCCAATAATAGATTACGGTCACTGCATATGGAGCCCTCACCTGCTTAAACATTCCAGGGCACTAGAAAGTGTAGAGAGACGCGCAACGCATGATTCCGTGGCTGCGAAAATATCCATATGAACACCGGCTCATTATTCTAGATTTTATGTCCCTAAAATACAGGAGACTTCGTGGCGACCTGATAGATGTGTACAAGATAAAACGGGCCTTATAATATCAACCATGATACGTTCCTGCTGCGACTAAAACATCAACGAGGGGACATGATCATAACTGATGATCGACCACAGTAGCAGAGTCATAGGAAAGTACCCTTTTCACCCCGAGAATCCGACCTGTGTTGAATGCTCTTCCTAACCAAATAGTTGACGCTGAATCCTTGGACCAATTTAAGGATTTGGTGGACTATCATTTGGCGGTCAGACTCGTTCCGTGAAATTGACGACGACAAAGATGACAAAGATGATGATGATGATGATGATGATGATGGTGAATCCATTTAGTAAAGAATGGGTTAATATAGTATGTATCCGCGCTATCCGGGAGGAGACATGCAGACACAAATAAGAACAATTTGGACATGCACACTGAGAGCTTTCCGTTGAATGGCAGCAAGCCATATTTCCGACTAAATCCTGAAAAATTACCCATAATTCTGTTGTTAAGGAGTCGATTATTTAGGGCATTACTGTACTTACTGTGCGGCGGCTGTAACATCGGTTCATTACGCGGTGAATTCCCTCTCGGAGATCTCGTGGGACTAGCATTGTCGTATGGGACAGCAGCGTTGAAGTAGGACGTCGGGCTACCGAAGTAACCCTTTTTTGGCATTGTCCCTCCAAAGTAGCTTTGGTCATCACCCTCACTGTCTCTGGAAAGCAATGCATTACATGTATTCAATCGTTCGAGTCCCCCTCCCCCCGATTTCGTATTCCCATGTTGCAGCGAATGTGGACACAAACTGCAATACAAAGTTCAGTCTACTCGCTACGCATGTCTGACCACTGGCATCACATACACAGAATGTATTAAATCTAACATTTTTATTTAAGACTTGTGTCGGTTTCAATTCTTTCTGATTCGATCCAGCCAATTTCCAAATGAATATATACAGGCCAGTTTCTCAGAATAATGCAGAATGAATTGTAAAAGACAAAAGTCTTAAATAAAAAACTGTAAGGTCACATTTTGTATAATACGTGATGGCAGTGTTCAGACCTGCGTATCGATGGTCTGAAGGAACTCTGCCTTGAAGTTTGCTGTTGACGATGTGTTAATGCGACAAAAATAATCAAGGTTGAAGATCCGCGGTCCGAATTAAGACCGTATTAAACATGTTCTATACCAGAAACTGTCACTAACTCGCGGCCATATTGGATCCACCGGGCCCGGTTCTGTGGTTTTAGTACTACAGGTCAGAGTTTTGGAGTAGCATTTCCATATATGGAAGTCATGAATATTCAAAAGCTCCAAATGAAAATGCTACTTCATAACTTTGTAGCACTATAGCTGACAGTAGCTGTAGCACTATAACCATGGAACCGGGGCTGGATGAATCTCTGAAACCACGGAACTGAGCTGGATTAATCCAATACGGCCGCGACTCAGTGACTTCGCTTATAAGATCGTGCCAATATTAATGACCCCATTAATACATGTTCGATTTTCAAAATATGAAGTTTTATCACGTTTTGGATATTATATTGAATACCAAATAAAAAAAACATGCTTTCGTTTCCCAGTATAGATAACAAAGAGCGTTCTCAATTTGTATGCATGTTCAACGCAAAACTCACCAATGCTTTTGTGGATTTTTGCGATGCACGTGCCATACACACGATGGTGAATATAAAGAACGTTTATTATTAATTTTCTACTATTTTTGTCGCATATCTCTGATATATACACACATCAGGCTCGGTTTTATCAGCAATGCGCCAACATTTGTACTATGGGGTATAGGGTTCGGGTTAGCCCTAGAGAGTATTGAGTTGAACGCTCTTTATATTTACCACATAAGAAACAATCTAGTGCAATGGACGCTCTTTAATGATTAATGATGTGGGGGTGTTTAGGAGCTGACAACTGCCGCATGACAGTTAATTGTGTCATGTTGTATTTCTTATGCATAAAGTAATATAATGAGTAACCAGATTTCAATTTCCTGTCTGGAAATTTGGATACTTCATTATTTCAGATTTTTACACTACCATATATACAAATTTTATATTTCGTCAAATAACCAAGCTGGAATAATAATCGGTATGATAAAGAGCGTCGTATTTTATTTAAAATATTAAAGGTACTCAATCCGAACAGAGGGTCCCCATCTCAACAGATTCCAACAACAACAATCCGATCAGATCGAGGGTCCTATATTACTATTTATTTGGGTTTGGGGGTAAAACATATTTGATTCGAGTCGAGGAACCCATCAAACAAAGCTCAGAGTTATTAGATATTGATTTTTGAAATTTGTTAATTTCTCGAGATGAGTACTAATAATTGCCGTCAATTTTGAAACCTGCTCGAGATGAGTACACCAAAACTCTATTCAAACAGACAAGGATGGATAACTCTAAAATCAAGTGGTAATAATAACGAAATTTTGACTACGTACTGGGCCAGAAAGAATTCCCGATAATGAAAAATAATAGATTTCTAAAATCGATATCTAACAAATCTGAGCTTTGATGGGTGACTTCCTCGACTCGAATCAAATAATTTTGACCCCCGAAGCCATTGAAATAGTAATTGAGATGAGTTTTATCGGATTGAGTACCTTTAAACGGTATTTAACAAAAATTGAGATAACTTTAAAGGGGTACTGTACACTAAGATAGGCGATTTTTTTATTTACTCCCATTGAAATAACTTTCAACTTAGAATGTGTTCGTGTTATATGAGTTTCGTATAAACCTAATTTAGCGAAGAAAATATTGATCTTGGAAACAAAAATATTACGATTTCAAACTACGCGCCATGTTTTTGACCTTCACCTGAGAAGACGCAGGTCGCGGGAAGAACCGGAAGTTCATTGCTCACAGCTTCGATTGATGCATTCAATCTCTTCCATCGAACAATCTCACTCCCTATAAAATACTTGACGCTTTATGACTCTTGTTTCTTTCTCCTTTTTTCCCGAATCGGTTATAACGGGCCTTCTTTTGCAGGTAACATGTTTTGTTTGCAACTCAATAATGTTCGCGAATGGCCGTCGATAAAAGACACGCAACATATGCGATTTCAAGAACGGTAACTCGTAATGGCATAATTCTCCAATTTATGACTCCAGCCATAAATGAATTTATATTAAATAATTCAATTTTTCTTTTACGATAGCCTGTTAACCGGAACGTTTTCAGTAGACATCGTCGACTCAAATTAGTTATTTTATAATATAATATTCATATTAGATCGCTATTGTCACTGGGAATGTATTGAAATTGGGGTACAGTACCCCTTTAAAACGATTGCCGATACTTCCGATATAGAGCGTCGCTTTTTTGCCCGTATGAATGATCAAGATGGGTAATGACATACTAATTATAGCACATGATGCGGCCGACAACCCATCTTACTGCCATCAGGGGGTGCCAGGAAATGTATCTTTCCTAGATAAATATATTACGCCGGCGAAAGTGTACTTATTCAGTTGCTATCAATTTAATCTCAGTGGGAAAAAACAGTTTTCAAACCGCCTATTCTCGTGCCATTAGCTTTGGTAAAGTTGCAGGTGCATATTATAGCACCATGTGGTTTTATATGACGAAATGCTTGCAATAAATTGTGTTTTTTTTAATTGAACACATTTATTGTGACCAAATTATTACAACATAGTATAACATTAACATATATACAACTGTATAGACATATTGAATGAGGGTGCACAGGGGCTTGGAACACAAGTTATAAACTTAGAATAGTTCCTCACCCTGTTCGCTGAATATTACATAAGAAGTTTATGAAATGGGTAACGTATTGAATATGTTAAAAATATTATTCAGAATATAGTGAGTATACGTCGCTGTTGTCCCTGTTGTTGCTATTGGGAAAAGCACGATCTGTATATTCAGTCCTGGGAATTTGAAATGTAAGCCTGGACTAAATCAAACAGGCATGTGTTTACATCGTTGCTGTAACAGGCCATGCCATAAAGAAGGTCCTTCGCAGAAGTAATATATACAAGAAAACTAAGATGCATGCATCAGGTCGGCCGTGAACTATCTACCATAGAATTGTTGTAGCTATCGATTATACATTTTGAAACACCTGTCTGTATGTATGTATGTATGTGTGTATGTATGCGTGAATGCATGTGTGTATGTGTTATAGACTCTAACACTGCTCGAATTTGGTATTTAACGTGTCAACTTGACCTCGCTCATAGGCATGTTTCTGGACCTTGACCGATCCGACTAAAAAATTGTGTGTAGGACTACTTCGATCCCGGGAGCAATATGGACGGGTCCAATTTCACGTGGGACCATGTTCTCGAACGTGCTGATATAGGCATGTTTCTGGACCAATTGAACAATAGTTTGGCCAGACGCTGTATATACTGGGTACTGTCCAGATGGAGGCGATCACAAAAAAAATCCCTAACTAGCCCGAACGAAGTCGAGTACATCAGCTAGTTTAATATATATTTTGGACATTTGTCTGTCTGTTTGTCTGTTAGCTATGGCCGGGAAAACTGCCGGACAGATTTGACGAAATTTGATACCTAGGGGAAATTATTTCCAGGGAGTATTTTGGACGGGTCAAATCTTGATCCCGACCTGACTTTGACATTCAAAAAGATCAATTCAAGGTCAAATCTGGTAAAACGGAAGTATTTCAACGAAATTTGATACCTACTGTTACTTTTGTCCCAGGAGTGTTTCGGGTGGGTCAAATCATGACCCTGACCTGATCTTGACATTCAAAATTGTCAATTCAAGGTCAAATCGGGTATAAAGCCGGGCGGATTTCGACGGGTACTTTTGTCGTGAATTTTGCCCGGGGAGTGTTTTGGACGGGTCTAATCGTGACCCCGACATGACCTTCACCTTTAAAATAGTCAATTCAAGGTTAAATCGCGCATTTCTCCGAAAATCAGAGGGGAACATCCCGGACGAAGTGGGGTCCACGAGCTACTATTATATATTTCTAGATTTAGTTACAAACTAAATACCTGTATATTGTACAAAGAAATGTTTGACAAATATATCTGTATCAATATTACCATACGGGTCATTAAAATAGATACGACGAAACAAATTTTGAAGGGTGCATGTATCAGGTAAATTTTTATATTTCAAATGATGACAGGAATGCAGAAAGTTGAAGTACCTACGTAATACTGGCTATCCGCATGAAGAGATATACATGTATATAAAAACCAGATGAGGGATATGTCTGTACAGTTGCTAAACAATTCAGTCATGCAAAAGAGGATCAAAGAGTAAGATACCAAATTGCTGCCTGTGGTAATGTTTTTTAACGAAATTCGGGAAAATTAGATTACTCTCACCCTGGTTATCCAGAAGATAATTGTGGAATCTGATGACGATCGGACAAGGGTGTCGTCTGTAGGATCAACCAAATTATTTAGCCATAAAAATAGTAAAATTGAAGATCACCGCTGGCAGTGATGTCTTCACAAGGACAGTTTGAGAACAAAATATGGCTCACATCTAGCGGTGACCCAAAATATCCACATAAGAAAAAGTTCTCCAATAAAAGCTGGCTGCAGGGTGCGCCAATTGATTCAAATTCGAAATTTAGCAGGGTGTACTGCTTGTGGCCATGTTTTCCCCGCAAATTTGATAGACTGATGGACAGAACCACTGAATCCGTTGAATCAATATACATGTATACATGGATTAATTTATATGCATTGTTATACACAGTACTGGTATATAAAGGTACTGAAAATAACTATATTACTAGTATACACAAAATAAACCATATATCATGGCTATGGGTTCTAATATCCGAACATGACAGCTGAGAACTTGGTGTGAATTAAAGAGTGGTGGTTTCTCAAGCATATCTAACCCTCCACGTTAGGAACATGCCATCAAATGTCATAAGTATAATCTAGCTTGAGGACAGAAGTGATCCATAAAACCCCCCTTAATTCAACCAGGTCCTCGCGCGATGTATGATCGATCACATGATGATCTAGGGGGATTAGAATTGATGTATAAAAACAGCACTGCATGTAAATATAAAATAAAATAGTGCTACATCTTATTACAGATTATTGCCATATATAATCAGTGATTATACAGACAGTCTGACAAAATAAAGTTTCAGTGACACTCTATCCGAAGAGGGGAATAATTTCATCTGTTACAGTCAATGGAGCAATTATGAATCTGGAAAGGTGAAATTTCTAAGTAATACTAGATATCGACATGACGCGATAAAATATAACGTAAATGCAATATGGCCGCTGGCGACCATTTTTTCCTATGAAATTAAAAAAATATTTGATAGCTCTCATCTGATAGATCAATATCAAGATAAATATGAAGTTTGGTGATGATCGGATGAGTGAAGTGGACTGTGGTCTGTGCTAAACGGTTTAGTAATGCTTAAAAAGATTCTTACCTTAATATTTTTATGTTCACTTTATAAACTTCACTGAGTCATCTTTGTCATGTATTGAGTTTGATATCTTTTGTTAACAGTTTATAAATCATGTATGTCTCATGTTTGTTATTTTAATTTATGTGTTTATTATCATTAAATAAAGTTGCATTCCTTAAAAAGATTCTTACCTCATTGTTTTTATGTTCACTTTATAAACTCCACTGAGTCATCTTTGTCATGTATTGAATTTGATATCTTTTGTTAACAGTTTATAAATTATGTATGTCTCGTGTTCGTTATTATATTATATACACTTTATAGTGTGTTTTCAGAACGAAACAAAATTGAATAAAATCAACAAATTTGTAAATTTAAAAACAATTCAAACGTTGTTGTATTCCATGTCCCAGCCCGGACATATACACCAAATTTCAATAATATTCATTGAGAAACAACGGACCAAACGCTATATAACACCCGTATACATCTTTTATTCCGAATCGGACTCGGGTACATGTTATAGTAGGTACCGAATTGACACACGTCGACTGGGCGAGTTGGCCATGGGGCGATTAGGCCGATTCCGGCACATTCTATAATTTACCGTATGTATCCGTTTACGCGTAGTTTACTTTAGAAAGTTCTGCAATTAATACCGTAAATAGAGCGACCTTATTTGACAGAGAATGCCTCTGTTATTGATTATCAAGTTGCTGTACATTAAAAACGACAAATTCACATGCTCGTTCAAGCGCAGTAGGCTATTTTCCCCATGTTAAAGGACATCCACAAATACTAAATAACGCTAACCTACTGCCGAATGTTTGACACGACAACTGTTAACATATTTGGGCTGAATTCATCTGACGCGGTATTATTCCTCAAAATAAACAACAAAACCATCGTTACTTGGAAATGTAGTTTGGGCTAACATTTACATAAATCCTCCAGATCAATTATCCGACACACACGTCAGATGAAAAAGTCACATGAAGTAACCGGCCAAATTGGCCGAAATGATCAGGTCATTAATCTGAGAAATAATGTTAGTTCGGGTATCATTGTAAAAAGTGAAGTAAAAAAAGAAAGGAAATGGTTAGCATCCTCACATGGGTGTCCACGTGTACATGCTTGCGTTACGGCAATATAATTCTTATGTTTGTCAAAGTTTAAGTCGCTGCAGTTATTTCTCAGCCAACAGTGTAAAATTGTAAAATTGTGTGCAAACCTAGCAGGCGACGTATTACTGTCGTACGCATGTCGAAAATAATCTTAAAATACAATACCGACTGTACAATCATTTATATACGCGGTACATTTGAAGAATGAGATATCATATGACAGTGCACAAATGGTAAGTGTTGTCGTTTGGCATGGCATTAATCATAAAGCAATTATCAATAGAATAGTAATTGTAATTGAGTGCATTTTTGAGTGGCAATGTTGTGCAGTCAAACATTGAGAACTAAAGTCATTATACAATCCATCATTTGATTCGATGGCTACATAATAATGCAACGACCGATGGGATATAAAATACTTACTTGTCACTCGCATACTTTCGCTTCCGTTGGGATTTTCGTAGCCAGAGAAACAGCACACATGCCATTACCAATACAAACACAGCAACCGGAATCCCCACTCCAAGTCCAACTTTAATGTTCCAGTCATCTAGTAAATGGTACGAAAGATATACACCATTCAATGACCCACAGCATTTTGTTCAAAATCAAACACATTATAGCTCATCTAATCCTATCAGTACAATTTGTTTCAAGTAGAATCGCCGGATACCAAATGTAAGCTTATAGCAAGGGGGTGTCTGAAAAAAGTTTCAGATACGTTTGATATTTGTTTTACCTTTGGTCATTTTTGGGACCCGCCCACCCCTCGACTCAATTATTTTTCCATTTTAGCAAGTTTTGTTTTTTCAACCATTTTTCGACACCCGCCCCACTATAAACACGAAATAAAAAAATCGGAACAATATTATAATGTTCACCACTTACTGTCTGTTTCCTATCAACTACATATATTTACATACTAAGTGTTGTCATCACTAAATCCAGCATTCTGATTGGTCGGCGCCCACGTGGCTAGTTGCAGTTATTTCTCGGTGAATGCGCAACGCCTCATAACACCAAGCTCATAACGCCATCGATACGTCATTGGGTTTGGAAAGACGAACTCGTAATGTTTTGGGCGCATTTGGACTCGCGCAGGATTGACTTAATACATCATCGGGTTTCAACATGAAGAGAAATTGTTTCTATTAACTTTTGCCAAGGGTGCTATTGGGTTATTTTGGGCTGTTTTTGTCACGATACACTTTTCGATTTAAATACATTTACAAAAGTGGCTTTTTCGCTAAATGTATATAAATATAAGGATTAACTGTCATGTGGACTATTTTTATGGAGATGTAACCGTGAGGTAAGTGGTCATAACTTGTATGTAAAACCTTCGGGTTTTAAACAAGTTATGTCCACTTACCTCACGGTCACATCTCCATAAAAAACAGTCCACATGACAGTTAATCCTTATATCAAGGGTCTCATGCAGAAAGAGGCTAACTCAATACTACTAAGAAAGGGAATAGCCCCTTTCTGCATGAGATCCTCGATATTACAGGTTGGTGTATGTGGTTAGCTCAGTTTAACACGACGGTGATTTATGTGCAATGTGTCCTCGCATTTTATGTTCGGAGTGACCTACTGACATATATCGGATATTTAGTAAGTTTAATAAAGAAACAATCTATTTGCGGTTTGGATGTTAAAATTGCATTATCTCTAAGTTTTTAAAAATCTCAAAGTTTTAAAAATAGTTTAGAAATATGGAGGAATGTGTGTTTTGAGCTGAGGAAAAAAATACCCGTGTGGGTTCTCTTGACCACCCTTCGCACTCGGAAAACATTGTTTGACACCCCCCTGCTTATAGTGCATTTTTCAGATTTTTTGGATGCAAACATAACTAACTGGGAATCAAACAGTTATATATGAAATATGCCCATAGTGAGCTTATTTTTTTTTTTTTTTTTTTTTTTTTACTTATTTAACTATTTTTTTATGAAATCACAATTTTGAAAATATAACGCCGTTATAACCTCCGCCAGGGTATTCCGAGTCACCAGACCAAATTTGGTAGAAATATATTTGAATTGATGTTTATTATTGTAATTATGTTAAAGCTCATGCATAGTAAAATACATAAATCATTTAATAATTCCTATGTTCATGCTGAAAAAATTCCGAAGCGATTGTGTATACTGAATATGACAATAAACTGTTTACACATTATTTGCGAAGAATACAAGCATATATGTATTTCATTGATCTAAACTGTGTCAATAAGAAGTGTGGATACCGACCGATCGGCGGAAATACAACAGCAAATAATTGATTGTAAGTTCGGCGGATGTGGTAGAAAATAATTGATTGTAAGTTCGGCGGACGTGGTAGTAAGTTCGGCGGACGTGGTAGTAAATAATTCATTGTATGTTCGGCGGACGTAGTAGTAAATAATTCATTGTAAGTTCGGCGGACGTGGTAGTAAATAATTAATTGTAAGTTCGGCGGACGTGGTAGTAAATAAATCATTGTAAGTTCGGCGGACGTGGTAGTATATAATTCATTGTAAGTTCGGCGGACGTGGTAGTAAGTTCGGCGGACGTGGTAGTAAATAATTCATTGTAAGTTCGGCGGACGTGGTAGTAAGTTCGGCGGACGTGGTAGTAAATAATTGATTGTAAGTTCGGCGGACGTGGTAGTAAGTTTGGCGAACGTGGTAGTAAATAATTGATTGTAAATTCGGCGGACGTGGTAGTAAATAATTGATTGTAAGTTCGGCGGACGTGGTAGTAAATAATTGATTGTAAGTTCGGCGGACCTGGTAGTAAATAATTCACTGTAAATTCGGCGGACGTGGTAGTAAATAATTCATTGTAAGTTCGGCGGACGTGGTAGTAAATAATTCATTGTAAGTTCGGCGGACGTGGTAGTAAATAATTCATTGTAAGTTCGGCGGACGTGGTAGTAAGTTCGGCGAACGTGGTAGTAAATAATTGATTGTAAATTCGGCGGACGTGGTAGTAAATAATTGATTGTAAGTTCGGCGGACCTGGTAGTAAATAATTCACTGTAAATTCGGCGGACGTGGTAGTAAATAATTCATTGTAAGTTCGGCCAACGTGGTAGTAAATAATTCATTGTAAGTTCGGCGGACGTGGTAGTAAATAATTCATTGTAAGTTCGGCGGACGTGGTAGTAAATAATTCATTGTAAGTTCGGCGGACGTGGTAGTAAATAATTCATTGTAAGTTCGGCGGACGTGGTAGTAAGTTCGGCGGACGTGGTAGTAAATAATTGATTGTAAGTTCGGCGGACGTGGTAGTAAATATTCACTGTAAGTTCGGCGGACGTGGTAGTAAATAATTAATTGTAAGTTCGGCGGACGTGGTAGTAAATAATTGATTGTAAGTTCGGCGGACGTGGTAGTATCTAATTCATTGTAAGTTCGGCGGACGTGGTAGTAAGTTCGGCGGACGTGGTAGTAAATAATTCATTGTAAGTTCGGCGGACGTGGTAGTAAGTTCGGCGGACGTGGTAGTAAATAATTCATTGTAAGTTCGGCGGACGTGGTAGTAAATAATTGATTGTAAGTTCGGCGGACGTGGTAGTAAATAATTGATTGTAAGTTCGGCGGACGTGGTAGTAAGTTCGGCGGACGTGGTAGTAAATAATTCATTGTAAGTTCGGCGGACGTGGTAGTAAATAATTCATTGTAAGTTCGGCTGACGTGGTAGTAAATAACTCAGTGTAAGTTCGGCGGACGTGGTAGTAAATAATTGATTGTAAGTTCGGCGGACGTGGTAGTAAGTTCGGCGGACGTGGTAGTAAATAATTGATTGTAAGTTCGGCGGACGTGGTAGTAAATAATTGATTGTAAGTTCGGCGGACGTGGTAGTAAATAATTGATTGTAAGTTCGGCGGACGTGGTAGTAAATAATTGATTGTAAGTTCGGCGGACCTGGTAGTAAATAATTCACTGTAAATTCGGCGGACGTGGTAGTAAATAATTCACTGTAAGTTCGGCGGACCTGGTAGTAAATAATTCATTGTAAGTTCGGACGTGGTAGTAAGTTCGGCGGACGTGGTAGTAAATAATTCATTGTAAGTTCGGCGGACGTGGTAGTAAGTTCGGCGGACGTGGTAGTAAATAATTCATTGTAAGTTCGGCGGACGTGGTAGTAAGTTCGGCGGACGTGGTAGTAAATAATTCATTGTAAGTTCGGCGGACGTGGTAGTAAATAATTCATTGTAAGTTCGGCGGACGTGGTAGTAAATAATTGATTGTAAGTTTGGCGGACGTGGTAGTAAATATTCACTGTAAGTTCGGCGGACGTGGTAGTAAATAATTCATTGTAAGTTCGGCGGACGTGGTAGTAAGTTCGGCGGACGTGGTAGTAAATAATTCATTGTAAGTTCGGTGGTAGTAATTTCGGCGGACGTGGTAGTAAGTTCGGCGGACGTGGTAGTAAGTTCGGCGGATGTGGTAGTAAATTGGCCCATATAATTATATACTCACCAGACTGTTTGCTGTAAAGAACAAGAAATACAAGTTAAATATAATTTAAATGACCAAGACTAACAATATGTCTTGATATATTAATATTAATTAGCACGATTTTCGCTGAAAATAATAAATGCTTTTGTTATAATAGCCCTTCCATTGCCATATGAATTCTCCCATTCAGTTATAAAAGTGCAGGAGTACGGTGCGTTTTTCATTCCGAGTTGTATTTTGATAACACATATGGAGAAAACAGGATTCCCAAACCATTTATATGCATGGAATGTTCAGACAATGCATAAGCCTATAAGCAGTTTGTTTATATATATATAACCAATAGGAACTTACTGATTATAGAATTATATCAGGATTATATTCTGAAAATGTATTTTACCATTATCGTGGAACTAAAAAAGACCCCAAAATATGCACACACTGCAAAATTGTCAAACACAATGTTCAGTTACATCGGGCATATCTGTTTTATCAACATGTTCAAAACATTTCAAATGTTCATTATCTGTGTAAATTATCCAAGATAGCGATACAAAATGACTGCTCGCAATGCTGAAGTGAGGAAACACGCAAGATAATTAGCAAAACAAAAAGACAAAATGTTATCATACGTTTGTGTTATGTGTATTTTTGTGTGCTGATTTCTCTGATTTGCGACCGGAGTCCGCAAAGTACTTCCAAGCAGCATGTCCATGTAAACAAAGGTAAAATTGGAAGTTGAAAATTTGGCCATTCAATCCACAAATACTTACACACAATTGGCGTTCACACACTTGTAACCATCCGCACAAGGTTCTATTTTCTGTTTCACATCACAGGCGTCCAGTGTGCTCACATCTGTAATTGTGTATCTATTTATTAAAGGTACAACACATACATCATATATTTATTACATGATCATATCCTTATTCCATTCAATAAACCCGTTCTATAAAGTGTTATATGCAATGTTCTTTGCATAACAGGAATAATCCCAGGTAATCTTTGACTTCCGGTTTGTCGTCTGTTTACATTCCGTACGCTACGTCTCAAAATACTATGACTTCAAATATTTTTCCAACAAACTCTGATGAATGAAGAATTTGAAAAATTATTTCATTAAATATACGCCAATAAATACTTCAACAGTCTTTATTTGTCTGGGAATATATCTTTACGCGGGGAAACAACGAATAGTTACGGGAAACGTCATCGCATGCCTTATAGAAGCCGATGTTAGTGCACGTCCCATTTGTTGGTTTAAGTATGTGTTATCGATGTTTTGGATCATGAAATAAATAGAATCTACAACTCGTCCCCAGTTTATAGCGGAATTTACTAAACTCGTCCAGTAAATTAGGTTTGGACGTCGCCAAAGGTAATTTACTGGACTAGTTTTGTAAATTCCGCTATAAACTGAGGACTCGTTGCAGATCCTCTATATACACACTGGTCACATTCTTGTTTAGTGAATAGAGATACACACGTAAAACTATCACGTGGGCTCACAAGTTTTGTCAAGTTTAGAAATACGTATTAATATCATAAGTGAATAGGCCCTAACATGGAACTCATTACAAAATTAACTCCAAACATATTTTTTTTCAAAGCGGTTGTCATCGCAACATTTCCAACATTGGCAATATATTTGAACCGGCTTATTTCGAGTCATTTAAAATGCCCACTTAATTTTCGAACTCCACAGATCACATATATAAAATATTGGCATAGTGTATACCATTTGAAAGAGGAAGCTCCAAAATAATGTATTAAGTTATACGGTTTAATAAACTGTGAACATGTTATTTTTATTGAGTTACGACGTGTTTTTGTGCTTAAGTTTCATCTGGTTTTATGGTGCAAAGTGTATTATTTTCAATGGAGGGGGAAATAACTCTATATTTTACAGTTAGAGTTATTCCCTTCCCATTGAAAATAGATGTTTAGTTTGAATTATGTTGCATTCTGGGAGCCGTAAAGGGTGAATCTTTTTATGATTTCAGATGTTTTCGGTGATGAATTATAGTATTTTAATCATATTTTATGGTATATATATATATATATTATAATAGAATATAAATATAGAACTATAAAAAAATAATCAGTGACTCGAAAATTAAGGGCCTTAAATACCATTACTTTTGTTATTGTTGGCTAACCGCCAGACTAATTAGCGAGTTTGAGTTATTATAATCCTTGGGTGGAAGTTGTTATTTATACCTGTTGGTTGAGCTCCGTTCAGTCCCATGCTCAAAACACCTACGAGGTCTCCACGTATCTTGAGTTTTTCCTCTTTGATTGACAGCGCTGCCTGTACGGTCTCTTTGATAACAGCAGGAGTTTTTCTGACCACCAGGCAGAAGTCTACCTGAACAAACTGACCCGATTCACTGAAAGCAGATGCAATTAACACTTTCTATACTAAATACTCATTGACGAGTAGTTCCTTAGGAAATCATGGAAATGTTCAGATATTAAGTTCACCGGTCGTGTTGTTGAACGTATTATCTGAACATTTCACACCAATGGCAATGAATATGAATAATTCTGTTCTTGTATTATCTGTTTTTCTGTCTGTTTTTATTAACGAAACACTCTTCTAAACTAGTAATAGACCGATCCAGTGTATACTTTCATAACTGAGTGGGAGAATCCAAAAATTGAAAAGTGTCCTTTTTCGAGACGAAGTGTGCCAAATTCCACAAAACATTTCTTTAAAAAAAATAAAAAATACTTGCACTAGTTACGTGGTCTCGAATTTCAAGGTTGTAGTATACACCAAATACAAATTAGTAGAGTGGTTTACCCCTTCCCCAAGCCAGGATCAGCATAGAAAAATCCTGGCAGAAAAATGCACAAACGTGAAATGAATTCCTCGCTTGATTTTGCGTCTGTTGAGTACGAAGTAGTGTTACGGATGACAAATTTACCGGAATGCAAAAATACAAATTATATTATAGGCATACTAGTCCCATATAATCATTTAAGTTATTGTATCGTCGCTAGTCAGTGAGTGGCTTGAGTGTTCTCCCCGTATCATCATAATATTTTAAGCGATCGTGTGTGCGATCGGTTTAACAATCCAGTATCCCTGAATTACTTGTTTGATTACGGAAATTCGTAATTTAATTGACGCCATTTTATGGCTCCAGTCATAAATTCAATTTATATCAAATTATTAACTTTAAAATTATTAAATTTTAAGATAGCCTATTAAACTGAGCGTTTACAGAATACATCTTCGACTCAAATTACTTATGTTTCTATATATTATCGATATTAGATCGTTGTTGTCACCGGAAAAATAATGAAAATGGCGTACAGTACCCCTTTAATTCTGAGATTCTTAATGTTCACTATTGTTTCTTTTTAATGGACATATACCCAATTATGTGATTCGAACACTATAGTTTTTCTGAGTTGCGAAAGAGCTAGCTTTTGCAGACATTCAGGGCAATAGTGAAATGATAATTGTTAGGGGTATTGCATGTCTTGCAACACAAATGGCCAATCATATATGTTCTTTTTTTTTATCTCTGGACTGGTATTTTCCTAAGATTCTTTCCTTGCTTAGATACGCGTGTGTGAATAACGGCGTACCGTGTAATTGCGGCATTTATTAACTTCACATAAGGTCATGTATGTGCTCATGATATTAAAGTTGAAGGTTCATACTTACCTAATTTGTATGTTGGTTATGCTGACACGTTGTGATACCTTTCTTGCATAAAAAGCTTCAAGCTGCAACAGATTAAACAAATCAAGTGAATGTCTAAGCTTATATAAGAATAAATGGAATCTCGCTCGTCTCTCCCTTTCTCGTGCTCGGTTCTGAATTTCTCTTCAACTCTCACATATCGCAAGTCTATAATTAAATGTATTACGTATACCTCGTGAAAGAGTAAACAGAAAATATCAGAAGGATGACGTGAACCAACGATAACTTGTGCATATACAATGAACACATTTAACACCGCGAAAAGTGTATCTCTTAATTGGAAACGCGCTAACCTATATAATAACCGTCTGCGTCTTTCCGAGCTCGTTTTATTTAATAGTTCTCATTATTTTTGCATACTTAATACAAATATCAACGACGAGATAAGTTCGACAGGCAAACAAAATGCGCACGGAAAGGTATACAGAAGCTTATCTCGCGGGTTAGCGCGTTTCCAAGATAGATAAATCTTGAAAAACCTACGAATACAACACCTTCAGCTTCAACACCCACGCGGTCAGAAACTATTGTCAATGGTGGATGACGAATTGAGCATAGACGACGAAGTGTCTTAATTCGCGTCCAATTGCAATCGTCAGTTTTACTCTATAATGCATACATTACATAAAATATATCGAATCGAACCTCGAATATTCCTCGAAATATATGTCAGGGCCGGGAACCAACGTCATCATTTGCTCGAAAATGGCCGCAAGGTGTCTAACATCGAAGTGAGTATTCATCGTTTTCTTCACATTGTATACAACGAGATACAGGGTGAGCTATGTATCAACTTTGTGTTAGCCCACTAGGAATATCGTTCACATATAAAATGACTGTTGAGATATAAGTGGTCAAGTGACTGCGTCACCATTTTTTGAGGTTATGAAATTTGAGCGTCAAAATCTCCGTTAAAAAAATCTGCTTAATATCCGGTTTTTGCAGTATCCGGGATTAGTTGTTAGCAAGGCTCGTTATTCTAATAGCTTGCAGATATTTTTGGAAGTTAGGGGAAAAACGAATGTTGAAATTTCCATATGGGGCGCCATCCCTGCAGATATTCGTTTTCGGATATATCTCCTTGGATTCAAGCAGATATCTGCTCGCATTATGGAGATATCTCCTCGGTTTCAAGGAGATATCTGCTTGGAATATGGAGATATCTCCTCGGAAATATTGTCAAGGAGATATCTCCTTGAAACCGAGGAGATATCTCCATAATGCGAGCAGATATCTGCTTGGATCCAAGGAGATATATCCTTGGATCCAAGCAGACATCAGCTCACATTATGGAGATATCTCCTTGAAATATGTTCAAGGAGATATCTCCTTGGATCCAAGCATATATCTGCTCGGATTATGGAGATATCTGCTTGAAAACTATGTCAAGGAGATATCTCCATATTCCGAGCAGATATCTGCTTGGATGTATTTCCAAAAAATGGAAAAAACGTATATGTACTGTGGAGAAATCATTAATATTTCATGGCCGCGGTTTTCCAAGGAGATATCTCCACAATCCAAGCAGATATCTGCTTGGAATATTTTCAAGGAGATATCTGCTTGGAATATGGAGATATCTCCTTGGGTCCAAGGAGATATCTCTTTGAAAACTATTTCAAGGAGATATCTCCATAATCCGAGCAGATATCTGCCTGGATTATGGAGATATCTCATCGGTTTCAAGGAGATATCTCGTTGGAAATATTTCAAGCAGATATCTCGTAGTTGCGAGGAGATATCTCCTAGGATCCAAGGAGATATATCCATAATCCAAGCAGATATCTCCTTGGATCCAAGGAGATATCTCCATAATGGACCATATTCCAAGCATATATCTGCTAGGAATTGCAATTCCAAGGAGATATCTGCTCGAAACCGAGGAGATATCTCCGAATTACGAGGAGATATTTTCGAAAACGAATATTTGCAGGGATGGCGCCCCATATTTCCAGGCGTTAAATTATGTTGCCGCCACTTTCGAACAAATTATGACGTAAATTCACAGTCTTTTGTATGAATAATCCGTACCCAATCAAGAATATCAGTCAACACTTGAATGTAATCAGGACTGCTTGGATTTGAGAAGTTCACATCTGGCGCTTTGTAGTTGAGCACTATAGTGATAGCCACCCACTTTTCATCTGAAAAATAAACACTGCACTAAATGGTGGATCGGTTTATTGGGGTTGGATTTGGATGATTACGTTCTAGTCATTCTTATGAGGCTATGAGGTATAGTTTAAGGGATGTTCTCTTTTATCAACAGTTTCTGTCTCCTCGAAATTCCCGTTGAAATCAGTTCGGCATATATCATGTTGTTGTTGAAGAATTTTAATTGTAACATAAAGTTTAGATATTTCAAACAGTATCAAATATCCAAATCTGTTCTATTACAGAAGTTGAGAAATCGTAGGCATGTTTTAAAACTTTTTCAATTTTAGACAGGAATTATGTGCTTCCATAATAATAAAAATGTACATGATGTGTATATGCTCTTAGAACGCTGTTGAATTACGAGCTCATAAAAAGGTTGTGGTGTTTTTTTTTTATCGCACCCATGTCATTTCAATAGTATTGTTCATGATATATTATACGATTACAGCGTTTATATACGAATGCGCACACAATTTCGAAAATATTCACTGAAACTGTATGTCAAAATAACACTAATCGCTGTTAGAAGGAAGAGGGTTAATTTGCGATGAAAAGTTTTTTATCTTCTCCAACAATTTGGCAACAGATGTGCCAATAATTATATTGCAGACAATAAAGGCAGTTGATAAACAACTTACTAGACCCGGAGGGTGCGACGCATGCCCATGGTGCTTGTGTCGTTGTTGGTATGCTTGAAGACTGCGAGCTTGTAGTTTGTCCCAAAGATGTTGTTTTTGTAGCCGAAACCGTCGAGACTGACACGGATGCCGATGTGGCTGACGATGTCGTAGCCGACACCGTCGACGTCGAAACTGAATCCGTTGACGACGAGGGTGTTGAATCTGACGACGAGGGTGTTGAATCTGAAGACGAGGCTGTTGCATCTGAGGACGATGCTGTTGAAGCCGGGGGAGTAACTGTTGAGACCAGTGTAGCTGTTGACGAATCCGTCAACTGTGACGATGACGCCATTGTCGATAATGATAGTGAAGTGGTTGATTCTGGAGACGCAACGGACGAACTTGGTGGTATGGTTGAATCTGACGACGTTGATGACAATGTGCTTTGCAAAGTGTTTGTTGTGTCCGATAGAGTCGAAGAAGATGACGATGAACTAGTTGAGATTGATGTCACCATTGACACAGTTGATATTGAAATGTTTGGTTGTGACGACGTTAATGGTGTCGTCGTTGAGGCCATGGGCGTGCTTGATCCCACACTGGTTGATTCCGAGGATGCAACTGACGAAGTCGATGATGCTCCGGTTGAATCTGAAGTCCCAACTGTTGAAGATGACACGCTTGTTGAGTCTGAAGATGCCACTGAAACCGATGATGAAAATGTTGAATCCGAAGATGTGCTTGACAAAATACTGGTTGATTCTGGTGAAGTTGACAATGGGGTGGTTGAGTGGGAAGTCACTGCAGATACAGTCGTTGACTCGGTAGACGCCACTGGTGTGATTGATGACGCACTGGTTGAATCAGAACTCACTGATTGTGAAACTGACGACGCAGTAGTTGAGTCAGACGATGTGATTCCCGTCACACTGGTTGAGTCTGAGGTCGATGCTGATGAAACTGACAATACAGTGGTTGAATCAGAAGGCGCCACTGATGAGCTTGATGCTGCGATAGACGATTCCGATGTAACGGATTGTGAAACTGACGACGCAGTGGTTGAGTCTGATGTGGATGAAACTGAAAACACAGAGGTTGAATCAGAGGGTGATGTTGACGTGCTTCCGGTCAGAATGGTTGAGTCTGGTGACGACGATGAAGCTGCCGACGCAGTTGTTGAGTAGGAAAATGCTGTTGACGTGCTTCCTGTCACACTGGTTGACGCAGTGGTTGAAACGACAGATGGCACTGATGTAATTTGAGCCGCACTGGTTGAATCTGAGGTGGTAGATTGTGAAACGGACGACGCAGTAGTTGAGTCGGACGATGTTGCTGATGTGCTTCCTGTCAAACTGGTTGATTCTGATGTCGAAGCTGATGACGCGGTGGTAGTATCTGAAGATGCCACTGAAGTGCTTTGCGCCGCACTGGTTAAGTCTGAGGTCGTGGATTGTGAAACGGACGACGCAGTAGTTGAGTCGGAAGATGTTGCTGGTGTGCCTCCTGTCAAACTGGTTGAGTCTGGTGTCGACGAAACTGACGACACAGTAGTTGAGTCGGAATATGTTGCCGATGTGCTTCCTGCCAATCTGGTTGAGTCTGATGTCGAAGCTGATGACGCGGTGGTAGAATCTGAAGATACCACTGAAGTGCTTTGCGCCGCACTGGTTGAGACTGAGGTCGTGGATTGTGAAACGGACGACGCAGTAGTTGAGTCTGAAGATGTTGCGGGTGTGCTTCCTGTCACACTGGTTGAGTCTGATGTCGACGAAACTGACGACGCAGTAGTTGAGTCGGAAAATGTTGCTGATGTGCTTCCTGCCAATCTGGTTGAGTCTGATGTCGACGAAACTGATGACGCAGTCGTTGAATCTGAAGATCCAACCAAAGTTATTTGCACGGCACTGGTTGAGTCTGGTGTCGATGAAGCTGGTGACGCAGTCGTTGAGTCGGAAAATGTTTCTGATGTGCTTCCTGTCACACTGGTTGACGAAACTGACGACGAAGTCGTAGAGTCGGAAGATGTTGCTGATGTGCTTCCTGCCACACTGGTTGAGTCTGATGTCGAAGAAGCTGACGACGCAGTAGTTGAATCTGTTGAAACCGAAGATGCCACTGATGTGCTTTGCGCTACACTTGTTGAGTCTGAGGTCGTAGATTGTGAAACTGACGACGCAGTAGTTGAGTCGGAAGATGATGTTGACGTGCTTCCTGTTACACTGGTTGAGTCTGATGTCGACGAAACTGACGACGCAGTAGTTGATTCGGAGGTTGCCACTGAAGATATTTGCGCCGCACTGGTTGAGACTGGGGTAGCAGTTTGTGAAACTGACGACGCAGTAGTTGAGTCGGTAGATGCTGATGACGCAGTAGTTGAGTCAGAGGATGATGTTGCTGTGCTTTCTACCAAACTGGTTAAGTTTGAAGTCAACGCAGTGGTTGAATCGGTAGATACCACCGATGTGCTTTGCGCCTCACCGGTTGAGTCTGAGGTCGTAGATTGTGAAACTGACAACGCAGTAGTTGAGTCGACAAATGTTGTTGGTGTGCTTCCTGCCACAGCGAATGAGTCTGATGTTGACGAAGCCGATGACGCAGTGGTCGATGTGCTTTGCGCCTCACCGATTGAGTCTGAGGTCGTAGATTGTGAAACTGACGACGCAGTAGTTGAGTCGGTAGATGCTGATGACGCAGTAGTTGAGTCAGAGGATGATGTTGCTGTGCTTTCTACCAAACTGGTTAAGTTTGAAGTCAACGCAGTGGTTGAATCGGTAGATAGCACCGATGTGCTTTGCGCCTCACCGGTTGAGTCTGAGGTCGTAGATTGTGAAACTGACAACGCAGTAGTTGAGTCGACAAATGTTGTTGATGTGCTTCCTGCCACAATGGATGAGTCTGATGTTGACGAAGCCGATGACGCAGTGGTCGAATCGGTTGAATCCGAAGATGCCACTGAAGTGCTTTGCGTTGCACTGGTTGAGTCTGAGATTGTAGATTGTGAAACTGACGACGACGTGGTTGAATTGGAAGACGCCACTGAAGTATTTTGCATCACACTGGTTGAGTGAGATGTTGTAGATTGTGAAACGGACGACGCAGTAGTTGAATCGGAAGATGTTGCCGATGTGCTTCCTGTTAAACTGGTTGAGTCTGATGTCGATGAAGCTGATGACGCGGTGGTTGAATCTGTTAATGCCACTGAAGTGCTTTGCGGCACACTGGCTGAATCTGTGGTCGTGGATTGTGAAACGGACGATGCAGTAGTTGAGTCGGAAGATGTTGCTGATGTGCTTCCTGCCACACTGGTTGAGTCTGGTGTCGACGAAACTGACGACGCAGTAGTTGAATCGGAGGATCCCACCGAAGTTATTTGCGCCGAACTGGTTGAGTCTGAGGTCGTAGATTGTGAAACGGACGGCGCAGTAGTTGAGTCGGACGATGCCACTGAATTGCTTTGCGTCGCACTGGTTGAGTCCGAGGACGTCGACGGTGAAACTGTTGATGAATCAGACGTGCTCGGTGCGTCACTGGTTGAGGTGGAGACAGATGAATCCGACGTAGTGGTTGATCCTGAAGAGGCCACTGACGTGCTTGGTGCCTCACTGGTTGAATCTGAGGTCGATACTGAAGATGTTGACTCCGTTGTACTAGACAGTGCAGTAGTTGTTGGACCTGTATGAACAACCAGGTCTAATTAAACTACACAACATGCTATATGTGTGAATATGTTGGATAACATCATTATATCATTGCTTATTCATAGTTTGCATGGTGTCTGCGAAATATTCTGTTTGTTTTATGTGTGTTTTTCAACCTTCGGAGATATCTTATGAGGGATCAAATTGATTCAATTATAGTTTAGTGCTTGTGGGGGGGGGGGGGGGTCATTTATTATAAAGAAGTAAGGGATATGAGATAGAGTTTGAACAATTGGTGATTGTTCTCTGTATATACGAGTATTATATATCCATTTTTTTCGGACAGCAGAATTTGAGCACTTCACGGTTAAAATTAATGCCAAGGCATTCCTTATATTTGAACACTAGCTTACAGCAGGCATTTTCTCAATTGTCCATATTCAATTTCTACTGATTTTATAAAATTTTTTTTACTTCGGTCTAACTTTTTAAAATGAATTGCCATTTTATATAAAAAAAAGTATCCAAATGTCGGATCATTTGCTTCATTCGTGTAATATGCAATGAAACGGGCAGCTATATTAAGGCATGGCATAAATTGCATTTATAATTGATAACACAGCATATTCAAAGAAGTTTATAATAGCATAGAAACGTATACAAAAAAGAGTGAAAGTGGATGCATATACAAATACACACTTTAAAAAAGAGTGCAATTGAACAGGTGTTTATACAAATTCACAATAACAGAAGAGTACAACTGAGCGTTTACACAACACACACGTTTATTGGTTTATTGCAAACCCATTGCCTAAGTAGAATGAGGTCCCCAGTGGGTGAATTTAGTTTAGCTTCATCTTCTCCGGAAAGTATCCTTATTATCAAATTAAAACGTTTTTTTATTTCCTTGGAAACTTCTTCAGAAAGTGTTTCTTTTTCTTTTTTAGTTTAGTTTCTCTATGCCCCCAAAATTAGCAGATGACACAATGCATAATCGAGGTGCCAACAGACACGACAGAAATGACTGTCAACTACAATATTTATAAGTCAGGAGGGTTTTCGTGGCTTCATGGGTGGGGGATCAGGACTCATGGTGCTTCATGTCCCATCCCACCCGTCGAGGAAATATGCAATGGTCAGTCCGGTAGCTTCCGGGATAATATAGCCCAACATGTTGGGGATCATAGCCGCTGCGTTGGGGGAAATCCTGGGGCCATCACTGGCATATAAACCAAGAGAAGACTGACAATGATTTAAACAGAAAGTCCAACATTTGGCTTATCGCGCGAACAATTATTTTAAGCGGCCCGGCGAGTTCGTTCAGTCAACGGCTCTCTGCACGTTCAGAGCTTGGTTCACTGTGGTCAAACAGCCGCAATGATTGGGTTGTCAGCGGACACATATTACATGGCCTGTATGGTCCATGTAAAACGACAAATACACGATATTTACAGAGATTACATGCATGTGTGTATCCACCCTAACCCGTCCATGACGGGAGCTGTGCTGTTGCGGAATTAAATAACATGTGCCAGTGCATTATCTGATATACGCGAGTTTCCATAGGGAGCCTCGCATATATATGCACTGGCTTATAATGTCATGGTAAATAGTGTTATGCCAATATATTCTGTTATATATCGGAGACTCGCATATATAAGAAAATGCATTGGCACAGGGTTTTCGCAAACATTCAGATAGCTCCAAGTTCATGGTAGGGTTAACTTCTCATATGTGCTTCCTCGAAAATAGTTCACACTGTGTTATGCCATGTATCTTTATTTACATGCTCAATGTAGTTGGTTATGCCAGTCGTTTCGGTTGGACGCTTTCATCCCAAAGTTAGTTCTCATTGGCGTAAACTAGGAATCCGACTCCATTATTGAATGTGTGCATGGTTCTGAAGTTTACTGAAACTGGGCTCGGTACTGACTAATTTTAAATTAATGGTAAATTATAGTAAGCAAAATTGCCCGACACTTACCTGGTGATAGGCTCACTGCCACTATGATCAGGAAAGCAGCTATTGATATAGACATCTGAGAGCCACCCATTGTTTTTCTGGGGAAAAACACTCGTGTTTAAACATTTGTGAGCATACGTACATGTGTTTATATAGTTAAAGGAGGTACCCCATATTCCTGAATTTGAAAAAATCTCAATTTCAAGCTGTCAACAATTATTATCCTCTATAACCAATGTATGTTATAGTACTAGAACAATGCCGGTTCACTCTCACAATATGATAGATACGTTCTAATTGTGAAAAAAAAGTGGTTTAAACAAAATAAATGCGCTCAGTTTACAATCTTAAATGATGAATGTCTGCGAGAAAATAAATAACACATTTTTCATTGCATATTTTATTGTTTTTTTTTGGTTGTCATTTGCAAAACTATTTTTGTCGTGTGAAGGACCAAAACAATATAAGACAACATAAATATTATTCAACCACGATTGCAATAATCTGAAAGGTATAAACATGCACTCAATACTGATTCATCTTTTCAGACATAATGTTGTTTTATGGTGACTATTCCTCCAAAAAATATAGCCGAGAAACTAAAATATGCAATGAAAAATGTTATATTTATTTTCATTTATATTTGCATTCATGATTTCAGATAGCAAACTGAGCGCATACCCTAGTTGGGTTCATAAGCTAGATAACGGCTGTGGACACACGTACCACAGTAGCGATATAATAGTAGGTGTGACAATTTATTATGGTGGAGTTTGGTGACAATTGGTCGTCATAATTAATATGCCATAGCAAGCTATGTCGCCCTCTGCAAATTCGCAAAATGAGTCTACCAAGCTCTACCAGCGACGGTCGATATCTCAAGGATGTATCTACCTGTGAATGTCTTGTCGCTGTTGATCTTTACTCAACACGCAGTGTTATATTTTGCATGCTAACACACAAGTCCACTTGTTAACTTAATGAATAACCCATCTCTGTCAACAGCCATGATTGTTCTTACTAATGAAATTAATATAAGTCGATACACATGCATGTATTGAGACCATATAAAAAACGTACCACATGCATGATATGTGAGTCAATGAGGAATTTCCACCAGGCCACGGTCAAACACAATTCTGGACGATCTATCGTGCAATTATATATATCGTAGCGAATACAATTTAGCAAAACGTAATGAGTAGAGATCAATCTTGGTGAATCGCAATGGGTTAATTGGTCCAGTCGACTCATTGTGCGGAAACTCAGTGGGGCAACATGACTGGCTATGGCATATTAATTATGACGAAAAATTGTCACCAAACTCCACCATAATAAATTGTCACACCTACTGCGCCATCGCTACTGTAATATGTGTGTCCGCAGCCAACGCAGTGCGTTTGTTGCAAATATTTCCTGTCAAACTATCCAATGACTAACTAGCCTTGAAAATTATTATTTCTATTTTGTTTAAACCATTTTTTTGTTTCATAACTAGAACGTATGTCTGATGTTGTGAGGCTGAACATGTGTTATTATAGCACTATAACATACATTGGTTATAAAGGATAATTAGTTTTTTCTCGAACTGAGATTTTTTGAAAATTCACGAATGGAACGCCTTCTTAATCATATATATTTACTTATATGATACTTCTCTTCCGAATACCTATACCAAAGCGAAATTAATATATGGCATTAAATAATAGACAACTTTCGCATAATGAACTATGACAGATAATTATTACGAATAGGGTACTAGGCTACGTCATTAAAATTTATGTTTTTTTTCTATTCGTTTTTACATATTCGTTGTTTCGATTACGGTTTCGGATTTTCAACAAAGCTCACAAATACATCATAAATAGTAATAAGTTCGCGATTCGTTTCTCAGCTCCTCAATGTTGCAGATGATTCAGAGATCATGTCCTTAAATTGTGATCGCAACATGGCTTTAATTTTTACTTATACTGGTGGTAATCAAATCGTTCGTCGTCGTAAAACGTGAGAATCTTGACAAACACAAAGCGCTATGAGCTATGTACCTAATAACAGCATAAATACTTCGAGTGACAATCAAAGGTTTTTGGACCGTCCGAAAAAATAACGACTATACAAATAGCTATTCGTAATAATTATCTGTCGTCGTTCGTTATGCGAAAGTTGTCTTCTTGTGGGTGAAGATGTCAAATAGTGCTACATGATGTATATGCGATATTTTGGGAAGTTTGGGGAGACTTTGGTCTCTCACATATTTGATCCAACTGTGTTTAGCTCAACAGTTAATATTTTGATAATAGTAACGTATCATGTTCCAGTGTGTGTGTGTGTGTGTGTGTGTGTGTGTGTGTGTGTGTGAGGGTGTGTGTGTGTGTGGGGGGGGGTCAGTTTCTGGTTATAACTGTTGAGAATTGAGATATACACATTGAGACCTAATATTGTTGTAATTTAATGTCAAAAGAATCGACTATTCTAATTACCTTTATCGATTTTAGCACGGTTTGAGCGTGGTCAACTGTCATAGTATGTCTCTCGTCAGGACGTCAGCGTCTTGTTTCAAATTGGAGGCAAAATTAGAAAAAGGCGGCGATATTTTCACATTATAATTTCCATTGTTATCATAATATCAATATTTATAGAAGAAACGGTATATAAATCATCAACCAGTTCCTATTTAAAACGTCTTCATGCATATGGCGCTGCTACAGTAGCATTTTGGGAGGTATTTCTAAATACAGAAAGCGTCGGTAATTATCTTCAGCTTCCGTATCTTCAACGGATTAGGCTATCACGATCACACGGGGATTCACACCAACAAAGTCTTCTACACACTGGGAGAAGGGTCCCACTAATCAGAATGTTTCAAACAATAGATAAGTCGGTGTGCAGCTCATGGATTGTTTGAAATATTCTCATTAGAGGGACCCTTCTCCCAAGAAGTGTGCAATGTTGGTGTGATGCAGCTTCTGAATGTTGCAAATCAGAATCGGTTCTCGTGTAATTGCTCTGAATATTGCAAGTCATAATATGACTATTCGGCTCACCTACGTTTACGGCCATGCATTATGGGCGATTACTGGAGCATGGATTTCGAAATGCCACATTACAATTATTAATTTGCGGGTTTTCGTCCTTCCAGAAAGCTACTACCTATGTTATGCATTTGAGTGCGATTTAAGTAGGAAAAAATATATGATTTACGTATTGTTTCGTCTATATATATTGATATGATGACAAAAGTGGAAATTAATAGGTGAAAATATAGCAGACTTTCAATTTCTGGCCATCTTTGTCTTTGTCTACCATCTTAGCTGTGAGTATAGATTGCCCAACTCAAACGGATACTTCGTATCAATGTTCCCTTCCCACATGTAAATGTTGGTAGATTTCACGTAAAAATAGCGCCTATTGTCAGAATGGAAAGGAATATAGGCGTGTTTTAAATTTTCGGTCGCATTTTAGCCAATATCTTGGATTTGGGAAACTAATACGTGGGAGAAATTTAAGATAATTACTTCGCCTTAGTATTCCCAACTCAGCTATAAGCATGGACAGGGTTGTCATGACAATAACACCAACTGATGTGAATATGAGGGATTTTCGGTGATTTTAAAAAAATTATGTCCGCCATTTTGGATTTGAGGGAATTTTTATTGGATTAGATATAAGGAAAGTACGTCGCCTCAATATAACCAATTCACAACAGTAAACATGGATGGAGTTGTCGAAACAATAACACTCACTTATGTGAAAATCAGCGATTTTCGGTTATTTTTCAAATTCTGGTCGCCATTTTGGCTGCCATCTTGGATTTGGGTGAATATTACTCAATCAATTCAAGTACAGGTATAAGCGGAATCCTAGCCGGGTATACGCTTGTTTGTTCACACCATAGTCCACAATTGTAAAATTTGTGTTATGTATTGAAGATTCTTATGTCACATGTGTGATTCTGAATACACATATTGATTTACATAAATATGTGGGGTGTCTTTGAATAAGTCGCTCGCGTAAATAGGGTCTGAAGTTCCTGATATGTGTTTAATCCTATTTAGTGTGGGGTTATGTTGACTGCTGTCACCAACACTATACTAACAGTTTAGACACAGGTGTCTGTGTAGCGCGCTCCGCTGCCCGTCCCTTTGCACTGCCAAAACTATAACGTAACGTATTAACATAAAGCAGGCGCGTATATAGTTTGGCGTAGATGGGTAGTTCAAAGGGGGCGGGCAGCGGAGCGCGTTACATGCCCCTGTGGTTTAGAAAACGAAACATGGCATAATATATGTAGCAATTCATTTGTTGTTACAACTTTTTTCCAGAGCTATTTCGTTGAATTTGTTGTCAATATAAAACGTTTTATTTAATATCAAAAGGACTCATCTCGCTACTTTTCATTCGTAGATCAGAAAGAAAGTCCAAGTGAAATGACTTTATCAGGGATACAAAACACAAGGTTCTGATTGAGCTGGAGATGCAACGTTTTGATACCAGCTGAATCCGTGGCGGGAAAGTGTTTGCGTGTGTAAACATGACGCGACTGAGAACAAGAAATTCCCGCTTGCCGGTTGAGGTTTCTTCATGGAAAAATTCAAATATTTATTCACCCCAATGCACGCTCTGCGACTCAGATGAGACCGGTGATGAGTACCATTACATTTTACTTGTAACGCATTAACCTCTGCCCGCAGGACTCATATCAAAAACTACTACCAAACGTTTCCAAGCCACACGAAATTGACAGCATGCACTAATGAACACTACGAACAAGACTATAGCTGAGCTAGTGCATCTGGCTAAATTTGCCAAAAAAAATCTTAAATACTGCATCAGTTTGAGAACTTATATGTACATACATGTACACACACACTCACTCGCTCACTCACTCACTCACTCACTCATCCGTCAAAACCATCGATACGAAACCATTTGGAGAGAGTTCCAGCTATTTACCACCCTCTGCGTGAAGAAATGTTTTCCTATGGCCTTGTTAACAATGGGCATCTGTAGCTTTGTATTATGTCCTCTTGTTCTTCCTGATGAAAGTCTTTCTAATAGGTCACAGGCATTGATATTGTAATGACCATTCAACAGTTTATATACCTCGATTGTATCTCCTCTAAATATTCGATATTTTAAAGACATCAGATTGAGTCATATCATTCGGTCTCGGTAGCATAGAGTTTTGATTTGACGAACTAGTTTCGTTGCTTTTCTTTGTATTTCTCTAACACAATGCTTTGATATTTGTGACGTGGGTTCCATGCAGAGTTACAGTATTCGGTGATATGTCTGACCATGCTTATGTGGAGCGATTAGAAAGTGTCGATGTCCAAGTTCGTGAAAGTTCTGTTGACTATGCCGATGATTTGAGAAGCTTTATTGTTTTAGGATATTGTAGGAAGGCTAATCTGGTCGTGTCAAATTGAGCTATAGCGATGGGATTTCTCGCAGGATAACACATTTCGGGTTTTCGTGGGGTGTGTATTCGCTGGATGTCTTATAGTTGCGGTATGTAACTATTATGACCGCGTTAATTGCTTTCGATGTTTGGGTATGAACAATTGCTGGGCCATGCACTCTTGGAGGGAACACAATGCCTCCGATTTTTGATCCGCATTTAGAAGCTTTCTGGTGTGGTGAATGAGAAACCTGCAGTAATAAGCCGTAGTTTTTGTAATAATTTGAAGGATTAGTTGTTTTAACGGAATTCTGAGGCGGTGCATTCATGTAACCAATATATTTTATATTATAATTTATATTTATGGCTAATAATATGATCTTGAGGGCGTTACCATTTCTGATTATGGTTTTCTTGTAGGCGATGATTGAGACAAGCTGCATGCAAAACAGAGTTCAGACCCTTCGCTATGCGATGTCTGAACGCTGCCGACACGTGTATTATCTTATTTAAATCTGACATTTTTATTGAAGTGTTTTGCTTGATCTGGACCATTTCCATATGAATATGGACAGTTCAATTTCTCAGAATAATGCAGAATGAATTGTAACCTACAAAAATCTCAAATAAATAAATGCGACATTTCTTCACATTACGTTAAAGTGCGCGGGCAGCGGTGTAAATCCTGCGTGGGGGACTGAACTCTGCGTGGAGTTGTGATTGAGATTGTAAGGCGACAACATTGTCAAAATAAGTCGTATAGGCAGCATGTACATGTAGTAATAAGGGGCGCTATATTGGTTGTCAAAATAGAGAGCGCTCGTCTCAATTTTTCGGTGCATGGGGAAAGCATCAATCCGTTCCGCGTGGTGCATATAAAGTCCGGCGATACGTATCATATATATTTTTCGACCTGCTTTGACACCCGAAACATAGCAAAGCCGTGTTGTTATATGAGGTATATAATATAAGACTCCAAGCTGAAGAAAGTGTGTCACTATAAGTGTGTGACAATGCGCGTCAGCGATGCAAACAGAAGTGGAATTTCGCAAAATTGCGAAATCAAGTTGAGCAATCCATTCGCTTTGCCATGTCCACGGACAGTTGACATTTAATATATCTTGTTTCTTTCAAGAACCAATTGACCGAATTTGTTTTGAAAGAGGCCACTTTGACTTTCAAGTTATATACTCCTTTCTGTACTAAATGTATGATCCCACTCAGTTATTTTAAGGTATATACTACATTAGAATGGCCTGTTAGTCATCTGGATAGTTTTTTCGGGACAAATGAGCTGACAGTTAATACAAATAGGGAAGGGGTCCTATTTATTGGAGGGAAATGTTCAGATAATAAGCTCAACAGACGACATATGCACTTGTTGAACACTCCTGATGGAACTACTCGTCAATGAGTATGTATTATAGAAAGGGTTAATTGTAGCTGATACAAATGCTGGTCGATTGATTGATTGATTGATTGATTGATTGATTGATTGATTGATTGATTGATTGATTGATTGAGGCTTTTATGTCGTTTAAGTAGTCAGGCGCCATATCACGATATATAGGCAAGACAATGTCGAATTTGAAAGCGGTATTACATGCAGTACTGGTAAATTCAATCAAATAAAAAACATACTTTGTACAGAAAAAGTAACACAATTGAAGATTGAACAAATTTTCCGTTTCCAAGCTGGATCCACGAAAATATATCCGTTTTGGCTTATAGTTCCCGTGTGTGAGAGCGTACGCTGGACATCAATTGCATCTGGTATGTCTGTCGTATACTTCCGCGAATCCACCCTATAATTTCACAACACGCCTCTCATACCCATTAACACTGACTCAGTCACTCTTAAGATTTGTTCTCTCAATATAAAGTTCTTAATTCTCAAGCGACCTCCTTTAAACAAGACCCACGATCACCTTTGTTCTGTTGTAATTATTGGGACAGTGCCACGGAAGAGTCACCGCAGTATATAGTCAAAAGACAAATACTATCAAACAGTCCGCCTTCCAAATACACAATAAGAATAGTACGTCGCGGCAATCAGAAATAATTCGATGTCTATTAAGGTGTGAGGTCAATGCATATATACCTGAGGGTGCATTCACTGTTCGAGAATGTCTGTGGTAATAAAGTTTGCCCGAGACCATCCATTCATATAATCCTATTCACTTACCGGAAAATATTTACCCATGACATTTTTCATAAGGTCAACACATTAGTATTCGATGATGAACCCCAAGAATATAATCGGAGCCATACAGTAATGCCCTAATTAATCGACTTCTTAACCACAGCAGAATTTTTATGGGTAACTTTTCAGGATTTAGTCGGAAATATGGCTTGTTGCCATTCATCGGAAAGCTCTCGCCCAACAAGCCATATTTCCGACTAAATCCTGAAAAGTTACCCATAATTCTACTGTGGTTAAGAAGTCGATTAATTAGGGCATTACTGTATATACCTCGCCCCATCCATGGCTCGATCAGGGGCCTCGATCAGGGCCATGGCTATATAGAGATTATCCGTTTGGCTGGTGTCCTGCTTAGAATTCCAAACTGTAGACCGATTCGAGACCCAAATTCCAAAGTTCGGGGAAATATATTAGCACCCGGAGTAATTCCCCCCCCCCCCCCCCACCCATGATTTTATCCACGTACATGTACATCGAGCTTTCCAAATGTTGGAAATTTTCCAATCGATGACTATTAAATTTCAGTAAAACAAATGACCGAAAGTATGAAAATATTCAACTATTGGTCTGAAAACAACAAATTTCACACGCAATACTGGTTCGAAAATCGAACTTTCAGAACAATTTCAACTTACTTTTGGTCTGAATTTTCCAAATTATGATGTGTCAGGACATTTTCAACTGTTGGAGTTGGACACCAGTTTTTGGTAGGTTGACGTAAAATTATGTATGTATAAACCTGCTATATTTGTATCATATTCGTTGCTTGCAAGTGTGTTTTCTTTGCTGAAACTAATGACTTTGTTTCTTTTAATTTGAAACGTATAGCATATTGTCGCCATTTTAACGTATATATACCGACATATCCGATTCGATGGTCACCATATAATGAGATTCCATCAACAGCAACATTTTTAGAATGTAATGCCGCTTCAGTTATCAGAATCGATTAATTGCCTAAAAAATAATACTAACCACTGTCAACTATAGTATAAAATTGCCCGAAACGTGTTATTTATCAATATATTGTTCGACGAAATATGGCCTAATTATTATCAACACAACGGCTCTTGATTTTAGAGTTATCCATCTTCATCCGCAATTTGGTACGAGACCGTCGGCTCGTCGACTTTTTACTGGGTCACTATAGTAACTCCCGATGGTGAAAATTAAAGATTTCAAAAATCGATATCTAATAACTCCGAGGCTTGATAGGCGGGTTCCTCGACTCGAATAAAATATGTTTACCCCGGAATCCAAATAAATAGTAATTGAGGGCCGTTTAATCGGATTATACATCTTTAACTTCGCCATAGTGGAGCAAAACAACTGCTTTAAAGAAGATTTTGCATGTTGTGGCAACTGCAAGGAGATTTGAGCCCCTGAAAACATCTTCAGTTTAAAGAAACTCACTCCGATTTGATGGTCTCCATATCAACAGATTCCAACAACAACAACAACATTTCTTGAAATGTAGCTTTAGTTATCCGAATCGATTAATTGCTAAAAAAAATGTTGTTAACCACTCTCACCTTATAGTATAAAATTGCCCAAAAAGTATTATATATAAATATTTTGTTCAACGTAATTTTGTATCGAATATTAATTCGTCGAATATTACCAGGCCGCCAAATATTCGAGGTGGTGAAAATAACAGATTTCAAAAGCCGAAGAAATAGTAACTTATGGGGCGTTAATTCGGATTATGCATCTTTAAGAGCTGAAGATAATGAGCAGCTTTATCACTGTACGTTTTGGTTTCGCCTGTAAACCATGAAATTGACAATACAAGGCCGTAATGTAGCCATAAATCGATATACAACTACGATTAAACCGAATATAATAAATGGTATCTTACGGTAGCGTGTGTGAATTTTTCAAATGTCCTAACACAAGCATACCCGGCCTTTAGATATATTAGACTATAGTGTACCTTAATTATAATACCATTGTGTACTTTGGGATTTTCGGAGGCGGATGCGATTCCTTTCAGTTGCTTCACTATAAGAACCAGGCATTGTTCGAAATATTGCATGCCCATCCTGTGCTTAAACATTGTTGACCCCGGGGGCACGCGATATGAAAAATTTGTATTAAAATCGTGACTTCGACGATGCTATGATGTTCCTTTGTCAAGATAATTTATTAATTCTGTCATATACACATATATGGCAAGTTCCGCATTCTGCATTCAGAATGATAATGCGCGCCAAAATTACTACTGCATGACTATAAAACGCTCAGGTAAAACTCACACACAACCATCGTCATCATCACAATCAGCAGTCGGACATCCAGAGAGCTTGGATCGCCACCTCTCAAGATGAACTCGCCACCGCTAATTCCAATTAGTGTCACCAACATGCTGGACGCCATGCATGTCACGCCTTGTCTGAGCTGGTCACTCCACGCTCACAAAGGCGGATACCAGCTGATTCTGGATTTCCAGACCGGCCCGGCAAAGCTCTTTTCAGGGCTCCCTACCGGGAACGGGCCGGATAATACCAGATCAGCACGGAAACCTCGACAGAAGATGAAGAAAAAGAAGACGAAAACACCATCAAGAAAAAAGAGAGATGCCGATAGACTCGCTGCGTGGAAAGCTAAAAAGCCGACAGGGTCACCACCAGTCGACTCCGCCCATCCAGCTGCGATCCCGGCCCAGTCTGTCGCCCAGGAGATGGAACCACCATCACCACCACCATCACGGCCAGACGAAGAAGACCCCTCTGACTTTGTTCCGAAGACTCCGGAGTATCCGGAGTATCACGAGCCGGAGCCTTCACCCGAAGCAGAATCCACCGAATCCGAGAGAGAAAGCGACAAAGAAAGCGACACTGACACCGAGGTCGATGAATGGGAAGATGAGCCTTCACCCACAAAACCTTGGATCGCCTATGCAGACGATCCCGATAACTACTCCGACTCCGACTCCGACTCTGACTCTGAAGATGAGCCTCCACCACCGTCACCATCGAGTGCTCCACCACCAAAAAAGAAGAAACGAAAAAACAACAAGAAAAAGAACAAAAAGAAAAAGAACAAAACATCACTTAACAGCTAGAATCCCACCTCACCTGACCCTCCTGAGCCTAGGCCTAGACTGGTTCCCAATACCAAGAAAACTCAAGACAGGGCGTAAGGGCGACCTCCGGGTGAGCCCACACCGTCCTCGTGCCGCCCTGCGGGCGGGCACGCAAATCCTGTTCCTACTACACACAACCTGGGTAAGATAATATACGACTAGTCATTAAGGGATACTACTGTACTCAAATGTTGTTGTTGTTTCTATAGTCTCTGAGTCGTAGAATAAGGTAACCAGATTTCCACTATTTGAAATCTGTTGAGTACGAAGTAATGTTATGGATGGCAGATTAGCCGGAATGCAAAAATACCAAGTGTCGTTGTCGAGTAATTTTTGGACAGTTTTCAAGCAAATATATCAAATAAATGTTATATTACTAGTCCCATATACTCATTTAAGTCATGGTATAGTCACTAGTCAGTGAGTGGCTTGATTTTACGCCCGTATCTTGTACACGGATATTCGTAATTTAATTTATGGCTCCAGCCATAAATTAAATTAATATCAAATTATTAACTTTTATTTTAAGATAACATATTAACCTGAACGTTTACAGAATACATATTCGACTCAAAAGACTTAGTTTTCTATATATAGTTGATATTAGATCGTAGTTATCACCAGGAATTTATTGAAAATGGCGTACAGTACCCCTTTAAGGGATAACAATATAGTCGTCACACCGGGTAACACTTGAAATTACCCGACATTGTAACAAATGTATTTTTATATGTCCGATAAGTTGATCCGGTTTCAACAACGATGATTCAATGAAAGTGGCTGATATAACAATATGTTATCGTATCTTTTCGCCCTGTGAGGTATCAATACAAACTTAATCCGTATATCGCTATTATAAACGGATAACCGGATAGCTAAATGTTTTCTGGTGGTCATATATCGAATTTCAAGGCAGGAAGTTTAACACTTTTAACATTTTGCCAGCCTATCAATAACGTTAAAGGTACTATATCCGATTCGATGGTCTTCATATCATCATATTCCAACAACAACATTTCTTGAAATGCCGCTTCAGTTATCAGAATAGATTAATTGCCAAAAAATAATGCTAACCATTGTCAACTATAGTATAAAATCGCCCAAAAGGTGTTATTTAACAACATTTTATTCAACGAAATTTGGCCGGATTGTCAAATATCTAACACCCAAAGCCACTTGATTTAGAGTTATCCATCTTCTTCCGCAATTTGGTCCGAGACCGTCGGCTTGACGAATATTTGCCAGGCCACCAATTACATATATCGGGAAAGAACAAACTTCAAAATCTCGATATTTGATCACTAGAGCTTTGATGGGTGGGTTCCTCGACTCGAAATATGTTGTACCCCAAAGCCAAAGAAATAGTACTTTTGGAGCGTTAATTCGGATTAAGCATCTTTAATGCTCGCTTCTTATAAAGAGCGTCCATTCATCAATCGCAAAAATTGCTAGATAATAAAGAGCGTTCTAATTTATGAGCTTTTGTGCAAGTTTTCTACGTATAACTTATGGATTATCTTTTGGATATTATTTATTTCTGTAAGATATGTACAAATGATGGTGATTGCAGATATTTTTTCAATTTCTTTTGCCAGTGTTGGGGGGAGGGGGGGGGGGGGGGGGGGTCCGAGCTCGTATGAGGTGGTCGGTTGGTTGTGGTCAAGAGGACCGGGCCAAAAATCATTTTTTTCTGCAGCTAAAAATACCTCAATATATTTCATCTACTCTAGACACAAATTAGAACAAAGTACTATATCTGTGTTCAATTGTACTTGTTGATTATAGTTGTTTCACAGACTATTTATGTTGTTTTACATGAACTCACTTTGAAGGTCTTGCTTCCCTTTAAAGGCACGGGCGGCGTTCGTTGCAGAAATATTCATATTTGTTCAAATCGCCATAAACAGAAGGAATATTAAAATATATTTAGTTTTATTCATATGCCAAACATAATCAGCGCGTAAATAGTATATTGTCGTCAAGACGTACGATGGTGTACGTAAACAAGAACCTACTCGTGTTACAGAAGTTTTGCTGCTGTTTACATAACACAGCGCAATTCTATTGGTAAATCACACACAAATGATATAAACGCTCTTTATTATTTCCATATCAGGAAAACAGTAACAAATAACGCTCTTTATGTTTACCATATCCGGATCTAAACAAAAGCCAGGTTCTGTAACGTTTTTGGCTTTTGTTGACATAACAAAGGAAAATATTTGACAATAACATACTGTTTATGCCATATTTCTGATTGGTATAAGAACAAGGTATGTCTATATTTTACTATTCTTTCTGTTTATGGCGGTTTTTGACGGAGCTGAATATTTTAACAGCATACCCACCGCCAACACCGCCCGTATCTTTAAACTGGACTATTATATCCTCATTATTTTATTTGAAACGTATATGTATTATATATAAACTCACCATGGCGGACATAGATGAAAGTCATTCAAAGCATAGAAGTTGAACTTACATAACTTGCTATAGTTATATAAGCCTGTATAGGGTACACGTTTTGGTACAAATGTAATCATTGCTTAAAAGGATCGTTAAATCATTCTTATGTTAATAACCCCACAGATCGGCCACGGTACCACCTCGTGTATCAGCTCAGTGTACACACACGTATTGTCCGTTCATGTTTGTATTATGTCTGCCTTCGGACATAATGTAATTTGTGAGAACATTTGCATTAGGGCTCGGGGAAGTATTCCTGAAGATGTTTACGATCGTTACTTCATCTATATAAAACATGTATAATACGCCCTATCACTAATTCGCGGGCATACTAGATCCACCAGGTCCGGTTCCGTGGTTTTAGTGCTACAGGTCAAAGTTTTCGAGTAGCATTACATATATGCATGGATGTCATGAATAATTCAAAAGCTCCATATATATGGAAAAGCTACTCCGAAACTTTGACCAGTAGACTAAAACCACGGAACCGGGGCTGGAAGAATCTCTTAAACCACGGAACGGGGCTGGATGAATCAAATGCGCCGTGACCCAGTGACATCGCTTATTATATCGTAAACGTTAAAGTGACTCAAAGTCTTCAAATCATCTCAAACATACACACAAGTTGTTCTATAATATATAATAACACGGAATATACGGAAACGGATAATGCTTTATGTGAGGTATATCTGTTCCCACAACGTGAATGATTAAAATGATGTGAAACACTCTGGTAGGGTGATCAAATACAAATTGAGAATAATCTTGCTCAAAGTAGTTATTTGTTAGGAAAATTAATCCAAATTGACGATACACACCGTCATTCTGATATATTAATTTTAAATGCAATGACTGTCCATGGCGAAATCATTTGTGTTATATTGTTGCCGATAGTTGCGTCCCGAATCGAGATGTAAATATTTACAATTGGGCGTAGTTCAGACGATGTTTTCAATGGAGTGAGTGGTATGGTCGATTTATTTGAAATTTTCGGCGATGTTAGCAGAATGATACATTCCCCAGTTTGGCATAGCACATGGGTACTAACTTATCAATTTCACGCACCCGAACAAGTCCATAATATGTCTTTAAAGAGCGTTCTCATGATGCTTTATATCAGCACGTTAATTTTTCTAGACCATGCATATTTACATTTCAATCAACTTACACACTTTACGTTACACCATGATGGTGCCCTCCAATTTTTGACTGAGTTTGCGGCCTTTTTTAAAATTAAAGATACTCAATCCGATCAGACGCCCCTAATTACTATTTCTTCGGCTTCGGGGGTAAAAATTATTTGATTCGAGCCGAGTAACCCACCCATCAAAGTTCAGAGTTATCAGATCTCGATTTTTGAAGTTTGTTATTTCTCGAGATGTGTAATAATATGTGGCCCAGAAACACGTAGTCATACGGAGGGTCTCGGAAAAAATTGCGGATGAAGATGGATAACTCTAAAATCAAATGGTAATACTGTCAAATTTCCTAATACTTTAGTGATAATACGGCCATATTTTGTTGAACAAAATGTTGATAAATAAAAAGTTTTGGGAAATTTGATACCATAGCTGACAGTGGTTAGCTTTATTTTGTTGCAATAAATCGATTCTGATAACTAAAGCGTAGTTTGAAGAAATCTTACTGTTGTATCTTGATGGTATGGGGACCGTCTGATCGGATTGAGTACCTTTAAGAGTGTTTGCCGATTCCCTCAAATAGATACGTCCATCCGTTCCCACCTGAAGTGATAACTCAACAACTATCTATTATATATATTGGAAGATCAGGGTATGAGGGTGTGTGTGTCTGTGTGTGTGTGTGTCTGTCTGTTCCCAATGGACTTAAAAACGGCCGAGCCGATTTCGATGAAACTTGGTATGTGGGGGTATTTTCGGCCGGGGAGTGACATAGGCCTATTAATTTGCCCGTGCGACGTGACCTTGACCTTGAAATCGGGTGATTTTAAGGTCAAACGCACGAATATCACGGGATTTCGATGAAACTTGGTATGTGGGGGTATTTTCGGCCGGGCAGTGCCATAGGCCTATTAATTTGCCCGTGCGACGTGACCTTGACCTTGAAATCGGTCATTTCAAGGTCAAACGCCCGAATATCACAGGATTTTGATGAAACTTGGTATGTGGGGGTACTTTCGTATGGGGAGTCTCATAAGCCTATTCATTTGCCCGTGCGACGTGACCTTGACCTTGAAATCGGGTCAATTCAAGGTCAAATCGCGAATTTTGATGGGATTTCGACGAAATTTGATACGTAAGGTTACTTTTGTCCACTGAGTGTATTGGACGGGTCGAGTCGTGACTCCGACCTGACCTTGACCTTCAAAATGATCAATTCGAGGTCAAATCGGGTAAAACCGGATGGATTTCGACGGGTACTTTTGTCGGGTACTTGTCGGGCAGTGTTTTGGACCTCATCTTGACCTTCAAAATGGACAATTCAAGGTCAAATCGCGCAATTCGCGGAAAAGCAGAGGGGAAACAGACCGGACGAAGTCGGGCCCACCTCCTAGTATATATATGATAACACCACTTAAACACCCATCAAATCTTTAATGTCGTACTATATATATATATATAAGAGTACTAATATGACAAATAAAATGCAATTTACGCGAAATTTATAATTGGTATAAGAACAAGATTTGTCTACAATAGAATATTCTTTCTGTTTATGACGGTTTTAACCGATGTGATTATTTTAACAGCAATATACCCACTGGCAACGCTTACAAGCAATCAAATTATTTTACTCATTATATGCAAGAGTAAAGCTTCGTGTGGTGTTCTCTATTGTAGCTAATAGTAATGGTGCAACTTATCCCCTTTTCAATGGCGTGTTGCAGCTCAATGTAATGTAAACAATATATATATATATATCTCTCTCTCTCTCTCTCTCTCTCTCGCTCTACTTTCTTTACATATATAGAGTATATATGCATGCAGTCAAAATCAGAGCGGGCTGGATAATTAAAGACATATTATGTACTTGTTCGGGTGCGTGAAACTGATCAGTTAGTATCCAGGCGCTATGCCAATGGGGGGAATACGTACCATTCTACTAACATCGCCGAAAACCTGAAGCAAATCGACCGTACCACTCCATAGAAAACATCGTCTGAACTACGCTCAAATGTAAATATTTACTACTCGATTCGGGACGCATCTGTCGGCGATAAACTAACGAAAACGATTTCGCCATCGAGAGTCACTACATTTAATTAATATATAAGAATGACGGTGTGTGTTGTCAATTTGGATATAATATTTGTAAAAATTACTACTTTGAACAAGATTGTTCTCCATTTATATTTGATCACCCTACGGAGTGTTTCACATCACTTTAAGTACAGATTGAGTACATATTTTACAAACGCATGCAGTCAATTATTGTACAACGGGTGGGAAAATTAAGTACAGATTGAGTTCATATTTCACAAACGCAATTCATAGTTGGATACATACTTGAAAAGTCCATCTCTATTTACAATAATGTCGTGACGACACCAGGGTTGGGGTAATCGTAATCAGTAATTGTAATCAAAGTAATCGATTACAAAATTTGGAGTAATCATCTGTAATCAGTAATCATGACATTTCTTGATTACAAGTAATCGTAATCGTAATCGATTACTTTCAAATGTATCTGTAATCATGATTACATTTTGATTACTTTTTGATTACTTTTACTAAAATATCCATATGGATGGCTATTGGATACTCATAGTCTCATACTGTGGTACTATGGAGTGTGCAAAGATACATACAACATATTAGAAAGTTAATACAATTTTGTCATGTCTTATGTTAGTGGTACAGTGTGTATGTACATTCTGGTAGTGGACACAGATAACAACACACAATTGTTGAATACAGCATGAATAGCAATAAACTTGTGATACAGACAAATGAAATGTTCTAATATGAATAAATAGGGTAGCCAACTTCAATTAAGATTAAATTGAATTGGGACTGCTGCAGACAATGGCTGTAAAGTCACACTGGTACAATAGGGCTAATTAACTGAACAAAGAAGGTGTGAAGTACATCGGTAGACCTAATTAGCTGGTTTGTCATTTACTGCACCCATGGAGTTAAGCCTAATTTAATCCTCATCAGGATTAACAACGGATGATCATCAAATAAATCTTAATGTTATCTTCATTGTGTTGGGTATTGAATCTAACAGAACATGCACATATTTTATAATTGTTTCTGGTGATATTTTCATAAATATTATGCGTTCGTTTGAATGCATGTAAGATAATTAAAAATATATTAAAAATTATTTACATAAATAAATACAAATAAAACATAATGTATTCCCAATAAGTGATAACCGGACATTTCCCCACCGGACATTTACCCACTTTCAAAAGCGGACATTTCCCCACCCGGACATTTACCCACCGGACATTTCCCCACCCGGACATTAAGTGGTGCCATCAACTACCCTAGAGATAAACTGATTGATGTCCTTGAAAAACTCGACCGACAGTGTCTGGAAACTCTTCGAAAATGTGTATTCGCCATTGCACATACCCAATGCAAAGATCTTGTCGATTATTCTCTGAAATCCAGAATACAGAGGGACTCGAACAATCCAGTTACATACAGGTTAGCAGTTGACATATGTAACATCATGCATTTCCTCAGAGGAGGCTCATTTGAAAATATCCGAGATGTGCTTATCGTCAACTCAGATAAAAGTTCTGCAACACGCGGAAACGCAACATTGGTCGCTGATAAAGTGAACGACATTAACTCCTGTCCGTGCAGCCTTATGTGCATACAAGACAAACTTGCGGAAGTGATGACCGAGCTGACTCTCATAAAATCTAATCACGAATCAGCAACCAAAAACCTCGGAGAACAAATGTCTTCGATAGCAGACACTCATTCAGACATACTGATTCGCATAACTGCACTCGAGAAATCGTCAGAACAAATGGCAGTGAAGTGTAAATCTAACTCTTCGTCGATCGGGGCGTTATTCGGTCAAACTAACACTCTGCAAACAGACGTGTCGAGAATAAACGATGACCGGTGCACTGGAGTCGTTAGCCTGAAAAACCAAATCAAACAGCTGAAACAGGAGATTTCGAACGATGCTGAAAGCAACGGCACACTTATCACTAACCTTCAGAAACAAGTGAAAGAGTTGCCAAAGAACTTTGTAACCACAGATTCTCTGGACAAACGCTACAACTCGTTTGTGACATCTGATTCATTGGATAAACGTTTCAGTACATTCTACAACAAATACACTTCAGAACTGAAATCTTCCACAGAACTTATACAGGATGTGGATCGTCATCTTTCAACCATGTTTGGCATCTTCGCTGCTAATACTACCGACAAATTCAACGATCTCTGTTCACTGGTTAAGGAGCATCTGAACCCGAACTCACCACAACCGGTAGTGTTGGACTATCAACCCGAGCCTTCGCCCAAGAACAATAACTCTATTGATATGTCACTTGATGTATTTTTTCCGTCGTCGACTCCTCAACAGCAGCAGCAGAAATGCGATGTAGAAACGTCAACCAAGACTCCAGTGGTGTCTCCGATAACCTTGTTCACAAACAGCGGTGATATTCAACAATCAGTCATCCATAAAGACAAGCCACATGTTAATAAAGACGTTAAACCCCAGATTACGCAAAGCACAGCTGCACGACAACCAGTCGTATCAAGGTCAAATGACAGTTATGACACAGATAGTGCTCACATCAACAGCATTTCCGTTGAAGAATGTCATTCAACACATGATGCCTCAGACAATCAGCCGCCGCGTTCCGAGAAGGAAAATAATAATTCCGACTCTTATGGCTTCATGGGTGCGCCAGTTTCTCGAAAGCGTACGCGAAAGTTCTTCCTGCGTGGTATCTCGTTGAAATCACTTCAAGCTGACATATGGGCGTATATGCAGAGCAAAGGAGTATCCCCGACATTTGTTAGATTGATGTCCAGTGCGCGTTTCGGAACACAATCCGCCCGTGTTCATGTTCAAGCATCTGATGTAAAAACTCTATACAATGATGACTTCTGGCCTAAAGGCGTGCATTGTCGTCGGTGGACCAACGAACCGCCTACACGAATAACAAATGCCAGAGGAGACGATTAAATTTGAACTGTTGACGTGGAATGCATCTGGAGTCGTTCCAAATTCATCGTATCTTTTCAGTTTGCTGGAAAAACATTCGTATCACGTTATAGGGATTTCCGAACACTGGCTTGGTCAGGAGAAACTTAGGTTTCTTGAAAATTTGTGCAGCAGTTACGTATGCTTTGGCAAACCAGGCAGAATTATAAACACTTCATCTGGTGGCAGCTTCGTTCGCGATGGTGTCGCGATCCTGGTCCGTCGAGATATAATCGACAGCTGTGTGATGTTAGAAACTAATTGCGAAAGAGCTGTTGCGGTGCAAATTAATTGCGGCGATTCAGGATCCATCGTTGTAATACAAGTATACATGCCGAGCACTAATCACAACGATGACATATTCAAAATGTACCTCGAATCTGTCGAAAATCTTGTATCGCTCTTCAAACAATCAAGTTCAGTCTTTGTGATGGGTGACTTCAATGTTCATATAAACTCCTTTCGAGAAATTAACCCCAGGACGCCTGTCAGTCATGTTCGGAGATGTTCTCTATTTGGCGGTTTTCTTGAAAGACTTGACATGTTCTCAACCTCGATAAAACTGTACTGCTGTGGACCTTTATACACGTTTCGTCCGTTCTCGCCAACAGCATGTCATACGATCATCGACCATATACTAGTTTCGACAGGACTCGAGGACTTGATATGTCGGTGTGAAATTCTGGATGACCAGGCGTTGAACACTTCAAACCATCTTCCTGTGTCATGCGCTCTTCGAATTCCACCCCCAGACGCATGCGGCGCCAATCTGTTTCACAAAACTACATTCAATTGGTCTAATTTAGACAAAGTCGCCTACTGTAGAGTTTTGGACAGTTCACACTGTCTGATAGATACATATACTCTGCAATCAAATGAGGACATACTTTCTCTGTATACAGATCTTGTAAATATTCTTTTATCTGCGTCCCAGGTATCAACGACAACACGACAACTTAATCGCAAATCTCGACGACCGTTCTGGAATGCCGAACTAAATGTCCTGCATAAACAGTTAAAACGAACACGAGCAGACTGGATTCGGCATGGAAGGTCGTACAACACTGAGTCTACACAGTACTGCGATTACCGGAATGCAAAGCGGGACTTTAGGAGAACATTCCGTAACTGTGCGCGTCAACACGAACAAAAATTGTTCAGCGACATTGAGTTTTTCGCTCAACACGACCAAAAACGGTTCTGGAAATCACTGAACTCACAAACGCAGTGTAACAGTTTGGGATGCGCGATGACCTTCAACAGCTTTGCAGTGCGTGACAAAAAAGACATTGTTAAAGGTTGGGGTGACTATTTCAAGCATCTATATACGCAGAATCCGCATTCGTCTCCCACATTTGAGCAAGAGGTGAATGATCGTCTGACTTCATTATACTCGGAATCGCACGTTCACTACAACTGTGAAATTTTTTGTGAGCCCTTCTCAGAGACTGAACTTCTAACTGCAGTTGGGAAGCTGAAATGTAATAAATCGGGCGGTATTGACAACATAGTAAATGAACATATAATTAATGGATCTACATCTCTGATGAACACTATATGTCGCTTATTTAATGCCATGATACGCTTCGAGTGGATTCCCCCAACAATGAAGACAGGGATCATTGTGCCTCTGTACAAGGGAGAGCCAAAACCGAGAGCTTCCCCCGACAGCTATAGAGCCATCACACTGATGCCAGTTCTGTACAAACTATTCGAGAGTGTTCTTCTTGATCGTTTCCTCACTAGTAGAGAATTTACAGAATTCCCGGACACTCTTCAGATGGGATTTCAGAAAGGCCTGAGTTGTGTGATGACCGCGTTTGTGTTACAGGAAGCTGTCAGCTATGGCAATGATATGAATTCGCCTGTTTATGTGAGTTTCTTGGATTCGAAGAAAGCATTTGATCGAGTTTGGCACAGCGGTCTCTTGATCAAACTATACGAGCGCGGTATCCGCGGGCGTATGCTCCGCGTCGTAGCCGAGATGCATGCAGGCTGTCTTAGTCGTGTGCTGGTAAATGGAATGTTGTCCGAACCGTTCGATATTCACCAAGGAACACGACAAGGAGCAGTCACAAGCCCGTTCTTCTATCTTGTATTTATTGACAATCTTGTTCGTGAACTTCGAAAGTCTAGTGCTGGCTTAGCCGTGGGTGCCATTTCATGCACATCTCCCACAACAGCAGATGACATTGCACTCATTTCCTGGACGAAAAGTGGAATGGATACACTTTTGGACATATGTGATGAATATAGTCGTCGCTGGCGCTTCGACTTTTCCGAAACCAAGAGTGTTATTGTTGTATTCAATGAGACAAAACACATGTTTTCGAAGCAAGAGAGGTCGTGGGTTCTCGGTGACAAAAAGCTCGCTGAAGTGATACAGTCAAAACATCTTGGTATTTGTCAGCACAAATTCGACAATAGTAAATCCAGAGGCAATGCTATTTCTGACACACTAAGGAGGGCATACTTTGCACTTGCTGGAAAGTCTGTCCTGAAATCTTGTAGTCCTGTGACTATGACCAAGCTAATGCGATCCGTGGTGCTTCCCAAAGGTTTATATGGGTGTGAACTGCTGCAAGTGTCGAGCGCGACATTGATCCTCACTATGGAACGTTCATTCAGAACCTGTGTAAAACATTTGCAGTCGATGCCGGTTCGTACCTCGACTAATCTGTCTCTTGGTCTTCTAGGCATCATGCCTCTGGAACGAGAGATGCATTTGAAGAAACTAAATTTTCTTGCTGACATTATCCATCTTCCAGAAGGACACCAGACTCCACTTGAGATTTTTCTATGGAAATTGTACAGATGGAAGCTTTTCGGGAGGACTCCATCTGGTTTTGTTGCAGATATTGTATCAATTCTTGTTAGGTATGATCTAAACTTTCATTTGGACACATTCCTGGAAACCGGAACGTTCCCGCCGAAATCCTCATGGAAGAAGTTGGTGAAGACCACTGTCCAAGGCGCGTACAAGAATGAATGGATACGCGACGTCCATGCGGCTGAGAATTTGCATTTGGCTCACTTTGTACACAGCGATCCTCTTTCAGTGTGGACTGTTTGGCGTTTGCTAAAGAACCATCCGTCGTTTTCTCGACAGCTTAGAAACTTAGCGCTCCTGCTAAATAAAACAACTTACCAAAATAGTCTAACGTGCTTTTCCTGTGGTGAGTGTTATGACAGCGAACTTGACCATATATTGTTCTCGTGCAATGCAACGACTATACACTCTATGCGATATCGATATTGGGAACATATTGTGAATACTTACGGAACGGAAACTTTCTTATTTATGGATAGACTCACTGAAACAGCACTACAAGCTTTTATTCTCGGCAGCAACAATATTCTAATGACAAGTGTTATTGCGCTACACCGAGACGCAATTGTTATTGACACTGCCGTTTTCCTCTTCCCAATGTGTACTATGGTTAAAGGGATAATCACGCCGAATTGAGTTTGAATGATAACATAATGTTGTATTGTAATATATGTATAGTTGTATAGTATGTAACACCAAACTGTAATATATTCACTAATGCTCTCCGACAAGGGAGGTCAATAAAGTATATATAAATTAGCTGGTTTGTCATTTACTGCACCCATGGAGTTAAGCCTAATTTAATCCTCATCAGGATTAACAACGGATGATCATCAAATAAATCTTAATGTTATCTTCATTGTGTTGGGTATTGAATCTAACAGAACATGCACATATTTTATAATTGTTTCTGGTGATATTTTCATAAATATTATGCGTTCGTTTGAATGCATGTAAGATAATTAAAAATATATTAAAAATTATTTACATAAATAAATACAAATAAAACATAATGTATTCCCAATAAGTGATAACCGGACATTTCCCCACCGGACATTTACCCACTTTCAAAAGCGGACATTTCCCCACCCGGACATTTACCCACCGGACATTTCCCCACCCGGACATTTCCCCACCCTGCTAATAAAATGCTTTATGCTAGATCTTTTATCGCAGACATCAAAGAATGTTTTCAGCCGATGTAATGTTTTGACAAACATGAAAGCGTGTTTTGACAAACATGAAAGAGTGTTTTGACGATAGTTTGGGACATCAACGCAGTTGAAACAATGTTGTGACAATTATGATATAGTATGATCACAGCGACGAACTCTCACGTGCAAGGGTGTGTCACAACTGATGACGAGGTCAGTCCCATTTTCGGAAGAACATAAATAAAGACCGTTCATCATTAATTATCCAATAATATGTGTGCAAATTTCCATAAAGAGAATTTAATTTGATATTTTTTCTGAAGAACAGAAATAAAGAGCGTTCATCGTTAATTTCCATTTTATAAAGAGAATTTAATTTAAAGAACAGAAATAAAGATCTCGATTAACACGTTCATTGGTAAATACTCAAATAATGAATGTGTATATTTATAGTGAATAATTGTAATATTTTTGTTCTTTAGGTAAAAACAGCATGCATGCAACATTGCCATGACAGCGACCAGACATCTATTGATGCCATGAAAGCCCGTATTGACATCAAACAAGCAGTCGTCTGCAACCGAGGAAAGACTGTCCAACCGGTGGTGGTGACAACTTGCCATTTCTCATACGACAACCACAAAGAGGGCGAGAACCACGACAGACGTTCCATTAGAGTTAAGAAAGATTAAGTGTTTTGTTATGTATCGTTACCATTTGTTGTTATTGCTGTTCCATGTATATACTTTCGTTTATTGAAATAAATCTGATTTTACCACACACCCATAGTAATAGTCAATAACACACACCCATAGTAACAGTCAAAGGTGGGGAAAAGTCCGGTGGGGAAATGTCCGCTTTGATATTGAGTAAGTGGGGAAATGTCCGGTGGGTTAATGTCCGCTTTGCCATTTCAAGGGCGGGTGGGTAAATGTCCGGTGGGGAAATATCCGGGATTCCAATAAGTTGGTGCATAACTTCATGGTGAAACCTTTCCAATACATGTAAATGTAAAAACAAGTTTTTATGTTTTTTGCTTGCATCTTTCTATTGTTTCAGTCGTTTCTTAAAATTTGTTTCCATGTTATGCAGTGATGTCTTTATTCAATCATATTTGACATGTTAATTTGAATTATTTCATTATTTATTCCTATGCGATCAAAATGGTTGGAAACCAACAATTGTAATCATATGTAATCAAAAAGTAATCGATTACATTTACTAAAGTAATTGTAATCGTAATCGATTACATTGGAAAAAATGTAATCAGTAATCGTAATCGTAATCATGTAAATCAAAAGTAATTGTAATCGTAATCGATCACATTGGTATGTAATCGTCACGACACAGACATTCTTTAAAATGTTTTCAACTTTGGGCGTATATAAGTATAATGGTATATATTAAAACGGTTTAAATACCATATACAATATTGGGCGTATAAGTGTCACGATTCTTCCTGATTGCAGCCAATTATCTCTCCTGACATTGGAAGACATTGAGAATAAAGAGAGTCCGTGGGTCTCCATGTTCTTTTGTGTGATATTGTTTACATTACATTGAGCTGCAACACGCCATTGAAAAGGGGATAAGTTGCACCATTACTATTAGTTACAATAGAGAACACCACACGAAGCTTTACTCTTGCATATAATGAGTAAAATAATTTGATTGCTTGTAAGCGTTGGCAGTGGGTATATTGCTGTTAAAATAATCACATCGGTTAAAACCGTCATAAACAGAAAGAATATTCTATTGTAGACAAATCTTGTTCTTATACCAATTATAAATTTCGCGTAAATTGCATGTTATTTGTCATATTAGTACTCTTAGTGGGGTCCCTTATGCCCAAAAAATCGCCATATTGTTACTTTAGTGACTAAAGCATGAAACTTCAAACATATCTTGCTTAGTTTTAAGGACAACTTTTTGGAGGGGGGTGCCCGGGTTGGAGGACATGTGTTTGGATAAAATCAGGTTTCCATGGCAACGGCATCAATATTTGGAGAAAAGTTGAAAAAGCCTGCTGTTGGGAATCAATGAGCCTTTTGTTCAAAGAAATGATGTTAACGCATAGTACCATCATTATTGCACCAAAAGCACTGGGCCACTAGGACATATATGGTCAAGGTCAATTGCTAAGGTCAAGGTCATTGGACAAATGTCATATTTTGGTCCATTTTTTAATAATTGTCTCATATTTCGCTACCCCTAGTGCCTTAGTCATAAAAAAGAATCCCCAGCATAATGCCAAAAAATTAGGGCCCCATCACCGCGTTCAATTTGATATATAACGCACTTGATATAAGATGATCAATGTCGAAATATCATAACATTTATTTTATACATAATCACATTTTAATTACTATTTTTTATAATATTTGTGGCAATACATAAGTCAAGATACATTACCGTCAAGATACCATCAGAACAAAATAAACACGATTTTGTGACTTTAGTAACTAAAGCTCGATACTTCACATTATATCTAGCTTAGTACGTTATAGTGAAAACTTTTTTGATACGGGTGCCAGAATGGGGGGTCGTGTTTCTGGATATAATATGGTTTCCATGACAACGGCAACAAATATTTGGAGAAATGTTGAAAAAGCCCACTATTGGCAACCCGATGAGCCTTGGGTTTGAATAAATGAAGTGAACTCATAGTGCCATCAATGGTTCATCAAACGAACTGGGCCACTAGGACATATATGATCAAGGTCAATTGCTAATGTCAAGGTCATTGGGGGAAAAAATCAATATATTGGTCTATTTTATATTAATTGTCTCATATTCCGTCAAACCTAGTGCGTTAGTCCTGAAAGCAATCCCCATAATAAGGGAGATCACTACTACTCCAGAACTTTGACATGTAGCTCTTAAACCGCGGTATGGGCTGGTAGGATCCAATATGGTAGCTATTCAGTGATCTCGCTTATAATGCACACCAATTAGGGCACCATCATCGCGTCCAATATGCTAACACACACTTGATTTAAGATGGATATTGTCTGCATTTGACAAAAATAATTTATATAATCACATCTTAAGTACTACATTTGGTTTAAGCACTATTTATTTCTTCCCTAAAATATAATTAAAGTACTACAAGCTTATGGTACATATGGCAAAACAGCCTGAATAATTCTATGAAGATATATCAGGTGATTGTATGAACAAAACATTGAAATAGCCATATACCATACACATAAAGCGAAGGTGTTTTATTATTATATTTTTAGGTTGGTTATAATTTTCCTGATAAAAAAGATATTGTTACCATGGCAACTGCAATCGTAAATGCTGCAAAATGGACAATTTCGATTGAAAACGATTATATTTTCAAATACTATCCCCAATTTTGTCCAGAATTAAATTTAACAACTGATCATATATGAGACGTTCATTCACTTCGGAACAGAAAGGTGGACATAATCTAGTTTCCATAGCAACCATTCCACACAAAAATCTATGTTGAGTGGTGGATATAATGCTCCTGTTTCCATAGAACCGTTCCCAATTGGTCACTTTTGAGTGTTCTGTTCACAGAAGGATGGTATAGCAATAGGTAATATTCACACACATCTGCTCGTTTTATGATTAGAATCACAGAAGAATTTTTGCGACAATGATTCATACAGCATTATTCAAAATATATTTCTGTGAGATTGTTCCGAAATGGTAATAGTATAAGGTCTCAAATTATTGATTGATCAGCTAACAAGATCAATAGTAAACGAAATATTATCACCAGCTGAATGAGAGAAAGGTCTATCATGAAAATATGAGTATTCCATTACTCAATGACCGTAGCTTAGATATAAAACTCTGAAATGCACGACCATGCGAATGACATTCATTACTTAAAATTGGAAAATGGAACTCACACGTAAGACACCGTTGTTTCTAGTTATTTGTGAAATATGTACATATGTCATTATAGAATAACTTGTCCCAAATGATCATTTTATCAAATGATTCCGCCCAACTATTTTATTACCTTTTTTGACAAGGTATCTCCGAAAAGTCTGATAATCATATATTGTAATACTTATGGTACAACATACAACATGACTGGGCTGAATGACCTCCAATAAAAGTCTCCATGGTTCTAATATCACAGATATATGGGAGTTTGCCCTTTTTACAATTGAGGCAACTGATAGATATCATATTTTTGGATTTTAAAGATTTTAAATAGAAATACAAGCGCGTGTAAAAAATGGTTTTGGCTGTTTTGACACACCCAACAACCCTGGCATACCGTCCGGCTTATTTTTAACAATCCTCGGGGCCACCATCCCGTCTTTTTAGCTCAACTTGCACCTACAGGCCACTTCCCTCAACTGATCAATCACCATACTCTACGTGGGTCTTTGTAATGCGAGCAATATTTCCCCCCCCGAAATTAGTTTTAAAATATGGCAGCCATTTTGAATTTCACATTTCTATCCATCGGCACACTCTGCAGCCAACATTTATTAGAAAAATCCTCTTACAATTTACAGTAATGTTTAGGTTCATGTTTGGATGGATGTTATCAAATTAATGAACAAAAACTTTTGCCTCCGGCAGCCATCTTGGATTTTACTCTTTGTACAACTAAATCCAGCCAGCCTGCCAGCAGTTTTCATCATATAAGATTCCAAGGTCAATAATTCTCCAGTTTTAACAAAACAATGCATTGCAGCTATACTTGAAATTAAATCTGCTGGGTGTGACAGCCCTGTTGATTGTTCAGAATGGTGTATGATAACTAATTTGTTTCAATCAATATTGGTATATTCATAGATATAACTGTTGCCCCCCCCCCCCCCCCATTAGAACTGACAGTTAGGCCATTAAAACATAAATACCTGTGTTATTGGGTAGTTACATGTGGGGAAACTTGATGAGGGTGTAGGCGTTTTATCGCTCCTCGTCCGTCCGTCAACATCTTCACAAGAACCGCAAGTCAGAATTGAGTTATATATTGTGGATGTTCCCCAGGTGACTGGGATTCTGATATGTTCAATGGTGTCGCCGGGTCGAAAAGGGAAGCTTGGGGCGTATCTTTTTCCATCCATAGTAATTCTTAAAACATCTTCTCAAGAGCCATCGGGGCTATTCAGCTTATATTTGGTAGGGATGGTTCTTGAGTGGCAGGGATACATATTTGTGTTCAAATTGGATCACCGGGTCAAATAAGGGTGGAGCAAGGGACATAACTTTTTATCCATAGTAATTCTTAAGATATCTTCTTATCAAGAACCATCATGCCTATTCAGTTTATATCTGGTATGGAGAGTCATTGGATGACTGTGATTCAGATTGGTTCAAATGTGGTCACCCGGTCAAATAGTGGTGGAGCCAGGTTTGTAACTCGTTTCCTCTATAGTATTTCTGAAATCACCTTCTAAAGAACCATCAGGCCTATTCATCTTATATTTGGTAAGGACTTTTGGTGACTGATTCAGATTTGTTCAAATTGATCACTTTGTCCAATATGGGTGGAGCCAGGGACATAACTGTTTTCCTCAATAGTTATTCTTAAAACATTTTCTCAAGCGCCATCAGTCCTATTTAGAATATATATAGTATGGAATGTCCTTGGGTAAGATTTGTTAAAATGGGTCCTACCAGTCAAGAAATTGCGTTTTGTTGTGTAGGGTACATGGAAAGTTGGGAATCAAATATGTCGGCCATTAAAAAAGGAAGAGGGCATGTCAGGTTGGATGCATCACATCCAATCTAAGGGGATTAGTAAAGAAATTTTACGAAATTGGGAGTATGTTTGCACCAGTTGGGAGGGGACGTCCTATGGACTGTTGGGGGGGGGGGGGGGTTGGAGTTGCAGTTGAAAGTTTCAAGGTCGACACCCCACTGCTCAACGGAGACCATCTAGCGACGTCCATGTCTAGAATGGCTTCTTCTTAAGTGATTTTGACATGTTCTAACTGTTGTGATCTTCAGAGTCCGAGTATTCTCAGTCTTTACAGTCAGGCGAGCGACTCAACAGTCAACAATTGACTATCTTGTATAAATAGTCCACGTCTGCGACCTCACACTACGCCAGTAGCCGTTTCGTCAAATCCTAAGAGTAGCAAAGCATCATATTCCCTCAATCCATGGTGCCATAGGTCAGTCTATATTCATAATATTACACACTGTCTGATAGCACAGCACGCGTACCCCACTGTCATTTAGTGGCATATCCCATAATTCCATCGTTTGCTTGGGTATTTGAATGAGACAATGGAAACATGCAAAAATTGTGGCTGTTTAAGTTATTTTCCAGCCGGGTTTTGTAAATCGTCCATGCTGTCGGAGAAAGTTCAATATATCCCATATTTCAATTAAACGCCTACAAAATTATAATACAAGTATAAGGGGGAAATGTCCAACAATGTTCAGCTTGAGGTCATTCGACCAATATGCCAAGTTTCATGATTTACATACTATAGCCACGATTTATGCGATTCTTAAGGGACCCCGCTGTTTGTAAGGATTAGGAAATACATTCGTTAAGGGACCCCGCTGTATGTAAGAAATAGTAATGTGCATTTATCCCAGTTAGATGTGAGAATAGAGTAATCGTGGCATGATAACTCCTCTCTGTAATATTGACCTTTTGGTCGTGTTTTAAAATATATCTTAATTTGGCCCCAGAAACCATGTTTATTTCTATATTTCTGACGTCACGGATTTTGCGAACAAAATTGGTGGCCAGCGCCCCTAGCGTTAATTCACGAATTGCTTATAGGTTTGTGTTTTAATCATTAATTTCAAATGAGCTCATTGGTTTGACCGGAAATAGTTGATTCCGCTATTAGATATTGATTCGAATACGAAACCTATTGCATTAATTGTGCATTGGTGATAATTTATATCTATTAAATATAAGAATGACAATTAGGTCTATTAGTTTGATAACGATAATCATTGATCGTGGGAAATAGTATATTGGTTTGAAATATGTCTATTGATTATTAGTTTTACAATAAGGTCTATTAATTTTACAATAAGTTATTAGTTTTACAATAAGTTAATGACGGTTTTAGATATTAGTTTTACAATAAGTTATTAGTTTTACAATATGGTCTATTAATTTTACAATAAGTTATTAGTTTTACAATAAGTTAATTACGGTTTTATTTATTAGTTTTACAATGAGTTATTAGTTTTACAATAAGGTCTATTAGTTTGATAACGATAATCACTGATCGTGAGAAATCGTCTATTGGTTTGAAATATGTCTATTGATTAAGAAAATATGGCTATTGAAACGGAATGTACGTTTACTGAATATGAGCGAAGCTGTATTAATTGTTTGTTATTAGATATTAGTTGAACAATGAATGCTATTAAATTAAAATAGAACATTAATTTTGCATCGGTCAACGTTGATTATGAATCTATATCTGTTAACACGGAAATGTCTCTTGTTGAATCAAAGAACGACTATTGGTTTGAAAATGGAGACTATTGGTTTGAAATAGATTGTAATTGTTTTCACAAACCACCATTAACTTTTATTTCATGTAATTTCCGACCGAATGGCCGCCCATACTAGGACCCTAAATCCCAGCAAACCAGACAAAAATGGGTGGATCTTACCCATATTCGAACTTGATCTGTATTTCTAACTGATAAACTATCATACTAAATTTGAATCAGATATGATCACACAAACTAAAGTTATCATCCGGAAACCAGAAATTGACAGGATTCTAAGTCGAAAAAGGGCCATAAATCCAGCAAAAATGGGCGGAGCAAACCCATATTCGAACTTGACCTGTATATAGGGCTGATAAACTCACAAACCAAATTTGGTTCAGATATGATCACATAAACTGCATCATCCGGAAACCAGAAAATTACAAGATTCTAAGTAAAAAAAGGGCCATAACTCTCGCAAAAATGGGCGGAGCAAACCCATATATAACTAGACACTATTGAGTCCATTTGATCCTGAAATGTGATTACCCTGTTCCTGATACACTTGATACTATCATTAGCATTTAGCAAGGTGAATCTCATACAATATTCATCCAAATTGCATGCAGTGCAGGAGAGTGTCTGCTTAAGATACATTCTTGATAATAGATCATCTAGCAGCCTAACTTGACTACAATTTTCAATAGGGTTTTGTTAAAGCGACGCATAATCATCAGTATTTAGATCAAACAGTAAGGTATCGCTTTTGTCACATTCTTCGAAGCTTTATAAAGACATGAAATACTTATCTGCACACTCCAGACTATGTGTCTCCGAAAACCTCATTTAAATCTTTAATCACTTCAGAAGAAAATAAGCATCACTTATGTATGCAAAGGTGAAGACAGTTGATAAATTTATGACTTTCAGAGTCTGCATAGTAGTATTTCGTGTGTTTATCAACTTATTTTGACTGCCAGAATGTGACAAAACAGATAAATTAGTGTGTCTAATTTGAGTCCCGGAGATACCAATTGCTTTAATTTATCCTTATTGCAATCAGTTTGTGTTAGTGGACTATATTCTGTTGCGAGCAATAGTAGAGGACATTGACAAAGAATGACAGAATGTCAGATGTATCTTCACTGCTTGAATAACATTGTTAAATTTGTTTTTCTTTAGCAGGATGGTTTACAAAACGCCATGCAGCATTTCATGAGCATGTGAGAGGGAATAATTCTTAACCCTTTAATGACAGGAACTGCACTGGTGCAGCATTAAAGATAGTGTGCCAGTGCATGCTCTTATATATGCAAGTCTCCCATAGGGAGCCTTGCATATATACAAGAATGCACTGGCATACAAGATAAAAGTAAATATTGTTAGGCCAATACATTCTCGCATATATGTGAGGTGCCTTATGGGCGACTCACATATATAAGAGAATAAATTGGGACAGGGTTTTCACAAAAAATCAGGGAGCTCCGGTCATGAAAGGGTTAACATTTGCGTTATTTTAAGACTCAGTACTCAAATGATGAAATTAATTTCTAATCTTTAATATTGAGAATATTTCTAGAATTGAATGGAATCATTAGTGTCAAGTGATAAACTATCCAATTGTGATTGCATTTAGAGATTAAAAAATGTCATAAAGAAATTATTGTTGAATTTTCAAGGTATTCTGTGTTAGTTACTTGGAAAATATGCTCTAAAGAAAAATATTGAAATAAAACTTTTGTACAATCAAATTGTGTCTTGTCCATTCTCTATTTATGTTGATCCAATACATTATTTGCCAACAATTCCTAAATATTAGAGGGTCCCCTTATCATCCCATTACAACGATTTTGTAACAAAATCTACTCTTTTTTTATCGAAATTAGTTTATTACCAATAAACACGCACAGCAAAACATGTCCCAAATGATTTTGTGTCTATATTACCATATGACATTACGTGCCCATGAAAAGCAACACAATTGTCAATGCTACACACTTCCTTAGAATTTTTCCCCCACAATATGACCCCAGAAGTGGCTGGTTTTACAATCATTCATTTTCTGCACATGTACTATTTGATATGTTGCCTACAATAGTAAATTAACATGCAAAAACATCACAGTAGACAAGTGTTCCATGTTTCTGCAGTCCCTCGGACTCCCTCCAAAGTCACATAACTTTCTTTGGAGGCGTGTAGAAACAATAACCATGGGTGATCGGATCATAATGAAATTTGGTATGCAGGTTTGTCATCGGGTTCATTGACGTTTTTCACATTTACAATTCAAGAGTTATCCCCATTTGTTAGCTCAACTTTACTTTGTAAAGTTTGAGCTATTGCCATGGCTTTGTCGTCCGTCGTCCGTGTGTGCGTGTGTACGGGCGGCGTCAACAATAGAGGCTACAGGTCGTACCTTTGATCGGATCATTATGAAATTTGTCATAGCTGTTGACATCAACATTTGTACCGGAATGATTCATTTTGGGGTCATACGGAAAAAAAACATGGCCGCCAGTGGCCATCTTAGATTTCAAAATTCAATCCATTAGCACGGGCTACAGGCCGTACTGTTCATCTGATCGTCATGAAATTTGTCATGGATGTTAATATTGACATGTAGATAATTTTGAGGTCATTCGGCCAAAAAACATGGCCGCCATCTTCGATTTTACTCTTTGCATGACTAAATCCTTTAGCACGGGCTACAGGTCGTACCTTTAGTCAGATCGTCATAAAATTTGTCATGGATGTTAACAATGACATGTAGATGGGAACGAGTCATTTTTGGGTTATTCGGGCAAAAAACATGGCAGCCATCTTGGATTTTACTCTTTGTATGACTAAATCCTTTAGCACGGGCTACAGGTCGTACCTTTAGTCTGATAATCATGAAATTTATCATGGCTGTTGAAATTGGAATGTAGATGGGAACGAGTCATTTTGGGGTCATACGGAAAAAAAACATGGCCGCCAGTGGCCATCTTAGATTTCAAAATTCAATCCATTAGCACGGGCTACAGGCCGTACTGTTCATCTGATCGTCATGAAATTTGTCATGGATGTTAATATTGACATGTAGATGGGAACGAGTAATTTTGAGGTCATTCGGCCAAAAAACATGGCCGCCAGCAGCCATCTTCGATTTTACTCTTTGCATGACTAAATCCTTTAGCACGGGCTACAGGTCGTACCTTTAGTCAGATCGTCTTAAAATTTGTCATGGATGTTAACAATGACATGTAGATGGGAACGAGTCATTTTTGGGTTATTCGGGCAAAAAACATGGCCGCCAGCAGCCATCTTGGATTTTACTCTTTGTATGACTAAATCCTTTAGCACGGGCTACAGGTCGTACCTTTAGTCTGATAATCATGAAATTTATCATGGCTGTTGAAATTGGAATGAAGATGGGAACGAGTCATTTTGGGGTCATTCGGCCAAAAAAGATGGCCGCCAACAGCCATCTTGGATTTTACTCTTTGTATGACTAAATCCTTTAGCACGGGCTAAATTTTTCATGGCTGTTGAAATTGGAATGTAAATGGGAACGAGTCATTTTGGGGTCATTCGGACAAAAAACATGGCCGCCAGTGGCCATCTTTGTTTTCAAAATTCAATCCATTAGCACGGGCCACAGGTCGCACTGTTCGTCTGATCATCATGAAATTTGTCATGGATGTTAATATTGACATGTAGATGGGAACGAGTAATTTTGGGGTCATTCGGCCCAAAAACATGGCCACCAGCAGCCATCTTGGATTTTACTCTTTGTATGACTAAATTCTTTAGCACGGGCTACATGTCGTACCTTTAGTCTGATCATCATAAAATTTGTCATGGATGTTAACAATGACATGTAGATTGGAACGAGTCATTTGGAGTCAATCGGCCAAAAAACATGGCCACCAGCAGCCGTCTTGGATTTTACTCTTTGCATGACTAAATCCTTTAGCACGGGCTACAGGTCCTACTTTTAGTCTGATCATCATAAAATTTGTCAAGAATGTTAATAATCACATGTAGATGGGAACGAGTCATTTTGGGGTCATTCGGCCAAAAAACATGGCCGTCAGCAGCCATCTTGGATTTTACTCTTTGTATGACTAAATCCTTTAGCACGGGCTACAGGTCGTACCTTTAGTCTGGGCATTATAAAATTTGTCATGGCTGTTGATATTGGAATGTAGATGGGAACGAGTCATTTTGGGGTCATTCGGACAAAAAACATGGCCGCCAGCGGCCATCTTGGATTTCAAAATTTAATCCATTAGCACGGGCCACAGGTCGTACTGATTGTCTGATCATCATGAAATTTGTCATGGATGATAATATTTACATGTAGATGGGAACGAGTAATTTTGGGGTCATTCGGCCAAAAAACATGGCCACCAGCAGCCATCTTAGATTTTACTCTTTGTATGACTAAATTCTTTATCACGGGCTGCAGGTCGTACCTTTAGTCTGATCATCATAAAATTTGTCATGGATGTTAACAATGACATGTAGATGGGACCGAGTGATTTTGGGGTCAATCGGCCAAAAAACATGGTCGCCAGCAGCCATCTTGGATTTTACTCTTTGTATGACTAAATCCTTTAGCACGGGCTACAGATTGTATCTTTAGTCTGATCATCATAAAATTTTTCATGAATGTTAATAATGACATGTAGATGGGAACGAGTCATTTTGGGGTCATTCGGCCAAAAAAGATGGCCGCCAACAGCCATCTTGGATTTTACTCTTTGTATGACTAAATCCTTTAGCACGGGCTAAATTTTTCATGGCTGTTGAAATTGGAATGTAAATGGGAACGAGTCATTTTGGGGTCATTCGGACAAAAAACATGGCCGCCAGCGGCCATCTTGGATTTCAAAATTTAATCCATTAGCACGGGCCACAGGTCGTACTATTCGTCTGATCATCATGAAATTTGTCCTGGATGTTAATGTTGATATGTAGATGGGAACGAGTAATTTTGGGGTCATTTGGCGAAAAAACGTGGCCGCCAGCAGCCATCTTGGATTTTACTCTTTGTATGACTAAATTCTTTAGCACGGGCTACAGGTCGTACCTTTAGTCTGATCATAGAGACAGACATGTGTGGTGTGACCCTGCTATCTGCTATAATGAAAAGGTTATGCTGCACGATCACTCTTTGATCACTCTTTGCCCGGCTTCGAATTGTTTACATGAGAAAAAGCTGACTCATTTTATTAGCTCAACTTACTTTTGTAAGTTTGAGCTATTGCCATGGCTTGGCGTCCGTCGTCCGTGTGTCCGTCAACAATATCCTTTAGCGCGGGCTACAGGTCGTACCTTTGGTCTGATCTTTATGAAATTTTGCATGAATGTTGACATTGACATGTAGATGGGAACGAGTCATTTTGGGGTCATTCGGCCAAAAAACATGGCCGCTGGTGGCCATCTTGGATTTCAAAATTCAATCCATTGGCGCGGGCTACAGGTCGTACTGTTCGTCTGATCATTATGAAATTTGTCATGGATGTTAATATTGACATGTAGATGGCAACGAGTCATTTTGGGGTCGTTCGGCCAAAAAACATGGCCGCTGGCAGCCATCTTGGATTTTACTCTTTGCATGACTAAATCTTTTGGCGCAGGCTACAGGTCGTAGTTTTGATCAGAACTTCATGAAATTTGTCACGGATGTTAAAAATGACATGTAGATGGGAACGAGTGATTTTGGGGTTGTTTGGCGCGGGCTACAGGTCGTACCTATGGTCTGATCTTTATGAATTTTATTATGAATGTTGACATTGACATGTAGATGGGAACGAGTCATTTTGGGGTCATTCGGCCGAAAAACATGGCCGCTGGTGGCCATTTTGGATTTCAAAATTCAATCCATTGGCGCGGGCTACAGGTCGTGCTGTTTGTCTGATCATCATGAAATTTGTCATGGATGTTAACAATGACATGTAGATGGGAACGAGTTATTTTGGGGTCGTTCGGCCAAAAAACATGGCCGCCAGCAGCCATCTTGGATTTTACTCTTTGCATGACTAAATCCTTTGGCGCGGGTTACAGGTCGTACCTTTGGTCTGACCTTTATGAAATTTGTCATGAATATTGTTATTGACATGTATATGGGAACGAGTCATTTTGGGGTCATACGGCTAAAAAACATGGCCGCCAGCAGCCATCTTGGATTTCAAAATTCAATCCATTGGCACGGGCTACAGGTTGTACTGTTTGTCTGATCATCATGATATTTATCATGGATGTTAATATTAACATGTAGATGGGAAACGAATCATTTTGGGGTCGTTTGGCTAAAAAACATGTCCGCCAGCAGCCATATTGGATTTTACTCTTTGCATGAATAAATCCTTTGGTGCGGGCTACAGGTCGTAGCTTTTGTCGGAACTTCATGAAATTTGTCATGTATGTTAACAATGACATGTAGATGGGAAACGAGTCATTTTGGGGTCGTTCAGCCGAAAAACATGGCCGCCAGCAGCCATCTTGGATTTTACTCTTTGCATGACTAAATCCATTGGCACAGGCTACAGGTCATACCTTTGATCAGATCATTATGAGATTTGTAAAGGCTGTAGATGGGAACAAGTCATTTTGGGGTAATTCGGAAAAAAACATGGCTGCCGGTGGCCATTTTAGAATTTACTCTTTGCATCAATAAATCCTTTGGCACACCATAATCACCACATCCCTGATCCGATCATTATGAAACCTGTTATGAATGTTGATATTGACATGTACATCTAGTCTTACTTAGACATTTCAATTAGCACTTTTCCTATTCCTCCATTTTCTGTCGACCATAAATTATTCCCCTACCTAAGTTGAGCTACAGTGTCATTGACACTTTCATTTATCTGAAAATGTTGGGATTTCATTTATCTCAACCATGGGATATCGGATCTTGACGAAATTTGGTATGCATGTTTGGCATCCGGAGGGCTTTCAAAATAGGGTAAGTGACGTTGTTCACATTTTCCGTTAAAGAGTTATCCCTCTTTGTCTGAAAATGTTGGATTTCCATCCGTCCGCTCTTATATCTCAACCATGGGTTATTGGACCTCAATGAAATTTGGTATGCAGGTTTGGCATCAGGAGGGATTTCAAAAGAGGGTTCAATTGTCGTTAATATTTTCTGTTCAAGAGTTATGTTGGATTTCTGTCCGTCGTTCGTCAGAATTGTCAAGTAATTTGTTCGTTCATCACATTTTTTAGCTCACCTGAGACGAAGTCTCCGGTGGAGCTATAGTCATCACTCCTCGTCCGTCCGTCAACAATTCTTTGAACATCTTCTCCTCTGGAACCGTAAGACCAAATGGGTTCATATTTGGTGTGGATGTTCCCTAGGTGACTCTCATTCAGATTTGTTCAAATGAGGTCACTGGGTCAAATAGTTGCGAAACCAGGACCATAACTCTATTCCTACATAGTAATTCTTAGAACGACCCTCTTTCCCAGAACTATAAGGCCGAATGGGTTCATATTTGGTGTGGATGTTCCCTAGGGGACTCACATTCAGATTTGTTCAAATTAGGTCACTGGGTCAAACAGTTGCGAAGCCAGGGCCATAACTCTTTCCCTCCAGAGTGATTCTTTTAAACATCTCAAATACCATCAGGCCAAATGGGTTAATATTTTGTATGGAGGATCCTTGGGTGACTGGGGTTCAGATTTGTTCAAATGAGGTCACTGGGTAAAATGTTGGCAGGGACATAACTCCAAAAAATATTTAAAAAAAATAACAATATTATTCTTAAAATATGTTTGCAAGAGCCAAGAACTAGTTTGCTTATTTAGCATGGAATGTTCTTGTTTGACTGCAATTCAGATTTTTTTTTTAATGGGGTCACCTGGTCAAATAGGGGCCAGGCGAAGGACAGTTTCACTCTTAATATGCTTCCTTCACAAGGACCATCAGGTCTATTTTACTGATATTTAGTATGAAGGGTTCTTTGGTGTCTGGGATTCAAATATATTCAGATGGGCTCACCAGGTTAAATAGGGTGGGACCAGGGACATAACTATGTCAAATTTATTCAGATGGGGTCACCAGGTTAAATAGGGTGGGACCAGGGACATAACTATATGTCTCTATAGTAATTCTTAAAATGTGTTCTCAAGAGAGGTTGGAATATTTAGCTTCCATATACTTGGAGGATCCTTTAGTGACTGAGATTCAGATTTGTTAACATGAGGTCAACATGTTAAGAAATGACGGGTCTATGGGGAGTTAACCCTTTTGTGTCTAATAAAATCATTGAAATACCAAATTCATTAAATCATCTACCTTGGACCTACCTGACTGATTAATTTGACATACATGTATGGTGTTTTGGGTCCATGGATAATTGGGCTTCAAACATGTCTAAATGGTTTAATAAAAAGGTGCTTGTGAGATTGGAAATTTCAAACAATTGAGAAAGTTTGAGATGTCGGTTGTGAAATTCCAACCTAAGACTTGGGAGTCTGGAGGGGACTTGTTAAGCTGGAGGAGGGGTGATCAGTAGTGTATAGTTGGTAATTTCAAGGTGGATATTCACACATCTACATACATGAAGCCTCTCTAGCCACATATCCTGTTTAAATCTACTTCTTTTAAAGTTATTATGAAAAGTTCTGACTGTTGTGGTCTCCAGAGTCCCAGTCTTATCAGTCTTTGCAGTCTGGTGAGCGACCTCACAGTCATTGACTGTCTTGTTATTTCACAATTTGGATTCGGATCTGCCCATATTTCAATTTTAACCATGGGGATATCCCAGCACCCGTGGTGCAACCTCTTGTTTGGTATGGATGTTCACTACTCGAGGATATTCAATGGAGTGTTCAATCATTTTGATCGGGTTTTCCGTTCTAGAGTTATATTAATCTTTGGTTATCTGGTAATGTTGCCTTTTTGGTCTGTCCGATGTCTGTTCAGGTCATAACTTCAACAGTTGTGCTCGTTATACCCGTATTTAAAAACAGTTGTGGTATACTGTTTTGCATCTGTCCGGATCTCAATGTTCACTACTATGAGGACATTCAATGGGGTGTTCAATCGTTTTGTTCGGGTTTTCCATTCTAGAGTTATTCATCTTTGTTTATATGGAAATGTTGGCTTTTTGGTCCGTCCGATGTCTTTTCATGTCATAATTTCAACAGTAGTGCTTAGATCGCAATGGAATTTGGTACGGATGTTCACTACTATGAGGATATTCAATATAGGATTCAGTCGTTTTATTTCGGTTTTCAGTTTTAGAGTTATTCATCTTTATTCGTTTGGAAATGTTGGGTTTTTGTCTGTCCGATGTCTTTTCATGTCATAATTATACTCCTCGCAACGAAGTTGTGGGGGGGGGGGATACTGGAATCAGCTTGTCCGTCCATCGTCCGTCCGTCCGTGGACACTAATTTGTCCCGAGTTTTTCTCAGTCGTTTTTTTTTATCAATTTCCGTGAAACTTGGCACAGACACCAACCACCATGGGAACCTGTGCACCTGCGATTTTGACGTCTGTCGGCCTTTTTTAGGTCATTTTTTAAAACTTGGCACAGATATTTAGTACCATGGGAACCTGTGCACCTGCGATTATGACGTCTGTCCGATATTTTTTGGTGGAGTTATCCCCCTTTTTCGACTTAGAAATTTTTTTGCAACATGCATTATTTTGTCCGAGCTTTTTTATTCCTACATTTTTAGGTCAATATTTGTTAATCTTGGCACTGATATTTAGTACCATGGGAACCTGTGCACCTACGATTATGATGTCTGTCCGACTTTTTGTTTGTGAAGTTATTCCCCTTTTTCGACTTAGAACATTTTCGCAACATGCATAATTTTGTCCGAGCTTTTATTCCTACATTTTTCGGTCGTTAGGTTTAAGATTAGGGTTCGGGTTGTGCACCTGCAATGGGAACTGTTATTTTATTATTTTATCTATAAATGTTTACTGACATGTGAACCATCTTAGTATTTTAAAAACACGGGGGGGGGGGGTATCATTAGTCCAATTGGGACAGTCACACCTCTAGTCTGAACAGTTGTGCTCGGATCTCAATGCAATTTGGTATGGATGTTCACCGCTATGAGGACATTCAATGGTGTATTCAATTTCAACAGTTATTCATCTTTGTTTTTAGCTCACCTGAGACGAAGTCTCCGGTGGAGCTATAGTCATCACTCATCGTCCGTCCATCCGTCCGTCAAAAATTCTTTAAACATCTTCTCGGGAACCATAAGACCGAATGGGTTTATATTTTGTGTGGATGTTCCCCAGGTGATTCACATTCAGATTTGTTCAAACGAGGTCACTGGGTAAAATAGTTGCGAAGCCAGGTCCATGACTCTTTCCGTCCATAGTAATTCTTAAAACGACTTCTCAAATACCATCGGGCTGAATGGGTTCATATTTGGTATGAAGAGTCCTTGTGTGACTGGGGTTCAGATTTGTTCAAATGAGGCATCTGGGTCAAATGTGGGCAGAGTTTTTTTTTTTTTTTATGAAAATCAAATTTTCAATTTTCAATTTAAACCGACTCACACGTCCAAATTTATTTGAAATCGGTCCTCTTTGAAAACACAAGATCAATGGATCTCATAAATTGGGTTTTACATTTGGTTCAAATAGGGGAAGAGATAGGAGATTGAACACTCCCGCAACCACCATATCTATGGTATGAATTCATGTTTGGTACTTGTACAATGTATATAGATTCCTATATTACATGTAATAATTTTGATATATACCGGTATTATCAGTAAGGTTTTGATAACTTTCCAACAGTTGGAGATCTTGAAGTACCATTTGTAATTTAGTTTGGTCCAGTTGGGAGGTAATGGGCAATGATCTACTGGGGGATGGGAGGCCGGGGGTGTGCAGTTATAAATCTCAAGGTATCCCATCCCACCGTTGAACGAAAACACTTTGTCTGTCCCTGTTTAAACTTTAGAAAGGTACTCGATCCGATCAGACGCTCCTAAATTACTATTTCTTTGGCTTCGGGGGTAAAATATATTTGATTCGAGTCCAGGATCCTACCCGACAAAGCTCAGAGTGACCAGACATCGATTTTTGAAGTTATTTATTTCAATAGTTTCTAGCCCAGAAACTCGTGTTCAAACTGGTTCAAACGGACGTTCTTGCAGGTAAAGATGGATAACTCTAAAATCAAGTGGTATTAATAACCACTTAATGGAAGCGGATAGAAATGAATATTTAGTTTGTCTCAGGGGTCACCCTACAACACACTTTATTTGACCTAAAGTGGGGGGGGGGGGTTACACGGGTACCATATATGGACCCTCTGATCAATTATCATTTTCGCTCGAGGTGGGCTGAAGGTGTAAACATTTAGCTTGCTTTGCGAGCCACCGTACAACACCCTTTATTTGATCTATATCGGTCAAGTGGCCGAGAAATAATGTGTACCCTAGTTGACCCCTTCTGAGCGGCGACCATTTTGGATCGGGTATGGTTGAAGGGGGTGAATATTTCTAAGTTTGTTTTGGGGGCACCCCACAAAACCCCTTATTTGACATAAATCGGTCAATAGGCCGAGAGAAATGTCATTCCCATTCGACCCCTTGTGGTAAAAACTAATGAATATTCAGTGTGTCTTGGAGCCACCTAACCCGTGTTTCCCCGTTCTCTCTGGGCTAGTATATATCGGACATTCATATCCCCATATAGGGCCCGGGTCCCACGCCATAAGGGGTTTATAGTAGCTTCTCTGCGATCGTACGCATTGTTTCTAAAACATCATCAAGTGTAAAGGTATCTGGATATATGCAAAGGTCAAACATTTATTTCGTGGCCACGAATTAGTATTTTCGTGGCGACGAATTAGTTATTTCGTGGCCACGAATTAGTTATTTCGTGGCCACGAAATAAAAAAGAATATTCCCATGCCCTAAACCAGCCACCGTATATAGGACTTTACACCTTGTAACAAATTGTAGAACTTTGGTGAAATTACGGTGTTTACTTACCTCAAGTGAACTGGGTTATATAGACCGACAGTGAGCTGGATGGAAAATCACAAGTTGATCTATCTTCAAAGAGCAGTTGAGTGTATTTTATTTATTTTCACAAAAATCTGTCAAGAATTTGAGACTAACCCACTTAGCACATACAGTCAGCCAAATATAAGATTTCCATGGCATGCACTTAGCAACGATAACGTGATCGATAGAAATAACTGGCTTCAGATGTAATTCGGCTGAAATTTGCAAAGCACGTCAATGTTTCTGCTAACCGCTGTTAGTGATTACTGAGGTCAACAATGTGTTACATCGTTCTCATGTTACGGTCTGTGTACGTGTTATTGGGGATCTGTGTGTTATTGGGATATGAAACGGACGGCCCAATTCGGGCCAATTGACCAACCACCGACCACGATATTGTGTAACACGGACGGGCCATGTAAATATTTCCTGACAGTACCCAGAGTAGTTTTTGATCGCCTGATAATCTGAGGGGGGGGGGGGGTAAATGAATAGATTTAAAAAATCGATATCTAAGAGCTCTGAACTATGAAAGTTGACTTCCTAGACTCAAAACATACATATTTTACTCCCGAAGCCAAATATATAGTAACTAGCCGATGAGCCCGACGTTGTCCGGGCTATTCAAAAACCAAATTTCAAGTCGATAGCTCCACCCGTTTCCGAGATCTGGTCTGCGCATGCGATAGCTCTACCCGTTTCCGAGATCTGGTCTGCGCATGCGCGAAGCTGGCGTCGCACGGGCTCGGCGACCCGATAAAATTCGTATCCGGGGCAAGATACATTCACATACCAAATTTCAAGTCGATAGCTCCACCCGTTTCCGAGATCTCGTCTGCGCATGTGCGAAGCTGGTGTCGCACGGGCTCGGCGACCCGATACAATTCGTTTTCGGGGCAAGTTACATTCACATACCAAATTTCAAGTCGATAGCTCCGCCCGTTTCCGAGATTTCGTCTGCGCATGCGCTGCACGGGGCGTCGCACGGGCTCGCCAATACGACAACGACCACCGCCTGGTCAAACTACACACACGTACCAAGTTTCGTCCTGATCGGTCGAGAATCGTAGATTTGTATTAATGACAGACAGACAGACAGACAAACAGACAGAGGTCTTCAAAATATATATGAGATGTATGCGTGTCCAATTAGATCATGGGGCGGCTGTGTCGTTTCAAAAGCGCATTATTTCATTATTCTGTAATTCGATTTTGGGAGGACAATAGGAATAAATAAATATGCTTTTCAGATAAATGAAGCCAATATAGGTTTGAATATAGATTTAATGAAACCATAATGCTGATATTCATGATAAAATACTGCTATATATTTATCTGCAATAATATTGGAAGACAAGGAACACATAATGCAATGAAATTATTCATACTAAATACATATCACATACAACAGTTTAGAAAGGTCCCCACTTCATATACAAATAATCTGGTTTTATCAATCACATTTGTCGTCTACTAGCTATATAGATAAAGGCTGCAAAATAAACCATGGCGTTATTTTAGCACGTGCTAAAATAAGGCAAGAGCGGCTACTTCAACTATCATAATAAAGGCACGTGCTCAGACTACAACCGAAATTTTTTCAATCGATTTAAAGACATATTATGGACTAATTCTGGTGCGAGAAACTGATAGGTTAGTACTCCAAGCGCTATGCCAACTGTTGGAATGTAGCATTCCACTAGCATCACAGAAAATCTAAAAAATCGACCATACCACTCCATAGATATCATTGTCTAAACTACGCTTAATTGTAAATATTTACATCTCGATTCGGCCGGGACGCGGCAATCAACGATAAACTAACGCAAATTATTTCACCATCGAGAGTCATTGCATTTAGATAATCTATATATATTACTGTAAATTAGGATTAATATTCGTAAAAATAACTACTTTGAACAATATTATTCTCCATTTCTATTTGATCACCAACCCGGGGTGTTTCCCATCACTTTAAATGTTTCCTGAAGAGATTCCCATCAATTTCGTATCCCATTTTAACATATTTAATAGATGTTAACGACTTTTAAACTTTGACGATGGATAAAAACAATACCCATATATTTTGACGAGATACAATGATTATTTGTATGATTCAGCAAATGTGGGACCTCGCTAAAGCTCGATCCTCTGTTTGCTGAATCATACTCGCGAAAAATAAACCTTGTGTCTCGTCAAACTATATGGATATTCTATGTTTATTTTATGCACAACTGGGGAAACTTTGTCCACACTATTAGCAAAATCTTCAATTATACTAGAAATTCTAAACAATTGTTTATCTCTTCGCTGAAGCAGACAGGATATGATAATTTTAATTACAACATAATTTATATGTGAACAGTACATATCAATGCGTACAAATAAATGTGTGGGACAATGTCTATTGTTAGGGGTGATATAGTCATACTTAACTGTCTTCCTATCACCCCAGATGTTTGGAACAATTACCTGCAGAAGCGCAGCAACCACAGTGTTAATTTACATAGTAAAACATAGTTAATGTGCGATTTAAAAATAACAAGCATAATCAAGTTTAAAGGTACTCAACCCGTAAAGAGGGTCCCCATCTCAACAGATTCCAACAACAACAATCCGATCAGAGGGTCCTATATTACTATTTCTTTGGCTTTTGGGGTAAAACATATTTGATTCGAGTCGAGGAACCCATCAAACAAAGCTCAGAGTTATTAGATATTGATTTTTGAAAATTCTTATGTTCTCGAGATGAGTACTTATAACTGCCGTCAATTTGGTAACCTGCTCGAGATATTACGCCAAAATTCTATTCAAACAGACAAGGATGGATAACTCTATAATCAAGTGGGTAATAATAACGAATTTTTGACTATCTTCTGGGCCAGAAAGAATTCCCGATAATGAAAAATAATAGATTTCTAAAATCGATATCTAACAAATCTGAGCTTTGATGGGTGACTTCCTCGACTCGAATCAAATATTTTGGACCCCCGAAGCCATTGAAATAGTAATTGAGAGGAGTTTTATCGGGTTGAGTACCTTTAACTGTAGAATAACTGAATTAACTGATACAATTTAATGATACTGAATATCACAGATTTCGCTCAACTCTGAACAAAAGCATTCAAACATGCATTCACACCTTTTCTCCCAATTGTTGATCAGTCTTAAAACAACAAACAATATATTAAACATAGAAAATAATATTGCTCTTGAAATGAGAAAATTCCGATTCTATTGCACTTCACTCGAAGCTGAACTCTCATTTGTGATTCGGGGGTCCAACATGGTCACACCCAACATGATGGCCCAGTCGCCGTCTCGAATGGATTTATCCATCACTGTCTTTTCTGGTATCCTCATGCTAGACATTAACCTTTGGTCGCTGTATTTCGAACTGTAATTAAAAGCAATGGTAATGCGAATCGTAATCTTCAGCCCTATACACCCAAACCTAGTATTAATCAGCGGGTCTCACACCTCCCTCCAAATTTTGTCAAAACTTTGAACAGTTGGAAATTTCATGATCCCAATGGGAGACTCACATATAAGTCGATAACTCTCGAGCATAAACTGCGAACAACGTCATCATTTGTGCACTCTTTTGAAAGAAGTAATGATGGCGATCCTCCATACCAGATTTGAAAAGCCTTTGTTGAATTATCTGCGATGACGGAAAAAAAACACCTCAAGATTTACAGATAAACAAAGAACTCTAGAATGGAAAATGCGAGTAGCGCCATCTACATGTTGGCTCCTCTTTTGCAAGCAGTGAACCTCCATATAAAATGTATATTTATATCCGATAATCCATGTCTGAGGTAGATGCCCGGACGGATGGTATATGACAGACAGGCGGACGAACAAGGTCAATCCAGTATACCTCACAAATTTCTTCGAAAAGTTGGGGTATAAAAATAAAGTGGTCAAAACTTCAACTATCTATCTATCTAATCCGAGAAGATCAACTATTAGTCACGCAATGCTCTCATCTTCCATTGTCGTTACCTTAACGATTCCTTAAGTTCGTTCTTAGTACAGGGGGGGGGGGGTGAAAAAAAAAATTCCGGCACGTATGCCGGGGTGGGTGGGTGGTCAAAGCCACCAACAAGCAATTTTTTCCGCAACTAAAAACAAAAATCCTGCTTGTTTTTTAGTGTGTTGGCAATGAGTTGGGCTTCAAAACCACTTTGAATGAGAGAAATAATGTAATTCTAACTGTAAACTGACTGCAGGCAGTTATCGTGTTGTATTTTGTTGCAAATTTTGAAATCCAAGATGGCCGCTGGCAGCCATGTTTTTTTGGCCGAATGACCTCAAAATGACTCATTCCTATTTACTTGTCCATGTTAACATCCATGATAAATAGTATGCACAGAAATTCATATACAGCTGTTTACAGTGAATTTCCCCCCGCAAATCTCTGTTTTAGTGTTAAAAGGGGGGTGGGTGTCAAAAAATGGTCGGAAAAAACTGCCGAAAACGGAGAAAAAAATTGGCGGTGGGGGTGGGTGGGTACAAAAAATGATCGAAAGGGAAAAAATGCCATACGTGCCTGAATTTTTTTTCCGACCCCACCCCCCCCCCTGCTTAGTATATCAATTATCCATATTGTCCCAAATGTAGGACAATATCATGGGGTCAGTAGGCCCAAGTTAAAAGCTGTCGCTAGTCACGCCATAATAGCATTGGGACGAAAGGGGGGGGGGGCTGCAACACGTACACATATTCGAAAGTGAGCCCATTTATTATTAATCGTGAACAGAAATGAAAGTCAGAAATGGAATGCAATAGAGATTTTTCACAAATAGTCGAAAACCTACACTATGTTTATCTTGTTCACGAGGCACTTATCCATTTAATTCACACCTACAGCTGTATACCATTCGGTGTGACGCCTCTCCGATCGGCACACGTGCCTCTTGATACGACTGGCCGCCTATCTGGTTAGAACTTTTTTAGGACTGGCTAGGACAATTCAATTTATTGGTATTCTGATCATCAAAATAAATATAACAGAAACATAATTATTGCAGATATCGATGCAAGTATATATATATTTTTGCATGGATGCACATTTGGATATAATATATTTGTGTATAGCAGTAGTATCTTGATATGTATATAATTATATTTATATTTATCTGATAGATATATAGGGTTATTGTTATTGAGTTCGGCGTTATTGGTTACGTGTTCGGTCAATGGATATGGATTTTGAATGGTTTAAGTGATTAAGCCTCAAGAGGAATCAGATTGTAGTACTTATCAAATAAGCCCATCTATAGCCATAAACTATTATATTGGTGTTGGGGTCCTTCTTTATAAAGTTTTGGTATACATGTGTAAGCATTACGTATATTATATCGGTATATTTTGAAGGGGGTTTACTTGTTTTTTCCGAAAATGTAGCCTTAAGAGTTCCGAAATATATCCATGACCTTTTTTATAAAAACTGAGAGATTCTTGGTAATTGTTCTGTTGCGGTTATTGAATAGTGCTGCTAGCTTGTTAGCGTTTGGTCTCCGGTAATAGTATGGTCTCAGGTATTGTACGCGTATGTCTTGGAGTTCAATACATTTAAGGATGACATGATACTCGTCGCCTATTTCTGAGTTGCAGAGGGTACACAATATATCTGAATATGCGTCATTGGTCCACGTGCCGTATTCTATTGGGAGTTTATGGTTCCTCGTGCGGAAGAGAAGGATGCTTTGCACGACTCGGTGGTTTGTTATTGATAGGTAACTTTCTCGTTCAAACGTAGTCTTGATAATGCGAAAAAGGTGAATTTACTGGATGTTGATATAGATGACCACCATTCTTGCAGATAGAAATCGTGCAGTTTTCGTTCGATAGTTTGTATGAAGTGCTTGGGACTTGTGACGTACTGATTGATCCACACGTTACTCATTCCGAATCCATTAAGCGAGTCATGTAAACATTTAATCCATGGGTTATTAAAAACAGTGTGAGAATACAATTGGTGCATAATATAATACAGTATAAGCGGCACTCTGTTTGTAGACATTGTGATAAGCTTAGCCCAGTAAGACAGGAAACGAGTCTTAATTTTCACCGCGATTGGATATATTCCAAGTTCTCCATATACAAAGGCGGTTGGTGTATATTTTTTCAATCCTAAAGCGAATTTTAGAAACCATAGTTCATGTTTCGAGAAGCAGGTCAAGTTTTCGTGGCCCCATACCTCAGAACCATACAACATTATAGGTCTAATGGACTTTTCATATACTTCGAGGATACATTCAATAGTGAGTTTGTTCCGTCTCGCTTTGCTGAGCAGTGCGTACATAGCACTTTTTGCTGACTGGCACCTGGTGTTTCTTTCCATGGCAAACGAGCCATTTTTGTGGAAAGTTGTACCAAGGTATTTATAATTATCCACTATGTCTAAACTATGACCATCCAATGAAAATTGATTAAGGCAAGTATGATTATTAACGCACTCACATTGTATACTGTGGGTACCCGGCCCTGACCGTACGTGTGCTCCCGGTCAATAGGAATATAGCTTACGAGTCAGAAAAAAATAGGCTCCACAAAGTGATTGGGTGGGCGTGACATTTTCACGTCCGTTGCCCATTTGAAAGCCCTGTTTCTCTGATTCAACTGACATATTTCAAATACCTGATGATGATCATCGTGGAAAATAAATGCCTCAAAAATACAATATCAATCCAAAGCCGTTACGAACCTCGTTAGTCGTTATATAGGCCTAATCGATGAAAACTGTCTGATTTTAGTGCAGTAAACTGTAAATAATAACCACACATAGCAGCGTTGACAAGAACATATACGCAGCATTGACATTTTTGCTGTGAAGTCAGAAGTGGAGAGGTTTTTATCAATTATAACGGTTTATGCTATGTCATGCATGGGAGTGGATTTTGTTTTGAGGAACTCATCTACCATGGTTCTCATCAGCGACGTGAAATGTGTCAGTGCGTCAGAGAAAAATGGGGTTTTAACCCTTTGGTGAAAGGGAATTGTGCTGCTGCAACACTAAAGGCACTGTGCCAGTGCATTCTATTATATGCGCGAGTCTCCCATATGGATCATCGCATATATAAGAGAATACACTGGCTTATACAAGGTCAAGGTACATATTGTTAGGCCAATGCACTCTCGTATATATGGGAGACTCGTATATATAAGAGAATGCATTGGCACAGGGTTTCCTAAAAAAATCAGGAAGCTCCAGTAATGGAAGGGTTAAAGTGCGCAGTTGACGTGAACAAGTCACACCCACTCGCTTTGTAATGCCTATTTTATGGTAATTTAAAAGATATTTCTGTTGTTCGGGTCCATATGTGCGGTCAAAACCCAGCACAGAGTGAATGCATTATTTGTCATATATCCCTATCCAGTCTCCTTTCATCCTAAACATCGAACTCGGAAGAAAAAAAACGTTTTAGCCTTATATATAGGCGGCGGCCATGCATGCCAATATTCACATGTGCCGACCAGAAAGGCGTCAAATCTAATGGTCGGTGCACTGTGTCACTATATATACTGAGCCAAGTTCCCATGGCAATCGCGTATGAAACGGAAATTACATTGGGTAAAACATGTTCACAATTCTAGCACATCAGGGAAAACACAGAGTGACCAAACCGCTAAAACACAAACGATAAATACCAACCGTTTCGTCTGGTTTCAAGTAGTTGCCCACGAAGTTCCAGTTGAAATTAGGCTCAGCATCTGGAATAATCGAAAGTCACACATAACGTTTGGACAATTTGTTTTCAACATTAACCGTTTCTTTACTAAATATTCACTGGTGATTAGTTACCTTCGGAAAATATTAAAACAGTAAGTTCAACACAGGGGCATTTGTTGATCTTATCTGAACATTTCTTACAAATGAATAGATATCCTTCTGCATATGTGTTATCATTTCGCCTGTCATTTTGCTTATATTTTCTAAACATCACTCCAAATGATACTATAGACAATTTATAACTGAATGAAAGAATATTGCATATATAATTATATTGCAAGATATTCGCCGATGATATGAAACTCATTACCAATCCCATCACAAATAACATTCATGGCGCCATCGATTCAGTTTACCAGTGGTCTTTAAAAGTTACGGTTCAACTCGTCAAAAATTCACATAGTGCACGACGGATACACTATCCAAAAAAAAGCAATATAAAATTAGAGATACACATGAAGCACCTAATATAATAGTATCACAGTGTGAAAAAGATTTGGGAATCCATATAGGTGATCAGTTAAAATTTGAGAAGCATGTCAGCACCATCATAAATTATCATAAATAAAAAAAATCAGATCCTTGGTGTCATATACAGGACTTTCACTGAACTCAATTCAGATACTTTCACGAGACTTTACTATTCAATGGTGCGGCCAATAATAGATTACGGTCACTGCATATGGAGCCCTCACCTGCTTAAACATTCCAGGGCACTAGAAAGTGTACAGAGACGCGCAACGCATGATTCCGTGGCCGCTGCGAAAATATCCATATGAACACCGGCTCATTATTCTAGATTTTATGTCCCTAAAATACAGGAGACTTCGTGGCGACCTGATAGATGTGTACAAGATAAAACGGGCCTTATAATATCAACCATGATACGTTCCTGCTGCGACTAAACATCAACGAGGAGACATGATCATAACTGATGATCGACAGTAGCAGAGTCATAGGAAAGTACATTTTCACCCGAGAATCCGACCTGTGTTGAATGCTCTTCCTAACCAAATAGTTGACGCTGAATCCTTGGACCAATTTAAGGATTTGGTGGACTATCATTTGGCGGTCAGACTCGTTCCGTGAAATTGACGACGACAAAGATGATGATGATGATGATGATGGTGAATCCATTTAGTAAAGAATGGGTTAATATAGTATGTATCCGCGCTATCCGGGAGGAGACATGCAGACACAAATAAGAACAATTTGGACATGCACACTGAGAGCTTTCCGTTGAGTGGCAGCAAGCCATATTTCCGACTAAATCCTGAACAATTACCCATAATTCTGTTGTGGTTAAGGAGTCGATTATTTAGGGCATTACTGTACTTACTGTGCGGCGGCTGTAACATCGGTTCATTACGCGGTGAATTCCCTCTCGGAGATCTCGTGGGACTAGCATTGTCGTATGGGACAGCAGCGTTGAAGTAGGACGTCGGGCTACCGAAGTAACCTTTTTTTGGCATTGTCCCTCCAAAGTAGCTTTGGTCATCACCCTCACTGTCTCTGGAAAGCAAAGCATTACATGTATTCAATCGTTCGAGTCCCCCTCCCCCCGATTTCGTATTCCCATGTTGCAGCGAATGTGGACACAAACTGCAATACAAAGTTCAGTCTACTCGCTACGCATGTCTGACCACTGGCATCACATACACAGAATGTATTAAATCTAACATTTTTATTTAAGACTTGTGTCGGTTTCAATTCTTTCTGATTCGATCCAGCCAATTTCCAAATGAATATATACAGGCCAGTTTCTCAGAATAATGCAGAATGAATTGTAAAAGACAAAAGTCTTAAATAAAAATCTGTAAGGTCACATTTTGTATAATACGTGATGGCAGTGTTCAGACCTGCGTATCGATGGTCTGAAGCAACTCTGCCTTGAAGTTTGCTGTTGACGATGTGTTAAAGCGACAAAAATAATCAAGGTTGAAGATCCGCGGTCCGAATTAAGACCGTATTAAACATGTTCTATACCAGAAACTGTCACTAACTCGCGGCCATATTGGATCCACCGGGCCCGGTTCTGTGGTTTTAGTACTACAGGTCAGAGTTTTGGAGTAGCATTTCCATATATGGAAGTCATGAATATTCAAAAGCTCCAAATGAAAATGCTACTTCATAACTTTGTAGCACTATAGCTGACAGTAGCTGTAGCACTATAACCATGGAACCGGGGCTGGATGAATCTCTGAAACCACGGAACTGAGCTGGATTAATCCAATACGGCCGCGACTCAGTGACTTCGCTTTTAAGATCGTGCCAATATTAATGACCCCATTAATACATGTTCGATTTTCAAAATATGAAGTTTTAGCACGTTTTGGATATTATATTGAATACCAAATAAAAAAAACATGCTTTCGTTTCCCAGTAGATAACAAAGAGCGTTCTCAATTTGTATGCATGTTCAACGCAAAACTCACCAATGCTTTTGTGGATTTTTGCGATGCACGTGCCATACACACGATGGTGAATATAAAGAACGTTTATTATTAATTTTCTACTATTTTTGTCGCATATCTCTGATATATACACACATCAGGCTCGGTTTTATCAGCAATGCGCCAACATTTGTACTATGGGGTATAGGGTTCGGGTTATCCTTAGAGAGTATTGAGTTGAACGCTCTTTATATTTACCACATAAGAAACAATCTAGTGCAATGGACTATCTTTAATGATTAATGATGTTGGGGTGTTTAGGAGCTGACAACTGCCGCATGACAGTTAATTGTGTCATGTTGTATTTCTTATGCATAAAGTAATATAATGAGTAACCAGATTTCAAATTTCCTGTCTGGAAATTTGGATACTTCATTATTTCAGATTTTTACACTACCATATATACAAATTTTATATTTCGTCAAATAACCAAGCTGGAATAATAATCGGTATGATAAAGAGCGTCGTATTTTATTTAAAATATTAAAGGTACTCAATCCGAACAGAGGGTCCCCATCTCAACAGATTCCAACAACAACAATCCGATCAGATCGAGGGTCCTATATTACTATTTATTTGGCTTTGGGGGTAAAACATATTTGATTCGAGTCGAGGAACCCATCAAACAAAGCTCAGAGTTATTAGATATTGATTTTTGAAATTTGTTAATTTCTCGAGATGAGTACTAATAATTGCCGTCAATTTTGAAACCTGCCCGAGATGAGTACACCAAAACTCTATTCAAACAGACAAGGATGGATAACTCTAAAATCAAGTGGTAATAATAACGCAATTTTGACTACGTACTGGGCCAGAAAGAATTCCCGATAATGAAAAATAATAGATTTCTAAAATCGATATCTAACAAATCTGAGCTTTGATGGGTGACTTCCTCGACTCGAATCAAATAATTTTGACCCCCGAAGCCATTGAAATAGTAATTGAGATGAGTTTTATCGGATTGAGTACCTTTAAACGGTATTTAACAAAAATCGAGATAACTTTAAAACGATTGCCGATACTTCCGATATAGAGCGTCGCTTTTTTGCCCGTATGAATGATCAAGATGGGTAATGACCAGTCTGGGTGAACGTCGACTCTATATTTGAAATATAGAGTCTGGAGCTTATGTCGCCAAAACCATTTCTATTCAGCGAAGAGCTTCCCCAAAATGACGTCACGGATTAAAAAAAATACATCGATGATTGACAGGTGTCCCCACGTGTTATTTGTTGTGCTTCGCAATAGCAATGGCCTGTGTCGCGACATAAACTTACAGCAGATAATATTTGTCGTGTGTGCGACTATTCTTTTTCGGGAGATGAACTCGCTGCATCAACCGGAAAGCTGCATCCGAGAGCAAAAAATAAGGTCGTCATCAAAAATGATGCTTTAGAACTATTTAAAAGCATAAAATTAAGTCATTTCCTCGGTGTTAACTTTCAGATCACTTTTTTACGACAAATAATTTGATTTGCAAACCATGGTACAATAAAGTAAATCAAATACACGGACATGAGTGAGTTCTATTTATATTTATGGGAGGCCAAGTTGGTACCATGCGCAGGCCTATCTATCAGGTCTAGCACATCCTTCAAATTAATCCGAATCGTACCGAATATATAATTTCGAAGCCATTGTTTCTGTCTCTGTTGTATTTGCAAGCATCGCTTTCGATCGGAGAAATTCCGCTCTGTTACTATATTTAGAGGTGACATTATGGGAGTCTCCGCCCACTAACACTTGTTTATTAACCCATACGGTTTCATTGGACGGAAAATAATTTACGCAATCAATCAGATTACGGAATCCCGAGGACTTGGAAATGAGATAGCGATGTTATCCGTCAGACCTTATATTCAATGTTGTAATGAATATTTAGGTATGAGTTTACTCAGACTGGGTAATGACATACTAATTATAGCACATGATGCGGCCGACAACCCATCTTACTGCCATCAGGGGGTGCCAGGAAATGTCTCTTTCCTAGATAAATATAATTATTACGCCGGCGAAAGTGTACTTATTAAGTTGCTATCAATTTAATCTCAGTGGGAAAAAACAGTTTTCAAACCGCCTATTCTCATGCCATTAGCTTTGGAAAGTTGCAGGTGCATATTATAGCACCATGTGGTTTTATATGACGAAATGCTTGCAATAAATTGTGGTTTTTTTAATTGAACACATATTTATTGTGACCAAATTATTACAACATAGTATAACATTAACATATATACAACTGTATAGACATATTGAATGAGGGTGCACAGGGGCTTGGAACACAAGTTATAAACTTAGAATAGTTCCTCACCCTGTTCGCTGAATATTACATAAGAAGTTTATGAAATGGGTAACGTATTGAATATGTTAAAAATATTATTCAGAATATAGTGAGTATACGTCGCTGTTGTCCAAGTTGTTGCTATTGGGAAAAGCACGATCTGTATATTCAGTCCTGGGAATTTGAAATGTAAGCCTGGACTAAATCAAACAGGCGTGTGTTTACATCGTTGCTGTAACAGGCCATGCCATAAAGAAGGTCCTTCGCGGAAGTAATATATATGATCAGGTCATTAATCTGAGAAATAATGTTAGTTCGGGTATCATTGTAAAAAGTGAAGTAAAAAAAGAAAAGAAATGGTTAGCATCCTCACATGGGTGTCCACGTGTACATGCTTGCGTTACGGCAATATAATTCTTATGTTTGTCAAAGTTTAAGTCGCTGCAGTTATTTCTCAGCCAACAGTGTAAAATTGTAAAATTGTGTGCAAACCTAGCAGGCGACGTATTACTGTCGTAAGAGTGTCGAAAATAATCTTAAAATACAATACCGACTGTACAATCATTTATATACGCGGTACATTTGAAGAATGAGATATCATATGACAGTGCACAAATGGTAAGTGGTGTCGTTTGGCATGGCATAAATCATAAAGCAATTATCAATAGAATAGTAATTGTAATTGAGTGCATTTTTGAGTGGCAATGTTGTGCAGTCAAACATTGAGAACTAAAGTCCTTATACAATCCAAAATTTGATTCGATGGCTACATAATAATGGAACGACCGATGGGATATAAAATACATACTTGTCACTCGCATACTTTCGCTTCCGTTGGGATTTTCGTAGCCAGAGAAACAGAACACACGCCATTACCAATACAAACACAGCAAACGGAATCCCCACTCCAAGTCCAACTTTAATGTTCCAGTCATCTAGTAAATGGTACGAAAGATATACACCATTCAATGACCCACAGCATTTTGTTCAAAATCAAACACATTATAGCTCATCTAATCCTATCAGTACAATTTGTTTCAAGTAGAATCGCCGGATACCAAATGTAAGCTTATAGCAAGGGGGTGTCTGAAAAAAGTTTCAGATACGTTTGATATTTGTTTTACCTTTGGTCATTTTTGGGACCCGCCCACCCCTCGACTCAATTATTTTTCCATTTTAGCAAGTTTTGTTTTTTCAACCATTTTTCGACACCCACCCCACTATAAACACGAAATAAAAAAATCGGAACAATATTATAATGTTCACCACTTACTGTCTGTTTCCTATCAACTACATATATTTACATACTAAGTGTTGTCATCACTAAATCCAGCATTCTGATTGGTCGGCGCCCACGTGGCTAGTTGCAGTTATTTCTCGGTGAATGCGCAACGCCTCATAACACCAAGCTCATAACGCCATCGATAGGTCATTGGGTTTGGAAAGACGAACGCGTATTGTTTTGGGCGCATTTGGACTCGCGCAGGATTGACTTAATACATCATCGGGTTTCAACATGAAGAGAAATTGTTTCTATTAACTTTTGCCAAGGGTGCTATTGGGTATTTTGGGCTGTTTTTGTCACGATACACTTTTCGATTTAAATACATTTACAAAAGTGGCTTTTTCGCTAAATGTATATAAATATAAGGATTAACTGTCATGTGGACTATTTTTATGGAGATGTAACCGTGAGGTAAGTGGTCATAACTTGTATGTAAAACCTTCGGGTTTTAAACAAGTTATGTCCACTTACCTCACGGTCACATCTCCATAAAAAACAGTCCACATGACATTTAATCCTTATATATTTACATACTAAGTGTTGTCATCAATAAATCCAGCATTCTGATTGGTCGGCGCCCACATGGCTAGTTGCAGTTATTTCTCGGTGAATGCGGAACGCCTCATAACACCAAGCTCATAACACCATCGATACGTCATTGGGTTTGGAAAGACGAACGCGTAATGTTTTGGGCGCATTTGGACTCGCGCAGGATTGACTTAATACATCATCGGGTTTCAATATGAAGAGAAATTGTTCCTATTAACTATTGCCAAGGGTGCTATTTGGGTATTTTAGGCTGTTTTTGTCACGATACACTTTTCAATTTAAATACATTTACAAAAGTGGCTTTTTCGCTAAATGTATATAAATATAAGGATTAACTGTCATGTGGAGTATTTTTATGGAGATGTAACCGTGAGGTAAGTGGCCATAACTTGTATGTAAAACCCTTTGGGTTTTACACAAGTTATGTCCACTTACCTCACGGTTACATCTCCATAAAAACAGTCCACATGACAGTTAATCCTTATATCAAGCGTCTCATGCAGAAAGAGGCTAACTCAATACTACTAAGAAAGGGAATAGCCCCTTTCTGCATGAGATCCTCGATATTACAGGTTGGTGTATGTGGTTAGCTCAGTTTAACATGACGGTGATTTCTGTGCAATGTGTCCTCGCATTTTATGTTCGGAGTGACCTACTGACATATATCGGATATTTAGTAAGTTTAATAAAGAAACAATCTATTTGCGGTTTGGATGTTAAAATTGCATTATCTCTAAGTTTTTAGTTTTAAAAATAGTTTAAAAATATGGAGGAATGTGTGTTTTGAGCTGTGGAAAAAAATACCCGTGTGGGTTCTCTTGACCACCCTTCGCACACTCGGAAAACATTGTTTGACACCCCCCTGCTTATATTGCATTTTTCAGATTTTTTGGATGCAAACATAACTAACTGGGAATCAAACAGTTATATATGAAATATGCCCATAGTGAGCTTATTTGTTTTTTTTATTTTGTTACTTATTTAACTATTTTTTTTAAAAATCACAATTTTGAAAATATAACGCCGTTATAACCTCCGCCAGGGTATTCCGAGTCACCAGACCAAATTTGGTAGAAATATATTTGAATTGATGTTTATTATTGTAATTATGTTAAAGCTCATGCATAGTAAAATACATAAATCATTTAATAATTCCTATGTTCATGCTGAAAAAATTCCGAAGCGATTGTGTATACTGAATATGACAATAAACTGTTTACACATTATTTGCGAAGAATACAAGCATATATGTATTTCATTGATCTAAACTGTGTCAATAAGAAGTGTGGATACCGACCGATCGGCGGAAATACAACAGCAAATAATTGATTGTAAGTTCGGCGGACGTGGTAGAAAATAATTGATTGTAAGTTCGGCGGACGTGGTAGTAAATAATTCATTGTAAGTTCGGCGGACGTAGTAGTAAATAATTCATTGTAAGTTCGGCGGACGTGGTAGTAAGTTCGGCGGACGAAGTAGTAAATAATTAATTGTAAGTTCGGCGGACGTGGTAGTAAATAATTCATTGTAAGTTCGGCGGACGTGGTAGTATATAATTCATTGTAAGTTCGGCGGACGTGGTAGTAAGTTCGGCGGACGTGGTAGTAAATAATTCATTGTAAGTTCGGCGGACGTGGTAGTAAGTTCGGCGGACGTGGTAGTAAATAATTCATTGTAAGTTCGGCGGACGTGGTAGTAAATAATTGATTGTAAGTTTGGCGGACGTGGTAGTAAATATTCATTGTAAGTTCGGCGGACGTGGTAGTAAGTTCGGCGGACGTGGTAGTAAATAATTCATTGTAAGTTCGGCGGACGTGGTAGTATCTAATTCATTGTAAGTTCGGCGGACGTGGTAGTAAGTTCGGCGGACGTGGTAGTAAATAATTCATTGTAAGTTCGGCGGACGTAGTAGTAAGTTCGGCGGACGTGGTAGTAAATAATTCATTGTAAGTTCGGCGGACGTGGTAGTAAATAATTGATTGTAAATTCGGCGGACGTGGTAGTAAATAATTGATTGTAAGTTCGGCGGACGTGGTAGTAAATAATTGATTGTAAGTTCGGCGGACCTGGTAGTAAATAATTCATTGTAAGTTCGGCGGACGTGGTAGTAAATAATTCATTGTAAGTTCGGCGGACGTGGTAGTAAGTTCGGCGGACGTGGTAGTAAATAATTCATTGTAATTTCGGCGGACGTGGTAGTAAATAATTGATTGTAAGTTTGGCGGACGTGGTAGTAAATATTCACTGTAAGTTCGGCGGACGTGGTAGTAAATAATTGATTGTAAGTTCGGCGGACGTGGTAGTAAGTTCGGCGGACGTGGTAGTAAATAATTCATTGTAAGTTCGGCGGACGTGGTAGTAAATAATTCGTTGTAAGTTCGGCGGACGTGGTAGTAAATAATTCATTGTAAGTTCGGCGGACGTGGTAGTAATTTCGGCGGACGTGGTAGTAAGTTCGGCGGACGTGGTAGTAAGTTCAGCGGATGTGGTAGTAAATTGGCCCATATAATTATATACTCACCAGACTGTTTGCTGTAAAGAACAAGAAATACAAGTTAAATATAATTTAAATGACCAAGACTAACAATATGTCTTGATATATTAATATTAATTAGCACGATTTTCGCTGAAAATAATAAATGCTTTTGTTATAATAGCCCTTCGATTGCCATATGAATTCTCCCATTCAGTTATAAAAGTGCAGGAGTACGGTGAGTTTTTCATTCCGAGTTGTATTTTGATAACACATATGGAGAAAACAGGATTCCCAAACCATTTATATGCATGGAATGTTCAGACAATGCATAAGCCTATAAGCAGTTTGTTTATATATATATAACCAATAGGAACTTACTGATTATAGAATTATATCAGGATTATATTCTGAAAATGTATTTTACCATTATCGTGGAACTAAAAAAGACCCCAAAATATGCACACACTGCAAAATTGTCAAACACAATGTTCAGTTACATCGGGCATATCTGTTTTATCAACATGTTCAAAACATTTCAAATGTTCATTATCTGTGTAAATTATCCAAGATAGCGATACAAAATGAATGCTCGCAATGCTGAAGTGAGGAAACACGCAAGATAATTAGCAAAACAAAAAGACAAAATGTTATCATACGTTTGTGTTATGTGTATTTTTGTGTGCTGATTTCTCTGATTTGCGACCGGAGTCCGCAAAGTACTTCCAAGCAGCATGTCCATGTAAACAAAGGTAAAATTGGAAGTTGAAAATTTTGCTATTCAATCCACAAATACTTACACACAATTGGCGTTCACACACTTGTAACCATCCGCACAAGGTTCTATTTTCTGTTTCACATCACAGGCGTCCAGTGTGCTCACATCTGTAATTGTGTATCTATTTATTAAAGGTACAACACATATATCATATATTTATTACATGATCATATCCTTATTCCATTCAATAAACCCGTTCTATAAAGTGTTATATGCAATGTTCTTTGCATAACAGGAATAATCCCAGGTAATCTTTGATTTCCGGTTTGTCGTCTGTTTACATTCCGTACGCTACGTCTCAAAATACTATGACTTCAAATATATTTCCAACAAACTCTGATGAATGAAGAATTAAAAAAATTATTTCATTAAATATACGCCAATAAATACTTCAACAGTCTTTATTTGTCTGGGAATATATCTTTACGCGGGGAAACAACGAATAGTTACGCGAAACGTCATCGCATGCCTTATAGAAGCCGATGTTAGTGCACGTCCCATTTGTTGGTTTAAGTATGTGTTATCGATGTTTTGGATCATGAAATAAATAGAATCTACAACTCGTCCCCAGTTTATAGCGGAATTTACTAAACTCGTCCAGTAAATTAGGTTTGGACCTCGCCAAAGGTAATTTACTGGACTAGTTTTGTAAATTCCGCTATAAACTGAGGACTCGTTGCAGATCCTCTATATACACACTGGTCACATTCTTGTTTAGTGAATAGAGATACACACGTAAAACTATCACGTGGGCTCACAAGTTTTGTCAAGTTTAGAAATACGTATTAATATCATAAGTGAATAGGCCCTAACATGGTCCTCATTACAAAATTAACTCCAAACATATTTTTTTTCAAAGCGGTTGTCATCGCAACATTTCCAACATTGGCAATATATTTGAACCGGCTTATTTCGAGTCATTTAAAATGCCCACTTAATTTTCGAACTCCACAGATCACATATATAAAATATTGGCATAGTGTATACCATTTGAAAGAGGAAGCTCTAAAATAGTGTATTAAGTTATACGGTTTAATAAACTGTGAACATGTTATTTTTATTGAGTTACGACGTGTTTTTGTGCTTAAGTTTCATCTGGTTTTATGGTGCAAAGTGTATTATTTTCCATGGAGGGGGAAATAACTCTATATTTTACAGTTAGAGTTATTCCCTTCCCATTTAAAATAGATGTTTAGTTTGAATTATGTTGCATTCTGGGAGCCATAAAGGGTGAATCTTTTTATGATTTCAGATGTTTTCTGTGATGAATTATAGTATTTTAATCATATTTTATGGTATATATATATATTATAATAGAATATAAATATAGAACTATAAAAAAATAATCAGTGACTCGAAAATTAAGGGCCTTAAATACCATTACTTTTGTTATTGTTGGCTAACCGCCAGACTAATTAGCGAGTTTGAGTTATTATAATCCTTGGGTGGAAGTTGTTATTTATACCTGTTGGTTGAGCTCCGTTCAGTCCCATGCTCAAAACACCTACGAGGTATCCACGTATCTTGAGTTTTTCCTCTTTGATTGACAGCGCTGCCTGTACGGTCTCTTTGATAACAGCAGGAGTTTTTCTGACCACCAGGCAGAAGTCTACCTGAACAAACTGACCTGATTCACTGAAAGCAGATGCAATTAACACTTTCTATACTAAATACTCATTGACGAGTAGTTCCTTAGGAAATCATGGAAATGTTCAGATATTAAGTTCACCGGTCGTTTTGTTGAACGTATTATCTGAACATTTCCCACCAATGGCAATGAATATGAATAATTCTGTTCTTGTATTATCTGTTTTTCTGTCTGTTTTTATTAACGAAATACTCTTCTAAATGAGTAATAGACCGATCCAGTGTATACTTTCATAACTGAGTGGGAGAATCCAAAAATTGAAAAGTGTCCTTTTTCGAGACGAAGTGTGCCAAATTCCACAAAACGTTTCTTTAAAAAAAATAAAAAATACTTGCACTAGTTACGTGGTCTCGGATTTCAAGGTTGTAGTATACACCAAATACAAATTAGTAGAGTGGTTTACCCCTTCCCCAAGCCAGGATCAGCATAGAAAAATCCTGGCAGAAAAATGCACAAACGTGAAATGAATTCGTCGCTTGATTTTGCCACTTAAAGGGGTACTGTACGCCAAATGTTGTTGTTGGTTTCTATAGTCTCCGAGTCGGAGAATAAGGTAACAATTTTTTCATTATTTGAAAGTCTGTTGAGTACGAAGTAGTGTTACGGATGACAAATTTACCGGAATGCAAAAATACAAATTGTCATTGTCGAGTAATTTTTGTACAGTTTTCAACCAAATGAATCAAATAAAAGTTATATTATAGGCATACTAGTCCCATATAATCATTTAAGTTATTGTATCGTCGCTAGTCAGTGAGTGGCTTGAGTGTTCTCCCCGTATCATCATAATATTTTAAGCGATCGTGTGTGCGATCGGTTTAACAATCCAGTATCCCTGAATTACTTGTTTGATTACGGAAATTCGTAATTTAATTGACGCCATTTTATGGCTCCAGTCATAAATTCAATTTATATCAAATTATTAACTTTAAAATTATTAAATTTTAAGATAGCCTATTAAACTGAGCGTTTACAGAATACATCTTCGACTCAAATTACTTATGTTTCTATATATTATCGATATTAGATCGTTGTTGTCACCGGAAATTTAATGAAAATGGCGTACAGTACCCCTTTAATTCTGAGATTCTTAATGTTTACTATTGTTTCTTTTTAATGGACATATACCCATTTATGTGATTACAGTTTTTCAAAGTTGCGAAAGAGCTAGCTTTTGCAGACATTCAGGGCAATAGTGAAATGATAATTATTAGGGGTATTGCATGTCTTGCAACACAACTGGCCAATCATATATGTTCTTTTTTTTTATCTCTGGACTGGTATTTTCCTAAGATTCTTTCCTTGCTTAGATACGCGTGTGTGAATAACGGCGTACCGTGTAATTGCGGCATTTATTAACTTCACATAAGGTCATGTATGTGCTCATGATATTAAAGTTGAAGGTTCATACTTACCTAATTTGTATGTTGGTTATGCTGACACGTTGTGATACCTTTCTTGCATAAAAAGCTTCAAGCTGCAACAGATTAAACAAATCAAGTGAATGTCTAAGCTTATATAAGAATAAATGGAATCTCGCTCGTCTCTCCCTTTCTCGTGCTCGGTTCTGAATTTCTCTTCAACTCTCACATATCGCAAGTCTATAATTAAATGTATTACGTATACCTCGTGAAAGAGTAAACAGAAAATATCAGAAGGATGACGTGAACCAACGATGACTTGTGCATATACAATGAACACATTTAACACCGCGAAAAGTGTTTCTCTTGGAAACGCGCTAACCTATATGATAACCGTCTGCGTCTTTCCGCGCTCGTTTTATTTAATAGTTCTCATTATTTTTGCATACTTAATACAAATATCAACGACGAGATAAGTTCGACCGGCAAACAAAATGCGCACGGAAAGGTATACAGAAGCTTATCTCGTGGGTTAGCGCGTTTCCAAGATAGATAAATCTTGAAAAACCTACGAATACAACACCTTCAGCTTCAACACCCACGCGGTCAGAAACTATTGTCAATGGTGGATGACGAATTGAGCATAGACGACGAAGTGTCTTAATTCGCGTCCAATTGCAATCGTCAGTTTTACTCTATAATGCATACATTACATAAAATATATCGAATCGAACCTCGAATATTCCTCGAAATATATGTCAGGTCGGGAACCAACGTCATCATTTGCTCGAAAATGGCTGCAAGGTGTCTAACATCGAAGTGAGTATTCATCGTTTTCTTCACACTGTATACAACGAGATACAGGGTGAGCTATGTATCAACTTTGTGTTAGCCCACTAGGAATATCGTTCACATATAAAACTAGAATGCACTCAGAGAGATGCCAACGTGCGCAAAAATGTAATAAACAATAATTAAAAAAATAATTTCACTGTATTTTACTTAATTTATTTAATTTAATTTAATGTTAGCAAAAAAAGACAATTACCATTTCTCATTTCATCACAGATAAAAGGCAAATTACTATATTAATCATTTAAGTAATTAAAACCAATTCCATGTTGCCGAAATGATGAGACTTTAATATCGATTACATTTTTTTCAGCGGCATATTTTCATTTTCATTTTCCGATAGTCAAAGTTGACCAAAGGAGCAATTATAAGAAATAATTAGTACTATTTTTGTAAATATTGATAGCAGTCAATATGCAACAATACATATCAATAATTAATCAATAATTAATCAATAACGATCATTTTATGTTATAATAAACTCTTAAAACGGTGTTTGTGTTAACAAATGCGTTTTGTTTTGTGTTACGTCATTCGTCGTATTTGACCCGGAACTCTGCTGAAGGTTAGGCTATTCAGCCTTTTGCGTCGCATTACAAAATCGCGTATTGAATGTCTCTCTTTTCCCGCACGATAAAAAGAGGTCTTCGCACGAACCAAAAATGATAAAACTTCCCAATTATAAGTGAAAATACCCAAATGAATGAGTCTATGTATGTCCCGAAGGAGTCTATAGACTCTTTGATGTACATTTCTGATGGAGAAAATGTAGGTCGATCTATTTTTGTCATAACTCTAATGAATTTTGACCTGAGAGAAAAAATCGAAATCGAGGCCAACTACGAGCATGCCAGTTTTAAATATAGAAACAGGGAATCCTGACAAATGGCGATATCGGAGACAAACAAATAAACGAAAACAACACATAAAATAAACATAGCAAAAACGCGGCACAGTAAAAATGTCAGAACGCCACGAGGTTTTACGTCGTTTTTGGTGACGTCATGGAGTGTGACACCAAGCTACCAAGCTACCAAGCTACGAATCTGTCTGATCGCCATACTGTTGCGCGAGCGCACGTAATGACTGTTGAGATATAAGTGGTCAAGTGACTGCGTCACCATTTTTTGAGGTTATGAAATTTGAGCGTCAAAATCTCCGTTAAAAAAATCTGCTTAATATCCGGTTTTTGCAGTATCCGGGATTAGTTGTTAGCAAGGCTCGTTATTCTAATAGCTTGCAGATATTTTTGGAAATTAGGGGAAAAACGAATGTTGAAATTTCCATATGGGGCGCCATCCCTGCAGATATTCGTTTTCGGAGATATCTCCTTGGATCCAAGCAGATATCTGCTCGCATTATGGAGATATCTCCTCGGTTTCAGGAGATATCTGCTTGGAATATGGAGATATCTCCTCGGAAATATTGTCAAGGAGATATCTCCTTGAAAGCGAGGAGATATCTCCATAATGCGAGCAGATATCTGCTTGGATCCAAGGAGATATATCCTTGGATCCAAGCAGACATCAGCTCACATTATGGAGATATCTCCTTGAAATATGTTCAAGGAGATATCTCCTTGGATCCAAGCAGATATCTGCTCGGATTATGGAGATATCTACTTGAAAACTATTTCAAGGAGATATCTCCATATTCCGAGCAGATATCTGCTTGGATGTATTTCGAAAAAATGGAAAAAACGTATATGTACTGTGGAGAAATCATTAATATTTCATGGCCGCGGTTTTCCAAGGAGATATCTCCACAATCCAAGCAGATATCTGCTTGGAATATTTTCAAGGAGATATCTGCTTGGAATATGGAGATATCTCCTTGGGTCCAAGGAGATATCTCGTTGAAAACTATTTCAAGGAGATATCTCCATAATCCTAGCAGATATCTGCCTGGATTATGGAGATATCTCATCGGTTTCAAGGAGATATCTCGTTGGAAATATTTCAAGCAGATATCTCGTAGTTGCGATGAGATATCTCCTAGGATCCAAGGAGACATATCCATAATCCAAGCATATATCTCCTTGGATCCAAGGAGATATCTCCATAATGGACCATATTCCAAGCATATATCTGCTAGGAATTGCAATTCCAAGGAGATATCTGCTCGAAACCGAGGAGATATCTCCGAATTACGAGGAGATATCTCCGAAAACGAATATTTGCAGGGATGGCGCCCCATATTTCCAGGCGTTAAATTATGTTGCCGCCACTTTCGAACAAATTATGACGTAAATTCACAGTCTTTTGTATGAATAATCCGTACCCAATCAAGAATATCAGTCAACACTTGAATGTAATCAGGACTGCTTGGATTTGAGAAGTTCACATCTGGCGCTTTGTAGTTGAGCACTATCGTGATAGCCACCCACTTTTCATCTGAAAAATAAACACTGCACTAAATGGTGGATCGGTTTATTGGTGTTGGATTTGGATGATTACGTTCTAGTCATTCTTATGAGGCTATGAGGTATAGTTTAAGGGATGTTCTCTTTTATCAACAGTTTCTGTCTCCTCGAAATTCCCGTTGAAATCAGTTCGGCATATATCATGTTGTTGTTGAAGAATTTTAATTGTAACATAAAGTTTAGATATTTCAAACAGTATCAAATATCCAAATCTGTTCTATTACAGAAGTTGAGAAATCGTAGGCATGTTTTAAAACTTTTTAAATTTTAGACAGGAATTATGTGCTTCCATAATAATAAAAGTGTACATGATGTGTATATGCTCTTAGAACGCTGTTGAATTACGAGCTCATAAAAAGGTTGTGGTGTTTTTTTTTATCGCACCCATGTCATTTCAATAGTATTGTTCATGATATATTATACGATTACAGCGTTTATATACGAATGCGCACACAATTTCGAAAATATTCACTGAAACTGTATGTCAAAATAACACTAATCGCTGATAGAAGGAAGCGGGTTCATTTGCGATGAAATGTTTTTTATCTTCTCCAACAATTTGGCAACAGATGTGCCAATAATTATATTGCAGACAATAAAGGCAGTTGATAAACAACTTACTAGACCCGGAGGGTGCGACGCATGCCCATGGTGCTTGTGTCGTTGTTGGTATGCTTGAAGACTGCGAGCTTGTAGTTTGTCCCAAAGATGTTGTTTTTGTAGCCGAAACCGTCGAGACTGACACGGATGCCGATGTGGCTGACGATGTCGTAGCCGACACCGTCGACGTCGAAACTGAATCCGTTGACGACGAGGGTGTTGAATCTGACGACGAGGGTGTTGAATCTGACGACGAGGGTGTTGAATCTGAAGACGAGGCTGTTGCGTCTGAAGACGATGCTGTTGAAGCCGGGGGAGTAACTGTTGAGACCAGTGTAGCTGTTGACGAATCCGTCAACTGTGACGATGACGCCATTGTCGATAATGATAGTGAAGTGGTTGATTCCGGAGACGCAACTGACGAACTTGGTGGTATGGTTGAATCTGACGACGTTGATGACAATGTGCTTTGCAAAATGTTTGTTGTGTCCGATAGAGTCGAAGAAGATGACGATGAACTAGTTGAGATTGATGTCACCATTGACACAGTTGATGTTGAAATGTTTGATTGTGACGACGTTAATGGTGTCGTCGTTGAGGCCATGGGCGTGCTTGACCTCCCACTGGTTGATTCCGAGGACGCAACTGACGAAGTCGATGATGCTCCGGTTGAATCTGAAGTCCCAACTGTTGAAGATGACACGCTTGTTGAGTCTGAAGATGCCACTGAAACCGATGATGAAAATGTTGAATCCGAAGATGTGCTTGACAAAATACTGGTTGATTCTGGTGAAGTTGACAATGGGGTGGTTGAGTGGGAAGTCACTGCAGATACAGTCGTTGACGCAGTAGACGCCACTGATGTGATTGATGACGCACTAGTTGAATAAGAACTCACTGATTGTGAAACTGACGACGCAGTAGTTGAGTCGGTAGATGCTGATGACGCAGTAGTTGGGTCGGTAGATGCTGATGATGCAGTAGTTGGGTCGGTAGATGCTGATGACGCAGTAGTTGGGTCGGTAGATGCTGATGACGCAGTAGTTGAGTCGGTAGATGCCGATGACGCAGTAGTTGAGTCGGTAGATGCTGATGACGCAGTAGTTGAGTCGGTAGATGCTGATGACGCAGTAGTTGGGTCGGTAGATGCTGATGACGCCGTAGTTGGGTCGGTAGATGCTGATGACGCAGTAGTTGGGTCGGTAGATGCTGATGACGCAGTAGTTGGGTCGGTAGATGCTGATGACGCAGTAGTTGGGTCGGTAGATGCTGATGACGCAGTAGTTGGGTCGGTAGATGCTGATGACGCAGTAGTTGGGTCGGTAGATGCTGATGACGCAGTAGTTGGGTCGGTAGATGCTGATGACGCAGTAGTTGGGTCGGTAGATGCTGATGACGCAGTAGTTGGGTCGGTAGATGCTGATGACGCAGTAGTTGGGTCGGTAGATGCTGATGACGGAGTAGTTGGGTCGGTAGATGCTGATGACGCAGTAGTTGGGTCGGTAGATGCTGATGACGCAGTAGTTGGGTCGGTAGATGCTGATGACGCAGTAGTTGGGTCGGTAGATGCTGATGACGCAGTAGTTGGGTCGGTAGATGCTGATGACGCAGTAGTTGGGTCGGTAGATGCTGATGACGCAGTAATTGGGTCGGTAGATGCTGATGACGCAGTAGTTGGGTCGGTAGATGCTGATGACGCAGTAGTTGAGTCGGTAGATACTGATGACGCAGTAGTTGGGTCGGTAGATGCTGACGGCGCAGTATTTGAGTCGGTAGATGCTGATGACGCAGTAGTTGAGTCGGTAGATGCTGATGACGCAGTAGTTGAGTCGGTAGATGCTGACGACGCAGTAGTTGAGTCGGTAGATGCTGATGACGGAGTAGTTGGGTCGGTATATGCTGATGACGCAGTAGTTGAGTCGGTAGATGCTGATGACGCAGTAGTTGGGTCGGTAGATACTGATGACGCAGTAGTTGAGTCGGTAGATGCTGACGGCGCAGTATTTGAGTCGGTAGATGCTGATGACGCAGTAGTTGAGTCGGTAGATGCTGATGACGCAGTAGTTGAGTCGGTAGATGCTGACGACGCAGTAGTTGAGTCGGTAGATACTGATGACGCAGTAGTTGAGTCGGTAGATGCTGACGGCGCAGTATTTGAGTCGGTAGATGCTGATGACGCAGTAGTTGAGTCGGTAGATGCTGATGACGCAGTAGTTGAGTCGGTAGATGCTGATGACGCAGTAATTGGGTCGGTAGATGCTGATGACGCAGTAGTTGGGTCGGTAGATGCTGATGACGCAGTAGTTGAGTCGGTAGATACTGATGACGCAGTAGTTGGGTCGGTAGATGCTGACGGCGCAGTATTTGAGTCGGTAGATGCTGATGACGCAGTAGTTGAGTCGGTAGATGCTGATGACGCAGTAGTTGAGTCGGTAGATGCTGACGACGCAGTAGTTGAGTCGGTAGATGCTGATGACGGAGTAGTTGGGTCGGTATATGCTGATGACGCAGTAGTTGAGTCGGTAGATGCTGATGACGCAGTAGTTGGGTCGGTAGATACTGATGACGCAGTAGTTGAGTCGGTAGATGCTGACGGCGCAGTATTTGAGTCGGTAGATGCTGATGACGCAGTAGTTGAGTCGGTAGATGCTGATGACGCAGTAGTTGAGTCGGTAGATGCTGACGACGCAGTAGTTGAGTCGGTAGATGCTGATGACGGAGTAGTTGGGTCGGTATATGCTGATGACGCAGTAGTTGAGTCGGTAGATGCTGATGACGCAGTAGTTGGGTCGGTAGATGCTGATGACGCAGTAGTTGGGTCGGTAGATGCTGATGACGCAGTAGTTGGGTCGGTAGATGCTGATGACGCAGTAGTTGGGTCGGTAGACGCTGATGACGCAGTAGTTGGGTCGGTAGATGCTGATGACGCAGTAGTTGGGTCGGTAGATGCTGATGACGCAGTAGTTGGGTCGGTAGATGCTGATGACGCAGTAGTTGGGTCGGTAGATGCTGATGACGCAGTAGTTGGGTCGGTAGATGCTGATGACGCAGTAGTTGGGTCGGTAGATGCTGATGACGCAGTAGTTGGGTCGGTAGATGCTGATGACGGAGTAGTTGGGTCGGTAGATGCTGATGACGCAGTAGTTGGGTCGGTAGATGCTGATGACGCAGTAGTTGGGTCGGTAGATGCTGATGACGCAGTAGTTGGGTCGGTATATGCTGATGACGCAGTAGTTGGGTCGGTAGATGCTGATGACGGAGTAGTTGGGTCGGTAGATGCTGATGACGCAGTAGTTGGGTCGGTAGATGCTGATGACGCAGTAGTTGGGTCGGTAGATGCTGATGACGCAGTAGTTGAGTCGGTATATGCTGATGACGCAGTAGTTGGGTCGGTAGATGCTGATGACGCAGTAGTTGGGTCGGTATATGCTGATGACGCAGTAGTTGAGTCGGTAGATGCTGATGACGCAGTAGTTGGGTCGGTATATGCTGATGACGCAGTAGTTGGGTCGGTAGATGCTGATGACGCAGTAGTTGGGTCGGTAGATGCTGATGACGCAGTAGTTGAGTCGGTAGATGCTGATGACGCAGTAGTTGAGTCGGTAGATGCTGATGACGCAGTAGTTGGATCGGTAGATGCTGATGACGCAGTAGTTGGGTCGGTAGATGCTGATGACGCAGTAGTTGAGTCGGTAGATGCTGATGACGCAGTAGTTGGGTCGGTAGATGCTGATGACGCAGTAGTTGGGTCGGTAGATGCTGACGGCGCAGTAGTTTGGTCGGTAGATGCTGATGACGCAGTAGTTGAGTCGGTAGATGCTGATGACGCAGTAGTTGAGTCGGTAGATGCCGATGACGCAGTAGTTGAGTCGGTAGATGCTGACGACGCAGTAGTTGAGTCGGTAGATGCTGATGACACAGTAGTTGAGTCGGTAGATGCTGATGACGCAGTAGTTGGGTCGGTAGATGCTGATGACGCAGTAGTTGGGTCGGTAGATGCTGATGACGCAGTAGTTGGGTCGGTAGATGCTGATGACGCAGTAGTTGGGTCGGTAGATGCTGATGACGCAGTAGTTGGGTCGGTAGATGCTGATGACGCAGTAGTTGAGTCGGTAGATGCTGACGGCGCAGTAGTTGAGTCGGTAGATGCTGATGACGCAGTAGTTGAGTCGGTAGATGCTGACGGCGCAGTAGTTGAGTCGGTAGATGCTGACGGCGCAGTAGTTGAGTCGGTAGATGCTGACGACGCAGTAGTTGAGTCGGTAGATGCTGATGACGCAGTAGTTGAGTCGGTAGATGCTGATGACGCAGTAGTTGAGTCGGTAGATGCTGATGACGCAGTAGTTGAGTCGGTAGATGCTGATGACGCAGTAGTTGAGTCGGTAGATGCTGACGACGCAGTAGTTGAGTCGGTAGATGCTGATGACGCAGTAGTTGAGTCGGTAGATGCTGATGACGCAGTAGTTGAGTCGGTAGATGCTGATGACGCAGTAGTTGAGTCGGTAGATGCTGACGGCGCAGTAGTTGAGTCGGTAGATGCTGATGACGCAGTAGTTGAGTCGGTAGATGCTGATGACGCAGTAGTTGAGTCGGTAGATGCTGACGGCGCAGTAGTTGAGTCGGTAGATGCTGATGACGCAGTAGTTGAGTCGGTAGATGCTGACGGCGCAGTAGTTGAGTCGGTAGATGCCGATGACGCAGTAGTTGAGTCGGTAGATGCTGACGGCGCAGTAGTTGAGTCGGTAGATGCTGATGACGCAGTAGTTGAGTCGGTAGATGCTGACGGCGCAGTAGTTGAGTCGGTAGATGCTGATGACGCAGTAGTTGAGTCGGTAGATGCTGATGACGCAGTAGTTGAGTCGGTAGATGCTGATGACGCAGTAGTTGAGTCGGTAGATGATGACGGCGCAGTAGTTGAGTCGGTAGATGCTGACGACGCAGTAGTTGAGTCGGTAGATGCTGACGACGCAGTAGTTGAGTCGGTAGATGCTGATGACGCAGTAGTTGAGTCGGTAGATGCTGATGACGCAGTAGTTGAGTCGGTAGATGCTGATGACGCAGTAGTTGAGTCGGTAGATGCTGATGACGCAGTAGTTGAGTCGGTAGATGCTGATGACGCAGTAGTTGAGTCGGTAGATGCTGATGACGCAGTAGTTGAGTCGGTAGATGCTGACGGCGCAGTAGTTGAGTCGGTAGATGCTGATGACGCAGTAGTTGAGTCGGTAGATGCTGACGACGCAGTAGTTGAGTCGGTAGATGCTGATGACGCAGTAGTTGAGTCGGTAGATGCTGATGACGCAGTAGTTGGGTCGGTAGATGCTGATGACGCAGTAGTTGAGTCGGTAGATGCTGACGGCGCAGTAGTTGAGTCGGTAGATGCTGATGACGCAGTAGTTGAGTCGGTAGATGCTGACGACGCAGTAGTTGAGTCGGTAGATGCTGATGACGCAGTAGTTGAGTCGGTAGATGCTGATGACGCAGTAGTTGGGTCGGTAGATGCTGATGACGCAGTAGTTGGGTCGGTAGATGCTGACGGCGCAGTAGTTGAGTCGGTAGATGCTGATGACGCAGTAGTTGAGTCGGTAGATGCTGATGACGCAGTAGTTGGGTCGGTAGATGCTGACGGCGCAGTAGTTGAGTCGGTAGATGCTGATGACGCAGTAGTTGAGTCGGTAGATGCTGATGACGCAGTAGTTGAGTCGGTAGATGCTGACGGCGCAGTAGTTGAGTCGGTAGATGCTGATGACGCAGTAGTTGAGTCGGTAGATGCTGATGACGCAGTAGTTGAGTCGGTAGATGCTGATGACGCAGTAGTTGAGTCGGTAGATGCTGACGGCGCAGTAGTTGAGTCGGTAGATGCTGATGACGCAGTAGTTGAGTCGGTAGATGCTGATGACGCAGTAGTTGAGTCGGTAGATGCTGACGGCGCAGTAGTTGAGACGGTAGATGCTGATGACGCAGTAGTTGAGTCGGTAGATGCTGACGGCGCAGTAGTTGAGTCGGTAGATGCTGACGACGCAGTAGTTGAGTCGGTAGATGCTGATGACGCAGTAGTTGAGTCGGTAGATGCTGATGACGCAGTAGTTGAGTCGGTAGATGCTGATGACGCAGTAGTTGAGTCGGTAGATGCTGACGGCGCAGTAGTTGAGTCGGTAGATGCTGGCGACGCAGTAGTTGAGTCGGTAGATGCTGATGACGCAGTAGTTGAGTCGGTAGATGCTGATGACGCAGTAGTTGAGTCGGTAGATGCTGATGACGCAGTAGTTGAGTCGGTAGATGCTGATGACGCAGTAGTTGAGTCGGTCGATGCTGACGGCGCAGTAGTTGAGTCGGTAGATGCTGACGGCGCAGTAGTTGAGTCGGTAGATGCTGATGACGCAGTAGTTGAGTCGGTAGATGCTGATGACGCAGTAGTTGAGTCGGTAGATGCTGATGACGCAGTAGTTGAGTCGGTAGATGCTGATGACGCAGTAATTGAGTCGGTAGATGCTGATGACGCAGTAGTTGAGTCGGTAGATGCTGATGACGCAGTAGTTGAGTCGGTAGATGCTGACGGCGCAGTAGTTGAGTCGGTAGATGCTGACGGCGCAGTAGTTGAGTCGGTAGATGCTGACGGCGCAGTAGTTGAGTCGGTAGATGCTGATGACGCAGTAGTTGAGTAGGTAGATGCTGATGACGCAGTAGTTGAGTCGGTAGATGCTGATGACGCAGTAGTTGAGTCGGTAGATGCTGATGACGCAGTAGTTGAGTCGGTAGATGCTGATGACGCAGTAGTTGAGTCGGTAGATGCTGACGGCACAGTAGTTGAGTCGGTAGATGCTGATGACGCAGTAGTTGAGTCGGTAGATGCTGACGGCGCAGTAGTTGGGTCGGTAGATGCTGATGACGCAGTAGTTGAGTCGGTAGATGCTGACGGCGCAGTAGTTGAGTCGGTAGATGCTGACGGCGCAGTAGTTGAGTCGGTAGATGCTGATGACGCAGTAGTTGAGTCGGTAGATGCTGATGACGCAGTAGTTGAGTCGGTAGATGCTGATGACGCAGTAGTTGAGTCGGTAGATGCTGACGGCGCAGTAGTTGAGTCGGAAGATGCCACTGAATTGCTTTGCGTCGCACTGGTTGAGTCCGAGGACGTCGACGGTGAAACTGTTGATGAATCAGACGTGCTCGGTGCGCCACTGGTTGAGGTGGAGACAGATGAATCCGACGTAGTGGTTGATCCTGAAGAGGCCACTGACGTGCTTGGTGCCTCACTGGTTGAATCTGAGGTCGATACTGAAGATGTTGACTCCGTTGTACTAGACAGTGCAGTAGTTGTTGGACCTGTATGAACAACTAGGTATAATTAAACTACACAACATGCTATATGTGTGAATATGTTGGATAACATCATTATATCATTGCTTATTCATAGTTTGCATGGTGTCTGCGAAATATTCTGTTTGTTTTATGTGTGTTTTTCAACCTTCGGAGATATCTTATGAGGGATCAAATTGATTCAATTATAGTTTAGTGCTTGTGGGGGGGGGTCATTTATTATAAAGAAGTAAGGGATATGAGATAGAGTTTGAACAATTGGTGATTGTTCTCTGTATATACGAGTATTATATATCCATTTTTTCGGACAGCAGAATTTGAGCACTTCACGGTTAAAATTAATGCTAAGGCATTCCATATATTTGAACACTAGCTTACAGCAGGCATTTTCTCAATTGTCCATATTCAATTTCTACTGATTTTATAATATTTTTTTTACTTCGGTCTAACTTTTTAAAATGAATTGCCATTTTATATAAAAAAAAGTATCCAATTGTCGGATCATTTGCTTCATTCGTGTAATATGCAATGAAACGGGCAGCTATATTAAGGCATGGCATAAATTGCATTTATAATTGATAACACAGCATATTCAAAGAAGTTTATAATAGCATAGAAACGTATACAAAAAAGAGTGAAAGTGGATGCATATACAAATACACACTTTAAAAAAGAGTGCAATTGAACAGGTGTTTATACAAATTCACAATAACAGAAGAGTACAAATGAGCGTTTACACAACACACACGTTTATTGGTTTATTGTAAACCCATTGCCTAAGTAGAATGAGGTCCCCAGTGGGTGAATTTAGTTTAGCTTCATCTTCTCCGGAAAGTATCTTTATTATCAAATTAAAACGTTTTTTTATTTCCTTGGAAACTTCTTCAGAAAGTGTTTCTTTTTCTTTTTTAGTTTAGTTTCTCTATGCCCCCAAAATTAGCAGATGACACAATGCATAATCGAGGTGCCTAAAGGGTGCACATCACAATTATCACCATCCGTGAACTTAGATATGTGTCTCTGTCCCACATAACAGATTAGGTCATCCAGACTGATGTCCACAGAGGGCGAACTTAGTGATGCTATGTTCATAATTATATGAATAGCATAAATTGCTGAATATTATATTAATTACTCGTAGCAAACAGACACGACAGAAATGACTGTCAACTACAATATTTATAAGTCAGGAGGGTTTTCGTGGCTTCATGGGTGGGGGATCAGGACTCATGGTGCTTCGTGTCCCATCCCACCCGTCGAGGAAATATGCAATGGTCAGTCCGGTAGCTTCCGGGATAATATAGCCCAACATGTTGGGGATCATAGCCGCTGCGTTGGGGGAAATCCTGGGGCCATCACTGGCATATAAACCAAGAGAAGACTGACAATGATTTAAACAGAAAACCAACATTTGGCTTATCGCGCGAACAATTATTTTAAGCGGCCCGGCGAGTTCGTTCAGTCAACGGCTCTCTGCACGTTCAGAGCTTGGTTCACTGTGGTCAAACAGCCGCAATGATTGGGTTGTCAGCGGACACATATTACATGGCCTGTATGGTCCATGTAAAACGACAAATACACGATATTTACAGAGATTACATGCATGTGTGTATCCACCCTAACCCTTTCACGACGGGAGCTGTGCTGTTGCGGAATTAAATAACATGTGCCAGTGCATTATCTGATATACGCGAGTTTCCATAGGGAGCCTCGCATATATATGCACTGGCTTATAATGTCATTGTAAATAGTGTTAGGCCAATATATTCTGTTATATATCGGAGACTCGCATATATAAGAAAATGTATTGGCACAGGGTTTTCGCAAACATTCAGATAGCTCCAAGTTCATGGTAGGGTTAACTTCTCATATGTGCTTCCTCGAAAATAGTTCACTCTGTGTTATGCCATGTATCTTTATTTACATGCTCAATGTACTTGGTTATGCCAGTCGTTTCGGTTGGACGCTTTCATCTCAAAGTTAGTTCTCATTGGCGTAAACTAGGAATCCGACTCCATTATTGAATGTGTGGTTCTGAAGTTTACTGAAACTGGGCTCGGTACTGACTAATTTTATATTAATGGTAAATTATAGTAAGCAAAATTGCCCGGCACTTACCTGGTGATAGGCTCACTGCCATTATGATCAGGAAAGCAGCTATTGATATAGACATCTGAGAGCCACCCATTGTTTGTCTGGGGAAAAACACTCGTGTTTAAACATTTGTGAGCATACGTACATGTGTTTATATAGTTAAAGGAGGTACCCCATATTCCTGAATTTGAAAAAATCTCAATTTCAAGCTGTCAACAATTATTATCCTCTATAACCAATGTATGTTATAGTACTAGAACAATGCCGGTTCACTCTCACAATATGATAGATACGTTCTAATTGTGAAAACAAAGTGGTTTAAACAAAATAAATGCGCTCAGTTTACAATCTTAAATGATGAATGTCTGCGAGAAAATAAATAACACATATTTCATTGCATATTTTATTGTTTTTTTGGTTGTCATTTGCAAAACTATTTTTGTCGTGTGAAGGACCAAAACAATATAAGACAACATAAATATTATTCAACCACGATTGCAATAATCTGAAAGGTATAAACATGCACTCAATACTGATTCATCTTTTCAGACATAATGTTGTTTTATGGTGACTTTTCCTCCAAAAAATATAGCCGAGAAACTAAAATATGCAATGAAAAATGTTATATTTATTTTCATTTATATTTGCATTCATGATTTCAGATAGCAAACTGAGCGCATACCCTAGTTGGGTTCATAAGCTAGATAACGACTGTGGACACACGTACTACAGTAGCGATATAATAGTAGGTGTGACAATTTATTATGGTGGAGTTTGGTGACAATTGGTCGTCATAATTAATATGCCATAGCAAGCTATGTCGCCCTCTGCAAATTCGCAAAATGAGTCTACCAAGCTCTACAAGCGACGGTCGATATCTCAAGGATGTATCTACCTGTGAATGTCTTGTCGCTGTTGATCTTTACTCAACACGCAGTGTTATATTTTGCATGCTAACACACAAGTCCACTTGATAACTTAATGAATAACCCATCTCTGTCAACAGCCATGATTGTTCTTACTAATGAAATTAATATAAGTCGATACACATGCATGTATTGAGACCATATAAAAAACGTACCACATGCATGATATGTGAGTCAATGAGGAATTGCCACCAGGCCACGGTCAAACACAATTCTGGACGATCTATCGTGCAATTATATATATCGTAGCGAATACAATTAAGCAAAACGTAATGAGTAGAGATCAATCTTGGTGAATCGCAATGGGTTAATTGGTCCAGTCGACTCATTGTGCGGAAACTCAGTGGGGCAACATGACTGGCTATGGCATATTAATTATGACGAAAAATTGTCACCAAACTCCACCATAATAAATTGTCACACCTACTGCGCCATCGCTACTGTAATATGTGTGTCCGCAGCCAACGCAGTGCGTTTGTTGCAAATATTTCCTGTCAAACTATCCAATGACTAACTAGCCTTGAACATTATTATTTCTATTTTGTTTAAACCATTTTTTTGTTTCATAACTAGAACGTATGTCTGATGTTGTGAGGCTGAACAGGTGTTATTAGAGCACTATAACATACATTGGTTATAAAGGATAATCAGTTTTTTCTCGAACTGAAATTTTTTGAAAATTCACGAATGGAACGCCTTCTTAATCATATATATTTACTTATATGATACTTCTCTTCCGAATACCTATACCAAAGCGAAATTAATATATGGCATTAAATAATAGACAACTTTCGCATAATGAACTATGACAGATAATTATTACGAATAGGGTACTAGGCTACGTCATTAAAATTTATGTTTTTTTTCTATTCGTTGTCGTTTTTACATATTCGTTGTTTCGATTACGGTTTCGGATTTTCAACAAAGCTCACAAATACATCATAAATAGTAATAAGTTCGCGATTCGTTTCTCAGCTCCTCGATGTTGCAGATGATTCAGAGATCATGTCCTTAAATTGTGATCGCAACATGGCTTTAATTTTTACTTATACTGGTGGTAATCAAATCGTTCGTCGTCGTAAAACGTGAGAATCTTGACAAACACAAAGCGCTATGAGCTATGTACCTAATAACAGCATAAATACTTCGAGTGACAATCAAAGGTTTTTGGACCGTCCGAAAAAGTTACGACTATACAAATAGCTATTCGTAATAATTATCTGTCGTCGTTCGTTATGCGAAAGTTGTCTTCTTGTGGGTAAAGATGTCAAATAGTGCTACATGATGTATATGCGATATTTTGGGAAGTTTGGGGAAACTTTGGTCTCTCACATATTTGATCCAACTGTGTTTAGCTCAACAGTTAATATTTTGATAATAGTAACGTATCATGTTCCAGTGTGTGTGGGGGAGGGGGGGGGGGTCAGTTTCTGGTTATAACAGTTGAGAATTGAGATATACACATTGAGACCTAATATTGTTGTAATTTAATGTCAAAATAATCGACTATTCTAATTACCTTTATCGATTTTAGCACGGTTTGAGCGTGGTCAACTGTCATAGTATGTCTCTCGTCAGGACGTCAGCGTCTTGTTTCAAATTGGAGGCAAAATTTGAAAAGGCGGCGATATTTTCACATTATAATTTCCACTGTTATCATATAATATCAATATTTATAGAAGAAACGGTATATAAATCATCAACCAGTTCCTATTTAAAACGTCTTCATGCATATGGCGCTGCTACAGTAGCATTTTGGGAGGTATTTCTAAATACAGAAAGCGTCGGTAATTATCTTCAGCTTCCGTATCTTCAATGGATTAGGCTATCACGATCACATGGGGATTCACACCAACAAAGTCTTCTACACACTGGGAGAAGGGTCCCACTAATCAGAATGTTTCAAACAATAGATAAGTCGGTGTGCAGCTCATGGATTGTTTGAAATATTCTCATTAGAGGGACCCTTCTCCCAAGAAGTGTGCAATGTTGGTGTGATGCAGCTAGATTAATCGCACGAAGAGATGAAGCTGTTCCACATATTTCTGAATGTTGCAAATCAGAATCGGTTCTCATGTAATTGCTCTGAATATTGCAAGTCATAATATGACTATTCGGCGCACTTACGTTTACGGCCATGCATTATGGGCGATTACTGGAGCATGGATTTCGAAATGCCACATTACAATTATTAATTTGCGGGTTTTCGTCCTTCCAGAAAGCTACTACCTATGTTATGCATTTGAGGGCGATTTAAGTAGGAAAAAATATATGATTTACGTATTGTTTCGTCTATATATATTGATATGATGACAAAAGTGGAAATTAATAGGTGAAAATATAGCAGACTTTCAATTTCTGGCCATCTTTGTCTTTGTCTACCATCTTAGCTGTGAGTATAGATTGCCCAACTCAAACGGATACTTCGTATCAATGTTCCCTTTCCACATGTAAATGTTGGTAGATTTCACGTAAAAATAGCGCCTATTGTCAGAATGGAAAGGAATATAGGCGTGTTTTCAATTTTCGGTCGCATTTTAGCCAATATCTTGGATTTGGGAAACTAATACGTGGGAGAAATTTAAGATAATTACTTCGCCTTAGTATTCCCAACTCAGCTATAAGCATGGACAGGGTTGTCATGACAATAACACCAACTGATGTGAATATGAGGGATTTTCGGTGATTTTTAAAAAATTATGTCCGCCATTTTGGATTTGAGGGAATTTTTATTGGATTAGATATAAGGAAAGTACGTCGCCTCAATATAACCAATTCACAACAGTAAACATGGATGGAGTTGTCGAAACAATAACACTCACTTATGTGAAAATCAGCGATTTTCGGTTATTTTTCAAATTCTGGTCGCCATTTTGGCTGCCATCTTGGATTTGGGTGAATATTACTCAATCAATTCAAGTACAGGTATAAGCGGAATCCTAGCCGGGTATACGCTTGTTTGTTCACACCATAGTCCACAATTGTAAAATTTGTGTTATGTATTGAAGATTCTTATGTCACATGTGTGATTCTGAATACACATATTGATTGACATAAATATGTGGGGTGTCTTTGAATAAGTCGCTCGCGTAAATCGGGACTGAAGTTCCTGATATGTGTTTAATCCTATTTAGTGTGGCGTTATGTTGACTGCTGTCACCAACACTATACTAACAGTTTAGACACAGGGGTCTGTGTAGCGCGCTCCGCTGCCCGTCCCTTTGCACTGCCAAAACTATAACGTAACGTATTAACATAAAGCAGGCGCGTATATAGTTTGGCGTAGATGGGTAGTTCAAAGGGGGCGGGCAGCGGAGCGCGTTACATGCCCCTGTGGTTTAGAAAACGAAACATGGCATAATATATGTAGCAAATCATTTGTTGTTACAACTTTTTTCCAGAGCTATTTCGTTGAATTTGTTGTCAATATAAAACAATATCTGCATGTAACTGTTGTTTATTATGTAATTCATTATATATGTGGTATCCTCCATTTCCATAAGTAATGGACGGAGTAATACACTATTCTATTCTATTCTGTAAATCCGATTTAGCGTAATTTACGTCCTTTTTACTCTTATTAACGCCCTCGGGTCTATACTTTCCTAGATATTCTAGAAAGCTATGGTTCGCTGGGCGTTTTATTTATAGATATGGGTTTTTTCCGGTTGTGACAATTCGCAGTAGGTCCCTATTTGCGGAAGTCCCCGAATTCGTGGAGGTCCCTTAAAATGGTCCCTTAAAATATGTTGATTTTAATGAGGGAACGGGTGCGTATATGTCAATTGATACGTATTTTAAACAAATAATGACACGATCATCATAATAGTAGTTTGTTCTATCAATCATATCATAATCATCATCATCATCATCATCATCATCATCATAATGCGGAACAAGTCGTGAGACTTTTCGTCCCAATAACATTATTTGCAATGCTTGTTTACAAATATATGTATCGTCATTCGATATTTACTTGTGAGTCACTTGAACATATTACTTTCGTCGAACTCGTATTTTATATAATAGAAGAATGAGTCTATGTATATTTTGAATTGATCAAGTGTTGGAGCCTCAACAGCGAAGTCTGGCAGAGAGTTCCAGCTATTTACCACCCTCTGCGTGAAGAAATGTTTTCCTATGGCCTTGTTAACAATGGGCATCTGTAGCTTTTTATTATGTCCTCTTGTTCTTCCTGATGAAAGTCTTTCTAATAGGTCACAGGCATTGATATTGTAATGACCATTCAACAGTTTATATACCTCGATTATATCTCCTCTAAATATTCGATATTTTAAAGACATCAGATTGAGTCATATCATTCGGTCTCGGTAGCATAGAGTTTTGATTTGACGAACTAGTTTCGTTGCTTTTCTTTGTATTTCTCTAACACAATGCTTTGATATTTGTGACGTGGGCTCCATGCAGAGTTACAGTATTCGGTGATATGTCTGACCATGCTTATGTGGAGCGATTAGAAAGTGTCGATGTCCAAGTTCGTGAAAGTTCTGTTGACTATGCCGATGATTTGAGAAGCTTTATTGTTTTAGGATATTGTAGGAAGGCTAATCTGGTCGTGTCAAATTGAGCTATAGCGATGGGATTTCTCGCAGGATAACACATTTCGGGTTTTCGTGGGGTGTGTATTCGCTGGATGTCTTATAGTTGCGGTATGTAACTATTATGACCGCGTTAATTGCTTTCGATGTTTGGGTATGAACAATTGCTGGGCCATGCACTCTTGGAGGGAACACAATGCCTCCGATTTTTGATCCGCATTTAGAAGCTTTCTGGTGTGGTGAATGAGAAACCTGCAGTAATAAGCCGTAGTTTTTGTAATAATTTGAAGGATTAGTTGTTTTAACTGAATTCTGAGGCGGTGCATTCATGTAACCAATATATTTTATATTATAATTTATATTTATGGCTAATAATATGATCTTGAGGGCGTTACCATTTCTGATTATGGTTTTCTTGTAGGCGATGATTGAGACAAGCTGCATGCAAAACAGAGTTCAGACCCTTCGCTATGCGATGTCTGAACGCTGCCGGCACGTGTATTATCTTATTTAAATCTGACATTTTTATTGAAGTTTTTTGCTTGATCTGGACCATTTTCATATGAATATGGACAGTTCAATTTCTCAGAATAATGCAGAATGAATTGTAACCTACAAAAATCTCAAATAAATAAATGCGACATTTCTTCACATTACGTTAAAGTGCGCGAGCAGCGGTGTAAATCCTGCGTGGGGGACTGAACTCTGCGTGGATTTGTGATTGAGATTGTAAGGCGACAACATTGTCAAAATAAGTCGTATATGCAGCATGTACATGTAGTAATAAGGGGCGCTATATTGGTTGTCAAAATAGAGAGCGCTCGTCTCAATTTTTCGGTGCATGGGGAAAGCATCAATCCGTTCCGCGTGGTGCATATAAAGTCCGGCGATACGTATCATATATATATTTTCGACCTGCTTTGACACCCGAAACATAGCAAAGCCGTGTTGTTATATGAGGTATATAATATAAGACTCCAAGCTGAAGAAAGTGTGTCACTATAATTGTGTGACAATGCGCGTCAGCGATGCAAACAGAAGTGGAATTTCGCAAAATTGCGAAATCAAGTTGAGCAATCCATTCGCTTTGCCATGTCCACGGACAGTTGACATTTAATATATCTTGTTTCTTTCAAGAACCAATTGACCGAATTTGTTTTGAAAGAGGCCACTTTGACTTTCAAGTTATATAATCCTGTCTGTACTAAATGTATGATCCCACTCAGTTATTTTAAAGGTATATACTACATTAGAATGGCCTGTTAGTCATCTGGATAGTTTTTTCGGGACAAATGAGCTGACAGTTAATACAAATAGGGAAGGGGTCCTATTTATTGGAGGGAAATGTTCAGATAATAAGCTCAACAGACGAAATATGAACTTGTTGAACACTCCTGATGGAACTACTCGTCAATGAGTATGTATTATAGAAAGGGTTAATTGTAGCTGATACAAATGCTGGTCGATTGATTGATTGATTGATTGATTGATTGATGCTTTTATGTCGTTTAAGTATAGTCAGGCGCCATATCACGATATATAGGCAAGACAATGTCGAATTTGCAAGCGGTATTACATGCAATACTGGTAAATTCAATCATATAAAAAACATACTTTGTACAGAAAAAGTAACACAATTGAAGATTGAACAGATTTTCCGTTTCCAAGCTGGATCCACGAAAATATATCCGTTTTGGCTTATAGTTCCCGTGTGTGAGAGCGTACGCTGGACACCAATTGCATCTGGTATGTCTGTCGTATACTTCCGCGAATCCACCCTATAATTTCACAACACGCCTCTCATACCCATTAACACTGACTCAGTCACTCTTAAGATTTGTTCTCTCAATATAAAGTTCTTAATTCTCAAGCGACCTCCTTTAAACAAGACCCACGATCACCTTTGTTCTGTTGTAATTATTGGGAAATTGCCATGGAAGACTCACCGCAGTATATAGTCAAAACACAAATACTATCAAACAGTCCGCCTTCCAAATACACAATAAGAATAGTACGTCGCGGCGATCAGAAATAATTCGATATATGTTAAGGTGTGAGGTCAATGCATATATACCTGAGGGTGCATTCACTGTTCGAGAATGTCTGTGGGAATAAAGTTTGCCCGAGACCATCCATTCATATAATCCTATTCACTTACCGGAAAATATTTACCCATGACATTTTTCATAAGGTCAACACATTAGTATTCGATGATGAACCTCAATAATATAATCGGAGCCATACAGTAATGCCCTAATTAATCGACTTCTTAACCACAGCAGAATTATGGGTAACATTTCAGGATTTAGTCGGAAATATGGCTTGTTGCCATTCATCGGAAAGCTCTCGGCGAGAACTTTCATATGAATGGCAACAAGCCATATTTCCGACTAAATCCTGAAAAGTTACCCATAATTCTGCTGTGGTTAAGAAGTCGATTAATTAGGGCATTACTGTATATACCTCGCCCCATCCATGGCTCGATCAGGGTCCTCGATCAGGGCCATGGCTACAGAGATTCTCCGTTTGTCTGGTGTCCTGCTTAGAATTCCAAACTGTAGACCGAGACCCAAATTCCAAAGTTCGGGGAAATATATCTGCACCCGGAGTAATTGCACCCCCCCCCACCCATGATTTTATCCACGTACATGTACATCGAGCTTTCCAAATGTTGGAAATTTTCCAATCGATGACTATTAAATTTCAGTAAAACAAATGACCGAAAGTATGAAAATATTCAACTATTGGTCTGAAAACAACAAATTTCACACGCAATACTGGTTCGAAAATCGAACTTTCAGAACAATTTCAACTTACTTTTGGTCTGAATTTTCCAAATTATGATGTGTGAGGACATTTTCAACTGTTGGAGTGGGACACCAGTTTTTGGTAGGTTGACGTAAAATTATGTATATATAAACCTGCTATTTGTATCATATTCGTTGCTTGCAAGTGTGTTTTCTTTGCTGAAACTAATGACTTTGTTTCTTTTTATTTGAAACGTATAGCATATTGTCGCCATTTTAACGTATATATTCCGACATATCCGATTCGATGGTCACAATATAATGAGATTCCATCAACAGCAACATTTTTAGAATTTAATGCCGCTTCAGTTATCAGAATCGATTTCGATTAATTGCCTAAAAAATAATACTAACCACTGTCAACTATAGTATAAAATTGCTCGAAACGTGTTATTTATCAATATATTGTTCGACGAAATATGGCCTAATTATTATCAACACAACGGCTCTTGATTTTAGAGTTATCCATCTTCATCCGCAATTTGGTACGATACCGTCGGCTCGTCGACTTTTTACTGGGTCACTAGTAACTCCCGATGGTGAAAAATAAAAGATTTCAAAAATCGATATCTAATAACTCCGAGGCTTGATAGACGGGTTCCTCGATTCGAATAAAATACTTTTACCCCCGAATCCAAATAAATAGTAATTGAGGGCCTCTTAATCGGATTATACATCTTTAACTTCGCCATAGCGGAGCAAAACAACTGCTTTAAAGAAGATTTTGCATGTTGTGGCAACTGCATGGAGGTTTGAGCCCATGAAAACATCTTCAGTTTAAAAAAATAAAGAAACTCAATCCGATTTGATGGTCTCCATATCAACAGATTCCAACGACAACAACAACAACATTTCTTGAAATGTCGCTTTAGTTATCCGAATCGATTAATTGCTAAAAAAAAAATGTTGTTAACCACTCTCACCTTATAGTATAAAATTGCCCAAAAAGTATTATATATAAATATTTTGTTCAACGTAATTTTGTATCGAATATTAATTCGTCGAATATTACCAGGCCGCCAAATATTCGAGGTGGTGAAAATAACAGATTTCAAAAGCCGAAGAAATAGTAACGTATGGGGCGTTAATTCGGATTATGCATCTTTAAGAGCTGAAGATAATGAGCAGCTTTATCACTGTACGTTTTGGTTTCGCCTGTAAATCATGAAATTGACAATACAAGGCCGTATAATGTAGCCATAAATCGATATACAACTACGATTAAACCGAATATAATAAATGGTATCTTACGGTAGCGTGTGTGAATTTTTCAAATGTCCTAACACAAGCATACCCGGCCTTTAGATATATTAGACTATAGTGTACCTTCATTATAATACCATTGTGTACTTTGGGATTTTCGGAGGCGGATGCGATTCCTTTCAGTTGCTTCACTATAAGAACCAGGCATTGTTCGAAATATTGCATGCCCATCCTGTGCTTAAACATTGTTGACCCCGGGGGCACGCGATATGAAAAATTTGTATTAAAATCGTGACTTCGACGATGCTATGATGTTCCTTGTCAAGATAATTTATTAATTCTGTCATATACACATATATGGCAAGTTCCGCATTCTGCATTCAGAATGATAATGCCCGCCAAAATTACTACTGACTATAAAACGCTCAGTAAAACTCACACACAACCTGGGTAAGATAATATACGACTAGTCATTAAGGGATACTACTGTACTCAAACGTTGTTGTTGTTTCTATAGTCTCTGAGTAGTAGAATAAGGTAACCATATTTCCACTATTTTAAAGTCTGTTGAGTACGAAGTAATGTTATGGATGGCTGATTAGCCGGAATGCAAAAATACCAATTGTCGTTGTCGAGTAATTTTTGGACAGTTTTCAAGCAAATATATCAAATAAATGTTATATTATGGCATACTATTCCCATATACTCATTTAAGTCATGGTATAGTCACTAGTCAGTGAGTGGCTTGATTTTACGCCCGTATCTTGTACACGGATATTCGTAATTTAATTTATGGCTTCAGCCATAAATTAAATTTATATCAAATTATTAAATCAAACGGGAGGAATGTACCATTCTACTAACATCGCCGAAAACCTGAAGCAAATCGACCGTACCACTCCATAGAAAACATCGTCTGAACTACGCTCAAATGTAAATATTTACTACTCGATTCGGGACGCATCTGTCGGCGATAAACTAACGAAAACTATTTCGCCATCGAGAGTCACTACATTTAATTAATATATAAGAATGACGGTGTGTGTTGTCAATTTGGATATAATATTTGTAAAAATTACTCCATTTATATTTGATCACCCTACGGAGTGTTTCACAACACTTTAAGTACAGATTGAGTACATATTTTACAAACGCATGCAGTCAATTATTGTACAACGGGTGGGAAAATTAAGTACAGATTGAGTTCATATTTCACAAACGCAATTCATAGTTGGATACAGACTTGAAAAGTCCATATCTATTTACAATAATGTCGTGACTACACAGACATTCTTTAAAATGTTTTCAACTTTGGGCGTATACGTATAATGGTATATATTAAAACGGTTTAAATACCATATGCAATATTGGGCGTATAAGTGTCACGATTCTTCCTGATTGCAGTCAATTATCTCTCCTGACATTGGAAGACATTGGGAATAAAGAGAGTCCGTGGGTCTCCATTTTCTTTTGTGTGATATTGTTTACATTACATTGAGCTGCAACACGCCATTGAAAAGGGGATGTTCGTCCAAACAAAATGTATTAGCTACAATAGAGAACACCACACGAAGCTTTACTCTTGCATATAATGAGTAAAAGAATTTGATTGCTTGTGGATTAAAGATACGCTAAGCGTTGGCAGTGGGTATATTGCTGTTAAAATAATCACATCGGTTAAAACCGTCATAAACAGAAAGATTATTCTATTGTAGACAAATCTTGTTCTTATACCAATTATAAATTTCGCGTAAATTGCATGTTATTTGTCATATTAGTATTCTTAGTGGGGTCCCTTATGCCCAAAAAATCGCCATATTGTTACTTTAGTGACTAAAGCATGAAACTTCAAACATATGTTGCTTAGTTATAAGGAAAACTTTTAACCGGGTTGGAGGACCTGTGTTTGGATAAAATCAGGTTCCCATGGTAACGGCATCAAATATTTGGAGAAAAGTTGAAAAAGCCTGCTGTTGGGAATCAATGAGCCTTTTGTTCAAAGAAATGATGTTAACGCATAGTACCATCATTATTGCACCAAACGCACTGGGCCACTAGGACATATATGGTCAAGGTCAATTGCTAAGGTCGAGGTCATTGGGCAAATGTCATATTTTGGTCCATTTTTTATTAATTGTCTCATATTTCGCTACCCCTAGTGCCTTAGTCATAAAAAAGAATCCCCATCATAATGCAAAAACATTAGGGCCCCATCACCACGTTCAATTTGATATATAACGCACTTGATATAAGATGATCAATGTCGAAATATCATAACATTTATTTTATACATAATCACATTTTAAATACTATTTTTTATAATATTTGTGGCAATACATAAGTCAAGATACATTACCGTCAAGATACCATCAGAGCAAAATAAACACGATTTTGTGACTTTAGTAACTAAAGCTCGATACTTCACATATATCTAGCTTAGTACGTTATAGTGAAAACTTTTTTGATAGGGGTGCCAGAATGAGGGGTCGTGTTTCTGGATATAATATGGTTTCCATGACAACGGCAACAAATATTTGGAGAAATGTTGAAAAAGCCCACTATTGGCAACCCGATGAGCCATGGGTTTGAATAAATGAAGTGAACTCATAGTGCCATCAATGGCTCATCAAACGAACTGGGCCACTAGGACATATATGATCAAGGTCAATTGCTAACGTCAAGGTCATTGTGGAAAAATCAATATTTTGGTTTATTTTATATTAATTGTCTCATATTCCGTCAAACCTAGTGCGTTAGTCCTGAAAGCAAACCCCATAATAAGGGAGATCACTACTACTCCAGAACTTTGACCTGTAGCTCTTGAACCGCGGTATGGGCTGGTAGGATCCAATATGGTAGCTATTCAGTGATCTCGCTTATAATGCACACCAATTAGGGCACCATCATCGCGTCCAATATGCTAACACACACTTGATTTAAGATGGATATTGTCTGCATTTGACAAAAATAATTTATATAATCACATCTTAAGTACTACATTTGGTTTAAGCACTATTTATTTCTTCCCTAAAATATAATTAAAGTACTACAAGCTTATGGTACATATAGCAAAACAGCCTGAATAATTCTATGAAGATATATCAGGTGATTGTATGAACAAAACATTGAAATAGCCATATACCATACACATAAAGCGAAGGTGTTTTATTATTATATTTTTAGGTTGGTTATAATTTTCCTGATAAAAAAGATATTGTTACCATGGCAACTGCAATCGTAAATGCTGCAAAATGGACAATTTCGATTGAAAACGATTATATTTTCAAATACTATCCCCAATTTTGTCCAGAATTAAATTTAACAACTGATCATATATGAGACGTTCATTCACTTCGGAACAAAAGGGTGGACATAATCTAGTTTCCATAGCAACCATTACACACAAAAATCTATGTTGAGTGGTGTTTATAATGCTCCTGTTTCCATAGAACCGTTCCCAATGTTACCCAATTGGTCACTTTTGAGTGTTCTGTTCACAGAAGGATGGTATAGCGATAGGTAATATTCACACACATCTGCTCGTTTTATGATTAGAATCACAGAAGAATTTTTGCGACAATGATTCATACAGCATTATTCAAAATATATTTCTGTGAGATTGTTCCGAAATGGTAATAGTATAAGGTCTCAAATTATTGATTGATCAGCTAACAAGATCAATAGTAAACGAAATATTATCACCAGCTGAATGAGAGAAAGGTCTATCATGAAAATATGAGTATTCCATTACTCAATGACCGTAGCTTAGATATAAAACTCTGAAATGCACGACCATGCGAATGACATTCATTACTTAAAATTGGAAAATGGAACTCACACGTAAGACACCGTTGTTTCTAGTTATTTGTGAAATATGTACATATGTCATTATAGAATAACTTGTCCCAAATGATCATTTTATCAAATGATTCCACCCAACTATTTTATTACCTTTTTTGACAAGGTATCTCCGAAAAGTCTGATAATCATATATTGTAATACTTATGGTACAACATACAACATGACTGGGCTGAATGACCTCCAATAAAAGTCTCCATGGTTCTAATATCACAGATATATGGGAGTTTGCCCTTTTTACAATTGAGGCAACTGATAGATATCATATTTTTGGATTTTAAAGATTTTAAATAGAAATACAAGCGGGTGTAAAAAATTGTTTTGGCTGTTTTGACACACCCAACAACCCTGGCATACCGCCCGGCTTATTTTTAACAATCCTCGGGGCCACCATCCCGTCTTTTTAGCTCAACTTGCACCTACAGGCCACTTCCCTCAACTGATCAATCAACATACTCTACGTGGGTCTTTGTAATGCGAGCAATATTTCCCCCCCGAAATTAGTTTTAAAATATGGCAGCCATTTTGAATTTCACATTTCTATCCATCGGCACACTCTGCAGCCAACATTTATTAGAGAAATCCTCTTACAATTTACAGTAATGTTTAGGTTCGTGTTTGGATGGATGTTATCAAATTAATGAACAAAAACTTTGGCCTCCGGCAGCCATCTTGGATTTTACTCTTTGTACAACTAAATCCAGCCAGCCTGCCAGCAGTTTTCATCATATAAGATTCCAAGGTCAATAATTCTCCAGTTTTAACAAAACAATGCATTGCAGCTATACTTGAAATTAAATCTGCTGGGTGTGACAGCCCTGTTGATTGTTCAGAATGGTGTATGATAACTAATTTGTTTCAATCAATATTGGTATATTCATAGATATAACTGTTGCCCCCCAAGTTTAGAACTGACAGTTAGGCCATTAAAACAAAACTACCTGTGTTATTGGGTAGTTACATGTGGGGAAACTTGATGAGGGTGGAGGCGTTTTATCGCTCCTCGTCCGTCCGTCAACATCTTCACAAGAACCGCAAGTCAGAATTGAGTTATATATTGTGGATGTTCCCCAGGTGACTGGGATTCTGATATGTTCAATGGTGTCGCCGGGTCGAAAAGGGGGCAAGCTTGGGGCGTATCTTTTTCCATCCATAGTAATTGTTAAAACATCTTCTCAAGAGCCATCGGGGCTATTCAGCTTATATTTGGTAGGGATGGTTCTTGAGTGGCAGGGATACATATTTGTGTTCAAATTGGATCACCGGGTCAAATAAGGGTGGAGCAAGGGACATAACTTTTTATCCATAGTAATTGTTAAGATATCTTCTTATCAAGAACCATCATGCCTATTCAGTTTATATCTGGTATGGAGAGTCATTGGATGACTGTGATTCAGATTGGTTCAAATGAGGTCACCCGGTCAAATAGTGGTGGCGCCAGGTTTGTAACTCGTTTCCTCTATAGTATTTCTGAAATCACCTTCTAAAGAACCATCAGGCCTATTCATCTTATATTTGGTAAGGACTTTGGGTGACTGATTCAGATTTGTTCAAATTGATCACTTTGTCCAATATGGGTGGAGCCAGGGACATAACTGTTTTCCTCAATAGTTATTCTTAAAACATTTTCTCAAGCGCCATCAGTCCTATTTAGAATATATATAGTATGGAATGTCCTTGGGTAAGATTTGTTAAAATGGGTCCTACCAGTCAAGAAATTGCGTTTTGGTGTGTAGGGTACATGGAAAGTTGGGAATCAAATATGTCGGCCATTAAAAAAGGAAGAGGGCATGTCAGGTTGGATGCATCACATCCAATCTAAGGGGATTAGTAAAGAAATTTTACGAAATTGGGAGTATGTTTGCACCAGTTGGGAGGGGACGTCCTATGGACTGTTGGGGGAGGGGGTTGGAGTTGCAGTTGAAAGTTTCAAGGTCGACACCCCACTGCTCAACGGAGACCCTCTAGCGACGTCCATGTCTAGAATGGCTTGTTCTTAAGTGATTTTGACATGTTCTAACGGTTGTGATCTTCAGAGTCCGAGTATTCTCAGTCTTTACAGTCAGGCGAGCGACTCAACAGTCAACAATTGACTATCTTGTATAAATAGTCCACGGCTGCGACCTCACATTACGCCAGTAGCCGTTTCGTCAAATCCTAAGAGTAGCAAAGCATCATATTCCCTCAATCCATGGTGCCATAGGTCAGTCTATATTCATAATATTACATACTGTCTGATAGCACAGCACGCGTACCCCACTGTCATTTAGTGGCATATCCCATAATTCCATCGTTTGCTTGGGTATTTGAATGAGACAATGGAAACATGCAAAAATTGTGGCTGTTTAAGTTATTTTCCAGCCGGGTTTTGTAAATCGTCCATGCTGTCGGAGAAAGTTCAATATATCCCATATTTCAATTAAACGCCTACAAAATTATAATAAAAGTATAAGGGGGAAATGTCCAACAATGTTCAGCTTGAGGTCATTCGACCAGTATGCCAATTAAGTTTCATGATTTACATACTATAGCCACGATTCATGCGATTCTTAAGGGACCCCGCTGTTTGTAAGGATTAGGAAATACATTCGTTAAGGGACCCCGCTGTATGTAAGAAATAGTAATGTGCATTTATCCCAGTTAGATGTGAGAATAGAGTAATCGTGGCATGATAACTCCTCTCTGTAATATTGACCTTTTGGTCGTGTTTTAAAATATATCCTAATTTGGCCCCAGAAACCATGTTTATTTCTATATTTCTGACGTCACGGATTTTGCGAACAAAATTGGTGGCCAGCGCCTCTAGCGTTAATTCACGAATTGCTTATAGGTTTTTGTTTTAATCATTAATTTCAAATGAGCTCATTGGTTTGACCGGAAATAGTTGATTCCGCTATTAGATATTGATTCGAATACGAAACCTATTGCATTAATCGTGCATTGGTGATAATTTATATCTATTAAATATAAGAATGACAATTAGGTCTATTAGTTTGATAACGATAATCATTGATCGTGGGAAATAGTATATTGGTTTGAAATATGTCTATTGATTATTAGTTTTACAATAAGGTCTATTAATTTTACAATAAGTTATTAGTTTTACAATAAGTTAATGACGGTTTTAGATATTAGTTTTACAATAAGTTATTAGTTTTACAATAAGGTCTATTAATTTTACAATAAGTTATTAGTTTTACAATAAGTTAATTACGGTTTTATTTATTAGTTTTACAATGAGTTATTAGTTTTACAATAAGGTCTATTAGTTTGATAACGATAATCACTGATCGTGAGAAATCATCTATTGGTTTGAAATATGTCTATTGATTAAGAAAATATGGCTATTGAAACGGAATGTACGTTTACTGAATATGAGCGAAGCTGTATTAATTGTTTGTTATTAGATATTAGTCGAACAATGAATGCTATTAAATTAAAATAGAACATTAATTTTGCATCGGTCAACGTTGATTATGAATCTATATCTGTTAACACGGAATTGTCTCTTGTTGAATCAAAGAACGACTATTGGTTTGAAAATGGAGACTATTGGTTTGAAATAGATTGTAATTGTTTTCACAAACCACCATTAACTTTTATTTCATGTAATTTCCGACCGAATGGCCGCCCATACTAGGACCCTAAATCACAGCAAACCAGACCAAAATGGGTGGATCTTACCCATATTCGAACTTGATCTGTATTTCGAACTGATAAACTATCATACTAAATTTGATTCAGATATGATCATACAAACTAAAGTTATCATCCGGAAACCAGAAATTGACAGGATTCTAAGTCGAAAAAGGGCCATAAATCCAGCAAAAATGGGCGGATTGTACCATATTCGAACTTGACCTGTATTTCGAGCTGATAAACGCACATTCCAAATTTGGTTCAGATATGATCACACAAACTGAAGTTATCATCCGGAAACCAGAAATTGACAGGATTCCAAGTCGAAAAGGGGCCACAACTCTTGCAAAAAATGGGCGGAGCAAACCCATATTCGAACTTGACCTGTATATAGGGCTGATAAACTCACAAACCAAATTTGGTTCAGATATGATCACACAAACTGAAGTTATCATCCGGAAACCAGAAAATTACAAGATTCTAAGTAAAAAAAGGGCCATAACTCTCGCAAAAATGGGCGGAGCAAACCCATATTCGAACTTGACCTGTATTTTGGTCTGATAAACTCACCTAAGAAATTTTCTTTTGAACTAATAACCGAAACTAAAGTTATCATCCGGAAACCATTTCCGGACGGTCGCACGCACGAATACACACACGGACGGACGGACACCGGCTATTTTAATAGTCCCCAGAATATTTTTTTTCGGGGGACAATAACATAATGACACCCAAAAAATTACATTTTTGTTTGGACATCTGATGTATTCAATGTCGGATTTCTCGGGCTTCTCATGCAAAACATAGACGCGAACAATTTGTTTTGAAAAATTGCACAGACAACAAGCCTGAAGGAGATGTTCTCACATATCCGGCAGGTATTGTTTCGGAGGTAGGTGTGATAATCCTCAACATGAAAGAGCTACCGCTTATAGTCTGTATCGGCAGTTACTTAGGTTTTTAACTGTTTTTACAGTTTTTTCATTTGGGCTGATTTACCGGTATTTCAAAAAAAACAATTAATTCCCCCCCCCCAATACATTGTCTGAAAATCAAACTACAAGAGCATTTTCAACCTATTGTTGGTGTGAAATTTCCAACTAATGTTTTGGCAGGTATAAAATTTCCAACTGTTGAAAATTTTGACGAAAGTTGGGGGGTGAGACTCCCCCCAACCCCCCTGTCGCCACGTCTTTGTTTGCTTTTATCTCTTCGATATGTGCTACATGAGTCATGACTCTTGATCAGAGTGGAATCACCATCAATATTTATCAATTTGCAACTTATTTTATACTTTGTCAATGTCACGGCAATCGCCACTCAGTGTTCCGAAATTAAACGGCAAATGATAAAACAAGATGCAAATTGATCAAATTGTAAATATTGGCGGCGATTCCACCCCGATCAAGGGCCATGACGCATGTAGGACATGTGGACGAGGTAAAACACACATTGCTGACATGTATTCCAATAGTTTAGCGTGCTATACGTCAACACCTATAAGTGTTTAGCCCAACAACTTCAAGTGATTACCCAACACTTAATCATAAAAGTGTTACAATTCATTTCCGACATCTATATATTGCTAAACCCAAAAACACGTAATTCATAGTTTATTACACCGGATAAGTTGATAATACAATGTTTTGGAGCTTCCTCTTTCAAATGTTATATAATATGGCATATATTTTATATATGTGATCTGGGGGTTCGAAATTTAAGTGGGGCTTTAAACATTTAAAAAAAAATTCAATTAGAAAAAAACGGACTTGGCTCATTCGAGCTACCAAATGTTGTCTACGAAATTTGGAAGGAGGTATACGATAGGATGACAAATACACGAAATATTAATATATCGGTCTCATATCATATGCTCTGACAAATACATGCCATGATCACATCTATTTTCCAGCTGTTTCGGGGGGGGGGGGGGGGGGGGGGTCGGAAAAAAATTTCAGGCACGTATGGCATTTTTTCCCTTTCGATCATTTTTTGTACCCACCCACCCCCACCGCCAAATTTTTTTCCGTTTTCGGCAGTTTTTTCCGACCATTTTTTGACACCCAACCCCCTTTTAACACTAAAACAGAGATTTCCGGGGGAAAATTCACTGTAAACAGCAGCTGTCTATGAATTTCTGTGCATACTATTTATCATGGATGTTAACATGGACATGTAAATAGGAATGAGTCATTTTGAGGTCATTCGGCCAAAAAAACATGGCTGCCAGCGGCCATCTTGAATTTCAAAATTTGCAACAAAATACAACACGATATGGCTGTTTTAAATTTTTCGCACAGTGAAATAAACGGTCTTTATTTCTACCATATGAGGAATAGACTAACACGGAACGCTCTTCCATGCCATGCAAATGGCTGTTCAGTGTTTGGGACCCAAACATCGTGTTAAAATTTGTATCTTTTTATGACTTTATTGCGTCTTTCTGGAACATATAATGCTCTTAGAAAGGTATACATATGTTTGTAGTATTTCAATAATTATAGGCATCACTGACATGGAATCTAACGAATAGTACTATTTTTCACCATTTTTCAAATAGTACTGCGCGACTTTAAATACGAGTAAGGTATTTCACGTACATAGCCTAAATTTATTGGTCAATTTTTATTCAATGGAACCGAACCATGCAATACAGATAGAGATAATTAATTACTTCGTAAACTTTAAAGCTTCCAACCGACACGTTTATTTCGATTTTTGTTCGATCGTCCGCGGCAAGAGAGATGTTCACTCGACTACGTGTCAGCAATCATATTTTAGCTACAGAAAAGGGTCGACACACGCAACCGAAGACGCCATTAAAAGAAAAAATTTGTCACATGTGTGATGAACTGAAAGTTGAAACGGGGGGGGGGGGGTGAAAAAAATTCTTCCGGCACGTATGCCGGGGTGGGTGGGTGGTCAAAGCCACCAACAAGCAATTTTTTTCCGCAACTAAAAAAAAAAATTCCTGCTTGTTTTTAGTCTTTTGGCAATGAGTTGGGCTTCAAAACCACTTTGAAATCAGTTTGAATGAGAGAAATAATGTAATTCTAACTGGTAAACTGACTGCAGGCAGTTATCGTGTTGTATTTTGTTGCAAATTTTGAAATCCAAGATGGCCGCTGGCAGCCATGTTTTTTTGGCCGAATGACCTCAAAATTACTCATTCCTATTTACATGTCCATGTTAACATCCATGATAAATAGCATGCACAGAAATTCATATACAGCTGTTTACAGTGAATTTCCCCCCGCAAATATCTGTTTTAGTGTTAAAAGGGGGGTGGGTGTCAAAAAATGGTCGGAAAAAAACTGCCGAAAACGGAAAAAAATTTGGCGTGGGGGTGGGTGGGTACAAAAAATGATCGAAAGGGAAAAAATGCCATACGTGCCTGAATTTTTTTTCCGACCCCCCCCCCCCCCCCCCGGTTGAAACAGAAAAAACATTTTTATTATGGAATGCAGTGCGTACGCTGACTCTAGAAAATACTTGTTTAATGCTCAAAATTATAGCATAGATTTCATAAACATGAGTGATGATGATATAAGTTCATCTTTATAATGAAAAACAATGACAAACAAATAATCAATTCCGTGTGCAACATGATCCGGTTATTCTTTCTAAAAAGACAGTATGTCAATATGGGGAAATAAACGTTGAAAGTAATAATTTATAATACTAATGTTTATTTATCGTACATATGCCTATTACATGTATTTTATTTTAATGTGTAACTTTTCATGTATTAACTGTTATTTGCAACTGCCTCCATTGGTGTATTGCAATAAATCATCTTATCTTATCTTATCTCGTCCTTATATAAGTATTTCGTGCATTTATCAACATAATTATGTTGATTTTAAAAAGATCGAGCGAAAACGTTTTCATCGTGAGTGTTAAGTACAGGTAAACCCTTTCTCGACCCTTTCGACTTGAATTTCAATGATAAATGTTAGATTTATTGACATTGATCATGTCTATACTTACAATATTTCAATGCACACCTTCGAATATTAATTTTAGCTATATCCGAAAACATGGAATGATGATAGCCGTTCTGGGTATAAGTGTTATATATGAATGATGTCGGTATATACTCCAGATGATATAAACCTTATCATAATAGCTGACAGCTTTTTAAAATAAGCATTGGGTAGCCCGGGTGAGTGGTTTGACCTCCGCGTGCCATTTCATGTCCCCAAGACACGGTCGATTCCATCAACATGTCGTAACTTTATATTATTACAAATATTTGATTTGATATATCTGCTTTCATCCACAAGAAACGATTATTTCCCATGCGAATAATACGATGATGACATAATGGGTATAATGGGAAGCGTATTGACCATATGGGCGTTGTTATTTTAGACAATGGAAATAGCCAATCGGGCGCAGAATGTATGTGCAGATTATTTTACCAGGTGTGTACTTTTAAGGTTATTTGTTCATGCGTTATTCATATGAAACGTTATTCGCTGCATTGTTTGGTGGTATTACAGCCCCCGTGATGGTTTTAAACATGGCTATTTTATTATAGTATATATTAAATTTTTTCATGAAAGTACATGCAGAAATATTCTTCACCAGTATATATAGGTCAGTAGTATACAGGTAGAGTTTTTGTACCCCCCCCCCCCGTAACGAATTTATGTAATGGGGTGAGTTATATGGTGGAATAAGCTTGCCTGGGCGTCAGTCCATGGGCGCACTTTGACCGAGCTTGTATTCCTCTTCATTTTTCAGTCAATTTGTTTTGAGGTTTGTAAAGATATTTTGCACGATATATCGCATATATGTGCACGTGGGAACCTGTGCTCCCTGCGATTATTAGGTCTGTCCGACTTTATTTTACGCCCGTTTGTAAAAAAAACACGCAAGTTTTATGTGATTGGTCCGTCCGTCAGACCGTCCGTGCGTTCGTTAACAGTTTTGGTTTCCGGATGATATCTTTAGTTTGGGTTATTTTATCGAAACTAAATTTGGTATATGTCAGTTTTCCAGCGTAGCTCTTGTTCTAATATTATAGGCGTGCTATTCCCACGTTCCAACTAAATGTTTTGCAACCCTAATTTTGTCCTAGCTTATATGTAATACTTCATTTATTGGTCAATGTTTTTGAAACTTGGCTTAATTATTGGAATGGTATACCATACTTCATCTGGAGTGTACCTGATGCTCCGTAATATGAGCAGACGACAGACAGACGAAAAGATAATACAAGTGTACTGTCAATTAAGTGCAGAATACTGGGGTCCGGGAACATTAAACAAAACAATATATGTCCCCGGACCCACGTGGTGCATGCAGAAGGGTTCATAAACATTATGCATATATATAGGTATACGGTGGGAAATGTTCAGATAATACGTTCATCAAACACTACGGCAACATTGGTTGCTTATTACCAGTTCCTTGTTCCTTATTGGGGTATAAATTCAAACTCGACCAAATAAACGATGCGGTAGGGTAGCCAAACCCAATTAAGTAAAGTTATAAAACCCCGCGCGCGGTTACCACAGGAGGCGGCAAAAATGGCACACATTGCCGTTTCGGTATGAATGGACCGATTTTGACCAAATAAACGGTGCAGTAGGGTGGCCCACCCCAAATTATAGGACTATATACCACAAAACCGAAAATCGCACCCTCTAGCCCGTGTGGTTGTCACAGGAGGTGACAAAAAGGCACCCATTGCCGTTTCGGTATTTATGGACCGATTTTTAACACTTAAACGGTGCGGTATGGTGACCCACCCCAAGTTATGTTAGAAAAACCGAAAACCGCACCTTCTATCCCATGAGGTTGACACAGGAGGTAGTAAAAAAAATTGCCTTTTCGGTAAAAATTTATGGACCGATTTTGCCCAACTAAACGGTATGGTGATCCACCCAAGTTGTACTATACAAATCGAAACATAACTTGAGGTGGAGAACGCTATCGCAACGTTTATTTGATCAAAATCGATCCATAAATACCAAAACGGCAATGGGTTACCTTTTTGCAAACTTCTATACATGTATATGCATATATGCCATGGCAACCACACGGGCTATAGAAGGTGCGTTTTAAAGTTTTTCCAACATAACTTTTGCATGCATGGTGGGCCACTCTACCGCACCGATTAGTTGGTCAAAATCGGTCCATAAATACCGAAACGACAATGAGTTGCCCTTTTGCCACCTCATTGTAACCACACTGGCAAGTCGGACCCGTGCGATTTTCGGTTTTTCTAACATAACTTGGGGTGGGCCACCATACCGCATCGTTTATTTGATCAAAATCGGTCCATAAATACCGAATGGGTGTTTTTGCTCCTATGGCAACCGCACAGACTATAGAAGGGTGCTATTTTCGGGGTTTTTTTTTAAACACACCGGTAACTTGGGTGGGCCACCGTACCGCATTGCAAGTTGGCGCGACCTTACCATTTCACATTTCACACATCCACCGAATTCGCGCCATTATCCAAATCCTTAAATGTACTCAATCCGATTCGATGGTCCCCATTTAATCAGATTCCAACCTGTTTACTCGTTTCTTGATTTTCTGCCTTCAAATGAACACCCTTTCGGTAGTATTCACAGTTTAGTACCGTACATGCACATCTATGTACAGGTTAAAATTTCTATTCAAATGTTAGTGATGATTAAGACGCATAGATGGGTGTCACCCGAAGACCTGGTTGTCAATTTGAGATAGTTGTATCGTTCTATGTGTAAGTTGTAGCATAGTCTAAGTGAAAGGAATTGGAGAATACCAATCTCTTCAGCTGGTGCGGTACCGTTATTAATGGCTGCATTCGCATCAATCACTATCTGCATGGAGCAGGCTGCAGATAAGATAAGATAAGATAATTTTAATGCATGAAACACCCGTAATATATATAGGCAGTATGCATACAATGATTATATGATATAAATGAAGAGTAATGGTACAAAAAGAGTATAAAACATGAAATGTATATATGAATTATCACGAACTTTTGTTTTGTAGAAATATTGTTCGCTTGTCGAAGTATTGACGGATCACGTTGCAGATCTTTCCACAGTTTTCGTTCTCGTTTGTCATAATTTTAATGAATTTACCGTTTTCATCCAATGAATCGAAGTTGTCACAATATTGTTTCATTAGCAAAAATAATTTATTCCTTAAGTCTGAGTATAATGGACATTCCATAATTACATGTAGTTCATTTTCAACCTTTATTGGGAGTGGAGGGCAATATATGCATTTCCTATCATTTACATCTATTGTCGGTTGATGGTGGCGGCCTTTCTCAATGGACAGTTTGTGGTCACTATAATTCTAAGTTTTGTGAAACGCATTCTGTCTTCCGCGTTATGTGTACCATAAAGGTATGGTTCTATGACATATTCAGATTTAAATAGTCGATATGTTCTTAGTTTGTTATCACCGTTTTTCCGGCATCGTCGAATATCGAACGTTTGAATTCTTTCTCATGTTTACATTTCAAGGAAGCTTTAAGTTTGTCTACAATATTTGAGTGATAAAGCTTCCCACCTGTTTGAATGTTTAGTCCGATATTTTGGAGAGATTTAAAGATGGATAGTGATGTTATAATGTTTCGCTTCAGCTAGTGCTAACATAATCCTAACTTTTAATTATCTTTATTTTGTACATAGAGTTATCGATCTTATATAAAAGTATTTCTTCTAAAAACTTGTTGGTCTAATTATCATCTAAAGTCAATGTTACGAGAATCATGCATACTATTACATGGTGGCAGCGGGGGGAAATTGCCGCCAGAAGCTGAAATCGTGGCAAATATAAATGCCGAATCGGAATGGGTGAAATCATTTCCACGATTATTCGACGACACAGAAGTTGGAAATCTACTAGGAGGTGAAGTTCACCTATAATACTGAATGAAAACGCTACTCCGTCAATTAAAGGGGTACTGTACGCCATTTTCATTAAATTTCCGGTGACAACAACGATCTAATATCGATAATATATAGAAACATAAGTACTTTGAGTCGAAGATGTATTCTGTAAACGCTCAGGTTAATAGGCTATCTTAAAATTTAATAATTTAAAAGTTAATAATTTGATATAAATTGAATTTATGACTGGAGCCATAAAATGGCGTCAATTAAATTACGAATTACCGTAATCAAAAATAGTAATTGAGGGATACTGGATTTTTAAACCGATCGCACACACGATTGCTTAAAATATTATGATGATACGGGGAGAACACTCAAGCCACTCACTGACTAGCGACGATACAATAACTTAAATGATTATATGGGACTAGTATGCATATAATATAACTTTTATTTGATTCATTTGGTTGAAAACTTTACAAAAATTACTCGACAACGACAATTTGTATTTTTGCATTCCGGTAAATTTGTCATCCGTAACATGACTTCGTACTCAACAGACTTTCAAATAATGGAAAAATTGTTACCTTATTCTCCGACTCGGAGACTATAGAAACCAACAACAACATTTGGCGTACAGTACCCCTTTAAGCCCCCACGCACGCTACCCGAAGCAATGAAATCCGATGTGAAACAAGCTCTATCAAAGTTGGAGAAAGCTGGCATAATCGCAAAAGTGGATCAACCAACAGACTGGGTGAACCAAATGGCCGTGGCAACTAAACGGAGCGGCGATCTCAGAATATGCATCGACCCGAGACCTCTAAACTTGGCGCTTAAAAGAGAGCACGACCGACTTCCGGTCATCGGTGACATACTTCCGACACTGTCATCATCGAACACCTTCTCAATTCTAGACCTTTGCCAGGGATACCTACACTGTCGTCTCGATGAAGAATCCAATATTCTCACCACGTTCGCCACACCATTCGGAACAAGATATCGTTGGTTGCGATTACCATTTGGTCTCAAAGTATCAAGTGAGATATTTAAAAAAACGTCTACATCAAGCGCTGGAGGGCCTAGATGGTGTCAATTGCAGCGCAGATGACATCATCTGTCACGGAAGAAGCGAATCGGAACACAACAAACGGCTACATGAATTACTCCGACGTGCTGAACAACATGGAATCAAATTCAACTACTCGAAATGTAAATTCGGAGTACCTGAACTAAAATTTGTTGGACACATCATAAGCGCCGACGGTCTAAAAGTTGATCCCGAAAAAGTGGAAGCCGTCACAAAATTGGATCCACCGAAAAACAAAGAAGAAGTACAAATGCTCATGGGAACAGTCAACTATTTGGCAAAATTCCTGCCAAAACTAACGGAGATGATGCTGCCAATTTCCCAGCTGGTCAGAAAAGATGTCGAATGGTCATGGGACAATCACAAGAAAAATAGTTCAGTAACCTCAAACATTCGCTTACCAACACACCGGTACTGGCGTACTTCGATAACGACAAGCCGGTAACTATCCAGTGTGACTCTAGTCTACAAGCGATGGGTGCAACACTCATGCAAGAAACTAAACCAATCGCCTATGCAAGTCGGGCAATGACAGACGTGGAAACCCGATACTGTCCCATCGAACGAGAAATGCTAGCCGTAGTTTGGTCACTGGAGAAATGGCACCAATTTACATATGGACAACAGGTGACCGTATTTACAGATCATCAACCACTGGAGTCAATCATTAAAAAGGATCTAAGCAAAGCACCGAAACGATTACAAGGCAAGATTCTGCGAGCCAATGCGTATGACTTTTCTATCAAATGGATCCCAGGTAAAAACATGCTGCTATCTGACAGTTTCAGTCGACTCCGTGTCAGCAGCCCTACCGCGCCAGATAAGCTACAATAATTTGAAAGCGTTAACGTGTGCGTCGCGATGAATGAGGAAAGACTCCAGGAGCTCCGTGATGAAACGTCAAAGGACAAATCACTGCAAATGCTGACATCAATCATTCAAAATGGCTGGCCGATAAACAGATCAAGTGTCGATGATGATGTTGTTGCGTACTTCGACTACAGAGATGAGTTGGCCATAACAGATGGTCTCGTGTTTCGCGGAGAGTGCGTTGTAATTCCGAAATCAATGAGACAGAACTTAAAGGATGACATTCACATTGGGCACACAGGTATCAGTAACTACCTGCGTAGAGCGCGTGAACTATTCTTCTGGACAGGAATGAATGCTGAGTTAAAGAGCAATGGATGCAGAACTGTGACATTTGCCGTAAATACGACAACTCTCAGCCCAAAGAACCGTTTAATGCCACATGACATTCCTAACAGACCCTGGCAAAAAGTTGGGATCGACGTCATGACGTTCAGAAATAAGGACTACCTCATCACTACCGACTACCGATCAAACTTCTGGGAAATAGACTTTCTACCAAACACCGATGCAAAAACAATCATATACAAATTAAAGGCGCACGTCAGTCGGTATGGAATCCCAGACGTCATCGTGAGCGACAGTGCCACCCAGTTTCTTGGAAGTGACTTTCAAACATTTCGCATGAAGTGGGGGTTTGAACACACACCCTCTTCACCGCACCATCACCAATCGAATGGAAAAGTTGAGTCGTCAGTGAAAGCCGCCAAACGCATGCTGAGGAAGTGTATCGACGCAGGTGAGGATCAGTATTTGGCTCTCCTAAACATCAGAAATACACCAAGCACAGGCATAGAAACAAGCCCGGCACAGCGCATTTTGTTTCGTCGGACACGAACAATCATACCAACTTGTAAGTCACTGTTGGAACCGCACATCAACACGACAAACGAGACTCAACAAATGAAAGCCAATCAAAGAAAGCAACAAGAATACTACAACCGGTCCGCCAAGCCCCTTGAACCGCTAGCAACTGGTACACAGATCCATATGAAGCCATACAAGCTGGGCGATAAAGTATGGAAAAAGGGAACGGTGAAGGAACGACTCGATCAGCGTTCGTACGTAATTGAAGGGGAAGATGGAAATGGACTATTCCGACGGAACCGTAACCAACTTAGAAGCACCATTCAACTTCAGATGTCACCTCCAGTAATCCCTACCGTCGACCAACCGCCGAACACACAAGTGGCAGTACGGCGCTCGGCTAGGACTCGAGGACAACCAAAGAAACTGGATGATTATGTGACATAGACACTTGGCTGCCAAATTTACATTTCAATCGTATATCTCATAGTTCAGTTCAAAGTTATAGACACTAAACACTAGACTGCTTGATTGACATTGCATATAATATTTCAGTTCAAATTTATAACCGGGAGGATGTTATAATGTTTCGCTTCTGCTAGTGCTAATATAATCCTAACTTTTAATTATCTTTATATAAAAGTATTTCTTCTAAAAACGTGCTCGTCTAATTATCATCTAAAGTCTATGTTACGAGAATCATGCATACTATTACAAGTGATTTGACCTTGCGCATTTGTTGTTCAGAAGTAAATGTTTTGACTCAGCCGACGCTTTAATCGCATAATTAGCCATTCTGTAAATGACATCTATGTAACATGGGAAGCGACCGAGTTCCGCTCTGACAGCATGATTTGTTGAAAAATTTCCAACATTCAAAATTCGTTTGCAATGTTTTGTATGAACTTAATTGTTCACATTGTATTTGGTATCTTCTGCTCGGCGTTATTTCTGTACCCCATATTTCACAGCCGTATAAAATTATTGGGAGAATAAGTTTATCAAAGAAAATCATCAACGTTTTTATTGTTGGAAAGACCGTTTCTTTGAAAGCACTAAATAAAGCATACATTGCCCTTTGACCTTTCCCACGAAGTTGTTTCTGCGCATTTTCAAATTTCCCTTCGTGCGAAAAATTTATCCCCAAGTACGTATAGTCGTTGACATTTTCAAGTTGAACACCATTGAAGTTAAACGTCGGTTTGTATTGTAACAGATGGCTCCTGAAAACGAGACATTTCGATTTTCCAATATTAAGTGTTAGCCCATTTGACTTTGTGTAAGTGTTCAAACCGTTCAGGCAGTTTTGCAGGCCGACTTGGCTGTTTGAAATTATCGCCAGGTCGTCTGCAAATAAGAGATGATTAAGTTTGTGGTCATGAACCAGAATAGGGTTACATGAATCATTGAAAATGTTTTTTATGTCTTCAATGTAAATATTAAAAAGATTTGGTGAGAGTATTTACCCCTGCCTTACTCCAATCGAGGACAAATTTGGAGGGCCCAGTCCCTGGTTTGTTTTAGTTAAGTAGACACTTGGCTCGTACACAGATTTAATTATGTTGTATATATTTCCAGAGAGACCTATTTGTTCCAGTTTTTAGCTCACCTGAGACGAAGTCTCCGGTGTAGCTATAGTCATCACTCTTCGTCCGTCGTCCGTCCGTCCGGACGTCCGTCCGTCCGTCCGTCCATCCGTCAACAATTCTTTGAACATCTTCTTCTGAAGTTCCATTGGACCGAATTGGTTCATATTTGGTGTGGATGTTTCCTAGGTGACTCTCATTCAGATTTGTTCAAATGAGGTCACTGGGTCAAATAGTTGCGAAAGCAGGGCCACAACTCTATTCATTGATAGTAATTCTTAGAACGACTTCTTTTCCAGAACCATAAGGCCTAATGGGTTCATATTTGGTGTGGATGTTCCCTAGGTGACTCACATTCAGATTTGTTCAAATGAGGTCACCAGGTTGATTAGTTGAGAAACCAGGGCCATAACTCTTTCCCTCCATAGTAATTATTTTAAACATCTTCTTCTCGAATACCATCAGGCCAAATGGGTTCATATTTGGTATGAAGGATCATTGGTTGACTGGGGTTCAGATTTGTTCAAATGAGGTCACTGGGTCAAATGTGGGTGGAGCCAGGGACATAACTCAGAAGAAAAAAAATTCAGATTAAACTCTTTAACCAAAAAAGAAAAGAATAGAAAAGAAATGATATATTAAAAAATAAAAGAATATTTAAAAAAACTGTGGAATTGTTTTTTTTTATTAGAATATTTAAAAAAAAAATGTATTTAACTCCATGGTCAATTATATATATATATTGTTTAACAATTTTTGAAAATTGAAAAACTAATGCCATTACATTTCTGTAGGTTGTGGCCCCTGGCCCTTCATTCAAGTGCACTGCTTCTGCCACCCTGGCCTCAAATTTACTCAAATTCTTGACAGACTCATTAATAAGAAGCATTTACTTTGGCTGTAACTGTATATATGCTGGGTATGCCGACACAATCATGTCAATCTTTATATGTTTATAAACATTCCTGCAGATTTGCTAGATGTCATTAATTCCCAATCTCTCATGTATTGTTCATATCAGGACTAATGTCATTTGCAGAATGAGGTCCCCAGAGGGCGAATTTAGTGATGCTATCCCACACAGCGGCCTAGCATCACTAAATTCACCCTCTGGAGACCTCATTCTGCTTAGGCCTCATCTTCTGGGAAGTATCTATAGTATCAAATTAACATTGTTGTTAGTTACATTTCCCTTCTAGGAAGTTTCTATATCCCCTAATTTGCAGAAGATAAATTCATAATTGAGGTGCCCAATGGGTGAACATCACCAACTTCAACTGGGGAACTTCAATCTTATCCTAGGTCTGCCATAGCAGTTGGGGGCCCTAGCAGAATGAGGTCCACATCACTAAATTCACCCTCTGGGGACCTCATTCTGCAAATGACAGACACACTTTCCCACTATTTCAAGGCTTGATTGTATAATACATTGTGTTGCTTGAGGCCAGGCATGCACAATGTAGGAACAGACACGCTTTTTGTGATGCTATCCCACACAGCGGGCTAGCATCACCAAATTCACCTTCTGGAGACCTCATTCTGCTTAGGCCTCATCTTCTGGGAAGTATCTACAGTATCAAATTTACATTGTTGTTAGTTAAATTTCCCTTCTAGGAAGTTTCTATATCCCCTAACTTGCAGAAGATAAAATTCATAAATGAGGTGCCCAATGGGTGAATATCACCAACTTCAACTGGGGAACTTAAATCTTATCCTTATCAGATTTGTGAAAATTGGATCACAAAGTCAAATAAGGGCAGAGACTTAACTATTTCACTGCATAGTAATTCTTAAAATATGTTTTGCAAGAACTATTTGGCTTATATAGAATGGAATGTTCTTCCTTGACTGCAATTCAGATTTTGTTTTTAAATGGGGTCACCTGGTCAAATAGGGGCCAAGCGAATGACATTTTCCCTCTTAATATGCTTCCTTCACAAGGACCATCAGGTCTATTTTACTGATATTTATAATATGTATGAAGGGTTCTTTGGTGTCTGGGATTCTAATTTATTCAGATGGGGTCACCAGGTTAAATAGGGTGGGACCAGGGACATAACTATATGTCTCTATAGTAATTCTTAAAATGTCTTCTCAAGAGAGTTTGGACTATTTAGCTTACATATAGTATGGAGGAATCGGGAGGATTCTTTAGTGACTGAGATTCAGATTTGTTACAATGAGGTCAACCTGTCAAGAAATGGCAGGCTATGGGGAGTTAACACTTTTGTGTCTAATAAAATCATTGAAATACAAAATTTTCACCAATCTTCATACTTACAGTCTCTCTAGCCACATATCCTGTTTAAATCTACTTCTTTTAAAGTGATTATGAAAAGTGCTGACTGTTTTGGTCTCCAGAGTCCCAGTCTTATCAGTCTTTGCAGTCTGGTGAGCGACCCCACAGTCATTGACTGTCTTGTTTCATCAAACGTGGTCTGTTAACTGTATCAAAAGCTTTCTTAAGATCAATGAATGCGACGTACATATATCGGTTTTTTCAATTTCTTGTATTTGTCAATTACCGTTTTTAGAATAAAATTGCTGTCAATTGTACTTCTAAATCCGAATTGGTTGTTCCCAATGATATTATTCTCCTCTAGAAAACTTGTAAGCCTTTGGTTTATGACTTTATTAAAAAAGTTCCCTAATGCTGAACTCACTGCAATTGCTCTGTAGATATTTGGATCGTTTCGATCTCCCATTTTATAGATTAAACTTTAAATAGATTTACTCCAATTCTTAGGATACTGGTTGGTCAAGAAAACTTTATTGAATAACTTGACGAATTCGTCGACCATGAGAGGTCCAACGGCTTTTAATAACCCGTTATTGATATTGTCTGATCTAGATGCCTTCCCTAGTTTCAGTTCTCGCAGTGCAGATATAATTTCTGTTGCTCTTATCTGCGTATTGTCAATATTTATTTTCACGGCGGGGGAGAATCTTTGTTCTGCAATTTCTGGTGTTAATACTTCAGTTTTATTTGTGTATAGTTCCATAAAGAATTCAACCGCTTTGTCGGCATCAAGATCATTTGGTTGTTTAGTTTTCTGCCTTAATTTGTTAATAATTTATCAATATGATTTTGGGTCTGTAGTTTCCACCTTCTCGAGTGTTGAATACAGTTTTTGGAAAAATGTTCGTTTTTAATTTTTATTTCTTTTTTTGTATGCCTTCTTTATTGAGAAATATTTAATTCTTAAGCTGTCGTTGAAGGGATTTGTCCTCATTGTACGAATGGCAGAGTCCATGTCTTTTTTAAAGGTACTCAATCCGATCAGAGGGTCCCCATCTCAACAGATTCCAACAACAACAACATTTTATCAAAGGTCACTTTAGTTATCAGAATCGATTAATTATCCAAAAATAATGCTAACGACTATGAACTATCGTATATAATTGCCCAAAATGTGTTGTATAGCAACATTTTGTTCAATGGAATTTAGTATCGAGAGTATGTCGGTCGGCTTTTTCGGAAAACTTATGGGACAGAAAGTATTCCCGATAATGAAAAATAATAGATTTCTAAAATCGATATCTAATAAATCTGAGCTTTGATGGGTGGCTTCCTCGACTCGAATCAAATATTTTTGCCCCCCGAAGCCAAGGAAATAGTAATTGAGAGAGTTTTGTCGGATTGAGTACCTGTGTTTTGCATCGCTCGTCAACCCATTTACGTGCTGTAGTCATAGTGCATGCATGATTATTTATGAAATTTAATGTTTTCATGAAATCAGTCATAGTGGCGGACGTCCCTTCGTGGTCGTTAGTGTAATTGGTCAGTCTAAATTTGTTGATACAATTTTGAACTTCTGAATTACTGAGTATACTAATTGCCTTGGCTTTGCTGTCTGTGGTCCATTTCAGTTTATCGTTATTAACATAATATGCGTGTTTCAAGCTATACCTCTAGATTTTTGTTGTTGATAGATTAAATGCATGACCAATTGACAGTGATCAGAGTGTTCAGTTGGTAATTTAACACTAAAATATTCTACGTCGTGCCGATACATTTCTGAGATTATTACGTAATCAACTGCACTTGCTCCGCCATATTGATAGCTTGTGAAGTGCCCTAGTTTGTCGCCATGCGTATGTCCATTGAGAATTCGCATTCCAGACTCTTTGCATAAAGTTAATAATTGCGTACCAAATGAGTTAACCTTAGTATCCATATTGTGTCTGGGTTTGTTGGTATCTATAATATAATTTGAAGGAAGAGGAATATGTTTATCAATATCTGCTGCAACGTGATCCGCCCTGTCACTGCATGGTCCTAGCATTGAGGTCACCCCCACAAAGGATTAAATCTGATGGGTGGTAATGCCGTAATTGGTTTCTTATGTCAGAGAATATATTAGCTTTATTACCCCCTTTCGTTTCCCAGTAGATAGAGTTGTGTGGTGGAATATAAGTTGATATGAAGACAATTTTGTTTGACAGGTCTAACATTTTACCTCGAAATTCAACACTTAATGCACAGTCACCTAGTCTTTTCACCGTTTACAAAATTTTTAATATTGTGTTTTAAAATAAAAAAGCTATTCCGCCTCTATCGCCATTTCCTCTTGGGAAATAAATGCACTCATAACCTGGAATGGTTAATTCTGATGAAATGTTATGCCAGGTTTCAACGAAAGTAATGAAATCGTGATTGATTAATGTATTGTATGAAGTCTTCGTTTTTCAATTTAAGACCTTGTACATTCCACACTGCGTAATAGTTAGGGAGCCCGCATATGTTCCATTTACACTTTTGCGTACAAAAGGTTTGACCCCCTAAAGTTGGTACCAATAATGGAACATTCTGAAAAACCGATTTCTTAAGTTGCGCATTCCTGGGGTTTAGGGGCCGCTGAACCCCAAAAAGTGCCAAAAATCACTTCTATTTACACTTCCGCGTACATCGATGAATTTTGGTTTGATGATACTCCTAAGTGTACTGATTAAGAAAACACAACTTAAGAAAGGGATTTTCCTGGGGTTTTCAGATAAGAAAGGGGGTCCCATGCTGAACCCCAAAACGTGATTTTTCCCTTTTTTTTACACTTTCGCGTACATCCATAATTTTTGGTCTCAAAGTACTTTGATATATACTAATTATAAAAACACAACTTAAGAAGCAACTTTTCCTGGGGTTTTAAGATAAGAAGGGGGTCATCGGGTCACCCCTCAAAACGTAAAAAATCACTTTTATTTACATGATTGCATTCGTCCAACGTGTGTGTATGTGCGTACACCCCTGGAACGTTGCACTATTACAACCAATACATCCCTAAATCGATACGATCAACTTAAGAAATATATATTCATGTCGTTTTCTGATAAGAACGAGACTTGTTACCCCCCCCCCCCCCCCCAACCACAACACGATCCATTTTCTAGAACTGTAAGTGAGCCAGTTTTATGAAAATTATAGCGCGAAAATCTATTAAAATGTATATATTTTCGTGAAGCTAAGACATAATGACACTTTTTTGGGCCAAAATTGAAACTCACCATTCAAGATGGCCGCCAAAATGGCCGCCGAATGTTGAAAATATGACATTTTTTCACAAATATCTTCTAGATCAATTCATGCTGTTTGGAACTGGTTGAGTAATGCAACTTTATTTTGTGTTTTTTATATTAACTGATCATTGGAGCAATTAAATATGCATTTATTGGGGTCCTAACCCCTTCCAATCCCTAAAAAAATCGATTTTACAGAACGCAGTACAAACTTTTACAAAAATTCACAATTGGGATTCTAGTCATATTTCAACAAGAAATGAAAAGAACATTGTAATGTAAGTGAGGCATATCATTACCTATGAATATTCCAAATCTCTGGAACCATAAATCTTACCTTGGCTCAAAATGGCTGCGAAAATGGCCGCTAAAATATGGAAAATGGTAAATATTGCCCCAGGGTGTCCTGCAATCGCTTACAAGTTGTGGTTGATGTACACAATTGGCTAATCTCTTTTCTATACATTGCATACTAACATGTCTGATGCACCATGGATCATTTTTACTATTGTCACCACTGACATTTACCAGAAATATTGGACACAAATATCGGCAAGAATTCACTTTTCAGGGTTCGACCATTTGTTCAAGTAAAATGTAACTATCTTTGGATTGAAAGGTGTTTATTGTTTTGGTCTATCTTAAATGTGTCACACTACGGTGTTTATAGACTAAATTGCTCAAGATGGCTTCCAAAATGGCAACCAAATTTGTAAAAAGTTAAAAGTTAACATATCCCGAATATTATTCTCTGCGTTATCCGAAAAAAGTGGCAAATTGTGACTCACTTGGTTATTGTACGTGTTAGTTACAATGTAATTAACTGACAACTACGTTCTATTATGTTTGTCCCAGTTCCGTATGGGGCATGACCAATTCATTTTAAAGTTGCAGTATGGAATTTTGCGGAGAACCATATCATTGAAAGGAAATGGGCAGAACTTTGAGACTGAACTGAGATGAACCATGATATGTGGGTATTCTGGCCCATTATGATAACAATTTATCAACTGGATACAGGGTGGAAGCCAAGATGGTAGCCAGGGAGTTATGATCATAGATGAGGATAATAGGTATACAGGGAGTTATTCTATGGTCATGAATGATGTGTTGGTATATAGGGAGTTCCCTGTTGGTAACGGTGGGACGTATATTTATATATGTTGTGGATGTGTTATCATTGGTGGTGTATGGAGAGTAGGTTTAGTATCATGGATGGTGTGTATGAGTATGGCAAGTATGGAACTTATGAGTGGTCGTATGTGCGGATATTGGTATATCTGGAAGGGCTCACCATTGGTGATGTGCATATGTATACCTGGATTGACTCCATGGTCATGGGTTTGGCGAATAGGTATACATGTAGTGGCTGTATGGTCCACGTTGATGTGAATATGTATACAATGAGTGACTGTATGATCGTGAATGTAGTGAATATGTATACATATAGTGACTATATGGTCGGGTGTAGGTGTATACCTGGTGTTCATGACTCGTGGCTGTATCGTCATTTGTGGTATGTACGGGTATAACCAAGTATGGCTGTATGATCAGGTGTACTAGTACATGTACGTGTATAAAGTGGGTGACTATGTTGTCATTTGTGTGGTGTTTATGTACATATGGAGTGACTGTGGTAATGGGTGGGTTGTACATGTGTACCTTGGGTGGCTATTTCTTTCCACAATAACTCAAGGATATGTTAATCAACAGAGAGGTCATGTCATATCGTGGAAAGCGATAGCCAACCATTATCACACAGTCATTACATATATACATAAACACCACAGACATAACAATATAGTTACTCACTGTATACATGTACACCTGGCCCATGACCACTGATGACCATACAGCCACGCGTCACAATGCAGGCACACTGGGTATACTCCTAAACATGACCCATAACCATATAGTCACTCCATGTATACCCATTCATCTCACCATTGGCCATAAGGTCATCCCCTGTATACCTATTCTCCAAACGCATGGTCAAATGGACAATCAATATATACATCAACACCACAACAATGACCATAAAGTCATTCCGGTATACATATGCACATCACCAATGGCCATATAGCCACTCGCTTCATACGCATACCCTCACACATGTTACCTGGTATATTCCTTCACCTGACCTATGGCCATATAGTCACCCCGTGTGTACCTATTCAAAACATTCATACACGATCGTGGTCAATCCTTGTATTCATATTCACCCCAACATTGTCCATGGCAATCCCTGTATCCCTATTTGTCACATCATATCCGAATAGCCACTCAATATATACTAATACACCCAGCCATGTCAGTATAGTCACTCCATGTATGCATATGCACCTCATCCATGACCATATAGCCACTCGCTATATACACATATCCCTCGCCCATGACAATAAAGCAACACGTGTGTGTACTGGTATACACATGGCGATACCGACACGAGTCACCAAACAGGAACACCAGGTACATGTATACTCATACGCCTGTCACCCCCTGTATAGATTTTCATTACATTTATGATCATACAGTCACTACTTGTATACCTACATGTACTCATCTCACCATTAACCATACATTCACTACCTGTATACCTATTCGACACACATAGTCATATAACCACTCGATATACATATGCAGCCCACCCTAGACCATAGATTCACTCCAGGTATACATGTAACCCTCACTAATGGCCATTCAGCCCTTCCAGATATACAAAAAAACCCGCACATACGACCACTCAAACAACCCATCCTTGCATATACACCTCACACATGACAATTCAGCAATTCACTGTATAATCATACACGCCATCCATGATAATACAGCTAAGTCCTATACACCCACCAATGGTAATACATCCACGATATATATAAATATACATCTCACCCGTTACCACAAGGACACTTCCTATGTACCCACGCGATCGATAATGTCCACCCAGCTTACTCCAGGTATTCATATTCAATCATGACCGTACAGTCATTCCATGTATACCTATACACATTACCCGTAACCATAAAATCACTACCTATTTATCCACACAACCCATCCATGATCATACAGACAACGCATGTACATCCCACCCATGACCTTACATTCACTCCATATATACATAATCAACACATATATGACCATGTAGCTATATCCATACACCACACCAATGACCATACAGGCACACCGGATGCACCTGTACTGGATATACACAACCATACACCATACAGCCACCCCATGCATACCGATTCACCTCACACCTGACCATGACCTCTCCCTGTATACATAGATGCATCTTACCATGGACAACCCACTTATAACCATATAGTCACTCATTGTATACCTACTCACATCAGTCATGACATACAATAACTTCCTGCAGACCTATTCACCTCACATATGATCACAGAGTAACTCCCTGGCTACGATCTTGGCATCCACATTGTATCCTGTAGACATTTTTTTTTATCATAATGGACCAGAATAGCCAAAGATTATGGTCCATCTCAGTTCTGTCTCAAAGTTTGCCCATTTCCTTTCAATAAATATGGCCAAAATCACAAAAGAGGTTCTCGGCAAAATTACATACATTAAAATGAATTTGTCATGCCCCATACGGAGCTGGGACAACTGGGAATAGAACATGTAGTTGTCAGTTAATTAACTAACACGTATAATAACCAAGTGAGTCACAATTTGCTACCTTTTCGGATAATGCAGAGAATGTTCGGGATATATGTAAAAAATTAGCATTTTACAAATTTGGTTGCCATTTTGGAAGCCATCTTGAGCAATTTGGTCTATAAACACCGTAGTGTGACACATTTAAGATAGACCAAAACAATAAACACCTTTCAATCCAAAGATAGTTATATTTTACCTGAAAAAATGGTCCAAACCTGAAAACTGAATTTTTGCCAATATTTATGTCAAGTTTTTTTAGAGAAAAGTCCAATATTTTTGACGATGTCAGTGGTGAAAATAGTAACAATTAACCATGGTGCATCAGACATGTTAGTATTCAATGTATAGAATGCAGAATGGCCAATTTTATACATCAACACAACTTGTAAGCGATTGCAGGACACGCTGGTGTAATATTTACCATTTTCCATATTTTGGCGGCCATATTGGCAGCCATTTTGAGCCAAAGTAAGAATTTTGGTTCCAGTGATTTGGAATATGCATAGGCAATGATATGCCTCACTCACATTACAAAGTTCTGTACATTTCTTGTTGAAATATGACTAGAATCCCAATTGTGATTTTTGTGTGTGAAATTTTATACCGCATTCTGTACAATCAAATTTTTGAGGGATCGGAAGGGGTTAGGACCCCAATAAATGCATATTTAATTGCTCCAATGATCAGTTTAATATACAAAATACAAAATAAAGTTGCATTACTCAACCAGTTCCAAGCAGCATGAATTGGTCTAGAAGATATTTGTGAAAAAATGTCATATTTTCAACTTCCGGCGGCCATTTTGGCGGCCATCTTGGATGGTGAGTTTCAATTTTGGCCCAAAAAAGTGTCATTATGTCTTAGCTTCACGAAAATATATCCATTTGTATACATTTTACTAGATTTTCCCGCTATAATTTTCATAAAACTGGCTCACTTATAGTTCTAGAAAATGGATCGTGTTGTGTGTGTGGGGGGGGGGGGGGGGGGGGGTAACAAGTCTCGTTCTTATCAGAAAACGACATGAATATATATTTCTTAAGTTGATCGTATCGATTTAGGGATGTATTGGTTGTAACAGTGCAACGTTCCAGGGGTGTACGCACATACACACACGTTGGACGAATGCAATCATGTAAATAAAAGTGATTTTTTACGTTTTGAGGGGTGACCCGATGACCCCCTTCTTATCTTAAAACCCCAGGAAAAGTTGCTTCTTAAGTTGTGTTTTTATAATTAGTATATATCTACGTACTTTGAGACCAAAAATTATGGATGTACGCGAAAGTGTAAAAAAAAGGGAAAAATCACGTTTTGGGGTTCAGCATGGGACCCCCTTTCTTATCTGAAAACCCCAGGAAAATCCCTTTCTTAAGTTGTGATTTCTTAATCAGTACACTTAGGAGTATCATCAAACCAAAATTCGTCGATGTACGCGGAAGTGTAAATAGAAGTGATTTTTGGCACTTTTTGGGGTTCAGCAGCCCCTAAACCCCAGGAATGCGCAACTTAAGAAATCGGTTTTTCAGAATGTTCCATTATTGGTACCAACTTTAGGGGGTCAAACCTTTTGTACGCAAAAGTGTAAATGGAACATATGCGGGCTCCCTAACTATAAGTTATCCTTTCTGCTGCTTGAAGCATTGTGTTATTATCAGATGGCATTTCTGAAGTTTGAAAAAATGGTTACTGGAGCTATTGTGTCAATTTCTAAAATGTATATATTAAGACGAATGAATGTGAATTAACTACTATACTGGGCAGTCTGAACCTGACTTAAAAAAAAGAAATAAAAAACAATGTCATACTATATCACATGTGCTGTAGAATCTCGGGATGAAACCTCCTGGCATCAAACAACAACAACATATTTAGAAATGCTGCTTCGGTTATCAGAATCGATTAATAATGCTAACCACTGTCAACTATAGTATAAAATTTCCCGAAACGTGTTATTTATCAACATGTTGTTCGGCGAAATTTTGCCTTATTATCAGCACAAAGCCTCTTGACTTTAGAGTTATCCATCTTCATCCGCAATCTGGTCCGAGACCGTCGGCTCGTCCTGTTTTTACTGGTCCACTAATAAGTCTGGATGGTGAAAAATAATCACTACCCCAACCTGGAACCAAAATTAGGCCTAGGCATAGGCCTATATATCTTTATAGGTTATCGCAACGGTCTGATTTTTCCAATCCGGACCATATACATTTTCACTACTGAATGATTTTAATATTACTAGATTTTATACACGAATTATACATTAAATATGCTATTTTTTAATTAGAATGAATATTTCAATCACAATACCCATGAACGTAAAATGAGATACATCGCTGCAATACGTATACCGGCATAATTTTTTTCTCGTGGCCGGGCAGCATTCGGGACCATGATTGTGTGCAACGTTCGGAAAATTTCATTTATAAGCATGCTCACAGTGCTTTCTTTTGTCATCCGGTCACCCGACATAATTTCCTGCAATATTTGTTCAACCCTACTATTTAGGGTTTTTTAGTCCGCAAATTTCTTCATATTTGCAGATACACATCTACGTGTTGACTCCCTCCTTTTGACCCCACAACGAGTACAAATTAAATATTAACCGGATATATTTGGTGATGAAACGGAGCCCGAAGTATATATTTTCTTTATTGACGTCGGCAACAAAAATGTGCATGTGAAAAATTCTAACTTTTCTTCTTATATTCGACAATTCATCATGACAAATGTTGTGATAATTGGTGGGGGCATCAGTGGGTTGTCTGCAGCTTATTACTTGCAAAAGCATTCGTACAATATAGGAAAGGTAACATTCGCATTTGCATTGCCTAATTTCGGGATATCTGTATCACAGGGCCCAACGATTTCATCGGATTTGCAGTGGTCTCTCGTGATCGCAACCTGTTAGTGTTACCTGGTCAGGGTATTCTAACAAAAATGAGAACTAGGTCAGATACCAAATTTGTCAGGATGAAAAGTCTCATTTGAGATAACTGAATAAAGATCTAACCCCCCCCCCCCCCCCCCCATTACAACACTTCACTTGTCCAGGTATGTTGTCGTGGGTACACTCACTATACTGTCCGATCAGGCGCGGACATTAATGGCTGACCTGTCTACACGCCTTGGTGTGTGCATGTTAAAGAATGCTACTGGAGCGACCACAGGGTTATAAAGTTATTCGGCCATGGTATTACCTGGACTAGTCCAACAAATTAGACTTTCGGATTAATAGGAATTTTAATATTTGGACATTTATGGACATTTTAATCCTTCAGTCTAATGGAACACGTGAAAAATTTGAACGCTACGAAGCCACATTTTTTATGTGGCAAGGGCATGCCCCTTTAACTTACACTGTTCACGTCAAATGACACAAATAAAACCATAAATAAAAAGCACATACCTGTTGTTGGAATGTTAAATATCATGACTGAACTAACTAGCATAAATCTGTGTCACTATTAATCCATATAATTTTATAACAACTCAACCGACAGAAATATTCAAACCCGTCTACGCTGGCGAACACAAACGAAAGCGCGCGCATGCGTAATAGATCATAAATCTGGGAAAACCCACGAAATTAACATAATTTATTTGTATTTGAAAATGGTGATATGTTTTCCAATCCGGGATTAAACTAACAAATCTGTAATTCTGACAACTTTTATATCGCAATCTATGTGTGAACGCAAAGAATACTATCTCCGCTACAGGTAAGACTCATGTATTTGTAGAAAATTTCGTATAGAATGGTATTTTGAAGGGGTTATATCGGTGGTCACTGGTGTTGACCTGCTTCAAAATTTGTGCAATCTTGGTTTTCAGCTCTTTTATTAGACTAGAAGGATTAATACAATCGTAAATGTCCAAATATTAAAATATGTATTAATCCGAATAGTCTAATTTGTTGGACTATACCTGGACCAGTGCGTCTACAACCATAATTGGTTCCTACACTGAAATATCTACAGAGACAGACAGATACAGACAGCCATTTATAACTTTATTGTCAATGTCATATTGATGGATTGTGAACGTGACAGTTCTCACTGGTTCTTGCTATGCCTGATGTGATGTGCAGTTGAGTAGTGTTGAAACGATTAGTCGACGTCGACTAGAAGTTCAGCAATAATCGATTATAAATCTCCTAGTCGACTAATACGACCGCCTGTTCGCAGTTACGGTATTGTCAAAACCTGTTTCTGATCTAAATATTCAGTCACCACGCGAGGGATAGCGACCTGTAATGGTATGTTATTCGCCGGAAAAAACGGGACCCTTTTGATGTCCTATTGGAACAATCATTGTTCGGCTAATTTGCAACAGCAGATTTACTATACATGTCACATATTCAAAATGTGACACCTTTGATCTACGATATTCTATGTCCGCGGTTGCAATAGATTGTAAGGATACGGTGCGTCTTTAGACTTTATATCACACCAGCTTGCATTTTCATTTTGTTTTGGACATTGGAAATCTAAAAAAAAAGAAGCAATTTAGAAGACAATATTGAAAATCTCGTTTAGCTGTGAGATTTTGTAAAGTGGGGTACTCAACAGCACTGATTAGTTAAGCGAGCTACTTTTTGAATGAGATGTTATGAAAACTAATGGCTTGCTGAAGAAATTGAGCCTTTCAAAATTAAAATTTTGTGTCTGCCAGCTTGACTGCAGTTTGTTGAATGGCCAATTCATTGAGATCTATCATTTGTGTAACTGCGCCCTTTGGTCTGTCCCAATCTTATTATCGCTATGAACTGTGTAGCTCTTTTTTGAACCTACTCTAAGTTTTTGTACCCTACTTTTCAAAATTGAAGTATTGGTAAAAATGTAATTCAAATACACAACAAATTTAGATATAATGAGGCAGAAAACAAGTAACGATTTTAAATTGCTGTAAACACCTTTCGCACCACATTTCCATACTATATGTCTCACTGCCATTCAGTTCCAGTGTACATATTATATTAGGGAAGTGTTATGTCTCATTGTCTCTCATATGTGTTATGTATTTGAATTACATTTTTACCACTCCTTCTGCATGATTATATATATAACTGTTCACCTTCATTTTTCCCAATCGATGGACTGTTTTTAGTCTTCCAGAGAGGTGAATTCAGCCATACAAGCTTGTATCAATGATGGGGATTGTGGATAAAACAAGTCTGCAATTGTGTACATGTTCTGCTAATTCCTATTATTTTAACTTTTCATAAGTTGGGCCATGTGGTTGGAGCTTTCTTTCCGACCCAATTTTAACCCCCCTACCCTAAAGTTTTTTCATGATCAAGAAAATCTTCGAAATTTTTCATAAAATATAAAAAACAGAATTGGTTGATTTCTCTGTCAAAGCATTGCATTTATTACAGTTTATACAAAGTTAATAAAAATTAACTTGTATCCCCAACCAGACATGTAATTTTCTTTGGTTTTATTACTGGTTGATCAGATGTTTGTTTGAATTGATGTTTGGGAGAATATGGCCCACTTTTGACTTGGAGTTGCATTTATTGATTTTTGTATGTTTTTGTTACAGATAATACTTCTAGAATCATCAAACCGACTTGGAGGGTGGATCAGTAGCTCACAGTCCCCAAGTGGCGCCATCTATGAAAAGGGGCCCAGAAGTCTGCGACCTTCTGGCAAAGCTGGAAAAAACACACTCTCACTTGTAAGGGTTATCTTTATGTTATCAGCTCTCTATACAAACACAATCTCACTCAGATGTCATGGTTTAAATTGAATGCAGGTCAAGCACTGGTTGCTGATACTTATTCCATGGAGTCCTTTGAATATTCATTATTTTGTAATTTTTTTCAGTTAGAGTCATCTGGACCCTATTTTAATATAGAGAATATTGATGAAGAAATAAATTATCCAAAAAAAAAAACAACTCACAACCCAGAACATTTTAATTCTCGTAAAATAAAAAAAATGGATGATGCACATGAAAACTAATGGATAAACTAATTACAAATATGGACACATTTGAAAAGAGATATTCAAAGAGACTGGAAAAGCATTTAGATTTCTTAGATAAGAAACACACTACAAAAAGAGCTTTCCGATGAATGGCAACAAGCCATATTTCCGACTAAATCCTGAAAAGTTACCCATAATTCTGCATGGATATAAACATGAACAAAATGAACAGCAGGATGCAGAAAATGGAATCAATAATTAAAAAAGAAAAAAACCTCGGAACAGTGAAGAAAAATTAGCAGTAGGAAAGGGTGAAATGCACATGCAACTGGAAACATAAAAGGAAAGCTGATAATATTTTCAAGGAATTCAGACAAAAGCAGGACAAGGAAATAGACAAAATACGAAACAAAATACAGCAAAAAATTGAGAACGCCCTGAATAATTTAATTAAACCATCAACGGAAAACAATTTTACCATTGATAGCAATATAGTAATACATGTATGCTCCATTTCCTAAACAAAACCAACTGGAAGGAAATATCACACACAATAAGGAAAATTACATCATGCAACCCAGATTCAGATGTCTTGTCTTTCCACCGGTTTATATGTACAAAAGATGAGAATAAAATAAAAAAAAACGGAAATGCAAAATATGGATAATCTTAGAACATTATTAAAGCAAAACAAAGTGATGACCAGGGCTGGAAAAACATAGAAATTTGATAACTTTGAAGCGAAATAGACAAAATTTGAAGAATAAATAGCTAATGTGTGTCCGCAAACATCCCATCGGTACTTTAAAAATACAGTTGATCAAAATACGCGATTTTAACCTGACATAATGCCTTCAAAGTAACACTACCATACTTTCCGATTCTGTTTTCGGAGTGTTCAGATTCATGACCCGCACATTCTCAGCGTTCCGATTCCTGACATGGATAATTGTTTACCGCAATCCAGTTAATTGCTTCATTTTGCTGACTCCACGGCCGTTCTACATAAAGGTAAATTGTCCTATAATGATTAACTAAGTACAACGAGTTAGTATCTTATACTACAACAGATCTTCAAGGTCACTGGTGTTGATATTGATGCGATATTTTTATTTTATTTTTCCGTAATATCTTGAGGTACTTTATTAAAAAGACCAAACATGTACATGTACCGGTATATGGGGAGCCAAATTGACATTTAATAAATAATTGAGCCTAAAGGTACTCAATTCTATTCAATGGTCCCCATATCATCAGATTCCAACAACAACGTTTTTTTTAAATGTGGCTCCAGTTATCAGAATCGATTAATTGCCTAAATATAATGCTAACCACAGACAACTGTAGTACAAAATTTCCCAAAACCTGTTATTTATCAACATTTTATTCAACGAAATTTTGGCTGTTTGTCAATTATCTGACACAAAAAAGACGCTTGATTTTAGTGAGACTTAGAGTTATCAATCTTCATCTGCAATTTGGTCCGAGACCGTCTTCTTGTCGACCTTTTACTTGGCCACTAAAAATTATCGGTGGTGAAAAATAAAAGATTTAAAAAATCAATATCTGATCACTCTGAACTTTGATGGGTGGGTTCCTCGACTCGATTCAAATATTTTTGACCACTCTAGCCAAGGAAATAGTAATTTTCTAGCGTTAATTCGGATTATGCATGATAATATCTAATTGCGCTTAAGCGCTATAATGAATATTTTATTGCGTTTAAGCACAATAAGGAATATCTTATTGCGCTTAAGCGCCAAAAGGAGTCTCTAATTGCACTTAAGCACTTAGGTGCAATAAGAGCTAACTGTGATTAAGTGCAATTAAAAAATTTCCTTTTTGTGCTTAAGCGCAATTAGCTACATTACATAAACTCCCTGTAATTCAAATGGTGTAATCCATAGTACAATAGGTGGAGTTTATTGGTGACCTGGTGACTGTCCACATGTAGGCCTATTCGGATTCTGCTATTTGCAGAGGGTTGATCTCATGAGGGAGATAGGCCTATTAATTGCGCTTAAGCAGAATAAGGATGTAATTAGGAATGTCTTATTTCTTATAATAAGGGAAAATCTAATTGAACTTAAGCGCAATAAAAGAAGATCTTATTGTGCTTAAGTGCAATAAGGAATATATAATTGCACTTAAGGGCAATAAGAGAAGATCTTATTGCGCTTAGGCCTAAGTGCAATAAGGAATCTCTTATTGCGCCGTGCAATAAGGAATATTCTTATTGCGCTTAAGCTCAATTAGAGATTCCTTATTGCGCTTAAGCTTAATTGTTTATTAAATGTCATTATTTATTACATGTTCATTATAAACACAAAATAATGTGTGCATGTAATATTAGTCAGTGGAGGTACTACTACCTTAATCTACAGCAATTTAGTAACTGTGTCAGGGAATATGTTGGGGTTATTTGCTTTTCGTATTAGCGTTCATTACGTTGCTATCGATGACGTAAATGACGTCATCTACTTTTAAGATGGTGATAGTCCGTACTGACATAGATTTTAGTTTATGGTACTGATCTCTGATGAGAATGCACGTATACAGAGGGATATCGAGCTTCGTGTAGTGTTTTATCTATGAGCCAGAGACGAGTCATTCAGTTGGCGATCAGCTGATTTGTTTTCGTCTGCACACCACTCGTGGAAAATCGGTATTTGCTTGTACCCACTCATGATAATTCTCATTTTCAGTCAAAAGCCATAATAGTTAACTCTTGTATCATCGTTGATTATTTGTCCTGCTATTTGATATACCGTACTGACCTATAGCTGTTGCTCAGCACAATTTCAAAGTAATACCGGTATGTGCGACTTCTGGTGTGAAACGGGTAATTAATGTTTTCAATGAGGAATACTGTTTATATCAGGAAAATGAAGATATTGATAACATTTGATAACATTATCCGCAAATGTACTGATAAAGAGTCTGATTGCATTCCCCTTTAATACTTTCGTCATCATTTTGAAGACAAAAGCTAAGGGCCGTCCCATGGAGATTTTATTGCTAGAATTTCTAGTCGAAATCTAAAGTGCATTGCTCGGGCGACAATTGAACTTACTCTGGCGACAACGGAACATACAGGGCGGGAATCGGAGCGAAAACATAAATCACCAATTACAACATTTTGCTTGCTTTTTTGGCAACAAAATGATATGAGAATATGTCCCGGGTGAAACTAGAGGTAAATATTAACATGATATGTTATTAAACTTATCTTATAGCTGTCTTTGTAAGTTTTTTGGCTGGTAAATTTGAAAATTGCTCGGTCGACAAGCTGAAAAACTCACAACGGAATTGGCATTTTGCTCGGGCGGAATGAGATTTCGAGGAGAATGTCCTCCACAGTGCTACAGATGGAATGATAAGATAGAGGCAGATATTTTTATTTATTTCAAATTTTTTTGTGAGGAGGCCGGGATTTTAATATATATAAAATATTTATTTAAATCCTGTGTTCAACAAGACACTACATGGGCAATATATTGAATCAGAACTGATATTCATCACTTTTACCCTTACTTTCAGATCCACAGATTTATGTTGTTAGGATACAATATAACTCATTAAGACATGGAAACTTCAATCGTATTATTATACCCCCCTTTTTGTTTAAAATGGGGAGGGGGTATACTGTTTTACATCTGTCTGAGCAATCGTCGGGGTGCATCCGTCCATATATCCATCGGGGCAAAGGTGTGTCTGTCCATCCGATGTCTGTTCAGGTCATAACTTGGAACAGTAGTGCTCGGATCTCAATAAAATTTGGTATGGATGTTCAATACTATGAGGACATTGAATTGAAATTATTGAATGTTCAATCGTTTTGTTTGGGTTTTCCATTCTAGAGTTATTCTTCTTTGCTAATCTAGAAATGTTGGCTTTTTGTCTGTCCAAGCAGATATTTCCCCCACCGATTGTCAGATCTCAATGATCTGGAATTGATGTTATCTACTATGAGGACATTCAATGGATTGTTCAATTGTTTTGTTTGGGTTTTCCGTTCCAGAGTTATTCATCTTTGTTTATCTGGAAATGTTGGGTTTTGTCTGTCCGAGCAGATATATTCACACACCGGTTGTCGGGTCTCAATGATCTTTGGAATGGATGTTCTCTACTATGAGGACATTCAATGGAGTGTTTAATTGTTTTGTTTAGGTTTTCTATTCTAGAGTTATTCATCTTTGTTTTCTGGAAATGTTAGGGTTTTTTTCCTTCCGAGCAAATATCTCGACCATGAAGATGGATAACTCTAAACCAAGAGGCTTTCTGTTGACAATAAGGTCAAATTCCGTCTAACAACTTGTTGATAAATAACACGTTTCGGGTAAATTTATACTATATAGTTGACAGCAGTGTTCGCGCTGCCACTTGCCAAATTTGCCAATGGCAAAAATAATTCACATTTGGCAAAAAATATTTTCATTTGGCAAGTAACTTTTTAATTCCTCAAGAAAGTTGAAAAACATTGGTCAATCAATACCATGCATATCAGGAAACTCTCACAATCATATTAGTGGTGTTTTATAAGGTCTAGGAAAAGTTAACACCTTTATTAAGATGCAGTTAATCTGATAGCATTATAGTATCGGTGGGTGAAGGGATTACCTGTATTTAGTGTGATGGTGGTGTTTACATAGCTAATCCTCTTGTATTGTGCCCTTCTGATGAAGCAACCCTTCGACAAAATTTTAGTGTTCGGTGATTGGTTTATTGTTGTGTGATAAACCACAAAATAAGACTCAATGTTGCATAAGATTGTACTATCAGGGATAGCATTTGGCAAATTATAAAATAATTTGGCAAAAACAATTTTCATTTGGCAAAAGTAAATTTTGGTCCAGCGCGGACCCTGGTTGACAGGAATGACGGGAAGTCGGTAGCCGAGAGGTAGCGTACTGGTCTCTTGTGCTAGCGGACCGGGGATCGCAACCTGGTCAGGGTATTCTGACAAAAATCAGAACTCGGTCAGATACCAAGTTTGTCAGGCTGAAAAGTCTCATTCGAGATCACTGAATAAAGATCCGAATGCAAAATGCCGACTTCCCCCCATAACAACACTTGTCCAGGTATGTTGTCGTGGGTTCAGTACGCTGTCCGATCGGGCGCGGACATTAATGGCTGACCCATGTACACGCCTCGGTGTGTGCACGTTAAAGAACGCTACTATAGAGTCACCACAGGGTTATAAAGTTACTCGGCCATGGTAGCACCTGGACCTCCACATAATCCTCAGCATATTGAGGGCGATGGAGTATCAAGTAGACATAGACAGTGGTTAGTATTATTTTTGGGCAATTAATCAATTCTAATAACTGAAGCGGCAATTCTAAAAATGTTGTTGGAATCTGATTATATGGGGACCATCAAATCGGATTGAGTACCTTTAATTGAATTTTTTTATTTTGACATATTCTATTCTTACCGATATGACTTTTCATGTGTTCTGAAAGATTGAGATAAGAATAATTTTTATTATCTTTCTATAAACTGTAATAAACACAATTCTCTGACAGAAAACAACCCATTCTGAGACATTTAAAATGTTGCTTTTTATGTTTACCCATACCATAGTATGGTAAACATAGTGTCGTTGCCCGGATTGACCACTCGTCGTTGGTCCGTCTGTCTGTCCGTCTGTCTGTCCGTAGACACTTTATGAGTAATGCGATAACTCAAACATTTTTTATCCGATCGAAACCAAATTGTATATGGGTTTCTCAGCCCAAAATACAGATCGAGTTCGAATTTGGGTTTGATCCGAGATTTTGTTACAGAGTTATGGCCCTTTTTCAACTTAGAATTCACACATTCTGCCATAACTCAAACATTTTTTGGTATGTGAGTTTCACAGCCCAAAATACAGATCGAGTTCGAATATGGGTTTGATCTGATTAATTTTAAAGGAGTTATGACCCTTTTTCGAAGAAGAAAAAAAATGGATTTTTTTTTTTTTTTTTTCACTATTAACTTTTATAATAATAATAATAAAACAAATGTCATTGACATTGTCATTTGTTTTCATTTAGATATTGATGATTATGATAAAAGTTGATAAAAAGATTTCCAATGTGTCCCTTTAATTTTTTTAAATAATTAAAAAGTTTTTAAGTTAAAAAAAAATTGTAAAACTAACACCATTATAACTCTGCCAAGGGTACCCCGAATCACCACACCAAATTTGATTAAATCGGTCCAAAATCTTGTGATATGTACTGGTAAATCTGTTTGAGCAACATTAAATCCAATTCACCAATTGCCTTTGGACTACTTAGCTATTGATAAGGCTATATTATTTTCTGATGTCTCTTATGCCAATGTGCAAATAATCTGATAAAGAAGGCTATGGTATCTAATTTAAAATAAAGATTCAACAATAAACATCACATGATATTAACAGTAGACATCTCTGCTGCAGAGTTATATCTTCAGATGGTCTGATATCATTATAATTGTTATTGGTTTAATAGAGAGGTCAGTGTTCAACATAAACAATTCCTGTGATATTTTGACAGCTCTGCTATATATTTGATATTAATGGGTCAGTGGTGAGGTTGCTTATTTGTATACTAGGACACATTATTATTGTAAACTTAAATTGGACTCTCTTAACCCAAGTATTCCATGTCCAGGTCACACCTACACATTTAACCCATGGGCTTGCTGGCTGTGGCGGTTTAGCATTACAGATCCTGTACCAGTGCATTCTCTTATATAAATGCCAGTGACCCATAAATTCCAATAATTTGTGTTATGTACATTTGTCTATAATAGTACATAACAGTATACTCTATAATTCAACACCAAAACTCTCATTTATCCGATCATATTAAATTTTTATCGCCAAGGGATGGGTTAACATCTGCCGATCGTGATCGGCCTCTCGTTTATTTATATATATATAAAAATATTAAGAAAAATTTCCTGAAAACCAACGAAAAAAAAAAAAACTTTAGTGCATGGGTTAAAAATAAGGTCGGGTAGGGATAATTGAGGGTATCACCCCCCCCCTTTTCAGTACGCGGGATTCAGGGTGTTTTGAAGCCGTATGCGGGATTCATACCCCCGAATTAACTGGTATTCGGGTTCAAGCAAAACATCTTGGACGCAGGTTTTGATGGCGCAATGTAATATTTTGTGCTAGTTATCTGTGTGAATGGGTGGGTATAATAGCTTCTTGGGCATATTCGACCACCGTGCCATCATAAACATACTAAAAATGCTTGACGTCTAGATGCTAGGATTTTGCGATTTTCTTGTTCAGATTACAAATTTTTCGCACACCGGCCGAACCATGGTCGGCCCGGTGTGTCATTGTCTCTCCCCTGTGGCCAATACAAAAATGCTAATAAGTTTAACAATATTTTACTACATTTGGTCAAACTTGTGGTCATCAGTTGGAGAATTTTCCAACCTGAAGGGGAGTATGAGGTTTGAAATTTCCAACACTATAGGAAAGCTTTAGTTGAGGCCAGTCTGGATGCTAGGATTTGCGATTTTCTTGTTCAAATTTCAAAATTTTCTCATACCGACCGAACAACGATGGTCAGCTCGGTGTGTCGTGATCTCTTGCCCGTAGCCGTGTGCATGTGTATGGAGTTAGACCACTAGATGTTAGGATTTATGCAATGTTTCAGGTTAAAATATCTGAATTTTCTCATACCGGGAATTTAGAATCATGGTTTATGAAGATATAGGATATTAGGCCTAAACACTGAGGTGCAAGGAGGGGGGGGGGGGTGCAAATGGAATTATGCAAAACTTGTGTTCGGTCTGATTCTGACTCAAGGAGGGGGGTGCAGTTGGAATTTCCCAAGGTGGACACCCCCCAACGGAAACCCTCTAGCCACGTCCCTGGTCATAAAGTATCATTAATGGTATCATAACGGCCTCATTACGCGACCGGCATCATAATGTGTCTATGTAACTTCTATGTATTATTTCTTAACATGTATTCAGGATTCACCCCCCAAAATTAACTCGTATTCAGGATTCACCCCCAAAAATTAACTCGTATTCAGGATTCATGGGGGAGGGGGGGGGGGGGGGGGGGGGTGGTGATACCCTCATAATTAAACCACAAATGTTTTTTCCTTTGGTCTGAACTAAATTTCAAGTGTAGGGTATTGCAGCTTGCAGATAGGTTTGCTTATTTGGTTGCTGACTGTCTGACTATCAAACTAACTACCAATACATGTATATGACTAGCATTGTAGGCCATAGATGAAACAAGAGGTTTCACCAGCTGTGCTGGCATACCCCATGGTGGAAATGTAAACATGGGCTGCCATCAGTTGAGAGGGGCCTCTGCAATTCTCTCATGCGTAAGATCAGTTTTCAAATAATGGTTAAAAAAACATCAGCAGAAGAGCGGGACGGACAAAAATGGCCAAAAAATTGGGACAAGTCTGTTTGCTCACTGATTTAAGATATTGTGGCGAGCAATTTGAATACCAAAAAAGATTGACATCAGGGTTCATTTTGTTTGAGTGATCAAGCCGGATAGACCAAAATCATGAACAATTGACAAAATAAGGTCGATAACTGAAGAAAAATGAAAATGCAAACAACGTTATTGGGCACTCTTTTTGAAAGAAGTTGTGATGACAAACCACTATACTAATTTTCATTCAAATCCGATAACCCATAGCTGAAATATCTGTGTGGATGGACGAAAAAACCCAGATTTCCAGATTAACAATGAAGGATAACTCTAGAACGGAAAATGTGAATATCGTCATTTGCCCCTCTTTTGATTAAGATTTGATAGCAGTCATGATGATGAACCTTCATACCAAATTAATATTAATAAAGTTCAAATAGCTGCTCTTTACTGTATTGACAATTTCCTACACTCCACAAGCATACCCTTATGTGGCGTAACAGTCTGCATGTTGTCAATTTCCTTTACACAGCCAATGCTTGCTAGTTTCACATGCATGCTAAAGTTCTTGAAATTAACATATTTAAAACAAATGTGAACATATCGCCCCATGGCTATATTCTACTTCGAAATTGCTTTTCTCCTCTTTCCGTGAACCGATTCACACCATGCGACCACCAAAATGACCGGAACATAACAGCCCCATGGCTATATTCTACTTCAAAATTGCTTTTCTCCTCTTTCCGTGAACCGATTCACACCATGCGACCACCAAAATGAACGGAACATAATGATGGATTTGTTAATTGACCCACAATTTGGATTTGTTAATTGACCCACAATTTGAACTTTATATATTCTAAAAAGCGAAGATTCCAACATAAAATGAACTCATCAAACTGGATTAAAACATAACGAATTCCACCATATTATCTAAGAATTGTGGTTATCGAATAACAGCCCCCACTTTTAGTTGAAAAATGGCCACAATTATTCAAGATGGATGCCAAAATGGCGGCCAAAACATGGAAATGTTTGTTTTTTTCCTTATTTTTGTTAAAATACTTTGCAATTTTCGAGATAATATAAGAGAAGATACGAACAATGTGTTGATTATTCGATGGAATAACCTCTGTGAAAGAGTCATGCACACTAAAGGCGAAGTAGTATAGTTTGTTCTGGTAGAAATTTGTAGTAGAATATGTGCTATGTAAAATGAGCAAAATTATTCTCAGACAGGGTTTCATTCTGTAAATGCTTAGAAACGAACCATGAATGGCTCTGATGTCTTCAATTATATTTGCGATACTACTATATGGTTGGATCAATTGAATAAAAATTTGAATATCGAGATCTTTACAAATAAAATATAAATTTAGCAGATGATTTACCACGAAATTAGGAAACACCAAATGATAAAACCCATAATCATCAAACTCAATTTGGTTCTCAAAACAGGAACACATGGAAGGTATTCTGCAACACATCTTCATCATCCGGCCTCGTATACAAATTACAAATATTTTGAAATTTGAAACTGCACTTTGTTTTAATAAACTGAATTGAACATTTCACTTCTCACAACCACATCTGCACAACTTCGTACATGGAAGTTTGCTTCTTGAACATTTTCACCTGGAACAAACCGATTTGCACACACATTTAATCAACTCTGTGCACTCTCTATCTGCTTCTGGGTTGTCATTCATACAGTAACAAAAGAACCATCATTCAATTTCCATCCAAAGAAGTCAGGTGCTGGAAACTTTGCATTTACTGTGGGGCTTACAGTCCAGATACCAGCCTGATATATATAGCACGATTTTCATTTGAAAGAGTATGTTCCTCGTTGGTGATAAATGTTCAAGTGCTGAACATTTCCTGTCTAGGTTCACATATTTGTCATAAACAATCAATACGAAATGCTAAATACACTCAAATAGTGGTGATGAAACATCAAGAACCACACACGGATTCCTCGTAATTTGCATCAAGCATTATGTGAGCTAAGCTTTCCAAGCATCCCAAAATTGCGCTTGCCCTTACCAAGGAAAAGGGAAGTTGAGTCGCATCCTGATATTGGATGGAATATTGGAAGTACAGTTAATTTTTTTTAGCCCATTGAATTGCACATATCAACTATGTTGTAGGTAACGTGGGATTTAGACTGCTCGAAAGACAAACAGTTTCAAATATTTGCATGGAAGAACCATAGCATGCAGCTGTCCCAACATGATCACGATAATATATGTGTCAAAATTATGAACAATAATCGATGAATTATCGGTTTGTGGCATATGACATATATGTTCTTCTCACACCAAATCCAGCGGTTCCCCCATCTATAAAAGGAGGGGGGGGCTAATAAATGTGACTTCCTAAGCTGCATGAAGGTCCCATCAGATTCAAACTACATATACACTGCAGAGCCAAATCCAAAGGTCGAGTGTAAGGTGTTCGACGGGGGTGCTCTGATACACTTACTAACACCTGAAGTCGGGCTTGCCTTCTCAATGTATATCAGCACAACGTTTATTCCATATGTGATGATGCAGCTCGCGGATTGTAGAAGAATTGACTTGGTTTTGGACAGGGAAATAGAGGGTATTATAAAAACAGAAACGTCAGAGAAACGTGGTTGCGGCACTCGATGTAAGGTTGGGGCTTACCACAAAAATTCCACCGAATTGGAATGACTTTCTAAGAAACACCACCAACAGGCAAGAATTTTTTGCATTGGTCAATGAATGTCTCTTTAAATTGGAAACCCGGACAGGGAAAACCATCTTCGTAACAGAGGATGCTAACACGGTCCTAATGTGGAACCTATTCTCTTTGGATGTACATATGAAGAAACTGACAGTAGATTAGTCGGACATATATCTCATATGCTACAAACTCATTATTCATCGATTATTGTTCGAACTGTTGACATGGATATTATCGTGACTCTGTTGTGACATCTGCATGCTATGCTACTCCAATGCAAAGAATTGAAAATGTGTCTTTCGGCAAGTCTAAATCCCATGTTATCCGCAACATAGTTGATATGTACAATTCAATTGGGCTCAGAAAATTCAACTGTGCTTCCAATATTCCATCATATCCATGCGATATCAGGGTGCAATTCAACTTCCGTTTTCTTTGGTAAGGATAAGTGCACATTTTGGGATGCCTGAAAAGCTTACCCAGAGCTAACAGAATGCTTGATATTAATTACGAGGAATCCTTTTGTGGTACTTGATGTCCCATCACCACTATTTGAGTGTATTTAACAGTTCGTCGTGATTGTTTATGACAAATCTGCGAATCTGACCTCAGTTAATGAAGATAGACATGAAATGTTCAGCAAAGGCCGCGCACATGAACAGTTACCGCCAAAGAAATCGTGCTACTAGTATATATCAGGTTGGTATTTGGACTTACATTGTAAGATAGATGCAAAGTTTCCAGCATCTGACTCACTGGGGGAAAACTGTTTCACAAGTATCGATTCTATCGCCTTTCCGGTTCTGTCTCTATCGAACTAAGTCCCGGCTCTTTCGCGATTTTAAACAAATATTTTTTTAAGTTTTGACCGCCATTTATACACTTAATGTCAAAACAGAACTATTTTCTAAACAAATATCCGTAGATTAGGTCTTTGCTCATGCTTATTGATGATAATAATGCGAAATCAGCTATTTGTGTGCGCACTTAGAGGCATGATGCGTTTTTGTGCATTTCCTATTTAAATTAAGCAGCAATTTGATAAGTTTATCGGCCTTGACACTTTTAGTTGGGGTGGAACATGTATCACTGTATGATCGAACACCAGGACACTATAATAACCACATTTTCGATCATAAAACCTGACAAGTTCCAGCCCAATTTAAATGTGATTAAATCTGAGCATCAAACTGCTGCTAAATTCTCGTGGGAAATACCCACAAATGCACGTCTCTAAATGTGCACCACACGCAGCCGATTTTGCACACACAAAGACCTAATCTGTTGATTGTTATTGGAGAATACTTTCTGTATTGACATTCAGTGTATAAACAGCCTATCAAAACTTTGAATATGTTTTAACAAACCGCGGAAGAGTCGGAACTTAATTTGATGGTGACGGAACCGGAAGGGTGATAGAATTGATTCTGGTGAAACAGTTTTCCCCCAATGTGACTCCTTCTGGTGGATATTTATTAATGATTCTTTTGTTCCTGTATGGATGACAACCACAGAATTTATTAAATGTGTTTGCAAATCGGTTTGTACCAGGTGCAAATGTTCAAAAAGCAAACTTCCATGTACGTAGTTGTGCAGATGTGGTTATGAGTAGTGAATTGTTCAATTCAATTTATTAAAACAAAGTGTATTTTCATATTTACTGATCCCATCTTCACACCACATGGCCCCCTGGAGTATATCCCAGCAACAATATAACACACAAAATTATACATATGCATATATATGCAATACATTGCACTAATGTATATATTATTGATTCTGGGCTATTCGCATGATTGTTTCATGTTCTGTTGCTGGAATAATTGAGGACCCTATATGATACAATGAAATAATATTATTTCTTATTCCGAATTCAAATATACTTTCGAGTATACAGTTCGATCATTTTGTGTATAATTGAACATAAAAACACTGAATTTAAGTATTGGTAATTTGAATACGATGATGAAGATATGTTGCAGAATACCTTCCATATGTTCTTGTTTTTTGAGAACCAAATTGAGTTTGATGAATATGGGGTATGTCGTTTAGTGTTTCCTATATTCGTGGTAAATCCACTTCTAAATTGATTTTTTATTTGTAAACATCTCGACATACAAAGTTGTATTCAATTGTTCTAACCATATAGTAGTGTCGCAAATAGAATTGATGACATCAGTGTCATTCACGGTTTGTTATTAAGCATTTACAGAATGAAAATAATTTCACTCATTTTATATAGCACAGATTCTACCTCACATTTCTACCAGAACGAACAATACTACTTCACCTTTAATGTGCACAACTCGTCCACATAAGTTATCCTTTCGAATAATGAACACATAGTTGATATCTTCTCTTATATTATCTCGAAAATTGTAAAGTATTTAAAAAAAAATATGGAAAAAAACAAATTTCTCATGTTTCGGCCGCCATTTTGGACTCCCATCTTGAATAATTGTGGCCATTTCTCAACTAAATGTCGCGGTTTTTATTCTATAAACACCATTATTAGATAATGTGGGGGAATTCGTTATGTTTGCCATGTCAAATCGAGAAGCAAATATATTAGGAGTGCCACCGTCAAACCGGCGGCCATCTTGGACGCCATCTTGAATTTTCGGCTCTACGTTGGTCAAAAAGTTGGTTCTTGAGAAAATTCCTAGATTAGAGATGCTGTTCTACAAGATACTAAAAAATGGCGCTTTTATCCGACTTGTATCGATCCGAGCATTTTTTGTCGCTAACTACCTACACTATGAATTTATCTGGTCATTCCATCATGTCTTGCTGAAGAGGTCAGATTACTATATCAAACTCTCCTCCTATAGCAGCTCGTTTGATCCAGCATTCTGACTAGGGTCATGCGAATTGGATATTTTGATCGAATCGAATATCGAATCGAATTCACGAAATTATATCGAATCGAATATCGAATCGAATCATATCTGTGTGTTGCATTCTCAATTAGGTATGTTTTGTCAACGATTAGATTATTTGTGAAACGTTCTATGAACTACATGCATGAAGTTCCATCAGAACTTATGTGGCGATAAACCGTCGTTTGATATACTATTACCTTCAATTTATAATTGTCAAGAAAACAAAGCAGATTAAAACGTCCATGCGGCCATCACAACGATTAATATATTACCACTAAACGGATTATCAATCTAAAATCACACGAAATTTCTACAGTTTGCATGTACATGCAAAATTGCAAATCGGCATTCGGAAACACCGTTGTTATAAACTTGAAGACGCAACAACAGTCGCAGTGTAGCCGCCTCTTCATGTATTGGTTGATGCTTCTTGAACAGATGATTCCATAGATGGGTCATTGTCCCAGATGCTTGCGATTTATACACCATGCATGTTGCATTCATCACACGTGCCTGCAGCTTTATCATGTTTAAAATAAACATGAATGATGGACGACATTTTGTCCATTGTAAAAGAAAACTCTGAAACTGAAAGTCAACTTCAAAAGAGAACAGTGCCAAAATGCACTTTTCGACACCAGGAACATGTGTTGTTTACATTCTCACCCATATTACATAACGCGGAATCGAATAGACGATGGATAACGCTATCGGTAGCCCAGTCTCATAGCTATTATAATTTACCACGTTGTCGGTCCATTGGCTATCTGCTAGCTTTTGCTACCATTTTAAAGCTATATAATTCAGACGTATTTAGTCGTCCTATCGTGGCTAATTGTTGGCTATGTACAATAAGAATTATAATGTACATATATACATAATTTTCTGGAATTAAATGCCGCAAACAGCTAAGATCGACATGTGTACTTGTCCTGAAACAGCCTACTTTTCCGTCATAGTATATTCAAAATTTCGAGTTGGCAATTTCGACTCGAATTCGAATCGAATTTGACTTTCGAATCTCGAATCGAATATCGAATATTCGCAGGAGCCTAATTCTGACCTCTTCAACTCGAGGTGATACTGAAACCAGATCAAATTCGCTTTAATATAATATGTATTTATCATCTTCTGCAGATTGAAGATCTTGGTTTAGAGAATGAAGTACTCCCAGTTCTGCCATCAAATCCAGCTGCGAAAAAAAGATTTATATATACCAAAGATAAACTACACACATTACCTGATGGTAAATTAAATCTATATACAACTCAGTACTTACCCAGACTAGATCAGGAAAATCCTGAAGTGAATGCACTAAACCTCACTTTTAGGTGGTATTTTGCTCTGTTCAATGTACCACCATTTTCATTTACATTTGGAATCATTGGAAGAAGCAATTCAAGATTCCTCAAGAGTGCTTATTATAAAGTGATTTAAGTCATTGTATTTATGCCTGTGATGGCGCTCCTATTTAGACACATCATTTAGATTAGTTGAAAATAATAACAGACTCATGGCACCCTTAAATTTCATCATTGGTGAGTTATTTCAATTGAAGAACACAACACTACTCATGAATTGAGTTTCGTCTGGTGCACATGGGAGCATGTGCAGACCCAAAATAAACAACATGCATTGTGAAATTTTTAACGAAAATTAATAAACGTGCATGACTCATGTCATCAATTCAAATTAATTTTTTTATTCTTTGGTCTCGTTATAAAAAGTTCAGGGAGCTGGACAACATCTTTAACCCTTTCAGTGCCAAGTCCGATTTTTGTATCAACCCATATTTCCTTGATCATTTTTCAAATTGATTGATTATAATAATGTGATACATTGATTGAAAGAGCTCTAAGAGCTCGTTCCATCAATGTATCACATTATTATACATCAATGTATCACATTATTATAATCAATCAATTTGAAAAATGATCAAGGAAATATGGGTTGATACAAAAATCGGACTTGGCACTGAAAGGGTTAATGGGATTCAAACAGAAAATATCTGTTTTCAGGGCTGCTCTCACTCTTCAAGACAGTTCCACCATTTTCCAAGCCATTCGTGAGTTTCTTTCGACAAGATTTGTCAGCGAAGAAGACTGATCTGCCAGATGAATCTGTTCACCACTTCATAGAGAGAAGATTCGGCCCTGAGGTGAGGTTATAGCCAGAAGCATGAATATGAAAAGAGATTGCAGTTACAGTGTTTCTGCGGGGTCTTGAAAGCATAACCGGTAGAATAGCATTTATAAAATGATGATAAAAATCCTGGATGTGGTTAAATTTCCATAGAGGGCCTTGGTTACCATTGATTTTAGACGATATATCCTGATGAATGCATTGTTAAAGGGCTACTGTACATTAAATCTGACCATTTATTGGACCATCTTCTATACTCAACAGAATATATTCAACAAATGAATGAATTTGAGTCATGGTTTAGTGCAAAATACACTTATGTGCTCTATGAATGATGCAAACAACATGGTAATTATAATGAAATGATTTTATGACTCCAGCCATAAAATCATTTTCATTACAATTACCATGTTGTTTGCATCGTTCATAGAGCACACAAGTGTATTTTGCACTAATCCATGACTCAAATTCCATCATTTGTTGCATATATTCTGTTGGGTATAAAAGGAGATGGTCCCATGAATGGCAGGATTTTACGTACAGTACCCCTTTAACAGAAAAACTTGTATTAACTAAAATAGAATAGGCTTGAATAGATTTGAATTTTCGCCTAGAAACATCCTGAAAATTGTTGTCAGTGCGTGCCATGTTGAAGAAATGCTAACCATGTGACTGGTTCCACTAAACTGTGCAATTTTTTTTTGGTTCACCAGTTCAAATACCATCACATAAATGTGCTCAGCCCCCAATGACCGACCTGTTTATTGACCCTTTCTTTATAAATACTCATTGATGAATAGTTCCCTTAGGAAATGTTCAGAGTATAAGTTCAACAAATGATCATAGTCGCTTGTTTTGGTATTGTTTGGTTGATTGGCTTATAATATATTAACCCTGTCCACCCATCCAGAGACACATGCTATCTAATGTGATAACTCAAATATTGTTCACACAATCATTGTCATAATTCAGATAGAGATTTATCATGGCACAACTGTATAGATTTGGTACTGATTGATTTTAAAAATATAATTCTTTCTATCCATACCATAGACACATGCTATACAGTAATGCGCTAAATAATCGGTTTGTTGCCATTCATCGGAAAGTTCTCACAGAGCTTTCCAATGAATGGCAACAAGCCATATTTCCGACTAAATCCTGAAAAATTACCCATAATTCTGCTGTGGTTAACGAGTTATTCTCATATACTATGTTCAAGTTTATGATGGTAAACCCCGCATAGGAATGTTAGTCCTGTTTAACCCATGTAATGAAGTACATTGATGTTTAGCATATGTGGATAGATTCTGATCTTATGCTATGTAACGTCTCTTTCCAATCATTATGGGTTAAACATCTGCCGATCGAGATCGGCCTCTCATAATAGCTGATAAGAGAATGCATTTAGTATAGAAGGGTTAACCCCATTTTAGAGAGTAGTATTAGTATTGACAATATCCCTTACAGATGGCTAACCTGCTTGTTAACCCTTTGTGTCGGGGCATCTTCGCTGGAGACAGCAAGAAACTCAGCATGAAATCATGTTTTCCGGATATATATAATCTTGGACTAGAGCATGGGTCTGTGATATGGGGTGCCTTGAGCAAGGCATTTGGTATGTATATGGAACAAGTCTGCTAATAGTGTGTCTGTCATTTGCAGAATGAGGTTCCCAGAGGGTGAATTTAGTGATGCTATCCCACACAGCGGGCTAGCATCACCAAATTCAAAATGGGAACCTCATTTTGCTTAGGCCCCAACTGCTATGGAAGACCTATGATCACATTGAATTTCCCACCGTTGAAAGTTGGTGATGTTCAACCATTGGTCACCTCGATTATGCAATTTATCTTCTGCAAATTAGGGGATATAGAAACTTCCCAGAAGGGAAAATGCAAATAAAAACAACGTTAATTTGAAACTATAGATACTTCCCAGAAGATGAGGCCTAAGCAGAATGAGGTACCCAGAGGGGTGAATTTGGTAATGTTATCCCGTCTTGCAGGATAGCATCACTAAATTCACCCTCTGAGGACATTATTCTGCATTGACAGACACACTATTTACAGGCTTGATATGGAATCTTTCACCAAAATTAAGTAGAGGATCTCTTATTCACTAGTTTAGTATCAGTTTCATGAAATTTTAAACAAGGTTGATGAAATCTGTTCAAAGTTAAGTGTTTTTTTTTTAAATGCTGATAACTTGACATACTGTGCAGCTGGTAAAAATATATAGCAGGGTGACACGACTTTGTCCGGGCTGTTTCCCCTCTGCTTTCATCCTTCGAAAGGTGCGATTTGACCTTGAATTGACTATTTTGAAGGTCAAGGTCAGGTCGGGTCACGATTTGACCCGTCCAAAACACTCCCTGGACAAAAGTAACCCTAGGTATCAAATTTCAGCTTTCATCCATCGAAAAGCGCGATTTGACCTTGAATTGACCATTTTGAAGGTCAAGGCCAGGTCGGGTCACGATTTGACCCGTCCAAAACACTCCCCGGACAAAAGTACCCCTAGGTATCAAATTTCGTCGAAATTCTGTCGAAAGGCGCGGTTTGACCTTGAATTGACCATTTTGAATGTCAAGGTCAGGTCGGAGTTACGATTTGACCCGTCCAAAACACTCCCCAGACAAAAGTACCCTAGGTATCAAATTTCGTCGAAATCCGTCAGGCAGTTTTCCCTGCCATTGCTAACAAACAAACAGACAGACAGAAGTCCCAAAATATATATTAGACTAGCAGATTAGCCCGCCACTGGCGGGATTGGTCCCATGGCTTTGGTCGATCCATTAATTTTAGTTTTTAAGGTAACCCCGTACAGGCACGACAAAATAACCCGACAAAAATATTCCCTGTCCCGAGTTGACCATACATAACAAATTTCACGTATTCAATACGTATTCAATACATTGTGTGAATTTAGAGTTGTCCTTCCTGCATCCGGTCACACACATCAAAGAGACCATTTAACCCATCAATTCCAATGACGGTGGCAGGGCGAAGGGCGAAGGAGTGCTCGGACGTTCTCAGAAGAGGTGCGATGACACTTCCCGTGGGTTTTTACCCTTAGATAGCAAGTTTGGGTTCAATCAGTCTAGCTGTTTTCGAGTCTATAAATGACACATATATATACGGAAGTCTCAAAATATATAGTAGACTAGCAGGTTAGTCCGCCACTGGCGGCATTCGTCTCATGGCTTTGTTTCAGAAACATGACATTTTTTTAATTTAACCAAATTTCAAGTCGATAGCTCCACCCGTTTCCGAGATCTGGTCTGCGCATGCGCGAAGCTTGTGTCGCATGGGCTCGGCGACCCGATAAAATTCGTATCCGGGGCAAGATACACTCACATAGCAAATTTCAAGTCGATAGCTCCACCCGTTTCCGAGATCTCGTCTGCGCACACGCTGCACGGGCGTCGCACGGGCTCGGCGACCCGATAAAATTCGTACCCGGGGCAAGATACATTCGCATACCAAATTTCAAGTCGATAGCTCCACCCGTTTCCGAGATCTCGTCTGCGCATGCTTGAAGCTGGCGTCGCACGGGCTCGGCGACCCGATAAAATTTGTATCCGGGGCAAGATACATTCACATAGCAAATTTCAAGTCGATAGCTCCACCCGTTTCCGAGATAACGCATTCTTTGTTTTTCAATGAGTCGATTCATGGTACCCGTCCTCCCCGTCCTAAACTTCAGAGCGGACAGTCAATTAATCCCGTCGTGAAAGTCGAGATAATTGCATTTCGTCCGCATCCGTATTTCGGACGCATGGGGTCAGTCGTTTAGCCACGTCCATTTCAAGTCGATAGCTCCACCCGTTTCCGAGATCTCGTCTGCGCATGCGCAAAGCTGGTGTCGCACGGGCTCGGCGACCCAATAAAATTTGTATCCGGGGCAAGATACATTCACATAGAAAATTTCAAGTCGATAGCTCCACCCGTTTCCGAGATAACGCATTCTTTGTTTTTCAATGAGTTGATTCATGGTACCCGTCCTCCCCGTCCTAAACTTCAGAGCGGACAGTCAATTAATCCCGCCGTGATAGTCGAGATAATTGCATTTCGTCCGCATCCGTATTTCGGACGCATGGGGTCAGTCGGTTAGCCACGTCCATTGGAATCCGCATCGGACGCATGGGGTCAGTCGTTTAGCCACGTCCATTGCAATAAAGAGCGTTGATTGTTAACACCTCCGTATACGGTCAATATAAAGATCGTTAATGTCTTAACCACCGTAGTGCCGTTTTTGTGTGACTGAGATTGGAGAACAGGTGCTCTGAGCTTCTCCAAAACGCGACCACGGTTGTGTCGGTGGGATTTTACACTTACATACGAAATTTGAGCTCAATCTGTACACGCGTTTTGGATTCTATGAAGTACCCACATACACACACACATATATATATACGGAAGTCTCAAATTATATAGTAGACTAGCAGGTTAGCCCGCCACTGGCGGCAATCGTCTCATGGCTTTGTTCGAAAAAGCAATTGCAACAGGTTCCGAGACACTTGTGCTGCATTTGTACCAAATTTCATCGAAATCAGCAAGTTTTACCCGATTTGACCTTGAATTGACCAGTTTGAAGGTCAATGTCACATCGGGGTCACGATTTGACCCGTCCGTGACATTTTCGGGACAAATGTACCCATAGGTAGCAAGTTTGGGCTCAATCGGTTGACCCGTCCCGAGTTGACCATTTTGCACAGAACAGCTGAGCCCCAAAATTTATTAACACATGAATTCGCATTCAAATCGATTTATGTCGATAAAACTCTTATTTTTCAAAATTTCAAGCTGGGACTTCGTGTGACTGCTTGTAATACTTATATATTCTTAAAATGACACAGTCCAACACGTAATTATGTTTTAGATGGAAGAAATTAAATTGTTTCGATGCTAAATTTTAACATAGGATTTCCCCTTAAAATCGATTTATGTCGATAAAACTCTTATTTTTCAAAATTTTACACTCAGACTTGGTGTATATGTGTGCAATACTTACATATTCTTAAAATGACAGAGTCCAGCCCGTAATTATGTTTTTGATAAAAGAAATTACATTTTTTCGATGCTAAATTTCGAGCGATAACGTTGCGAAGGAATTGTTAACAAACGCTCTTTTATAGCGACGCGTCAAAACAAACGCTCATTAAATTATCACTTGATTAACCACCGCAGTGCCGTTTTTTGTGACTGAGAGTGGAGAACGGGTGCTCTGAGCTTCTCTAAAACGCCGCGACGACGATTCCCGTGGGTTTTTATCCTTAGATGGGAAGTTTGAAATCAATCGAGCCAGCTGTTTTCGATTCTATAAAGTACACATATATATATATACGGAAGTCTCAAAATATATAGTACTAGCAGGTTAGCCCGCCACTGGCGGCATTCGTCTCATGGCTTTGTTTCAGAAACATGACATTTTTTTAATTTAACCAAATTTCAAGTCAATAGCTCCACCCGTTTTCGAGATCTGGTCTGCGCATGCGGGAAGCTTGCGTTGCACGGGCTCGGCGACCCGATAAAATTTGTATCCGGGGCAAGATACATTCACATAGCAAATTTCAAGTCGATAGCTCCACCCGTTTCCGATATCTCGTCTGCGCATGCGCTGCACGGGCATCGCACGGGCTCGTCGATAAAATTCGTACCCGGGGCAAGATACATTCACATACCAAATTTAAAAAGTCGATAGTTCCACCCGTTTCCGAGATCTCGTCTGCGCATGCGCGAAGCTGGCGTCGCACAGGGCTCGGCGACCCGATAAAATTTGTATCCGGGGCAAGATACATTCACATAGCAAATTTCAAGTCGATAGCTCCACCCGTTTCCGAGATAACGCATTCTTTGTTTTTCAATGAGTTAATTCATGGTACCCGTCCTCCCCGTCCTAAACTTCAGAGCGGACAGTCAATTAATCCCGTCGTGAAAGTCGAGATAATGGCATTTCGTCCGCATCCGTATTTCGGACGCATGGGGTCAGTCGTTTAGCCACGTCCATTGGAATCCGCATCGGATGCATGGGGTCAGTCGTTTAGCCACGCCCATTGCAATAAAGAGCGTTGATTGTTAAAACCTCCGTATAAGGTGAATATAAAGATCGTTAATGTCTTAACCACCGCAGTGCGGTTTTTTGTGACAGAGATTGGAGAACGGGTGCTCTGAGCTTCTCCAAAACGCGACCACGGTCGTGTCGGTGGGATTTTACACTTACATACGAAATTTGAGCTCAATCTGTACACGCGTTTTGGATTCCATGAAGTACCCACATATATACACACACACATATATATATATATATATATACGGAAGTCTCAAATTATATAGTAATATGGCGGCAATAGTCAGAAACATGACAATTTTTAAGTTAATTTTTTGTTTTTCAATGAGTTAATTTTTTTGTTTTTCAATGAGTTAATTGTGCCTTTTAATTTTTTAATTGAATTTTTTGTTTTTAAATTTTACCCGATTTTTTTTTGTTTTTCAATGAGTTAATTGTGCCTTTTTAATTTAGTTTTTCAATTTTACCCGATTTTTTTTGGTTTTTCAATGAACCCGTCCATGACACTTCCCGTATTTAGCAAGTTTGAGCTCAATCGGTTCGAGTCTATAAAGGACACACACATATATATGACACTTCCCGTCAATATTTAGCAAGTTTGAGTAGATTGGCAGATTCCAGTAGCTTTATAATGGTATATCTGGGGAGAAATCTGATGCTATATTCGTGATTATCTGGGATGATTTCGGTATATACCGAATATACTGTAAAAACAAAGTGCGCCATCCGTGCTCGCAGGGTTGGTCAGAAACAAATGTTTATTAAATTTAATTTATGTTCCGTATATGCTAATAACGTTGAATGGTAAACAGACGCTCTTTATAGCGATGCGTCAAAAACAAACGCTCATTAAATATTCACTTGATTAACCCACGCCATGCCTTTGCGGTGATTTGGGAGTGGATAAAGGGTGCTCAGATCTTCTCCAAAACGCGACAACTACGGTGTTCGTGGGTTTTTACCCTTAGATGGGAAGTTTGAACTCAATCGAGCTAGCCGTTTTCAATTCTATAAAGTACATCTCATATATATTTTGAAGACCTCTGTCTGTATGTTTGTTTGTTTGTCTGTCTGTCTGTCTGTCTGTCATTTATACAAATCTACGATTCTCGACCGATCGGGACGAAACTTGGTACGTGTGTGTAGTTTGACCAGGCGGTGAACGTTGTCGTATTGGCGAGCCCGTGCGGCACCCGCTTCGCGCATGCGCAGACGAGATCTCGGAAACGGGTGGAGCTATCGACTTGAAATTTGCTATGTGAATGTATCTTGCCCAGGATACAAATTTTATCGGGTCGCCGAACCCGTGCGACGCCAGCTTCGCGCATGCGCAGACCAGATCTCGGAAACGGGTAGAGCTATCGACTTGAAATTTGGTTTTTGAATAGCCCGGACAACAAAATTTGGTTTTTGAATAGCCCGGACAATGTCGGGCTCATCGGCTAGTCTCATATATATTTTGAAGACCTCTGTCTGTATGTTTGTCTGTCTGTCTGTATGTTTGTCATTAATACAAATCTACAATTCTCGACCGATCGGGACGAAACTTGGTACGTGTGTGTAGTTTGACCAGGCGGTGGACGTTGTCGTATTGGCGAGCCCGTGCGGCGCCCGCTTCGCGCATGCGCAGACGAGATCTCGGAAACGGGTGGAGCTATCGACTTGAAATTTGGTATGTGAATGTATCTTGCCCCGGATACAAATTTTATCGGGTCGCCGAGCCCGTGCGACGCCAGCTTCGCGCATGCGCAGACGAGATCTCGGAAACGGGTGGAGCTATCGACTTGAAATTTGGTATGTGAATGTATCTTGCCCCGGATACGAATTTTATCGGGTCGCCGAGCCCGTGCGACGCCAGCTTCGCGCATGCGCAGACCAGATCTAGGAAACGGGTACAGCTATCGACTTGAAATTTGGTTTTTGAATAGCCCGGACAACGTCGGACTCATCGGCTAGTATATATATATATACGGAAGTCTCAAAATATATAGTATAGACTAGAAGGTGACCCGACTTCGTCCGGGCTTTGACCTTGAATTGTCCATTTTGAAGGTCAAGGTCAAGTGGGGTCACGATTTGACCAGTCCAAAACACTGCCCGGACAAAAGTACCCGACAAACGTGCCCATCGAAATCCATCCGGTTTTACCCGATTTGACCTTGAATTGATCATTTTGAAGGTCAAGGTCAGGTCGGGGTCACGATTGGACCCGTCCAAAACACTCAGTGGACAAATGTAACCCTATGTATAAAATTTTGTGATGAAATTCCATCAAAATTGGCGATTTGACCTTGAATTGACCCGATTTCAAGGTCAAGGTCACGTCGCACGGGCAATTGAATAGGCTTATGAGACTCCCCATACGAAAGTAACCCCACATACCAAGTTTCATCGAAATCCCGTGATATTCGGGCGTTTGACCTTGAAATGACCCGATTTCAAGGTCAATGTCACGTCGCACGGGCAAATTAATAGGTTTATGCCACTCCCCGGCCGAAGGTACCTCCACATACCAAGTTTCATCGAAATCCCGTGATATTCGGCCGTGTGACCTTGAAATGACCCGATTTCAAGGTCAAGGTCACGTCGCACGGGCAAATTAATAGGCCTATGTCACTCCCTGGCCGAAAATACCCCCACATACCAAGTTTCATCGAAATCGGCTGGGCCGTTTTCGAGTCCCATCGATTACAGACACAGACACACACACACACAGACAGACAGATCTTCCAAAATATATAATAGATAGACTAGCAGGTTAGCCCGCCACTGGCGGCGTTCGTCAGAAACATGACAATTTTTTATTAGCTCAACTTTACTTTCTAAAGTTTGAGCTATTGCCATGGCTTTGTCGTCCGCCGTCAGTGTGCTCGTGTGTGCGTGTGTACGTAAGGCGTCAACAATGCAGGTTACAGGTCGTACCTTTGGTCGGATCATTATGAAATTTGTCATAGCTGTTGACATCAACATTTAGACCAGAATGATTCATTTTGGGGTCATTCGGAAAATAAACATGGCCGCCAGTGGCCATCTTGGATTTCAAAATTCAATCCATTAGCACGGGCTACAGGCCGTACTGTTTGTCTGATCATCATGGATGTTAATATCGACATGTAGATGGGAACGAGTCATTTTGGGGTCATTCGGTTAAAAAACATGGCCGCCAGCAGCCATCTTTGATTTTACTCTTTGTATGACTAAATCCTTTAGCACGGGCTACAGGTCGTACCTTTAGTCTGATCATCATAAAATTTTCATGGCTGTTGTAATTGGAATGTAAATGGGAACGAGTCATTTTGGGGTCATTCGGACAAAAAACATGGCCGCCAGCGGCCATCTTGGATTTCAAAATTTAATCCATTAGCACGGGCCACAGGTCGTACTGTTCGTCTGATCATCATAAAATTTGTCAAGAATGTTAATAGTGACATGTGGATGGGAACGAGTCATTTTGGGGTCCTTCGGCCAAAAAACATGGCCGCCAGCAGCCTTCTTTGATTTTACTCTTTGTATGACTAAATCCTTTAGCACGGGCTACAGGTCGTACCTTTAGTCTGATCATCATAAAATTTGTCATGGCTGTTGAAATTGGAATGTAACTGGGAACGAGTCATTTTGGGGTCATTCGGACAAAAAACATGGCCGCCAGCAGCCATCTTGGATTTTACTTTTCTCTTCATGTCTATAAACTAGTATTAGACATTCAACTTTCCACATTCCTAATCGCTCCATTGACTGTAATACATTAAATTATTCCCTTTCCAAGTTGAGCTACAGTGTCATTGACACTTTCATTTAATTAATTTTGAATTAATTTATTAATTTAAATTATTTTTTTTTAATGAGTTAATGTTAATTTTTAGCTCAACTTTACTTTGTAAAGTTTGAGCTATTGCCATGGCTTTGTCGTCCGTCGTGCGTGTGTGCGTAAGGCGTCAACAATACAGGCTACAGGTCGTACCTTTGATCGGATCATTATGAAATTTGTCATACATGTAGCTGTTGACCTCAACATTTATACCGGAATGATTCATTTTGGGGTTATTCGGAAACAAAACATGGCCGCCAGTGGCCATCTTAGATTTCAAAATTCAATCCATTAGCACGGGCTACAGGCCGTACTGTTCGTCTGATCGTCATGAAATTTGTCATGGATGTTAATATTGACATGTAGATGGGAACGAGTAATTTTGGGGTCATTCGGCCAAAAAACATGGCCGCCAGCAGCCATCTTGGATTTTACTCTTTGCATGACTAAATCCTTTAGCACGGGCTACAGGTCGTACCTTTGGTCAGATCATCATAAAAGTTTGTCATGGATGTTAACAATGACATGTAGATGGGAACGAGTCATTTTTGGGTTATTCGGGCAAAAAACATGGCCGCCAGCAGCCATCTTGGATTTTACTCTTTGTATGACTAAATCCTTTAGCACGGGCTACAGGTCGTACCTTTAGTCTGATCATAATGAAATTTGTCATGGCTGTTGAAATTGGAATGTAGATGGGAAACGAGTCATTTTGGGGTCATTCGGACAAAAAACATGGCCGCCAGTGACCATCTTGGATTTCAAAATTCAATCCATTAGCACGGGCCACAGGTCGTACTGTTCATCTGATCATCATGAAATTTGTCACGGATGTTAATATTGACATGTAGATGGGAACGAGTCATTTTGGGGTCATTCGGCCAAAAACATGGCCGCCAGCAGCCATCTTGAATTTTACTCTTTGTATGACTAAATCCTTTAGCACGGGCTACAGGTCGTACCTTTCGTCTGATCAACATAAAATTTTCATGGATGTTAACAATGACATGTAGATGGGAACGAGTCATTTTGGGGTCATTCGGACAAAAAACATGGCCGCCAGCAGCCACCTTGGATTTTACTCTTTGTATGACTAAATCCTTTAGCACGGGCTACAGGTCGTACCTTTCGTCTGATCAACATAAAATTTGTCATGGATGTTAATATTGACATGTAGATGGGAACGAGTCATTTTGGGGTCATTCAGCCAAAAAACATGGCCGCCAGCAGCCACCTTGGATTTTACTCTTTGCATGACTAAATCCTTTAGCACGGGCTACAGGTCGTACCTTTAGTTTGATCATCATGAAATTTGTCATGGATGTTAACAATAACATGTAGATGGGAACGAGTCATTTTGGGGTCATTCGGTCAAAAAACATGGCCGCCAGCAGCCATCTTGGATTTTACTCTGTGTGTGACTAAATTCTGTACTGCTCATTTTTACACTCCTTTTTATGTTTACCCATACCATGTATGGTAAACATAGTGTCGTTGTCCGGATTGACCACTCGTCGTTCGTCCGTCCGTCCGTCCGTCTGTCCGTCCGTCTGTCCGTCCGTCTGTCCGTCCGTAGACACTTCACGTTAATGCGATAACTCAAACATTTTCTATCCAATCAGAAGCAAATTTTGTATATGGGTATATTAGCCCAAAATACAGATCGAGTTCGAATTTGGGTTTGATCCGAGTTTTTGTTACAGAGTTATGGCCCTTTTTCGACTTAGAATTCACACATTCTGCCATAACTCAAACATTTTTACCAAATTTGGTATGTGAGTTTCACAGCCCAAAATACAGATCTAGTTCGAATATGGGTTTGATCCGATTTATTTTAAAGGAGTTATGACCATTTTTCAAAAAAAATATCAAAATTGAAAAAAAAAATCGATTTAAAAAAAAAAATATTTTTAACTTTTATAATAACAATAAAAAAAATGTCATTGACATTGTCATTTGTTTTCATTAAGATATTGATGATTATGATACAAGTTGATAAAAAGATTTCCAATGTGTCCCTTTAATTTTTTAATTAATTCACCAATTGCATTTGGACTACTTAGCTATTGATAAAGCTATATTATTTTCTGATGTTTCTTATGCCAATGTGCAAATAATCTGATAAAGAAGGCTATGGTATCTAATTTAAAATAAGATTCAACAATAAACATCACATGATATTAACAGTAGACTTGGACATCTGTGCTGCAGAGTTATATCTTCAGATGGTCTGATATCATTATAATTGTTATTGGTTTAATAGAGGTCAGTGTTCAACATAAACAATTCCTGTGATTTTTTGACAGCTGTGCTATATAATTGATATTAATGGGTCAGTGGTGAGGTTGCTTATCTGTATACTAGGACACATTATTATTGTAAACTTAAATTGGACTCTCTTAACCCAAGTATTCCATGTCCAGGTCACACCTACACATTTAACCCACGGACTTGCTGGCTGTGGTGGTTTAGCATTACAGATCCTGTACCAGTGCATTCTCTTATATAAATGCCAGTGACCCATAAATTCCAATAATTTGTGTTATGTACATTTGTCTATAATAGTACATAACAGTATACTCTATAATTCAACACCAAAACTCTCATTTATCCGATCATATTAAATTTTTATCGCCAAGGGATGGGTTAACATCTGCCGATCGTGATCGGCCTCTCGTTAATCTCTCTATTCATTGCTCATCGCAAAAAAATTACCTTCTGTACAAAGTTGAGCTACAGTGTCATTGACACTTTCATTGGTTTATAACATGAGTTAAATGTGCATTTTTAATTTACTGGATTTTTGAATAAATTTTTTGGATTAATTTTTTAATTTAATTTTTGGTTTTTCAATATTTTACCTGATTAGACCTTAATTTACCCGATTAAGGTGAAGAAGACATAAGAATCACACAACACGCAGTACCCGTCCCTAAAAGAGGTATGATTTAAGGTACATCGGGCGGAAAAACTGACCCGTCAGAAACATGACAATTTTTAATGTTTTTAATTAAGTTTTTAATTTAATTTGTTTTTTTGCCTTTTTAATCGAGATAAATGCATTTTGCGTCCGTAGTTTCGTACGCATGGTTAACCATTTAGCAATGTCGATGGCAATAAAGAGCGTTAGTCGGTTAACGACTCCAAATACGGTCAATATGATGCCTTAACCCCCGAAGTGTCGTTTGCGGTGATTTTGATGATTGGGAGTGGAGAATGAGTGCTCAGAGCTCGTCCAAAATGCAACGTCGACGATCCCCGTGGTTTTTTACCCTTATATACAAAATTTGAGCTCGATCCGACCAGCCGTTTTCGATTCTATGAAGTACCCACACACACACACACACACACATATATACATATATATGGAAGTCTCAAAATATATAGTAGATATTGAGTTATGAATAAATAATCATAGTCATACTCATTGATAAGTAGTTATTATTATCTTAACATATCCCACAAAGAATATGAATCCTTCTACACTTGTATTATCTTTTGCCCTGCCATCTGCTTAAACCCCTGTCACACTCCGCTGCGATCAGGCCGGCGCATGCATTGTGCTGAAAAATTATATCGATTCACTTTTCCACTATAGTATGATAGTGATAACGCAGAATTTCGTCAGGGAACAGCGTGGCTAAATAGATCGGCATAATATATGCCCTTTTTTATATATATATATACATGTATGTGCCACATTCGTGACGGAATACATGTACATCGGATTCCAGTTTAAATATGCATATTTAAACTGGAATGCAAACTCTGATGGTGTGGGTGAGCAGATCGCATTTCAAAGTGGGATCGTACTGTAAACTCAAAGTGGGATCGTACTGTAAACCTGCGGCAAACGTTGGAAGAACGCCATTTGTCACGCTTGGACGTATAACGTGAGCCTTATTTGCAGTGGCAACATCGTGTGGACGTTCTATGATTGGGAACCAGTCCATAACACCACGTGGCAGCACAAGAAGAGCACAGTAAGGTCGGGAGAGAGACGAAAGAGATGATTTCTTGCTGCGACTACAAGTAGCTTGTATGCATCCTTGCTATGTCAACGGGACGCTCACGTCGCTCGCTTTTTGTTGCCACGGCGACAGTATGCGCCCTGGTCAAAACGCCGAACCTCTGCGCTTGTTTACACAAAACAATCGTTGCGCTCAGGGGCGATCATGGGGACTCTCTCCCGTCCTAGCCAGTGTCAACTGCGTCACCAATCGGTTCTTGGATACCTTAATGCTTCAGCTTAGCGTTTTGATACCTTTTCAGCGCAATGCAAGCGCTGGCCTGATCGCAGCGGAGTGTGACAGTGGTTTAATCGGTCTATTGTGGATTGTTGGATATATTCCCACAACCTAAAAACTGACTATGACTGGAGCACGCATGAGGCGCTATTTATACTCTCCGCACCCACGCAGAGAACGTTTTGCACACTTATTGAGAACGTACTAGCAACACAGTGACAGCTACTTGGACGCACTAAGGACGTTTATAGCATAGAGGAAGCACAGTGAGAGCGTGAGACTTGACAAAGTACGAACGCAATGGGTCGTAATAAGAGCGCAATAAAAACGTGGTAAACGGAATAGGAGCATACCTTTTTTTTTAATTTTGGACAGTTTTCCGCGCTCCTCCTGCGTGTTAATCATATTTTGGTACCTTTTCAGAGCAATGCAAGCGCCGGCCTGGTCGCAGCGGAGTGTGACAGGGGTTTTATATTACCTGAATACCCCTCCAGACGAATAATAGACCATTCCAATGTATAGTTTTATAACTGAATGGGAAAATCCATTTGAAAGAAAGTGTTAAATCAGCCTCTGAAACTAATATTCTAATCCTCTTTCTGTCTGTGCTCCTCCCTATCACTCGGTAAATCTGTTGCATCCAGTACTTTGTACACAAACCTGCAAACATTGTGTCTGTCATTTGCAGAATGAGGTCCCCAGAGGGTGAATTTAGTCCACCTGTGGGATAGCGTAACCAAATTCACCCTCTGGGAACCTCATTCTGCTTAGGCCTCAACTGCTATGGGAGACCTAGGATCAGATTGAAGTTCCCCAGTTGAAGTTGGTGATGTTCACCCATTTGTCACCTCGATTATGCATTTTATCTTCTGCAATATTGCAATATTCTTCCCAGATGGCAAAAAGTAAGTAAGATCAATGTTAATTTGAGAAAATAGTTACTTCTCAGAAGATGAGGCCTATGCAGAATGAGGTCCCCGGAGGTTGAATTTAGTTTAAACATATTTTATTCCCAACATAATTATATACAATCAAAATAGACAACATGCAGTATAAGATAGATAAAATTGGAAAGGGATTTGGCAGTAAGCCAATTGCTGGCTTGATAGAAACACTAAATTCACCCTGCCAGGGAAACATTATATGGCCACATGGATGTTCAGCGTTTGGAATCAATCGAAACCGTTTGCACATCTTTCCACAGAAAGTTCAATATGCAATGATATACATATAACTTACACTAGTCGCTCTTCAAGGTTAACATGTTCATTAAATAGGGAATCCAACCTATCCATCCTCTCACTCAATGTATGCGGTCTACGAAAAAAGCTGTTATACCCAGAATTTCAACATCTGTGTCAAGATCATGATATTGTTTGTTTCACGGATACAAAGACAGATGACTTTGATGTACTTGAACTTAATGATTTCAAATTTTATATGAAAAACAGACAAAAATTGTCCAATATAAGATCTGGGCGCGTATTAATAGGAATTAAAGAAAATGCCTCGATTATCTTCAGAGTTATTAATACAACTTGTCAATTTGTATCCTGGTTTGAGATAAGTAGGCAAACCTCTGGAAATTTACATCGACTTATTATTGGTGCGGTGTATATTCCACATGAGGGAAGTACATGTAGGTACACCGCATCAGACGCAATGGCACAAATAGAATCCGAATATATATGTCTTACTGAACAATGGAATGATGCGCACATCATACTAACGGGTGACTTTAATTTGCGAGTCAGTTCGGATAGAGATTATGAAACCATCGATGAAGGTGACGAATTTATTCTACCACAAAATATAATTCAACAAATATGTGACCATTTGTCACATTTAGACTCGGTAGGTTGAACCAGAGAATGTACCAGTAAGGACTTGACAAAAAACAGCTACGGTACTAAATTATTAGAATACTGTAGACGCAATAGTTTTGCAATACTTAACGGTAGAACTGGTCAAGATAGAAATGTTGGTGCCCTGACATGTAGGGACGCATCAGTGATAGATTATACTATATGTTCATCAACAACTATTCCCATCGTTAAGGACTTTCTAGTGTTAAACTATAATGCTTTTTTCTGACGTGCATGCAGGCACTGTTACGGTTCTATCGTGGGACAAACTACCCAAAAGCGATGAGATAGAACAAACCTGCCGAATAGGAAAACCGAAGTGGAACACTGCTAAGGCCGATAATATATGCCCTTTTTTATATATATATATACATGTATGTGCCACATTCGTGACGGAATACATGTACATCGGATTCCAGTTTAAATATGCATATTTAAACTGGAATGCAAACTCCGATGGTGTGGGTGAGCAGATCGCATTTCAAAGTGGGATCGTACTGTAAACTCAAAGTGGGATCGTACTGTAAACCTGCGGCAAACGTTGGAAGAACGCCATTTGTCACGCTTGGACGTATAACGTGAGCCTTATTTGCAGTGGCAACATCGTGTGGACGTTCTATGATTGGGAACCAGTCCATAACACCACGTGGCAGCACAAGAAGAGCACAGTAAGGTCGGGAGAGAGACGAAAGAGATGATTTCTTGCTGCGACTACAAGTAGCTTGTATGCATCCTTGCTATGTCAACGGGACGCTCACGTCGCTCGCTTTTTGTTGCCACGGCGACAGTATGCGCCCTGGTCAAAACGCCGAACCTCTGCGCTTGTTTACACAAAACAATCGTTGCGCTCAGGGGCGATCATGGGGACTCTCTCCCGTCCTAGCCAGTGTCAACTGCGTCACCAATCGGTTCTTGGATACCTTAATGCTTCAGCTTAGCGTTTTGATACCTTTTCAGCGCAATGCAAGCGCTGGCCTGATCGCAGCGGAGTGTGACAGTGGTTTAATCGGTCTATTGTGGATTGTTGGATATATTCCCACAACCTAAAAACTGACTATGACTGGAGCACGCATGAGGCGCTATTTATACTCTCCGCACCCACGCAGAGAACGTTTTGCACACTTATTGAGAACGTACTAGCAACACAGTGACAGCTACTTGGACGCACTAAGGACGTTTATAGCATAGAGGAAGCACAGTGAGAGCGTGAGACTTGACAAAGTACGAACGCAATGGGTCGTAATAAGAGCGCAATAAAAACGTGGTAAACGGAATAGGAGCATACCTTTTTTTTAAATTTTGGACAGTTTTCCGCGCTCCTCCTGCGTGTTAATCATATTTTGGTACCTTTTCAGAGCAATGCAAGCGCCGGCCTGGTCGCAGCGGAGTGTGACAGGGGTTTTATATTACCTGAATACCCCTCCAGACGAATAATAGACCATTCCAATGTATAGTTTTATAACTGAATGGGAAAATCCATTTGAAAGAAAGTGTTAAATCAGCCTCTGAAACTAATATTCTAATCCTCTTTCTGTCTGTGCTCCTCCCTATCACTCGGTAAATCTGTTGCATCCAGTACTTTGTACACAAACCTGCAAACATTGTGTCTGTCATTTGCAGAATGAGGTCCCCAGAGGGTGAATTTAGTCCACCTGTGGGATAGCGTAACCAAATTCACCCTCTGGGAACCTCATTCTGCTTAGGCCTCAACTGCTATGGGAGACCTAGGATCAGATTGAAGTTCCCCAGTTGAAGTTGGTGATGTTCACCCATTTGTCACCTCGATTATGCATTTTATCTTCTGCAATATTGCAATATTCTTCCCAGATGGCAAAAAGTAAGTAAGATCAATGTTAATTTGAGAAAATAGTTACTTCTCAGAAGATGAGGCCTATGCAGAATGAGGTCCCCGGAGGTTGAATTTAGTTTAAACATATTTTATTCCCAACATAATTATATACAATCAAAATAGACAACATGCAGTATAAGATAGATAAAATTGGAAAGGGATTTGGCAGTAAGCCAATTGCTGGCTTGATAGAAACACTAAATTCACCCTGCCAGGGAAACATTATATGGCCACATGGATGTTCAGCGTTTGGAATCAATCGAAACCGTTTGCACATCTTTCCACAGAAAGTTCAATATGCAATGATATACATATAACTTACACTAGTCGCTCTTCAAGGTTAACATGTTCATTAAATAGGGAATCCAACCTATCCATCCTCTCACTCAATGTATGCGGTCTACGAAAAAAGCTGTTATACCCAGAATTTCAACATCTGTGTCAAGATCATGATATTGTTTGTTTCACGGATACAAAGACAGATGACTTTGATGTACTTGAACTTAATGATTTCAAATTTTATATGAAAAACAGACAAAAATTGTCCAATATAAGATCTGGGCGCGTATTAATAGGAATTAAAGAAAATGCCTCGATTATCTTCAGAGTTATTAATACAACTTGTCAATTTGTATCCTGGTTTGAGATAAGTAGGCAAACCTCTGGAAATTTACATCGACTTATTATTGGTGCGGTGTATATTCCACATGAGGGAAGTACATGTAGGTACACCGCATCAGACGCAATGGCACAAATAGAATCCGAATATATATGTCTTACTGAACAATGGAATGATGCGCACATCATACTAACGGGTGACTTTAATTTGCGAGTCAGTTCGGATAGAGATTATGAAACCATCGATGAAGGTGACGAATTTATTCTACCACAAAATATAATTCAACAAATATGTGACCATTTGTCACATTTAGACTCGGTAGGTTGAACCAGAGAATGTACCAGTAAGGACTTGACAAAAAACAGCTACGGTACTAAATTATTAGAATACTGTAGACGCAATAGTTTTGCAATACTTAACGGTAGAACTGGTCAAGATAGAAATGTTGGTGCCCTGACATGTAGGGACGCATCAGTGATAGATTATACTATATGTTCATCAACAACTATTCCCATCGTTAAGGACTTTCTAGTGTTAAACTATAATGCTTTTTTCTGACGTGCATGCAGGCACTGTTACGGTTCTATCGTGGGACAAACTACCCAAAAGCGATGAGATAGAACAAACCTGCCGAATAGGAAAACCGAAGTGGAACACTGCTAAGGCCGATAAATATGTTTGTAATATTGACACATATAATATCAACAGTATAAGTTTGAAACTTGAAAATATGGCGGACACGGGCGAAAAAGGCCACTCATAAATATTAAACAAAGTTGTACAAGATATCACGAATATACTAGTAGGAGCAGCTAATAAAACCTTCGATACTAAGACATATTCTTCTAATCAACCGAAAGTAAAAAACAAACATAAGCACACTAAACCTTGGTTTACAATACAATGTCGAAAGGCTTGTAAGGAATACAGAAAGACCGAACGCACTTTCAAATATAAGTGTGATGTCTACTCGAAATATGCGATGAAATCAGCAGCCAAAACATATAAACGTGAAATGGACTTTGCTATCAGGACACACAGGGAGACAATGAGTAGAGATATTTCAAACATGAAAATGCGAAACCCACGAGATTTCTGGAATTTGTTAACCAATAGAGAATCAAAAAACAATAACCATTCAATTGAGCTTGCTCCACTTGCTGAATTCTTCCGCAATATAAATTCTGATCACGAAGACACAAAACCCTGCGGGATCTTTTATTACCAAATCCTGGAAAAGCCGACACAAAGTTAAATAAGGCAATCAGTAGGGAAGAAAAAGACTAAGAACTCTGAAAAATAGTAAATCGAGTGGCCACGATAACATTTTAAATGAATATCTTAAGGCATCATCACCACGATTGCTGGATATATATCACAAACTATTTAATAAGATTTTAGACTCAGGGTATGTACCTGAAGAATGGTTAATCGGAACGATTATACCTTTGTATAAAACTAAAGTTAGCCCCAAAGAACCCCAAAAATTATAGACCAATTACTCTGTTGAGTTGTTTTGGTAAATTATTCACCAAAATTCTCTCAAATAGACTTAATGTTTTCGTTGAAGAAAACGACATCATACTGCAGAATCAAACCGGTTTTCGTAAAAATTATTCGACTTTAGATAATATTTTTATCCTTCATATTGAAAAAACTTAAAACGAGACTAATATGTGCTTTCATTGATTTTGAAAAGGCGTTTGATAGAGTGTGGCGTCCTGGACTATGGCTCAAAATGATACAGAGCGGAATAAATAGGAAAGTTTTTAAAGTTGTTACAAACATGTATAGAAACATAAAATCTTGTGTCCATGTTCATGGCAATAAATCTGATTATTTCCCATGCCTTCAAGGAGTTAGGCAAGGTGAAACTTATCTCCTCTATTATTTTCCATTTTTCTAAATGATCTACAAACTACAAACCATTTAAACCGATTCAAAGAGTACTGCGAAAAATGGAAATTACACGTTAATGTTGAAAAGACAAAAATAATAATGTTATCTGGACGAAGTGTGCCAAAAACCTGTATTTTCAAATTTGGTGACCACGAAATTTAGAGAGTACAAAACTTTAATTATTTGGGTATAAATTTTAAACGTTCGGGCTCTTTTTCAGCTGCAAAAGTAACACTAATCGAAAAGGCGACAAAAGCCATGTATGCGTTAATTGGAAAAGCTAGAAAATATTGCCTCTAAATCAGGAATATGTTTTGTTTATTCGACAGCCTTGTTTCGCCTATTGCTTTATATGGATGTGAAGTATGGGGATACGCAAACAATGACATTGTTGAAAACTTACATAGAAAATTCATTAAGCATATCCTCAGATTAAAACCTAGCACCTCTAATTACATGGTGTATGGCGAAAGCGGTCAACTGCCACTTACTATACTGATCAAAGTACGAATGATTAAGTTTTGGTGTAAAATTATAAACAGTGACGATTGCATATATAGTGAATCACTTTTTAAGCTAGCCTACACGATACGTGTTTCAAACGAAAACGAGTCGTGTTTCCCCTGGATGGTAAGGTACGTGCTGTATTAGAAGAATGTGGCCAATCGCAACTTATGGGGAGCTGAACGTATACAAAATGTAGACCAATTAATTGATATCATAAGATGTTGCTTGATAGATAATTTTATTTCGTATTGGTCGACCGATATTGATAAGTCTAGTAGATGCACCGTTTATCGAATATACAAACACTATTTCCAGTTTGAAGACTATCTAGACTGTACAAATGAAAATGACAGAACAACATTATGCAAATTTCGAACATGCAACCATAAACTCCCAGTCGAATTGGGTAGATGGCATGACATTGAAATTGAAGAACGAAGTTGCACGTTATGTACTTCCGAAGACGTTGGCGATGAATTTCATTATCTATTCAAATGCGATAAATTTAAAGAATCATGAACCCGTCTCTTGCCAATAGAATTCATCTATGTGATAAGACATATCGTCAAAGAATTTTCTTAGATTTATATATCATATAACGTACATGAACGCCCATGCATTAGAATATATCATATTATAAAACAGTGTTTAAATCTACTGAAGTATATATATACATGTACGGTAGCCAAATTATAGGATATGTATGACATTATTTATTTAATTCATAGCATGTTATCTAGATACATATGTTTGTTCGCCATGTTGACCACATGTAAATATGTACATATCTGTATATACTTAATATATTTATCTCAATGCCTTTATTAAGGAAATGAGCAATAAATGAATTGAATTGAATTGTGACCTCTTTCTGCAAATGACAGACACACTATTTACTGGCTTGTTTCTACACTGGTGCATTGCATTGAAGAATAGGCAAATGAGTAAGGTGATCAATCCACTGCGATGCGTCCGTTAAGTTGTATCTAATTAATGTATCCAACATCAAAATTCTATTTTCCAAGTCACTGCAAGCCCCAATGCATGTCTTGGATATGATGCGTGTTTAGTCAAAACATTGTTTGTTTCCAAAACATATTATGTTCAGTTGAGCAAAGATGACAGCATAGTCGGAAGCAAAGAAACTTACTGTCTTGTTATGGATTTTATTTCTAATATTGTAAACAGAATCTTGTTATTTTCAACTACATAATCAGTAGTTAAAATTTTATATCCTTCCGATACTCTCAAAAATAATTTGTCTTATAGCCGATGGTATGATTTATGATACAGCATATATATCCTATATTCCAATTTCAAATGTATCATAAGCTCGGCATCATGTCACATCCTGTGAATGCTACATTGTAATGCAAGACAACATCATCTCAAAACTGCTTACACTATTATATGTTATTTAAAAACTCTGTGAATTAATTATCATCCCGTGAGGAGTGGGAACACTAATTTAAGAAATTACACCAATTTCCTTGGGATATTAAGGGGATCTCCAACTCGTTATGTTGGGATATATAAGATTTTATGAAACCAGTTTCATAAAATCTTATATCCCAACATAACGAGTTGAAAATCTTGTATATCACATGAAAACAACTAGAGATTTCTGCCTTTTTAACAGATCAAATCCTTAAAAGAAACTGCAAAATGCATACATTTACAGCATTGGCTGAGACGTTTCACAACAATATATGACAGTATTGCGCTCTGGGGCTGGCGATTGAAAATATACTCCCCAATTTGCCTCCATGTTTTTGTGTCTATTTTTGTTAGTGCAACGAAGTTGGACAACAATTTAATTTTAATGAACAAAGCAATCATTTTACATTGTCTGGTGTTGGTATCATGCCCAGCTTTTTGAAATAGTATGAATCTGCCTGAATCAATGTAAAGACGCGTGTTCATTTTGTTGGCTCGATGCCAAGTGATATGTAACTAATGAGAGATAAGGAAATATATAACGGCTTTTTTAATGACATATTGTGGGTTTCATGCGATATAGCATGAATATCTGATTTTCTGATAAATTTCAGGCAAGAACAAAAATAAGGATGCAACTCCTTCACAGATTTCTAACTTAGCTAAAAGATCTGCCGATGAGAGATGGTCAATTTATTCATTCAGACGAGGAATGCAACAGATCTCTGATCAAATGGAGCAGACACTGGACTCATCTCCTAATATGGACATCAGAACAAATACTGTCTGCAGCGGCATCCAGTTTACTGATGGGAAAGCCCTGGTATGTTTGTTCATTTAGTTGTGGTTTATGCCATTTCATGTATTCATTATCAGCAGAGAAAGGATTTGCGTGCCCGCCCACAGGGCGGCACGAGGACGGTGTGGGCTCACCCGGAGGTCGCCCTTACGCCCTGTCTTGAGTTTTCTTGGTTTTGTGAGTACCAGTCTAGGCCTTGGCTCAGGAGGGTCAGGTGAGGTTGGGTTCTTAGCTTTTGTTCTTTTTCTTTTTCTTTTGTTCCTTCTTTTTCTTCTTCTTCGGTGGTGGTGAAGAAGGAGATGCTGATGATGATGATGGAAGTGGTGAGATTGGAGGAGAAGGTCCAGCATAATCTTTATACATTTTCTTCAAGAGGAGATCTACGTCGATGCTTTTTAGGTCGATTGTTCTCATGAGTGCGGCGGCGGTAGCTTCGATTGAGGGTGAAGGCTCCGGCTCGGTATACACTCGTCTTCGTCTTCAGTATCCACGTCTGGTCTCTGTGGTGTTGATGGTGGTGGTGGTGGTGGTTCCATCTCCTGGACAGACTGGGCCGGGATATCAGCTGTATGGGCGGAGTCGACTGGTGAAATTCCCGTCGATTTTTTCGCTTTCCATGCAGCGAGTCTCTCGGCATCTCTCTTTTTCATCGATGGTGTTTTTTTCTTCTTCTTATTCGTCTTTTGTCGAGGCTTCCGTGCTGATCTGGTATTATCTGATCCACTCCCGGTAGGGAGCCCTGAGAAGGGCTTTGCCGGGCCGGACTGGAAATCCAGAATATGCTGGTATCCGCCTTTATGAGCGTGGAGTGTCCAGCTCAGACAAGGCGTGACATGCATGGCGTCCAGCATATTGGTGACACTAATTGGTATTAGCGGTGGCGAGTTCATCTTGAGAGGTGGCGATCCAAGCTCTCTGGAGGTCCGACTGCTGATGATGATCCTCGCGTAAAATGTATTATATATCAGTGAATCAGAGCACACTCTACACAGCTGGATGAAGGGCCATCGTTTCTCTGTGAATTCTTGGTAAGTCGACCTCATGGGGCACATTTTAATTCATGCAACTATTGACTTCAAGACCCAAGCCTTCAAATTGTGTGTGTGTGTAATTTTGCAGAATGAGGTTACCAGAGGGTGAATTTAGCGATGCTTTCCCCAAAAATTCATTCTGCTTAGGCCTCATATTCATAGCATCTATAAGTCTCAAATTAACATTGTTTTTAGTGACTTTTTCCATTTTTGGAAGTTTCTTCTATATCCCCTAATTTGCAGAAGATAAAATGTATAATCGAGGTGACTAATGTATGATCATCACCAACTTCAACTGGGAAACTTAGAAGTAGAATGAGGTTCCCAGAGGGTGAATTTGGTGATGCTAGCTCGTTTTGCAGGATAGCGTCACTAGATTCACCCTCTGGGGACCTCATTCTTCAAATGACAGACACACTATTTGCAGGCTTGTCTAGAACTGTGAGTTAGTTTTGCATGGAGGACTGTGTGACTTGCTAAAACTCAAGACTATCGACATGAAATACATATATGAACTGGGTGCATTGAGGAGTGGCCTCAACAAGGAATTCGGATTCCTCTCCCTTTACAGAATCCCAACATGTAACCAAGAATTTGACGTCATTGCATTCTCTCCATGGAGGGATGTCACCTCTATAACATTAACCCTTTGAGTGCCAGGGGCCGATCTCATCGGCCCTAAACCTACAAAATAAGTCTGTTAAAGAATATAAGAATAAATTATTAAAATTGTAAAAAAAAAAAAAAATTGTTAGGCCAATGCATTCTCTTATATATGCGAGGCGACCTATGGTCGACTCGCATATATAAGAGAATGCATTGGCACAGGGTATATGGGTTGATACAAAAATTGACCTGGCACTCAAAGGGTTAAAACTGTGCTGTGACGTCTCAAGGTGTATCTCCAATATTCTTTATTTTTTAGGTCCTTCCAGTTAGGATTCCTTGATCACCTCTTAACTTGGTAGCAAGTCTGAAAATAGTGTATCTGACATTTACAAAATGATGTCCCAAGAGGGTGAAAATAGTGACGCTTTCCATCATGTCGGGCTAGCATTACCAAATTAATTCTCTGGGGATCTCATTCTGCTTTGGCCTCAACTGTTATGGGAGACCTAGAATCAGATTGAAGTTCCCCATTTGAAGTTGGTAATGTTCACCCATTACCTTGATTATGCATTTTTTCTTCTGCAAATTAGGGGATATTGAAACTGAATAGAAGGGAAAAAGTAACTTAAAACAATGTTAGATACTTTCAAGAATATGAGGCCTAAGCAGAATGAGATCCTAGAGGGTGAATTTGGTGATTCTAGACTGCTGTGCAGGGTAGCATCACTAAGTTCACCCTCTGGGGACCTCATTCTGTAAATGTCAGACATACTATTTCCAGGCTTGCTTGGTTGGTGACTGAAGTGGCTCAAAATACATGCTACTTAAGGAGTTCAAATCATGTTTCAGTCCGATGGTTTATTACACACTTGTTCCTAGAAGTACAGTATTATTGCTGTTTAATTGTATTGACGTCAAATGACGTTCGCTACAACCATGAAACCAAAAATATGAAATAAAAGCATCATCACAGATGACAAAACAAGCCCTGCTTGTGCCTAAATAAACCTTGTAAGCCAGAAAGCCTGTATTTTAATGCATGGATTCTAGGATGGGTTATGTGTAATAAACACAGAACAACACATGTGTTTATGGGTTTGTTGATACAGCACTTGCGCCAACGCGGAAGGACATAACATGAGGCTAGCAATCATGCCATACCAACAAACCTGTTAACACACTCGTGTCATTCTGCGCATATATTTGCCCATGTCCAGATGACCATATTGCTTCCATCTGCTGCTTTGGCACTTTGCAATAGCTTTCAGTTGTGCCTAAGTTTACCACTCTAATGGGTGCATTGCATAATAACACAGAGCTTCTGATTCTAGCTGATTCTACCTCAACTTTGGAATGAATTCAATATATTACTTACGATAAACTTGTCTCTTGATGCCATTGCTGCATAAATCGCCCAATCTGTGCATGTCGAATATATATGTATGTGTATTCTAAGTTTGTCTCCAACTGTTGATAGAATCTTTTCTACATCTCTACAGGTGACAACAGACAAAGAGATGATAGAAGCTGACAGGATAATTAGTAGTATTTATGCACCAAGTGAGTTATTTTTCTCTCAAATGAAAACTACAAAGATTAGAATTTAATGTCCAGAGAGAACTTGACATCAATTTACACTGCAGCCCTACCTTCTTGCATGTCGTTTTGTCAATAAATCATTCTAGTTTTTTATATGTTTCTTGAAAAACAGATGTATTATGTAAATGGTATGTCCGTCCATCAACAATTTTGGTTTTTGAATAATAACTTTAGTGTTAGTTTTTTGATCGACTCAAAACTTAATATGTGGTGTAATTACAAGAAAACATAGGTCAAGTTCAAATATGTGCTCAGTTTGACAAATGTTGCATGACTTATAGCTGTTGTTTGACTTAGAATACTCCATTTTGATCTATTAGTAAGGGTTGGTATAATACTGCACATATGGCAGACGCCATCAACAATTTCCATTAGCATGGGCTACAACTCATAACTTGGTTGGATCATTATGAAATTTGTCATGACTGTTGACATTGACATGTTGAGTCATTTTGGGGTCATTGGGCAAAATAACATGGCTGTCAGTGGCCATCTTGGATTTAAAAATTCAATCCATTATCACAGGCTACAGGCCATACTGTTAGTCTGAACATCATGAAATTTGCCATGTACTTTGAAATTGACATGTACATGGGAACGATATTTTTTGGGGTGAATTGGCCGAAAAACATGTCTGCCAATTGATTTTCAGTATTAACTCTTTCAGTGCCAGGCTTATTTTGTAGGTTTAGTGCCAGGGAATCTTACATTTTTCATGGGCATCAAAATTATTACTATGAATACTTGGTGATAGTTTTGAGTTATAACATGCCCCTAAGGACTTATCCAGTTTGTTTTTAAATTCTCTATAGTATGCTTAAGCATACCCAAAAAAAATTCAACCCAAAAAGAAAAAAATCTAAAAACTAAAAAAAACAACAAAAAATTAAAAAACATTTTCTCATCGGCCCCTGGCACTCTACAGACCGTAAATTAGGGCCGATGAGATCGGCCCGGGCCGATGAGATCGGCCCTGGCACTGAAAGAGTTAAACAATGTAAATCCATTCAAATGGGCTACAGGCCATACCGTTGGTCTGATCATTATAAGATCTGTCATGGCTGTTGACATAGAGATAGCTGGTAACGAGTCATTTTGAGGTATTTCAGCAAAATAACTTGGCCACCAGGGGCTATCTTGTATTTTACACTTTGCATGACTAAATCCTTCGGCACACCCTGCAGGTCATATCTCTCATCCGATTTTCACTCTGGGTGGGAGCCTCCAATTTTTAGCTCACCTGACGGTGGAGCTATAGTCATCACTCCTCGTCCGTCGTCTGTCCGTCTGTCAAGAATCCTCTTCTTCTCCAGTACCATAAGGCCAAATGGGTTCATATTTGGTGTGGATGTTCCCTGGGTGACTCAGACTCAGATTTGTTAAAATAAGGTCACCGAGTCAAATAGTTGCGAAGCCAGGGCCATAACTCTTTCCCACCATAGTAATTCTTAAAACAACTTCTTTTTAAGAACCATCAGGCCTATTTAGCTTATATTTGGTATGGAAGGTCCTTGGGTGACTGGGGGTCAGATTTGTTCAAATGGGGTCACTGGGTCAAATAGGGGAAGAGCCAGGGACATAACTCTATTCCTCCCTAGTAATTATTAGAACGACTTCTCAAGAATCAGTGTGCCGATTTAGCTAATATTTTGTATGGTAGGTCCTTGGGTGACTGGGGTTCAGATTTGTTCAAATGGGGTCACTGTGTCAAATAGGGGCCGAGTCAGGAACATAACTCTTATAAAAAAACTAAAAAAATAATTATATTTTTAAATTGAAATCCTTGCTCAATTAAAAAAAAAAATCTTAATTCAAAATGAACAAACAAAATTGTTTTTCTTCATATTAACACGTTCGCTGCGTTAACTCGTAGTAAACGGTTCCATGGGGACTGCTACTACGAGTTAACTTGTAGATATGTCCATACCACAGAAATAACAACAGAAACCAGAAGCACGTCGGTTTATGCGCAAATACATACCCAACGATCCCGTTGGTCGATTGTATATGTATAATTAGAATGGCTTCAGATACAATGCTTTCTGAATCACAATAAAGGGGTGGGGTGCCATTTTAAATCTTGCAAGGACACTCTTCCATACATCACTCACCCATGGTAGACATATGCAAATAGACCTTTGCCGGATATTATAGAGGGTTTTCTTTGCATAGATCAGTAACCAGTTAGCTCTAGAGTTTTCAGGTCCCACTTGAAGCTGTATAAACCTATACTGATAATACACCCCAGTGTTTGAGGGGTGGGTGCAAACCACTGCAAGGTTCGCCAAATATCCAACTTTGGCTATATACTATATAATAGAACAACACTTACATGTATCTTGAGATTAGTTAGAAATCAGCACCATGCTTGAGTTCGCTAATTTCTAAATTCTAACTAATCTGATTATCAGCTCTGGTTCTATGTTTATTACACATCTCGAACTTACTCAACTGGTTTTATAACTGCATAGTTACATTCTGAGAGTGGACGAATGCGAATATAGTGCTAGAGGCTGTTGGAAACTCGAGCCAGCCCTACATCAAGTATAGGCACAAGCGAATACATGTGGCTTGTTTACCATGCATGCAAGTTCAGTTCCCTGGTAATGAGTGTACAAGTTTGTATATATAAATTCACGTATCGTGACTTATACAAATGTTTAGTCGACCATAATTGGGTTATATGATGCTGAAACGTGTTGTAGAGCTACTACGAGATAACTCGTAGTCGGCACCTGGGACGGAATTTACCAGTGTTCATCGCTGGTGCCAGCTTCGAGTTATCTCGTAGGTAAATCAGTATTACATTTGCGACGTCTATGATGATGTAGAGTGTACCAATGTTTGTATATAATTAAATTACCGTATCTTATACACGATATGGTTGCACCTGTATAGCACTCTTCATCATCTATGTCGTAGAAAACGTAATTTTATTTACCTACGAGATAACTCGTAGCTGGCACCAGCGATGAAACACTGGTAAATTCCATCCCAGTTGCCGACTACGAGTTATCTCGTAGTAGCCTTGTGACATGTTTCAGCATCATATAACCCGATATTGGTGAAACTATCACTCATACATACGTCAAATAGTAACTACTATCGGAAAAACATGCAATCCCATGTTGGCATACGGGATGGAATTACCAATTGGTTTTCTGCAGTGAACGTGTTAACCCTTGATTTTTTTGATATTTTTAGACACAAAATACCCCATTCCACCCTTCCCCTTTCACCCCTCCACACCCCTGTCCCCCCTACACCCCCCCCCCATATGTGCCGCCCCTGCACCCACTGCAGTCAAGAAAAAAATAAATTAGAAAAACTAACACCATTGTAACATCCATAGAGTATGGACAGAGAGAGTTAATAACAGTCATCAATTCAGAATGTTATCTGGCTGACAGGTACTGTAAACATATGCTTAGCATTCGTGCCTGATGTTTGTCATTAAAATCAAATCAAAACAAAATGCTGTGTGTCTGACATTTGCAGAATGAAGTTCCCAGAGGGTGAATTTAGTGATGCTACCCTGCACAGTAGGCTAGCATCACCAAATACACTCTCCATGGACCTCATTCTGCTTAGGCCTCATCTTCAGGGAAGTATACAGGGTCTTAAATTGACATTTCTACTTACTTTTTCCCTTCTGTTCAGTTTCTATATCCCCTAATTTGCAGAATATAAAATGGATAATTGAGGTGCCCAATGGGTGCACATCACCAATTAACTGGATAACTTCAATCTGTTCCTACGTCTCCCATAGCAGTTGAGGCCTAAGCAGAATGAGGTCCCCAGAGGGTGAATTTGGTGATGCTAGCCCATATTGCAGGATTATAATGTGTCACTAAATTCACCCTTTAGGGACCTCATTCTGCAAAAGTCAGACACTATATTCAGGCTTTGCTGTTCCACTGTTATATTCTTAACCACCACCTATCCAGTTGAACTCTTTATACCCTGATTTGCTAAGAAAACTTGGGCGGTATATTGGATTGAATTTGTCTGTCTCTCTGCCAGTCTGTCCTCCCATCCATCCCTCTGTTGGGATGTCTCACCAAATAAACTCTCCAGGGACCTCATTCTGCTTAGGCCTCATCTTCAGGGAAGTATACGGGGTCTTAAATTGACATTTCTACTTAATTTTTCCCTTCTGTTTAGTTTATATATCCCATAATTTGCTGAAGATAAAATGTATAATTGAAGTGCCCAATGGGTGCACATCACCAATTAACTGGAGAACTTCAATCTGTTCCTATGTCTCCCATAGCAGTTGAGGCCTAAGCAGAATGAGGTCCCCAGAGGGTGCATTTGGTGATGCTAGCCTACCTTGCAGGATTGCAGCACTAAATTCTCCCTTTAGGGACCTCATTCTGCAAAATTCAGACACTATATTCAGGCTTGGCTGTCCCAATATTATATTCTTAACCACCACCTATCCAGTTGTACTCATTCAGGGATTTTTCTGCCTATTTTGGGAATGGGTCCGGGTCCGTTCGAATTGGGAAAAATGTGTCTTTACAGACCAAAATTGGGAATTTTCCATGTTTTAGAAAAATTCACTGTTACACACAAGTAAATAGTACTAATACTGTAATTTACGGTGTATAACGCTACTTAAACACAGGTAACTCAAAGATGGAGTAAAATCCCAGCCCATTGGGGTCCATTTCTCAGCCTCAGGTAAGTTGAAAATTCAGATAAAAGGATTCAAGCCATCCACCAAACTTCGACGGAAAAACGGTAATAATAGTGGGGGAGGGGGGGGGGGGGGGTTCCAGCAAATGTTTATAAAATTAACAGTGAGGACAGCTGGTGAGGACGTGAAATTTTTATATTTTATGCATAACTCGGCAAGCTTTTTCTTCTCCGCAAGATTATATTTTTGTTTAAATGGAGCCCCACGCTGCCACAGTAAAAAATGTGTATTCCGGTAACCACATGGTGCGTCCCCCCTAATAATGAGCTAATCCTGCTGAAAACGTGCGCAAACGTCATGGATACACGGCTTAATCGTATACGTGTACCGATGAGTCCACTTTTAACGGAATGCGGGGGGATGTGTATTCTGGAAGAACATGGTGCGTCCCCCTGATAATGAGATAATCCTAGCAACCACGTGCGCGAAAGTAATATATACTGGCTTACAAGTCGGATGCGGCCACTTTCAAATGAATACGGGAAGGTAAACAGCTGGCTCGCCCTCTATGTTTATTTGTGGGAATTCCTCTCAAGCGAGTGACGTATTTACTATAATAACTCATTCGGCAAACCTCGTCAGATTCCGTCACGGCCCGCAGAGGTCACAGGTTGAGGAGTTCAGAATGTATAATAACTGTCAAACTTTGATAATTATTCAATAAACCCGATGATATTATATACCTGTCTGCAATTGGGAATTTGGTGGTTGAAAATTGGGAATAAAGGTGCCTTTTTCCCATTGGGAATGGGGCCGTTTACTGGACCCTGAGGACACCTAAAAAAAATCCCTGTCATTATACCCTGATTTGCAAAGAAAACTTGGGGGGAATATATTGGATTGAATTTGTGTGTCAGTATGTCCTCCCATCCATCCCTCTGTTGGGATGTATCCATCCGTCCATCAATTTTGTTCTTCTCCACATACATATTAAAGACCGAATGGGTTTATATATATTGGTGTGGATGTCCCCTAGGTGACTCACATTCAGATTTGTTCAAATGAGTTCATCAGGTCATATATAGTCTGGTCGATAAACTCAAATTTTATGGTCAACCTAGAACAAATTTGGACTAAGTTGGTTTTTATATCATTTTGAAGAGGAAGCTCTCCTCTATAACATATCCAAAATCCGCTAAAATCCGCTTTGAGCAATTTTTGTAATTCAGGATGGCGTCCAAGATGGCTGCCATTTTCCTATAAGTCAGTTCGATGCAATTATAGTGAGAACATCTTGTCATATGTATACACTTGTATACATTTTTGTGAAGCTATGACATAACGCCATCTTTATGTGCTAAAATTGAAACTTCCCGTCTAAGATGGCCGCCAAAATGGCTACCGGAAGTGGAATTTATACGTTTTTACTAATACTTTTAAGATAAGTTTCTGAGATTTTGAACTGGTTGAGAATTGTAACTTTATCTTGTATATAGCATGTTAACTGACCATTGGAGCAATGATATATGCTGTTCGTGGGGGTCCACACCCTTCCGATCACTCAAAAATTCGATTTTACAAAACGCGGTATAACATTTTACAAAAGATCCCCTTTGGGATTCTGGTCACATTTCACCAAGAAGTGGGACGAACTGTGCAATGTAAGTGATCCATTCTATATCTTATTGATATTCGAACTCAATGGTACCAAAATTGTCACTTTGGCTCAAAATGGCTGTCAAAATGGCCGCCAAAATATGGAAAAATGTTAATTATTATCCCAACGTGCCATGCAACCGCTTACAATTTATGGTGATGTACACAAATGACTATTCCGTATTATATACATTGAATACCAACATTTCTTATGCACCTTTATTAATTTTTACTATTTAACATTCTGAAATTACCAGAATTGTGGGATTTTTCTATCACAAACAGCATCAAACTCTGCTAAAAAATCACTATCTTTAGTATCAAAGGTTCTTTTTATTTTGATATGCCTCAAATATGGCATAGTGTGGTATTTTAGACAATATTACTCAAGATTACATGCAAAATGGCAACCAAATTTAGTAAAAAGTTTATATTCCGAACATTATTCTCGGCTGTTCCGAAATTGTAGCAAATTGTGACTCACTTGGTTATTAAACATGCTACTTAATCAATTGACAACTTAATCTTATATTATGGTTGTCCCAAAACCTTATGGGGCACGACAAATTAATTTTAAGGGATTCAGTATGAATTTTGCAGAACACCTCTTTTGGGATTATGTCCATGTTTTTTACGGAAACGGACGGAACGTTGAACCTGAACTGACAGGTATCATATTATGTGGCTACTCTGGCCCATTAGCATCAAAAACTTATAAGCTATTGTCAGGAAAACCGTTTTCTTCACATTGCATATAAAACGCAATTAATGTGGAGAACACTCTGATATTACCTCTATCGATTAACATATCCTTGAGTTATTGTGGAAAGTGATAGTCACACAAAGGTGCACCAGTACAAATCACACATGATCATGCAGTCACTCCATATATACATACATGAATACCACGTAAATGGCCATGTGCCACTCGCTGTATAGACATACACCTCACCCATTACCATACAGCCACAATTGGGTTTACCCACACCAACGCATGGCCATATAGCCGTGAATAACATTGCATACACACCAGGTATACTCCTACACCTCACATGACCTGTATACACATTCACTACATACATGAACACAAAGTAACTTCTTGTATACCTATTCACCTAACCATAGGCCATACAGTCACTCCATGTATATGTATTTGCCACATGCATAGCTATACAGCCAAAAAATATATACATGTACACCTAACCGATGACCATACAGTCACTCCATACCTGTTCGCTACATCAATTGTCATATATTACTTCTTGTATATCTATTTGCCTCACCAGTGGTCATACAGTCTCACTCCCTGTATATATACATATTTGCGACACCCATGACCATATAGCCACTCAAGATATACATATACACCCAACCCAAAACCATAGAGTCACTCTAGGTATATACATATAACCTCACAAAAGTGGCATTACAGCCCTTCTAGATACATCAATGTCTCGTACCGCGCATACGGCCATTCACACACTCCAGACTTGCATATACACCTGACCCATGCCATTTCAGCTTCTCGCTGTATACGCATAAATAACAGTCGTGATCATAGTCACTCCTTGTATATCAATTCACCCCACCATTAATTATGTCACACTGTCAATCCCCATATACCTATGTACATATTGGCCGTGCCATGGCCATGTAGTCACTCGTGATATACATATACACCTCACACATGACCACAGCGTCACTCCAGGTGTATATATATACCTCAACAATGGCCATACACCCCTTTTAGATATACCAATACCCCGCACACACTGCCATTCGTACACTTCAGACTTGCATATACAGCTCAATCGTGACAATTCAGCCACTCGCTGTATACATATACACCCTCTCCACGAGCATTCAGCTAGTTACTGTATGCTTGTACACACCACCGATGACAACACAATAGTACATATTAACATATACATCCCATCCATCACCACGAGGTTGCTCTCTATATACACTAGCTGCCAATGGCCATCAAATTGTACTCCAGGTATGCATATACACTTCAACAATGACTGTGCAGTCATTCCATGTACACATATACACATTGCCCATAACCACACAACCACACCCTATTTATACATACACCCATCCATTACCATACATCCAACACCCGTCCATGACAATACATCCACCCAATGTACATATGTACAGCCCACCACTGACCACACAGTCACTCCATGTATACACACAGGACAATGTAGCTGCTCTCGTTATGACCATACACCACTTCAATGACCAGACAGCCACTCGCTGTAAACACGTTCACCTCACACATCAGCATACAGCTACACCTTATATACCTATACATCTCACTATGGACATCCCATCCATGGTCATATAGTCACACATTGTATAACTATTCACACCATTCATGAATACAATAATTCCATGTATACCTACTCACATCGCCTATAACCAGACAGTCAACAGACATACACACTGTATTAAGTTGATCAATGTTGATGCTAATGGACCAGAATAGCCACATAATATGATCCATCTCAGTTCGGTTTCAACGTTCTGCCCATTTCCGTTCAAAAACAAGGAAGTTTTAGACAAAATCCGTATTGCAATCATCAAAATGAATTTGTCATGACTCGTAGGGTACCGGGACAATCAGAATAGAACATTTAGTTAATTAAGTAGCACGTGAGTCACAATTGAGTATGTATACATATACACCACATATATACACATATGTATATGTATATAATAATGTTTACCAAACTTGGTTGCCATTTTGGAAGCCATCTTGAGTAATTTTGTCTAAAACAACTCAGTGTGACACATGTAACACATATCAAAACAATAAACATCTTTGATACCAAACATGGTTCCATTTTACTTTCAAAAAATGGCTCAAACCTGAACAGCGATTTTTTGCCGATTTTGATATCAGGATTGTGACAGAAAATTTCGAATAATTCTTGTAATTTCAGTGGTTAAAATAGTAACAAAATACCAAAGGTGCATCAGAAATGTTAGTACTCAAGCTATATAAGACATAATAGTCAACTGTGTGCATCACCATAACTTGTAAGCGGTTGAGTGGCACGCTGGGATAATAATTACCATTTCCCATATTTTGGCGGCCATTTTGGCAGCCATTTTGAGCCAAAGTGACAATTTTGGTACCATTGAGTTCGAATATCAATAAGATATAGAATGGATCAGTTACATTGTACAGTTTTTCCCACTTCTTGATGAAATATGATTAGAATCTTGGGGATCTTTTGTGAAATGTTATACCGCGTTTTGTAAAATCGAATTTTTGAGTGATCAGAAGGGGTGTGTACCTCACGAACAGCATATTTCATTGCCCCAATGGTCAGTTAACATGCTAAATACAAAATAAAGGTAAAATTCTCAACCAGTTCCGAACCACGGAAACTTATCTTAAAGATATTATTAAAACAAACGTAAAAATTCCACTTCCGGTCGCCATTTTAGCGGCCATCTTGGACGGGGAGTTCCAATTTTGGCACATAAAGTTGGCGTTATGTCTTAGCTTCACAAAAATGTATACATGTGTATACATATGACAAGATGTTCTCACTATAATTGCATCAAGCTGACTTATATGAAAATGGCAGCCATCTTGGACGCCATCCTGAATTACAAAAAATGCTCAAAGCGGATTTTAGCGGATTTTGGATATGTTATGGAGGATATATTCCTCTTCAAAATGATATACAAACCAACTTAGTCCAAATTTTTTCTAGGTCAAACCTTTTATCGACCAGACTATATAGGTGAGAAGGCAGGGCCACAACTCTGTCCCTCCATAGTAATTCTTCAAAAACCATCAGGCCTATTTAGCTTTTGGTATGGAGGGTCCTTTGGTGAGTGGGGTTCAGATTTGTACACATGAGGTCATTTTTAGGAAACTTTTGAGGAAAATCAGTTTTCTTCAACTCTTAAAATCTACTGTTTGAAATTTCTAGATGGGGATTCACATTTGTTCAAATAGGGGCAGAGATAAGAGATTTAACTCTCAACAACCCACCCTACCTGTATGTATGCTGTTTGATACTGGTATAATACTATATAGATTCCTATTGATTTCTAAGCTGCCTGGGTGGGGGAAATGAGGTGGAAGTGCATAGGAGGTGTGGTTTTGACCCCCTACTTTGATCAAAATTTTAAACAGTTGGAAATTTCATGTCTGATACAACATTAGTTGTAGATTTGATTTTTCAACCAGTAACAGTCCATATTTTCCTACTTCGGGTTAAACTGTTCGACCGAAATAGCCCCACATTTTAACTTTATGGGCGATGTCAGGTTGGTAATTTCCAAGTTCGAGAGCTAGAAGTACTGGTACCAGTTGTAAAATTTAATTCTAAGAGGGATGTGCAAAAGGAATTTTGTGAACTTAGGACTGTGGTCTGGTTGTCTTGTTTAAAAAGGGTAAATGGTTGGAGTTTTGTCAGTGGTGTGCAATAAAAAATTTCAAGGTGAAGAGCTTAGCTCATCTGAGAACTTTTGAGGAAAATCAGTTTTCTTCAACTCTTAATATCTACCGTTTGAAATTTCTAGATGAATGGATCTCATAGATGGGGATTCACATTTGTTCAAATTGGGGCAGAGATAAGAGATTTAACTCTCAACCACCCACCCTACCTGTATGTATGCTGTTTGATACTGGTATAATAATATATAGATTCCTATTGATTTCTAAGCTGCCTGTGTGGGGGAAATTAGGCCGAAGTGTATTGGAGGTGTGGTTTTGACCCCCTACTTTGATCAAAATTTTAAACAGTTGGAAATTTCATGTCTGATACAACATTAGTTGTAGATTTGATTTTTCAACCAGTAACAGTCCATATTTTCCTACTTTGGGTTAAACTGTTCGACCGAAATAGCCCCAAATTTTAACTTTATGGGCGATGTCAGGTTGGTAATTTCCAAGTTCGAGAGCTAGAAGTACTGGTACCAGTTGTAAAATTTAATTCTAAGAGGGATGTGCAAAAGGAATTTTGTGAACTTAGGACTGTGGTCTGGTTGTCTTGTTTAAAAAGGGTAAATGGTTGGAGTTTTGTCAGTGGTGTGCAATACAAAATTTCAAGGTGAAGAGCCTTGCTCATCTGAGAACTTCCAGCTATGTCTCTGTTTAGAATGACTGTTGTAGTCTTCAGAGTCCCAGTCTTCTCAGTCTTTACAGTCAGGTGAGCAATCCCACAGTCATTGACTGTCTTGTTACTGATATTTGGCAGCAGCCATCTTCAATTTCAAATTTGGATCCATCGGTACACCTAGCATAACCCATTTATTGGATAATTGTTTTGAAAATTTACATGCATGTTTAGGATCACCTCTAGATAAGGAGATATCAAATTTGAACGATTTTCGATGAAAAACATGGCTGCTGGCCGCCATCTTAGATTTTGTTTTTGCATGACTAAATTCTTTGTCACACCCTACAGACATTATCCCTCATATGATTATCTCCAGACTTCACATGGATCTTTGGTGTGACCACTAGTGTTGAAAAACAGAGCTGCCAGCTGCCACCTTGGATTTTACTCTTTGCATGACTAAATCCTTTGGGACACCCTACCTGTCACATCTCTTGTCCGATCGTCACCAAACTTCCTATGAATTGTCAGGGTAACCTCTATATGGTAGCCTCCCATACTTTTCCAAAATATGTTAAAAAACATGGCTACCAGCAGCCATCTTGGATTTCAAATTTGAATCCATCGGCGAACCCTGCAATGGCAGTGAGTCTGCATTTTAACTTTCTGCATTCCTAATCACTACATTGACTATAACACATGAAATTATCCCCCCTCCAAGTTGAGCTGCAGTGTCATTAACACTTTCATTTTTCTCCAGATGATATTACCACTTGATGTTAACTTATATCGAAAATAAATTTTGATATCCATCTTATTACAACTTAGTGGAAAACACATTGATTGTGCCACATTTGTTCGTGGGATGTCTGCCTGCCTTCCCATGAAAATTCCCAGTTCAAGGATGATTTTGGATTTTGTATGTGCTCATACACTTCAGATATTATTATTTTCTGTTTATGCAGGGTTTCTGCTATACCGGCAGGGGGTCCCCTTGACGGCCCCGTTCCCCTCGCCAAGTTTTCCCCTCCTGCCATACCCCAGGACATACTGCATGTCTATAAAGGTATAAAGATGTTTAAAACTTCTGAATTTTGTTGGAATAGTACTAAGGAATTTTAAAAGGTGAATTTATTTTATATCCTGTGAGTGTACACACTCTAAACGCTTTGTTATACAGAAAATTGAAACAGGAAGTGATCGGAACTGACATCGCTAGAAGCTATGCCTTTGAGGCTGGTTAGTTACGTTGCGTTTAGTACCCGGTTATGTTATGCAAAAGAGCAGTATTTTAATCGTACCTGTCATGTCTTATACCGCAAAATATACTGTTCACTTTGTAATAGAGCGAGAGAGAAATGTGGGAGTAGCCGCACCGGGCATCAAGGCATCCGAAATATCTGCTGGGTCTTCCACAGTGAGTCTTTAACATTAACGAGCATGTTTAACTCGGGATCCAAATTACTGGTGTTCTGTACTTCGTATATTAATTTATATCTAATAACTTTACTAGTTTTAAAGTTACAGGTACATGTATAAGGTTTGATAGCTTGGCACTTGGGCAGAAATGGACAAAACAATCTGCCATTTCTACTCTCACACGATTCTATTGGCCGATATAACGAAAGTAGTTCAACCAGTGCTAAAACAGGCTACTTTTACCTGGATTTTTCCCCTTGATGGCTACCGGCCCCATTCCCCTACCCCGTAGCGGAAACCCTGGTTTATGTCAATTATTATGAGCAAACAATGGTCATATTAAGCCATGCCCCAATTACCACTTGTCTATTTTTTTCTATAGAGTCTATAATGTTCTCTGATAATTGGTTTGATCTCTATCATATTTCAGAGATGAGTGAGCTGCTGGCACCTCACCATAAAGAGCTCTGTGATTCATTGGACAGGATTCCGTCCATTTCTACCATTGTGATAAATATAGAATTTGCAGGGACTGCTGAAATTCCTAAGGTAAGGCTATGTATTAGTGGCTTATGCATATGTATTTGTATCTCAATTAAATAATTAAACAAATATATAGAAAAATAAACAGATTTAAAGATAGTGTATCTCTTCTGGGTCACAATAACATAATTTTTATAAAGCTCAATTTCAAGAATACAAATAGCTTTTTTTATGAATAAAATACAGATGAAACTCAAGATTGTGCATATTATTTGTCTATAAAGGCACATTAAAGTGGTTTATTTCTGATCAAGTCAAGCGAAATTTGCAGTGAAATCTGTTAGTTGAAATGAAATTTGCTTTGATTCAGGATGCAAACAAGATAGAGTCACTTTTGGTATGCTCCAGGTATGCTCTGAACGTTTCCGCAGGTTCCTCTGAAGTTTATGTACTAAAAATTACTCATTAAACTGTCCCGAAATGTTGTATGTATAATACGAGAAAAAAATCTAAATAAAATCAATATTAATTGACAGAAGAGTTTCCAAACAAGTGACTTTGATTCATATTTGTTATTTTATACTCCCATAACTATATCAAACTTGCTAGGAGGCGATACACTATCTGTATGGATCTTCTTGAAATTTTGCAAAAACCCTGTGCCAATGCATTCTCTTATAAATGCGAATCTCCCAGGGAGCCTCACACATATAAGAGAATACATTGGCCTAACAATATTTACCTTGACCTTGAAAGCCAGTGCATTCTCTTATATATGTGAGGCTTCCTATGTGAGACTCGCATATATAAGAGAATGCACTGGCACTTGATCTTTAATGCTGCAACAGCGCAGTTCCCGCCATGAAAGGGTTAATGCTGCACCAACGCACCTCCCGTCATAAAAGGGTTAACAGGTTTGGAAATTCTAATTAAAAATTCTGCCCCATCAATGACATATTCAGTCTGAGTGAATCCAGACCATTGTACAGCTACATGCTCCATAGTCTGAAACAAATAGCAGGGGATGTTGTTACTTTAAAAAAACTATCACGTCAGTGTCAGCAGCCCTCATAATTGGCTACGGCAATCAGCAATGCCGAAGCCATTTGCTGAAGCAAACTGGGCCACGATAAAGGGTTGCCGTAGCAGATTGCCGAAGCCAAACAATCTGAATTAAAAGGGCTGGTGTCAGACAACCTCAAAGTGCAGCAGGACTTGCTGAAGCAATCAGAATATAATCGTGTGGATTTTATAATGCGAAACATGGGCAGTGATGTCATTCTGTGGGGAAAGTCCTATATAATTATAGACGTACAGGCGCCCAAATTTTTAGTGGGGGGGGGCAGAGACTTTTTTCCCGAATTTTAATTACATGATATATTCATTTTTTGTAGAACATACCTTGTACACATATGACCGAAAATATATATATATTTTTTTTCTTTTTATTGTGGAGATAACAACATCAATGTACACATTGTTTCTGTCTTCAAGTTATGCGTGTTTTCTCGAAAATCGGACAAGGTATCGATGTTTGAATATGTTCTAGTGTTTGCGGAATTTCTCAGGTACAAGATGGTGACAAGATCAAGATTCGCTTAACCGGGATGTTTGGACTGTGCCGGTATGATGTTTCGTCATTTCAATATTATCGTAATCATGCTTAATGATATAGCCACCATTACCCCATGTCCAAATTGGCCAACGAACTGTACTCACGTGTACGCTGTCAGTACAGAAATTCTCGTCGTGTGAAATCGTCACGCTTGATCAACTGTTTAGGGGATTCCCCGATGACATTCAATAACCAGCGGTTGTGAAAATTCGACAAATGACAATGGGTGATTCAAGCCGCCAACGGTCACTAGCGATGTGTTTATCGGTGTGGTACGATAGCATTGAGTCACAGCAATACACCCGTAAACAAGAGGACTCTACTAAAGTAACTGAAAATCTACAAGCTGTGTTAATGTTCATTAACTCAACAACGCAAGATGTGTTTACGTCCACAATAATAGAATTTGTTGCTAACCAAGATAAACTTTTAGATACTCTCCGCGACAACGTATTCATGCATGCAACAATTGACAATAGCTTTCCATATGACTCTTCCGCATCAATGAAACAACGCGTTGTTCGAAGTTTAACCGGTGATCATATTATTGACAAAAACAGTCGTAATATGAGAATGGCAGTGGATATATACAAACTAATGAAATTTTTGGTCGATAAGGATGGGGATAGCATCAATGACGTTATAAGTAAAGGTGTTAGAAATAAAAGTGTTAGCCGTCCTTCAATATCAAGCATGCCTGTAATCGACGACGACCAGGCAATCTCCAATGTGAACGTCAACAGCTCGATTGTGAAAATCCTCCGAGATATATCTCTGATAAAAACGGAAAATGAAAAATTCCATAAAGACTTCTCCGAACGTATTCCGAAGTTGGATTCAACAATAGCTCAAATGGAAGCCCGATTAGATAAAATTGATGAAAAACTATGTATTGTAAAAGATGTGAACCAACTCAAAAAAGATGTTGCGAATGTAAATACTAAAATAAAAACAATGGATGAAGACTTAGAAAGTGTGAAATTAACAATGGAAAGAATACAAGATGAAAAATACTCTGGTGTGAAAAGATTAAAAAGTGAAATTGTCGGCGTCAAATCGGATGTGGGTACCATAGTAAATGGGTTGGAGGAGTTTAGTCGTAAACAAAAAAGCTTTGAAGGACAACTATCAACATTAAAGGATTTAGTAAATAAAAAGCATGTTCAACCAACACACTCCTGCGATAAACTAATGAATGAAACAATTAAAAATAACGTGAATATAATGAAAGATGAATTCCGGAACTTCACCACAAGCGTGACTAATAACCTCCAAGTATTTGTGGAATGTGTGAGTGTTTCAATGGACAATGTATCCAAAACTCAACGCGATATATCAGACACACTCAATAAAATGATGGATGCATTCCTTGCTTATGATGATACATGTGACCGCTCTCAGGCCAGTGATGAAGCTTCAGTGGATGATTCACATTCCAGTGCCCCAAATGATGTATCCTATGAATCCAGAGTTCCATCATATGAAGATAATCGCAGACATAACGCCTCGAACAATACAAGAAGCCCGCGATATTCGGACAATGAACCTGATGACTATTACTTTAACAAGCAAGATGGCCCGATTAAAACATCACAGGTATTCCTTGGTGGTTTCTCCAACCGAGTGACAATTCACGACATCAAGAAACACTTACTGTACGAAAACGTACGTTTCACTGTTATCCGGATGTTAAGAGGAAACACGGCTCGTATCAACATTTGTGACGATGATCTGGAGAACGTTCTCGCATCTAACTTCTGGCCAAAAGGCGCAATCTGCAGAATGTGGGTCCACAAAAATCGTGACTAGTCAATGCATGTATGCATATATGATTCTGCTCACTTATTTATGTTGTATTTACATTGCATATACATGATTCAACAATGCGTTATACGACTTTGCTGTTGACATTAATATGTCTAATTACAAGTATAAATGTAACAACTAATAGTATCACATTAACAGTAGTTGAATGCAAACGCGTGATGGAATCTCCTGAATTAAACCTACTCAACTGGAACTGTACAGGTATCACATCTTCGGGTCATTACTTGGCATCATTGCTCAAGAATGGCGCTTATGATATCGTAGGCTTAAGTGAGCATTGGCTTTACCAATGCGATCTTGATTTCCTCGGTTCGCTTAACAAGGACTATGAGTATCATGCTGTATGCGATTCTCGCCAAAATATTCCCAACAAGAGAGGTAGACCTAGTGGTGGTGTTGCCTTGCTATGGCATAAGAAATTATCAAATCGTATATGTCCGCTTGCAATTAATGATGATCGTATTTTAGGGATACAAATTAGGATGACGGATGAAAGTTTTATATATCTCCTCCAAGTATATCTACCATCTACAAACTATACCATACAATATTACGAAGAGTATGCGAAAACGCTTGGTAACCTATGTGACACCTACAAATCATATGGTAACGTAATCGTAATGGGAGACACAAACGGACAATTTGACAAATCTGATGAAACGAAATATGATATTCAAGAAAATGGTTAAGCGAATCGAGATGGTATCTGTGAATTATGAATTTTGTGACGATTATCCTCTATCTACATGCATTCCTTTCGGTGATTACTGCCAATTACATGAAGGAACAATTGTCGATCACATTTTTATTCCATCCACATTTATTCCATTTATTCACGAGGTACATGTTTTAGACGATGACGCCATTAACGTATCTAATCATAGACCTATTGCATTACATTTGAAGTTTCAGCTACGCAGTCAATCTTCATGTACAGCCGAAAGAGAAACAGACAAAACCATAAATTGGCGTAAAGTTAAATCTGAACCAGAAATTCTCGAACTTTACAAACAAAGTCTTGATGTTGAACTAACAGCACACAAAATCATATACACTGATGATTCCGACATATCTGAAGTTTACCAGTCAATTGCACGTGTAATATCAAAAGTATCTGAATCATGTTTACCAAAAAAGTCATATAATAAACGCCTGAAACCATATTGGGGAGATTGTTTGAAAAATAAGCATAAATATATGCGTGATCTCCGGAAACAATGGATACGTGAAGGTCGACCTCGAGCAAGTACACAATGTAATAGTTACACTCAATATAAATTAGCGAAACATGATTTTCGTAGAGAGTACAGAAAAGCGTCCGAAAATTATATATCCGAATTAAATAATGAAATTGACGAACGCGCTCAGATCGATCAGAATTATCTATTTCGCGTGATACATGTAAAGCGACAGAGAAATCATATCGATAAAAATGCATTCTTTTGTTATGAAGGGAAGGTTCTACGGAATGATCTTGATGTTGTGGAAGGCTGGGCATCGTATTTTGAAAATCTGTACTCACCGCTATACCAATCAGACTTTGATTTCAATCACTTCCACTGTGTTAATGAATTTATTGCGCGTACAATGGCCAGTAAACAAAGCAGTGATATTGACAATCGCATAATTTTTCCTGTATCAACTGGTGAACTGAATCAAATATATCGGGGCCTAAGTACGGGGAAAGCGGCTGGATGGGACGGGATATCCAATGAACACTTATTATACGGAAGTAACACATTGACGCTGGCGATTTCTAAACTTTTAACTAATGTAATTAATACACAGAAGGTCCCGAGCCAAATGAAACGCGGTATAATCGTTACATTATTTAAAGGTGGCAAAAAACCCAGGACAGATTTTGATAGCTATAGGGCTATAACGTTGATGCCTGTTTTATATAAGTTACTTGAAAAAGTTATACAAACTCGATTGGAATCTTATGCACCCAATTTAATACAAGTGCACCCGCTTCAACATTGCTTCCAAAAAGGTGTAACCGCAACCATGACATCTTACGTAATGAAGGAATGTATTGACTATGTGTCCGCTAGTAAACAAAAAATTATACAGCTTATTTTTAGATGTATGGAAGGCATTCGATACCGTCTGGATTAACGGATTGTTATATAAATTAGATAAACGCGGTTTTAAAGGAAATTTGTTTTGTCTCATTAATGAATTGCTGACAAATGTTACATGTTCTATTCGTTATAACAATTCCTTATCTAGGTGGTTTGACGTTCGTCAAGGGGCTCGTCAGGGAAGTATTCTCTCCCCATTTTACTACATGGTCTATGTTGACGAGTTGATATGTACTCTCGCAAATTCCCCGTATGGCCTACAAATGCTCGGAGTAAATTGCACATGCCCAACACATGCTGATGACATGGTTTTATTATCACTCAATAGTGTCGGATTATCAGCTCTTATTGATATGTGTTTTGAATACAGCAAAAGTGGCGATATAAGTATAACTCTAATAAATGCTCGGTAATAGTATTCAACGAAACAAAGTCAGAGTTCTCTCGTCAACATCGCGTCTGGAACTTAGGAACATATACTCTACAAGAATGTTCAGAAGTTACCCATCTTGGTATTCCACTCGATAAATACGATTTTAATTCTGTCTTCATTGATCGGATATGTGACAAAACCCGAAGTACATTCATGATGTTAATGAACGCAGGAATATACCCCGGTGGCATTACACCAAAAAGTTGTTCGTTGATTTATTATTCGGTGGTCATTCCAAAAGGTTTATACGGATCTGAACTTTTATGGTGTGTGAATAAAACTCTATGCGACCGTCTCGAAAGAATGCACCGTTTCTGTCTAAAATACTATCAGGGTCTTCATAATCGCACTAAAACAGTTATAGCTCAAGGATTAGTCGGTATGTCGTCAATGGTATCATTAATAGAAAAACGCAAACTGTCATTTATTGGTTCAATATGCAATCTGTCGTCGAACAAAACCGCCAAAGATGTATTTATTACATGGTTATACCAAAGTATTTAATGTTTCCCACAGCTTCAAATTCTAATTTCATGGTTGATATTATTTGTACATTGGACAAATATGGAATGACCGAATATTTCGAGAAATACTTATTAAATGTGACCTTTCCAAACAAATTATCATGGAAAAATATAACGAAGACCTCATGGTTCAATATAAATAGAGATGAATGGGAATGTAGCAAAGGCGATGATAGTCGATTAAACCGTTTCTCGGCACTCCAGCCTAAAACTGTTACATATATCCTAAGCATAAAGATTCTTATCTCCTTGTTGCACGTCTTATTTCCATTCTTGAAACGGACGAACAATCGTGCCCATTGTGTGATAGAAAACACAATGATCTGGTCAGACATGCATTAATCGAGTGTGTCTCAATATGTGATAACCGTAATATTTTTGAATTTGACTTATTAAACGAATTTCATGTAGACGTATACATGCAATATGATAGTTTGAATGCGGAATCCAAAACGCGAGTTCTATTATCCGGAATAGCTGAACTTGACCATTGTATACGCGAAATAGATAATGAACTGATCGATTTTTTCGTTAGGAAATCAGCTTCTCTTTGGAAAGCATATGTTGATAGCATATCATCACTATTGCCTGTACCTCCATAGTTCTGTATTAAAATTATATATACATGTACGTACGCGTAACACACGAGTGCATATCTATAGCTCTATGACTGTATATCATATGTGTACTTGCTATGTATAATGAAAATTTAGACGCATATATGTATTATGCAACCACAATCAATTGTATATAGCTGGTATTCGTCGCGAATTATACTAAAACCATTTTCGATATATTGTTTCAACACGCACATTATGCCAATGAATATGTTTAATGTTTAATTATGTTAATTATGTAATAATGTGTATGTGATTTTGTACACTATATCTTCGTTTACGGAGGAAATAAAGTCATATATATATAAAAGGGTTAACAGGTTTGGAAATTCTAATTAAAAATTCTGCCCCATCAATGACATATTCAGTCTGAGTGAATCCAGATCATTGTACAGCTACATGCTCCATAGTCTGAAACAAATAGCAGGGGATGTTGTTACTTTAAAAAAACTATCACGTCAGTGTCAGCAGCCCTCATAATTGGCTACGGCAATCAGCAATGCCGAAGCCATTTGCTGAAGCAAACTGGGCCACGATAAAGGGTTGCCGTAGCAGATTGCCGAAGCCAAACAATCTGAATTAAAAGGGCTGGTGTCAGACAACCTCAAAGTGCAGCAGGACTTGCTGAAGCAATCAGAATATAATCGTGTGGATTTTATAATGCGAAACATGGGCAGTGATGTCATTCTGTGGGGAAAGTCCTATATAATTATAGACGTACAGGCGCCCAAATGTTTAGTGGTGGGGGGGGGGGGGGGGGGGGGGGGGAAGAGACTTTTTTCCCGAATTTTAATTACATGATATATTCATTTTTTGTAGAACATACCTTGTACACATATGACCGAAAATATCTCCAATTTGCCCTGAAAATTGCCTGGATTTTGAACTTTCAAAACGTTTGGGGGGGGGGGGGGTGGGGGCTGCAGCCCTCCTGGCCCGTACGGCTATGTATATAACAGTGAAGGATATCGGAATGTTTCAGACTATCGATCATACTGTTCAATAGTCCTCGTTCACTCAAGACTCTATATGCTTATTAGTATAATTGTATGCATATAGTAAGGATGTGCTTTTGGAAGGCACTAATTGCACAGTAATACATATTTTCTTATTCTAGGGTTTTGGTTACTTGATACCATCCTTTGACAATGGACCGTTGCTTGGAGTAACATTTGATTCCTGTATGTTCCCGCAGCATGATAGTGATCAGAACACAAGAGTTACTGTAAGCTTCACTTGAAACTTCTTGTTTAGACGAGTATGTTATGTTGGATCTGTTGTGCATTGGCACTTTGCATTGAAATTTGGATAGAATAGTAGGCAACAGCACTAAGGCATTTAGATGCCTGTGATGCGGATGTGTTGTGCCTGTTAACGCACCCAACGGAGAGATTCTATTTTCAACTCAACGCAAGCCTTAGCGTAGACTCCTGCGAGTCATGATTTATTCATCGAATCGAACCTCAAATTGAATTGAGAATTTTTCATATCGAATTGAACCAAATAAGTTCAGCGACATTAACAATTCGTTTTCATCCCCGCCGATTATAGAATTGTACATGACAAGTAATTAATCAATTCATCCTGGCCCTACGCTGTCATATTTTGGCTGATTATACTTTACTATACTGGACAATTTAATGGATAAATGAAATCTGATTAGAAAAGTGTACATTTGTACCCTAATGATTGATACATAAGTGGTTATCTCCCTTTAAATGAGATCAATGTTTAAAGTTGCTTTTCGTTTATATCTATTACACAGTGGCATGAGTTTCCCGACGCGGGATGGTTCGCAAATTATATCGAATCTCTGCTATCATTTCAAATCGATCCTTTTGCATGATTTCACTTAGAATCGACCATTCGCAGGAGCCTACCTCAGCACATACCTTATATGGTATGCATGGAATGCACAAGTAAAGTGACATTTGTGAGCATCACTTGCCTTTGAAGTTTACTGACTTGAGTCAGAATTCTCAGAGGTTATGCCATAATTTTTGCAAAGCGAAAATGTTTGAAGGCTGCAGCATGCTATTTAGCATTATGTTATTTGTCGCTTGCTTGATAAAGGCGAGGCGCATCGTTGACTTGTAAAACTTGTGTTCAGGAGCGACAGCTCATCTCAATTTTCAGACTGTAATCATGCTTTTGTTCTGTTACAGGTGATGATGGGCGGAGATTGGTATGGTGAGATTGCATCTCTCAGCCAAGCTGATTTGGAACAGATGGCTATTAATGCCCTGCGATCACATCTGCATGTGACAACACCAATACAGCACATGAGTGTCATCACAAATAAGGTACATTCTCTAAATATTTAATCTAATGCATAGATGCCAAAGTATCCAGAATAAGTTTAAAATTTCTATGCCAGGGTTCGTTCAAATTTAAGCACTCTTTAGTACTTAAAATTGGAAGAATTGATGGCCGATCAAGTCAGCCCTGACGGTATAAAGACCCAAGCAGATGACGATGGGGGAGGGGGGGGGGGGGGGGGGGGGGGGGGGGTTCTCTCATTTGTTTTCCGTTTCCAATATGGCTGAAAGTCAAGTCACTGGGTCAAAAACCTGTGCCGAAATAGTCTTTTATATTGTCTCGTAAATAAAATATGAATTTTATTATACCATTCATTTGTAGGTGGGATGCGATATCCACCCACGTGTTCTCTTTGAGTATATTGTTTTTGCGAGAGTCTTGTAATATAATACTGAAGTAGCCATTTTGTTTACCTCAAGTGACCTTGGCAAAGTGGATGGAACATCGGTAACATCGTCTATCTTATTCTTTGAAAAGTCACGAGTGAACGCTCTGAATGCCTTTAGAGTTAAGATACAAATGTACTTAAACTTTAGTGCCAATTTTGGCAACAAGATGCAATCCATGTACTAAAAGTTAAAGATTGCTATTGCTATTGCTGTTAAAATAGTCACATCTGTTAAAACCACCATAAACAATATAATATTATATTATAGACAAGTTTTGTTCTTATACTAATCATAAATATCATGTAAATTGCATGTTATTGTCCTGTTAGTACCCTGTGCTATGTAAACAAATGCCATGTTATATATACAAACAGTATGTAAAGAGTATGCAATAAGCAAAGTACTCACTCAAAACAGGGGAGACCCCACTAGACAAACTTTGTTAGAAATGCCACCAAGTACTTCCAGTTTCGGGACCTCGACCGATCCGACTAAAATTTGGTATGTAGGCCTACTTTGATCCCGGGGAACAATATTGGTGGGTCCAATTTCATGTGCGACCGTGTCCTTCACCTCGCTCATATATGCTCATATAGGCATGTTTCTGGACCGAGTTTTTTTGTCTTTCTCCTAATACTTTTCAACGTTGAAATCCTTAAATAGCGTGGACGAAGTCGGGCTCATATGGATCATACATTAGCTAGTTTATAATAAATTCAACAAACAGCCTATTCAAATGGCCTATTCTTCAGTCATAGAGGGATATTTAGATTATATAAGTAGACAGCAAGCAGAGAAACCCCTTTAGATTTATTTGGAGAGATGTTCAGCTGTCAAGTTCAACAAACAGCCTAAGTGTAACTTATTAGCCAAACATCCCTACACATGAATTAATGGGAACCAACTTAAACCAAGTAACTACTGATGAGTGGATATTCAGTTATCAAAGATTTAGTTCTCAGTACAAGCACGGTGAGGAATCACGTGGTTTCGAGGTTGGTGAGTACCACACATACAAAATGGCCGAGGCCAGTGCAAACACACACAAAACATAATGTATGACACAAAACATGGCATTTTTAGCTCAACTTACTTTGTAAGTTTGAGCTATTGCCATCCGTCGTCCGTGTGTGCGTGTGTCCATCAACAATTTCCTTTGGCGCGGGCTACAGGTCGTATCTTTGGTCTGATCTTTATGAACTTTGTCATGAATGTTGACATTGACATGTAGATGGGAACGAGTCATTTTGGGGTCATTCGGCCAAAAAACATGGCTGCTGGTGGCCATTCTTGGATTTCAAAATTAAATCCATTGGCGCGGGCTACAGGCCGTACTGTTTGTGTGATCATCAAAAAATTTGTCATGAATGTTGACATTTACATGTAGATGGGAACGAGTCATTTTAGGATCAATCGGCCAAAAAACATGGCCGCTGGTGGCCATCTTGGATTTTACTCTTTGCATCACTAAATCCTTTGACACATTCTACAGACCACATCTCTGATCCGATCATCACCCAAACTTCATATGGATCATCGGGGCGACATCTAGATGGGAACGAGTCATTTTGGGGTCATTTGGCCAAAAAACATGGCCGCCGTCAGCCATCTTGGATTTGACTCTTTGCATCACTAAATACTTTCGCGCGGGCTGTCATGAATGTTGACATTGACATGTAGATGAGAATGAGTCATTTTGGGGTCATTCGGCCAAAAAACATGGCTGCTGGTGGCCATCTTGGATTTCAAATTTGAATCCTTGGGCGCGGGCCACAGGCCGTACTGTTTGTCTGATCATCATAAAATTTGTCATGAATGTTGACATTTACATGTAGATGGGAATGAGTCATTTTAGGATCATTCGGCCAATAAACATGGCCCATGGTGGCCATCTTGGATTTTACTCTTTGCATCACTAAATCCTTTGACACATCCTACAGACCACGTCTCTGATCCGATCATCACCAAACTTCATATGGATCATCGGGGTGACCTCTAGATGGGAACGAGTTATTTTGGCGTCATTTGGCCAAAAAGCATGGCCGCCGTCAGCCATCTTGGATTTTACTCTTTGCATCACTAAATACTTTCACACACCCTACAGACCACAACCCTGATCCGATCATCACCAAACTTCATATTCATCATTGGGGTGGCCCCTAGTTGGGCACAAATCATTTTGGGGTAATTCGGTCAAAAAACATGGCCGCTGGTGGCCATCTTGGATTTCAAATTTGAATCCTTGGGCGCGGGCTACAGGCCGTACTGTTTGTCTGATAATCATAAAATTTGTCATGAATGTTGACATTTACATGTAGATGGGAACGAGTCATTTTAGGATCAATCGGCCAAAAAACATGGCCGCCGGCAGCCATATTGGATTTTACTCTTTGCATCACTAAATATATTGACACATCCTGCAAACCACATCCCTGATCTGATCATCACCAAACTTCATATGGATCATCGGGGTGACCTCTTGATGGGAACGAGTCATTTTGGGGTCATTCAGCAAAATAATATGGCCACCAATGGCCATTTTAGATTTTACTCTTTGTATGACTAAATATTTCTACAAAATCCATTAGCATGGGTTATAGACCGATCTGTTTGTTTGATCTTCATGAAATTTGTCATGGATGTTGACATTGACATGTAGATGGGAACAAGTCATTTTGGGGTCATTCGGCAAAAAAACATTGCTGCCGGTGGCCATTTTAGAATTTACTTTTTGCATCACTAAATCCTTTGGCACACCCTACAGACCACATCCCTGATCCGATCATTATGAAACTTGTCATGAATGTTGATATTGACATGGAGATGGGAACAAGTCATTTTGGGGGTCATTCAGCCAAAAAACATGGCCGCTGGTGGCCATCTTGGATTTCAAAATTGAATCCGTTGACGCGGGTTACAGGCTGTACTGTTTGTCTGATCTTCATAAAAATTATCATGGATGTTGACATTGAGATGAAGATTGGAACGAGTCATTTTAGCGTCATTCGGCCAAAAAACATGGCTGCCAGCGGCCATCTTGCATTTTACTCTTAGGATCACTAAATCCTTTGACACACCCTACAGACTATATCCCTGATCTGATCATCACCAAACTTCATATTGATTATCGGGGTGACCTAGATGGGAACGCGTAATTTTGGGGTCATTTGGCCAAAAAATATGGCCGCCAATGGTTTTTACTCTTTGTATGACTAAATATTTCTACAAAATCCATTAGCATGGGCTGCAGGCCCATCTGTTAGGTTGATCTTCATGAAATTTGTCATGGATGTTGACATTGACATGTAGATGGGAATGAGTCATTTTGAGGTAATTCGGCCAAAAAACTTGGCCGCCGGTGGCCATTTTAGAATTTACTCTTTGCATCACTAAATCCTTTGGCACACCCTGCAGACCACATCCTTGTTCCAATCATCACCAAACTTCATATGGATCATCAGGGTCACATCTCGATGAGAACGAGTCATTTTGGCAAAAAATCATGGCTGTTGGTGGCCATATTGAATTTCAAAATTGAATCTATTAGCATGGGCTAGAGCCTGTACTGTTTGTCTGATCATAATGAAATTTGTCACATGCAGATGTTGACATTGACATGTAGATGGGATCGACTCATTTTGGGGTCATTCGGCCAAAAATCATGGCCGCTGGCGGCTATCTTGAAATTTACTCACTAAATCCTATGGCACTCCCTACAGATCACATCCCTGATCTGATCATCAGCAAACTTCTTATGGATCATCGGGGTAACCTCTAGATGGCAATGATTCATTTTGGGGTCATTCGGCAAAAAATCATGGCCACCAGTGGCCATTTTGGATTTCATTTCTGATTACTTTTGCACCAATATGGCATGTAGCAAATAAATGAGACTCATAATTTAATTTATCAGAAATCATTGTTTTGGCATGTTTACAGCATGAAAAGTGCACTGGTTCTATACTCATAAAAAAGTCCTTAACCGGACAAATCACCACCTCGACAAAAGCGTACAGAACTAACATTTATAAATTATTCAGATGCCCGGCAAAGCATTAACCATCAGCCAAGGCATCATTTGTTAGAATGGAAGCAAAAAAATAATTGAAATCGTTCATTTGAAAAAGTTTGCAGCAGATTAATGCAGACTGGTTCAATACCGGACAATTGACTATCAGGTCTGGCACTTCCCCCATAAAATATTGCTGTATTTCATACTGTATGCACCAATCGGCATACCGTACATATATACCTACATGTATATGACTATGGACTATCTCCGTATCAGAGTATATTTTTGTTCAGCATAAGGTAGTTAGTGTGTAATCCAAGCCTGCAAATTTGAGAGAAAACAACCATTCTGAGCCCAAATTACTTAGACATTTCAACTTTCCGCATTCCTAATCCCTCCATTGACTGTAACACATGAAATTATTCCCTTTCCAAGTTGAGCTACAGTGTCATTGACATTCATTACTGTTACGAGCATATGCTAGTTTATTTTTGAAACAAGTTGATACCTTGCTTGTTCCGAAATACTCAGTGGTTTTCTATAACATTTTGACCAAAGTTGCCTTTTGGAGGTGCGTGGAATACACCAGTCGATACATCTTGGAGAATCCTTCGACTGACAACTTTGGTCAGAATGTTTAGAGCAAACATATGTGAATTTGGACACAAATGAGGTATCCGCTTGTTTGAATAATAGTATAGCATCTGATCGTAGCTGACTAAATACTATGTAATATGTCATATCTTAGTTTATTACCTTTTTCCTCGTTTCTGGTCGTGCTTTTGATCGCCTCGGCCATTTTGAATGCATGATACTCATCAACTCAAAACCATGTGATTCCCCACCGTGACAAGGGCCTTGATAGGGAAGTTAGGGTCCTGAATTATCCTGAACAAATCTTCATGACATTTTGAGTTTCCTGGTCAATAATCTATGTTCCATCTCCTTTGCAGAACTGTATACCACAGTATTACCTTGGCCACGGAGAGGTTGTAAATTCTATTGAAGACTACATCCATCAGAACAAGCTTCCCTTGGATCTTATTGGTTCCTCATATAAAGGAGTCGCCATCAATGACTGCATTTACAATGCAAAACAGGCTGCAGATAAAATCTTGCTGGATACGTGATAATAAATATTTGCTTACTAAAAACCAGATTGCTTCTGACTTGACTGTTATCTGGGCATAGGAGAATTGCTAGAGGGTCTTTGTTTCGGGTGGGGTTTCCCCAAGGCCAAAATTTAATTGTTTGTGTGTTTCGCCAAACCCTACCTACCCTAAAAAACCTGCTTACTCTAAACATTTTATTGGGTTCCCAGAGAAGTTGTTTTATGTTAAAGATGTTCTACTCTTCCTATAACAAGTTTTATATAATAGATATGAATCGAATACCCCTATCCGGAAATGCTTCTATCAATTGACATTGAATTTATTTATAAATTTTTTGGTATAATTCATACAATCATTTTGGGACATTTGATAGGTCGAGAAAACATTCGGAGCATAGCAAGCGAGAGAAATCTATCTCTATCTGAGAATGCCTGATCGTTTCATGATGCTCAGTAACAAAAATATATCCGAATTGACTATCGCATTATATAAGAAAATTTCTTTATAAAATAAATATTAATTGATAGAAGCATTTCCAGACAGGTGTCTTTGAATCATATTTAATTATTGTGTACTCCGGAAACAATATAAAACGTATTTGGGAAGAGATAATTCATCTTTAATAAACACAATCATGAATAGAAAATTGAAATGTATTAAAAACTTATTTTTCTTTAACATAGCTGCTTCAAAGATATATGCTACATGACTTTTGTTATGATATTTATTGGGGGGGGGGGGGATAAATTACCTATGTACCTATTCATTTTGAACAGTTTGGGCAGTCAGGGGAAAAACAAAGATAAGTTAAATGTGGCCCAACCTCTAATTTCATTTTGATCTGACAACTGGTGTTTGAGATATCTGCCTGTCCAGACAGATGGAAAAAAGCGGAGGGATAGATGTCCGGAACGACAAAGTCAATCCAGTATACTCCACATTCTCTTCAGTTGATGGATACCACTGAAATTTGGTATGGATGTTCAATGATGGCAATCAATTGAGTGTTCAACCCTTTTGTTCATGTTTTCTATTCTACAGTTATTTATCTTTGTTTATATGAAAATGTTGTGGTTTTTAGCTCAACTTACTTTTGTAAGTTTGAGCTATTGCCATGGTTTGGCGTCCGTCGTCCGTGTGTGCGTGTGTCCGTCAACAATTTCCTTTGGCGCGGGCTACAGGTCGTACCTTTGGTCTTATCTTTATGAAATTTGTCATGAATGTTGACATTGACATGTAGATGGGAACGAGTCATTTTGGGGTCATTCGGCCAAAAAACATGGCCGCTGGCAGCCATCTTGGATTTCAAGATTCAATCCATCGGCGCGGGCTACAGGTCGTACTGTTCGTCTGATCATCATGAAATTTGTCATGGATGTTAATAATGACATGTAGATGGGAACGAGTGATTTTGGGGTCGTTTGGCCAAAAAACATGGCTGCCAGCAGCCATCTTGGATTTTACTCTTTGCATGACTAAATCCTTTGTCGCGGGCTACAGGTTGTACCTTTGGTCTAATCTTTATGAAATTTGTCATGAATGTTGACATTGACATGTAGATGGGAACGGATCATTGTGGGGTCATTCGGCCAAAAAACATGGCTGCTGGCGGCCATCTTAGATTTCAAAATTCAATCCATTGGCGCAGGCTACAGGTCGTACTGTTCGTCTGATCATCATGAAATTTGTCATGGATGTTAATATTGACATGTAGATGGGAAACGAGTCATTTTGGGGTCGTTCGGCGAAAAAACATGGCCACCAGCAGCCATCTTCGATTTTACTCTTTGCATGACTAAATCCTTTGGCGCGGGCTACAGGTCGTAGCTTTGATCGGAATATCATGAAATTTGTCATGGATGTTAACAATTACATGTAGATGGGAACGAGTCATTTTGGGGTCGTTCGGCTCAAAAACATGGCCGCCAGCAGCCATCTTGGATTTTACTCTTTGCATGACTAAATCCTTTGGCGCGGGCTACAGGTCGTACCTTGGTCTAATCTTTATGAAATTTGTCATGAATGTTGACATTGACATGTAGATGGGAATGAGTCATTTTGGGGTCATTCGGCCAAAAAACATGGCCGCTGGCAGCCATCTTTGATTTCAAGTTTCAATCCATTGGTGCGGGCTACAGGTCGTACTGTTCGTCTGATCATCATGAAATTTGTCATGGATGTTAATAATGACATGTAGATGGGAACGAGTGATTTTGGGGTCGTTCGGCCAAAAAACATGGCTGCCAGCAGCCATCTTGGATTTTACTCTTTGCATGACTAAATCCTTTGGCGCGGGCTACAGGTCGTTGCGTTGGTCAGAAGTTTATGAAATTTGTCATGGATGTTAATACTGACATGTAAATGGGAACGAGTGATCTTGGAGTCGTTCGGCCAAAAAACATGACGTCCAGCAGCCATCTTGGATTTTACTCTTTGCATGACTAAATCCTTTTGCGCGGGCTACAGGTCGTACCTTTGGTCTAATCTTTATGAAATTTGTCATGGATGTTAATAAAGACATGTAGATGGGAACAAGTGATTTTGGAGTCGTTCGGCCAAAAAACATGGCCGCCAGCAGCCATCTTGGATTTTACTCTTTGCATGACTAAATCCTTTTGCGCGGGCTACAGGTCGTACCTTTGGTCTAATCTTTATGAAATTTGTCATGGATGTTAATAAAGACATGTAAATGGGAACGAGTGATTTTGGGGTCATTCGGCCAAAAAACATGGCCGCCAGCAGCTATCTTGGATTTTACTCTTTGCATGACTAAATCCTTTGGTACGGGCTACAGGTCGTAGCTTTGGTCAGATGGTCATGAAATTTGTCATGGATGATAACATTGACATGTGGATGGGAACGAGTCGTTTTGGGGTCATTCTGTCCAAAAACATGGCCGCCAGCAGCCATCTTGGATTTTACTCTTTGCATGACTAAATCCTTTCGCACGGGCCATTTTGGATTTCAAAATTCAATCCATTGGCGCGGTCTACAGGTCGTACTGTTCGTCTGATCATCATGAAGTTTGTAGGTCGTAGCTTTGGTCAGATCTTCATAAAATTTGTCATGGATGTTAACAATGACACGTAGATGGGAACGAGTCCTTTTGGGGTCAATTGGCCAAAAAACATGGCCGCCAGCAGCCATCTTGTATTTTACTCTTTGCATCACAAAATCCTTTGGCGCAGGTTAGACATTTCAATTAGCACCTTTCCTATTCCTCCATTTACTGTCAACCATTAAATTATTCCCCTACCTAAGTTGAGCTACAGTGTCATTGACACTTTCATTTCCCTGTCCAAGCAGATATCTCACCATGGGGGCATGTCAGCACTGCCAGCAGGGAGAGTGATTTGGGGGGGGGGGGGCTAACCCCGGGATCTTCGAAAGGCCCTTTGCTTAACCCCTCATGTTTTTTGCCTTTAATTGCACTGCCAGTGCAATCTCTTGTTGGTTTTATACCTCATGCTCCAGTCGAGCTTTCATGGACTTCGTCATTTTTATACCAATTGGTCTGGTGAGCTCGACATATAAAACGGGGTGATGTGTGCCATAAAGGGGACAGAATTAACATGTTTGCCTATGATTCTTGTTTATGACCCCTTCCCAACCCTTATACTAGTATGAAGTTAAAAAAAAGGAAATAGCATATATAAACCTCTTAGATTTTGCATACCAGTACCCAAATTTTTTTATGGAAATCTCACAACTCAGTTTCTTGATTTAACAAAGCTTTATTCAAAATTGGAACAGAAGGCAAAGAAAATAAAAATAAAATACTTTATTAACAGTTATTCAATAAAATAATGCAGCAGTGACATCTACAAGTATGTATTTTACTGGCAGTACCAGTAATTTAGTACACATGCACAAAACAAAATCAACAATTAGTCAATCCTCCATCACCTTGAATACTAATAATGGCTCTAGTAGTATGTAGTATACAGTAGTATGATGATAGATTTATCATATATATATACAGAAACATGCAATATAAACTCAGAAGTCAGTTAAATTATAAATTTGTGCCTTACAGTTAGTATAGATTTGATCAGGTACTTGACATTTCATACCATGGATGTTTCGTACCCTCTGGACATTTCGTACCAGGGTTCTGTACATTTCATACCATGATTCTGGACGATTCATACCATGGTCCATGGAAACTGGAGTATAATTATTTTTTTCAAAAATTAACATCGACACTATGTTTTCGAAAAAAAAATGTAGAATTTATGTATGGTTTTGGGAGATGACACCTTTCTGGGAGATCTGCTTAAAATTAGAACACTCCTGGATCAAATTAGGCCAACACATAATGAAATAAAACTAAAAATTAACCACACACGCATGGTGCAGAATGACTTGTGGACTTGCAATAATCATGAAAATCCAGTTAACTTCAGTGAAACAGTCCGGACTAGATCTTTACATGTTATATATTTCAGATGTTGTGTTTTTCGAAAGGGTACCGCCGATATTCAACGGTTGAAGTTTTTCGAGGCGATAGTGTCACTCAAAATACATGTATCCTAAAATAACAGAAAAATAAGTATTTGAATAACACTGAAATTAGTCACCTCTATCTGCCATCTCAAATTAACACGTAACATAAATTCCATGAAAAGTGCCATCATGCAGGCTCAAAAAATAAAATTGAACTTCGAACTGATCTACCTTGATTTTTCAATTCACTAAGGGTTTGTCTACCTGTACAGTGAAGAATATTTTTCAAAAAGTAATTACTGTTTAAATAAATAGAGTACAATTGTCTCATTTTCGGGGATCTGTCATGGTGTCCCACCTCAAAGTACAAGTATATCACCTGACAAAATGAGAACCACTGTTATTATAGCAATGTACATGTAAGCTTGCAACTTTAATATTTAAATGCTGATTGTTATCCGACTCCCCGCTAATGTGTTGTAACAACATGTACACCAACCAATTCACTCTAAAATAAGCTAATGTTACATGTATCTTTACCTAGCCTCACTGGAAGCCAACGATCCAATATGATTCATCAGATTGGCGAATACTCATTTCTGTATAGATGAAGCACATAGTCATGAAATCCACGACTTCAGTGACTTTGAAATGACCAAATTACTATACATGTACTCCAGTGTCCCGAATAGAAGAACACACCGGAATAGTAGTACAGGGTGGACGGTTGGGCAAATTTCAATACCCCCGGTAATAGTACAGACCGGAAAAGAAGTACAGGGCAGACAAATTCTTAGATATCTCAATATTCGAACAAGCCGATCATCGGCTATCATTCTGTCAACCCTCCCTTGGTATTTGCTGGTACTTGTGTGTCCAATAACTGTAATTGAATTTGAATTCAAAGTCAATGACATCCAGTTTTCGATATCTACCAGTACCAATACCGGTACATGTATAAGTATTACTACTGGTACATGAACTACTAGTGGTAACTTTAGATGGGGTTGAGTGTCATGACATGGATGCGTAATTGGCTGTTGCCAGCTGTGGCTTATAAATGTGTCAATAAAAAGCTACAGCTTGTCACAGCTGGCAATTTTTATACGATTGTCAGACTGAAATTGAAAAATATAATAAACATAGACCGGAATAAGCTCATACAGGGCGGCAATTTTCATGAAAAAAAATAAACATGCATGTACACGTATGTTTATTCGGGACACTAGAGTGGGTTGTTGATTAGTATGTAAGAATAAGGTTTTTTTGTTGATACATGTGGGCAAATATTAGCCCATGGCATAGTGAACTTTATTGAAAAAATCGACGCCAATTACCATGAATAGAGCAATTTAAAATCTTGGGTTAAATTTCTGGATTTCTGAAATGTAATTTGACGTTTAAGGCATAAGAAAACAGTTTTCATAAAAAAAGATATCCAAATAAAACCAAAATTGTGGAGGGGCTAACAATATGCCATGAAATGTAAACATATGTTGTTCTTTAAGACTTTATAGACTTTAACAAATTATGAAACAATTTGTTTTTCTACATGTGTTACGTTTCGGAAATGGTACGAAATGACCAATCAGGATTGGAACTGAATGACCAAACATTTGGTATGAAAAAAACAAGGTATGAAAAAACAAGGTATGAACTGTCCAGCTATGAAATAAGCATGGTAAAAAACGTTGAGAAACTTATTTGATCAAGCTGCACCAGTGGATTATATTCATCGTGAAAGTGATCTACTCTGCCTAACATCATCGCTTTCAAGAAATTTATCATACAACAGTTGGAATTCATGAATGAAGTTGAATTGTTTGACAGTCTGAATGGCTCTTGGTCCCCGTAAGTCTCGAATCTTTGTTATTACTTCCTCTGGATCTAAATCTGGCTGAAGGATAAGCATCAAACAGGCAACAACACAACATGATCGACCATATCCACCGTAACAATGAATCACTGTCTTTTTACTGTTCATCAGATTAACTTTGATCTCATCAAGCATTTTTACCAAATCGGACATGGCTGGTGTCAGGCCATCCAAAAATGGATAGTGATGGACAACTATACCCTCAGTTCCCAGATCTTGCAAATAACTTGGAACTCTATATTTGATCAGTTCTCCTTTTGTACACAAGCAAAACATGTCAGTGACACCAAATTCTGTCAGGCACTTAATGTCATGCCTCAAGTCTCTCCACGTTTCTTTGAAACATCGCCCTGGAAGGCCAGAGATTCCCAACGATTCTGGGATCCCACAATCACTCAAATCCAGCCAGGAAATCTCAAACGGCGATAAGTCAACTTCTTGTGTGTTTTCATCATCTGAGGAGTCGAATCCAGACATCGTGGGTAAAATTTAGCGGTTTCTAATACCCAAGGCTATGGCTATTTGTTTGTCCCAATGTTGCCGAAGTGCGCTGTCAAAAGAAGACTGTGAAGTTGACAACGATGCAAAATTATCAAATGTTTACAATTTTGAAAAAGGACGCCACAATACAGCCGTGTGTTCGATCGGTTTAGTTGGAACATCTGGAGCGGGCACCTGTCCATACATACAAGGGTGTTTATTGGGCGTCAAAATAAACGCAGTCTGACCTAAACCAATTTCTCTCCACCTCAGACCTTGGCAATCGCAACTTCTCGGATAATCGTTCTTGCGAAAATAATTCCGTATTATTTGCTACGGAAATCACCGAGGTTTGCCGATTGAGACCTTGGGTGATGGATTTAAATCCTTTTCAAGTATTATACAGATACAGAGAAGTAAAAGTTATGTTTTAAAATCTCTATAAAGTTGACATGTATGGGTGGCCGTTTTCATATTTAGCAAATAATTGGACTTAAGTGCACTTGAATTGCGCTTAACTCGTTCAGTGCCATGTCTCATGTGGGGGCCGGTTATCTGTGAACCAGCTCTCCTGGGGAGAAACACTATTTTAACTAACTATATATTTAGATTGATTATTCAAATTATATAAAGAATCGAATTGACAGCACAGCAGGGATTGCTAGTATATGCCCTACCCATGCACTGCTTTGAAACTCCATGTCCGATACTGTAGAGGGCCATCATAGGTAAAAAAAACTCATGTTGCCACCGACTGTGTTAAATTACAAATGTGTTATATAATTATGTGGCCAACTAAATCATTTGTTCAATGTTGTTTTGGACATTAATTTTGCTTAAAAGTGCAATTGGGTAAAGATGTAACTAAGTAATTTCGATCGAAATTGATTTGCGCTTTTTAAAGCGTAATTGAATTGCACTTAAGTGCATGAATGTATAACTATTGCACTTAAGCGCAATTCAATTGCGCTGAAGACCAATTATTTAATAAATGTTAAAACGACTTCCCATAGGCCTACTATATGGCACATGTTGTAATTCTAACATAACAAAGCTTTTACAAAATAGTTTGTTCAGTTTTGAGTTCGCGCAGCACGGTCTGCCAGTGCGAATTAAAAGCACGCGAATTAAAAACTGAGCGAACAATATTGGCTGATGGGGTCATTGTCACAAGGCTCCGGTCACATTCGTAGCCAGCTTTTTTAATCGATCACAAATGTAGCCAGCTTTTCTACGGCGATCACATTTGTAGCCAGCTTTTCATATTCACGCGAGCCTCAATTATTGATGAACAAGATTAGGTAAGTCTCATTTTTCTGAATTCATGAAATCCATCGTGACGGAATTACAAAAATATCGAGTCAAACAAGTTTGAGCTTTCATTTGCTTGCATTTTGTCAGATATTAGTCAAGGTAGTTTGTACACTGGTACATTGGCATCTCTTCTTTGAACACTATGTGCAGTGGGTCATATCGCATTGCCAGTGTTCTACTCAGAGTGGGTTGAAACTCCGTGGCGGAATTACACAGAAGTGACCTCGGTATGCCACTACCCGCAAATGATCGTATTATCTGCAAACTCTGATGACTAGAGAATAAACTGTCAACCTGGTGATTTATATGGACATACTACCTATATAATTTGTCCCATCAGAATGATTTACCGTGTCCTCACTTTGTGCTTATACGGTCACATTGCCGTGACGGAATTACATTCTGGAACGTCACGAACACTATATACGGCATCTTTGAGGAGGGTTTCCGTACATGTAATTCTAAACCTGATGTCCCAAATCAATGCGTTTATTCGTTAGATATATTCTTTAATTGTAATTCAGATATTGTTGGAAGATTCTATCATATTATAGGCTAAATTGATGAAAAGAGAAATCACACACCAGCACGTGTATATATAGGCCTATACATATAGAAACCACTGGCCCTGGTAAGCAGTTGGTTGCTGATTGAGTGGGTAGGTCGCATCGCTCTTGCTTTGTGTCTTATCGCTGTTCCCGCTGAGTGGTGTCGAATTGCTTGTGAGTTGTGTGGCCGTACTTCGGGACTTTGCCGCCCGAGCGATTCGGAGTGGTGAGCTGTTGACTGGACTTGGCAGAGGATTATGGATTTAATCCCCTCTGCTTTGTTAGCCGCCATTGGCAGATTACACGTTGTGGATACCCTTAGCTGGACACTTCACCAGGCTAAGGGGGGGTTCGTGAATCTGTCTGTGGACTACCAGATTGCTCCAGCAGTACCCTCTGCTGGCGGTACCTCGGAAGCTGGACCCCACCAGCGACCTACCATCTAGTATGGCGACCAGAAGCAGAAGAAGAGGCAGAAGAAAGAGAAGGGACGCCGACAGAAGAGCCATGTGGAGACAGGGGCGAGCTGAGAGACGTCCAGACCCCCCCCCCCACTTGGCTGCTGACGTGGACGTCGACGACATCTTACCAGCCAGCAGGGACGCCGATGTCATCCCGGATGTCCCGGCCGTCGTCATTGAGGCAAGCGGAGACAGGGGACGCCGACACCACCGGACGTGCCTGTCGCCAGTTTCGATGTGGAGATGGACACCCTACCACCTCGGACACCGGACCGGAATTCCATCTAGACCCGGTGTCCCCCATCTCCACGGGCATCAACAACAACAGTGGATACAGTCATCTATCTGCGGACCTCCAAGCGATCCACCAGAAGTCTCTGGAGTCGATGGCTGAATCTAAAAGAACAGGCGAAAGATGCGACCATCAAATTCGGCAGCACGAAGCACTCTTCGCGGCCATCAACTCCGAAGCAGAACAAACTACAACAGCAGAACAACAACAAAGTAAAAAAAAAGAAGGCAAAAAAAAAATCAAAAGACTATAGATCATCTTCCCTTCTCATCGTTGTGAATTTCATCCTCACAACACACAAAATCATTCACAAGTGGGTTGTAGGGGAGGGGTTCCACCCCTTCCAAATCCTCCCTGACCCAGTCCAAACCCACAAATAAAAAATAAATAAAAATAAGGTAAGCAGTTGAAAACTCGCACAGAGAAACAAATAAGGTTCCCTTCCCTTTGTGTGGTTCATGTATGCAAATCCTTTCTTAATTGGTCCCTGTATGGCTTATTAGTTATGACGAGCTGATTCACTTTGCACATTTCCGACTGAGCCACCGCGGCGACCATCAACATAGGATAGTTATCAATGTTGGTGAAAAACAAAATTGCAACAATGCATTGGGAATTAATATTTCTTCTGCAAAAGAAGAATAGGGGGGCTCGTTCGCTCCACTTCTAAAAATAGAATCTTTGGGGTCTAAAATTGGTTGTACTAAAATATTCCCAAAATAACAAAACCCAAAAAAAAATTTCAAAACTTCAAAAAATTATTTTTTCCAAAAAATTAAAAAATTTCAAAACTTCCAAATTATCAAAACCCCAAAATTTCCAAACTTCCAAATTATCAAAACCCTCAAAATTATTTCTCTAAAAAAAAGTTTAAATAAAAAAATTTATAACGAGTTTTCGGTTTCTGATAAACTCGATATTAAAAAATGTCGAATGTTAAATTATTTGCGCGTAATATCTTTCGTAATATTTTTTGTTCAAATATTTTTCATGAATTTATTAATCGATGTTTAGAAATAGCTTTATTGGACATTGTGATCATCGATATGAATGCATACATTCCAGTGTTTTATCGGACGCAGTTCATATAATTGTCATACCTGAAAATAGACACCATTACTTTTACATAAATAATAAACAGCGTTTATTCTTTACACTCTCTCTATCCCATATGACAGGTGTGTATTATCGTGAATTATTGGAAGTTTTGAGATGTACTATGTTCAATCCCTAACGGTCGAAAATTGTAATGTGAAATTACAACCCTCCAGAATGAATTGTCATATTCGCTGTACACGCAATCACACGCGACATTGGTGGTAACAATGTGTCTTTCACACCTTTGCTTTACCAAATGAATTATATTATTTCCCCGGTCACAGTTATATGCTATTCAGAAAACATATCGATTTAATGTCTGAACAAACGAGTTGGTATCAATTAAGGTTGATAAACTGTGTCATTCACACGATAATTAGTTAGCCAAAACATGCATACGTCCAGGACACTCAATTATAGAAATTGCTTTGATGACATTGTTATAACAACATTACGTAATAACCACTTATCGCCCCACATTCATACTTACGCTTTGGACATTTTATCAGTTTATCACGTGATCACTAAATGTGGCAATCGGGTATCCACCGATGCCTGCAATATATTATTTATAATAATTGGACTCATTGATCTCACGTGAATAATACTCTTAGTTGTTCCAATAAAATAGTTATCAAATTCGATCACCAATAGATTTGACTGTGGAATGTAATGACCTTTTAACTTATTTATCGATCTAAAGGGACACTCATTATGAATGAATGTTAACAATACAAGCGCACGAATGAAGAGCGTTGAACATATACGAAATTACTACACGAATGAATTGAACCTTGAAATTTATATTTCACATCTTACCAACAACAGTTACAGACATAATCATAGTATTATACTGTCTTGCATGTACACACGCTATGACATCATTAAAGGCGGACAATCCACTCACGGTGTGACAACAGATACGGACATAGGCATAGTGTTATACAGTCTTCTATGTACCCACGCTATGACACCATTAACGTACATTGGATGTTAGGTCTATGACTCTTGAGTATGCACCAATCAATGAGCAAATGAGCAAAAAAATTAGCAAATGAGCAAAAAAATGAGCACATGAGCAAGAAAATGAGCAAATGAGCAAGAAAATGAGCAAATGAGCAAGAAAATGAGCAAATGAGCAATAAAAATGAGCAAATGAGCAAAAAATGAGCAAATGAGCAAGAAAATGAGCAAATGAGCAATAAAATGAGCAAATGAGCAATAAAAATGAGCAAATGAGCAAAAAAATGAGCAAATGAGCAAGAAAATGAGCAAATGAGCAATAAAAATGAGCAAATGAGCAATAAAAATGAGCAAATGAGCAAAAAAATGAGCAAATGAGCAAGAAAATGAGCAAATGAGCGATAAAAATAAGCAAATGAGCAAAAAAAATGAGCAAATGAGCAAGAAAATGAGCAAATGAGCAAGAAAATGAGCAAATGAGCAATAAAAATGAGCAAATGAGCAAATAAATGAGCAAATGAGCAAAAAAAATGAGCAATAAAATGAGCAAATGAGCAATAAATGAGCAAATGAGCAATAAAAATGAGCAAATGAGCAAAAAAATGAGCAAATGAGCAAGGAAAATGAGCAAATGAGCAATAAAAATGAGCAAATGAGCAAAAAAAATGAGCAAATGAGCAAGAAAATGAGCAAATGAGCAAGAAAATGAGCAATAAAAATGAGCAAATGAGCAAATAAATGAGCAAATGAGCAAAAAAATGAGCAATAAAATGAGCAAATGAGCAATAAAAATGAGCAAATGAGCCAAAAAATGGGCATACCTGTATGTAGGCCTATCAGTGGATGAATAGTCTGCCGGAGAAGTACTGTGTAGACAGGTCTTGACGGTAAGAGAGTCAGACGAGAAGTGAAGGCTTGGCTATTAAAACATAGTAATGCGATAGCGAACATCAAACGAGTCTGCGCACACATATCTGTCAAAAGGATACAATAGCAGTCATTGGTCAATTTATCCCCGGTGTCAGCTCAGTACCCAATCGGGACGAAGCCGAAGGTCAACTCATTTTTTTTTTGCTCATTATAGTACGTCACTTGGACATTTTATCAGTTTATCACGTGATCACTAAATGTGGCAATCGGGTATCCACCGATGCCTGCAATTTATTATTTATAATAATTGGACTCATTGATCTCACGTAAATAATACTCTTAGTTGTTCCAATAAAATAGTTATCAAATTCGATCACCAATAGATTTGACTGTGGAATATAATCACCTTTAACTTATTTATCGATCTATGTTAGAACATGGTCTTAACAAAAAACTTGACCATAACAAAAATTACCTTACATTTATGCATGAATCTAATTAGACCATACGTAAATATTGTCAGCTTATCATCTGATGAGCAAATCCGATGTTTATCAAAAATAGTACAACTTCCAGTTGGTAATTACTCTTACGAATGAAGAGCGTTGAACATATACGAAATTACTACACGAATGAACTGAAATTTATATTTTCACATCTTACCAACAACAGATACAGACATAGTCATAGTGTTATACTATCTTACATGTACCCATGCTATGACATCATTCGAAGGGGCAATACACTCAAGGAGTGCCGCCGCCGCCGGGGTCTTATTTTTGAAGTTTTTGAAATTTTTGAAGTTTTTTGAAATTTTTGAATTTTTCGAAATTTTTGAAATTTTTGAAATTTTTGAAATTTTTGAATTTTTTTTTTACTCATTTGCTCATTTGCTCATTTTTTTACTCATTTGCTCTTTTTCTCACCCCCCCCCCCCTTGAATATACTTTGTGTGATATTCTGTGTCATTGTTAATTGATTGGTGCATACTCAATCAAGATCTCAACGAAACGCATTATTGACATCGATAACTATCATGGTGCATTTGGCATTCATGGCCAATAATCGATTTTTATAAGAGGCGATAAACTTTCTAAAATAAAATGCAGAAAAAAAGAGTGACTTGTACACTACATTTTGAAGAAACATGTCGATCCCGTATATTCCAGCAGATCTTGAAATGTGGAGAAAACATTTCAGAGATATGGTTGATGGGAAGTTAATCCCAGATAATCAGGGTCGATACTTTATTGACAGAACTAAAAATAGTGATAGTGAAGAAGACGTTCTAAAACCACTTATTAACGTGGTGACACCCATCGCTCAAGCGATTGAAATGGCTAAGGCTGAAGTTGCAGCAAATAAGTTGACAAACACACGTAAAGCGTCCAAACAAACCAACAAGAGAGTGTCTGATGGAGGTTTGTCTAATAATAAGAAGAAGAAAATGAAAAGATCAGTTGTCATACGATTAGCCAAATCATGAATGAATACATAGAGTACCATACTGATAAATTGGCATTAATTGAATCACCGGCGGTCAAATATCTTATACCCTAGCACCGGGACGAACGTACTCTTAGAGCGACGGTTGTATCCACACCTTATTCTCTCTTTTTATCGCTACTTATAAGAGTGATGGTTCTTCCAATAATTCGCGATAATGCACGGTGTGATTTATGTGGCATTATTTTATCGACGAACTACAATCTACAAAGACATAAACAGATTAAACACGGAGTTATGTCCGAGACAAAACCAACTCTCTTCGGAGAAGATAACCGATGAATCTGACGAAGCGGTTCTAGATTCAGATGAAGATGAACGTGGAACGCTATCAGATTCAGAAGATGGTAATGGCGTCGGTAGTAGAACGGTATTCGGTCTTAAGAAGCTGCGCGATGTGTCAACGAGATGGACACATTCAAAAGTATGATGAAACGCGTCACCAATGATGTGAAAGAAGAAGAGAGCATTTCGGGGAGATGAGAGCATGTCGGGAAAAGAGGATACCATCGACACAGAGTTTGCTCTGTTTCTCAAAGTTATAGACGATTAATAGAATACCAGTATCGATTGAAAACATCACGCATACATACCATGATCATGAAGAAAATGGTCAAACTGACCAAACACGGATATAATAATGAATGGGCTGCAGATGAAGCGATGAGGAAAATTCAAGAAACTCTTAGAAGTAAATCTAACGGTCGAAGATTCAGACAATGATTAAATTTCAATAAACTTCATCAACATGTTATTCTCGTCTTCGTTATATATCTATAAGTGGGGGAGGGGGTTTCACCAATATTACATCACGTCCCTTACCGCGTGTCACTTTAACATTCCACACCGTGCGTGTATTATCCCCCTTTAATTATGTCATAGCATTGGTACATAGAAGACTGTATAACACTATGCCTATGTCTGTATCTGTTGTCACACCGTGAGTGGATTGTCCGCCTTTAATGATGTCATAGCGTGTGTATATGCAAGACAGTATAACCCTATGATAATGCCTGTAGCTGTTGTTGGTAAGATGTGAAATATAAATTTCGAGGTTCAATTCATTCGTGTAGTAATTTTGTATATGTTCAACGCTCTTCATTCGTGCGTTTGTATTGTTAACATTCATTCATAATGAGTGTCCCTTTAGAGTGTCTTGTGTTCCTTTAAGATTCAAATACCAATATTACATCACGTCCCTTGTTTCGTGTCACTTTAACTCCTTGAGTGTATTGCCCCTTCGAATGATGTCATAGCATGGGTACATGTAAGATAGTATAACACTATGACTATGTCTGTATCTGTTGTTGGTAAGATGTGAAAATATAAATTTCAGTTCATTCGTGTAGTAATTTCGTATATGTTCAACGCTCTTCATTCGTAAGAGTAATTACCAACTGGAAGTTGTACTATTTTTGATAAACATCGGATTTGCTCATCAGACGATAAGCTGACAATATTTACGTATGGTCTAATTAGATTCATGCATAAATGTAAGGTAATTTTTGTTATGGTCAAGTTTTTTGTTAAGACCATGTTCTAACATAGATCGATAAATAAGTTAAAGGTGATTATATTCCACAGTCAAATCTATTGGTGATCGAATTTGATAACTATTTTATTGGAACAACTAAGAGTATTATTTACGTGAGATCAATGAGTCCAATTATTATAAATAATAAATTGCAGGCATCGGTGGATACCCGATTGCCACATTTAGTGATCACGTGATAAACTGATAAAATGTCCAAGTGACGTACTATAATGAGCAAAAAAAAAATGAGTTGACCTTCGGCTTCGTCCCGATTGGGTACTGAGCTGACACCGGGGATAAATTGACCAATGACTGCTATTGTATCCTTTTGACAGATATGTGTGCGCAGACTCGTTTGATGTTCGCTATCGCATTACTATGTTTTAATAGCCAAGCCTTCACTTCTCGTCTGACTCTCTTACCGTCAAGACCTGTCTACACAGTACTTCTCCGGCAGACTATTCATCCACTGATAGGCCTACATACAGGTATGCCCATTTTTTTGGCTCATTTGCTCATTTTTATTGCTCATTTGCTCATTTTATTGCTCATTTTTTTGCTCATTTGCTCATTTATTTGCTCATTTGCTCATTTTTATTGCTCATTTGCTCATTTTCTTGCTCATTTGCTCATTTTCTTGCTCATTTGCTCATTTTTTTGCTCATTTACTCATTTTTATTGCTTATTTGCTCATTTTCTTGCTCATTTGCTCATTTTTTTGCTCATTTGCTCATTTTTATTGCTCATTTGCTCATTTTATTGCTGATTTGCTCATTTTATTGCTCTTTTTTTGCTCATTTGCTCATTTATTTGCTCATTTGCTCATTTTTATTGCTCATTTGCTCATTTTCTTGCTCATTTGCTCAATTTCTTGCTCATTTGCTCATTGTTTTTGCTCATTTGCTCATTTTTATTGCTCATTTGCTCATTTTCTTGCTCATTTGCTCATTTTTTTGCTCATTTGCTCATTTTTATTGCTCATTTGCTCATTTTATTGCTCATTTGCTCATTTTCTTGCTCATTTGCTCATTTTTTTGCTCATTTGCTCATTTTTATTGCTCATTTGCTCATTTTCTTGCTCATTTGCTCATTTTCTTGCTCATTTGCTCATTTTTTTGCTCATTTGCTCATTTTTATTGCTCATTTGCTCATTTTCTTGCTCATTTGCTCATTTTCTTGCTCATTTGCTCATTTTCTTGCTCATGTGCTCATTTTTTTGCTCATTTGCTCATTTTTTTGCTCATTTGCTCATTTTTATCGCTCATTTGCTCATTTTCTTGCTCATTTGCTCATTTTTTTGCTCATTTGCTCATTTTTATTGCTCATTTGCTCATTTTATTGCTCATTTGCTCATTTTCTTGCTCATTTGCTCATTTTTTTGCTCATTTGCTCATTTTTATTGCTCATTTGCTCATTTTATTGCTCATTTGCTCATTTTCTTGCTCATTTGCTCATTTTTTTGCTCATTTGCTCATTTTTATTGCTCATTTGCTCATTTTCTTGCTCATTTGCTCATTTTCTTGCTCATTTGCTCATTTTCTTGCTCATGTGCTCATTTTTTTGCTCATTTGCTAATTTTTTTGCTCATTTGCTCATTGATTGGTGCATACTCAAGAGTCATAGACCTAACATCCAATGTACGTTAATGGTGTCATAGCGTGGGTACATAGAAGACTGTATAACACTATGCCTATGTCCGTATCTGTTGTCACACCGTGAGTGGATTGTCCGCCTTTAATGATGTCATAGCGTGTGTACATGCAAGACAGTATAATACTATGATTATGTCTGTAACTGTTGTTGGTAAGATGTGAAATATAAATTTCAAGGTTCAATTCATTCGTGTAGTAATTTCGTATATGTTCAACGCTCTTCATTCGTGCGCTTGTATTGTTAACATTCATTCATAATGAGTGTCCCTTTAGATCGATAAATAAGTTAAAAGGTCATTACATTCCACAGTCAAATCTATTGGTGATCGAATTTGATAACTATTTTATTGGAACAACTAAGAGTATTATTCACGTGAGATCAATGAGTCCAATTATTATAAATAATATATTGCAGGCATCGGTGGATACCCGATTGCCACATTTAGTGATCACGTGATAAACTGATAAAATGTCCAAAGCGTAAGTATGAATGTGGGGCGATAAGTGGTTATTACGTAATGTTGTTATAACAATGTCATCAAAGCAATTTCTATAATTGAGTGTCCTGGACGTATGCATGTTTTGGCTAACTAATTATCGTGTGAATGACACAGTTTATCAACCTTAATTGATACTAACTCGTTTGTTCAGACATTAAATCGATATGTTTTCTGAATAGCATATAACTGTGACCGGGGAAATAATATAATTCATTTGGTAAAGCAAAGGTGTGAAAGACACATTGTTACCACCAATGTCGCGTGTGATTGCGTGTACAGCGAATATGACAATTCATTCTGGAGGGTTGTAATTTCACATTACAATTTTCGACCGTTAGGGATTGAACATAGTACATCTCAAAACTTCCAATAATTCACGATAATACACACCTGTCATATGGGATAGAGAGAGTGTAAAGAATAAACGCTGTTTATTATTTATGTAAAAGTAATGGTGTCTATTTTCAGGTATGACAATTATATGAACTGCGTCCGATAAAACACTGGAATGTATGCATTCATATCGATGGTCACAATGTCCAATAAAGCTATTTCTAAACATCGATTAATAAATTCATGAAAAATATTTGAACAAAAAATATTACGAAAGATATTACGCGCAAATAATTTAACATTCGACATTTTTTAATATCGAGTTTATCAGAAACCGAAAACTCGTTATAAATTTTTTTATTTAAACTTTTTTTTAGAGAAATAATTTTGAGGGTTTTGATAATTTGGAAGTTTGGAAATTTTGGGGTTTTGATAACTTGGAAGTTTGGAAGTTTTGAATTTTTTTTTTGGGTTTTGTTATTTTGGGAATATTTTAGTACAACCAATTTTAGACCCCAAAGATTCTATTTTTAGAAGTGGAGCGAACGAGCCCCCTATTCTTCTTCTTGCAAATGTGTTCTATATAGCAATATATTTATGAGGTATTATGGTACCTTACATTGAAATAGTAATGATCATGATCACACAGGATCATAGACAAAATACCTATATATTATTCACGGAATATATGAAATATCACATAATTATAGGCCAGATGGCAGACTTGCTTCGTATGTGAAACATCTGGAAAAGAATAATGCAAAGGACATGATTTATGGAATGGTCATATACGACAAGAATGCCTTTTTTTATATATTATTGCAATCATATTTGATGGCCTAAATATTTGAAGGAATCAAACTTAATTAAAAAAATTCCTTCGAAGTGGCAATATTGGTGCATGGTTATATTGGTGCACATGGCCATAGGCGAAAATCATTCCAACAGCAATTGCGTAAAAAGCATAGGCCTATAGATAGGCAACTTACGTTACTGGAAAAAGACAGTTAAAGGTACTCAATCCGATAAAACTCCTCTCAATTACTATTTCAATGGCTTCGGGGTTCAAAAATATTTGATTCGAGTCGAGAAAGTCACCCATCAAAGCTCAGATTTGTTAGATATCGATTTTAGAAATCTATTATTTTTCATTATCGGGAATTCTTTCTGGCCCAGAAGACAGTCAAATTTCGTTATTATTACCACTTGATTATAGAGTTATCCATCCTTGTCTGTTTTAATAGAGTTGTGGCGTAAAATCTCGAGCAGGTTACCAAATTGACGGCAGTTATTAGTACTCATCTCGAGAAATTAACAAATTTCAAAAATCAATATCTAATAACTCTGAGCTTTGTTTGATGGGTTCCTCGACTCGAATCAAATATTTTTTACCCCCAAAGCCAAAGAAATAGTAATATAGGACCCTCTGATCGGATTGTTGTTGTTGGAATCTGTTGAGATGGGGACCCTCTTTACGGATTGAGTACCTTTAAGCAAGAAACGGATATTATCAAGATTTATTTGGCAAATATTTATGATTACATTCATATTAAATATAGGCGAATCATGGTGAAGTCGCAAAGCTGAAACTGGTTTGAAAGAATTCCGCCCTAGAATGACATAATGATACGGTAGAGTGAATGACTACAAAATACACCTCATTTGATATGCGTCTTAAAGTAACCTACACATTTCGGTATATACTATACAAGGAGACCATCGTGTCTTCGTCACTCCGATGTCTACATGGCCACCTCATTTTCTTAGGTTGAGTTAAGTCATAATTGTGGCGGTGGTGATGATTTAAAAAATATATATAAACCCCACTAGATGGGAGCTATCAAAGTGTTTAGAATTTCATTGGAAAATATTGCCGCCAGTGGCCATATTGGATTTTACTTAATATATATATCTTCGTGTTGACATCTAGTATTACTTAAATATTTCAACTTTCTTCATTCTTAATAGCTCCATTGACTGTAGTACATGAAATTACCCACTCCAAGTTGAGAGCTACAGTGTCATCGACACATTTATTTAATCCACGAGCTTCTGAAATGTTAATTTCTGTGAGACACACTCTGACACTCATCTGCTTAGCAGGAAAATTAAAAAGTAGCCCATATTCCACCATTATCATCGGGATATATATGTAATTTTGTATCTGAAATACGTAGGAAAATCGCCATTTTCAAAAATTTAGACGTCATTTTGGCGGCCATCTTGGACTAAAAGTGTCAGGTGTCACTAGCTGGGGTAGTAACATGTTTTGTTATGCCCTATATAATAAAGGACGCACCATGCTATAACACATGTTAATTTGGTGACGGCGGTAGCCCAGTCGTTACTTAAGGCGCATAGCCACCCCCCATGTGGGCCAAAATATTCAATAGTTGGAAATTTCATGACTGACACAAAATTGGCTGAAAATTTCATACCAAATTTTAGTAGTTTGAGTATAATTTTTTATAATAGTTTGATTTAAAAAAACCCAAGAATTATATATAGCGTGAAATGTTTTAGACCAATAGGTCCATGTTGAATAGACTAATCAATAGATCCCACCTTGAATCAAATTTGTGGAGTGAAGTGGCAATTATAGTAGGAGTAGGATCGATATGTATATATAGGAGTACCAATTATAAAATTCCAACCCGGGGGGGGGGGGGGGGTGCTGGAATTTCTCGGACTTGGACGGACAGTTTTTCTGCTTCAATGTGGGGGCCGGGTGCACACCCATGGCCATGATGGGTGTGGCTGTGTGTAGTTTGAAATTCAAGGTGAACACACCAACGCAGACCTAAGTTCTATAATATCGATTGTCCTTAGGTCGCCCTTATACGTTAAGTGTGTGAATACCACGAAAATTCTTGTATAGGTTTCCCGAGAATCATGGTTTGTACGCGACATTATAGGCCATATAAATAATTATGGGGAGCGGTTAAACTCTGGGGTGATTCTCCATTAAATGAACAATTTCGTCCAGAAAATTCTGGAAAAAAACGTTTGTCACATGGCGATGAATTTTATGTGAGTATGTAGCACAGATATTGGTGACCACGAAAATGACATTTGGCAAAATTATAGGGCCATGTCAAGGTCAATCAAGGTCGTTCATTACAGCATGTGCCAATGACGTTAATCCATTTAGAAAATTCGTTAGATTCCGTTGATCACCCCCCCCCCCCCACCACCACCACCACCACTCATTAAAAACTCACACCCCCACCACTCATTCACTCACCCCCCCCCCCGATTGTATATAAACGCACTAAAACTAATCCATATGTCATATTTATTCTTTTTATCTACACCCAGATCATCCCTTAACATGTTTTATTTGTTAGATCGTTTTTGCGTCTCTGGATATTTCAAAATTAAAATTGCGTCATTACCCAAACAGAAGGAGTGTTTGGGTAGTGACGCGTTTGGGTAATGACGATTTTCGTTTCAGCGCGCTCTTATATTTTGAATATCCTTCACCTATGAAAATGAACTAGTTTATGAACAAACAACCGCTGTGAGCTTTCGAAAACAACTTTTAATCGTTCGCCTACAGCATGTAACATTCAAATGGTCTGCGTTTGTGTAATGACGCTGAATAAACATACGCTAGCGATTTCTAGTTTCAAAGGTTGATTTTGATAAATTATTCAAGGAAACATAACCTGGGTTTATTTTTTCTAGACATTAAAGGATATTTACTTCACGATGCAACCATAGATATGAACAAGCTGTGTTTCTGGAGAAAATATCAGCCGTCTTTAAATATCGTGCGTTTGGGTAATCTATTATATATTTTGGAAGATCTGTCTGTGTATCTGTCTGTGTGTGGTCTGTGTGTGTGTTCGCGATGAACTCGAAAACGGCCGACACGATTTCGATGAAACTTGGTATGTGGGGGTATTTTCGGCCGGGGGTGGCATAGGCATATTGATTTTCAGATCCGAGGTCAACTTTTCACGTGCCGAGGTCAAATCTGTTTTTACGCTGTGTTATGGGACTTTCATTTGAGTTCGGTGCTTACAAATCGATTCGAAACAGCGCGAATAATTAAATGCCAGTCATAATAATGACACTGTGAGAATCTTTCGTGTTTCCTCTTTCCAGCGATATATAATGCGTATGTATCCGTTTTAGTTATCTGCCTCAATTATCAAGAAGAAGTGGTACTATCTTCCATCAGGATAAAAACAATGCGTAACTTCTATGACGTCGTTAGAGTTCATAACGATAGATCACGTTAACGCTTAACCGGCCGATGCATTTGACTGTTTCAGACGTCTTGGCGATATCTCGGGCACCGATGGTAATTTATCTTTACGTTGAAACTTGATAATTAATGAGCGTGTGTATATGAGGCGCGACAAACTTGAGTGCGACGCTGCCTCCAACCAAACGTCCTTCTGGCGGTCTATCAACCGAAACCGTTCGCATGTCTCTCAAATCGGATCGGTTATGGAATTCAATGGGTCTCTGACACAATCAAACTATTCAGGAAGTTACAGAATGTGCCCATCTTGGTTTAATTCAGGACAAGTTTGCGAAGCAGGTCAATTCCGCCTCTTCTGTGTCGACAAAAATGAGGAACAACTTTTTCGATATCATGGGTAACAAACTTATGAAATCCACTACACCCATCACCATGACAAATGTCCTCAAAACTGTTGTTCTACCGAGAGCTCTCTACGGTGTCGAGGTGGTTCCTTTTTATCAAAGTTCCGCCATCACCATTATGAACAAAGCCGCCAGAACATGTCTCAAATACGCACAATCCCTCCCAAAACGAGCGTCAACTAGGTTATCGCTAGGTCTTCTTGGATTTCTACCAATTGAATATCAACTGCATATAAAAAAAAAATTGCTTTATGGGACGTCTTATCCATCTACCGTTCGGCCATCAATTACCATTACGACTGTTTGTCCTGAAAGCACACCTCTACAGACTATACAGTCGCTCCAGTGGTTTTGTACAGGAAATGTTCTCCATATTAGCCAAATACGATCTTTTGAACTATTTGAACGACTACCTGGACATTGGGGTCTTCCCAAAACTGTCAACGTGGATAACTCTTGTGAAGGCAGCTGTCAGGGGAACGTTCATTTCCTCGTGGCAGACCAAAGTTTCGTCCGATCCATCCTTGCGAATTCTGTGGAATGTTCACCCTAATCCCCTATCAAACTGGGCAGTCTGGAAACTTCTCCATGGAAACGCTCACATGTTGAAATATCTCAAAAACTTAGTACTGCTTCTCAACAGGACTACCTATGCCAACAATTTAGTGTGTCATCTCTGCAGCGAAGTGTACTCGAACGAAATCGACCACGCCATGTTCGTGTGCTCTTCTCCAGCCGCACTCATTATTAGCAACTCTTTTTGGGAAGGGATTATCTCTCGTTTCGGCATACCCGAATATTTTCACCTTGCGTCGTTAGCCATGCAGAGATGACCTGGTCGCAACCCTCCTCGGAAGTTCTCTGGAAACCCTAACAGAACACATATCTCACTGCCTCAAGGAACTAGTACTATATTCTGCGAAGTTCCTGTACGTTCTCAGCACAATGATAAGGAATGGCGTACAGCAACCCGTGTCTCGTCCATTGTAATTATCTTCTCAACACCCACGCATGTTGTAACGATTAACTGTCATATCTGTTGGACAAATCAGATTTTCCTGCAACAAAAGCTGTTGTGAACATTCAAATGCATATATGCTTCACTCTCGTGGTTTCCAACACCTCGCCATACTTGTACATAACGGCCCACCACATTGGTCAGGGGAGCCCACTTTAATCCAACTGTATTTATATGTCATGTGTATCGATCTCTCCTATACTTGGAGGTAATAAAGATATATATATCTCTCTCTCTCTCTTCAAAATAGACAATTCAAGGTCAAACCCCGGACGAAGTCGGGTCACCTTCTAGTGATTCTATATAAAGGGACATGCTTTTGGAAGACTTTACATGCTTTCCACTAACTAAATATTTAATTTCATAAAAATTATACGAATTGCATGGCGTTCAGTGCAAAATTCCGCACAAGAATATTAATTGGTTTTTAAAGATAAATCGTTCGGTGGCGAATGGGAACAATCAGGGAAGTTGAATGCCTTTGGTTTGGGACATGCTGTTTCGGGGTACGTAGCCTGTAATATACACATGGCATATATCTTGTCACACGTCCATATACTAAACCAGAAATGTCTCTAATAAATGCCTGTATCGTGAGCTACAAGATCATTACCATCACTTTTATGTATGGTGGCCATTGTTTTTCATAGATGAACTAATAACGCAGGACATGGGTTAGCTCATTTACGGGAGAATCACCCTCTGGCATGGCTCAACTTAAGAACTATATTTTATGCGATGGCCTAGCGGTAGTATCAAATATACATGTATGGCATCGAACATTTCTTTTGTACGTTGTAACTATAGTGTAATTTTAACTAATTTAGACAAAACGCTCTGGAAAAGTTTGGCTACCATATCTGTGTTACGTCGCGACACAATTTGGCGGGAAACTGTAATTCCGTCACGCCAAATTTTGTAATTCCGTCACGCTAGGTGTGACGGTTTTCTCATGTGGTAATCATTGAAAGTCGGATATATCATTTGATTCGGGGTGCAATTCTCCACCCGATCCGCGGCCTGATTGGGAGTGGGACCTTCGGCTAACTGGGACCTTGGCTAACTGGGACCTTTGGCTAACTGGGACCTTGGTTATATTTATTACATATATTAGTAGAATAGAACATTGATAATGAATATAGTTTGTTTTATTTATGTTATTGCTTCAAAAAGGTTTTAGATTTGTTTCAACCTGACTTAATAAAAAAAAAATTCAAAAAAATATATTGTCAATCTATAAAACTATTTTAATTTCTTATTTGTATCTTATTTGTATCTTATATATTTCTATGAATATTTATTGTTAATAAAGTCAATAAAATGATGGTTATTATGGGCATTCACAGTTAAGATGCAATGGCATTCACAGTGAAGGTGTGAGTTTGTTTTGAAAGCGATTGTTGTTTTAATCAGTTGGTCCATTTGATCTTGTGATCTAATCATTGTCAGCTTACTTGTGTTCACTTGTCATCAGCAGTGAGTGTTTTAACAGTAAAGACAACATATGGACAGCTATATAGAGGCCAATTTACTGTCAGACAGCATATCAGCACAATATCTTCTGAACCTGAACTCGGATATTCTCACCAGTTGAAGAACCAGACATGCGCGTGACATGCGTGACAGAGAGTAAATACAGCATATCAGTATGGGTATATACATGCATATACAGTGCTACAGCCTCCACCGTGATACACAGAACTGCAAAACCAGCAGACTTGTATAGTGTTTTTACTGTTTTGTTTAATGTTATTTATCTAAAATGTTAAAATTTCATTTGTTTTTAACTTTCTCATGACTTAATAAAAATTGATTTTAATGAAATGATTAATAATATATCTGAAGGTCCCAGTTAGCCAGAAGGTCCCAGTTAGCCAAGGTCCCAGTTAGCCTGACTTGAGGTCCCAGTTAGCCAAGGTCCCAGTTAGCCAAGGTCCCAGTTAGCTGGATACCCTTGTGACAATGACCACATCGGCATAAGTTACGGACCGCCTTCTCTGTATTTCCGACGCCTTGTCTTGGTCGTCAGAAAGCTGAACCTAAATTTGCGCTCCATTACGAGTCAGTGGAGTAATGGAACACACCCTTAGAAATAAACTTCCGTCATCAAAGCCAAAGGAAAATGAATCATCACTTCTTCGTTTTATGTTTCACATTGATAACGGCATCTTTTGCCACACGAACTGAGAAGAAAATATATTATGAAGTGGCAGGAACGGAATGTTTCAGGCGTTTGAACGCTACACACCAGATTGGTTGCTCTTCCCCCGAAGGCGGAAGTGTCGGTGTTGTACACTACATCGAAAATGAGCAAGATGTTGATTGGATTGTTAGTATTGGACCGAATGCCCCTTATATAGCACTGGTCGACTCGACTCAATTCACACACACTCTCATTCAGAAATTTTTAGCGTCTGGTCGTGTTAATGGGATAATGGTAATTCACACTAAGAATAGAACGCTGACACCAATTCCACCAGCTGGTTTTTCATCAGATGAAAGTTGCCCAAATGATATCCATGGGATGTATAGTAATAGCACAGAATACAGAGGATGCAAAGAGCTAAAATGGAACAGTATTGGTGATGGCTTGTCATTTTATGACTTTGGAAATTTTCCAATATATGCATTGACAAATATCACAAATATTGAATTCATGATCAAAGATTGTTATAAAAAATATAATAAACCATTGAATGGAAACACTGCTAGGGAATATCCACTTTGTGCTGCTCAGCTTAAATCTCGAATGGATGCTGTGAAAGATGCTGTCACTTGTATGCGGCGAACCAATCATCAAACTAATATGGTCCCAGTCAGTTACTGCCAGATGCTTGGTGACAAGAATATATATGGTACAATGAAAACAGTACTAAGCAATGAAACAAGATCAGATGACTCAGTTATTATTGCGTCGTCTCGGATGGATTCTTTCTCTCTCTTTGACGGTATTTATCCAAGTGCTAATAATCCAGTAACCGGAATTGTTGCTGTTCTTTCTGCTGCAAAAGCTGTAGCTAAATTCAAAGATGTCATAAGAAAAACAATAAATTCTAAAGACATAATGTTTGAGTTTTTTCAAGGTGAAGCATATGACTATATTGGTTCAAGTAAGCTTGTTTATGATATGGAAAGAAACCAGTTTCCATATGCCGGAAACCCCAGTGATTCAGTTAATTTACATAAAATTAATCTAAATCATATATCCCAGTTCATAGAGATGAGTCAAGTTGGCAATCAGGATGATGGTAGTCATTGGATTCACACAGACCCCATTAGTCGTAGAAGTACAGATACATCACACCAGATTGATTCTATTGTTCAGCTATTCAAAGACATTGGCAATGAAACCAGTTTCTCTATTATGGAATCAGACAAGACTTTACCTTTACCACCAGCTTCATTGCAAAGATTTCTGATGAAAAGAATCATTCCAGGAGTTGTAATGACAGATCATAGAAAGGAATTCACCAATAAATATTACAACAGCAGATTTGATTTACCCGAAGTCATCAGTGCATCATATCCTAGCAACTTGAATACTTCAGAGCAATATAATTACATCACACACCAAGCTTACAACTTAGCAAATTTATCCACAGTATATGCAAGGGTGTTGTATAAACTATCAACAGGGATGGATAATCAGAACATACAAGTTGACCCACTGGATGTGACACATTTATTATACTGTTTTCTGATCAGTCCAAATTGTGAACTCTTCCATGAGGTTCTTAAAGATGAGGCATCATCCAAAAAACTCAAGAAAACAAACGTACCATACCCATTTTATGTTACTGTCTTCAGTAGCAAAACTGTCAATCCTATCTCAAAGTTCACAAGAAGATTGCTAGCATATTTCATTGGAGATGAAGTTTCCAATGCAACAGAAAATAATTGCTCATCTCCAAACAGCACAGAAAAAATGTATCAATATTATTGGATGCAAGGTGTAAAGAATACTAACAGCGACTCAAGGACGGGTGTATGTATGAGAGCTTCAGTGGACTTCTCTGACAGTTACTCACCTGCTTTCATTGACAAGGACAATATTGACTGGTCTGGACAATATTCCACATGGACTGAGAGTGTGTGGCAGAATGACGCACTTGAACTGAGATTATTTCTCATTCCAGAGGAGCAGTTTAAAACCTCTATTCTAAGTGTAGGTGTTGTTATATTATTAGTTTCCTTGGTTTTAGTTTATTTTATAGATATTAATGCTGATGTGTTATTCATTCCTTCTCGAGAACCTGAATATCTTTGATCGTCTCTTATAATATTTTGTTTTACATTGAATATTGATGTCTTCATTCATTTTCTTCATACTGATCATAGTACAATGGAGTAGGGATGTAACGATTAAATTAATTACTACCTTACTCGTATTTAAATTCGAGCAGTACTATTTTTCGCTCAGTTTTGAATTCTTGCACTTTGAATTCGCGCTGCGAATTAAAAACTGACAAAAATATTTTCGTAAATGGATTTGATGACAGTTTCAGATCTCAATCGTCAATGAAGATATGTATAATGTGTGCATATTAAACACCATCACAATGGCTTTACATCGTGCATAAATTAATATAACCGCATCATCAATGTGTTGTGAAGACTGGTGTTTATATGCCCCAAATAATTGTTCTGATATTGAAATAGTTGGGAAATAGTACTGCGCGAATTTAAATACGAGTAAGGTATATACTTTTTTTCTGAAAAATCGTATTGTAATATGTTTTAACAGAGATATCATGATATGCTTATTCCCACATTTGATATTCATGTACCAGTATTTTCTACATAATACAGCTCCTTAGTGCCTGTGAGTGGTAAATCTAGGATTCAACAAAGTGACATAGGCTTTGGCTTGGAATGGTACATGTACATGTATGCTATTAGAAATGAGAAATGGAAATACCAGGCCACCAAGGTCACTATGGGTTGAAATTTCAATAATTTTTTAAGTGAATCGTGATATGTATATCCTATCGTGAGCACAAATTGCGATACGTATTGTATTGTTGGAATATCGTTACAGCCCTACTGGGGAGTTGCTGTGCCAATGCTATTATGTTGAAGGCTAAGATGATTTCTCAACATACAGTAATGCCCTTATTAATCGACTGCTTAACCACAGCAGAATTATGGGTAACTTTTCAGGATTTAGTCGGAAATATGGCTTGTTGCCATTCATCGGAAAGCTCTCCCCGAGAGCTTTCCGATGAATGGCAACAAGCCATATATCCGACTAAATCGTGAAAAGTTACCCATAATTCTGCTGTGGTTAAGCAGTCGATTAATTAGGGCATTACTGTACATATGCATATATTTAACTTTAACCCTTCAGCTGGTCTGAGTTTGTCTCTAGTATACATGTACCAATTTAAATTAGTGTTCAGACAACTGAGTTGCGTTGTTCCATTTCCAGTGTTCGCGCTGGACCGAAAAATAATTTAGCCAAATGAAAATTTGATTAGCCAAATGAAAAAAACTTTAGCCAAATGTTTTTGGCCAAATTAAATCCTCATGACTAAAATATTTGCTTTAAACTTTATTTGTTACTCAGTATAAAAACAAAATTAAAACAACACAAAAACAATATTAAACGAACATATGTATGCATTATATTACACAGGCAGATCAATTCATAAAAAAAATATATAATACGGCGTGATTTCACGTCGAACAATACGCAAAAAAGCCCGCATAAATCTGTTAAGCTAATTGTAATAACTCTCTGTCGTTCACACGTTTATGGTGAGAAGCCAGTTTATTAAACGGGATGCAGAACCATTGATTAAGAACTGCTCTTCTATAATGAACAAAGGATTTAGGTGTTTTATCTTATCAATACGGCTTAATCAATTACATAACCAGTGTACAGCTTATGCTTTTTGACGATTAGGCTGGTTAAATGTTAGAGCTTACCTTTCGCTGTCTCGTGAAGTTTGATTACGTATTAATTAGCTTTACGATTCTATGCTTTCGGTCTCCATTTGGGGAAAAAAAAGTTTAGCCAAAAGTTTGGCCAAATTAAATTTTTATTAGCCAAATTCAAAAAATATTAGCCATTGGCTAATTTGGCTACCGACAGCGCGAACACTGTCCGTTGCATTGGTCATTGTGATGACAGAAAAATAATTTTCTATCCTTGTGTCATTTACAAGTTGTTAAATTTAAACATTTCTTGTTTCCTTTTGGATTGACAAAGCTCATCAACAACTTCTGGGAATGATACAGCAATTCCACTCACATTGTGAGTTTAGTGCTTCATACTATTTCACTCTTGTTTTCTTAGTTACTCTTGTTGTTCCAATGCCTGACAGGGCAAAACAAAACATAAATCCACCTGGCAGGTTGTAGTCGAAAATTGGACCTGACAATGCTTGTTGTGTCTGGGGATCAAAATAAGTCTATATAAATACGTAAAATACTTGGGACTTCATATGCCACAGAAAGATTTTTTCAACTGATGTAATTTATAAAACCTCAGTCCCAAATTTTCTTCAATTCTACCGTTTGCAATGACGGTATAGAACAAAGACACTAGATGCACAGCAGTTTTAGGTCTATATCAGTTTTGGACTGTGATTGTGCACTATGCAGTCATTTTAACCAAAAATATGCGAATAACAAAAGAACCAGGAGTCAAATGGAAACATACGACTAACAGCAGAAAACACAGTTGCCCGTGGCAGCAAATGCCATGTGGAAGGGCCTTAAAGAGGAATGATTGTTAGGCTATTCCTGATATGGTTTCAATAAACAATTTTGACTCGCCTCTGTGCAAATAATTGGAAACAGCTGGCATTTTTTATCAGAGAATATAATATAAGGATTATATACAAGTATATTTTACCTATTTTGTCCTTATATACAAAATAGTTTAGACTCATATGCGCCATGTCCGCTCAACCCTTTCTTTACTAAATGGATTCTCTCTTCAGTTATAAAAGTTTACATAGGAATGGTCGATTTTTCATTTGGAGGGGTGTCCAGGAAGAAATGCCAGTTTCAATGAACATGGGTAAAAAAAATCTTGTTTTGCAAACCTGGGTAAATTTTTCTTCGAAACTATGGGATAACAATATGTACTAGTATAAGAAATAATGGGCATTGCAGATGTAAACAAGTACATATAATCATGGTAAGACAACGAGATTTGAAAAGGTGGCAATAAATGTGATAACAGACTTGTGACAATAGTCCATCAGCTGTATTGACTGAGTACTGAATATATATATGCCTTTAGGATACAAGAATAAAAATAAGAAATTTAGCCTCAATTACGAACATTTGAATTAAAAAAAGTAGATGCAGGAGGGAAAACAAATAGAAATGAATATGCATCACCAACTATTATTGACAAATAGCGGAACTCTCTGTCCATGCATGTTTTTTTTTTTAATAAACTGAGGTATTTCATCCCATATAACTGTATAAATATTAATGGAAAAAAAGGTGAAAGCAAAAAAGAGACTCCGCTATCAAGCTACTTTCTTCACCACTCTGACCACATGCTTCATATTCAATGTGAACATATAACAATCAAGTAAAAAAAATTAATTTGTTTTTTCCAATATGGGAAAAAAAGTTTTAGGATTGGTTCGTAAACCAGACTTAAAAAATTGATGTTGCCTTAGCATATTTTAAATATCTATGTACATAAATTGTTCATCATACTTATGTGCTTTTGTTAATACTATATATTGCATGTATTAAAAGGCCCACTTAATTTTCAAGCCCCCAGATCACATTTATAAAATATATGCCATATTATATACCATTTGAAAGAGGAAGCTCCAAAACATTGTATTCTCAACTTATCCAGTGTAATAAACTGTAAACTGTTTTGTTGAGTTACAGGCGAATTTTTTTTTCATCTGGATTGTAGTTCAAATTGTATTATTATTTTCAATGGAGGGGAAATAACTCAAAATCTTAATTATAGAGTTATTCCCTTTCCATTGAAAATTCATGGCATAGATTGTTATTAAAACCGTATATCAAGGCACTATAATAAAAAAAGTCAGTGATTCGAAAATTAAGTGGGCCTTTAAGAATTCCATATCATCATATGATAGTCTAATTGAATATCAGCAAACGGTTTGTCAACAGAGTGGAATAAAAAGGCTCAACTTTGCATAGTTTTGATGTTTAATCCTTTCAATACTAAATGGATTTTCTGACTCAGTTAAATGATAATACACTGGAATGGTCTATTATTCGTTAGGAGGGGTGTTCAGGAAATAAAAGCAGACAGCAGGCAGAAAAAAGATAATACGATTGCAGAAGGATTCTTATACATTGGTTGGAAATGTTTAGATATTAAGGTTGTTGAACTTAGTATCTGAACATTTCCTAAAGGAACTACTAGTCAATTGATATTTAGTATTTCTTTGTTAAATACTCATTTGTGAGTACATGAAATGTTCAGATAATGAGTTTGACAAACGTCCATAGTTCAGTTTGTTGAACTTATTATCTAAACATGTCCCGCCAATGAGTAGGAATCATTCTGGTTGCTTTGCTCATTTTCCTGAATACCCCTCCAAATGAATAATAGACCATCCCAACATATACTTTTATAACTGGGTGGGAGAATCCATTTAGTAAAGAAAGGATTAAGAAACCCAGTATCTTGAGACATTGATTCAGATACCCAAAATCTCTGAAACATTGATTACACATGTGGTACCCAAGATCTCCAAAACTTATTATGAACACTTGATTTTAGAGTTATCCATCTTTCTCTGCCAGAATGTCCATTTGAACCTGTTTGAACACGAGTTTCTGGGCTAGAAACAACTGAAATAATTAACTTCAAAAATCGATATCTGATCACTCTTAGTTTTGACCGGTAGGTTCCTCGACTCGATTCAAATTTTTTTTACCCCCGAAGCCAAAGAAATAGTAATTTAGGAGCGTCTGATCGGATTGAGTACCTTTAAGTTATTTTCATTTGCTGTTTGGTTCAATTGGAGAAAAAAAGTAAAAATTCATTCAAATAAAAAAAATATTAAATTATGGATAAATAATCTGGAAGTATATGAGTTTCACAAATTTTTTATTCTGAAAAAAATCATGCCCCATGCATATACGTAGTAAATAAAATTTGGAGATCCTGGGCACCCTAGTCAAGGTTTTGGAGATCCTGGGTATCATAATCAACCCTTGTTACTAAATGGATTCTCCCACTCAGTTAGAAAGGTATATATTGAAATGGTTTATTATTCAATTGGAGAAAAATACAAAATGAGCAGATGACGGAAAGATAATACAAGTGCAGAAGGTTTCCTATTCATTGGTGGGAATTGTTCATATAATAAGTTCAACAAACGGCTTGAATGTATTATCTGAACATTTCCTAATATATAAGGGAACAATGAGAACATAGTGAATGTAACCAATTCAGCAAGGTGTTTGTGTCATGTATAATATTCAGTAACCACTACAGCGTCAGTTGAGTTTTTTCATAAGTTCCATTTCTTAGATATTTGTTGTTAAATGTCTGTTCTTTTTGTATAGCTGTAATTATCCCCCTCAAATAAAGTGTAAAAATTCATCAATATCAAGTTTCGATCTCTGTATCGCAGGCATCGTAGGTCATGATTGAATTATCTTTAGTATGTTCATGAGGCAGCATGAAGGGAACAGTATCCACTTGTCCACTTGAAGGGTATCTACCAGTTTTAATTGAAATCATACTCAGATGCTTCAGGTACTGAGTCTGACAAAATCAGCTATTTGTCATATTACCATTGCTATAAATAACTTCTACAGAAACACCTGCAGTATGACGACACTGCCCATATTTTTCTTTAAAATAGCTTTGATTGACATAATGTACTTTCGGTTTCATTCCGCAAACGACTTTCATTTTTGCAAAAGAAAAACATGGCTTATTATTCTATTAAGCAAAATCCAAAAGTGATATCTACCTCAGATTGCTCGGTACTAAATATTGAAATTCTTGATAATAGTCAATTCTATTAGACATGTTACCTACATGTAGTAATATTGGTCAATTCTGGACACTTTATATATGGCTTTCAGCTAGTGTTTAATTGGGATGTTGTAAACTCTGAATTTGTAAACACTGTGTGAAATTAGCCATGCGGCAGAAAAGTTCTTATGTTATTTTTAGCTAATGGGCGGGGTTTACTGGAATCACGCTGGCTGAAGGAATTCCCCTTGTCTTGGGTATTCCGTGCAACTATCACCTGATGGGATACATCAATTTACTGATGATATTGTGATTGGCTGGCAATTACCAGTACGTAATTTCTACTTGTAGTAATAATGGAATGTCTGTCCAATTTCGTCAGACTCAGTACCTGAATCGTCTGAGTATGATATTAATCAGAACTGGGTATCTATATGCTACATGTTTTGTTCAGTCATCACAGGCCAGATTAAAACATCTTTCTAATTAAGTGACATCAAAAAAATAATAAACATCAGCGGAGAGCCACTTTGTTGGGGATACTCTGTGTGGTGCACTTGTTATTTCTTTAAATTAAATATTTAGTTTTGATCATGTTTGTTTAATTGAGTGATGGCACTTGGTGCAGACAATTGCACACAAACACCAAAAATTTGCCACAAATTAGAACAATGTGCAAAATCTTTGTCAATAATGTCTGTAAACAGCTGTTGTTTTTTTATAATTAGGCAGCGCATTCGATTCACATAAATCACTCATTTCATGTTTTGTGGAAAGATCCTCATTATAAAAACTATTCCGTATAACATTGTTATGTAAATGTTTATATTGTAGTGGCCTGTTGTTATAACTGACACTGAGTGTCATTTTACATGTAAATACTATTGTTCTGTAAATAAATGTCTTCTTCGTGAAAAGTTTTGATTAACCCTTTCTTGATTATAATAATGTGATACATTGATGTAAATAGCTCTAAGAGCTCTTTCCATCAATGTATCACATTATTATAATCAATAAATTTGAAAAATGATCAAGGAAATATGGGTTGATACAAAAATCGGACTTGGCACTGAAAGGGTTAACCGAAATAAACAAAATAGTTTGTTTCTCAGGGAATGTATTTTTCAAAGTAATGAGAAAGGCAGATATTTATACCCGCACAACGAGTGACTGAGGCATCTGTACGTGGACACAATTTTGTCCGACCTTTTATTCCTACATTTTTCAGTGAATATTTTTAAAACGTTGAACAGATATTTAGTACATGTACCAGCTGCATGTACCATGGGAACCTGTGATTATGAGGTCCAACAAGACTTTTTTGTGGAGTTATCGCGCTTTTTCGACATAGAAAATTTTTGCAACATGCAGAACTTGGTCCGAGTTTGTATGCCTGCATTTTCCGGTCAATTTTTTTAAAACTTAGCACAGAGGCTGATTGGGCAATTTTGTTTACAGTTTTTCTCGACTTCCATGGGGGTATCCTTAGTCCCATTGGGACAGCCCACCTCTAGTTGTATTTATTATTTATTCCATTATATCATGGCAGATATTTGAATATAAGACATTTATTGAAGTCTCCTAAAGACACTAAATATTGGCAATATAATGAATCAGAAATGCTGGCCATTAAAAGTTGTATGAATACAGCTATCAAGCTTTATTCAACTGGATTGAGATGGGGCAGTACTAGTATCTATAAATTTAATTATTTAGGGCAGATCATAAGTATGTAAGTGGCACAGTTTTTTCGGCGTGATGAATTCCCTGTGAAACAAACTATTTTATTCATCTGGCTTTATGTTAAAGGGACACAAGGCCTTCCTAATGGGTACATGTGAAAAGTTGAGAATGTCTGTCAAACAACTATAATCAAGTACATGTTTATGATGTTAAAATTGTTCTACTTTGTATTTATTTTCGTTATCAATAATTCTAATATCAAGATCCACATGTCAAAACTATTGTTATGTAAACATAATTGCTATTGTATTAACAGTACACATTACTGATCAAAGTCCAGTTTCTCCAGTAAAATACCAAAGTCCAAACAATGTAAACATTGAAAAAGGTCAAATCATTGGAAAATATTATGAAAAACAGATTTAGACTTATATTTTAATTACTTGTGCATTCAAGAGGGTTTGTTGACAAATAGCTGTGACAGCAATGTTTCATAATATGCATTGGTTTCATCATGCAAAATATTGTTATCGGAGAATTACAGTAATGCCCTAAATAATCGACTTATTATCCACAGCAGAATTATGGGCAATTTTTCAGGATTTAGTCTCACTGAGAGCTTTCCGATGAATGGCAACTAGGGGTGCCACGATTAATCGTATAATCGATGAACCGTTGATAAAGCCGATAATCGATTACCATTTCCGTCGTCGATTAATCTGCGTTATTTATTTCGGACGTTGGAAAATGCCGGTTATTGTTGAATACCCTGATAAGAGATTCCGACAACTTGAGTACTACTAGTATATGTTGCAAACAGCCGGCAGTTCATTTGATGACATGGTTACTCTTCGAGTCATTGTATATTCTTCAAATTGCATGGCGCCATGATGGCGGCACTGCAGCTTTGAACTTATGCCGACATCGTTGTATATTTCTACAAGAAAGGCGGCACTACGTCTTTGAAATGGATTGACTGTCAGTGAACTGAATGCCCTCGCCCTTGAATCTCATTGGACCAAAGGGGAGTTGATTGACATTCTCTCGATATCAGGGAACCTACGGCATTTTAATCAGCGATATTCTCGGCGGTGTCATTTGCAGCAATTAGTATACTTTGTTTGTATAAGTATACTTAGATGTTACTAGTACAGGCTATCGCTTATAGTGTGGTGACTGCTAAATGAAATTAACTATTACCAAATACTTATTTTTGTATGTGTCCTGAAATTTGCGGGCAGAGGCCCACCTTTGTAATTGTTATCCATGCTCTGGAAGTTCGCTGAAACGTATAGTTTCCGTAACATTAGATTCCTTTTTTTTAGGAACCACCGTCGGTCCGTCGTGCATTCCTACTTTTATATTGCTTGTATGTTTGGCTGTTAAATTAATCGCTACGTTCGTTCCAATGAACTCACAAATATTATAACCATGACATCGCCGAGAACTGTGCTTGTATTGAACACATTGTGCTCATTAGTCATTACCGGTGGTTTATGATGCACTTTATTAACACAAAAATTACATCAGCCGAAGCCTCAAACATGCAGCGAAAGCAGTTAACCAGCATCCAGCCAATATGGCAATAGGCCATATTACGGAATACTTCTAGTGATGTTATTATTATTATGTACGATTAATCGATTATAGTCGATTATTGACGACCGATTATCGATTATCAAAATAAATAATCGTGGCACCTCTAATGGCAACAAGCCATATTTGCGACTAAATCCTGAAAAATTACCATCATTTTGCTGTGGTTAAGGAGTCGATTATTTAGAGCATTACAGTGTTTATTTTGTCGATATGAGAACAATGTCGATCTATTTTCCCATGTTCTTCTTGATGATGATAAATTTACAGACTAATGTTTTCTCACTGTAAATGCCTTACATCCCTTTAACCCTTCCATGACTGGAGCTTCCTGAAATTTTTTGAAAACCCTGTGCCAATGCATTCTCTTATATATGCGAGTCTCCCATAGTGACCCTCGCATATATTTAACAATATTTACCTTGACCTTGTACGCCAGTGTTTTCTCTTATATATGCAAGGCTCCCTATATATAGAATGCACTGGCACAGGATCTTTAATGCTGCACCAGCGCTGCTCTCGTCATCAAATGGTTAACTGTGATTTGATGATAATTGACATGCTATAACTATGTACATGTATAAACTATGATTTATATACTGGAGAGTATACTGCATCAGCTTGTCATTCTGTCTAGCCATCTGTATGTTTCATATTTCATTTCTGGATGATAACTTTAGGACTACTGAACTGAACTTATGAAAAGAAATATTGTAATGTATTTGAATTTGTTTCTTAGCTTGTAATAATAATCGCTACATTTAGATAAAATTGATTAGTGATTAGGTGAGATGAGAAACTGACACAATTGACAGTGAATAATGAGTGTACATGTACATGTAGATAGGTGAAACATTGTATAAAAGATTGGAAAGGATAAGGATTAGTATTATTATAATTTCAATAATTAAATGTCAAGATCTAGAGCCATATTATAATTTATTTTATGCAAAGTAGGGTGTACTACTTAAAATCCTACTTAAAACAGGAAGCTTCACATATATGACACTAAGTAGTTGGCTTGGTTCATTATATGTAGTCTACTTGAAGATTTTACTATCCACACTTATATGAGTACCAGTAAAGACATGCTTGTGTTGCATATGTTATTATGTGATATTCTTGGCCCATTTGGGTTATCCCGTGGAGACTCAAAAACATGTGTTAAATAGAATAACTCCACTTTCAAAACAGATGCTGGGTTTAATGTGGCAAAAGGTTTCAGATTCCACTTGTGGAATGTTAACATTTTATTGTCATTCTTGGTACTATTAAGTGGGAATATCTACTGTTTGGCCAGATATTTGTAGCAGTTTGGAGACAAATGGATAGAAATTTGGTTGACCAAAGTACATGGTACTAAGTTATGAATGATGATGAGTTATGTTAAAGAATATCAGAATAAATGTAGTAAATAACTTCTAAAAAATACAATTCCAAGAATTCTAATGGTCAGGACATTTGACCACTTATGGTATTTATCTATCTTCCTGTCAAGTTTTGGAGTTCTCTAAATCATCAGGTGGTTCCTCACATCAGGTAACTAATTGTCACATGGTTGATGCATAGGGATTTAGCTAATTGGCTAATAATATTAGCTATGTACAGTAATGTCCTAAATAATCCACCCCTAAACCACAGCAGAATTATGGGAATTTTTTCAGGATTTAGTCGGAAATATGGCTTGTTGCCATTCATCGGAAATCTCTCTGCTGTGGTTAAAGGGTCATATACTTCGGGCATTACTGTACTCAGTATTTGATGCTCATTTTTTTCTGAACCTGCTGTTTTAATTTGATTCTAATATGTAAAATATATTTTTTGGGCTGTTGAGTACGTACCACCTAGCTGGTAGAGAATATTTTGCAAGATATTGAATTTTCTACCTTAAATTGAGACCGATTTTCAAGTCTGATCTGAGTCGAGGGGCATCTCAGTGTGTCTTTCCAATCTATACATAACCATTTTTATGAGAAATGAGAATATGTTCACATACATGTAAATTGAAGCAATGAACACTCATAATTAGGCAGTGCCTCCATGAATCTGATATATACACCAGTACCAGTAAACGTATGGTCACAGATACATTTTCGGAGGAAGTACATTTAGTTGTTCTAATATAACAGTAGATGATCTGGTGTCAAATTTCAAACCCATGTTGAAACTGATATGCAGCTCAACTCTTGATGAATGGGCTTCATCTTTTTAAATATTCCCGTAGCCGAGGTGGTTAGGTCACAGATACAGTAATGCTGTAAGTAATTGACTCCTTAACCACAGCAGAATTATGGGTAACTTTTCAGGATTTAGTCGGAAATATGGCTTGTTGCCATTCATTGGAAAGCTCTCCCTGAGAGCTTTCGGATGAATGGCAACAAGCCATATTTGCGACTAAATCCTGAAAAGTTACCCATAATTCTGCTGTGGTTAAGGAGTCGATTACTTAGGGCATTACTGTACCTTCATCGCAGTTTGGGATAGGTGAGTTTGACACGGGTTTGAACCCTGACATGGGTGAAATTTCCAAGCTTGATCTGAGTTGAGGGACATCTCAATGTCCATCCTGATCGATACATGACCATTTTTATAAGAAATGAGAAATTTTTCATGCACATTGAAGCAATGAACACTTATACTGAGTCAGTGCCTCCATAAATCTGATATATAGTGTATACATTTCGGTATTGGAAGCCTTGTGGTCCATTTAATTTGGCAACAAAAAAATAGTCTTTATTATTAGGCTAGCTTATGTGTTATACACACTACCACTAAGTCTTGTGTCTTCTAATAATATTTATTCAGTTCTACCAATGGTAATGCAAAAAAAAAAAATTATGAAAGAAAAATGCTGTTTTAAGATATTATAATAATATGGTCCTTTACTTTAAAAATGCTGCAGCTATGGCGATTTACCCTTCAATATGTCTATATGTTTTCAAAATCCAACTGGATCCCCAACTTCTCTAGTTCTTTGTGCTTAGTGGCAATTATGTTCCAAATCCATGTGTATTATAGTCCTATTTTCACTTGAATATTAGGGTGAAAATCAGTAAAATGTGGAACTTACTTTGATAAAGATAACATTTTAACTTGTTGTTGCCTTGCTTTCTTGTTATTTGTATAATTATGTGGATATAAACAATAAAATATTTCAAAGAACATGAAATTCTGAATTAATCAACCCCAGTGCAAATGCGACTGATATTCATTTTTGCCAAGATTAACCATTTCTATACAAAATGGATTCTTCCATTAGTTATAAAAGTCGCCATTGCAATGGACTATTATTGGTCTTGAAACAAAACAGATGAAATCAGTGCAGAAGGATTCCTATTCTCTAGTTGGTTGAACTTATTATCTGAACATTTCAGGGCGGAACATGAAGCCGACATTTTATACTTTCATAGGATATATAATTATTATAAAAATTTTTTTGGGTCAAGACCACTCCCCATAAGGGAATTATTCATCATTGAGTATTTTAGTGAAGAAAGAGTTAAATAATTTTCCTATTCTAGAAAACTGTCAGACCATGAAGCCTAATTCTCAGCAAGTGATCGGACCAAGCTATAACAAAATGTTTTGATCATATAATAATTTAGAAATATTCAATTTTTCCTTTTCTGTCTAACATAACATAAAATCTTGTAATGTGATCTTGTTGTGTAAAATCCAGTAATTTTATTTCATATGGAGATCTCCCAGCCATCAATATCATACAGGTACATGGTTGATTAGATACAAATAATTAGCAGAAGTTATGCAATCGGAAACTCAAATTCCTGAACTAAAACATTGTGTGAGAAAAATATGGATAAACAAAACAAAAGTACAGTAATGCCTTAAATAATCGACTCCTTAACCACAGCATAATTATGGGTAACTTGTCAGGATTTAGTCGGAAATATGGCTTGTTGCCATTCATCAGAAAGCTCTCACAGAGATTTCTGATGAATGGCAACAATTCACTTTTCTGACTAAATCCTGAAATGTTACCCATATTTCTGATGTGGTTAAGGTGTCGATTATTTAGGGCATTACTGACATTGTATTCTTTGAATGTACATCCAATCACATTTCTCTATATATACATTTCAGTTTGAAATTTCTAACTTCCATTGTTGTGTACATGAAATTTCCTCCATCATACCATGAATATCTACTCTGGCTACACCATAGAGATCATGATCCATCATCATGCGTTGTCGGATTTTAAAGATGCATAATCTGATTAAGCGCCCCTCAATTACTATTTATTTGGATTTGGGGGTAAAAAAAAATATTTGATTCGAGTTGAGGAACCCACCTATCAAAGCTCAGAGTTATTAGATATTGATTTTTTAAATATATTATTTTTCACCATCGAGACATATTAGTCAGTCGACGAGCCAACAGTCTCAGACCAAATTGCAGATGAAGATGGATAACTCTTAAATCAAGAGGCTATGTGTTGATAATAAGGCCAAATTTCATCTAACAACATGTTGATAAATAACATGTTTCGGGCAATTTTATATTATAGTTGACAGTTGGTAGCATTATTTTTGGGCAATTAATCGATTTTGATAACTGAAGCAGCATTTCTAAAAATGTTGGTGTTGGAATCTGATTATATACCACAAGCGGAATACCATTCCATGATCAAGCAAAGAATGTCAAGGTTTTTTTGTCTTGTCAAATGCAGACACAATAAAACGAATATGTCCACATTGTGTAATCGATCAGAGGACGGTCCATTCTAATTTCAAACCAACTTCGATTTGGATGGGTGCAGAGTATAAAATATTTGTTTCATTCATTTTCGTCTGACCTGGACAAATTAAATGGGTTGACGGCGTTCCCCCGCGTTCCCCCTGCTGGTAACTATATAACACATTGTTACAAAGAGATAGACCATCTTTAAACTTACATTCCTCTCTTTTTCCATGATCTCTACTTTGTGTACCCACCAGCCAGTTTTCTCTACCTAATTATCCATACCATGACCCAAAATTACAATAAAAGATCCAATGTCTGGGTTGCAACACAGTAATAAAAAATCTATCTCTTTAAAGGTACTCAATCCGAACAGGGGGTCCCCATCTCAACAGATTCCAATAACAACAATCCGATCAGAGGGTCCTATATTACTATTTCTTTGGCTTTGGGGGTAAAAAATATTTGATTCGAGTCGAGGAACCCATCAAACAAAGCTCAGAGTTATTAGAAATTGATTTTTGAAATTTGTTATTTACTCAAGATGAGTACTAATAATTGCCTTCAACTGCCGTAATCTGCTCGGGATGTGTACACTAAAATCTATTCAAACAGACAAGGATGGATAACTCTAAAATCAAGTGGTAATAATAACGCAATTTTGACTGAGTTCTTGTCCAGAAAGAATTCCCGATAATGAAATATAATAGATTTCTAAAATCGTTATCTAACAAATCTGAGCTTTGATGGGTGACTTCCTCGACTCGAATCAAATATTTTTGACCCCCGAAGCCATTGAAATAGTAATTGAGAGGAGTTTTATCGGATTGAGTACCTTTAACCTAAACAATTTCCAAACTGATTATATACCACAAGCGGAATACAAGCCAAAACTACTTATATATTGAAAGTGACATAACTTATCCTAAATATCTGAAGATGTACTTCAGAAATAAGTACAATGCCTACTTGTAGCTGCTTTAATATACATGTATATGTGGTTATTCATCATTCTGCCCCAGCTGAAATTCCTTCATTGAGTACCTGAGCTAAACTATTGAAAAAAAGGAAAAATATAACATAATTATGTAATATATTATATTAAAGATGGATTATCTCTTCATACAACAATTTTAAAATAGTTTTGTGGGTATAAAATAATAGATATGAATTGAAGACCCATGTCCGGAAATGCTTCTATTATTTAGTGTTAATTTTATTTTATTATAAAATGAGTTGATTAAATGGGACACTTTATTGTTCTATTTTCAGAACTGACTATTCAGGCGATACCTTGTAGCGATAGAGATTATTAGGGTGTTCCCATAGCTATGCCCTGAGCATCAAATGTCCCAGGTTGATTGTATTGTTTTATTACATAGTTATAAGCGATAATGAGTCTAATTAACGTTAAATTAGACAAATAAATGTCTGGTCAGTAACCAATAACAATAAACAGTAACCTGAACAACCACACATTTTTAGACCAGAAAATATTTGAAATATAATCAATATTAGTCGAAAGAAGCATTCCTGGACAGGGGTCTTCAATTCATTTCTAATTTTATACCCTGGTAACCAGTGATGAATTGCCAAATAAAGAGGTGAGGCGATGACCGACGCTGAACGCATCATTGAGGGGGGGGGGTCCCGGGGGACCTCGCCCGGGATAATTTTTAGTACAAACGAGGCGCTCTGGTTACTTTTCAGAACATGTGTGACATTGTATAAAGTAGAACTTTCAGGGTACCGTAAAATTTCTATAGTTGATTTTGAATTATAATAGACCATTCCATGATCAAGCAAAGAATGTCAAGGTTTTCTTGTCTTGTCAAATGCAGACACAATAAAACGAATATGTCCACATTGTGTAATCGATCAGAGGACGGTCCATTCTAATTTCAAACCAACTTTGATTTGGATGGGTGCAGAGTATAAAATATTTGTTTTATTCATTTTCATCTGACCTGGACAAATTAAATGGGTGGACGGCGTTCCCCCGCAATTCATTGCTGCCGGTAACTATATAACACGTTGTTACAAAGAGATAGACCATCTTTAAACCTACATTCCTCTCTTTTTCCATGATCTCTACTTTGTTTACCCACCAGCCAGTTTTCTCTACCTAATTATCCATACCATGACCCAAAATTACAATAAAAGATTCAATGTCTGGGTTGCAACATAGTAAAGAAAAATATATCTCTTTAACCTAAACAATTTCCAAACCAAAAATTGGCAAGCAAAAGCTATCCTACATAATTGATAAATCTTAACCATACACATACCGTACCTACGGTATATCTGTGAACATTGTCACATCAAGATCACTAAAGATACAAACTGAAGCATTAACATAACTTTAAGTTAACTAATAGTTGTATAAGCAACCTCTCCATGTTAGATCCTTAACCAGTCACATGGGTCATAGTAATTAGTATATTATAGAAACCAAACTTGGAGCTACGAACAGAATAGTAGGGAAAGGTGGGGAGACAAAAATATTTTTGAGATATTACTTTTAAGAGAATACATGTTAACTCATAGTCTATTGTGAATCAAATAGACCATTATCTTGTCTAAACATTCACCAAGAAAACAAATTGTGTAAATATCGTATTCGTAAAGATACAGCCTGTCAAACATCATGACCCAATCTGTCTCACTGTGCTCCAGGGGGTGGGGAACATTGAGACATACCCTGGGGTGGAATAAGACAGTCACCTCAAATTATGCTCTTATAAATGGGAGAATACTTTAGAAATTTGAGAGAATACAGCAGAATTTTATACTCCGAAACAGTAAGAAAAAGTGGGTTTTGCTCTTTTAACAATTCAATAATGCGAACAAGTGGGTGTGGGGCACAGTCAGACATGAAATAAATTGCACCATGGCATAACTTTTCTCTGATATCTACCCCAATATATATGGGGCGCCGTTATCACTAAATGCTTATTATTTTGTGATATCACAAAATCGATTTTGTGATATCATAAAATGAATTAGTGATATCACAAATTCGATTTTGTGATATCACATATTCATTTTGTGATATCACTAATTCTGACAACATGACTATTTAGTTACATCACTAATATTATTTTGTGATATCATGAAATATTTTGTGATATCACTAAATCGTGTAAATGAATTTATGATATCACAAATTTGATTTTGTGATATCACTAAATGCTACTATTTTGTGATATCACATATTCGATTTTGTGATATCATAAAATCATTTAGTGATATCACAAATTCGAATTAGTGATATCACAAAATGATTTTATGGTATCACTAAATAGGTAATAAATAGAAGAACGGCGCCCCATAGTAATTTTGTGATATCACAAAATGAATATGTGATATCACATATTCGAATTTGTGATATCACAAAATGATTTTATGATATCACAAATTCGAATATGTGATATCACAAAATAGTAAGCATTTAGTGATATCAATAATTCGATTTTATGATATCACAAAATGTTACATAAATAGTAGAATGGTGCAGCAAGCTATGCCATTTCCTATTTATTGATATCACAAAATGAATTAGTGATATCACATATTCAATTTTATGATATCACAAAATGAATATGTGATATCCCAAAATAGAATTAGTGATATCAATAAATGCTACTATTTTGTGATATCACATATTCGATTTTATGATATCAAGAATTCGAATTTGTGATATCTTAAAATATTTAGTGATATCACAAAATAATTTGTGATATCACAAAATGAATTAGTGATATCACATAATCGAATTAGTGATATCATAAAATGAATTAGTGATATCACTAAATAGGTAATAAATAGAAGAACGGCGCCCCATAAATATCTGCAACTCCAACCCAAACATATCAAGTCATTTGGCAAATTAAACCATTCCTTTTTGAAGTTCCTATCATCCACTGAAGGTGGATCCTACTCCGGGTCCAAAATTTGTCTCACTTTGTCACACCCCTATGTAACTTGCTGAAAGTCAACCATCGACGTATATTAAATATAGATCGATGAGTCAACCAGTCATAAATTTCTAGAATTAAATTACAGATGTGGCTTAATTAATAATGTTAAATATGCAACGAACCAATTCTTCTACTTTACCAAAAGCTATTCAGTATTCTATGTAATTTATCCAATAAGATAATTATTTCCAAAAATATAAACGTATATTACGGTATAAACATATATTAACTTGAATAAGGTCCCAATCGTCTTGACTCAAGGTCCCAATCGTCCGAGGTCCCAATCGTCCAAGGTCCCAATCGTCCCGAGGTCCCAACCGTCCAAGGTCCCAATCGTCCAACTTAAGGTCCCAATCGTCCAAGGTCCCAATGGTCTGGATACCGATTCAACCTTCATCAGACAATATATAGCTATTTTGAACAGATATAGTAAACACTTCACATGGCTAATATATCTCAACTGCAGTCGAGATTATTAGTCTGGAAATTAGAGAAAAGTTAGAGGCAATGTCTCACTGCGCCCCTTGTCTGTGCCCCACCTTCCTCAACGCATAAAAAATGAGTGTGAAAAATTTACAATGCATTATCCTGTTCCAGTGTTTGTACTTTCGTTCCATAATCCATTCCATTCCGCGGAAAACAAGTGGTTGGTAAATTAGGTCACTGGAGTAGTGTGGGAAAACATGGCGAATGCGGTGGAAGGTTGTTTTTCTGGCAAAAATAATCGCGATGTGCGGATATTCTGCAGGATGTTTTTTGCAAAGTAAAACGAACCCATCATGTGAGTCATATTCTATAGCTAAGTTTGTCGATGACATACTCCGTATTTCCATTTAAATTCATCTGTTACAAGAGCCTTGCGTAATTACATCACAATAACAACAATAGTCAATACAACTAAAAATAAGTTTAGTAACTTCTAAACCCGGATGCACACAGCTATCGAAAACTGGAACACTTTTCACAAGCAAACGAAGTTGAGTGTAAGTATCAATGGTTACACGTGCACTTCAAGTTCATGGTTGTTCAACAAGAGGAACAATTTGGATCAAGCTATTTGACACCAGGCTGCAACATTTTTAGACAGGGGTGGTGGGCACAGTACAGCTCCCACCCCCCTCCTGGGCTGTTGATGGCAGTTTTTTCAGTGTAAAAATATAACGCGAAAACCAGGTATAGCACACAGCATGTGACATGTTATATTGTACTAAGTACTTATAAATAATTCATGGTCACGTGGATTATGTTAGAAATATCTATAATAAACAGATATGGGAATATGTAGGCCTACTGAATACTGAAGAATGATGAACTGTTAACTTGGGAACAGGAAGATTCGGCTCGGTATTATTCGGTCGCGGGAAGATTCGGCTGAGAAGATTCGGCTGGGAAGATTCGGCCAGTCTAATATTGATCTAGTTGATTAGCGCAGGTGTTGTGGCTTGTTGACAGCTTGTTCATTGTCTTATTGAAAGATCATTTAGTTGTAACAACAACTAATTGAAACGATTGTGGGATCATTTATTGTACAAGGGTCTAGATTAACTCAGTAATAACACACTTTATCAGACGAATAATATAATAACAAGAAATTCAATTAATTAAGGAAAAACACCCACTGTCCTGAGTGGTATTGATAAGCTATTGGGGATATTCAACCAGGCTGTGCTTAAGTTTCTCAATTGATGACTGATGTACATATACATAGTACACACAAATAGTAATAACAATTAACGTTATGATTTTGAAACTAACAATGCTAGAATATTGACGGTAAGGTGGTATTAACAACTACGAGCACTATTAATAATAATAGTACTATTCTATTATAATATATGTGGGCATGATGTATGGAAATATTAAAGGACAAACCAATAGTTACAATACAATTATAACTTTTGTTTAAATTAAGCACAAGAAGAGCTAATTGTGCTTAAGCACAGTAAGGGATATGCCTTATTGCGCTTATAAGCTCAATAAGGGAATCTCTATTGTGCTTAAGCGCAATAAGGGAATATTTAATTGCGCTTAAGCGCAATGAAGAATATTCAAATTGCGCTGATAAAGCCCAATAATGAATCTCTTAATAAGGAATAATATATAGTGTACATAAACTCCTTATAATTCAGGTGGTGTAGTCCATCTCCATGGCACAATGGGTGGAACAAATATAGGATTATTCTACTATTTGCAGAAGGGTGATCTAATGAGAGAGATATTAATTGTGTTTAAGTGCAATGGGAAGTAATTGCGGTTAAGCGTAATAGGGAATGTCTTATTGCATTCTCATTGGGCTTTTAAAAGCGCAATTAGAGATTCCTTAAGTTATTGCGGTTAATCGAAATTGTCTATTAAATGTCAATTTTGATTCCCATAGAGATCATCAATGATGTCTATGCGCAAGGGACCCAAGCCAATCGTCTCTGTTTGGGATTCCAATTGTTGTGTTGGCTTATTAAAGATGCACATATGCTGAAGATACAGTCGCGCGCAAAACGCGCTCCCGTACATGTAGGTCGGGTTTTGGCCCCAAGTGAATTAAAATGTCATTGAAATAATCGGTTTCTCCCCATAAACATCCATATATTCAAAATAATGTTTTTGGAGCAGAATTAGGTACCGGGTAGTCCATATTGGACGCCATCATGGAATTAAATTTTTTTGTTTAATTTTCAGACATATTTATTAGTTATGTGGATGGAGTTATCATTAACCTCACATCCTTATATTGGTTATGCGGATGGGGTTATCATTAAACCTCACAGCCTTATATTGGTTATGTGGATGGGGTTATCATTAAACCTCACATCCTTATATTGCAGGTTATGTAGATGCAGTTATAATTAAACCTCACATCATTATATTGGTTATTTAGATGGAGTTATCATTATACCTCACATCCTTATATTGGTTATTTAGATGGAGTTATCATTATACCTCACATCAGTGTGTTGGGGATTTGGGACCTTTGGTTTTGGTGAGTTTGAAGCCTGTTTACATTTCGAATTGTTGTCAGTTTTGTATCGTCTGCAGCAGAACTCGGCATGTTGAAGCAAAAGTTACAAGGCATTGCACCGTTATGATTTTGGCATTGTTGAACAGAAGAGAAATACAGAATAAAAATCAGTATCAAATGATAAAATGTATATGTAACGAGTCTATAATACAAATGAAAAACTTGGGGAGTGGTGGGCGATACGGGGAAATATGGGTTGATACCGATATAGATTTGAAGAGCGATAATGACCAATGTTGATATATTATGCATCTCAACTCTATTGTTGCGACAAGGCTATAAAATAGAGGAGGTGTCAGAAACTTACTAGCTGTTATCTCTATATAGTGCCAGAATAGTTATTTATCAACTTCTATAGTGGTACAATGCAAATTAGAATCAAATTATAAAATATGTATCTAACACAACTATACCGATTAAAAGAAAAATAATAATTTGGGCCGGGATTAGATGTTGGGTTGGTTATAATTATATGGAGTAAAAGGAGTTCATACGATGAACTGACATAAATTAGTAGAGCTATAGCGATCAATGTTGCCATGTAATGCATCGCGACTATACTGTAGCGAAAATTGTATAAAATTTGGGGGGGGGGGGGGGGTTCTGAAATTATATCTATCTCTATAGATGGCACCAGAATAATATAGAAAGGATTAGCAATTGATATACGTATACTGTATAGTACACGTAATACCATAAGTATTGATCACATGATAAAAATATGTACATAACTCGACTATACTGATGAAAAAAATAATAAATTGGACCAGGATTAGAGGTTGGGTTGGTTACATGTGGATAATTGGATATGCGTTAATACGATAGACCGATAGGTGTTGATACGATAGACCGAAATAAATTTGTCGAGTGACAGTGACCACTGTTGACGTAAAAAGTAATGCGACTGTACTGTCGCACAATTATCAGGTAGAAATTGTCCAATATGGAGCACATCAGAAAACATTTGCAGGGCCCTAAAATTTATTTAACACAGGATTTCCCATTCAAAACGATTTATGTCGATAAAACTCTTATTTTTCAAAATTTTGAGCTGAGACTTGGTGTGTCTGCGTGAAATACTTATATATTCCTAAAATGACAGGTTCCAGCACGTAATTATGTTCTAGATGGCAGAAAGAATTTTTTTCCGATACATTTTAATATAGGATTTGCCATTCAAAACGATTTATGTCCATAAAACTCTTATTTTTCAAAATTTTAAGCTGAGACTTGGTATATCTGCGTGGAATACTTATATATTCCTAAAATGACAGGGTACATTACGTAATTATGTTTCAGATGGAAGAAATGAATTTTTATCGATGATAAATTTTAACATGGGATTTGTCCCATTCAAATCTATTTATGTCGATAAAACTGTTATATTTCAAAATTTTAAGCTGAGACTCGGTGTTTCTGTGTGGAATACTTATATATTCCTAAAACGGCAGGGTCTAGCACTTAATTATCTTTTAGATGGAAGAAATTGATTAGTTTCGATGATAAAAATCCAGCGTAAACAAATTTAACAATCATTTTCCCAAGTGTCGTTTTGGTCAAAATATCTCTTATATCGATGGGGAGATCTGATCCTAACAAAAGCTAAGATGTATTTAGATAGAATTATTGAGAGAATTTGACAGATTGTGGTGCATTTTGAGAGAATTTTAGTGGAGAAAACGTTTGCTTCAAACATGCGAATTCAGCCAATTACAGTTGCAGACGAGCGCTGTCACTGTCAGAATCAGATTGACAACACATTGAACAAATGCAAGCCTGAAACTCACCTTTTTGGGAGATAAATCCAATAAATTAGATATCAAAACGATCCTTCCTAAGCACATTCAAAGATATCCGCAAGTTTTTAATATCTTAGGACACAGAAACAGTCAAAATGAATGAATTTAAATCCGCTTCCGAGACGAAGCGAGACATGTACATGTGTACGATTTGATTTTGAGGCGCCTTGTTTACGATGACGTCATTTGCGTTGCTTCCCAACCTTAACCCTTTCCACACTCAACGACATTTCAATTGGTTGAAATTAAAAAGTTCTCAAGTTCCAGCTCAACCTGAATCTAGTTACTCAATTGGTAGAAATACTTTAGCAGTAATTCTTAGTTTTATAAGTTATAACTCTAATTTTATTGATGATACAAGCTCAACATCATAATATGTCACTGTTTATGGCGGTGTTATCCAAAGGTGTGCTTTGATAATGATTATAATTTTATTTTGCGATCAAACGTCAGTGCAGCTCAGCAGAAACGCATAGGCACTAGTTCAATTCAGCAGAAACGCTTGAGTCCTACGATTATAGACACCCACTGGACGCGCTTTGCGCGTCGGTCAGTGGGTGAAAAAATATGTAACATATATATACACAAGCTGATAGAAGGTGTAACGGACAATACAAAATATCAATATTGAGATTTTTAACTGAACGAAATTGACATTTATAATTATTCTTTATTTGAAAACCCATAATTAAACATTAAAATAATTTAAAATCATACCATTAAAGGTACGGTTGGCCTTGGCGGTGGGTATCCTGTGAAAATATTTCCACCCGTCAAAAACCGCCACAAACAGAAAGAACAACAAAATGTAGACAGAATTTGTCCGTATACAAATAAGAAATATCGCATAAACAGTATGTTATTGTCATATATTTGACCATTGTTATGTAAACAAAAGCATAAAAAGTAACTTTTCTGGTGTTTGTTTATATTATGATGGTAAACATAAAGAGCGTTCTTTGACGGTGAATTCCTGATATGGAACGAATAAAGAGCTTTATGCCATTTGTGTGTGATTAGCCAGCAGCATTGTGCTATCTTCTGTTAAACAATCAGGCTCTTGCTTAGGTAAAATATAGTAAATCTTTATGATACCATGCTGTTTACGCGATGGTCATGGTATATATGAACGAAACTGTATGCGTTTTAATGTTTTTCTGTTTACGGTGATTGGAACAAATATGAATATTTTCGACAATTAAGGCCGCACGTGCCTTTAATAGAAAATAATTTTTGTATTACTTTATTATAAAAAATCACAGTTTCTTCTTGCTGTTATTGCATGTAGTGTTTCTATTTCTATGAGTGTCAATTCTATAAATTACTATCTCACGAAAGAATTCCTACGAAATTGTCATTGTAAAGTTCCGTTTTTGTTCAAATGAAATATTGACGATGTATAACGAGCATTTCTTATTATCTGATTTTTATTTATGTGATAAGTCATGAATAAAGAGCGTTTCTTAATATAGTTTTTGTTATCCATTAAAGTGTATTTACCAGCTATGTGGTTGTTCGTTCGAACATTGTTCAAATTACACCATTCGGAGACACATAAAACAAAACAGCGAGTATTTCTCACTGATTTCATATCAGCATCCGAAGGACGATTCTGTATACTCCATCGTCAGTTATGCAAACACACTTAGTGCCAATTGAACTCAGTGTGAAAAACTGAACACCCTACTAGTATCAAACATTCTTTTATAATTATAATTTTTCGCCTTGCATGCATATTAATAGTAATTTCTTATAAAGTTCCCGAACGTGATATTGGGATTTACCACACAATGTGTAAGTAATAATGCTTTTATAATATCCATGTAAAAAAAACTACTAAAAATATATGCCCACTTAACTCACAAAAGATACAATTAAACTTTCTTTATTATGAACATAAAATAATCTCATAAAGTATGTAAAATAAACATGCACAAAAACATCATAAATGTAATAACTTGGATTTATTCATGTGATATTATCCACAATTACACAATTCATGAAACACATACAAATAAACTTGTGTATATGTAAAAAAAAACGGTAAAACTATTAAAATTCCTCCCCAAAATAGGTCTAAACCTAGGAAGATTTGGCCGATACAACCAGCCGAATCTTCTCAGCCGAATCTTCCCAGCCGATTCTTCCCTCAGCCGAATCTTCACGGACCCGTTAAAAAAAATTCTTATTTCTTATTTGAGTGTTCTTTGCCGAAAAAAATACTTTGAACCAGTTGTTGACTGAGAAAGCCTTTTATGGGTCAACTTTTTCATGGCTTTCACTGTCCAGTCTGCTGGGTATTCATGCATAGCTAAACTAGTGTGGCCACTGGCCAATGATTGTTTATACCATGAGAGGTGACATATTTTTAAATGGGCGACAGCCTGTAGTACGCTAGATTGAAGCTTAACAAATGCTTTTGACAACATACAGTAATGCCCTAAGTAATCGACTCCATAACCACAGCAGAATTATGGGTAACTTTTCAAGATTTATTCGGAAATATGGCTTGTTGCCATTCATCGGAAAGCTCTCCCCGAGAGCTTTCCGATGAATGGCAAAAAGTCATATTTCCGACTAAATCCTGAAAAGTTACCCATAATTCTGCTGTGGTAATGGAGTCGATTACTTAGGGCATTACTGTAGTTCACAGCATGCACACCACACTGCCATTTGCCACATATAATATCCCATGGAGCTTCCAGCTCCCAGCCAGCCATGTTAAGCAAGTAAATCTATTTGTCAACAACTGGTTCAAAGTAATTTTATCAAAGAACACAAAGAAATCAAGGGTCGATTTAAATTTTTATAGCATTTTGCAGCACTGGGTGGTTTTTGTATGTACAGCATTCCCTACCAGTACATGTTTTTTTTATTTTAAATTGGCTAGCAGAAATTGGAATCGAGCCCTGCAAGAAATATGAATATTTGTTTATAATTCATCATTCTTCACAACGTTTAGTACTAGTACACATTCCCATATTTGTTTCTTTATATAGATACATGTATATGGACTTTGTGTCTGTTGGACCGTTGTGAAAAAGAAAAAAATAATTTAAAACCTCTAAAAAGTTCTCAATTTGTATTTATAACATTACCCGCCATGAATTGTACTATTAAAATATTTTATTAATGGGCTTGGTTGTTGTAATTTGGCATCCAAAAAAACTTGTCTGTTTCCGATTTTTTTAGAAAAAAAGTCCAGGCAGGCTGTAGGAATTTTTTTTTTTTTGCAAGTTTTTTTTTTTTTAAATCCATCTAACTAATGTTTTGCAGCATCTCTAATGCACCATATTCTAAAAAAAATTTAAAGTTGGTATTCTCAATAGCTTTGTATCCAGTTGCTGAAGTTTCTGACAGAAAACTAGCTTTATATCTGACAATATACCCAAATCTTTATATAAATAATGATACCAGGTAATTATAAAGTGAGTATTTAGCGTTCACTGCATAATTGCAGCACGCTATTCCATAACAACATGCTGTGTTTATAAAGCATGAGTTTCCTGTATGTGAACAATATACAACTCCCCACCCACCCATAAATACTCAATGTTTGCTCCATACTAGTGTAACTACTGTGTTACACCTTTTAATGTCTCCCTATCACTCAAATTTAACTTCAGAATGTTGAGAAATTCTATGAAACAATCACTTGTCATATATGTCCAAACTAATTTAAATTGTATTACCAACACCCCTTGTCCCCTTCACACATCAAATTGAATTAATAATATACCATAATGGACTTTACTGTTCCATATTTAGGACGAATTATGTTCTGGCGATGTTAATTCGCATTTTTGTTTTGGGGTGTTTGTGGTCCATTAACCCTGGTTTGATGTGTTTTGTGAGCATGATTTACGCAGTTAATTAGGCTAATTACTCATTTAATTAAATTAATGACTGCAACTAATAGAAAATGGAAGATGATTCTGCATATTTGGACAGGGAATTATTCCAGGTCACAAGAAAATTAGGTCTGGAAACCGGAAACACATTAGTTTTTTTTTTTAGTCCTTAGTAATATAATTGAATGGAATCCTTTATTTTGACTCCCATTAAATTTTGGAAAAAATGGGATCTGAAGAAAAAACAAACGCTATGTTAGGTGTGTGCTAGAACATTGTGAGAAGCCATTATCATGAATTGTTACATCAAGGAACTAGCTCAATGTTGGAATGCATGTCAGTCCACTCAAGCTGGTGCAATCAACAATTGGCCACAGAGAGATTGCTGGGAATTTGGCTGTTGACATTTCACCTAAAATTGAGGCTAAAACTCATCTCAACCCAAAGGTTTATATCAATTCTTGCAAAATTTTATGTTCACAATTTTCCAGCACACCAAACATAATGTTGAGATTCTTGAAGCAGTATTTAACTCAACTAGATTGTACTTTTTATGGCAGATATTCATTGCCACTCAATTTTATGCTTGCTGAGAACGCTCTTCCCAAAAGTTTCCTTCTTAAACTATGATTAAAGTCGTCTTTTTTTAAATTTGTATTATTATATTATATGTTTGATGTGGTCTTCATATAGCATAGATTCCTTCATGTGATGTACAGGCTTTGAAATCCATAAAATTTTGAGAGAATAAAAACATAGCGTTTCTACAGGGAATCAAGACTTTTTACGAGATTAAAATGAGAATCATCATTCTGAGTCTCGTCAGATTTTACGGTCTGATAATACTCGTGCAAAATCAAAGGGTAATCTTTATCATGAGTTTAAATGGACCAAAAACCTTCCGGAAAACATAAGACTACACATTCAAATTAGTAGAGAATATTCAAAATATCTAAAAAGATTACTTTAGAATCAAACCAGTTAAAAAATAATGCATCCGTAGGAATGACTTTATATAACTAATTGATCAATGAATAACCAAACTGTCAAATATTTTGAAGTGATGTGAAACACTCCTGTAGGGTGATCAAATAGAAATGGAGAATAATCTTGCTCAAAGTAGTTATTCTTCCAAAGATTATTATATCAAAATTGGCAACACACATCATCATTCTTATATATTAATTAATTGCAGTGATTCTCGAAGGTGACATTGTTTTCGTTAGTTTATCGCAGATAGTTGCTTCCAAAATCGAGAGGTAAATATTTACAATTGAGGGTAGTTCAGATGATGATTTCTATGGAGTGGTACGGTCGATTTGCTTGAAATTTTTGGCAATGTTACTAAAATGCTACATTCCTTATCAGTTTCACATACACAAACAAGTACATAATATGTCTTTAACCTAAATAAAATGAGGTCTGCTTAATATACAGTCACATCCTTACACTTCATTTAAACTATAGTAAATTGTTCTTGGAATTAATTAATTTCTATTTTATTGTTTATGTTATGCAAACCATGCACCCCCCTTTTTCGGAAACTCATGGACAGTCAAACGCTTAACCAATTATGGCTGACAGGGTCAATCTGACCAAAAAATTGTTGAAGGGTACATTGGTTTTAAAAATGTGCTGAATGGTATGTACAGACAACCAAGATTTTGTCAATGTTACATGTTCTTCATTTTCGGGGAGGGGAGGGGATGAGGGGGCTCACTGACTGTTCAACTCACTATAGTATAAAACAAGGTATTTTTAATGTATATTGTTTGTATTGGATGCATAGAATGGATACAGTTTGCAACTAAAAAAATGTTGTTGGGATTGTGTGTCCCACACCCACTCCCCAACTTTGGTAAAAATTCAACAGTTGGAAGTGTCTTGCCTAACACAACATCAGCTCGGCTATTGATATGACGATAGACAGTTTGCTGGTGGGCAGCAAATAACCTATATAACAGAGCCGTTTATTGATGGAGTCTGACAATTTTTGGTATACATGTATGTGTTAATTGTCATGTGCAACAGCTATACACAGAAAATAAGGTCCACACCGACTTTCTACCAGAGTTATGCCACTTGTTTCAATTTATAGAAATTTTATGTCCATTTATTTGTTCAATTAATTGCACTATTATTGCCATAAATTGAACAAATGTCAACCAATTTCATTCATATTTGGTGCATGGATCTCTCATCTCGAAAACCAGGTTTGTCCGATTTATTTTACTGAGTTACGGCCCTTAGTTGCTCTATTTTTGGCAGTTTTATGACTGTTAGTGCGAAAACTTGTTAGATCATTAATGGTTGAATATCATTTTCATTGCTACAATATCTATTTTCAGAAATGGGCATACAACATTTGATATTTTGTGTAGTGGTTGTGTGTCTGCTGATTCAGGTGAGCATATTTTGTGACAACTGCTTAAAGATGTACCGTCAGATTTACCACCACTAAATTACTAGTGCTTTGTTCAACTTAGAAATCCCATTTTTTGCATTGTTCGGATGATACATGTACATGTAACTTGAGTAATATTCAATAAAATTTTATTATATTTGGTATGTTGTCGACATTTGAGAAGACACATGTATACTTTGAAAATGGTCATAGTCCCGTGATTTTTTTATGGTAAAGGACAAGTTAAAATAAAAAAAAAAATTTGTCCATATCTCCATCACCGGTTGACGGATATCAATGAAATGTGGTACGGATGTTGTTCACCACTATGATGGCAATCAATTGAATGTTCAATCTTTTTTTATGTTTTCCGTTCTAGAGTTATTTATATTTGTTAAGGCGACACCAATTTTTATACCCCCACTTTCGAAGACACCACTTTCGAAGAAAATGGGGGGGATATACTGGATTGACTGCGTCTGTCACGCTTTCTCCCTCCGTGTGTCTGTCCGTCCGTCCGTCAACAATCATCTTCTCGTCCCGAACCGTAAGACTTAACGTGTTCATATTTGGTGTGGATGTTCCCTAGGTGAATCACATTCAGATTTGTTCAAATGAGGTCACTGGGTGGAATAGTTGTGAAAGCAGGGCCATAACTCGATTCCTCCATAGTAATTCTTAGAACGACTTCTTTTACTGAACTATAAGGCCGTATGGATTCATATTTGGTGTGGATGTTCCCTAGTTGACTCACATTCAGATTTGTTAAAATGAGGTCACCAGGTTGATTAGTTGAGAAACCAGGGCCATAACTCTATTCCTCCATAGTAATTCTTAGAATGACTTCTTCTTTTGAACCATTTGACCGATTTAGCTTACATTTGGTATGGAGAGTCCTTGTGTGACTGGGGTTCAGATTTGTTCAAATGGGGTCACTGGGTCAAATAGGGGCAGAGCCAGGGCCCAGGGACATAACTCTTTTTAAAAAGTTAATTCAAATCCTTGTTTTAAACCCTTGCCCCCCCCCCCTCCACCCCACCTCCCCCCACCACTGCATGTCCCTGCCACCCCACACCAGAGAACCCTGCAAGGTTCACCCCATTAAAAGCCTTACACTTTAGTTATATGACATGCCAGGAACTGACCAGCCTTAATTCTCACAGTGCTCACAGCTGTGTGTCCAGTCATTATAAAGTAATTAGCTTTTATCTCAATATCCACATTTATCAGGCTAAGAGAGAAAGATGTGTGTGAATGAAATTTAATCCTATGTGTTTACAGCAATATCAAATACAACTCTAACTGTTTGACAGTGTACACATTTTATAATAGTATTAGTATTAACCATTTCATTACCAGAGCTATGCTGGTACAGCAATAAAGACCCTGCACCAGTGTATTCTCCTATATATAAGAGAATACACTGGGGTTCAAGATCAAGGAAATATTGTTAGGCCAATATAGTCAGACATCCAAATAAATCACACATGTCCTATTCTCGCAGGGATGTCCCCACATATGTTTGGGGAGGGGGCAAATTTCTCAGATTTGTTCATTGAGATGTAATTGTTTTTCCAAAACCAATTACATATACTAAAATAAAATGAATATAAAATAATAGACCATTGCTCAAGAGAAATGAGCTCCTAGTTTTAATATTTGTCCAATATTTATTATTTTATAACAAAGTACTAGTATCATGCCAGTGCATTGTCTTATATATGTGAGTGTCCCATAGGCAGCCTCACCTAAGAGAATGCACTGGCTTTCAAGGTTAAGGAAATATTGTTAGGCAAATGTAGACAAGCATCCAATAAATCACAGATGTCCTATTCTTGCAGGGATGTCCCCATAGGTTGAGGGGGTGGAATTAGCAGATTTGTTCAATGAGATGTAATTTGTTTTCTCAAAATTAATTATATAGACTAAAATGAATATAAAATAGTATTATCCAGTATAATAAACTGTGGACATGTTGTTTTTATTGAGTTGCCAAAGAGTTTTGTCATCTAGATTGCAGTAAAAAGCTAAATTATTTTCAATGCAGGGGGAATAACTCTATATATTAAAGATGGAGTTCTTCCCCTTCCATTAAAAAAGTTTGAATTCTGTTGCATTTTGGGATCCAAAGTGGGGGGGGGGGAGTCATTCTATAATTTCAATAGTTTTTGGCTCACCTGAGACAAAGTCTCTGGTGGATCTATAGTCATCACTCCTCGTCAGTCCGTCAACAATTCTTTAAACTTCTCCTCTGGAACCATAAGACCGAATGGGTTCATAGTTGGTGTGGATATTGCCTAGGTGACTCACATTCAGATTTCTTCAAATGAGGTCACTGGGTCAAATGTGGGCAGGGACATAACTCCACAAAATATAAAAAATTGCAAGTGAAGTCTGACATTTTTATAAACATTTCCTGGAGATCTGCTAGAGGTCATTAATTCCCAATTACAACATCAATCTATCATATGTATTGTTCAAATCTTTCAACAGGACATTTAACTCTCCCACACCCACCACTTCACCAGAACATATTTGGCAAACTTGAAAAGTGTTCTTTGAAAGAACCACCAGCTCTATTTAGTTCACATTTAATATTGAGGCTCCTTTGGTGATGTGTGATTCAGATTTGTTTAATCAGGGTCACCAGGTCAAGTAGGTGCAAGGCCAGCTACATTACTCTTTCTCTCCATAGTAATTCATCATACGTCTTCTATGCAAGAATGAAATGGCCTATTTTGCTTATATTTAGTAGGAAATTACCTTGGGTGACAGATTTGTGAAAATAGCATTGCCAGAGACATAACTATTTCACAACATAGTAATTCTTAAAATATGTATGGCAGAGCCAAGAACTAGTTGGCTTATTTAGCATGGAATGTTCTTGTTTGACTGCGATACAGATATTTTTAATGGGGTAACCTGGAAAAATAGGACAGTTTCCTTCTTAATATGCTTCCTTCACAAGGACCATCAGGTCTATTTTATAAAAAAAAGGCGCTTGTGAGATTGGAAATTTCCAACAATTGGGAAAGTTTGAGATATCAATTGTGTAATTCCAACCTAAGACTTGGGAGTCTGGAGCCCAGTCGGGAGGGGACTTGTTGGGGGGGGGGGGGGGGTGATCAGTAGTGTACATTTGGTAATTTGGTCACATATCCTGTTTAGATCTACTTCTTTTAAAGTGATTATGAAAAGTTCTGACTGTTGTGGTCTCCAGAGTCCCAGTCTTATCAGTCTTTGCAGTCTGGTGAGCGACCCCACAGTCATTGACTGTCTTGTTTTGTGAGTCATTGATATCAAAATACAGGTCAAGTTCGAATTTGAGTTGATCCGATGATTTTCGACTTAGAAAATTCAATTTTTCTTGTAAATTTCTTCATTTTGTGCCAATTTGAGGTTATATTTTGACTTTAGGAGTTTTTTTTTAAAGATTTCATTATTTGTATGCATGTCAGTAATGAGACAATGCACAAGTGTCTTATCCATATAGTATACTTCTACAAACACTCCACTCCAAATGAAGCCACCGGTTCGGGGGACACTGTGGCCGAGCGGCCTTTTATTTTTAGCTCAACTTACTTGTAAGTTTGAGCTATTGCCATGGTTTGGCGTCCGTCGTGCGTGTGTTCGTGTGTCCGTGTGTCCGTCAACAATTTCCTTTGGCGCGGGCTACAGGTTGTACCTTTGGTCTGATCTTCATGAAATTTGTCATGAATGTTGACATTGACATGTAGATGGGAACGAGTCATTTTTGGGTCATTCGGCCAAAAAACATGGCCGCTGGCAGCCATCTTTGATTTCAAGATTCAATCCATTGGCGCGGCCTACAGGTCGTACTGTTCATCTGATCATCATGAAATTTGTCATTGAAGTTAATAATGACATGTAGATGGGAACGAGTGATTTTGGGGTCGTTCGGCCAAAAAACATGGCTGCCAGCAGCCATCTTGGATTTTACTCTTTGCATGACTAAATCCTTTGGCGCGGGCTACAGGTCGTTGTTTTGGTCGGAAGTTTATGAAATTTGTCATGGATGTTAACACTGTCATGTAGATGGGAACGAGTGATTTTGGAGTTGTTCGGCCAAAAAACATGGCCACCAGCAGCCATCTTGGATTTTACTCTTTGCATGACTAAATCCTTTGGCGCGGGCTACAGGTTGTACCTTTGGTCTAATCTTTATGAAATTTGTCATGAATGTTGACATTGACATGTAGATGGGAACGAATCAATGTGGGGTCATTCGGCCAAAAAACATGGCCGCTGGTGGCCATCTTAGATTTCAAAATTCAATCCATTGGCGCGGGCTACAGGTCGTACTGTTCGTCTGATCATCATGAAATTTGTCATGGATGTTAATATTGACATGTAGATGGGAACGAGTCATTTTGGGGTTGTTCGGCCAATAAACATGGCCACCAGCAGCCATCTTGGATTTTACTCTTTGCATGACTAAATCCTTTGGCGCGGGCTACAGGTCGTAGCTTCGATCGGAACATCATGAAATTGGTCATGGATGTTAACAATGACATGTAGATGGGAACGAGTGATTTTGGGGTCGTTCGGCCGAAAAACATGGCCGCCAGCAGCCATCTTGGATTTTACTCTTTGCATGACTAAATCCTTTGGCCCGGGCTACAGGTCGTACCTTTGGTCTGATCTTTATGAAATTTGTCATGAATGTTGAAATTGACATGTAGATGGGAACGAGTCATTTTGGGGTCATTCTGCCAAAAAACATGGCCGCTGGCAGCCATCTTGGATTTCAAGATTCAATCCATTGGCGCGGGCTACAGGTCGTACTGTTCGTCTGATCATCATGAAATTTGTAATTGATGTTAATAATGACATGTAGATGGGAACGAGTGATTTTGGGGTTGTTCGGCCAAAAAACATGGCTGCCAGCAGCCATCTTGGATTTTACTCTTTGCATGACTAAATCCTTTGGCGCGGGCTACAGGTCGTTGTGTTGGTCGGAAGTTTATGAAATTTGTCATGGATGTTAACACTGACATGTAGATGGGAACGAGTGATTTTGGAGTTGTTCGGCCAAAAAACATGGCCGCCAGCAGCCATCTTGGATTTTACTCTTTGCATGACTAAATCCTTTGGCGCGGGCTATAGGTTGCCTTTGGTCTAATCTTTATAAAATTTGTCATGAACGTTGACATTGACTTGTAAATGGGAACGAATCATTGTCGGGTCATTCGGCCAAAAAACATGGCTGCTGGCGGCCATCTTGGATTTCAAAATTCAATCCATTGGCGCGGGCTACAGGTCGTACTGTTCGTCTGATCATCATGAAATTTGTCATGAATGATAACAATGACATGTAGATGGGATCGAGTCGTTTTGGGGTCATTTGGTCAAAAAACATGGCCGCCAGCAGCCATCTTGGATTTTACTCTTTGCCTGACTAAATCCTTTGGTGCGGGCTACAGGTCGTAGCTTTGGTCAAATGGTCATGAAATTTGTCATTAATTATAACAATGACATGTAGATGGGAACGAGTCGTTTTGGGGTCATTCGGTCAAAAAACATTGCCACCAGCATTTTACTTTTTGCATGACTAAATCCTTTGGCGTGGGCTACAGGTCATACCTTTGGTCTGATATTTATTAAATTTGTCATGAATGTTGACATTGACATGTAGATGGGAACGAATCATTGTGGGGTCATTTGGCCAAAAAACATGGCTGCCAGCGGCCATCTTGGATTTCAAAATTCAATCCATTGGCGCGGTCTACAGGTCGTACTGTTCGTCTGATCATCATGAAATTTGTATGTCGTAGCTTTGGTCAGATCTTCATAAAATTTGTCATGGATGTTAACAATTATACGTAGATGGGAACGAGTTCTTTTGGGGTCAATTGGCCAAAAAAAATGGCCACCAGCAGCCATCTTGTATTTTACTCTTTGCATCACTAAATCCTTTGGCGCATGTTAGACATTTCAATTAGCACCTTTCCTATTCCTCCATTTACTGTCAACCATTAAATTATTCCCCTACCTAAGTTGAGCTACAGTGTCATTGACACTTTCATTATTTATTTTATGACAAGAAATGTCTGTTTATTGTCCCCCGAATTTTTTTCTTTCGGGGGACTATTAAAATAGCCGGTGTCCGTCCGTCCGTCCTTGCGTCTGGAAATGGTTTCCGGATGATAACTTTAGTTTCGGTTATTAGATCAAAAGCAAATTTCATAGGTGAGTTTATCAGACCAAAATCAAGTTCGAATATGGGTTTGCTCCGCCCTTTTTTGTGAGAGTTATGGCCCTTGTTTTACTTAGAATCTTGTAATTTTCTAGTTTCCGGATGATAACTTCAGTTTGTGTGATCATATCTGAACCAAATTTGGTATGTGAGTTTATCAGCCCTATGTACAGGTCAAGTTCGAATATGGGTATGCTCTGCCCATTTTTGCGAGAGTTGTGGCCCTTTTTTCGACTTGTTTTTACTTAGAAAATTTCTCAGTTTTTCGGTTTCCAGATGATATCTCAAGTTTGGATCCTTTAATTGCAAATACCGTTTTTATGTGGATCAGTCATATCAAGATACAGGTTGAGTTCTAATTTGATCCGATGATTTTTCCTAGAGTTATGGACTTTTTTTCGACTTATTTAATTTTCTTGTTTCCCGATGATAACTCAAGTTTGGACTGTTCAATTGAAAATTCTATTTTTTTTGTGAGTTATTGATATCAAAATACAGGTCAAGTTCGAATTTGAGTTTGATTCCGATGATTTCGACTTAGAAAATTCAATTTTTCTTGTAAATTTTTAAGATTTTTAAGGAGTTTTTTTAAGATTCGTTATTTGTATGCATGTCAGTAATGAGACAATGCACAAGTGTCTTATCCATATAGTATACTTCTACAAAGACTCCACTCCAAATGAAGCCACCGGTTCGGGGGGACACTGTGGCCGAGCGGCCTTTTATTTTTATTTATTTTATGACAAGAAATGTCTGTTTATTGTCCCCCGAATTTGTTTTCTTCGGGGGACTATTAAAATTGCCCGGTGTCCGTCCGTGTGTCCGTCCGTCCCGTGCGTCTGGAATGGTTTCCGGATGATAACTTTAGTTTCGGTTATTAGATCAAAAGCAAATTTCATAGGTGAGTTTATCAGACCAAAATCAAGTTCGAATATGGGTTTGCTCCGCCCATTTTTGTGAGAGTTATGGCCCTTTTTATGTTTACCCATACCATGTATGGTAAACATAGTGTCGTTGTCCGGATTGACCACTCGTCGTTCGTCCGTCCGTCCGTCCGTCCGTCCGTCTGTCCGTCCGTAGACACTTCACGTGTAATGCGATAACTCAAACATTTTCTATCCAATCAGAAGCAAATTGTGTATATGGGTATATCAGCCCAAAATACAGATCGAGTTCGAATTTGGGTTTGATCCGAGTTTTTGTTACAGAGTTATGGCCCTTTTTCGACTTAGAATTCACACATTCTGCCATAACTCAAACATTTTTTATCTGATTCACAGCCCAAAATACAGATCTAGTTCGAATATGGGTTTGATCCGATTTATTTTAAAGGAGTTATGACCATTTGTCAACAACAACAAAAAATTGAAAAAAAAAATCGATTTAAACAAAAAATTATTTTTAACTTTTATAATAACAATAAAAAAAATGTCATTGACATTGTCATTTGTTTTCATTTAGATATTGATGATTATGATACAAGTTGATAAAAAGATTTCCAATGTGTCCCTTTAATTTTTTAATTAATTCACCAATTGCATTTGGACTACTTAGCTATTGATAAAGCTATATTATTTTCTGATGTTTCTTATGCCAATGTGCAAATAATCTGATAAAGAAGGCTATGGTATCTAATTTAAAATAAGATTCAACAATAAACATCACATGATATTAACAGTAGACTTGGACATCTGTGCTGCAGAGTTATATCTTCAGATGGTCTGATATCATTATAATTGTTATTGGTTTAATAGAGGTCAGTGTTCAACATAAACAATTCCTGTGATTTTTTGACAGCTGTGCTATATAATTGATATTAATGGGTCAGTGGTGAGGTTGCTTATCTGTATACTAGGACACATTATTATTGTAAACTTAAATTGGACTCTCTTAACCCAAGTATTCCATGTCCAGGTCACACCTACACATTTAACCCACGGACTTGCTGGCTGTGGTGGTTTAGCATTACAGATCCTGTACCAGTGCATTCTCTTATATAAATGCCATAAATTCCAATAATTTGTGTTATGTACATTTGTCTATAATAGTACATAACAGTATACTCTATAATTCAACACCAAAACTCTCATTTATCCGATCACCTGAGACGAAGTCTCCGGTGGAGCTATAGTCATCACTCCTCATCCGTCGTCCGTCCGTCCGTCCGTCTGTCTGACCGTCCGTCCGTCAACAATCATCTTCTTCTCCAGTATCATAAGGCCAAATGAGTTCTTATTTGGTGTGGATGTTCCCTGCTTGACTCAGACTCAGATTTGTTAAAATAAGGTCACTGAGTCAAATAGTTGCGAAGCTAGGGCCATAACTCTATCCCGCCATAGTAATTCTTAAAACAACTTCTTTTCAAGAACAATCAGGCCTATTTAGCTTATATTTGGTATGGAAGGTCCTTGAGTGACTGGGGGTCAGATTTGTTCAAATGGGGTCACTGGGTCAAATAGGGGCAGAATCAGGGACATAACTCTATTCTCCCTAGTAATTATTAGAATGACTTCTTCTCCAGAATCATCAGGCCGATTTAGCTAATATTTTGTATGGTGGGTCCTTGTGTGACTGGGGTTCAGATTTGTTCAAATGGGGTCAGTGTGTCAAATAGGGGCCGTGTCAGGAACATAACTTTAAAAAAAAAAAAAAAAAAAAAATTAAAATATTGTTAAATTTAAATCCTTGCTCAATTCAAAAAACAAATCACAATTCAAAATGAACCAATACAAAAATATTTTTTTCATTTTAACCCCTGATTTTTTGTATTTTTTTAGACACAAAACATCCCATTCCACCCCTTTCCCTCCTCACCCCTCTACACCCCTGTCCCCACTACCACCCCCCCCCCCCCAATCTGCTCAGCCCTGCACCCACTGCAGTCAAGAAAAAATTAATTAGAAAAACTGACACCTTGTAACATCCATAAAGTATGGTGTTAGCCCCAGACAGAAAGAGTTAATAACAGTCATCAATTCAGATGTTATCTAGCTGGCTGACAGCTAGGTGTAAACAGTCATGCTCTGTGTGTATCATTAACATATCATATCAAAACAAAATGCTGTATGTCTGACATTTGCAGAATGAGGTCCCCAGAGGGTGAATTTAGTGACGCTACTCTGCACAGTAGGCTAGCATCACCAAATACACTCTCCAGGGACCTCATTCTGCTAGGCCTCATCTTCAGGGAAGTATACAGGTCTTAAATTGACATTTCTACTTACTTTTTCCCTTCTGTTCAGTTTCTATATTCCCTAATTTGCTGTCAGAAGATAAAATTGATAATTGAAGTGCCCAATGGGTGCACATCACCAATTAACTGGACAACTTCAATCTGTTCCTATGTCTCCCATGGCAGTTGAGGCCTAAGCATAATGAGGTCCACAGAGGGTGAATTTGGTGATGCTAGCCCACCTTACAGGATTGCAGCACTAAATTCACCCTTTAGTGACCTCATTCTGCAAAAGTCAGACACTATATTCAGGCTTGGCTGTTCCACTATTATATTCTTAACCACCACCTATCCAGTTGTACTCATTATACCCTGATTTGCAAAGAAAACTTGGGGGGGGGGGTATATTGGATTGAATTTGTCTATCAATTTTGTTCTTCTCCACATACATATTAAAGACCGAAATGGTTTATATATTTTGACTCACATTCAGATTTGTTCAAATGAGTTCATCAGGTCATATAGGTGAGAAGCCAGGGCCATAACTCTTTCCCTCCATAGTAATTCTTCAGAAACCATCAGGCCTATTTAGCTTTTGGTATGGAGGGTCCTTTGGTGAGTGGGGTTCAGATTTGTACACGTGAGGTCATTTTTAGGAAACTTTTGAGGAAAATCATTTTTCTTCAACTCTTAAAATCTACCGTTTGAAATTTCTAGATGAATAGATCTCATAGATGGGGATTCACATTTGTTCAAATAAGGGCAGAGATAAGAGATTTAACTCTCAACCACCCACCCTACCTGTATGTATGCTGTTTGATACTGGTATAATAATATATAGATTCCTATTGATTTCTAAGCTGCCTGGGTGGAGGCAATGAGGCTGTAGATTTGATTTTTCAACCAGTAACAGTCCACATTTTCCTACTTCGGGTTAAACTGTTCGACCGAAATCGCCACAAATGTTAACAGGTCTATTTTGCTGATATTTAGTATGAAGGGTTCTTTGGTGTCTGGTATTGAAATTTATTCAGATGTGGTCACCAGGTTAAATAGGGTGGGACAGGGACATAACTGTATGTCTCTATAGTCATTCTTAAATTGTCTTCTCAAGAGAGGTTGGACTATTTAGCTTATATATAGTATGGATGATCCTTTAGTGACTGATATTCAGATTTGTTAACATCAGGTCAACCTGTTAAGAAATGACGGGGGGCTATGGGGAGTTAACAATTTTGTGTTTAAAAAATCATTGAAATACCAAATTCATTAAAACATCTTCCTTGGAACTACCTAACTGATTAATCTGACATACATGTATGGTGTTTTGGGTCCATGGATAAATGGGCTTCAAACATGTCTAAATGGTTTTATAAAAAGGTGCTTGTGAGATTGGAAATTTCCAAAAATTGAGAAAGTTTGAGATGTCGGTTGTGAAATTCCAACCCAAGACTTGGGAGTCTGGAGCCCGGTCGGGAGGGGACTTGTTGAGCTGGAGGAGGGGGGTGATCAGTAGTGAAGTAAGTGAACAGTGGGCAATTTCATGGTGGATATTCACCTTGAAATTACCCACTGTACACTACTGAAGCCTCTCTAGCCACATATCGTGTTTAGATCTACTTTTTTCAAAGTGCTTATGAAAAGTTCTGACTATTGTGGTCTCCAGAGTCCCAGTCTCATCAGTCTTTGCAGTCTGGTGGGCGACCCCACAGTCTTTGACTGTCTTGTTATATTTATATTGTACTGATTTTTTTTTATAAATTACAGGATTTGCCGATTGCAGAGTCGTCAGACTGTCATAGGGGCACATTCAGACGGATATCTGGAAGTCATTCTGCATGTTGTTGGCCAATAGATTGTGCACCAAGTATGTAAACCAAAAAGTATTTAAAATGACCCTGATTGACCAATAATATTCAATTCAAACGTCTATTCTAATTAGTGGGAAGATAAGCCAGGGATGCCTGTTAATTGTCTTGGTATAGCATAGTTCAGGATAATTTCTTGAAAGTTGCTTATTAAGTTTTCTAACTTATGTAGGATAGTATGTGTTATACACATACTATATGTTTAGTGCAATACGTTTATACTGATTTTGCTTGATTTAAGCGATCAGATATGTTTTCTGAATGAATGAAACATATACATATATTATTATTTATATACCACTTGTAAACAGGATGTCCAGAACATAGGTATATCAAAGTTATATGATCAAAGTAGATAATTCTTATGTGTACCCCCCTCCCCCTTTAATGTTTTCAACAAAAAAGAATGCTCTTTATCATACTGCTTATGCTCTAGTTTGGTTATTTTAAGAAATATCAAATTTGTTTATATAGTAGTCTGAAATATGGAAGTATCCAAATTTCTTACCGGGAATTTGAAATCTAGATATAAATTATATTCTTCCATTGAATATAGCTTTTAATCATGCACATAACCTCCAAGTTTTATTAACGAAATTACTATGTAGGTGAGATGCCACCATTACACAATGTCTCTAGCTACAGCTATGAAATGATACCTACGAGCCATGTCCAGCAGGTACTCCTCAAAATACCCAGGCTTTATACATCTCATCTCACTACTCTTGTTTATCTATATATGCAATCAACGTCGTTTTCGATGCATCTGTCGGCGTATACTTGAAGTGTTGGATGCCGAATTACATACTGTATTTCGGGAAATTATACTATGTATGTAGTTCGGCATCCGACACTTCTATACGCCGACAGATGCATCGAAAACGACGTTGATTGCTTATAATTACGACAATCCGCATATTAGTTGGTGATTAAACAAGTTTTTTTTAAAGAAACTATATTAAAAACACTAAAATAGTAAAACTATCCAATTGATATTGGTGTCTGGACTTCAGCTGCTCTTTTAACCGAAATTGGAAATTGGGTCGAGAATAAATTGGGCGACCGACTGGAACTTGGAAGTTTGAGATGAACACAGTTCAACACACACAATACGATCTGTTTCGAACTACACAAAAGCAAGACACCACACCAGTAAACTGTTAAACTGTACTTGTTGGTGTAAATTAAAACGATTCTAGAACATCTATTGTCATAAAGACAATCCGATTCGATAGCTATTCCGAAGCGGTGTTCCCAAACTTCCCCACTAAATTTGTGGTCTACGGTGACAAACTCGAAAAGTAAACAATCGCTACAAAGGTGCATTCTATGCTCTCATGACCACTGCCATGTCATATTAGTATTGGCACGAAGCTGGATAAATGCTATTAATACTAATGGTGGAATAGTTATGTTATACATTGCTTTATCCCCAACTAAATTAATGTATTATTTTGCTGTTTAATCGGCGATAATTTTTCGCTGAGAGTTGGCGTCTTAGGTTACCACTAGAAACGGAAGTTATTTCTTGCGATTTGATTGGTGGAGTAAATAAAATTCCGGGTAAATTCGCCCCATGGATATTCGACTTTGTTTGCGAAATTTTTAAAGTATCACTACACCCAGTGATGCAGGAAACGACATTTCCCTCGGCTGATAGAAATTGTCGCTACCAAGTGTATCTAAGGGCCTTGACCAATCAAATACATGCATTTAAGTGAAAGCGAAAGAGTTGTAATTATATTGAGATATTATGATATTATGTGTATTTACAGACCACCAAGTAGTTTCATGTCAGAAAGACTACAACACAGATACCTGTAAGCTATGTCCAGCAGGTACAAAGCAGAATTTCAACATCACCAGTAACTCAGGTCAAACCAAGTGCGCTCGTCTCAATATCAAGTGTGATAGAGGTATGTTGTTTGTTTAACCCTCTCATGATGGGAGCTACGCTGGTGCAGCATTTAAGATCCTGTGCTAGTGCATTCTCTGATATATGCGAGTTTCCCATAGGGAGCCATGCATATAATTATATAAGAGAATGCACTGGCTTACAAGATCAAGGTAAATATTGTTAGGCCAATGCATTCTCTTATAAATGCGAGGCTCCCCATGGGAGCCTCGCATATATAAGAGAATGCACTGGCTTATTTCCATAAGTTCAAACTGATAGTTTACAATTCGGACACTACTCCAGTATGAATACCATAACATTGAACTACTTTTGAAAACTACTCGAAATTTCTCCAAAGCTGACCCTCCACAAACTGAATCCCTCTCAATACCGAACCAACTGTCTGGTCCCAAATTCATCCAAGTGCATTCTTACTCAAAAATTACCTCTGTAACCTGAATCCTCTCCATTCTGAATACCGAACAGGATTTGAGCCTGTAAATATGCATTTTGACTTCACCAACTGAATGCACATACAAGTCTGATCTGCAGGGTCCAAGAATTTTTTTAAATTTTTTTTTTATGTTTTATATATATATGTATATATTTTTTTTTACAGTTTTATTCAGAGCAATTGAACCATGACTTAGACTTAGCACAAAGCATTGAATTTGTCCCGAATTAATCACTTATAAAAAAATGTCCCAAAGAAATGGTTCCTCCAAAGAGAGTTACTGCATGTAATATATATAAAAGAATGACTCTGTATGCTGTCAATTTGGATCATAATAACCTGCATTGAGCTACAGGGCCCTGCGATGCATCGAATCAAAATTCGATTTTCGATTCACCCTTTTGAATCAAATCAAATCATGTTCGATTTTGAGTGCTGGTTTCAATCTTCTCTAAACGAATCTTATGTACACTACACATTTCTCATATTATCATAGAGCAGATGTAGATCGATTGTTTACCCATAATCCAAAGCATTTAACACATCAAACTCCGATGTTGACCAAATGCATGGACCAATATTAAAATAGAAACATTCGGGGCCAGGTGCAGTATCATAGAGTAGCGATAATATTTAAAGGGCGATTAATGGGACAACATGTCATAAATTTTTGGTGTGTTCTGTGCCTACTGTTATTCAAATGGCAAGTTTTCATTGTATTATGTACACTGCCTGTGTTCCATGTTTCACCAATGACAATGTTTTGCTCCTGTGTCCGCATAGATGATGTATTTTTTCCGAATATAATTTAATCAAATTGCGATTATGTACCAAATCGAATTGAAAATTGTATCGAAAAAACAATGCCCGAATCACAGGACCCTATTGAGCAAATTTGCTTACTGTGTCTGATGCACTAGCGGCGTGTTTAACTTCACTTTAATATTAATATATTTTTATGTGTACCCATACCACAGTATGGTACACATAGTGTTGACGTCCGGATTGACCATTCGTCGTTTGTCCGTCTGTCTGTCCGTCCGTAGAAACTTTACGCATAATGCGATAACTCAAACATTTTCTATCCGATCGGAAACAAATTTTGAGTATGGGTTTCTCAGGCCAAAATACAGATTGAGTTCAAATATGGGTTTCATCCGTTATGGCCCTTTTTCGACTTAGAATTCATGCATTCTGCCATAACTCAAACAGTTTTTATCTGATTGGAACCAAATTTCTCAACCCAAAATAATAATAGAGTGCGAATATGGGTTTGATCCGATTTATTTTAAAGGAGTTATGACCCTTTTTCGAAAATAAAATTAAAAAAATATTTATTTTAGATTATATTCTTTCAATATACCAATATTATATAATTAAAATGTCCATTTTGCCCAAATAATTGTGCGTTTGATCACTAATTTTGTTTTTATAACGAAAAAAAAAAGAAAGCCGAAGATCTTACGTTGTAGACGAAGTCACGTGATTGTCACATGATCAGCGGTCGGTGGGGCACATGATTTATCACGTGACGTAGCGATTAGGGGAATATCCCGTACTATCAAAACAAGCGACAGCCATATTGGAAAACTGGTATTTCTCAAAGTGAAAATTTATATTGTCACGGATAAAATGACCGACAGCGACACCGACGATTACAGTTCTGATGAGTATCGACCTCTTTGTGTCAATTACGCATAGCAATAGGATTATAACATATATAAACGTTCGCCGTGGTTCGTTTAAACATCCAATCATATATAACACTTTTTGAAGGAGGGATAATAATCTGGTTTAATATGTAATCACATATACAAATGCTCTTTATTAGCACCATATCGGGAACAGGCTAAACAGTCAACGCTCTTTATTGAGTCATGGTAAATTAAAATTGGGAGTCGACTTAGAACAGTTGTCATTGTGATTATTTACTGATTACACCAATACACGTAAATACATGTACACAAACTTGCGATATACATGCTTTATATATCCGTCAAAGTCTTAGCAATTTTTGGTTTATTAAATTTTTATTCGCACCATATTAGGAATACTCTTAACATGGAACGCTCTTTATTGAGTCATGGTGAAGGAAACAGGGGACTCGATTTTGAATAGTTGTCATCGTGAATACTTTTCTAAATTATTCATCGATATACTCCCCACTTTAACTGCAATTGTATGTATTCGTAACCATGACTGACTCGTCAAATTAAACGCTCTTTATTTGGTTCGATTGGATATACTCACGACTGGACGGTCCGGCAAATTTATATTCTTTACGGGAGTTGATGTTTTTCTTGGGATGGCATTCTCGTCAGTGGTCCGTTTGTTTAATGTGGGGGGTTGCGTCTCTTCTGAGTTGTCGTCGGTCGCCACTGTTGGGGCCAAGTGTATTCGCGTTGTGCTCAAAACACCTTTTTTCAAAGTGGACGGAACAAATTCTTTAACATTTCATTGGAAACCACATCAATAGTTTCTGATTTTGCGCTACGGGTTTCCCACAGAAATCCCACCAAATGTCACGTAAACTAACATCGTTTGGATTTTTTTTGCTTTTTTTTTTCAAAACATCATTTGGAAATGAATGCAGAATTATACCTAATTGAGAGTCACTATACCAGCCACAGCCGAACACACTGCATTTATTTTGGCATTGTCACGAACGAATACGGGGCACTCGGGGCATATATATGGAAAATTAAAACAACATGAACACGCACCAAATAGGGTTCACATGTCGGCTCGTATTTTTATAAGCTTTATATCTACCCCTCTCAATCGGCATTCTATATTTTTTGTCAAAACAATAACTTTCCAAACTGCACTTATGACAAATCACAAGTGAAGATAACTCACCGGGCGATGACAATTCACGACGTGTATTTCTTAAAATGACTCCTTCTCAAATTCCATTGGGCCGAATGGGTTCATGTTTGGTATGAATGGTCCTTTGGTGACTGCAGGGTCCGCGCTGGACCAAATTTACTTTTGCCAAATAATTTGCCCAATGAGAATATTTTTTGCCAAATTATTTTAGCATTTGCCAAATGCTATCCCTGATAGTATCATTTTCTGCAACCTTAAGTCTTATGTTTCGACACTCGTGGTTGGAATGACTTTTGATATAGATAGAAAAGCAGTTAGTTCATACTTAATTATACACGCATGTATCATATAACAATAAGTCAATCACCGAACAATACAATGATAGAAGGGTTGCTTTATAAGAAGGGCACATCACAGGAGGATTAGTTATGTAAACACTTCCACCACACGAAATACTAGTAATCCCTCCAACCATCGGTACTAATGCTATGAGATTACCTGTATCTTAATAGAGGTGTTAACTTTTTCTAAACCTTATAAAACACAACTAATATAATTATGGTGTAAGAGTTTCCTGAAATGAATGATATTGATTGACCAATATTTTTCAACTTTCTTGAGGAATTAAAAATTGACTTGCCAAAACTTTTGCCAAATGTGAATTATTTTTGCCATTGGCAAATTTGGCAAGTGGCAGCACGAACCCTGGGTGACTGGGGTTCAGATTTGTTCAAATGAGGTCACTGGGTCAAATGTGGGCGGAGCCAGGGACATAACTAAAAAAAAAAAAAAAAGTCCGATTGAACCCATTGCTCAATTAAATTTTTTTATTTCAGATTGAACTCCTTGCTCAATTTAAAAAACAAAACAAAAAAATTAATTTTTTTAATTTTATTTATATTAATAATAATTTTTTTTAGTTAATTATTACAGACACAAATATATAAAGAAGCCCATCACCCTTGCCCATTGGTGGTTCTAGCATCCCTGTTATCAAACACTTGTTTTAAATTTATTTAAGTCACAATACAATACGCCCCGTGCACATGCTAGAATGCTATCTCTTACAATGAAAGTCGTCAGTAAGGCCAGTCTGCTCTGTTGATAATTATCCACATGTCAAATCTGACAGTGCAGTATCAACAAGCAGACAGCTCTCTTTAGCCAGACCAGATAGGTTTTGTTTTGGTAATTAATTTTGAAATTGAATGTCAAATGTATTCCCAGGAACCTTCAGTCTCTACTCATATGAACTTTTACTGGTTACAGGTAAAGGAATTTGTTCAAATGGTTGGTCTGTCGAAATAGGTCATTTATACAGTTTTAACACTTCCTTTCAGTGAATTAATTTCTACCCTATGAATGGTTCTGTAGTTCTGTGTGTACCACCTTTTGTTGATTGAGAACTGTTTCTAATGGAGACAGCTTTATAAGTTTAAGAATCAGCCACTCACTACAAAAACTTAAACCCCCTCCATAAGACAAACTATTTGAGTTGTTGAGTTCAAGTTTGGTACTGATTATAGTTTTAAGCTCACTTGAGGCAAAGTCTCAGGTGGAGCTACCGGGTATAGTCATCACTCATCATCCATCAAAATTTTTTTAAACATCCATAAAACCGAATGGGTTCATATTTGGTGTGGGTGTTCCCTAGGTGACTCATATTCAGATTTGTTAAAATGAGATCACGAAGTCAAATAGTTGCGAAGCCAGGGCCATAACTCTTTCCCTAGTAATTCTTAAAACAACTTCTTCTCAAGAACCATTGGGCCTATTAAGCTTATATTTGGTATGGAGGGTCCCTGGTTTGCTGTGGTTCAGATTTATTTAAATTGGGTCACTGGGGCAAACATGGGCAGAGCCAGTGTCAATATCTTAAAAAAAACATAGATTTAATTTTTTTGATTTAACTCCTTTCTCAATTTAACAAAAAAAACCATCTTTAAATGAAAAAAAAAACATTTAGATTTTACTCCTTGCTCAATTTTTTCATTAAATTTTTTTTTTAAATTTAGAAAATTTATTACGTTTTAACAATGTACTGACTATTGTAGTCTTCAGAGTCCCATACTTTTCTGTCTTTACTGTCTGGTGAGCGACCCCACAGTCATTGACTGTCTTGTTGATAAAGCACCTCTCACCCCCTATCGTTTTTGGTACTGATCAGTTGATCATTTTGTAAAATATTAACCTCTTTTACCCATTCGATGTCATTTAACCTTTCCCGTTATTAATTGACTATATTATTTTGATATCTGACAGGGCAAATTGCAACAACAAAAATAGAACTGCTTACACTGTGGAAGTGGTGACAGGCTCTATAGTTTTGATGTTATATTAATCCTTCCCTTTTAACCCATATATTCAAATAAATTGGGTTGTTATGTTCATTTGTCTATACTACTTTAGTACAGCATACGCTGTAATTCAACATAAAAACTCTAGATTATGATTCCGATCATAGCAATTAACTATCGCCAAAGGATGGGTTAAACATCTGCCGATCATGATCGGCCTCTCTTAAATTTTACTTTAACTTCACTTTAATATTAATATATCCTTTTAAAATTATCAAGTGGAGTCTTAGAAAATGGACAACTTTATGTGTCAATCCTATCAAATTATGGATATTTTTAGAAGAATTGGCTCATGTCCTTTACATTTTATGACAATCAAACAATCAAACCTTCATGCTGAGTCCAATACATCTGTCAATCCATTCAGAATTTTTTATCCCAGCAAACAAAGTTTGTTGGGGGATATACAAATGGGTTTTGTTCATCCATGTGTCCATCAATTCGTCCGACTGTCAGTAACAAATTTGGAGCTATCTATCTCGGCCATCATAGGTTGGATTTGAATGATTTTGGTACACTCACGAACCAACATGGGGGAAGTGGAATCCACATAGAACTGATTTCGTCAATTTATTTGTTGCAGTGAAAATAGAATATTTGTCAATTTTCTATGATTTTAAACGATGAACTTATATCTCATAAAGTTCGCACAGCATTATTATATTTATTGTCTGAAACAAAATATTATTATCAAACTTAATCTCACATTCTTATATATGATTTATAGGTTCAATTCCAAAGGTGATCAAACATCCTAAGGAAGGAACGTGTGACAAGCAATGTGCATGTGACATGTCCAAGTACTGGGTCGGTGACAATCCTTGTGCTTGTGATGATCACTGTAAAATTGACTGCGACATCAACACCTATTTGCATGAGAGAAATGACTTAAAATGTGAGTTATTTGCCTTTAAACAGATATGTCCAATAAACAAAATAGTTCATTATACCGCCTGGTAAAGTTATGGGGGTATATAGGAATCAGCTTACCTGTCCATCTGTCCGAAATGGATGCAACTTAGTACAGCTATTTACCACTATATGAACCTGTGCACCTGTGATTATGAGCTCGTTTTAACTTTTTTATTCAAGTTATCCCCCTTTATTGCTAAGAAATTAGTTTGGGCAGGGTGGGGGGGGTATCCATAGTACCGCAGGGACAGTCTCACCTCTAGATTCACAGGGTATATCTTTTTCAAAGCGAAGAGGGAGACAGGTATTGTATTTATTATTTGTGTTAAGTTGCAGGTATTTGGATATAAGATATTTATTGGTGTCTTTTATTTACCAAAGTGAGGGGGTGGTGATAGAAAAATTTGTTTTCCAATTGCGCCAAGATATTCAATGTGTTTTATAAAATCACAGTTCAAAACGCTTACATTGTTTTCTTATTGGGTGTGTTGTCCCATTGTTGATTTTGTGATGGAATAAAAAAAAATTCCAATACTGTCACATGTCATTTTTGACGGGTAATCCCCTGGTGTTATCAGAGTTGCTAAAAATGTGATATTCTAATGTCTTTTCATGGCAGTTCAAATGATGAACAAGAATTGTTTTGAAACTCCTCCCATGACGAGTCCTTGTTCAAACCTGGGATATCCCAATATGTGTTGCCTGAAATGTAGACATCTAATCTACATGTGCACCTAAAAATTGGCATGTTGTTATCTCTTCTCTATTTTCATGCATAAAAACTTTATTACTGATACAAGAATGTGTATGTATTGGCACTGTCGCTTTGAAAAGCCAATGATAATCTTATTAGATTTACTTCTCTGTAACTCTCATAAAGATTTCAATTCATAAAGATTTCTTCCGTTCCATTGGTCATGGCTCCAAGCCTTGAAATTGTGTGTCTGTCATTTGCAGAATGAGGTTCCCAGAGGGTGAATTTAGTGATGCTACCCCGCATAGTGGGCTAGCATCACCAAATTCACCCTCTGGGGACCTCATTCTGCTTACACCTCAGCAGAATGAGGTTCCCAGAGGGTGAATTTGGTGATGCTAGCCCACTATGCGGGGTAGCATCACTAAATTCACCCTCTGGGAACCTCATTCTGCAAATGACAGACACACAATTTCAAGGCTTGCATGGCTTTGACTCCGTGCAATTTCATTTGTTAGTGACATAACAGCTCTTTGCAGATTCTAAAAAGCTGATAATAATTACAAACACTGCTTCATGGTTGTTTATATTTAAATTGCAAGATAGGAGATCAATGATTTTTGACAATTTTCCCACCCATAGCAAAACATAAAACATTTTGTAAAACAGAATACAGGCATCATATTCATAATACATCATACTACTAGTAATCGCATTCTAGGCGACATCATCTGCAAGTTTTCAACAGTCAATAATATTTATTACTGATTATTCTTTTGCATCTTGATATTTTTATAACTAATATTATGATTAATACTACGATTCTCACAACCATTTTCTAAACTAGGCATCCGCTCCATATTTGGAAATAAATTTTTTTGTCATCTTTGGAAAGCTGCGTCGTCCTAGAAATGAAATTTTTACCAGAGTCATCTGTAAATCTGATAAAATTATCTTTGGTTTTTCAAAGAGACTGGTATCGGCACATCAGCTATCTCAAGATACTGCAAGCTGATTTCTGGTGATCAATGTTTGTCATATTCTGGTCATTGTTTTCGTTCATTTCTAATCACCAAAATCACGTCACCTCATGTGACAGCTCGAATTCTCGCTATACATAATATCATTGATCTGTTCTATTTCAGGTTCCAAAGAGCTGTCATGTAAGCCATGTGAGGCTGGCTATGATAAAGACTGGGTGGGGCCCGGACCCTGTAAACCTGTATTGTGAGTATTTAGCTTGTCCAAGATTCCTTCAACATAAACCATGAAATCGGTTGGGACAATGCTGGTTTTACATCAAAGTCCAGTGTATAGACAGTTCTATATCGGAGTTTAAGCATTTTGACCCGCTCACCTAAAACCCTTCCAAATTACTGTAATAAAATGTCACAATTGTGACAGTAAAGTTGTTTATTCCATAGAAGAATTATATTTGTTCTGAACACCAAACGAGTTGTTAATTAAAAGCGGTTATTTATTAAATGTGGAAAATATATTTGATCACAATGTATACATAATTTTTTAAAAAGTATTATCTCGTTTGACCTCATGAATTGACTGTCGTGAGGTAAACGTAAACACAGCAACGTGGTCATCGATTGAATCAATTCTATCATGTATCTGTAATTTATAAATTGGAAATTATATATACATCGCTTGACGTCCAATGTAACCAATGTTTAACTAATAAGTAATATAGGACCATTAAAAACATTGATGGGATGTTGGAATAAAATAACAGCGCACATGATTGTTGATGGGTATACTTGACTTTGAACAACGAGTAGTAACTTCAAATACTTAAAAAACAGTCAACGCGAACTTAATCCATTTATCGATAATATTTGAACATTCACAAATGCTGTGAAGTATAAAAAGTAGATACATTTGTAAGTATTTCCTCACAATCTGCCGTTCACACATGTCAACCTGGTATTATATGAAATAGTGAGATCAGTCTTCCAATATAGGGAGATTTAGGGAGATATAGGGAGATTTGTTTTCATCGCATTATCCCTCCATCATAACATGAAAATAAAGAATATAAAACTTATTTAATTTTTTAATTTTATTCCAACTTAATTATCAACAATATTAACATTAACAAATTACTTCTTGGAAGAATGCTCCTTGTTATATGACATTGTAGCAGATTTGGCATCTTTCAACATTTCATTGTTTGGAACAAAGTCGTAACATGAACTGTCTGTGTTTATTTGGGTTCCGCCCGCCAATTTTTACCGGAGTTATGCCCCTTATTTAACGTTTTTTGACTTAGAAAATCCTTGAAATTTGTTGTCCGGATGATAACTTTAGTATAGTTTATCGGAATGAATCCAAATTTGGAATATGACTTTCTTTCACCAAAACACAGGTCAAGTTCGAACTTGGGTTCTGTCCGACCATTTTTGGCAGAGTTATGCCCCTTTTTCGACTCAGAAAATTCAGTTTTTCTTATGTTTTTTGGTTTCCGGATGATAACTCGATTTTGGAATGTTTATACGCAAAACCCGTTTTTTTGTGGATTACATATATCAAAATACAGTTCAAGTCCGAATTTCGTTTTAATCCGATAATTTTTGCGAGAGTTATGGCCCCTTTTTTGACGTAATTTGACTTAGAAAATCCCTGAAATTTGTTGTCCGGATGATAACTTTAGTTAGAGTGAACCGATTTCAATCAAATTTGGTATGTGGGTTTATTAGGAGAAAAGACAGCTCAAGTTCGAATTTGGGTTCCGTCCGCCAATTTTCACCGGAGTTATGCCCCTTATTTGACGTAATTTGACTTAGAAAATCCCTGAAATTTGTTGTCCGGATGATAACTTTACTAGAGCTTATCGGATTCAATGATAATTTGGTATATTACTTTCTCCCACCAAAACACAGGTCAAGTTCAAATTTGAGTTCCGTCCGCCAATTTTTACCAGAGTTATGCCCCTTTTTTTACCAGTTTCCGCCGACCCAAGAGAGGGCGTACTATATTGCACGCCCAGCGTAGCTCTTGTTTGCAAATCGAGAACACTCTCTCGCTATTGGCATTGCTGTTTGGTATACACAACACACATACCATGAGAGTCCTCAAATATGGGAACCGTAATTGTTCACCTAGGGTTTTCAGTCCTGTAATCAACATCCAGTATTCATCACACCTGTCTAATTCATCATTGTAAACTGGAAGATTCACTGCCGTGACATAATCGTTCCATTCATCGCACAGATCGTCAAAGTTTATATCTAAATTGAACCGCTTCGACAAGCGCACAACCGATTTAATGTCGATCTCCTCGCGTAATTCTCGTTTCGGATTGATGAGTTTGAGATCCGGTAACACTTTCTCACTAAAGGGGAACTTCTTTATCAGTTTGCCGACAAACGCACAGTAGAAAGCCCGCACATCTCGGTAGAATTTGGAAAGTACTCCATCGCACTCTTCGTTGTCATCGATGTAGTCACGTGCCGCAAATCCGATCGCGATAATATCATTGGCTAATTGATTCTTCCCAACGTCGTACGGAACCACTGTGATGTCGTCAGCTTTATTTATAACTTTTGTAGAAACAAATTTTCCCATAAACTTCCGTAGGAGACGGTGCATTTCGCTTTGCATAAAGCCCATCATCGTTTCGTCTGATTGAAACAATGTATTGAATTTGTTTACTGGGTTCAAAATGTACTGTACGAATAGACACGTTAATTTCATGTGTGGGTCACTGAGCTGATCCGCTGTCGTACGGACATTTCCCGCTGTTTCAACATCATTGTGACTTTTGAAATAGTACCGAAGAGTGTTGTAGAATTTTCAATGGTTCCACATCGGCGAACTCTAGAAACAGTTTAAATTCTTCCTTTCTCTTTGAACTCTTAATGAAGTGGTTGTAAACATTCGACAGTAAAACCCTCAACAGGCATTGATAGAGATTTCACGGCTTTAACTACGCACAGATTGGCTAAGTGGCAGATGTACCCGATCGCAAGAATATCGGGCTGGACTTTTTTGATCCTCGATAGAACGGAATTATGTTTCCCCATCATTGTATTGCAGTTATCACTTGAGAATGCAATAACATTGTCCCATTTTAAACCACGGTCACTGAGCGCTTTATCCACTGCTTCAAAAATGGTCTTGCCAGTTCCCACATTTCACACTGGCATATCAAGAAATCTTGTCACTGCCTTGCCCTGTTTATCATCAACAAGGCGCACCAGAATAACCAACTGTTTTTCAGAGCCATAGTCATTGGATTCATCTATAAGAAGTGAAAACTGTTGTGATTGGCATTTGTTTATGACTGCCTTGTTCAACGATGGCGCCTTGGCTCGTTTCGTAATCATTGTTGTTTTTGTCCGTGCACATGAATAATGACTGGCGATTTTACTGTCAGGAAACATCGCTTTACACAGTTTAGTGAAATGATCAGCTACTGCAAATGGAATGTTATGTTCTGCTACAAAGTTCGTAAACTTGATTTCTGCACTGATGGTTTGTTGCGAAATGTAGTCTCTGGTAGCGGTAAAGAAACTTTTTACGCTGGTGTTGGTTTTGTTTTCTTTTAAACGGTCGAGGTGCATTGAAGTCTTACTATGTTTGCTAACATCGTTCTTTCCACCGTGGCTGATAGTAAAATGAATGCTACACAAAGTACAAAATGCATCCGTTTGTCCATGATCACTACGTTTAAGCCATGGATGTTCAACAATCCACGCATCACGAAACTTGGAGTCATATCTCTTCTTTTTACTAGGTGTTTCTGGAGAATCACATTTACGTTTTTTCGACGTAGTTAAACGATAAACACATACACTTTGCCACTTTCCACGGACACTCTGAATTATATAGCCGTATGTAATCTGTTTTGGCATCCCTGAGTCGCCAGTCAATTGGTAATCCGCCGTTGAAGCCAGTACAGAAATACGAAGCGACGCCCAGTAAACAATGGTGCCTTTGTTTACTATGCATCGCCGCAATTACGGTGGTCGATTGATAGGCATGCTTTGACAATGAAGACCTGTTTAATTGACCCAGGGCTAATTGCAATTGGAGATTATAACAAGCAGATAACTTCCTGCACTTTGTGTCAGCGATAGGCCATAAAATCGTAGGCACTCTCATTTTGATTTACGGGGGTGCGTGATATCGGGAGATTCCATCTCCCGATCGGGAGCCCGGGAGATGGTGCCCAATATCGGGAGACTCCCTCCAAAATCGGGAGGGTTGACATGTCTGCTGCCGTTTTAAGTTAACTATAACTGTCTTAACCCTCTTGTATCTCCGTCAAAGGTATCTTGCCCACTGAACTATATGGTATATTATCCCAAGTAGGAGGGGTTATCTCTCCGAGTTGAAAAAACGGTACAAAATTCTATGGTACATATCCTCTGTCATGTTCATGACACGTGTAATCACGTGATTTCTGACACGTAGTGAAGTATTCGCCATATTTTTATCCCTCCTCAAACTGGAAGGACGCAAAAAGAATCTCTCTTACGAAGCTAAGTTGCAGTTTGTATAGCGAAAAACAGTTTTGTTTTATACAAACAACATTATTTCTTTGCTTATAGTAGAAAATTTTGTACAATTCACATAAAGATTACGCGGTTTGTTCCGAATATAAAAATATCGGAATCGGATGACTCGTTTCGTTTTAACGGCCTTTGTCTTCCATAATTTTAATCGGTCAATGATTTAATATCCGTGTTTATGCCGACAATATCAGAGTTTCTGGCCTATTAACGGCAGAACATTCGAGGCACCATTGGATATGACTAAAGACGCTGATCGTTTTCTTTATAACAAATCTATGGCATACAGGTGACGTATTATTTAAGTTACCACGTGCGTTGACGGTGGTTAAAGGTATCACAAAATTAGGTGACTTACTTTCGAGTTCATTTTTTTCGTTTTACGGCTTTATTTAGACGTTGACAATCATCGTCTGGTGTACAACTGAAGACAAAAGCACTGTTTTAACGCTTGTGAAATAGGCTGATAGGATTGTAAAATCCTGAATGTCAATTTGAACCTTTTTAACCCTGGATGATTAACAATGGAGCCGTTACTGCCTTGGTTGACACAGGCATGGTAACATAACACAACAGGTGTATTTGTGATTGTTCGTAATCACATTAATTACTTTCACAGGACTGCTAATCGAGGTAAGAACAGGTTCATGAATCGCCTTCCCCGTAGCTCCCCTTGACGTCGCTTCCCTCGTTTCGAGGTCCCAAGAATAGAGAACGAAAGTCGATATATAGGATTCCTCTAATTGGCGTAATTAGCACTCGGAGCGATAGTCACACCACACAGGACGCGGGTTGGGGCTACCCATCGAACCCATTGCTCACACGAGTTGCTTCCCCTAGGACACGGACAAACTCGCAGGGAAGGATCCAGAGAATTTTTGTTTGGGGACACCTGTTCTGTATTTGAGTATGTGCCCATATAAATTTGGATGTTAAAATATTCAGTACTGGATACTTGATTGTGCAAATAAAGGCTCCATATTATAGACTATATATCATCTGCGGGCTGATGATTTGCATTACTAGTACATTTTGTTGAATTATAGAAAAATTCCTTGAAAATATGGAAGATCCAACTTGAATAAATACTATCTACATGGAATTTGGGGACATTTGGGTCTCTATAGTTTGGGCACCCAAACCTGTAACAGGTATCAAAACATCCCTGGATCCTTCTCTGACTTGCCGATATATCGTGTTCCTCTAACTGGCGTAATTAGCACTCGGGGCGATAGTCACACCAAACAGGGCGCGGGTTGGGGCTACCCATTGAACCCATTAGTCACATTGGTGCGCTCCCTGGACTATCGAACGGGACGTCAATCTGCTTCCTCGGGTCAACCATTGGCTGTTGACGTGCCCAGGACGGCTGTGATCAGCTCTACTAACACACGACACACGCCGTCCATCGCTACAAGTCGTCATCTCGGGGTCAGCGCGGCTGGGGGATACACCCTCAGTGGTCCCTGACCATGCTCTCCGGTGCCTTATGATCATAGTGTGTGGAAATTTGGGCTAAAATTAGTAGTCGAATGGCCATTTTACTTTGTCTCAATTCAAATTAGGAGACATTTTCTCTAAAAAATTATTACATTTACGCTATTATTTGGCACCTGAAAGTTTATCCTCCATGCCTTCTGCCCCAGCTCGGCTTGGAATGGGATCACAGTTCACAGGCTTGTTTCCTCCTTATTATAAGCCACCACTTCCAGGGGCTTGGCAGACAGGTTACTGGCCGCATTCTGGCCAACAGCTGCCAGTAACTTCGGGTTTGATTTTAAATGAAAACAAAAGATCTTATTCCCTGACGCCATTATAGCAGGAAGCTTGCTTGGGAACTGGTACCTACTAACCTCCCATCGCCAGTTCGGTCGGTTGGATATCAGGATCGGTCGAGCTGCTGCTCCATCCCCGAGATGTACAGGCTCTGGACATTCCTCCGGGGTCCCAATGACCAGACCTCACATACAATTAGAAATGAAGCTTGTCGTGTTAACACCCCATCGACGGATGGAGATCAGGATCAGATCGAGCAGTCGCTCCAGCACGAGGTGAAAGGGCTTTCGACATTCCTTTCGGGTCACCTTTACATGCGCTTACGAGGGAGCTCAGTTAGTTGTTCAGTGTTCTGATGCAGCCAAGCGCAGGAAGAAAATTAATGTCGAATTTTGATTAGCAAATAACCTCAGATTGACATGATTTTATAGCATTGTTCTACAATCATTTACAATTTAACAGAACATCAGAGTGCTTTCCCTTGTTTCGAGGGTTCCAAGGAAGAGATAGAAACCTTTACGACCAGGACACTGTCACTTGTCGATGTATAGTGTTCCCTTCATTGGCGTAATTAGCGCTCAGGACGATAGTCCCACCAAACAGGTCGCGGGTTGGGGCTACCCATCGAACCCATTGGCCGCATTTGGTGGGCTTTCTGGACTATCGACTCCAAGTCGGATACTCGGGACGACTGTTGGCATACCCTGGGACAGTCAAATGAGAAAATAGGATCCAAGTTGCATGGCTTTTGTTCGCATTTGGGTAGCAACTTGCCCTGTGATGCCGGTCAATTTGTACCCTGCCTAACGTCGTCGGAGCTGGGTGGTTATGCCATCGGACTGCACACTTGGCGACCTGGGTTCGACCATCCTGAGAGGTATTCAACCATTTTACTGTTCTCGGGTTGGGATGTGTTCAACTTCTTGCTTTATAAGTTGTTGCTTCTTTCCATGTTCCATCCAGCTCTTTCGTGGTCACGGGCTTTGCTGGAGAATGTCTATAGTCATTCATATCGCTAGATTAGTATATGACTCTCGCCCTTTCATTTTCCTGACTTTTAAGACGTGTTCTGGGCTGGTTCGGGTGCTCGAAAGGGTAAAATATTTACATCTCGATTTGGTACGCAAGAATCAGAGATAAACAAGCATACATGCTTTATCTCCGACCTCGATGTGTTTCCGTAATAGATACGAATGACATATCTTTTGTCTTCAGGTTGCTTTCAGTTCTAACTCAACATGGATTTCACTTTTGTTGTCCAGTCATACATAGATGAGTCCATTATCCATGGTTCGACATATGCTCAATTTCAGAACACTGTTGACATGAGGTCTAGTTCAGCACCCCACTCGGGCTTAATGGGCAACACGGCGTATTAGCAGCGTGGAAAAGGACGAAATGGCTTCTGGTCAGTTGGGTTTAACTGTGTTGGTGGACATTTCCACATTTGGGAACGTCAGCAGGGAAAAATACCATGGCTTATTGCATCTTAGTCGGTCATATCTCGAACTCCAGGCTTCAAACTAAGTTTTCTGCGGTGAAACTCCAATTCTGAGCCCTGTTCTTCATACGGCCTGAGCCTTGCAACGTATGTCCGTGTAATACCCATTCGCTTCCCGGTTAGACTATTGGTCAATGATACCTCCTCCTTATCGACAATGGCATGTCTCCAAGTAGTTGGTGTTTTGGCCCTTTCTGGGGAGCTTGCAGCTGGTTTTTCATCGGGCTCTCATCGTGTACTGGGACACGGCCCAACCCACTCAAGATTTGGTTCGGGGGTTGGTTCTATTGTTTTTAAGGGGGGTCTTCTTTATAACTTGCGGCTTTTGCTGCCTGGGTTAGCCTGTTAGGTGCGTAATTAGTATTTAGCCATCCCTGGGTTTATAGTACCCGGCTGGGGATTTCTTGTCAACGGGTATTTTTCTATTTCCATTTCCTTAGAACATGGATGCTTCTCCCCTTTCGGGGGGGGGGGGGGGGGGGGGGGGGGGGGGGGGGGGGTGTGTTACCCGGCAAGTACTCGGCTGATACATTATTAGCCCTAAGTTCCTATGCGAATGTCGTCTCCGTCTCCATGTCTTCTGAAGCTATTTACTTTACTTGCAGGGGTCTTAAACTCTTTTAAGTGGCCACTTTTTGTTCGTTTGAGCTTGCTGACAGGTATTAGTTTTACGATGTAATATTTCATTGGCTTATGGTCCTATTGTGCATGTGTATATATATATATGTATGTATATACATATACATCTATATGTCTGTGCATGTATATGTATATATTGTAGGTTATCAGGTCAATCCAGTTCTTTGATTCAGATGCATAGCAGTGTTTTTGTTTCCTCGTGGCCTCCACCTGTTAGAAAATTATATTCTTTACCATATAGTTCAGTGGGCAAGATACCTTTGACGGAGATACAATATTTTCCTAAATAAGTAAAATATATATCTCCTAGAAGTATCTTGCCCACTGAACGCTGAGCTCCCTCCCAGGGTTTCGCACCCACCCCGCTCACGAGGAATGTCCTACTGGGGATAAAAATATGGCGAATACTTCACTACGTGTCAGAAATCACGTGATTACACGTGTTATGAACATGACAGAGGATATGTACCATAGAATTTCGTACCGTTTTTTCAACTCGGAGAGTTAACCCCTCCTACTTGGGATAATATACCATATAGTTCAGTGGGCAAGATACTTCTAGGAGATATATATTTTACTTATTTAGGAAAATATTGTTTCACGACCATGAATATAACAGTTTATAATTTATTCCGAGGACATTCAATTGGAGACGGAAATATACATCACAATTCTTTTGAACAGTACATCACGTAATATACACACTATTAGATGTATTAATGTTTCATTATTTCATTGTGATTGCTCAGTTTTGACTTTCAGTGACAGTTGTAATGTCATTTGTGACAGTGCAAGTCGTATCCCTTCAATTCAAATGTCCGTTTTATTTTTGAGAATGTCGTGATAGCGTAATACTTCAATGGTCCTTCTCCTTTTGAGCATTTTGAAATGATAAAGTGTGGAATTCCCCATTAATGAAGTCATTCAATTCCGGAAGTTTTTATTTACCTCACACGGAAATTGACAAAATGGTATTTCCCAAATTATTTGTTATAATTTGAAGAAATTATGTCTTTAATTGTTGATCTGCCGTTCACAAAAAAGATGACAACGTGTTTTATTTAATAGATAATTCTGACATACAGATGAAAAAGGGAAACATATCTTTATCTTATCTTATGAAATATGAAATATACTATTCGTTTTCTAGTTTTTTTGAGAGCTATTTGATTCTATCAGAATCCCACTATTCGCAGGGGAAGTGATCTTAAAGAAACAACAGTCATTGACGAACCACTTTCTTCTGACAAACAGATTGAAGAAGATGCTACTGGTGGGTGACCTTTCTTATATTTACTATTTTCTCTCTAAAAATCCATTTTATAAAGGTATTTCCACCTGGTACACAACACGCATGCACCATTCATGTCATGCAGAACTGTTGGGCTTTGTTTTGAATATATTTTGTCATTTTCCAGCAAATAGTGTGCCTGTCATTTGTAGAATGAGGTCCCCAGTGGGTGAATTTAGTGATGCCATCATACACAGCTGGCTAGCATCACCAAATTCAACCTCTGGGGACCTCATTCTGCTTCGGCCTCATCTTCTGGGATATATTTATAGTCTCAAATTAACATTGTTTTTAGTTATTTTTTCCCTTGGAAGTTTCTATATCCCCTAATTTGCAGAAGATAAAAATTCATAATCAAGGTGACTAACTTCAACTGGGGAATTTCAACCCCATAGCAGTTGAGGCCTAAGCAGAATGAGGTTCCCAGAGGCTGATTTTGGTTATACTAGCCCGTCATGCGGGATAGCATCACTAAATTCACCCTCTGGGGACCTCATTCTGCAAATGACAGACACACAATTCAATTTGCAGGCTTGTTTACCAGCTGATTTTGAAGCACAAATTTCCTTTGACTTAAAGATGCATAATCTGAATTAACGCTGCCAAATGACTATTTCTTTGGCTTCAGGGGTGAAATATATTTGATTCGAGTCGAGGAACCCACCAATCAAAGATCAGAGTGATCAGATATCGATTTTTGAAATTTTTATTTCTTGAAATGCTTTTAATTATTTGTGGCCCAGAAACAAGTCGTCAAACCGATTGTCTATGACAAAATTGCAGATGATAATGGATCACTAAAATCAAGTTGTAATACAGCCAAATTTCATGATATGAACGTGATAATACAGCCATTTTTCGTTGAACGACATGTTGATAAATAATATGTCTTGGGGGAAATTTTATACCATAGTTCACAGCGGTTAGCAATATTTTGTTGTAATTAATCGATTCTGATAACAAAAGCGTATTTTGAATAGTGATGAGCCGATTGTCAAATAGAGCCTTGCGCCGATTGCCGATTATTTGATTCAGGTGCCGATTCCGATTATTGTAATAATTATACCAAAATATGTTATATGTGTTATATACTATGTCGATTTGGAAGCAACAACATCAGTAATATACCAGTATACATAAGTATATGTTTGGGTAAGTATAAAGGTAGGTATGGGTGGACATGTGAACAAATTTCTGCGTCCTGACAACCAATACACATGTTATATTATGCTCAATTTACCGTAGATTTCTGTCTATAAGTCGCTACTTGTTGACCCAGTATTTCCCCTCAAAATGTGCATGTGCCATATACTTTCCCCATGTTTACTGGTCATTTATTCAACAAAACATCGTTATATTTAACACAGTTTATTGAATAAAACAAACATCTATTTACTATTTAGACAATCGGAAATGCCAATGTTGAAACCCGAGTACCGATTGTCATCCGATGGGCCACAATCGGCCGATTCCGATTGTCGTTTCCGATCATCTGCTCATCACTAATTTTGAAGAAATTTTATTGTTGTTGTAACTTGATGATATGGGGACCGTCTGATCGGATTGAGTACCTTTAATCCACAGCTTGTGATATTGGTTGTTCTAGATGCTGGTTAGGTCAAATATCTGTTCCATTAATCTCCTATAGCATAGTTTACACCCAGACTCTTGGGCAGGATTTTTTGTCAAATGTCATCGACTTTACTGTATAAACCATTCCTATGGAGAAATAAAGCATTTTAAATCTTATGACTCATCCAGATTGGCTCACAATCACATCACTATTTGTTTGTGATATGCCCTTAGCATTATGTTCCGGATAGTTATTAGCTCACCTGAGACGAAGTCTCCGGTGGAGCTATAGTCATCACTCCTCGTCCGTCCATCGTACCGTCGTTCCGTCTAGCCGTCCGTCAACAATTCTTTGAACATCCTCTCCTCTGGAACCGTAAGACCGAATTGGTTCATATTTGGTGTTGATGTTCCCTAGGTGACTCTCATTCAAATGAGGTCACTGGGTCAAATAGTTGCCAAACCAGGGCCATAACTCTATTCCTCCATAGTAATTCTTACAACGACTTCTTGTCCAGAACCATTGGGCCGATTTAGCTAATATTTGGTAATGAGGGTCCTTGGGTGACTGGTGTTCAGATTTGTTCAAATGAGGTCACCCGGTCAATTAGTTGAGAAACCAGTGCCATAACTCATAGTAATTCTTAGAATGACTTCGTCTCAAAAAATATTGGGCCGATTTAGCTTATATTTGGTACGGAGGGAACTTGGTTGACTGGGGTTCAGATTTGTTCAAATGGGTCAAATGGGGGCAGAGCAAGGGACATAACTCTAAAAAAAAGTTACATTTTTGCATTTTGACCTTTGATTTTTTTTTAGACACATCACAGCTACCCCAGTCCACCCTCCCCACCCCACCTCCTGTCCCTGCCACACCACGCTGTACCATAGCATATTATCTCTGCCTAGTTCACCCCATTAAAATCCTTGTTTTGATCACAGCTGTAGGAGTATCACAAAGCTGTTTGTGCAGTCCTTAAAACCTAATTATCTAAATGTCAACACCTCTCCTCAAGACATACTGGTAGCTGATAGTTTCATGAATGGAATGCACTGGCTTTCACGGTCATGGGAATTTTGTTAAGCTAATGTAGTCAGGTATTCAAATAAATCATGTATGTCATATTCTCGCAGGGATGTCCCCACAGTGTTGGGGGGAGGGGGGGGGGGGGTGATTGACAGATTTGTTCAATCAAATGTAATTTTGAAGCTCACCTGAGACGAAGCTATAGTCATCACTTATCATCTGTCACCTGTCTGTCCGTCCATCCATCTGTCAACAATTCTTTGAACATCTTCTCTAGATCATAAGACTGAATGGGTTCATATTTGGTGTGGATGTTCCCTAGGTGACTCACATTCAGATTTGCTCACTCTGTCAAATGGTTGTGAAGCCAGGGCCATAACTCTTGCCCTCCATAGTAATTCTTAAAAACGACTTCTCATGTACCATCAGGTTGAATGGGTTCATATTTGGTATGAAGGGTCCTTTGGTGACTGTAGTTCAGATGTGTTCAAATGGGGTCACCTGGTCAAATAGGGGCCAAGCAAAGGACAGTTTTCCTCTTAATATGCTTCCTTCACACGGACCATCAGGTTTATTTTACTGATATTTAGTATGAACGGTTCTTTGGTGTCTGGGATTCAAATTTATTCAGATGGGGTCACCAGGTTAAATAAGGTGAAACCAGGGACATAACTGTATGTCTCTATAGTAATATTTAAAATATCTTCTCAAGAGAGGTTGAACTATTTAGCTTACATATATAGTATGGAGGATCCTTTAGTGATTGAGATTCAGATTTGTTAACATGAGGTCAACTCGTTAAGAAATGACGGGGCTATGGGGACTTAAGACTTTTGTGATCTGTAGTGTACAGTTGGTAATTTAAAGGTAGATATTCACTGATCGACATACATCAAGCCTCTCTAGCCACATATCCTGTTTAGGTCTAATTCTTTTAAAGTGATTATGAAAAGTTCTGACTGTTGTGGTCTCCAGAGACCCAGTCTTATCAGTCTTTGCAGTCTGGTGAGCGACCCAACAGTCTTTGACTATCTTGTTTTATACGAGTAGTCTGTATTGTGCGTGGATGTGAAATTCATGCCATCTAATTCATTATTATCCCCTGCCAAATTGAAAATTTGCGGGGGATATAAGAATGGGTTCTGTCCGTCCGTCTGTCCGTCCGTCCCGAATTTGTAAGAGTCATAACTTGAACAAGTGTCAACGGATTTCAAAGATTTGTGGTATATGAGTTCACCTGACCATTACCTAGAATGAGTTTGCAAGCCAGATCCGGCCGGTTATTTTTACCGGAGTTATTGGACTTTGTTTATTCTTTTTGTCAAATTTACCAAATAGCAAATCGACGACGTCACAGGGCTCATTTCCACAAATCTCAATGAATTTCAAAGATATTTGGTATATGAGTTTACCTGACCATTACCTAGAATTATTTCGCAAGCCAGGTCCGGCCGGATATTTTTACCGGAGTTATTGGACTTGGTTCATTATTTTTGTCGAATTTACCAAATAGCAAAGACGACGTCACAGGGCTCATTTCCACAAATGTAAACGGATTTCAATGATTTTTGGTATATGAGTGCACATGACCAGTATCTAGAACGAGTTCGCAAACCAGGTCTGGCCAGATATTTTCAGCAGAGTTATTGGACTTTGTTTATTATTTTTAGTGCAAATGGACAATGTCACATGGCTAATTTCCCCAAATGTCAGTCCTAAAATGAGTTCGCAAGCCAGGCTTTTTGACAAAATCCCAACTCTTGTTGAGAATGCACTTCCCCAACTGCACATTTCGGCGGGGGATACCGCCGTCTGCGACTGATTGTTTATACAGTGATACTTGTTTTAGGGGGAAGCAGGAAGAGAGCCCGGTAGGCCTATGTTATCCCGATCAATATACAGCATTACCGTGTTATGTATTACTGCAATTGTATTATTCATGTTTTATGCATTATGTTAAAATACTTATAGTTTATTCAATAAGTAAATCAGTGCTTATTGGTATACAATACCAACTAGAACTATTTAAAAGTTTTTGCAGTTCTCATTGTTCATACTTGCTGCATCAATTTCTTTATGACAAAAAATTGAGATCAAACTCCAGAGAAAAGCTTCAACACTCAGATAACCTGCAGTATAGGTCTAGTGCTTTCATTAATGTTTAACTTCATAAATTTCTTTATCTTGACATTTATCAGTTATTTTGTTTGGGTGTATGTATTATCCTAACTCATTATCACCCACAAATGAAGTTTGGTAGATATAGTTCTAAATGAGCTCTGTCCATCCCTCCGTCCCATAGGAAATGTTCAGATAATAAGTTCAACAAAAGATCATAGTTCGTTTGTTGAACTTATTATCTGAACATTTCCATCAATATAATAGGGCTCCTTCTGTAGTTTTATTTTTCTGTCTGCTTTTATCACCTTAACATCCCTCCAAATCAATCGATTTTAACTTTTTAACTGACTTGGGAGAATCCATTTAGTATAGAAAGGGTTAGACAAATTCAGAAAGTTTAAAAAAAGGACCAAAAAAATGTTCGGACGCAGACCCTGTATTTTCATATTTCTGTCCATTAGTGAGATTTCCTAATTAATTCAGATATTTAATGTGCATGTGCATTGAACTTTGATATTTCTTTTATATTTCATTGAACTTTGATATTTCTTTTATATTTCAGGCCATCCAGTGCATCCACCAAAGACTAGTGAGCCGAATATAACTAGTAATAGTCCTTTAATACCCTCACAAGAAATATCACAGCCAATAACAGACAAAGTTGAGATACAGCCAGACTCAGATTCAAGGTACTCAAGCTATTTAGCTCAAGCCTTGAATAGGGTGTCTGTCATTTGTAGAATGAGGTCCCCAGAGGGTGAATTTAGTGATGCTACCCCGCATAGCGGGCTAGCATCACCAAATTCACCCACTGGGGACCTCATTATGCTTACAACTCAGCAGAATGAGGTTCCCAGAGGGTGAATTTGGTGATGCTTGCCCGCTATGCGGGGTAGCATCACTAAATTCACCCTCTGGGGACCTCATTCTGCAAATGACAGGCACACTATTTCAAGGCTTGATTGATTTAGCTATTCATTGAAGAAATCAATGGTTTTATTTTGTCCAACTTTTAAATTGTAAATTGAGACAGTGTCCTATTTTCTTGTCTATCATTGTCATAAAGTGTTTCCACCAAAAAGTAATCACCTCGCATATCTATTATAAGAACAGTGATTGAATTGTAAGAATATTGATTTTGTTGATTTCTAAAATATACTAGAAATTTTCTGTGAACTTTTATTTTTCTTTAACAGCCAGTTGCATATTGTAATACCTTGTATTGGTGGATTTGTGGTTTTGGTCATCATCATTGTCATAGTGCTCATGAAGCATTGCAGACAGCAGAACAGTCCACAATCTGAAGGGAGATCATCCAGTAAGAAGCTGTTTGAGATTCTATTCTGCAGACCGCGCACAGCAAATGGTGTGTATTCCTGATTAATCAGGCAAATATCTACCATTCAAAACCCATTAGAGTTTGAAGCCTTTGCCTTGTTAGTTATCTGTCAGGATGTACGTGCATCATTACTCATCGGTGATTAGGTCTCTTAAAGGGGGACTGTACACTAAATCCAGCCATTTATGGGGCCATCTCCTATTATACTCAACAGAATGTATGTAACAAAAGAATGACTTTGAGCCAGGGATGAGCTCAAAATACACTCATGTACTCTATCAACGATGTAAACAACATGGTCATTATAATGAAAATGAGTTTATGGCTCGAGCCATTTATTCATTTTCGTTATAATTATCAGGTTGTTTGTTATATGTGGTTCTTTGTGTACGTGAGTGTATTTAACTCTCATTTTTGACTCAGATAATAAGATAAAAAAACATCATTCAAATTATTATTTGAACATTTTCCATCAATGAATAGGCATCCTTCTGCATGTAATGCTGCATGGGTATATTATTCAGTGCCAATTAATATTTGACTTAATTTAACATGCTATTAGGGAGTAATCCAGGGCTAATTTGGGCGTGTCGATCAAATGAATTTGGGCGGCTCGAAAATACTTGAATTTTGCAATTTTGGGCACTCAGTTCATTAGCCATATTTGTAGGTGAGGAATCGTTCTGGCAGGAAAATAGGATCATCACTATAGATATACACCAATAGTGGCCGTAAAACAGCCCCTTTTTCACGAAAGTAAACAACTAACAAAATTTGGGAATTCAAGAAAAATATGCATGCAAATACATGTACAACATCACTGTTCTGTAACTTTGCACCAGAGTTGAGTTGGGATGCCTTGTGAAAGGGAATACATTTATTTAATTGACTTCATGTTTTTCGTCTGCAAATGTACTTCAACTATTATTTATGCATACATATTCTGCTTACAATCAAGTTATAGATTGTAGACTAAAATGAGATGGGTTCGCAATTGTGAGAGATAGCTTGCCATCGGTGGCTGTTCTATTTCATTTCCCACCATTTTTGAAACATGTGCACACAAGAGACATACTAGTAGAGTTATCTTTCTCTAAGTTAAGAATATGTTTGTCTTGATCGGACATGTTGTCTTGTGGACTTTTTTCCCCTGAAATCTCATGAATGAAAGTAATAGATAACAGTCCACTTTTGTTTAGTTATCGGCCAAGAACTGACAAGAGGTTACCGTTAATTAAAATACAGTTTACATTATTGTCTCTGAAAATAAACATGGATATTCTCATGCAGAGTAAAAGTACTATTTTTAACTCACATCTTTTCAAAGCTGATATCATGAATAATTTCTTAGATTATTCTCTATTCCCATTTGATCACCCCAGCAGAGCACTCCACTGTAATTTAAAATTCAATGGTATAATATATTCAATAATGAAATGGTTTCAGTTTCAGTTGAAAATCAATATGCGTCGATGTCAGGTGCACGTGAGTACATGATTATAGTGAATGGGCCTTTTTGGACTAAGAACAGTTTCAACATATATGGTTTCTGACTTATATATTGTATTTTAACAGACTGGTATTAACATGTCCTTGGAAATTCCAACAGGGACGGTTCTTTCAAATGGTATAAAAGTAAATAGTCACTCGTTTCGTCCACTTGGTCTGTCTCAGTGATATTTAATATAAATTTATGCATGTCTGCATTGATACAACTATTTATATAATGAAAGTACTGTTGGCTGAAGATCAGATTTACGTCAATGTCACCAAAAATTAGGCCTGCTAGGTGACTCCAGGTACGTTCACATGAGAAATTGCGCCATTTGGGTAGGTTGTGCTGAGGCGCCTAATCCACTGATCCTCTCGCACAAGTCTTGGCTGCTTTTAATCCCCGCCAAATGAAATTTCCAGGGGATATAGGAATGGGTTCCGTCCGGTCTTCCATCTGTCCGTCCATCCCGAATTTGTAAGAGTCATAACTTGAACAAATGTGAACGGCCAGATCCGGCCGGTTATTTTTACCGGAGTTATTGGACTTTGTTTATTATTTTTGTTGAATTTACCAAATAGCAAATAGATGACGTCACAGGGCTCATTTCCACAAATCTCAATGTATTTAAAAGATTTTTGTTATATGAGTTCACATGATCAGTATCTAGAACGTGTTCGCAAACCAGATCCGGCCGTATATTTTCAGCAGGGTTATTGGACTTTGTTTATTATTTTTGGCGCAAATGGACGACGTCACATGGCTAATTTTCACAAATGTCAACAGATATTACAGATTTCTGGTATATGAGTTCACATGACCAGTACCTAAAATGAGTTCGCAAGCCAGGATTTTTGACAAAATCCCACCTCTTGTTTAGCACATACTGAGAACGCAAACATTATTGAGAATGCACTTCCCCAACTGCACAATTTGGCAGGGGATACCGCCGTCTGCGACTGCTTGTATCATTTGGATTTATGCCCAATATGCTCTTGGACACATCATCACACCATTGGTTTATTCTTCCGAAATGGTAATTAATTGGCTTCTCTCTGCTGAGCCTCACAGTACTTAAATGTTCTTTGAAATGGTTCGACTTCTGTCATTCAAACAGGGATTGGGTGGTCTATTTATATCGTTTGTGACAGTGTTACATTATTTCTGTATAGACTGTACATGTAATCCATATAATCTCTTCACATGTATTGTGGCCTGCACATTGACAGCATGGGAGTGTACCTAATGGCTAAGATTTTTTAAAATAAAAATCTGGACAGTCGATTTTGAATCGAATCATATGAAAGATTCAAAATCAATTCAATTTGCAGGACATTAAAATGAAAAAACGACATTTCAAGTTAATGGTCCATTCGTCAGTTCGTTGTATTGTGTGGTGCACCCCAGATTGCACTTTTTCTTCTCTGTTAAATTAAGTTTAGTGTGGTTTTTAAGCACCCTGTGGTGTCGGCAAAAATAAGTTTTTTAATACCACAAGAAAATTAGTCATATTGTCCAAACTTGGCCTCAAAAGATGTCCATCATTATGATGTGCGAATTTCATCAAAGTTCCTATAGATTGGCTGTTGCTGTTAAAGTTATGGAATTCCACTCACATATATATAGGTACCACCACCATTTATTAACATTTATTCATTTGGATATCCCTGTTAACCCTTTACCCAACAGAAGGGCCCTGTGCCAATGCATTCTCTTATATATGCGAGTCGACCATAGGTCGCCTCGCATATATAAGAGAATGCATTGGCTTAACACATTAAAAATTATAAAATTGTTAAAGAATGTAAGAAAAAATGGTAAAAAGTGTTAAAAAAAGATTTTTTTTAGGCCAATGCATTCTCTTATATATGCGAGGCGACCTATGGTCGACTCGCATATATAAGAGAATGCATTGGCACAGGGCATAACTGTAACTATCACAATGTGGTCAAGGAGCCGGTTCCAATGATATCCATATTTGTATGGTTCTATTGAGACAGACCGAAGATATTTTAGGCTGTTGAAGCTTTATTTGGCCGGTTTTGGCCGGTTTGTTGGGTAAAGGGTTAACATGACTTTTTAAGTCAATGAAGTGCAACCCACAATGCTCAATTGTACTTTTGTGACACTGTGAGGTGAAATTTGCATCCCACATCCCTGACTGTGGGGTGCAGCCCGTATTGTAGCTGTGGTGGGTACGTCCGTCCGTCCGCCCATCCGTCCATTTGCTTTTTAGCTCAACTTTACTTTGTAAAGTTTGAGCTATTGCCATGGCTTGGTATCCGTCGTCCGCATGTGTGTGTGTGCGTGTTTGAGGCGTCAACTACACAATGCTAGAGGTCGCACCTTTGGTCGGATCATTATGAAATTTGTCACAGCTGTTGACATTGACATGTAGATGGGAACGAGTAATATTGGGGTCATTTGGAAAAAAAACATATATCTTAGATTTCAAAATTAAATCCATTAGCACGGGCTACAGGTCATACTTTTCGTCTGATCATCATGAAATTTGTCATGGATGTTAATATTGACATGTAGATGGGAACGAGTAATATTTCCGCTAAAGGAAGCCGTTCACACTGAACTATATGGATATATGTCCTGCGTTTGTAAACCATAGTAGAAAAGGGGTTAACTTTTTTGTGGTCGCCTACGATCCCTCGCGGTCTTCAGTGGCTTGCTCGGATTAGTCACGCATGCGCAGTCCCAATATAACCGATCGAATTCGCCAGTTTATTTTCTGCTACGAACCGAACGGAAGTCTAAGGGAGTATTTTTCCGAATTTGTCGTTTAACAACTAGACAACAAATTCAATTTATCGATACAATAATTACTGGTCGCCTACGTGTTAGTTTTTAGAATTATTGTTTCGAATTCACGGACCGTTTCGCTTCAAACATACAATTGTTCCGTGTTTTCGAACAGGCGGCTGACTTAAAAAAATTCGAATCTGAAAATAGACATTTCGCCATAATCAGCCGCCATTTCAAGGCCTTACGAGGCGCATAGATTATTGTGAACAATTCATCTATGTAATTATTATAGGACCTATAAGGTATGATATAATTTGTCAGATATAAATGCCACGTGATTCGCTACCGGAAGTCTCCTAATTTCGTGGGAATTTATTTACGCGTGGACATTTATTTAGCAATAATTACCATCGCTACTGACGCTATCTATCATAATGTTATGAACAACATTCTTTCTCATAATACTTTGTTGTTTTATGGTTCAATACAACTGATCCAGATGTGTTGGTCACATTTGAACTTAAAAGTTGATTACAATTTACATCTGGGTTTATCAATGTAAAAACAGTAGTGTCATTATTACTTTAATAAATTGACAGAGATTGATATTGGACAAGTTTTATAATTATGTTCATGGTTTGATTCTCGTAACGGAGCATCACCTTCAATGTAACAATCTCAGCCATGTGCTAGCGGACCGGGGATCGCACCCTGGTCAGGGTATTCTGACAGAAATCAGAAATCGGTCCGATACCAAGTTTGTCAGGCTAACAAGTCCCATTCGAGATTACTGAATAAAATCCGAATGCAAATGCTGACTTTCCCCATTACAACACTTGTTCAGGTATGTTGTCGTGGGTGCACTACGCTGTGCGATCGGGTGTGGACAATAAAAACTTAATGGCTGACCCATGTACACACCTAGGTGTGTGCATGTTACCGAACACTACTGGAGTCGCTAGATCTCATCAAAACAACATGCTTTCACAAAATACTTTGTGTTTTCTGTTTTAATACTGTCACACATGTCTCCTATGATTTAGATGTGTTGGTCGACGCTTGAAGTTATCAGACTACAGTTTATCAATATCAGAAAAATAATGACTGTTGTCGTACTAAGATTCGTTAGTGTCATTAATTCAGACAGGGATTGACATCTGACAGGAGTCAGAATTCTGTTGAGTACATGATTCAATTCTCGTACAGTGCTTCAACTTCACTGTAAAATTTTGAACTGCTAGCATTTAATGATTGCAAGCATGACACTAAAATTAATCGTGATGACAGTTTCACTATTGTCTCAATTCCAGATTTTAGTTATTCTGAATTGTATCCAAAATTAACCCATCCTTTCAAAATTGCTGGGTTGTTTCTTGACTAAATGGTGTCTCCTTCCGGAATACAAATATAATTGCTTTCCTTCCTGTGTAGGTTTACCGAAAAGAAGCGGGGGTACTGGGTTACTACGATTCTGGATATGGCTCTAATTGGGACACAAAATTACAAATCATGGGTGCTCCGGTTTGCATTCTCTAGAGTAAGGCAAGAAGCTTATCGTCACTCTGACGGTGTTTAATCATGCTTTCACTATCTACAAATATATTTGAAGATACTTTGGTTTGAACAACCTTTCCCCTTCTTGATTCAATTATGAGAATGATTCCAGCCTGACAGGTATTTAGAATCGTGGTGACTTGACCCCTCCAGGTAACTGGCCCACTGGCAATAACTGGCGACCGTGGCCTGGATGACGTTCCCCAATGAATAACGATATAATAGCAGTGGTATTCCAAGACGAGGAAGGTGGGGGGGGGGAGATAATATTTATGGCAAGTAACCATATCAAATGTGAGCTTGGTACAAGAACAGGCTGTACATCCAATACAGCATGCATTGTTCATAAAGGGCATGGTAGGTGTTTTGAAGGTATTCATGGACTAGCTGGAGTCTCAATGAATTTTAAAATATATACGTGTCCCGACCTTTCATACCGTTGATATGGCGAAAATACTTCACACACGAATGAAGCATATTTACATGGAAAGCATTTATATTGCCACGTGTCCCACGACCACTGCCAATAGCCTTTCCGACAAGAGGCCATCAGCATGGCTCTTCATACTTCTATTGCCCATATCAATTTGATTATCTGGCACATAGACAATAAAACAGGCAAAGACGTTTGCGCTGTCCAGCTAAGCTTTCGAGGAAGCTCATTGACCAGCATTACCGACCTTTCCTAAGACGCAGGCAGGGGACCACCCCGTACGAGTGGCATCCCATCCCCATGGCACAGATGCCCGATCATAAGGGCCTGAAGCCATGCTGCCAACTGCGCATTTCGGGTCTATGCTGGGTTTGTCCTCTCTTCCTTAAACATGCCATATTTTATTCTTTGTATGACTAATCCTTTGGTGCACCCTACAGACCGCATCCCTTATCCGATCATCACCAAAAGTCATATGGATTGTCAGGGTGACCTCTGGTTTACTTTCCTTCTTCTATATCATTCTAACTAATTCCTTCCCAAGTTGAGCTACAGTGTCATTGACACTTTCATTGTTGGAATTTGCACTTAATTTTCATTTCCGGATGATAACTTTAGTAAGTCTGAATTGAATGGAATGAAATTTGGTAGCCCAAAATACAGGTCAACTTCGAATTTGGGTTCCGCCTGCTAATTTTCACCTGTGTTATGGCCCATTGTTGAAATTACCACAGGCATATTTTACCACGCCCTAGCGATGCTCTTGTTTCAATTTCAGAAATGAAAATTAAATTTTTCAGTTTCTGAAGCAAATCTCCCTATAAAAGCCTCTTCCTTGATGAAGGGGGGGGGAGTACGCCCAAGTAGTATTTTGTTGGTCGAGTTTTTTCCAAAACATGACCTACAATTTGGCGAGGTCTGTTCACTGCCAGGCAGATGGGTGGCGGGCAGACAACTACAGATGGTGATAACTTATCAACTGATTTTGTTAATATTTGGCATATGTGACTTTCTCAACAATGTCTTGATCGAATTAAAAATCTGACCAGGTCGCTTACATTGGGTTGAGTGATGACCCTTAATTAGTTCATTTTCGTGAATTTTGATCATGATAGTGCGATTAAAGGTACTCAATCCGATAAAACTCCTCTCAATTACTATTTCAATGGCTTCAGGGGTCAAAAATATTTGATTCGAGTCGAGGAAGTCACCCATCAAAGCTCAGATTTGTTAGATATCGATTTTAGAAATCTATTATTTTTCATTATCGGGAATTCTTTCTGGCCCAGAAGACAGTCAAAATTTCGTTATTATTACCACTTGATTATAGAGTTATCCATCCTTGTCTGTTTGAATAGAGTTTTGGCGTAAAATCTCGAGCAGGTTACCAAATTGACGGCAGTTATTAGTACTCATCTCGAGCAATTAACAAATTTCAAAAATCAATATCTAATAACTCTGAGCTTTGTTTGATGGGTTCCTCGACTCGAATCAAATATTTTTTACCCCCAAAGCCAAAGAAATAGTAATATAGGACCCTCTGATCGGATTGTTGTTGTTGGAATCTGTTGAGATGGGGACCCTCTTTACGGATTGAGTACCTTTAATTGTTTTTATTTATTTTATATCTCAAGATCTTTTTCCTCTTTTATTTCAGTTGAAGAAGAGGTACCCTTGACACAGTCCCCCAGACCACCAGATGTACCTGCATCACCTTGCCCCAGAGCCAACCGCTTCATTGCTACAGATCCTGTACGACAAATAAGCAACGAATGTGAGTAGTGATAAGCCGATATTGGAAAACCACCATTGCCCAATTGTACAAGTACAGATGCCAAATCCTATTATACTACATACAGTAAAGCCCTAAATAATCTCAGTGAGAGCTTTCCGATGAATGGCAACAAGCCATATTTCCGACTAAATCATGAAAAAGTTACCCATAATTCTGCTGTGGTTAAGGAGTCGATTATTTAGGGCATTACTGTATAAAGTCATATAAAGATATTGACACAGCCTCGCTAAATTTGGAATCCAATAAATGTATTGCGGATATTTCATACCAATTATCGGCCAATGCTGATTGCTTTTACCAATTGGTTCATCGCTAAATCATCTAGCCCATGTAATACATATGTGTTATATTGGTTTCAAGCGACTAATAATCATCAGACTTAGAATTTAATTAACTAGATGAAATATTCTGATTCTGAGCGAATTGAATCGATTCGTAGGGCCCTAGAAAGAAGTCCAAGGAAAAGTAATATATAAATATGTGGAGCCTGGAGAATCAATAGTTTGAATTGAATCTCAATCAATTCTGCCGAATTATGTTGAATCGAATTGAATCTTCAAATCGAATTGTACCAAACCTAATTCTGATTACTAATTCCAATATGAGATAAAGTTATTGTAATTAAGCATTGGTTTTATGAATATAACTTACACACTATTCGAGTATCTCTTGGATCGCTCCGTAGTCATACATTCAATGATTTTCACCACCTGAGATTATCTACTGTACCAACCAGTCAAATATTACTATGCAGGAGCAGCACATCATCAATACAATGCTGGCTAAAACTTTTAACCCTTTGAGTGCCAGGTCGATTTTTCCGCCAAGGAGAAGCCCTCAACTGAACTATATGGATTATTATCCTCGGCCTTGTGTTATCAGGAGGGTTAAAATTTATTGTCCGTCTATTGCCTACTCCAGTCAATCAGTGCTCGGGATTAGCTATGCATGAATGCGTCTCGTGTAACTCTCGCGTGATTCTATCCATCAAGTCAGTTTTTAATTCCTCCTCCAGCTATCGGACGTGGTTAATTTTAAGGAAGTATTATTCTGTATTCCGCGTTATCAACTCAATTTTTATTGTTGATAACACTTGCAATTTATCCGTTGTTTACCCAGTCTTTTAATAAACAATTTACGAACTCGCAGAAACTCTTCGTTTCACTGTATGCGCGAATTCCGTGTTTTTTATCGACACATTTCGTCTACGAATTTGTGAATGAATTTGACAAAAACACCGTTGGAATCACGTTGGCATATTCGCCATTGATGGCCATTTTGACTCAGATGCACATCGTTTACTTATGGCCAACCTATATTGCATTATTGTGCAACATATACGGTGGCATGACTCGTCGAATTTCGGAATCCACGTGGTGCGGTATGCGGAGTAGCCTAATTTTGCGCTACACATTCTATTTCCTGACGTCACATCTTCGCCCCGTTCAGGTTATGTATACTGCCATATCATATATGCAACAGCTATGTTAGTGCAGAGAACGTTGTCCAGGACAGAAATATCTCCTTTGGCACTAATTTACATGAATAAATAACAAAGATAGAACTTGTTACCTGATGTAATTTCTTTTGCCTCAACTAATTGTATTTTGTAAGTTGACGTTGAGCAACTGGAACTTCATCGACGTTTGGGAAATGATTATCGAAGAACATCATTGTACATATACATTATGTCATTATCATTAATTGTGCTTAAGCGATTAATATTTGCAAATCTTAGCTAGCCCGAATGTCTTAACATGAGGGCTTCTATTTGGATACTTGGAACGTTGGCGCGGATGTTAGTGACTTCACAATATTTATTTGACAATCCTGACTCTGTTCTTGCGATTCCATTCACTTTCCATCATTGTATCAATAGTTAGAAACAAGGCGATTCTGTTCGTTATACATCTAGTATTATATGACCTGTGTCAAATAATGCTGTAATACTATAAGTCTCTTTCTTTACGTACATGTATAGTATGAGTTGACAGTGTCCGGTTGCTACGACTCGTGCAACTGGTTTGATTGGGGATTAGGATTATCAGACACACCATTTGACAACAAGGATTTTCGTTTCTAGTTTACATTATCGAATGGCGATCTCCATCAAATCATAATCTGACTTTCTCTCGGCGACAATTGTGTCCGTTTCTTTGCAATTACTTACTGTATTTTGCTGAATGGGTTCCCCTGTTCCAAGACTGCACAGCCATGCAAGCGCAGTAGCCTGAACCTTCAGCTTTGATGACATTTTGGATGAGATCCTTGTTGCGAGCCTACTGGCCTACTTGTGGCAAGTCGCCTTATCCGATGTGACCTGGCATGAACTGTTATCCTCAGACATTAGTGTTTATCGATACATTCAACATTCATTGGTCCATTAATCAGGACCAATATGGTATCAGTGTCTCATCGCCACAAAACCGGTCAAATGGTGAGCATGACACATGTATGGCCAGCCGTAATAGTTCCATACCAATGGTATCAGTGCCTTAAATGATCAATGACATCAGAACTGACTATGTCAATATGGCGACAATTTTTTCACCGATACCGACATACTTCTGCGCTTTCAATCCGTGAATAGTAACGGCGAACTACTATGCATATATATTGTCACATGCTCCAGATGCATTGCCAATAGCCTTTCCCACTGAGCCCATCACTTGGCTCTCAACCTTCTATTTCCACATATCGAAAAGATCAAATGTGAAATAGCCTTCACTCACGTATAAAGCACAGTTACATAACATGCATTTATATTGCGCAGGGCCGCTGCCACTATAATTTTCAACAGAGACCAACACATGGCTCTTTCTTTCTATTGCCTCGTATCCAATTGATTATCGGGCAAATAACAAAAAGGACAGTATTTGTATTGTCACACAAATTAAGTGCGTTTACATGAACAGCATTTAGATTTATATTGCGCACGACCACGGCAGGCCTGCGTATAGGAGGCACACGACGGTTCGGTTCACATGACGGTTGCGAAATCTAGGTTGCGCCAAGGTTGTGTGAGGCTCTCGCGATACTGATTATAACTGTTTGTGTAACTTATGGGTACCTAAGGACAACCAGACAGCCGACACATACTAGTATGTTACGGCTTGCGCATATTTTGCCAATTTCAGAAGAGTCCAAAACATATCTCTTCTCCTTCTTTTACTAAATATCCATATGATTATCTGGTGAATAGAATACCTAAATGACTAACACAAATGGCAGCTTTTGTATCATCACACATATACAGCGCCGTTCCGCAAGAAGCCTCTATATCGTGTATGACCACTGCCCAGTACCAGTGACTGGCGGGGTGCTACTATCGTTGATTCGGACAACCAATCTTCATGGGCGCACGCCTCAGCACCTGAGCCTTAGGGTGGGGAAGACTCGTCATGTGCTGCTGACAGCGCACCAGCCAACCAGCCTTCAGTTCTTCCCAGATGAAAATGCAGCTCAAGCTCTCATTTTCTCTCACAATTCAGAAGACGGATGTAATTGCATCCGTAATATAATCGTTCATTGTGTTTCTCTCAAATTAAATGTCTTTGTGGGATAGACCTCGATACATGCATGTTTAGTTGCACTTTCACATTCCCATACTTTAACTGCGATGGGACCGGGTTTTAAATTACCTCCAATAGTTTAATATTGAATCAACGGTTACTGTAACCATGCACATTTTGTCAAGAGGGAGAGGGCAAAGTTTAATGCTCGTGAATTAGGGAATCACAAGTGCATACGGGTGGGAGTACAATTGCTCCTGTCATCTGGGAAGGACTGAGACTTCTGACTCTTCCCCACGGTCCATGGCCCACTCCATTACGAGAGTGGATCTTGTCCCCCTGGAATCATTCTCCCTCGGGATATGTCCAGGCCTGCTCTACCTTCGGAGGACTTTCCGTACGTGTATAAAACATTCTCCTCGCCGTAAGCAAGGGCACCGCGAAAACTGTTCTTGCACAGGAGAAATCGGTTCTCATCGTCCTCTTCGCCGAGAAGTGACAGTATCTTACCTGCAGTTTAATTTCTAGCAGGTAAGACCACGTGGCCACATAATGAACGGAATTTACCTTATTAACATTATTTTGCATTAACTAACAAAATGTTTTGTGTATTACGCTTGCTAATAACTAACAGAATGTCTTGTCTTGCTTATAGTCGACGAGATTCAACTTTGATGGCCACACACCGTGCGGGTTGCTCAAGAAATAAACGCGGCAATATGCGGTATTGTCATTGTTGGATGAGGGCCCGTTGGTCCATGGTTAAACAATTTGAGCAAACGTACCAGTCTTACCTCGGGCAGGACCAGTTCGGCCCCCCCTGGTCATGCATCAGCAGACTTTGGGTGGCAGCGTGCAGTTCTCGGAGATTCGGGCAACCAATCCCCCAGAACACCCGCACACTCGCCTTTGGAGGCTGTTCTGGGTGGGGAAGTCTCGATGTCCGGTGCCGCTCAATGCGCTCCAGCTAAAAGGCCTTTTGACGATTCCCCAGGGCGCTGTGGCCCACCCCATTACGAGGGTCGGTCTTGTCCCCCTGGAAACGTCATCCCACGTGATACGTCCAGGCCTGCTCCTCTGCCGTCATGGGATCCTAGTGGTATGTCATCGACGTTTATGCCGGCTTGTCTGGACCACCTGCATTCGGGAGATTCGGTGGGGGGGTTTTCTCTGGTCAAATGGATCCTTCTAATTTTATCTTTTTGCTGACCTTCTGGCATTGGGGTGGGCCAAAGCACCTTAACTTCAACTGCGAGAGCATTTATTCCTCGTTCGAGCCATTCCCCGAGTGGGCTTCCCTACTTATCTCAACCTGATGCAGGGTGTTCTGTTGCTGGCGTCGATACTGACATGCTTCCTATACTTCTCATGGCGTCTGATGGCTTTGACGACGATGGGCAAGAATCACGGGATTCTGTCGTTCCCAAGGAACTCGCTTTCCGTATGGAAACGACATGGGTCGATCTCTTGTACAAAACTTCATCACAGGATATGTGTCAACTGACTTACACAAACTTTGCACAACTGTACCAGTCTTTACCTCGGGATGAACCAGTTCGAACCCCATGGTCCTGCACCAGCAGTCCATGGCAGGTGGGGTGCCGTTCTCGGAGATTCGGGCAACCAATCCTCCAGGACAATCGCACCCGAGCCTTTGGAGGCTGTTCTGTGTGGGGACGACTCGATGTCGCATACTGTCAATAGCGCTTTCTATTTTGGAAGATATCTACAGAAATCACTCTCATCACATGAAAACGAGAAGAAGACGCAGTGAAGTCAGCAGCAGAAGAAGAAGTCTCTACTTGCTCGGTTTCTAGCTGGCGCGTATGGTGTGGCACTGCCTGGGACGTTTCTTCCTAAAACCAGGGGGGGGGGCAGGTACAAGCTTGAGCAATACTGGAATCTGAATTTATGAGCTCTTTCACATAACATATCAAGGCTGATTCATGACTAAATCACATTTACATGAAACCTGTTTTCGGAAGAGTACATTCCCGTCAAACTGCGATATTAAATTTTTTGCTCGTTGCCTCCTCCTGGGCTTGCATTCTAATCCATATAGTTCAGTTGAGGGCTTCTCCTTGGGGGAAAAATATAATTTTTAAAAGTAAAATTACTTTTTCCTTAAGGGAAGCCCGAAACTGAACTATCAGAGATCCCTCCCATGGCGGTGCCGTTCCCAACCCCGCGACTCGCAAATCCTATGATTCGGTCGGAAAATTAAAAACTGACTGATGGATAGAATCACGCGAGAGTTACACGAGACGCATTCATGCGTAGCTAATCCCGAGCACTGATTGACTGAAGTAGGCAATAGACGGACAATAAATTTTAACCCTCCTGATAACACAAGGCCGAGGATAATAATCCATATAGTCCAGTTTCGGGCTTCCCTTAAGGAAAAAGTAATTTTACTTTTAAAAATTATATTTTTGTATCAACCCATATACCCTGTGTCAATGCATTCTCTTATATATGCGAGTCGACCATAGGACGCCTCGCATATATAAGAGAATGCATTGGCCTATAAATTGTTTTTTTGTTGTTTTTTTTGACAATTTTAATAATTTATTCTTATATTCTTTAACAGACTTATTTTGTAGGTTTAGGGCCGATGAGATCGGCCCCTGGCACTCAAAGGGTTAAAGTTGTATTGTATGTACAAAGAGAGTTTATTATGATTGGGACTGGTGATGATCAGCATGCAAAAGTATTTTTAATTTCAGTTTGGCCATTTTAATGTCGAATGTTACATGTTTGTGGGCACTGGGCAGTACTCGGCTACTCGCAGAAATTGATTTATATTATATATTTCTATAATGAGTATATGATATAAAGGTTACTTGAATCAGTTGATAGGAAAATGCTTTATTTGAAATATTTATGACCAACTCGAGAGGAGTAACTCTATCTGTTATCGTTGGACCGGACTTCTCCGATGCTTACTTTAAATTTGAGCGATGTTCCCGCACAATATTTGATCACGTTGACATTCGTTTTATCGGCCGACTGATATCAAATCGAACAAATCTCGAAGCTTTGCCAGGCTCTGTATATATGCAAACATTCTGCATTATTACTGGTTGTCAGCTTTCATGTATTTCCTTTGGTTTCATAATTACACAGTATAGGGAAAGAATAACAGTATATTCTGGGGTTTGTCCACCTAAACCTACCTAAATAATGACTTTTGGACTTATTGGACTGAATTGAAAGTCTCAGGCCACTCATAATTATCAGCCAGCAAATTAATCAAAGTAATTAATGCTTTTTAGTCCAGTCAACATATGGTTTGACCTAGACAAAATTTGTACAGAAATTATTTTATCTTTTTATACGGCCGTTTTTTCAGCCGAAAAGTAAGTTCAAGTTCGAATTTGGGTTCTGCCCGCCAATTTTCACCGGAGTTATGCCCCTTATTTGACGCTTTTTGACTTAGAAAATCCTTGAAATTTGTTGTCCGGATGATAACTTTAGTATAGTTTATTGGAATGAATCCAAATTTGGTATATTACTTTCTCCCACCAAAACACAGGTCAAGCTCGAACTTGGGTTCTGTCCGACCATTTTTGGCAGAGTTATGCCCCTTTTTCGACTCAGAAAATTCAGTTTTTCTTATGTTTTTTGGTTTCCGGATGATAACTCGATTTTGGAATGTTTATACGCAAAACCCGTTTTTTTTGTTGATTACATATATCGAAATACAGCTCAAGTCCGAATTTCGTTTTAATCCGATAATTTTTGCGAGAGTTATGGCCCCTTTTTTGACGTAATTTGACTTAGAAAATCCCTGAAATTTGTTGTCCGGATGATAACTTTAGTTAGAGTGAACCGATTTCAATCAAATTTGGTATGTGGGTTTATTAGGAGAAAAGACAGCTCAAGTTCGAATTTGGGTTCCGTCTGCCAATTTTCACCGGAGTTATGCCCCTTATTTGACGTAATTTGACTGTCCGGATGATAACTTTACTAGAGCTTATCGGATCCAATGATAATTTGGTATATTACTTTCTCCCACCAAAACACAGGTCAAGTTCAAATTTGAGTTCCGTCCGCCAATTTTTACCAGAGTTATGCCCCTTTTTTACCAGTTTCCGCCGACCCAAGAGAGGGCGTATTTTGCACGCCCAGCGTAGCTCTTGTTTCAGTTCATTACACAATTGCAATCAACATATCAAAAATCCTCTGTGAGATTCGTGAGTGACGTTTCTTAATCCAGCATATCCTGGGATACCTGATATCGGCAAATTAAGCTATTATTGTTCTTGTAGGGTTAGGTATCGGGCGTATTTCGTGACAGTTTAGGAGAAAAACTGACCGGAAATGATTACTCTTGCCACATGAATCACCTGTCATGGAATATCATTGCGCTCAAAATCAAAATGGCATCCAAAATGTACAAAATCTAATAAAATTGACATTTTGGGCCAATTTTAATAACTAGTCCTATAAGAGTGAACACACACTCGAATTATGCGAGGAAGAATGATTGAAGAGTATAAGATAAACTTTTGATAAATTAATTGCCTACATACTGTGTCAGGGACTGTATATACCTGGAAATTGTATCTAGTTATATTCACCAAGGCCACATATACCTGAAAAGTACTATGTTTTCTGCAGCCACATTACCGAATTTACCTCCTAAATAGCAACATTGAGTGAATGGTCCAACGCTGAAATAACAGCTGATCACCTGATATTTAGCACAAGTACATGGTGATTTTGGCAAGATATTTTCATACAAAAAGATACTGAAATCGAATATTGTGCATTATGCGGTAGCATATTCCTTTTGTAAAGTGGCGACTGAAGTAATTTGAACAAACTTGTCTACTAAGCATCTTGTTTGGTAGTAGCACGAAAATTAGTCTTACATCAATTGTACGATGTACCGTCTCTTTGACCATGCATGATGGGGTGCTAATCTGTTGGAGAGATGAGTGATTGTTTACAGTATAATAAGCATTGCAACAGAAAAGTGTGTTAATTGTTATATTTATCCTGAAATGGTGATAATAAAAAGTGTCTGTGCAAAACACTGGAAAGTGCTTATGAATTTTTGTGACTTCAGCAATTAAAGTCGACAATACTAAGGCCAAAAAAAAATCGTCTCTGTTTCCGGTACCGGGCCTGGCTCAGATTTTCTTGCCAGTCTCAATTTTTTTTTTCCCAGAAGTCCATAGTAACCTGTCTGTCTGAGTTAATAGCTATAGTGTTCCCCAATACCAATAGCCGAACTAAACTCCAACTCATACACAACTGACGCATGTGTAGGCCGGTGTATGCGATCGCGCATTCTAGATATAAATAAGACAATCCGGTCGGCCATACTACGCAGTGAATAGCATGGCATAAATCAAACTCTACCCTGACAAACACTATGGAAATCCCCCCTGTCTTTTGTGGTCTTGTATTTTCAAAATTACCATGTATTATACTGGTAGCTCCCTTAAATTCCTTCGCGGAATTTGGTGCAAAACTTGCTTGGAAGACAACTCTGTTTGCAACAAAATTAAACAGTGAAAAGCATGTGCGTTTTGGCAAAATGACAGTCCGTATTCCGTAATCAGTCCTGGAAATTAGCGTCGTCAAAAGCCGAAATCGCCATCACCATTGAGGGCATTGACCAGAAGAATTCAATATCCAAGATTAAAATGCATTGGCATCCTTGAATATTCACAGAAACCCGAGTTTAACCCACTTTAAATAAACAACTGTCTGTTATGAATGACACACCAACTGGGTCACTGTCACCAACGAAACTCCTCAGTCGGTCACGTGAATCAACTCTGTGTAACTATTTACGATGTTACCGACCAAGTAGCAGATACTACTGTGATAGAAACAACTCGCACTGTATGCAAATATTAAACACACATTTCTGATCATCTGATGTGCATACATGTACTGTAAGGATTATGTGATAACATGGCAAATTAAACTAATAGTCCAGCAAGCTGTATAATATATTACCAGTTAACATGTATAAAAGCATGCCAATTTTATAATACATGTTAAAAGGGTGTACTACACTATTTTATCGCTTTCAAATGGCCAGTAAAAACAAAAACAAAAAAGTGTAAAAAAAAAGAACCCTGCCTGGAAATTTTTCCCCATGTTATCGGAAACAGAGATGTTTTTTTTTTTTGGCCTAAATGGATTCTCTCATTTAGCTATAAAAGTATACATTGGATTGGTCTATTATTCATTTGGAGGGATGCTAAGGATATATGAGCAGACGACAGCCTGATGATTTGATAATACAACTGCAGAAGAATTCATATTCATTGGGGGGATATGTTTAGATAACAAGTTCAACAAACGAGCTATGGTATGGTCGTTTGTTGAATTTATTATCTGAACATTTCCTAAGGGAACTACTCATCAATGAGTCTTTAATATAGAAAAGGTTAAGTATTTTATGTACTATCCAACCTAATTTCATCATCAGAATGTGACAAAATTGAGCAATTACTCTGAATTACTAGGTTTTATTTGAGACCTGACTGTTATGAGTCATTTTCAGCAAGCCTGAGTTTAGTGTGCCTAAATAATCACTGGCGGCTACAATAAAAGCCATCATAAAAATCTGGCTCATGACTAATACATGCCTTTTCCAATCAATCATGAGTGAATTTTGAAAAAATTTAACCAATATCGAATGCCAACTATGCAAAGCACCATTAGAAGACAGAACACATTTTGTAGCTATTTGCCCCGCATACAAAAAACAAAGACAAAATTATCAGAACAATATTAAACAATTCCTTCCTGACACTATTGACATAAATAAAATACAAAATGAACCGGAAAATTTCACACAATTTTTCATCGTTTGTACCTATTCGGAAAACATTACCAACTCGAAAAATATCATAAAGATTGAAGAGATAAATAGAAACTATATATATTCCATCCACACAATTCGTGTCAGCACACTGAAAGCTGCTCAAAATATATCGTGAAACCAATTAATAGGACTATTCCACTTTTAAATTATAACACCAAATTATAACCTGCACCACCGAGCTGTACGACCTACATAACCAACTGTTTTTATACTGAAACTTGTACATATCATCAGTCTTAATGACACTCTACGTGTATATAGATATCTTAAACAAACCTTTTATGCTATAGTATTTTACATAGAGCTCTTAAGTATTTTAGGTTTTATGTTTATTTTTAACCTGCCATGTGTGGGGTGCTCTAAATGAGGGATCTCCTACACTGAACTGATAGCGTCACTAAATTCACCCTCTGGGGAACTCATTCTGCAAATGACAGGCACACTAAACTCAGGCTTGGTTTTCAGCAAAACTGTACAATGTAGCAGAACAATCAGATTACAATATCGCCTTGACAACAACTCATACATTATAATTTTGAACCAAAACCAAATATTACTTTATTCTTTCTAGCATCAGGTTCAGAAGCACCAACTTTCGGTTCGCAGAGACCAGTGTTGCTTGTCAACCGTAAGTATAAGTTACAGGGGCGGATTCAGCCTGCCGCACGTGCTGCTTGAGCGGTACTCAGATAAAGTTATAGTTAATAGAAATCACCACCGAGAGGCCCCACCTGAAGGGAATGAGTATAAGACTCCCAATTAATAAAGCATTAAACAATGTTATCTGATGCCAACTTGTTTATAAATTGGTGCCCTGCTGATGTGGCTCTTTGTATACAGTTTCATTGAGTGTGATAACCATATCATTGGGTGTCAACCCTTGATGGATGATGTCTCTACAAACATTGCTGTAATTGGCACCAATCTGTTTTTATGCATAGTCAACACATGCAATTCCCTCAATTTCCCTGTACTGGTATCTATAGCAGTGATAATCACGTTTCGCCTAGGACATTATACACATTTATTACTTGTTACCATATAGGATCATATGGGCAGGTGTCCATTTGTGGTTTTCTATCTCTGTACAAACGCTCTACTCAGAGTTGGATATGTGGCACATGCTTTGGTCATCTAAAGACACAGTTGAAAAGGTGCCACACACCGCAACCAGGACGTTGGAGAATATGGACAAACAATTATTTCCAAATGTCGCGCGTGTGTTGCGCATTTTGGTTACAATTCCCATCACATCCTGTGAATGTGAGAGATCTATGTCCACATTAAGGCCCCTGAAGTCGTATATGAGAGCAACTATGTGAGAGGAAAGGCTGAATGGCTTGCTCTCATGCACACGTACCCCAATATGGATATTTCTTATCCGGATATTATAGACGACTTTGCAAGGAGACATCCTCGTCGTATGTTATTAAAGGACATTGTAGTTGACTAAATATAATACAGGTATTTTTAATTTATACTACATGACATAACTGAGTCAAACTCTATAAAATTGATGATCTTATTTCGTGTGATTTTATTAGTTTCTGTTAAATTCAAGCATGCCATTCCAGAATTCCAGATAACAAAATGAGAAATTCACACACAAAATTCGATATATTATTATTACCTGAAATTGCCATTGGAAATAACTGAAATACATGAGAGGCCATAGGTTTATGTCCAAAATGAATTTCTTTCCGGGAGAGCATAATTGTAAAAATTGAACTTATTTTATTTGTTACTGATGGTATATTAGCTATTTCGCTACCGAAAAAAACCCAGCGAAAATGATCTAAACTGAGTTATAAATACAACAATAGGCCCAGAATTCGATTTCAGTGCATCACATTTCTAAAATTTTCCCGGGGGAGGTCCCCCGAACCCCCCACCATCGGGAGGGGGACACCCCCTCCCGTACCCTCCCCGCTTGGCCTACGGCCTGCGGCTTGGCCTTCGGCCAAGATGATCAGCAGCACTCAGTTCCACCTTCTAGATCCGCCCCTGAGTTAAAATAGCATATAGGGCAGGGTTCACATTGCCACTTACCAAATTTGCCTTCCGGGGCATTTAAATTTCTTACAAAAGTATTTCATGTATTTATTGAGTTTGTTTGATCCCTGGAACCAGACCGTTATGTGATAGAAGTTAGCATATTAGCATTACTACAATAAGTATAATTTGATGCTTCAAACTGCCAAGTATCTTAAATAGGATTTACATGGCATTCTTTGACCTTTGATGGCATTTTCATTTTGGAAATTTGTTCTAAGTAATGTTGTTTCTGTAACCCACAATTTTTTTAAGTTGTTGAATGTCTGGCTTTGATGATTTCTGTTTATGCTTACAGCCGTGAGACAAGAAAGTCAAGAAGATCAAAATGAGCCGAGAAGTCCAATCCCTGAATCAACTGGCCCACTGCCAGAATACCCAGAGTATATTTCAATGATTCCATCCGCACAGATTAATGTGGGCGACGGACATACTAACAGAAAAAAAGTTGGTGATTCTGCAATGCCACTTGCAAACTCCAGTATTGATTCCACAGATGTCAGTGATAGTTTCGGATCTGATGAGTCAATCCCAGAATGCTTTGACACCAACCAATCAACATTCCCCAAACAGCATTTGGATTGTCCGAACACCAATGCTAAAGTGTTGGCAGATTCTCCAGTGGTGGTGGTTTCTCCAGGCCAGAAAATGGAGCCAAATGTTTATAGTCAACTGCCTACAAGGCAAATTAGTGACACTGGGGGTGTTAGACCCAAATGGAATTCCCGCTCAAGGCAATATAGTGTGCCTCAACCGGAAACAGCCGCAATGACTGGTGATAGCAGCCAACAAAATTGTGGTCTTGAGACTGTAGTAGCTTCACTTGGTTCTTCTAATGCCTCGGATAAAATTTCTCAAGAAATGCCTGTTAAAATAGCAAGAAGTGATAGCAGACCTTATGACAATGGTATTAATATGGCAAACAATTCTGCAAATGATCTGGAAAAAAGTGATTCTGACTATAGCTCATTAGCTGCTGCTGATGTTCCAAACGATATAGCAGATGCCCAGAGTCAAGGATATTCTTCAGGAGAAAATTTGCCAGTTCAAATAGGGCTTTCTGATACCCCGAGTTTGATTATTTCTGATATTGGTGATTATGCTCGCTTTGGAGGGTCTTTAGAGACATCATCTGTGGACATACAGACCGACGGCGACGCCTCTGTTAGAATGTTACCGCTACATCAACGGTCCATGTTTCAACGTTTAATTAGTCATGACAGTTTGTCCAGTAGTGAACCTGGGACATTATCGACAGACAGTTTGTGTATTGATATTCATAGTCCTATTCCAACTTCACCCGATATTCAGTACTCCTTTTCACCGTTGAATAATAGGTCCTGATGTCTATTATTACATTGAAATGATCTTTTGTACATTATTGGTTCATGTAATGAAATAATTGGCATAATGTGTTCAACAACAGATATATATGATTAGGCTGTATGTTTTAACACTTTCATGACGGGAGCTACGCTGGTGCAGGCAGCATTAAAGATCCAGTGCATTCTCTTATATATGCAAGTCTCCCATTGGGAGCCTTGCATATATAAAAGAATGTACTAGCTTACAAGCTCAAGGTAAATATTGTTAGGTCAATGTGCTCTCTTTATATACGAGTCTCCCTATGGGAAACTCAAATATATATGTGACTGCTTTGGCACAGGTGTTTTCACAAAATTTCAGGAAGCTCCAGTCATGGAAGGGTTAACCCCTACAAATGACTGTCGTCTGCTTAAATAATCTGACCTACATCCCTAAAAATGAAGAATAGTCCATTCCAATGTATACCTTTTAATATAACTAAAATGGGAGAATGTATTAAAAATAACGTGCTATTGGTCAAATAAATAAAAATACCGTATTCTCGGGCACCTCCCTCGTCATTGAAATTCTCTTTTAAAAAGCCTTGTCAAACATTTTTATGTTTACCCATACCATAATATGGTAAACATAGTGTCGTTGTCCGGATTGACCACTCGTCGTTCGTCCGTTCGTCTGTCGTACCGTAGACACTTTACGAGTAATGCGATAACTCAAACTTTTTCAATCCGATCGGAACCAAATTTTGTATATGGGTTTCTCAGCACAAAATACAGATCGAGTTCGAATGTGGGTTTGATCAGAGTTTTTGTTACAGAGTTATGGCCCTTTTTCGACTTAGAATTCACGAATTCTGCCATAACTCAAACATTTTTTATCTGATTGGACTCAAATTTGGTATGTGAGTTTCACAGCCCAAATTGCAGATCGAGTTCGAATATGGATTTGATCCGATTTATTTTAAAGGAGTTATGACCCTTTTTTTTCGAAGAAAAAAAAATCTGATGCTATAACCAAAATATTTTTTGTCCGATTGTGTTCATATTTGATATGTAGGTTTATGATGACACACCCCTCACCTGCATAGTTTTTGGTATTGATTGGTTGATCAGTTTAGAAAATAATTAACCCTTCACACACATGCTATCCAATGCAATAAGTTGAACATATTTCTTCTGATCTGCCTCATATTTCTTACCTAGGTTTTTCTTAGCATGTTCTTCATCTGTATGGTATTCGGTATTGTTTAATTAACCCTTTTCACTCTTATGTTTACTTAGAATTCACCCAAGCTGCTATGACTCAAAACATTTTTCATCTGTTCAACACCAAATTTGGTATATGAATTTATCACCCCTAAATACAGATCGAGTTCGAATATGGGTTTGATCCGATATATTTTAACAGAGTTATTGTCATTTATAATTCAAGTAATTAATACTCCTTGCTGCTGTTAATTTGAAGAGAACATATAACACAGACCAGGTGCGTTATTGAAATGAGTTATTTATTGCTATGGACATTAGATACTACAAGTGGTGGCTGGCAAGGTTTGTTTATCATATGTCAAACTGATTGATGACTCTCTGGTCCAGTTTTGTTTTCTGTTTGGGTAAGATTAACTCCATACTATCCGATTTGATAACTCAAATATTTCCATTGATTATGTTTATAGTTCTTGGCATAGTTTATGATAACACACCCCTAACCTGCAAATGAGGGTCATTTGGTTTATTTGCTTAAAATATTAACATTCTCCACCAATCCTGTTGACACAATGTGATAAGTAAATATTTTTCACAGGATCCCTATATAAAGTGTGAATTGTTGAAACTTTTGCATTCATGAAAAGGTTGGTGTAAGGATTTATAAAAATAGCTAATCGCTATCGCATTTGGTTTATTTGCTTAAAAATATTAACATCCTCCACCAATCCTGTTGATACAATGTGATAAGTAAATATTTTTCACAGGATCACTATTTAAAGTGTGAATTGTTGAAACTTTTGCACTCATGAAAAGGTTGGTGTAAGGATTTATAAAAATAGCTAATCGCCATCGCCAAGGTATGGTTTAAACATCTGCCGATCGTGATCGGCCTCTCGTTTTCAATATTATCAGTTAGAAATATTGGATTTGAATTATGATGAAATGTTTGGGTTTTTTTGGGTTTCTGGAGTATGTTTTCCAGATTTGGCAGCTGCATTTGGAGAAAAAAAAATTAATAGCCTCCCTCCCTCATCTCAAAAGTGAGATCTAATTTCCTGAGAACAAAGATATTTTATTTTAATGGCTTAATCAGCATGCTATCCAAATATTACTTTCAAAGTTAAGATGACCAGAGGCTGATTTGGTCAAAATTCAGACAAAATAATGTTCCGAATGGAGGGTGTGTTGAATAACTTGTGATAAATTATTTGTTATATTCATAGTGTTCCGCATGATTGACCAGCCTGATATAACTGATGTCAGATGTCATAAGAAGCTAATGGGTTAATCTATGTTGCAATCTCCTTATTTTATTATTTTATGTTTCCTATCTATTATTGAGCGTTCATAAATGGTGGACCACCAAGGCCTGATATCTGCACCCGACTCTTGTTCACTATTTTAAACATAATGCTAGATTATTACTGAAAATGAAGTTAATGTATTTATTACATGAATAACGCCATTATTATTTGTTTTTGTTTTTAGATTTGGCCATAATTAGTATTTGATTTTCATTATATATTTCCATTTAATGATAATTCTAATATTAAATGCATCAGAGTTTAAAAAGTTAATATACAGCTAACTGGAGAATAGTATCTCCAGCAACATAATGGTATATTTGTTCTATGGTTTATGAATGGTCGACTGTTCACCCATACTAATCTTACAAAACATATGTGCTCACAGATTTTATGCGTAATATAGCATAAACAATGCTATTTGTATATGAACATACATTTTCTAACAGTATGAAGCTGTAAATGAACTATTTCCTAATGTGAAGATATAGAGGATCTCCAACGAGTTATGTTGGATATAAGAATTGTGTTGTGAATCAAATTTGTAAAATGAGTTTCATAACATCTTATATCCCAACATAATAAGTTGAAGATCTTGTATATCGCATGAAAAAAACTAGAGCTTTATATCTTTTTAACCAATCAAAATCTTTAAAAGATGCTGCAAAATGCATACATTTACAGCTTTGGCAGAGACGATTCACAAACGTATACGACAGTATTGCGCTCTGGGGCTGGTGACGGAAAATATAGTCCACCAATTTGCCTCGTTGTTTTTGTCTGTTTTTGTTAGTGCGACAAAGTTGGATCAGAATTTAATTTGAATGAACAAATCAATCATTTTGCATTGTCTGGTGCTGGTGTCATGCACGGCTTTTCGAAATGGTATTAATCTGCACGGTCATTTTGTTGGCACGATGCCAAGTATCCCAGGAAGCACGTGACTATTCATCACTAGTGAGACATAAGGAAATATGTAATTGCTTTTTTAATAATATGATAGGGGTTTCATGGTTTCATGTGTCAGATATAGGCTATTGATTTTAATCCATGCAAAAATAAAAACGTCGTAATATTCAGGGTAAATAAAATGTTTCAAGGTGGGCCTTTAACCCTTTCATCATGGCAACTGCTCTTGTGCAGCATTAAAGATCCTGTGCCAGTGCTTTATTTTATATATCTTATTGCTTAGTTTATGATCATGTTAACTCTTTCATTACTGGAGCTTCCTGATATTTTGCGAAATCCCTGTGCGATTGCATTCTCTTATATATCCGAGTCTCCCATAGGGATCCTCGCATATAGAAGAGAATACATTGGCCCAGTATGTACTTTTTTTTTATAATTATGAATGATAGACCAATCCAATGTATACTTTATAACTAAGTGGGGAAATCCATTTAGTATACAATGGGTTAAGCTTATTGTTATGTTGTTTTCTGTGTTTTGTTTTTGTAACATAAATGTGTTAGGCCCCTCCTTGCCACAGCTCTGGAACATAGTATTGAATCATAATAGACCCAGATGCACTAAATGGACAGAACACAACTCGCATCTCAATCGAGAATCTTTTATCAAATGACTTGCGGATGGTGCAAGGATATATTTCGCAAGTGTGTAGCTCAATCGAAATGTAACTGCTGTCCAACACGAGTTTGATAAAAGATTCAAGATTATTATGCAAGTTGTGTTCTGTATTTATTCTACACTGTGATGTAAGATAAGTTCAAGCATCACCTGAATCATATCATTGACGTAATGTTTGTCATCAAGAAAGATGACAATGTCAACAAGAATGGATTCCATTGAATACATGTGCCTCATGTCAATGAGTGTGGAATAAATTGTATGGAGGTAATATAGTGTTAGCATGGACAGTCATACCTAGCGTGGTGGCATGATCACGTGATGTGGCTGTCCCAGGCAAAATCTATCATTCTTGGAGTGTTTCATCAGTGCAGCTTCTAATACGAGAGTTTTTTGCGCTGAAGCTGCACTAGTCATGACAGTAAAACTTTTCAGTTAGTGACGAGGCATTGACAATCTGCCGTTATACAACTGTCACTACTAGTAGTTATTTAAAAGAGAAACAAGCAATTTTTTTCCCATCAACATTTCTTTTTCTTCTTCCTCTTCGCCGATGGTGGTGCAGAATTTATCAAAACTAGAACAATACTTTTACTTATAAGCCTAACCAATTTGGTGCAACATCAAGTCAATATATCCATCTATGAAATCACAATTACATTCTATCACATTTAATTTTAATCACCTAACATGAGAGCCTAGGAATTATTAATTTATTTTGGCTCTCAAGTTAATTTTTTTTATGACTGTGTTATGCTGTTGATGTACATTAAGCTTATTGTCAAACCTGAGTTTAGTGTGGCTGTCATTTGAAGAATGATTATGCAATGTGTCGTCTACCAATTTGGGGATATAGAGAAACTAAACTAAAAAAGAAATAGAATCTATGTGAAGAAGTTTCTATAGAAATTTGATAATAAAGAAACTTTCCAGAGAAGATGAGGCCTAAGCAGAAGCATAGTGGGCTAACATCACTAAATTCACCCTCTGGGGACCTCATTCTGCAAATGACAGGCACACTAAACTCATGCTTGCTTATTGTTATCTTGTTATCTATGTTTTGTTTAATTTTAGTCACGTAGCATATTGGAGCTGTAGATCATGCCATGAATCTATATTCTGGCTTCGCCCACACAGAGATCATATTCCACCAGTTAAAAACCAGGTAACTTTTTGATGTTCTGACAGACTTTATACCATTGAACAGATAATGCATGTAATATTTTTCTTTGTTAATACCTGTTCCTAAATAATGTATTTCACATTAGGTGAAGGTTTCAGCAAGAGATTAGATGATTTAGGTGGCTTTTTAAAGCCGATTTTGCAATAAACATGATCAATTATCCAAGGAAAATTTCATGGTTGTAGGTTAACTCAAAGCGAAATCAGCTCACAAAAGTCTCCCTAAAGTCATGTATTTTCTGGCAGGGACCTTCACCTACTGTTAATAAATTAATTATCAGGTATTGAATAAGAACTATATTACCTTGGTTATATTTTCAGTGTTATAAAGTTCCACTCAGAACTTCAAAAATGTTCAAGGTTTTAACCTGGTGGAATATAATCTCTACAGATGTAAGCCAGAGTAGATCAACTCTTCTCAGTCCACAACAGCTTGGGATATCGGTAGGGTTTATGCTGTTTTTGGACCGAGTCAACTCCCGTTACTCTTCTATAACAGACTTTCTTTCAAAAGACGTACTACATGTACACGTGGAGCCTGGTCATTCAAGGAAACCCGTGACATGATTAATCATCTGACATGTCTGCGATTCATCTGTCTTCAAAATGATATATCACTCACCTTGATAGCAAAAGGCATATGTGATGATGCGATTGTTTAAAGACATATTATGTACTTGTTCGGGTGCGTGAAACTGATAAGTTAGTATTCACATGCTATGCCAGTTGGATGAATGTAGCATTCTACTAACATCACCGAAAATCTCAAGCAAATTGACCGTACCACCCCACAGAAAACAAGGTCTGAACTACGCTAAATTGTAAATATTTACTACTCGAATCGGGACGCATCCATCTGCGATAAACTAACGAAAACGATTTCGCCATCGGCAGTCACTGCATTTAATTAATATATAAGAATGACGGTGTGTGTTGTCAATTTAGATATGATATTTGTACAAATAACTACTTTGAACAAGATTATTCTCCATTTCTATTTGATCACCATACCTGAGTGTTTCACATGACTTTAATGTATTGTTTACATGCATTTTCTGATTGCGCAGCAAATCAAAATCCTCTGGAAAACAAGGCTTTATTTACTTATAAATCTCATTGCTTTGACATTAACGGACCTTTGATATACGCATGTTTGATATCATCATGCTTGCGAAAGGCTGCCCTCTATGTTCATATACGCAAAGCATCCATTTGACATACAAGCAAGATAACTCCCGGCATAAGGTCTGTTACAGAAGAGTAACGGAGGGGACTCGGTCTACAAACAGCATCAACCCAACTGATATCCCAAACTGTTGTAGACCAGGAAGACTTGGTCTAAAGCCAGAGTAGATGTTCATACTAATTGAAGCTGCTGTTGTTGATCCTTAATATACATTCATTCACCTAACGGGGAGCCCTGTTTCCGCTTTGATATGTGACAACTGAGGGATTCTGTGTACGCTTCTCTCAATGACTCACATTGTGTGAAATAAAACCTATTGAACTGTGACAACAGCGTCTTAACAATGTTTCAATTTTTTACTGCTGCCAGTGCTGGTGATGTTCTATTGTACTAGGGTGGATTTTTGCAATTATCTCATATCACTGATGTCTTAACCCTTTGGCGAGTAGAACGACATACAGTAATGCCCTAAATAATCGACTCCTTAACAACAGCAGAATTATGGGTAATTTTTTCTGGATTTAGTCGGAAATATGGCTTGTTCACTGAGAGCTTTCCGATGAATGACAACATGTATATGATGTTATAAATACTCACCAAAGGGTTAACCCTTTCATGACTGGAGCTGCGCTGTTGCAGCATTAAAGATCCTGTGCATTCTCTTATATATACGAGTCTCCCATAGGAAGCCTTGCATATATAGGAGAATGCACTGGCTTACCAGGTCAAGATAGATATTTTTAGGCCAATGTATTCTCTTCTATATGTGAGGCTCCCTATGTGAGACTCAAATATATAAGAGAATGCATTGGCAGATGGTTACTAAAAACTTTCAAGATGCTTTATCATGGAAGTGTTAAATGGCGATATGGATGGGAGTTGATGGTTAGTTTCAATATGCTAATCCTGATATTCACATTAATTTGTATCTGTTGGGATACTTACTTTCTTATTGGTGGATGCGATTGAGAAAAGTGTGATGTATATCGCTGTGGTGTAAAGTGCATTGAAACAAAGTTTCTGCAGAATGTGCCAAATAAATGGATAGATTATCATGGAAACCTAATATTTGAATGCGCTTTTATGCCTGAATACGTATAGGTTATAACCTGCTTGGGTATCTGCACAAGAAATACAGACCAAGGCGCGTTAGTGCCGCGGTCTGTATTTATTGTACAGATAACCAAGCGGGTTATGACATATTTATAAACCGATTCATACCCAGAGGAAAGGGCAATTGAGCCAGATTCGATGATTACCTATATTAATTACCATTCAGTCAAAGGTTAATAGAATTGTTTGTGGTGTTACATATTCCTATTGCACGATTAGTCAAATGCTGGTTGACAATTGAACCACTTGTGTCAGCGTTATTTAACAGTGTTGATTAACCATTTTGTCTCCGATTTTGAAAACGTTTTATACTGATGACGTAATTCTGGATAAAACTGATTCTTCCTTGTGATAATTAACTGTTTTGGCTGTTAAGGTTATTTTTCATTCAGAACACAGGAGGCAGTGTTCAGACTCCGAAGTGAAACTATTCGACATTGCATGAAGTTTATATGATGAAATATCACCAGCATTCATGACAAAAGACTTAAACAAACCTGTATATAATGCCTGGATTTTCCTCGTACATGCATGTGTATGTGAACAGTTTGTGGAATGTTCTCAATGTTCTCATTCCAAAGATCATAAGGTGATTATTAGCTCAACTTCACTTTGTAAAGTTTGAGCTATTGCCATGGCTTTGTCATCCGTGTGTGCGTGGTTCGTCAACAATTTCCTTTAGCATGGGCTACAGGTCGTACCTTTGGTCGGATCATTATGAAATTTGTCATGGCTGTTGACATTGACATGTAGATGGGAACGAGTCATTTTGGGGTCATTCGGCAAAAAAACATGGCCGCCAGCAGCCATCTTGGATTTCCAAATTCAATCCTTTAGCACGGGCTACTGGTCGTTCTGTTCGTCTGATCATCATGAAATTTGTCATGGATGTTAATATTGACATGTAGATGGGAACGAGTCATTTTGGGGTCGTTTCGGCCAAAAAACATGGCCACCAGCAGCCATCTTCGATTTTACTCTTTGCATGACTAAATCCTTTGGCACGGGCTACAGGTTGTAGCTCTTATGAAATTTGCCATGGATGTTAATATTGACATGTAGATGGGAACGAGTAATTTTGGGGTCGTTCGGCCAAAAAACATGTCCGCCAGCAGCCATCTTGGATTTTACTCTGCATGACTAAATCCTTTGGCATGGGCTACAAGTCGTATCTTTGGTCTGATCATCATGAAATTTCTCATGGATGTTAACAGTGATATGTAGATGGAAACGAGTCATTTTGGGGTCATTCGGCAAAAACACATGGCCGCCAGCAGCCATCTTGGATTTTACTCTTTACATGACTAAATCCTTTGGCACGGGCTACAAGTTGTATCTTTGGTCCGATCATCATGAAATTTGTTATGGATGTTAACAATGACATGTAAATGGGAACGAGTCTTTTTGAGGTCATTCGCCAAAAAACATGGCTGCCAGTGGCCATCTTGGATTTTACTCTTTGCATAACTAGGCCTTTCAACTTTCCACATTCCTAATCACTCCATTGACTGTAACACATGAAATTATTCCCTTTCCAAGTTGAGCTACAGTGTCATTGACACTTTCATTGTGGATTATACATTCCAAACAGGTTTGGATTTTGTTCGGTTTACTTCCAATCACCCCGACCCTCGCAACAAACCAAAAAATATTCAATCGAAAGTGTTGGGTCCCAACCCATGCAGTCCACCTCCTCTGTGACCACTACTAGTCGTATGATCCATGTTTTAACTTCCCAAGTGACTGGTGCGATCATTATCATGGTATATTGTTATAAATTCACACCTGCCGCTTCGATCTTCTTTCAGCTCACTATCCAATTTATGTCAATTTCTGTGTAATATTTAGTTCAGGTCTATAATTTGGCCCGTAGAAAGACAGATTCATACAAGAAATATTGTTCATGATTGGAGCAATTTGATTGGCCGAGGGGTGTGAACTGGTTTATGATGGGGGGTGTGTATTTTATATGCAAGTACATATACTGCTGAAATGTGCATCTCCATAGCAATTCTTTTGTAACACATGTTACAAGATACATGTACGTGTGGCTGAACCTGCCTATTCTCTATAATTATGTTATTTTTTGGGAGATATCTGCTTGTATGAATTTCATTTCTCCATCTCACTCATTAACTACCATGAATTAAATGGGATAAATGATTATCTTTCTATGTCATTATTTTCTTTGAATTGAAGTTCTATTTTCAAGTGTCTTTCATGAGAATTAAATAGACATTCTGATTAACACTAAAGATACCCTGTCCAATGTAACACCCCTAAGTTAATATTTCTTCGCCTTCAGGTGTTAAAGGCCCACTTAATTTTCGAATGACCAGATTACATTATACACAACATATCCCATATTATATACCATTTGGAAGAGGAACCAAAATATATATATTCCACCCGAATACGGAACAGCTGTAGCCTTTGAGTGTCCACCAAGTGATGGAAATTCTCAGATTCATTCCAAGACTTCCCCCCTTGTCAACCCAGAATGCATCAGAATTCAAACTAAGAGATAGAGTTATTCCCCTTCCATTGAGAATAATAGACTTTATAGTAGTCTGGATCAAAATTAATCACAGAACACACATCAGTACCTCGACAAAAACAATATGTTCCCAGTTTATTTGACCGGATCAGTTGATAATACAATGTTTTGGAGCTTCCTCTTTCAAATGGTATATAATATGGAATATGTTGTATATAATGTGATCTGGTGGTTCGAAAATTAAGTGGGCCTTTAAAATATATTTATTTGAGTCGAGGAATCCACATTTCAACGCACATATTTATTAGATTTCTATTTTTGAAATCTGTTTATTTTCTCCACCTAAAATTTCACATATGGTGATGCTTGAATCAAAATGGAATTCCCCTGCACATGTTATCACAAAAAGTAAACAAACATCCTCTTTCACATGTGATTGGCATGGTATTTTATAACTTTTCTATTTTCATGAATGAAACATGATTATTGAATCTGGAATAAGTATACCAATGTATCCGCATGCCAACTATAACAAGATGCTGTCAATTTTGTTTCTGGTAATAGTGTTCATCGTATCTCATTCTGAAAATCATTTCCAATCTGCCAAAGCCACCATGAACGATTTCCGTGCATGTCCATATAAATTTCCGGTAGAATTTTTGCTAGGCTGACAAATATTCTAAGTGGATAAAATAAATAGATTTCAAAATTCAAAATCTAAAAACTCTTTGAAGGGTTGGTGCCTTGACTTATATCAAATATTTGTAACCAAAAGCTGAAGAATTAGTAAATTAGAGGTGTTAAATCAGAGGGCATCCTTAAAGGCACGGGCGGCGTTCGTTGCAGAAATATTCATATTTCTTCAAATCGCCATCAACAGAAGGAATATTAAAATATATATAGTTTTGTTCATATGCCAAACATAATCAGCGCGTAAATAGTATATTGTCGTCAAGATGTACGATGGTGTACGTAAACAAGAGCCTGCTGGTGTTACAGAAGTGTTGCTTCTGTTTACATAACACAGCACAATTATATTGGTTAATCACACACAAATGATATAAACGCTCTTTATTATTTCCATATCAGGAAAGCAGTAACAAATAACGCTCTTTATGTTTACCATATCCGGATCTAAACAAAAGCCATGTTCTGTAATGTTTTTTTGCTTTTGTTTACATAACAAAGTAAAAACATTTGACAATAACATACTGTTAATGCCATATTTCTGATTGGTATGAGAACAAGATATGTCTATATTTTACTATTCTTTCTGTTTATGGCGGTTTTTGACGGAGGTGGATATTTTAACAGCATACCCACCGCCAACGCCGCCCGTATCTTTAAGCAACTTGACTCGCATAGAGTGCATTGATTACAAACAAGCGTGAATTTAGTCTGTCTGACATTTGCAGAATGAGGTCACAGAGGGTGAATTTAGTGACGCTATCCCACATAGCAGGCTAGCATCACCACATTCACCCTCTGGGGACCTCATTTTGCTTAGGCCGCAACTACTATGGGAGGCCTGTGATAACATTGAAGATCCCCAGTTGAAGTTGTTGATGTTCACCCATTATATGTTTTATCTTATGCATTTTATTTTCTGCAAATTAGGGGATACAGAAACTGAACAGAAGGGAAAAAGTAACTAAAAATAATGTTAATTTGAGACAATAGATACTTCCCAGAAAATGGTCATCAGACCTAAGCAGAATGACGGTGAATTTGCTGATGCTAGCCCACTGTGGGATAGCGTCAATAATTCACCCGCTGAGGACCTCATTTTGCAAATGTCAGACACTAAATTCAGACTTGATTACAAATTGATCACAGCACTAAGTTAGTCGACTTTCAAACTGCCTAATGGCGATGCTTTCGATACTGAGATGGAAAAAAATTCTACATCAAGTGTCAGCCATTGACAACTAAAGTAAAATCTGATTGGAGCTCATTATATGTGGAGCTAGGAAGCTCAATGGTAATAGTGTTTGACTTGTAGTTGCTGTGTTGTCAGTAACATGAGTTCTAAACCTCACCTGCGGACTTTTTATCTTAATAATAGTGGCTAGGTTTTGAGTTAAGCAGAGTGTGATTGTAGAGTTATGCACTGTTCAAATCTCATGCCCATTTGTGACCCTTGACAAGGTCGCTCGTACTGTGATGGCTTAGCACCACTCATGCGTTAACCTCTTCGCTGCTAAATGACGTCATGACGTCTTGTGCTGGCTTGACATTGACATTTTCCAATCGAAAAATATAATGGAATAAGTTAGTTAGTTAGTAAGTTAGTACTCAGGCACCATGCCATCTCGGGGAATGTAGCATTCTACTATCATAGCTGAACCGAAAATCTGAAGCAAATCGACCACACCATGCCAAAGAAAACATCGTCCGAACTACGTTCAAATGTAAATATTTACAACTATCGGCAATAAACTTACGAAAATTATTTCTCCATCAAAAGTCACTGCATTTCATTAATATATAAGAATGACAGTGTGTGTTGTCAATTTGGATATAATATCTAAAATGTAACTACTTTGAGGAAGATTATTCACCATTTCTATTTGATCACCCTATTGGAGTGTTTCACATCACTTCAAAGAATGTAAGATAAAATTATAAAAAATGATAAACATTGTTAAAGAATGTAAGAAAAATTGATAAAAAATTGTTAGGCCAATGCATTCTCTTATATATGTGAGGCAATCATGGTTGACTCGCATATATAAGAGAATGCATTGGCACAGGGTCTTTAATGTTGCGCCAGCGCAGCTCCCATCATGAAAGGGTTTAGTATTATATTAGAAGATAGTTGCCTGGAATCTGCAAGACACGGGAGAAATCCTTCAGTGTTTATGTGAATCCTGCCCGAGCTATCAGATAGCATCATATATTTTGGCACCAAATTTGAAGGCATCACCGTTGAGTAGTTTGGCTTGTTATCTTGTTTTCTTACCTTAAAGGTACTCAATCCGATCAGAGGGTCCCCATATCATCAAGATACAACAACAACAACATTTCTTCAAAATACACTTTAGTTATCAGAATCGATTAATTGCAACAAAATAATGCTAACCACTGTCAACTATGGTATCAAATTTCCCAGAACGTGTTATTTATCAACATTTTGTTCAACTAAATATGGCCTTATTATCACTTGACTATCCACTTGTTTTTAGAGTTATCCATCTTCATCCACAGTTTTGAACGAGAAAATCCTTTTGACGGCGTGTTTCTGGGCCACAAACAATTGAAATAACAGACTTCAAAAATCGATATCTGATCATTCTGAGCTTTGATGGGTAGGTTCCTCGACTCGAATCAAATATTTTTTATCCCCGAAGCCAAAGAAATAGTAGTTTTGGGGTGTTTAATCGGATTGAGTACCTTTGATATGTTGTTCACCGCTTCTTCCATATGGTAATATATATATTTATATATACAAGATTTTTCTATTTTGCATACTTTCAGTATGTACATGCCAGTTATGTGCTCTAATGGTGCATGTAATTTAAATGCAAATGTTATGCCTGAAATATATTTCTTTAATAAATACTTCTGAATAAAGTATATATCATTATATCCATTCACTTGCTCTTATATGACCATTAACCGAGGAGGTCTAGGAACTCATTTTGGTGTAGCTGTTCGAAGAATGAACAACAAGATGGCAGCAAATTTATAGATCCACGTTCCGATCTGACACCAAATAATTCAGAGTTCTCAAACCAATTTGCCGCTTACCAGGCAAAAGAAAATGATACTTGCATTTTGACTTGAAACATATTTTATTTGCATAATATACAAAAGGGATTGTGGCACAAGTTTTTGCAACTTATGAAGCCCCTCTCCTAATACAATATAATAACACACATGTGATCAATATGACGGTACAAACGTATTTACATGGTGATAAGTTATGAGAGATATAGTGTGTAGTGCCTTCCAGAGATGATCAGACATGAGGTTGTTTCTTGGCTGAGAGAAAATTTGTATTTAAAGAATGTCACTACATTATGAATTTTGGTATGATTGACAAGACCAATATATTATCTATTCTTAGTACTTTTATGTTGGCTGTAAAATATAATGGTACACTTTATTTGTTTTCTATTTTTGTTTTTGTTGTGCTCTGGAAGGCAATAAAGATAATAAATCAGAATGAGATGTTTGAATGGGAGGTTTGTCCACTTGTGAGGTAAATGCCACATATCAAGTTTTTTTTTTAAGGATAGATTGGCAAATAAAATAAATATAATCATTTGGGGTTGAAACGCTTAGTCGCTGCAATATATTGCTGTGTGATGGAAAATATTTTCATTTTTTTTGGGACGAGATATAAGGTATTCCACACATGAGATTTTCGTGGGTTAGTTTCTCAAAGAATACTGAGCGCTCACGTTGGTACAATGGGCACATGAAGAACATATCACATCTGAGTTCACTGCAAAAATTACATATGCGGCAATGAGAAATGTTGTATTTTCTGCATCCTGCATAGAAATGCAGAGGGGGGCTGAGTGTAGGATCTATATGGTACAAGTTGTTTTTAAAGGTAAAAAATTGATCAGCATCAGTGATTTCTTTGTGAAGCTTATTCCATTCTATGACCATCGCTGTAAAAAAATGACTGAAGTGTTACTTGCATTCACCATCATTCACACCCTGGTCAAGTGATCTTGCTAATGTGCTATGATGAGGTTGGGTCCTGCTGAATTGCTATGCATCAATTCCATCCCATGCCTTTGGACTACTTAGCTATTGATAAGGCTATATTATTTTCTGATGTCTCTTATGCCAATGTGCAGATAATCTGATAAAGAAAGCTATGGTATCTAATTTAACATAAAGATTCAACAATACACATCACATGATATTAACAGTAGACTTGGACATCTGTGGTGCCTTGCACAGCTGAAGATATCACTCTACAGATGGTCTGAGGTCATTTTAAATGTTATTGGTTTAATAGAGATGTCAGCTTTCAACATAAACATTTCCTGTGAAAAGGGAAAACTAAAAACAATGTTAATTTGAAATTATAGTTACTTCCCAGAAGATGAGGCCTAAGCAGATTGAGGTCTCCAGAGGGTGAATTTGGTGATGCTAGCCCTCTGTGCGGGATAGCATCACTAAATTCACTCTTAGGCGACCTCATTTTGAAAATGACAGACACTATTTGCAGGCTTGGAAGAGCAACCGCATGGGATATCAAAACAAACCCTAATAACAGATTTACAGTAATGCCCTAAGTAATCAACTCCTTAAACACAGCAGAATTATGGGTAACTTTTCAGGATTTAGTCGGAAATATGGCTTGTTGCCATTCATCGGAAAGCTCCTGCCCGTCATGTAAGAGTTATTATTGATTTTATTTAGATTTTTTGGATATAATACATAAAACCTTTCGGGACACTTTTTCGTGCTATTTTTAGAAGAGATACTTCTGGCAATCTGGCCAATATCCAGAGCATACCTGAAGCGTACCAAGAGGGAGAACTCTTATCCTGTTGGCACACTCAATCAAGACAAATTTCATTCCAACAGAGATTTCACTGTGAAATAATCACTTTATTATGCCTTAACCCTTTGAGTGCCAGGTCTGATTTTTGTATCAACCCATATACCCTGTGCCAATGCATTCTCTTATATATGCGAGTCTACCATAGGTCGCCTCGCATATATAAGAGAATGCATTTGCCTAACAATTTTTTTTTTTTTTTTTTTTTTTTTTTTAATTTTAATAATTTATTCTTATATTCTTTATAAGACTTATTTTGTAGGTTTAGGGCCGATGAGATCGGCCCCTGGCACTCAAAGGGTTAATACAGACAAATAATATACCCAATCTTCAGTTTATCTGTATTTCATCCACAAAAAGCTATTTTTAGTCTTGAAATCGTGTTTGATAAAAAATATGTTGTTGTTGTTGTAATTGTGACCCAGAAGAGATACATTATCTTTAATATATGAATACAAATGAACTGATGAAGATATTTGACACACACAAATTTGATGAAATGTCATTTGTAGAAGGAACTGCATAATTTCATAGTAAGATTTTGCTATCCGCTACGAAATTTATAGGATTGCTATCCTATAAATGAACAGTGAGACAGCTTCTTGCTAGCAGAGACATGGCCAAAGGGTATACTTAGGCATTGATATCTGTCTTTGACTTTCCACTCCTGACTCCTCAATTGTACCCTGCCTCTTGGGTTAGAATTTGTTCATACCACTGTGTGGTTTTGAATTGAACACTGCTACTGCAGGCCACCTGAAAGGTACTGTCATGTGGTTTTGAGTTTAACTCCTCTGTAGTAAACCATCTGAATCAGCAGAAAGCTATTCCAAAGAAGTAAATTGACATAATTCCAGATCAGAAGAGAGTCACCGGTTTCAAATATGGCAGTAAACAATCTGCCGAGGCTTCGGACTGTAATCAATATTAGTGTCACTCGAGAGAGCTGCCCGGTTCCTTTATTCCTGTGATTCGTGTAGATCTGGACTACCTGAAATTCATGAAGACAATTGCATAATTTTTACTTTGTATTTTTTGTGATGAATTTCTTCATTTCATTGGCCCGTTGGTAGGTTTCCATCTTGATGATATACAGTAATGCCCTAAGTAATTGACTCTTTAATTACAGCAGAATTATGGGTAACTTTTCAGGATTTAGTCGGAAATATGGCTTGTTGCCATTCATCGGAAAGCTCTCCCCCGAGAGCTTTCCGATGAATGGCAACAAGCCATATTTCCGACTAAATCCTGAAAAGTTACCCATAATTCTGCTGTGGTTAAAGAGTCGATTACTTAGAGCATTACTGTATATGTTGCAACATAGTATTTTAATATTTATTTGATAGCTTGTCTGTCATTTGCAGAATGAGCTCCCCAGAGTGTGAATTTAGTGACTCTATCCCGCACGGCGCTACCATCAACAAATTCACTCTCTGGGAACCTTATTCTGCTTAGGCATCAACTGCTGGACCTAGGATCAGATTGAAGTTCCCCCGTTGAAGTTGGTGATGTTCACCCATTTAATAGTCACCTCGATTATGCAATTTATCTTTTGTAATTTAGGGGATATAATAACTAAACAGAAGAGAAAAACTAACTAAAACACAATGTTAATTGGAGACTATAGATACTTCCCAGAAGATTAGGCCTAAGAAGAATGAGGTTCCCAGAGGTGAATCTGGTGATGCTAGCCCACTGTGCAGGATAGATTCACTAAATTCACCATTAAGGCTTAAGGCAGAGAGAAGTGACTGGCAAAGTGTCACGCAGCAAAATAAGAAATATTCAAGATGAATTTGAGTCCCGCTTTGTACAGAGAACAGATTCACATAAATATTTGAAAATATTCTAACAATGGTTGCTTTGCTTGTTGGAAGTCTATTGCAAGTGTCATCTTGATTCAGGCTTGGGGCAATTACTTGTGAATGTAATTAATTACAATTTCAATTACTTCAACATTTTTCAATTACAATTACAATTCCCATTACATCTATTTCACAATGTAATTAATTACAATTTCAATTACTTTGAAATGTAATTCAATTACAATTACAATTACATTTCAGCACAGAATTGAAGTAGGAACACTTTTTATTTATATAAACTTTATTTTATAACAAAACATAAATTTAATACAAGCAAGATAAAATACACAGCAAAGCATTCTTGGTACTTAATCCAGTATAGGTGTTTGTAGAACTGAGCTAATCATGATTTTAGCTGACAATTGCAGCGTATTGCATCGGCAGCTTGAAGCCGGGGTTGATCTTCTACAAATTGGAATGATATCAGAGATTTGTGAACTTTCCTAACTATCTTCAATGCTTTGGCATGTTGTGACATTTGTTTTTAACATTAGCTCACTATGGGCCTATTTCTGAATCAAATAAGTCCAATAGGAACCTATTTGCACGAGGATATGTTGCAGCAGATATGTATGCTCTTTATTTATGTGTTTTCACTGAGGAATACATCTAATATCCATATTGTGTTTTCAGCTCAACTTGAGCTATTGCCATGGGCTGTCATCCAGATTGATTCTGAAATGGGCCCATATAGTGTTTTTTAAATCAAAATGTTGGAAAACAGTGACACCGTTACAACCTCGGCCAGGGTACCCCGAGTCACCTGAACAAATTTGGTTAAACTTGGAGTGCTCGGCAGTCTGGGAGAAAAATCCGGACAGCCAGCCAGACAGACTGATCCTATACTCCCAAAGGTAGCTTGTTTTAGCTAGTATGTGTATATCTGAATGGGAGAATCAATTTAGTATAGAAAGGGTTAATGCCTAGAAATGAGGGTATACAGTAATGTCCTAAATAATCAGCCCCTTAAACACAGCAAAATTATGGGTAAATTTTCAGGATTTAGTCGGAAATATGGCTTGTTGCCATTCATCGGAAAGCTCTCAGTCAGAGCTTTCTGATGAATGGCAACAAGTCATTCATATTTCCGACTAAATCCTGGAAAGTTACCCATAACTCTGCTGTGGTTAACGAGTCGATTATTTAGGACATTACTGTAGCTGTAGCGGATGCAGATTTGCCCCCCCTGTAATGTTCATACAAGTGGATGTTTTTATTAACTGCTCTATTCTAATGAACATTACAAGAGGGACAACTCTATCTGCTATGTTCCTCATTATAAAATCACCCAATTCTAAAACACCTCAGTTGGTGCATACCTGGTCCAGTATAGAGTTTAAAAACAAACTCACACCTTCGGCCTCTGAGGCGTAAACGACGAGAATGAACGGAAGTCTGTCGGAAATCGACATTTCGGCCTCTAAGGTCGAACTAGGCCTCTCTCGAAAATGGCGATGCCTTCCGAAAGTCGACATATAGGCGTCCGAGGCGAGGTAGTAATGGGTTTGCTGTTCTTTGGTTGTAATATTGTGGTTAAAAGCCACACCGGCTTCCAGGAGCCAAATACTAAACTGACTGACGGACTTCCGCTTCTAGCGGGGACTGACCCCGACAGGCAATTTGACCATCTCGTAAGGGTGGGTCACCTCTTTCGGGGTGCTCCAGCCGATAAGAGTGGTCCGCAATAGCCCCGGGCCAAAAAAAAAAATACTAAACTGACTGACGGACTACCGCTTCTAGTGGGGACTGACCCCGACAGGCAATTTGACCATCTCGTAAGGGTGGGTCACCTCTTTCGGTGTGCTCCAGCCGATAAGAGTGGTCCGCAATAGCCCCGGGCCAAAAAACAAACAAACAAAAATACTAAACTGACTGACGGACTTCCGCTTCTAGCGGGGACTGACCCCGACAGGCAATTTGACCATCTCGTAAGGGTGGGTCACTTCTTTCGGGGTGCTCAGCCGATAAGAGTGGTCCGCAATAGCCCCGGGTTTAAAAAAAAAATACTAAAGTAAATCACATTTACTGGTATTTGATTCCAAACAAATACTAAAGTAAATCATATTTACTGGTATTTGGTTGCCTATGATTTTTCTTAAAGTGGCATGCTGTATCCTACCAAACGTACCAGTTAAACTCCATAATTGACCTGTGATGCATGTCTTTGCTATTTGAATAAAGTATGCATTTTTGACTGCTGGTTGTCATTTGAACTCTGCCGGGAATCGGGCGATCAGACAGGAATCTGCTTCCTGTTACATTTCCCGTTTAGAGTTCAACAGTCCACAGCCATCAGCACATTATGGCTACCGGTACCGGACCTGGACAGCTCCCGTCACGGTTCACTGCATCTGATGATCATATGCTGAATTTCCGAAGTCGTTGCAAGCGGGATGATGAGTGTTGTTTCGACTATGGGGTGGGTTTGTTAGACTTGTGCGACTTGGCATATCCTCTTCTGCCAGACGAGAGAGTGGAACAGTTGGCTGTTTATCAGTTTATGGACGGAATAGATGCTCACGATAGCTTCAGGAGTTTGATTTCGTTTCATCAGCCACTGTCAATGGAACGGCTGGTTGAGATTTCTGAAACTTACCATCAACATGGGATTGTGGGTTCGATGCGATTACCCGATGGACCTATGAATCCAGAACTCACTGATTATATAGTTCACATTGACAACTTTTCATCTGAAGGTGAGAAAGTTGGAAACGCTGAAGCAGACCATCTCGCGGCATCAGCGCATGTTACATCCGACGTCAACATTCGTACTTCAGACAGGCACCATGGGACTGTTAAAAGGCTATGGGTTCATTGTGTGTGATGACTTTGATAGTGATGTGTTTGTGCATTATTCAGTCATTACGAAAATCAACCCACACCACCGTCTTCGTAGTCTAGGTGATGGAGAGCAGGTGGACTTCGATATTGACCAATGCATCGAGAGTAGACGTGGACCCAAGGCCAAGAATGTGTCGGGACTGGACGGAAAATCTGTTCTTGGTAGTAAACACGCGATGTCATGCAGATCGCATAGGTCACAGGCGGACGAGACGACGAAGGTCGACAGGGATTCGTTCAAAGAGGACCCAATGTAGTTCCGTGAACGATCGAACACGTGACTTTACTGGGAGGCGCAAAGAGTTTAAAGGCCGAGCACCTCCAAGGAAGTTTGGTCACAAACATTTCTCTCCACCGGTTCAACCATGTTTTTATTTCGTGAGATCTGAGGATCTTGATCAGTTTTTTTCGACCAGGAATGGCGTGTGTTGTTATCATGCTACCATAGCCCCGAACATTCAGATAACTCACATGGACAGTGAACATGTACCTGTTCAAGGGATTGTGTGATACCATTATCCCAGTATATATAGACTTCTGACTTCTATTGATTTTATATGTGTGTGTGTGTACTGAATGATTAAATTCAGTCTTGATGTGGGGGGAGTGTAGCGGATGCAGATTTGCCCCTCCTGTAATGTTCATACAAGTGGATGTCTTTATTAACTGCTCTATTCTAATGAACATTACAAGAGGGACAACTCTATCTGCCATGCTCATTATATTTGATTCCAAACAAATACTAAAGTAAATCATATCTACTGGTATTTGGTTGCCTATGATTTTTCTTAAAGTGGCATGCTGTATCCTACCAAACATACCAGCTAACTCCATAATGGACCTGTGATGCATGTCTTTGCTATTTGAATAAAGTATGCATTTTTGACTGCTGGTTGTCATTTGAACTCTGCCGTGAATCGGGCGATCAGACAGGAATCTGCTTCCTGTTACATAGCTAAGTTTCAGACTGTGTTTATCTTATAGTAAATACTGTTTTTTTCTGAATACATACCTTACTTGCTGCTACCATTGGCAAGTTGACAGCTTTGAGATATACAATATAAGATCTTGGTATGAGTGGCCCGAGCAATACCAGCATAGCCACCAGATATATGAGAACGAACAGAATGGCTGAAGTGAGTCCGAAGCGATACCGCAACAGTAAACAGCTGACTGTCATGTACTGTATCATCAGGAATAGACTCTCACCCCACGAACTACAAAGGAATGGGAATTCAGAAATCACGAGCTGAAAATGCCAATAAATACAGTAATGCCCTAAATAATCGACTCCTTAACCTCAGCAGAATTATGGGTAACTTTTCAGGATTTAGTCGGAAATATGGCTTGTTGCCATTCACCGGAAAGCTCTCAGCTTTCCGATGAATGTCAACAAGCCATATTTTCGACTATATCCTGAAAAGTTACCCATAATTCTGCTGTGGTTATGGAGTATTACTGTAGATCATGCCATGAAGCTATACTCTTGCTACACCCATAGAGATCATATTCCACCAGTTCCAAATCTCGGACTGGGAACTTTATAACATGGATAAAATTAAAGTGGGTAATATATTTCTTAGTCAGTTCCTTAATAATGTAATTCACAGTATCGGTGTGTGAAGGTCCCACACACACATGATTTAGCTGACCTTTGTGAGCTGACATTGCGATAAACATTTCAATTTCGCTTTGCACCTCTTACAATGATGAAATTTCGAAGTCCCCCATGTGACCGATTAAATGTTTATTGCAATATCGGCTCACAAAGGTTGGCTAAATCATGTATTCTCGACCTTCACCTATAAGCACTGTGGAATGTATTATTAACCCTTTCTATAACTAAATGGATTCTCCTACTCAAGTTATAAAAGAAGACACATCGGAATGGTCTATTAGTTATTTGGAGGGATATTAAGGTAATAAAAGCAGACGACAGATAAATAAAAGAACAGAAGGAGCCCTATTATTGAGGGGAAATGTTTAGATAATAAGTTCAACAAACGACCTGTACTTATTATCTGAACATTTCCTATGGAATAACTACTCATCAATGATGCTTTAATATAGAAATAATTAAGGAACAGACATTAAAGATACATAATCCAAATTAACGCTCCTAAATTACTATTTATTTGGCTTCGGGGGTAAAAAATATTTGATTCGAGTCGAGGAACCCACCCATCAAAGCTCAGGTATCGATTTTTGAAGTTAGTTATTTCTCGAGATGTGCAATAATTTGTGGCCAGAGACATGGTGAAGGGGGGGGGGGGGCGGGTTACACCCCAACTTTTGTCAAAATTTTCAACAGTGGGAAATTTCATACCTGACACAACATTAGTTTAAAATTTCACACCAACAATAGGTTGAAAATGTTCTTGTGTAATTTGATTTTCAAAAAAAAATTGTGGGGGGGGGGAATTTATTGTTTTTGGACCAATAGTTGTACTGAAATTTGGATTGAATTTTCCAACCTTAGGGGGGGGGGTCTGGTTGAAAATTTCCAACACTTGGAAGGCTTGTGTCCTGGTCCCTCCCCCGTGGCCAGTCAAAAACTGCTAGTTAATTTAAGAAAACAATATTGTTCTACATTTGGTCAACATTGTCATTGGAATTGTCATCAGTTGGAAATTTTCCAACCCAAGTGGGGGTGTCAGGTTTTTAATTTCCAACTCTAGGAAGGCTTGAGGCTGGTCCGGTGTGTTATGGTCCCTTCCCCGTGGCCAATAAAAAACTGCTAATTAGTTTAAGAAAATAACATTTTACTACACTTGGTCAAAATTGTGAACTGAAATGGTCATCAGTTGGAGAATTTTCCAATCTAAGGGTGAGTATGAGGTTTGAAATTTCCAACACAGTATAATACATCGAATAAATACAATGTTTTTGTGCTTCCTCTTTCAAATGGTATATAATTTGGCATACATTTTAGATAATGTGACTTGGGGGTTCGATAATTAAGTGGACCTTTAAACTATTAACGCATAATTAACTACCTGAATGGGAAGATCCTCATGATACAATATGAAACTTTAACGGATGCTGCCTGAAGTGTGAGTAGAACACTGAAGACACTGATCCCATCTCCGCTGCGAGATTTCAAGATCTTAAATATCTGTGGAACATATGCTGAAAAGAGTACATAAAGAATGAGTAAGAACTAGGCAATGAACATTTCTTGGTTTAAAGATGGATTATCTCTTTAAATAACAAATTTTAAATAGTTGCGTGGGTATAAAATAATAGATATGAACTGAAGACCTATGTCCGGAAAAGCTTCTATCAATTAATATTGATTTTATTTCGAATATTAAATCGGGCCCATTTATGTTACTATTTTTAGAACCGACCATTCGGATGAGACCGTATTGCGATATAGAGCACTGGGCTGTTCCTACGGCTACGCAACGAATGTCAAATGTCACAGATTGGTTGTTTGTATTGTTTTGTTCCACATATATAAGCGATAATGAGTATAATTAACGTTTATTTGTTACAAAATTGCACAATATAATTTCTGGTCTCTGTTAACAGTAACCACTATTGTTTGTTAGCTGAACAAACATACCTTTTTAGACCAGAAAATATTCGAAATAAAATTAATATTAATCGATAGAAGCATTTCCGGACAGGAGTCTTCGATTCAAATCTAATATTTTATACCCCGGTAACTATATAATACATGTTTACAAAGAGATAATCCACCTTTAAACAATATTTATTATACCCTAAAAAAACATACATAGAATAATTTATGACAAATTGGGACAGCATGACATGATTTAAGAATAGTTAAGGGTGATCGATAGCAGTGGATATAACAAAGCGAATCATCGCTTATGTTGAGTTATCTCCTCAATTCAAGCAAAGAATAAATGGTTTGTATCTTTAAAGGCCCACTTAATTTTCGAGTCACCGATTATTTTTTTTATAGTGCCTTGATATACGGTTTTAATAATAATCATGCCCTAAAATATGATTAAAATACTATAATTCATCACCATTTGGAACGTCTGTAATAATATACATTATACGGTCAGTTTGGGAAGCTGTGTGGATAACACTGTGTAGGAACTGTTACATCGGAAGTCGTTCTATCGCCGGTTTGTGACGGTTCTTGACTGATTTGTGACGGTTCCTAATGATCGAAATTATACATTTTCGCGACATTTTGACAGTTAAAACGCAATTGTGTAGCCATCTAGCTGATAATTCAATTAATTTGTCCATTCCCCTCACAATCGGTGGCCCCAACGAGCGTAATAATAACGAAAATTCCATTGTGTGTGTCATAACAACGACGAAAACCGCGAATTTTGATATTTGTTGGGTTCTCTCCTGATCGAGTCGGTTCTCTCCCCATTTAGTCGGTTTTATACGGGTAATACTATGGCTAATATTTGGCAGGATAATGGTTCAAACTGACCATGTCGTGAAATTAACAAAAGATAAACACAACAAAATATGCATTAAGTTGAAATTTGCACGATTGTCATCAATTTCTATGAATCACATTGCCTTCCTATGCTTATTCAATAACCTGTGTTACGCCTATCAAAATTCACCAAGTCGCCAGCTAGTTTGAAAAATAACGCGTTTTGCAGGCCCAACATTGCCATTAGTCAATAGCGGGTTAACTATAGTGTAATTTCATAGCGCTGGACGGGATATATAGAGTTATCTGTCTTGTATTTCATGTTGTCTATTTTCATTGACGCATTTTAATTGTTCGTTGGCACCAATACATTGTTCTGATTACGCAATACAAATTGGATGAAGTGAAAGCAAAAATTATTTGTTCACCGGCCTTTGACTTACTATAGCAGTCGCCCTGAACATGCAAGATCACCCCGGGGCAACTGGTCTTGGGCATGAGTAGTCTCGCATCCTCGGGGATATTCCTGAATGTAAATACGGATACCAATACTAAACCTTTAAAAGTAACTCAATCAGCCAGTGGAAGTTTTACAAAATCATGTGACTATTGGTCAAAAGTGTACAAGTGAAGTCGGGCCCATGTGAAGTCGACCCCATATAAAGACCCAAATACGAAGACGACTGACGACCCGACGCGAAGTTGATCTGAGAGAAGTCGGCCCCGATGATTAGATAGGAATTGAATATTGTTAATATTATTTTAAATGAGCGCGGCCGACAATTACACTTTAAACGAACACATTATAATTACTATGTGTGTGTATAAGGAGTGACTTTCCTCAGTCCTTGTTGTAAAATCAAAATAAAGGAACAATTTCAACATATTGTTGGTGTGAAATTTCCAACCAATCTAGTGTAAGGCATGAAATTTGTAACTGTTGAAAATTTTGACCAAAGTTTGGGGCATACACCAATTAAGCACCCATCCCTGCCCAAGCACAGCCCCTCCATGAATGCTATTCATATTTGATACGCCACCAAAAACAAAGGAATTGCGTTTACGTGGCATGATTTTCAGTGAAAACATGTTGATATTTACGCGTTAACTCGCTAATTCCGAGTTAATTGTGATCTAGAATTCACGTTTCGATAACACGGCACTCCTGCAGCCTCTGTTCATTCAGGAAAGTATAATACATTCAAGATATCTATAATTATGCGTGATTTTGTCCCGAAAATGTTTATTTTTAATCATAAGGAACCGTAACAAATCAGTCAAGAATCATCACAATACCGGCGATAGAACGACTTCCGATGTAACAGTTCCTACACAGTGGTGGATAAGGTAGGGTTCTAACTCAAAATTTCGTTTGAAACGCCTATATGTTCTTAGTTTGTTTTTGCCTGATAATCCAGGCACATTAGACATGAAAGTGGAAAAGTAAGGAAATAAATCGGGGAAAGCTGATTTTTTTATATTATTTAGGCCATAACATCGCGGATGCGTCACGAAAAGTCCCCTAAAATCCGAGTTGAGCTTTCTGAGTTACATCATTTTTTCCATATAATTAAAAAAAAAATAATAAATTCACAATCATGGAAATAATTGGATGCTGTAACAATTTTTCAGCCGAAACGTATACAAAAAGCAGTCAATATTGTTCGATACACAATTCTCGAACCAAAGACACCCATTCAAAGGGAAACGTCGCGTACACCGAATGGTTTCTTATTTCTACTCGATAAGAAGACATTAGTGAAACAAAGGCCATGTGTTTCTCATTAACAGTAACATCCGCTTGTAATACTCGTTAGTTCATTGTGTTTTGACATTTTACATAAGCACCAACATAGTGCGGAACCGTCTACTAAAACGAAAAAAGTGACCGATTTTTTTGGAAATCCATCCATAGAACGGACTCCTGATAAAACTGTAGTATGCGTTAAAGTAGTTGATTCGACAAATTTGTGTGATGCAACAGACTTTCTGTTCCACATTTAAACTTGTTAATGAAAATTGCAACTGAAGGCCCTCCAATGGGCAGTTGTAAAATCTCGCAGAATTTTCAATGTTTGATTATTAATATTGTTCTCATAGTTATTTTACCTACCAGAAAATGTTATATTATATTATAATAAATATTTGATTAAATTAGCTTGTGTTGTTCTTTGAATATGTTTAAATCAAAGTGGCTCCAAAAAATTTGGGTTGAAAAAATGTGGCTCAAGTAAATGAAAAGTGGCTTAAAAAAATCACAAGTGGCTAAGGTGGTGGCTCAAGAAAATTTTGGGCCAGTGTGAACACTGGCGGTCATGAAATGGCTGTCAAAATGGCCGCAACCACCAAGCTAAGCCGAGACGAAAGCAACTTATTATATAACCACCTAGTAGGTAAAATACGTATTAGCAATATACAAGTCTGTTGTTAAATATCTTTAAAGGTCACACGGCACAATCGTTTCGACATTCTACGACCAATTCCACGATTCTGCGGCTTGACAACCACGGTGCTGCGGCAATTTAACGATTCTGCGACCAGGCTGATGCGATAAACACGAAAAAACATTAAGAAATGAATAATTCCAGAAATATAGACAGTTATGTACCACATATTATATTTCTATTAGGTACGACGATCTTCGATTCGATAATCGGTAGAGAGTTCAGCACTAGACAGTTAGCACAACAATACATCATCTTTGACACAAGTAAACCATTTGTTTTGGATTTACACACATCACTGTGTGAAATTCGTCTTTAGAGTTGAGAAAATATATATAATGTCCTATAAAATTGAGTGGAAACCAAATAATAACATAGCCATGCGTCTTTGTTGATTTTTCACAACTGATGTTAACCTCAGTTCTGTGATTGATGGCGCTGTGTCCATATTTGTGGGAGGTATCATCGCACTCAATTGACAACGCCGTGTAGTCGACTATGACAACGACGATTGTGAGACCAGCAATTGAAATTTCATTAACTTGTGCTCACGAGAAGTCGTTTTCTAATGAATGTCACGCTCGATATAGACATGAATACGCATATGAATCACACGACCCCAAGGCTACGAGATTAAGACTCTTTTATTTGGAGCCAGCTGTGGAAAATAAAGTAATGTCGAATCGTATATTGCTATACTGTACAGGTTTAATTTCCATATCTGTGCACCGTGCACATTACATGATTTAAATTTTCCGCCTATCCAACTTTCATTCCGTCTGTCTGTACGCCTAACTAGCAGCCGACTCACAATGCTTCGGTATTTTCTTATGGCCAACATGTCTTATTCTCAGTTGCGTTGTGGTATCGATGGTGGGGAATGGTCGCCTTCATGTTAGAAATTAACTCCACACATGAAACTTAATATTTTGTTTTGAGTATAATTCCATATTTTGACATCCAGGTATATATATCTATAAACGGTGAAAATTATATTCTATAATGATTTATTTATTTGTGATTAAAATCTAGTTATCTAAAATATAATTCCCTCGCGCAGTCAAGATTTGCCTCCAGATATTATAATTCTATGACATTTATTTCCTATTAATTCTTAACTCATTTGAAGTATGCACACACCAGTTTACCCAATTAAAAATACTACCGCAACAAAACACCCCATGTTAATAATATACCGGCAAGTTGGCGTCCGAACCGGGGATCAGGGGTAAGGAAACATAAATCAGCGTATCCCTATAGGTTATTTTTTTTATTTTGGCTACTTTCGGGACCAACCAACCCAATGTTCTACTATTTTATGTATGTATACGTTTTTACTGCAATTTTCTGGCATCCATCCCTTTTATTATTATTTTTTTTAAAGTGTTGCTCATTACTCTCAGTTTCAGATAACCATAAAGAATTTTAACTAATACTTTCATACAAACACATTTATAAAAGTAACTAAACGGTCAATAATTTTCGAGGACATCTTTATATGTAGGGCCTACCTGCTAATCAGAATATGACTAAAATAACTCATGTTATGGTAGGGTAAGTGGTGATATTTTCGAATGAACAAGTCAACTTTACAAAAATTACAAAGCCGCTAGGTGCACCAAGAAGGAAAATGTTCAGGTACATGTAAGTCGGGCATTTTGTCATGTTCAAAAAATTAAAGAATGCTCGTTTAGCGACAAATCTCTTATGTGACTTGGTCTCTATACCTTCACATGTGGGGTTCAGTAAATACACAGTACTGTATTGAATCCAGGACATGTGCATGGCACAACGAAGGTACTGTTCCAAACATTTATTGATGCAGCATACATGGGCGTACACGCATAACTAAGCTGTCCGATCATGCAGTGACAGATACGTCGTATACAAATGAAAATTACCGTTCAACGAGTCGCACAATCGTCGTTGTCATGGTCGAAGCGGGAGTTGTCAATAGTTGACACTGTTACTGCATTTATGTGTGTAGTTTAATCGAATATTGCGTCAACGGAGGTACGAATTTGACAAATAATACATTTATGCTTATCAAAGCTTACGTTGGATGTTGATTTTCGCACTGTCAATGTCCCCTTGTAGCCCAAGAAACGACTTTTTGCGATCGGTTCGCGGTTCGATCGGATTATCCAGACTTGACCGAGCCGATTGTGACTCATTTTATGTATTGATCGCATGTTTGTGTGTATTCCGTGAGTCAACCTGGTGGACCTGCAAAGTCTACTCTACACAATGCATACAAGAAGAAGCCCACTTTTATCGTCCCAATTCAGTAAAAGGTCCCATTATCTAAGTTTGTCATAAAATATCATGTATAATAAGGCCGCAGAATCGTTGAACTGCCGTAGCACCGTGGTTTTCAAGCCGCAGAATCGTGGAATTGGTCGTAGAATCGTCGAAACGATTGTGCCGTGTGAAGGTACACAGATCATTAAAACAGATCCATGTGGAGGATTTATCGGCCATTGCAACGCAAGTCAAACCCAATGGTTTACGTCTTTAAAATTTCTGGTTTTCTGTTTACAGTCGGGGCCAAAAATAATAATTTCGGGCATGCAACATACGAAGTAATGTTTCGCCACACAATGTATGGTAGTTTCATTCGGTGTGATGATAAGTTATTGAATGTAACGCAGAAACTTAAGTGTATATCCTTGCGGTATAAATAGTAGTTACATTTCCGGATTGTTCAGCACTGTACATGATTATAAACCATACACGTATGTTGCAATGCTTATTATATTGCAAAGAAACCGCCACCTCTTCAAAAAGATTAGCACTGCACCACACCAGATCAAATAGACAGCACATCGTACATTTTATATACGACTAATTTTCGGGCTGCTTCGAAACCGGTGTCTTAGTAGACAATTTGTTCAACTTACTTCAGTCGGCAACTTGCAACTGGAATATGCTATTACGCAATGTACAATATTAGTTTTCCGTATTTTGTTGTTTGAAAATATTTTGCCAAAACCACCCATGAACTTGTGCAAAATATCAGGTGATCAGCGTTTAAAGCTGTTATTTCAGCGTTGAACATTGACTCAATGTTGCTATTTATGGTTGTTAGTTCAGCAGATATGTGTAACATTAGGGATAAGGGATACACACGGTAATGCGGTTGCAGAAAACATAGTACCCTTCACGTATATGTGGCCTTGGTGAATATAACCAAATATTATTTACAGGTATAAAGACAGTCTCTGTCACAGAGTATGTGGGCAATTTTGGTCACGATTAGATTTTTTAAAAGAAAGTATATGGTACTCCTTTGTGTTTTGATACATTGCGTTCATAATATACCACCATGCATTCTTGTGATAACAGCGAAATATTCGTGTTTTATTACTTAATCTTAGGCAACTATGACTAATATTTTAAGACATGGAGAATATAATCTACACAATTCACCCATTACTCTATGAATATCTCTCATACTGCTCTATAGCAGTGTATTTCGAAAGATTTGATGGTGTATATATCAAAAGAAACGATGACCGGTCACATATATTTCGGCTTCTATGAAAGGTCACAGAATCAATTCCTCGCTATTAAATTTCCTTTTCCAGTATAGTGTACATATATATCACACGATTCAAGATAAATAGTGCAGAAAAAATTGCCTTATTCTTCCGTTTCTTTGCGGCCAAAAAGTCCAGATTTAACCATTGTATGAGACCTTGCTTTTCGCTATATCTCTCGCGAGATATATTAGAGATAATTCGTACATCGCCATATAAAATGTTTCTCTTATACTCTGCATTCATTCTTCCTCACATATTTCGAGCGTGTTGTTACTCTTGTGGGATTAGCTATTCAATTATGCATAAAATGTTAATTTCATTCTATATTGGCCATATTGGCGGCCATTTTGGGACATAAATTCTACTTATATGGTTCACGACTAAGCATTGTTTGTATGTAATTCAATGTATTATGAATTTGGAATTAATTGATCTACACATGACTGCATTCCCTTATGGCCTGATGGAAATGCTTCAGAATTTGAATCACTCCGAAAAATCAAGATATCTCAAAAAGCTCAACTCGGATTTTAGGGGACTTTTGCCATGTTGTTCATAAACATGTTCTTATTTATCCCTGAAAAAAAATCAGCATTCCCCGATTCTTTGCACTAGTGAAACCTTATGTGCCTGGACTATTATTTAAAAGCGCTATCAAGCATACTGACTCGAAAATCTTTAACATGGTTTGTCTGGAGCTGTCGTTTGAACGAAATCAGACTACTCAGAAGGACGCTACTACATTCATCTCTATTTATAGTAAACCCATACGATTCTAGACGTTTGAAGATTGAACTACCAGTTTTTCCGCTAAGTTGTTCAATAACTGCGTCTTGCAATAATTTGATCGTGCAACATGAGGTAATTTTAACCGCGTATGAAGCCATTCTATACAATGCCTCAATATATAACGGATAGCTTCCCAGTTCAGCTCAGACAGCAGAAATATGTTTGTGCGGATATATATTGTTTTGAATTAAGCCAATTAAGCATGTCGATGGCGGTCACACTGCGGACAACTTGCTTCAGTCTACCATCAGATTATTGTTTAAATGTCCAGCTACAAGTCGAGCCAATATCTCAAAACGTGTAACTTTGGCGCCGCAACATCGCATGACTGTCCCCGCCATGTGAATCTGCAATACCATAGTAACACACGCTACAAGTTACACGTACGTGTGGCTGAACATGGCTAATTATTACCAAAATATCCCTGAAACTTTAGGTTGTGAACTTACCTACTGAAACAGTACTGATTAATAAATATCCGAAAATTCTGTTGAACAGCTCAAATAAACACTGACCTGGAATATAATAATATATTCTATTCAGTATTTTGCAAAAGGTGCTGGAAAACACTACAGTAATGCCCCCAAAAAAAGAGCTTTCCGATGAATGGCAACAGGCCATATTTCCGACTAAATCCTGAAAAATTACCCATAATTCTGCGGTGGTTAAGTGGTCAATTACTTTGGGAATTACTGTACTCATTCCCCGTCAGAACCGTCCACTGGCCCACGTAAACTGAATCCGCAAGAGGATGGGGACGCTGGTTATACTAGATTGACTTGGTCCGTCTGCCTGTACGGCCGTACACGCATCCGTCATACGGCGATCGATATCCTGGAATTACTTTATCCGTGTGTATACGTATAGCCGTCTGAAAATATATATCTCAGCCATGCGTTATCTGATCAGCGTGAAATTTAGGATGGAGTATCGCAGTCGGGCCTTGTTAAAAAAAAGGACCCAAATGACGTTCGCCATTTTGAGCATCTAGTGTCTCAGAAGGTGCCCATTATAGAGTAATAGAAATTAACTGAAATCATAGAAACATATCCCCCGTTGCGGCTCCCAGAATGCAACAGATTTCAAACTATAGTTTATTTTCAATGGAAGGGGAATAACTCTATGACTTTAAGATATAGAGTTATTCCCCTTCCATTGAAAATATTATACTTTGTGCAGAAACTTGGGCGCAAAACACAAAACAAAAACAACATGTTCACAATCTATATATCACACCGAATAGGTTGGTGCTTCCTCTTTCATACAAAAAAGAAAAGAAACAAATTAATTATTGTATTTCAGATGGTATATAATGTGGCATATATTTAATATAATGTGATCTGTTAATGCATGGGAAAGTATTTGAAGACGATGCATGGCCCAACGCTTTTAGTAGGGACATTAACATGGGGTCTCACGCCCCCCCCCCCATAATACTGCATGACGAAAAGTTCATGATTGAAACAACAGTATACATAAGTGGGAAATATTATACTGGAAACTCGGTTGAAATTCTTCTGATAGTTTGAATTTCAACCAGTGTATGCATGGTTTGATGCAGTTGAATAGATTATTTGGTCTTGGGGGGTGGGGTGGGTACGTATAAAATACAATAACTTCATTAAAGGGATACTGTACTCAAATGTTGTCGTTGGTTTCTATTACTATAGTCTCTGAGTCGAAGAATAAGGTAACCAGATTTCCATTATTTGAATGTCTGTTGATACGTATGAGTACGAAGTAATGTTGCGGATGGCAGATTAGCCGGAATGCGAAAATACCAATAATTGTCGTTGTAGAGTAATTTTTGGACAGCAAATGTATCAAATAAATGTTATGCTATATGCATACCAGTCCCATATACTCATTTAAGTAATTGTATAGTCACTAGTTAGTGAGTGTCTTGAGTTTACGTCCCGTATCAACATATTTTTTTACACGATCATGTGTGCCAGGCGTTACCCAATCGACTATCCGTGAATTATTTTGATTACGTCTTGTACACGGCAATTCGTAATTTAATTTATGGCTCCAGCCATAAATTAAATTTATATCAAGTTTTTAACTTTGATTTTAAGATAACCTATTAACCTGAATGTTTACAGAATACATCTTCGACTCAAATTACTTAGTTTTCTATATATTATCGATATTAGATCGTTGTTATCACCGGGAGTTTATTGAAAATGGCGTACAGTACCCATTTAAATATACGGGGGTACGTATATATAATATAATAACTCCCTTAAATACACGGGGTACTTACCGTGGAGATAATCTAACTCCCAGAACATAATCTGATAACAGCGTCTGGAGAGAAACAGATCATAACTGGTCGCTACATGAACATCAGTGTTCTCGGATGACATACGTGCGATAACTCCGTCCATCTTGCCAATATAAACCAGATCTTTGCTGGTTTTTATATAATAATATTCAGAACATGAATTTGCAAAAACAAGTTAGACACTGAATAAAGTGCAATGTTGTGTCTTTTTATCAGAATGCACAAGTCCAGATCCAAATTGAGTATATCGTGTCTCACTTGAAAAATCGTCGTCTTTGGATATCAATTACTTTCTTCTGTTACAAATTAAAACGGAATATCCAAAACATAAAATATGCCACAATAAACTGCAGATAACGAACAGATTCGTAGAATATTTACTATATATATAAAGTGAAGATTAATTCCATATAAATTTCCCCTCGAGAATAATAATTGATTCCACCACATTCGCGTTCCAAGTCATTTTGAAAATTGAAGTTGAACAAAACAAAACGCTTCTGTCGTGAACTAAGAATCGAATTACAATAGTAGTAACCCCATTCATGATTTTATAGTGCACCGGGTACAAGTGGGGTGATCATCACCGTGGCAAGTATGCGTAAGAGGACGTCGATGACAGCTTTAGCGTTATCAGCACCACAATTCAATGAACCTCTTGACGCTACTTCGTCCGCAAATCCGTTAATTTGCAACTCTTATTGCATTGTACACCCCTTGCCGAAGATCGCAAATTCCCGCAAAAAAGAACGGCCACTATTATGTTGTTTTCCACAAGAAGATATTTCTCACGATATACAAGATCACTCAGAAAAGAAGAATGTGAATTAGACGCGGGAGTTTGAGAGTTAAACTATTTACTATTACGACGGCCTTGGTCAAAGTCCAGAAATCATTCGATGGTATGGGGAAGTTTACTCATTCGCTTGTACTGGTGTGTGCATTGGGTCAGAAGTGGACTTTGACCAAAACATTTTCTCAGACTTATTTTAGTCAGTTTAAAACATGACGTTATAATCTATTCATATTGCCAGAGATTATCTTTTTATACATAAAAGAGTAGGATCTGTCTGTGTGTCCGTCTGCCTGTCTTCGAATTTTTCTCCCAGACTGCTGATCCGATTTCAACCGAATTTGGTGTGGTGACCTGGGTACTCTGGCGGAGGTTACAACAGCGTCAGTTTAAAAAAAATTTGATTAAAAAAAATTAAAGAATTATAATTAATTGATTTAAAATTTATAATGAAATAAATAAATATTCACACAAAAGAATAAGCTCGTGCACTATGGGCCTATTTCAGAACCAAATAAATGTGAATATTTAGGTTCAATATCAACCTATTTGCAGAAGATATTTGCACGAAGATATATTGAAGTAGCATAATAAATATTATCTATATGAGCAACGTGAATTCCGTAACTTATTCCTTATTACCTATTCGCAAAATATTGGAAATTGTGGCAAATGACCCCAAATTCGTAAGTGGCCAGCTGGGCGGAACATTTTGGGCCGAAAATGTTTGGGTCGTGTTTGAATGAAAAAGTGGACCTAAAAAGACTCGACCCTGCGCTCGGTCCGAATTTTTTTGGAAAATGTGGCAAATGACCCCAAATTAGTAAGTGGCCAGCTGGGCGAAACATTTGGGGCATAACATTTTTTGGGTCGAGTTTGAATAAGTTGTCCGAATATGACTCGACCCTGTGCTCGGTCCTAATTTTTGTTAGAAAATGACCACGGGAACGTACTTAGTAAAAAAATAACAAATATTTGGGCCGAACAAAATTTGGATCAAAACTAAAGTCCGAAATGCCTCGAAATTAGGCTAAAAATGAAGGGAAATTGGCCCTAATGAGTTTTTTGTATTTTGTATGCCTAGTATGTCTATTCTTGAATTTTGGGGGTTCGGCTTAAAAAGATATCAACACAATTTAGAGAGCGTTTCTCGTTTTTACCCAAATATGGTGCCATTTTGCGTATGCACGTTGATAGTAATATCACCAAATGGCCATCACGTGATACTATAGGAAGACATGATATTCGTTGTAGCAATCAGTAATCTAATTAATGCAATAGTCGACGTAGATATGCTTCAAGATACAGTAATTGACAAAAGCATGTGCACAATGTTAATATTAATTATGCAGCCGTGAAAATGTTAAGTTAACATGAGAAATTGTCTACAATACTACAGTTTCAAAATGTGACTATATAGTAAATTATTGTTTCATTGATAGTTGTTATCAACATACACGTGCTTGAAGCCAACTTGTAGATCATAACGACTTGTTATGTGACAAAAACACCGATAAATGTTACTCCATTATCATTTCCATCAGAGTCTATCACATGTACATCTTGAGATTATGTGTGATCTGTGGAACGCCATAGCTGCCTTTTGTGGTTGTCATCCATGATAATAATGTCCTGCATTTATATGGGGTTCATTCGCCTATATATGGTGTCCGTTCACCTGTATTTGGCATGCACACATAGACGTGGCGACAGGGGGGGGGGTTGGGGGGGGGGGGGTGTCTCACCCCAACTTTGGTCAAAATTTTCAACAGTTGGAAATTTCATACCTGCCAAAACCTTAGTTGGAAATTTCACACCAGCAATAGGTTGAAAATGTTCTTGTAGTTTGATTTTCAAACAATTTATTCGGGGGAATTAATTGTTTTTGGACCAATACTTGTATATTTTCCTATTTTTTTTCAAATTTTTTGACTGAAATGGTCATCAGTTGGAAATTTTCCAACCTTAGGGGGGGGGGGGGGGGGTGACATGTTGGAAATTTCTAACACTTGGAAAGCCTGTGTCCTGGTCCCTCCCCCGTGGCCAGTCAAAAACTGCTAGTTAATTTAGGAAAACAATATTGTCATAAATTCGGTCAACATTGTCATTGGAATTGTCATCAGTTGGAAATTTTCCAAACTAAGTTGGGGTATCAGGTTTGAAAATTCCAACACTCTAGGAAGGCTTGAGGCTAGTCTAGATGCTAGGATTTTGCGATTTTCTTGATCAGATTTCAAAATTTTCGCACACCGGGCTGAACCATGGTCGCCCCGGTGTGTCATTGTCGCTCCCCCATGGCCGATACAAAACTGATAATTAGTTTAACAAACATTATGTTACTACAATTGGTCAAACTTGTGGACTGAAATGGTTATTAGTTGGAGAATTTTCCAGCCTGAGGGGGATTATGAGGTTAGAAATTTCCAACACTATAGGAAAGCTTCAGTTGAGGGCAGTCTAGATGCTAGGATTTGCGATTTTCTTGTATAGTTTTCAAAATGTTCTCACACCGGGCCGAACAACCATGGTCAGCCCGGTGTGTTCTGGTCTCTTGCCCGTAGCCGTGTGCATTTGTCTGGAGTTAGACCACTAGATGTTAGGATTTATGCAATTTTTCAGGTTAAAATATCTGAATGCTCTCATACCGGGAATATAGTTCCATGGTTTATGATTATATAGGATATTAGGCTTGATGTGCAAGGGGGGGGGGGGTGTGCAAATGGAATTCTGCAAAACTTGTGTTTGGTCTGATTCTGATAGTCAAGGGGGTGCAGTTGGAATTTCCCAAGGTGGACCCTCTAGCCACGTCCCTGCATGCACATGTATTTATGTAGTGTCAATTCACCTTTATATGGTGTCCATTAAACTTTTTATGGTATGCATTCACCTTTATATGGTGTGCACATGGTGTCCATTTATCTTTACGATGATAAGAACTGTTCATTATATAATGTGTTTTACCTTTATATGGTGTACATTTACATTTATATGGTGTGCTTATGTCTATATAATTATGGTATCCATTTACCTTTACTGTGATGAACACTGTTCATCATATGATGTGTTTTACCTTTATGTGGTGTAAATTCACATTTATTCGGTATGCACACATATGTATACGGTGTCCATTCACCTTTATATTGTGACCATTCACCTTTATATTGTGCATATTCGCCCCTTTTAGTGTGTCCATTCACCTTTATGCTGATGAGCACTGTTCTTTATATGTACATTCACATATATTTGGTGCCAATTTATCTTTATATGGTGTCCATTCACAGTTATATGGTGTGCACATGTCTGTATATGGTGTCCATTTACTTTTACGGAGATGAGAACTGTTCATTATATGATGTGTTTGACCTATATATGGTGTCCATTCACATGTATATTGTGTGCAAATATTTGTATATGGTGTCTATTCACCGTTATATGGTGTCCATTCACTATATATGTTGTCCATTCGCCTTTATATGGTGTCCATTCGCCTTTATATGGCATCCATTCGCCTTTATATGGTGTCCATTCACCTTTATATGGTGTCCATTCACATTTATGGCGATGAGTGCTGTTTTTTATTCGATGAGCACTCACATTTATGTGGTGTCCATTCAGCTTTATATGGTGTCCATTCGCCTTTATATGGTGTCCATTCACCTTAATACGATATCCATTCGCCTTTATATGGTGTCCATTCACCTTTATATTGTGTCCATTCACCTTTAAGTGGTGTCCATTCACATTTATATGGTGTCCATTCACATTTATATGGCGTCCATTTACCTTTATATGGTGTACATTCACATTTATGGTGATGAGTGCTGTTTTTTATTTGATGAGCACTCACCTTTATATGATGTCCATTCGCCTTTATATGGTGTCCATTAACCTTTATGTGGTGTCCATTCACCTTTATATGGTGTCCATTCACCTTTATATGGTGTCCATTCACCTCTATATATATGATGTCCATTCACCTTTATATGGTGTCCATTCACCTCTATATGATGTCCATTCACCTTTATATGGTGTCCATTCACCTTTTTATGATGTCCATTAACATTTATGGTGAAGAGTGCTGTTTTTTATTTGATGAGCACTCACCTTTATATGGTGTCCATTCACCTTTATACGATATCCATTAACCTTTATATGATGTACATTCACCGCTATATGGTGTCCATTCACCGTTATATGGTGTACATTCACCGTTATATGGTGTCCATTCACCGTTATTAGACGACGAGACAGATGCAGAAGGAAAGCAATTAAAAGCAATCAGCCGAATCATTGGTCCAAATATAAAAAACACAGAAACTCGGTAAATAACATGAAAAAATATGCGAAAAAACAATACCTAGATGAAATTCAAAATAACCTAAATACCGTACATGATCCAAAATGTTTTTGGAAAATGACAAATGAATTTCTCCGCGAGAAGAATAAATCGCTAACGATACCGCCACTGAAATTTGGCCTAAATTTTGCCTACGATGATGTGGAAAATTTATCAATAATAGTGCAATAAACGACTCTGGTCAGTCTATTCCAGATTTTCCGAAAAGAACAGCCAAGACGCTAAATTCAATTACTATTACACAGGATGATGTAGAAAAAATTCTTAAGGAATTGGACGCTAACAAAGCCACTGGTCCAGATGGGATAAGCAATAAAATTTTGAAGTGCTGCCATAAAACTCTAGCCCTACCACTGTACATTCTTTTCAAACAGTCCTTAGAAACAGGTATATTCCCAATGCAGTGGAAAGTTGCTAGCGTAATACCAATCTTCAAGAAAGGCGTGAAAACAGATCCAGGTAATTACAGGGCAATATCACTTCTTTCATGTGTGAGCAAAGTTCTTGAAAAGATCGTTTTTCAAAAAATGTATGATTATTTTTCGAAGAATAACCTTTTGTACAAATACCAATCCGGATTTCGCCCTGGACACAGCACAACTCATCAATTACTAGAAATAATTCACCACCTTACCAAAACTAGGAGTGAGTCGATGTTATCCATAAGTGTATTCTGTGATATCTCTAAAGCGTTTGAGCGGGTTTGGCATAAAGGACTAATTCATAAAATACGTAGTTATGGAGTTGACGGTAAATTACTCTTCTGGATTACTGATTATATCAGCAATAGATCTCAAAGAGTGCTCGTTGGTTCGGAATATTCACACCCCATAAAACCCGCCTCCGGGGTTCCTCGGGGGTCTGTTCTTGGTCCCTTTTTGTTCTCAATATTCATAAATGACATAGGAGACAATCCGAAGTCAAACGTTCGCATATTTGCAGATGACACCTGTATATTCTATTCACTATCGCCTTATGAAGATCTGGTGGTTCATATAAATAACGACCTTACATCACTTGATAGTTGGACTAGCAAATGGCTAGTTTCCCTTAACTCATCAAAAACGAAAGCAATGATATTTCAGGGCCACCAATCAACATTCCCGCGCAGTGCAGACCTCATATTCAGTTCCAACAAACTCGAAATAGTTGAAGATCACGTCATCTAGGAATCGTACTGCAATCCGATCTTCAGTGGGACCTTGCCATAGAACACATCTACAAAAATGCTTGCAATGTGCTTTCACAACTCCGAAAATTAAACTATATGTTGTCACAAAAGACCCTCGACACATTATTCAAAACACATTTATTGCCCATACTAGAATATGGCAGTTGTGTCTGGGACTCTGCCCCTGACATCACAAAATCGACACTCGACAAATTGTATGACGATGCAGCGCGAATTGTATCTGGCCTAACTAGATCCTCATCGAACGCCAATTTACTTAACGAACTTGGATGGAAACCCCTCCAGATTCGTCGAGATGCACAAAAATTATGTCTTGTGCACAAAATTGTCAATCGTAAAGCCCCTCAATTTTTATCCGATCTTCTTCTTCCACGCGTCGGTGATACGAGTCGTTACTTTTTGCGCAATGCGGACGATTTTGAGAACTACTTTTGTCACCTAGAAACCTTCAAGAAATCTTTCTTTCCAAAAACAATCGAAGTTTGGAACTGCTTGGCAAATGACATCAAAATAAAATCTTACGAGGCTTTCAAATCAACAATTCTACCCAAGAGAAAAATTTCATCTCATGTATATCTCGGTGACCGACAGACAAATATCATACACTGTCGAATTAGAAACAATTGTAGCAATCTAAATCATGACAAAGTTGAAAATCACATTGGTGATAACCCCATGTGTAGTTGTGGAAGCCCTGTGGAAGAAGCAGAACACTACTGCATGTATTGCGCCCTTTATTCACAACAACGCATAGAACTGTCACATGTTATGAGATCATTTCGAGTCACGTCCTACAAAGCGCTTCTAAACGGAGATCTAACTTTAACCGCCAACGAGAATTGCATTCTAACAGATACAGCTTTAAAATTCATAAAATCTTCCGGACGATTTGCGTCGTGCAACGAATAAGCTCTTGTAAACCCACAAAATCTGAACTATCTACCATAAATGTACTTGGTGCCCAAATATCCCGTTCTGTTACTTACTCAAACGACCCCTTTCTATTTACAATTCCCCAAACACACCAACTAACGCTCTCCCCACCTTATACATATATATGCTGCCAGTTGGCTTATTATTCATATGTATGTATAATTAAACTTATTATCCCCACCACACCATTGATTTATAATAATTAACACCCCACGTACTATCTTATACTCACGCATTCACAATTCTACCCGCCCTACCAAAACCTGATACAAATCCAAAATATATTGTTATATTTATGTTTCATGCATGATCTGTAGGGAGCGGAGGTCAATCTACATGTAAGTTTCAAAGAACTTGTCCTCCAATCCCTTATATGTTATGTATTATTTATGCATTATACAAATAAAATATGTTTAAATCAATTCACCGTTATATGGTGTACATTCACCTTTATATGGTGTCCATTCACCTTTATGGTGACGAGTGCTGTTTTTTATTTGATGAGCACTCACCTTTATATGGTGTCCATTCATCTGTATGCGATGTCCATTGACCTTTATATGGTGTCCATTCACCTTTATATGGTGTCCATTGACCTTTATATGGTGTACATTCACATTTATAAGGTGTACATGTATTCACCTTTATATGGTGTCCATTCACCTCTATATGGTGTCCATTCACCTTTATATGGTGTCCATTGACCTTTATATGGTGTACATTCACATTTATATGGTGTCCATTCACCGTTATATGGTGTCCATTCACCTTTATATGGTGTACATTCACCGTTATATGGTGTACATTCACCTTTATATGGTGTACATTCACCTTTATATGGTGTCCATTCACCTTTATATGGTGTACATTCACCTTTATATGGTGTACATTCACATTTATATGGTGTACATTCACATGTATATGGTGTCCATTCACCTTTATATGGTGTACATTCACCTTTATATGGTGTCCATTCACCGTTATATGGTGTACATTCACCTTTATATGGTGTACATTCACCTTTATATGGTGTCCATTCACCTTTATATGGTGTACATTCACCTTTATATGGTGTACATTCACCTTTATATGGTGTACATTCACCTTTATATGGTGTACATTCACATTTATATGGTGTCCATTCACCTTTATATGGTGTCCATTGACCTTTATATGGTGTACATTCACCTTTATATGGTGTCCATTGACCTTTATATGGTGTACATTCACATTTATAAGGTGTACATTCACCTTTATATGGTGTCCATTCACCTCTATATGGTGTCCATTCACCTTTATATGGTGTCCATTGACCTTTATATGGTGTACATTCACATTTATATGGTGTCCATTCACCTCTATATGGTGTCCATTCACCTTTATATGGTGTAAATTCACCTTTATATGGTGTACATTCACATTTATATGGTGTCCATTCACCTTTATATGGTGTACATTCACCTTTATATGGTGTCCATTGACCTTTATATGGTGTACATTCACATTTATAAGGTGTACATTCACCTTTATATGGTGTCCATTCACCTCTATATGGTGTCCATTCACCTTTATATGGTGTCCATTGACCTTTATATGGTGTACATTCACATTTATATGGTGTCCATTCACCGTTATATGGTGTACATTCACATTTATATGGTGTACATTCACCTTTATATGGTGTCCATTCACCTTTATATGGTGTCCATTCACCTTTATATGGTGTCCATTGACCTTTATATGGTGTACATTCACATTTATAAGGTGTACATTCACATTTATATGGTGTCCATTCACCGTTATATGGTGTCCATTCACCTTTATATGGTGTACATTCACCGTTATATGGTGTACATTCACCTTTATATGGTGTCCATTGACCTTTATATGGTGTCCATTGACCTTTATATGGTGTCCATTGACCTTTATATGGTGTACATTCACATTTATATGGTGTACATTCACATTTATATGGTGTACATTCACATTTATATGGTGTCCATTCGCCGTTATATGGTGTCCATTCACCTTTATATGGTGTCCATTCACCGTTATATGGTGTACATTCACCGTTATATGGTGTACATTCACATTTATATGGTGTACATTCACCTTTATATGGTGTCCATTCACCTTTATATGGTGTCCATTCACCTCTATATGATGTCCATTCACCGTTATATGGTGTACATTCACCTTTATATGGTGTACATTCACATTTATGGTGACGAGTGCTGTTTTTTATTTGATGAGCACTCACCTTTATATGATGTCCATTCATCTGTATGCGATGTCCATTGGCCTTTATATGGTGTCCATTCACCTTTATACGATATCCATTGACCTTTATATGATGATCATTGACCTTTATATGGTGTGGATTTACCTTTACATGGTGTCGACTCACCTTCATATGCTATCCATTGACCTGTATAATTATGGTGTTCATTCACCTGTGCATGTATATGGTGTCCACTCATCTTTATATATGCCAAATGAACACTGCCCGTTATATGTGCAATCACCTTTATATTGTTATATTTACATAAAATGGTGTCCATTCAAATTTATATGGTGTGCATTTACCTTTGGTTTTACCTCTATATTGTGTCCATTTACATTTATATGCTAAGGTTTTACATTTATATGTGGCCATTCACCTTTATGATGATGGCCCATGTTTTTATATGATGTGCATACTGCATACGACTTTGTATGATGTGTATACGACTTTGTATGATGTGTATACGACTTTGTATGCTGTGCATACGACCTTATATTATGTACATACGTCTGTGTGACGTGGTATATCATGGACACCATATCAATATACTTGTACACCATATAAAGACATTTGAAAACCATTTAACGGTGAATTTAATGGACGTCATATAAAAGTGATTGGACACCATACACATATATTTGCTCGGCATAGACATATTTGTACACCATATAAATTTCAAATCATATCTGAGATGAATGGACACCACATAAAGGTGGAAACACATCATATAAAGATGTATGCACATAATATAACGTTGTATGCACATCACATAAATAACAGTGGTCATACTATGGGCGGCCATTCGGTCGGAAATTACATGAAATAAAAGTTAATGGTGGTTTGTGAAAACAATAGTCTCTATTTTCAAACCAATAGTCGTTCTTGGATTCAATAAGAGACAGTTCCGTTTCAATAGCCATATTTTCTTAATCAATGGCAATATATTTCAAACCAATAGACTCCATTTCCAAACCAATAATCGTTCTTGGATTCAATAAGAGACAGTTCCGTTTTAATAGATATAGATTCATAATCAATGTTGACCGATGCAAAATTAATGTTCTATTTTAAGTTATTAGTATTCACTGTTCAACTAATATATAATAACAAACAATTATAGTAAGATTCGCACATATTCAATAAACGTACATTCCGTTTCAATAGCCATATTTTTTAATCAATAAAGATATTTCAAACCAATAGACGATTTCCCACGAGCAATGATTATCGTTATAAAACTAATAGACCTTATTGTCATTCTTATATTTAAAAGATATAAATTATCACCAACGCAAAATTAATGACGTTCTTTCAATTCAATAGGTATCGTATTCCAACCAATATCTAATTGCGCAATCTACTATTTCCGGTCAAACCAATGTTTAGGAATTCGAAATCAATGATTAAAACGTGAACTAACGCTAGGGGTCTCTGATGGCGATGTTTGAAGAAACTTTATTCATGTGACGTCAGAAATATATAAATAAACATTGGAATTCCCAATGTCATGTCGGTGTGACGATTTGCAGTAGTTCACTCGGTGCAAATCAAACGACGATAAATATTCACTATGGTCCACTATAACACAGTGGAGTAGATTAAATACAAATTTCAAGACAATTATTAAAATTGTCTGACTAAAGCATGAAACTTTGCACATATGTACACATTTACATACGTATTGGTATTAGATATGGAGCCACGCTGGAATTTCACTTTAACCCCTCTTTTAAGGGGTTTTCCAAATTTAAAGAGTGTTTCGTGGTTATATAATTTACTAAATGTCGCAAGTAATCTTACCATGAAATATACGATTTAAAATTAGGCACATTCAGTACGTATGACTCTGAGAGATATAATGCCACATTTTTAGGGTAAAATTGGAACTCCCCGCCCAAGATGGTCGTCAAAATGGGAATTTGACGCCTTTTCGCTAATATATTCTAGATCAGGTTCTGCTGTATGGAACTGGTTCGGAAATGTGACTTCATTTTGTATTGCTCATGTTAAGAGATAAATGGAGCAATGAATATATGTCATTCGTATGATCCAAGTCCCTCCCTATCCCTCAATAATTCGATTATACATAACTCGGTATGAAATTTAACCAAATATCACCGTTATGAATCTAGTCATATTTTAACAAGAATTTGACAGAACTTTGCAAATTATGACATACAATTACTTATGAATTCTTGCGCTTATAGTGCAAGCGATCTAGCCGAAAAATGGGGTCAACTCCAAACTAATTGCAACACAAATGCCTTTTAGTTTACTGGATAGCTGAATATGTACTTCATTAGAATATAAATTTTTTTGGAAATTCTAATTGGAACAAATTGTGTTTCCATGGCAACGATGGGCTGATAATCGGATATTTGGAAATTTTACATTAAATAGTGCCTATAGTGAATAATTTAACAACTACCTAAAAGTTTACATTGGTTTATGGAAACACTTGTAATGGCCAACATTTCCATATATCTATGGTGACCTTGACATGTATAAAGGTTAAGGTCATTGTTAAAAATCTGGATTTTTATCATATAGCCTGATATAGCAATCATACTTTCGACCGTCCTGGTTATGATTTATTACGAAAAGCGATAACCAACACTATTTTATAAACTCCGGATTGCAGGCTCCATGGGAATTTAAGGTTCATTTGAATGGATATCGATATCTGCTTTAGAAACTATAGTAGTTTGAAATATGTGGCGACAACATTTGTATGTACAACAAGACATATAAACTTGTGATATTTATGTAGTCGATTGTTGAGACAAAACACCACAGCATCACTTGTCATATGCAACATGTCAGTTATTGTGAACTGGTTGCAACACAGACATCTTTTGTAACACTGGATAGTTGAATGTCTACTGAGTTTTTACATTAAATAGTGCCTATCGTGAATAATTTTAAAACTACCAAAACGTTTACATTGGTTTATGGAAACACTTGTAATGGCCAACATTTCCGTATATCCATGGTTACCTTGACATGTCAAGGTCATGTATAAAGGTCAAGGTCATTGTTAAAAATCAGGATTTTTATCAGTTATAGCAGTCATATTTTCGACGTCCTGGTTATGAATTATTACAAATAGCGATCACCAACTCTATTTTGTAAACTCCGGAATTCAGGCTCCATGGGAAGGTTCATTTAAAAAGATATCGATATCTGATTTGGAAACTATAGCAGTTTGAAATATGAAATATTGTTATGTTTATATAGTCGATTGTTGAGACAAAAATCACAACATAACTTGTCATGCAACAAATCAGTTAGTGCGAACTGATTGCAACACATACGTCTTTTGGTACACTGGCTAGCTGAATGCCTACTTTGTTAGAATATTTAGGAAATTCCCATTGGGACAATTTGGTAAATTTGAGTTTCCATGGCAATGATGGCCAATCATGGGTTATTTGGAGATTTTACATTAAATTATTCTTATAATGGACAATTCAACAACTACCTCAACGTTTGCACTGGTTTATGAAAGAACCAGTAGGGTCCACATTTCCACATATGTGGTTGGAAGGCTTGGAAGGTCAAGGCGACATTCAAAGGTCATAGTAAATTAAAAACAAGAGCATCGCTAGGGCGTGGCAACATAAGCATGTGGTAATTTCATAACGAGTAATTCATATGCCGATTTGACGGACGGAATCCAAATTCAAATTTGACCTGTATTTTCATATGGGTATTCCATATAACAAATTTGAAAACAATCAGATAATTAAAACAAAAATTATCATGCAGAAACAAAAATAATTGGCAAGTTCGACAAGGACCATAACTCCGGAAATAATTGGCGGGCGGAACCAAAATTTGAACTTGACCTGTATTTTGGAAAGTAAACTGACATAACAAATTTCATTCCATGACGTTCAGACTTACTAAAGTTATCATTTTCGAAAAAAGCGAACAGATGGACCGACTAAATACATAATACGTTCCGTTTTTACAAAACGGTGTATAAAAACAAATTCTTACCGTTTAACCAAGACATTTGCGACTGAGGTGGTTAACACTTATTATATGATGGGATAAACAATATAGTGTAGTAGATTAAATCCAATTTTCAAGGCAATTGTTCAATATGTGACTAAAGCGTGATACTTTTCACAGATGTACATATTCACATACTAATTGATATTAGATGTGGAGCCATGCTGAAATTCCAAATTTAAAGAGCATTTCATGATTGTATAATTTATTTAATGTCGCAATTAATCTTACCATGAAATATGCAATTTAAAATTTGGAATATACAGTAAGTATGACTCTGTGAGATATAAAGCCACATTTTTAAATATATTGGCCCAGCATGCCATATAATCGCTTACAAATTGTGGTCGATGAATAAAATTGCTATTCTGTCTTATATACATTAAACTCTAACATTTCTGATACACATTTGTTAAGTATTACTAATGTAACCAGTGAAATTACTAGAAATATTGGATTTTTCTATCACAAACTTGACATCAAAATCAGGGGGGGGTGGGGTCAGGAAACAAATTACGGATACAAGGTGGAAATTTTGTGTTTTTCAGTTTTAGGGACCCACCACCCCGAGAGCGTAAGTTTTTTCCACCCAGGTCTGGGACACCCACTCGGGACTGTAAGTTTTTTCCACCCAGGTCTGGGACACCCACCCCCAAAATTGATGAAAATCTTGTAAATTCTACTAAATAATGTGTTGTTGGCAGGATAAGGGTCTCTCATTGTGTCTGCACCGGAACTGAGAGAACGCCCACAAAAAATAAACAAACAAAGCACATGGCTGAAAAATATGCCAACAAAACCAGTGACAAAACCTTTAAAAACCCAAATATTTATGGTTATAAAGGTAAAATACCCACTTTAACATGATAGTTGTGTCCCTTATTAGCAATAGGTTAAAATATGTGCATGTGTAAAGTAAAAACACCATCAATTTGATTAAATAAACACAGTTCCAGTCCTCTCCATGTGGGAAATCACTGGTGAGCAATGAGGAGCTCCCCTTAAAATCATTCTAGGCGAGTGGCGAGTAGCTCTCCTACAAAATGTCGAGGCGAGTAGTATCCCAGCAGCAGATGCCGAAGTTTTGAAAAGTAGATGCTCTGGGGTTGAATCTGGAGCCTTTTAATGCTCCAATCAGTGAACAACACGTTATTATGTGACTTAAGTCACTGTAGTCATGTATCGACATCGACCATGTACTTCGACCACGTGGTCACTGTATTTATCGTTTATTCAATATCTTGACTGATATCATTATAAACAAATGAGGCCAACGGTTTTTCGGCTTTTTGACAGCTGGCCACATTGCTAATAGTACACAAGCAAGTAAGTTGGTATATTTGAAATAAAGTTATCTGATATATTATGCACATTTGAAGCATGTGTATTCTGAGTTATCAACAGTATTTTATTGAACCACGTGGTCTCTCTGTTTGTTGTGCAGAAATTGTATTGCCGATGTGAATCAGAATCAGTTCGATTTTGAATTAATTCCTCGATCTATTTTAGTAAATAGCGCATATAATAAAAAGAAAACCTTCGTGTTTTGAGTGAATACCGGAATTACCTCACTCGTGGTCACATTGAGATACTGGAATCATCACTCGTGGCCTAAAGACCACTCGTGATGATTCCAGTATCTCACTGTGACCACTCATGAGATACTTCCGGTATTCACTCAAAACACGCAGGTATCCTCTATGTATAATAAGTTTAAAAAGCCATGATAAGCTATGCAATTTTTTTCCTCGACCAAAACCGGACCCACCCCATGGTTTCAACTGTTAAAGGGAGCAATTGTGGACAAAAAAATAAAATATAGAGCCCCCCTCACTTGTTTAAGGCTATAGCATGCACTACTATATGAATCTGATTGTTTCAATTCATTTTGAAGCTGTAATTTGTCTGAGAAATGATTTTGGAAAAAACTTGCATGACATCAGAAAAAATCTGCATTCCGGGCTCGGGGACACCCACCCACCCGGTCCTTGTATCCTGTAATATTTTCCGACCCCCCATTCCCGGTCAAAATCGGCAAAAATTAACTTTTCAGGTTTGGACAAGTTATTCAAGTAAATGAAACTATCTTTGGTATCAAAGATGTTTATTGTTTTGAGATGTCTTAAATGCGTTCACACTGATGTGTTTTCCACATGGCTTCCAAAATTGCAACCAAATTTGATAAAAAAAAAACGTTTATTTTTTTTAACATATGGCCCGGACATTATTCTCTGTTCCCAAGAGGTAGAAAATTGTGACTCACTTTATTCTCTGTTCCCAAGAGGTAGAAAATTGTGACTCACTTGGTTATTAACCATGTTACTTAATCCACTGGCTACTACATGTTTCTTTCTCGTTGTCCCAGTACCTTCCGAGACACGACAGAAATTTTGCCGAAAATGTCTTTTGGGATTCTGGCCATATTTTTGAACGGAAATGGACAGAAGGCCTAAACGGAACTGAGTGAAACCATACTATATGGCTACTCTCGACCATTAGCATCAAAATCAACTTAGTGTATGTTCTTGTCAAAGTGGCCACCAGGGCGTGAATGTGTGTCCATAGATGGGGGTTAATAGTTCTACATGTGAGTTATTGTATCATCATGCATGGTGATGTGTCCATGGTGAGAGGCATAGGTATACAAAGGGTGACTGTATGGTCATGTGTGAAGTGAATATCTACACAAGGACTGTATGGTTATTGAATTCGTGTATCTGTCTAATGGTTGTAGCTACATGGTCATATGTGTTGTTTATGTATATATAGAGTGGCTGTATGGTCATGTGTGGGATATACGGACGTACACTGGGTGACTATTGTCATGGATGGGTATATATGTATACATATGTTGGCTGTATAATCATGTATGGGTGCATGAATAAATAAGGAGTGGTCGTAATTGCTTATGTGTAATGCATATAGCTGTACACGGAATGACTAGTACTGTACGGTCATGATTGTGTATATGCATACCTGGAGTATAACTGGATGGTCATTGGCGCCGTGTGGGTATTTAAGCGCCCTTGTGGTCATGGTTGTATATGTGATGTATATGCATCTCTGCCTTGGTTGTATGGTGGATGTATATGTATACTGAGAGTAGCTGTATGATCATGGATGGGGTGTGTGAGTATACATCGAATGGAGGAATTGTCATGGGCGATGTGTATATGCAAATATGGAGTGTACGAAAGGTCCTGTGGGGTATTGGTATATCAATTGGAAAGGTATATTATTAGTTATCTTCGGCAACATCGGGGGTACATGGAGATTTAATACCTGGATGTCGATTTTGAACCCCGAGGCGGAGCCGAGGGTTCAAAAAGAGACATCCAGGTATTAAATCTCCATGAACCCCACGATGTTGCCAGAGATAATGATTTTGTCCCCACAACAATAACCATGTCTCCTTAATTTAAGTGTGTTTTTCATAGGTTATCCGATTAATTCACGCCTATAAGAATAATTCAGTAGCTGACCTAAGGACTCGACGTCATGTGACGTCAAATTCGGCGTGCGAGAGCAACGTCACGATTGGTGGAAACTGCCAGTTCAATGGTCATTCATATACCCCCGATGTTTCACGTGCTCATATACCCCCGATGTTTGGCGCACGTTCTCTTATACCCCGCCGACAAGGGTGACGGGGGACATGGTGATTTAAACGTGGCGTTGTAGCCAATCAGATTGCTAGTTACAACCGGATGTGGGGACAAATGTACATGTATTCCTGGTTTGACGCTTTGGTCGCGAGGGGTGTATATATGTATATCTTGATAAGTTGATTGGGTATATGGTCATGGGTGTGAAGAAAAGGTATACATGGAGTGACTGTATGCCCAATGGTGATGTGCTGCGCATTGTATTGCTATACCTAGAAGGTATGTATGGTCAATGAAGAGACATCGATGTATACCTGAAGTGATTTTATAATAGGCATTGGTGGGTGTGTATGTAAGTTGTATATATTTATTGGCTATATGACCATGGGTGTGGCCAATATGTATACATGGAGTGATCCTATGGCCAATTGTGATGTGAACTGGTAAACAAGGAGTGACTGTATGACCACAAATGGTGTGTATGGGTCGACAGCGAGTGGCTGAATTGTCTTGAATGAGTAGTATATTCAATCCAAAGCTTATGAGACTCCCCATACGAAAGTATCCCCACATACCAAGGTTCATCGAAATCCCGTGATATTCGGGTGTTTGACCTTGAAATGACCCGATTTCAAGGTCAATGTCACGTCGCACGGGCAAATTATTAGGCATATGCCACTCCCCGGCCGAAGGTATCCCACATACCAAGTTTCATCGAAATCCCGTGATATTCGGGCGTTTGACCTTGAAATGACCCGATTTCAAGGTCAATGTCACGACGCACGGACAAATTAATAGGCCCATGCCACCCCCGGGCGAAAATACCCCCACATACCAAGTTTCATCTAAATCGGCTTGGCCGTTTTAGAGTTCATCGCGAACACACAGACACACACACACACAGACAGACAGATCTTCCAAAATATATAATAGACTAGAAGGTGACCCGACTTCGTCCGGGCTTTGACCTTGAATTTACCATTTTGAAGGTCAAGGTCAGGTGGGGTCAAACACCAACACCCCAAAAATGGTGGAAATCGGCCCAGCGGTTACCGGGAAATCGGCCCAGCGGATACCGAGATACCCTATGCATCAAATTTCGTCCGTAAAAATCCGCCAGTTTAACCCGATTTGATTTCCACTCAAGTATATAAACGCGCCTCATATACACACGCTCATTAATTATCAAGTTTCAACGTAAAGATAAATTACCATCGGTGCCCGAGATATCGCCAAGACGTCTGAAACAGTCAAATGCATCGGCCGGTTAAGCGTTAACGTGATCTAACGTTATGACCTCTAACGACGTCATAGAAGTTACGCATTGTTTTTATCCTGATGGAAGATAGTACCACTTCTTCTTGATAATTGAGGCAGATAACTAAAACGAATACGTACGCATTATATATCGTTGGAAAGAGGAAACACGAAAGATCTCACAGTGTCATTATTATGACTGGCATTTTATTATTCGCGCTGTTTCGAATCGATTTGTAAGCACCGAACTCAAATGAAAGTCCCGTAACACAGCGTAAAAACAGATTTGACCTCGGCACGTGAAATCCATTTGTCAAGTGGGGTCACGATTTGACCAGTCCAAAACACTGCCCGGACAAAAGTACCCGACAAACGTGCCCGTCGAAATCCATCCGGTTTTACCCGATTTGACCTCGAATTGATCATTTTGAAGGTCAAGGTCAGGTCGGGGTCACCACTCGACCCGTCCAAAACACTCAGTGGACAAAAGTAACCCTATGTATAAAATTTCGTCGAAATCCGATCAAAATTGGCGATTTGACCTTGAATTGACCCGGTTGCAAGGTCAAGGTCACATCGCACGGGCAAATGCATATGCTTATGAGACTCCCCATATGAAAGTACCCCCACATACCAAGTTTCATCGAAATCCCGTGATATTCGGGCGTTTGACCTTGAAATGACCCGATTTCAAGGTCAATGTCACGTCGCACGGGCAACTTAATAGGTTTATGCCACTCCCCGGCCGAAGATACCCCACATACCAAGTTTCATCGAAATCCCGTGATATTCGGGCTTTTGACCTTGAAATTACCCGATTTCAAGGTCACGTCGCACGGACAAATTAATAGGCCCATGCCACCCCCCGGCCGAAAATACCCCCACATACCAAGTTTCATCGAAATCGGCTCGGCCGTTTTCGAGTTCATCGCGAACACACAGACACACAGACACACACACTCACAAACAGATCTTCTAAAATATATAATAGATAGATATATATATATATATATACTAGAAGGTGACCCGACTTCGTCCGGGCTATTCAAAAACCAAATTTCAAGTCGATAGCTCCACCCGTTTCCGAGATCTGGTCTACCCGATAAAATTCGTTTCCGGGGCAAGATACATTCACATACCAAATTTCAAGTCGATAGCTCCACCCGTTTGCGAGATATATATATTGCCCAATGTCATTTGCGGATACCTCGGCCGGTGATGAGTTAACGCGACATCGACCGGTTAAGAGTTAAACGCGATCACGTGACGATCTGTTGACGGCGTAATATATTTACGGAATGTTTTTCGATGAGCGAAGCATGGTCCTGCGTTCTTCCCGATAATTAAGGTAGAAACTTTAAACGTACACAGGCGTGTGATACATCGTTGGAAAGAGGAAGCGCCACAGATTCTAACCGTGCAAATTATATTTATTATTCGCGCTATATCGAATCGATTTGTGAGCACCGAACTGAAATATATTAGCGCAAAACGGCGTAAAAACAGATTTGACCGCGGCACGTGAAAAGTTGACGTCGGATCTGAAAATGAATATGCCTATGCCACTTCCCGACCGATAGTTACATCAATATTGATGCCAATGGTCCAGAATGTGGTGTTATTAAACAGTTTTTCAATAATCTCCTTGTTTGATTTTATAAAAGGCCTTCTGGTTAAGATGAAACCCCTTCAGAACGAAAGCATCTGGGTTGCTGTTTCATATGCCATTGTCTTGAGAATACTAAGACGAACATGTGGGGCATTTTGGCGAAGGTCGCACTAGACGCACTAAAAAAAAATATATCTTGCACTGATAGAAAGTCACTTAATGTATGGTATAGGGGTATGGGGGAATTCATCATACGCAAGTAAACTCTTTAAAGTACAAAAGAGAGCGATTAGAATTATATATCGAAGGGGCCAAACATAATTCTCATACTGATCCACTGTTTAGTGCAACAAGAACGCTCAAACTATACGACATACACGTGCTTCGAACAGCCCTCTTCATTTATGACTGGAAACACGAGCTCATACCAACTTCCATTTTCTGACGTTCTTGACAAGGATATTCGTGTCGGTGCTAGGAGGGCTTATGATATAGGTCACAAGAAACCGCGAGTAGATTTTACTGCAAAACTCCCACTGCATCACTACCCCAGCCTATGGAACATACTCCCTAAAGAAATACGCGGAGAATTTCCTCGAAATGCATTTAAACGTAGACTAATAAACCATTTCCAAACCATGTATTGTCTGAACGCTAAATGTGATAACCCTTTTTGCTCCGATTGCAAAATTAAATAATAGATACCTAACTATACTCCCATAATTACAAAACCCCTACATAAATTATATATCCCTTATAGAAACCATGGCACCATTCAAAATCATTTGATCACTAAAATCCCTTATTCTCTATATATTCTCCATCCATCCATCCATCCACACATCTATTCACCAACACAAAATCCTACTTAATATTAACATAGTAAACAAAGAGGACTATATGAAAATGTGCAGGGACTCGGGCTGGGTTTGACAATTCGGTGGTTATTGGCCTGGGCGATGCCAGGAAGACGACCCGGGGGGCCATGGCATCGCCCGGATAACACTTATTTATAACATGTATTCATTTATATTACACATGTGTATGTTTTATTTGTTATCCAATAAACAATTAGTTAGTTAGTTAGTTAGTTAGTTAGTTAGACGCAGGGTCGGGGGTGTCAAAAATGGCCAATTTTTTATTTCGATCTGATTATCACCAATATAAAGTCTCTAAGAGATCGCGATTACAAAGTCGCAAAAATATTCTTTAATCGGATGATACTGTCATGGCAAAGTTATGAGCTCATAAACATTAATACTATATTGGGCTAGAATGGCTTGTCGCCAATACTCCGTCAAAATGAAAGCAGCTATGTCACTATTTGATTTGCCATTTTATTTGGAATACTTAGTTGAACACAATTGGTAACTTTGTTCGACGTCGAACCTGGAAAGGGGTCAGGGAAGGGGTATTATATATGCCGCTGTCTTTGTCATTGTTATATTATGAAACATCATATGTTTATCGACGGTAGTCTGGTGTCTGAAACATTGAGATATCCTAATTTCCCGCCGGGAATTTGAAATCTAGTTCTGATTAATATTGTTCAAATTTACGATTCAGACAACCCGTACATTGAATTTTTTTAAATGTAGCTCTTTGGAAGCAGTACGCAGGATGTAGGCCCGCTCTATATTGTGTTTGGTCACATATCGGGTGTGATGTCGTAGCGCCATTGTGACATGAGCCATTGCAGTTATATATTATGCGAGCTCCCTGTCTATATCACTTGGAATGCCGTTAGATGTCACAGAACACGGACATCTAATAAGATTAATCATTTCATTGAAGTACTGAATCAATGTTAAGTGTATACATTCCAGTTACCATGGTAACCAGCTACATGTGTGGTGCATAAATACTTTCCTAGGGGTCGTTTTGAGCAGAGAAAGGTTAACCTAACTGCTCATTGATACATAACTTAGCAAGCTGATACAGAAAACTGTTGTCAAACATATCAGACCAAAACAAACACGTCGCTTTCAGGAACCAAACTCCCCAATAAGAAAACCATGTGCCCCACACATTATGAACCTCCTTCTGAGATTGAAATACACCACAAGGGAATGTAATATATCGTTTTGTTCAGAATTTGTATGCGATTATTTATTTTTCATATCTCTTGCAATATTACAGAACATTATGCATAATTGTATATGTTATTGTATTTGCTTTGATGTGAGCAAAACCAATGTTATCAACTTGACCTTTATGTTTGACATTGACCTATAAACATAGCAGATGACGGCACATTGTGCAGGACCTTCGCCCATATGTATATGTATATGAACTAATCTTACCCAGACCAATTATATTTTTAGATATGACCTTTTTCCATTTATTGACAAAAATAGTATCTGTTGCCATGGCAACAATAATATCTACATTTTCGTTCCACTTTTGCTCACTACAACAGGGATAATAATAATGGACAATCCACAAGCTTTCCAACGGTATATAATAATCAGTTACATACGAATTTGCATTAAACTCTTTAAATATGGCCATTTTCCTCTACTGGCCGCTCTCTTATATAACCATGTCTCTGGTCAAAATAGTACAGAATTTTGCTTATTATGAAAGGGTACCACCAACTTTGAAGGGCTATATCTCTGGAATGAGTTGACATTATTGGTAAAACTATAATTCTGCACAAAGCGGTGGTCCTCAAACGTATTTTAAATATATATTCGTCTCTCAATATCTTAAATTTCAATCAAGTGGGTCAAAGTTATATGATAGTATCGGTAAAAGCACACCTTTTTTTGTGTGCAATGACCTTGACCTTTACATATGACCTTGACCTTCCCAAGAGGAGAACATCCTTTCAAAAGTTCGACAACAATGGGTGTTCATACCGTGGCAAACCAACATAACATTTGAGATAATGGAAATAATTCTCGCCATACACGCAATTTAGAACATCCTTTCAAAAGTTCGACAACAATGGGTGTTCATACAAACCAACATAACATTTGAGATAATGGAAATAATTCTCGCCATACACGCAATTTAACACATAGTTTTCACACTCAGTTAAAATCACCCCTCGTTGCCATGGAAACAGAAATTTCGCTATTTGTCCCAAATATTGTTCTCTAAGATTTGAATATGTTGCATATATTATTGACTTACTCTATATGATGGCACCTTTGCCATTTGTGTTGCAATTAGTTTTGGGTTCAACCCTAATTCGCCTGTACTATTAAGTGCAAATAATTTACGTTTAATCACAAATCATTTGCGCTTAAGTGCAAATAGAAATTAATGCATTGATCTCCCTGAATTAATTTTAAATGGCATAGGCCTAACACATCACTCAAGCAAGCCTGCAAATAGCGTGTCTGTCATTTGCTGAATGAGGTCCACAGAGGGTGAATTTAGTGATGCTACCCTGCATAGCGGGCTAGCATAACTAAATTCACCCTCTGAGGACCTCATTCTGCTTAGGCCTCATCTTCTGGGAAGTAACTATGGTATCAAATTAACATTGTTTTTAGTTACGTTTTCCCATCTGGGAAGTTTCTATATCCCCTAATTTGCAGAAGATAAAATCCATAATCGAGGCTCCAAATGGGTGAACATCACCAACTTCAACTGGGGAACTTCAATCTGATCCTAGGTCTGCCATAGCAGTTGAGGGCCTAAGCAGAATGAGGTCCCCAGAGGGTGAATTTAGGGATGCTAGCCCACTATGCGGGGTAGCGTAACTAAATTCACCCTCTGGGGACATCATTCTGCAAATGACAGACACGCTATTTGCAGGCTTGCACTCAAGTCTATATAGGCTCATCATATGAGGGAAGCAATCCCCAGTGATCCCTAGATACCTTGTATGACCATGGAAATGGTATAGATCTGTGCAGGATATGTCTCTTTTATAAAATGTACTAGATCTCTGGGATGGAGACACAAATTCTTAGGGACAGGGATGCTGATAATATTAAAATATGTTTTCCCCCTATTTCAATTCAATAAGTACACCACGAGGGAAGCAAGCCCCCAGTAACCCCTAATTCCCCTTCTATGACCATGGAAATGGCATATATTTGTGCAGGAGATGTCCCTTTAATAAAATATACCAGAGCTCTGGGAGTGAGGCGCCAATATGTGGGACACCAGAGACAGAGATGCTTTTGACTTTTCAACTTTCGAATCTGTATGGGCTACTACTACTATGGGCCCATAATAATATGCTATGAGATGGACTCCATCATTCACAATAAGAGGGAAGTAAGGGAGTGTTAGGTATTTGCGCTTAAGCGCAAATCATTTGCACTTAAGCGCAATTGATGTTCGCTTAAGCGCAAATAAATTGATAGACACATATTTGTGTTAAGCACAAAGGACATTCGCTTAAGCCCAAATGATTTATGCTTAAGCGCAAATATTTGCGCTTAATATTTGTGCTTGAGCACAAATAAATAATAAATGTGAAAAGGGCCTCCATAGTAAGAGGGGACCTCTAAATTTCTTGAACATTGAAATTCCCTTTGTTTGAGAATTTGTACATGTTTATATTGAATATTCTCAGTAAATAATTATTCTGTGTGTTTCAAAAGAAATCAGAATAAATTGTTATTGTTTTTAAGTATTGGTTATAGATAACAGTTAATTAGATTGACTCCCCTCTTCCCAGATGCATCCTTATTGTGGAAGACCGATCGCCCGGCGATTCACCCATGTCTGTTGGATGGCTCAAACGACTTTTCCTACTATGGCCAGTTTGTACCCTTGATTTGAATGACACATTTAATTGTTTCGTACCATGTTATTGGTCATTTCACACCATATATTGGTATGTTTCGTCGATTCCCAAAAATGATGATTGGTCATTCGTATGTGAAAAATTATTTTAATTGTGTTAACTTAATGAGAGTGAACATGTTCATGATTTAACGCTCGTGATGAGGCAACCCGACATTTACATGTTAACATATTTCTTTCTTTTTTTTGCGAAACAAAATGAACAAATTGAAATTGTCGCGACAAAGTTAAAGATGCATAATCCGAATTAACGCTTGAATATTACTATTTCCGTGGCTTCGGGGCAAAACATATCTGATCTGATTTGAGGAACCCACCCATCAAAACTGAGAGTGATCAGATATCGATTTTTGAAATCTATTATTTTTCACCATCGATAATTTTTGGTGGCCCAGTAAAAAGTCAACGAGAAGACGGTCTCGGACCAAATTGCGGACGAAGATGGATAACTCTAAAAGCAAGTGGCTTTTTTGTGTCAGATATTTGACAAACCGCCAAAATTTCGTTGAACAAAATGTTGATAAATAACAGGTTTTGGGCAATTGTATACATGTACTATATTTGACTGGTTAGCACTATTTTTGGGCCATTAATCGATTCTGGTAAACGAAGTGGCATTTCAAAAAATGTTGTTGTTGTTGAAATCTGATGACATGGGAACCATCGAATCGGACTGAGTACCTTTAATGTTATTTAAAAAAAAAAATAATACCGGTATATTCAATGGTACGAATTGTCGAAATGATACAGAAACTGGTATGAAATATCCAGAACCCTGGTGCGAAACATCTCTATGTCAAACTGCGATGGTATGAAATGCCAGCAACCTATTGCCCATTCCATTGCACATTATAATTTATTTCCAATGGGCATGGATAGAGAGTCTTCCATTTGGGAGGGGGTCCACCTTGATACACGTATGTTCCGACAGCACCCCCTTGGAAGGAAGTTTCCTACAGATGGCTACAGGGTACATGTATATCGGTCCAAAATTTGTTCGAAAATTATTAATTAGATATTACATTTTTGCACGGTATGGCTTGTTATCAAACTCCATTTGTACTTAGGTGAACATCACTTCAATTTGCCATAAATCGAGTAATATCATTTTACGACATCACTAATGAGAATAATATGATTTTATGACATTACGGATCCGAGTAATACACGGTATGGATTTATGACATGGTGTAATTCTATTTCACTGTTAGATAAGGCATAGATACCAATTTTTTGTGATGCCACTCATTTGAAAGAGTTGTTAAAGTGATAGTACTGTTATTTCTATATGAAATTATTCTTGCCCAGAATAATCGGATTGCCATGTTGGCGCGCGCACCAGCAAACCCAGGCCTTCATCGTAAATCGGTGTTTAGATATTGCAAGCATTGGTCGAAGGGTCAAGGGTCAGAAAGACCAGAATGCATCATCGATCTAAAAATAATGCTGACGGACACGCAATTAATAATATAAAAATGGCGGAACGTTTAAAAAATAGATTTGGAAGCGATCCGGGGGCTATTAATTGTTCATGCGGGAATGTATGCGCGTGGAGGAAGTCTGCCACGTCTCGTTCGTTGCGGACATCGTGTCCCTGTTTGGAAGCGGGGACATTTTGCAGCAGAGGCTGCAAATGTGGAACAAGCAAAATGAGCTGTCAGAACCAGCCCAAGATTGGCAAGAAGAAAGGGTCGATTTTGTCGGCAGAACTTGGGTTGTCAAGTAGCGAAGACGATGCGATGGTGAAAATGTCGAAGATGTCGTCGTGAAAAAAAAGAGGTAAAAAATTGTATCACTCTTCGCTATAAAATTGAAATTGATATCCACACAAATTCCAACAGGCAATATTAATTTTTTTTTTTTTTAGGCCTTACTCTTGTCGTCTTGAAGTTGAAGGTCTCGTTATTCACCATTCAAATAGTACTAGCAGTATATGTAGCATCATAAGCATGTGCAGTGTTGCTGTTAGTACTAGTAGGCCTACCAAAAATAATAATAATACTGTAATATTTTTCATGACCATGATTGTGGAAAATTTTCCCAGATTGAATAAATTACAGGCCAAAATAATAGTAGGGGTGGAATTTTTTTTCCCACATTGAGTTTCCAAAAGTTATTCTCAGATGGGCTAGTTACTATCAACGGAAAATCAAATATATAAGTTCTCTAATTGATTAACAGTATTTTATCTGCACAATACATGTAAGTCCATAATTTTGAGGCGAAGTTGATCGGAAGTGGGCAACTATGGGAGGCCCTTTTCACATTTATTATTTATTTGCGCTTAAGCGCAAATCATTTGCGCTTAAGCATAAAACAATTTGCCCTTAAGCACAAATCATTTGCACTAAAGCGCAAATATGTGTCTATCAATTTATTTGCTCTTAAAGCGCAAATCATTTGCGGTTAAGCGCAAATACCTAGCACTCCCTTACTTCCCTCTGATTGTGAATGATTGGGTCCATCTCATAGTAAATTATGATGGGCCCATAGTAATAGCCCCATACAGACTCAAAGTTGAAGAAAAAACATATATCCATGTCAGCATCTCTGTCCCTGGTGTCCCAGGAATTGGTGTCTCACTCCCAGAGCTCTAGTATATTTTATTAAAGGGATATCTCCTGCACAGATATATACCATTTCCATGGCCATAAAAAGGGAATTAAGGGTTACTACTATCTAACTTACCCATAAATTATTGGCATGACCTGGTGTATCAACTAGCAACACAAGAGGAGCATTGGGCTAATTTTAACCTGTTTTAATTAGCCTGAGTACTCAACAGTCAACTGTGAGTGTGTGTTCAACAAGGATAATCCCTAATTACATATTATCAGCATCCATCTATCCAAAGAATTTATGTCTCCTTCCCGGAACTCTAGTAATTTTTTGTATGATGTTTTTTAATGTATTATTGCAAAGATTTGGGCCCTTACTATGGTCATATACTATAGCATGCATGTGGTGTCACTGCATGAGGGCTTGCTTACCTCATATGGTTTACTTATTGACTTAAATCAGAGGAAATAACCCTATTTTCATATTATCAGCATCCCTGTCAAAAAAGATTGGTGTCTCATTCCTGGAGCTTTGGTGTCTCAGTCCTCGAGCTCTAGTTCTTTTTATTACACAAATCTATAGTATTGCCATGGTCATATAGTTCCACCGAGGGCTTGCTTCCCTCATATGGTGTGCCTGTATACTCGAAAATTGAGGAAAATCAAAGTCGCCCCGACTAATACAGAATAACTAATATATACTGAAGATATTATAATGCTATCACGAGTCGCTCCAACTAAAACAGAAGGTGATACTATTGCGAGTCAGCCATTTTGATAAAGAAGTTGGGCTAGCTCCCTACCCATCCAAACCAATGAAACCAAGAGGTGATATGTCAATAGGAGTTAATGCTAAGTTATGGAGAAACCTATTTATTCACCAGGGGTGTTTAGTTACCTATAACCATGAATTGCGCATAAGCGCAATGATTGCACTGAAGCGAAATTATTTGCGCTTAAGCGCAATTAATTGCACTTAAGCACAATTGATTACGCTCAAGTGTTAAGTGCAATTGATTGTGCTTAAGCACAATTAATTATTAAATGTGAATTGGGCCTCCCATACACTTAAGCATAAATCAAATTCCAGATCTAAAAACTCCCCTGGGGCTGAAATGATGGGCGGGGGGGGGGGGGGTTTCATATTTATTATTTATTTGCAAATATTTGCACTTAAGCATAAATCATTTGCACTCAAGTACAAATATGCGTCTAACAATTAAATACCAAACTTGCTCTCCCTTACTTCCCTCTGATTGTGACTGATTTGAGTCAATCTCATAGTATATTATCATGGGCCCAAAGTAGTAGCCCCATACAGACTCAATAGTTGAAGAAAATTTCTGTCCCTGGTGTCCTAATAAGTGCCTCACTCCCAGAGCTGTAGTATATTTTATTAAAGGGACATATCCTGCACAGATATATACCATTTCCAATTTTCCATGGCCATAAATAGACAATTAGGGCTTAAGCGTAAATAAATGATAAATGTGAAAATGCTTGAGAAATGAGGGTAAATAAAATATACTTAAGTGTAGATCAATTATACCTAAATGTAAATTAGTTATGCTTATACATAAATTGATGCAACCCCATATATTGTCTGCATATCAGTAGAATCTTTCAATGGCAGATATTATATACCGGGTGGGGGGGGTGATACGAAATTTACAGGAAGGTATTTCGGGGTGGGTGACCCATGCAAATGTTTTACTTTGAGCACTTATTTGACATTTGTAACAGTTTAAAACTCATTTTGAGTATTTATAACAACAAAAACACCATACGTATGGTACTGGGACCTCATATGGCCCTTAGTGCAGTGGAGATGACATTAATCTATGTCTTTTTGCATATGGGACGGTGGGGTGAAAAAATTCCTTCACCACACTTCCCTCTGATTGTGAATGATTTGAGTCAATCTCATAGTATATTATCATGGGCCCAAAGTAGTAGTCCCATACAGACTCAATAGTTGAAGAATTTCTGTCCCTGGTGTCCTAATAAGTGCCTCACTCCCAGAGCTGTAGTATATTTTATTAAAGGGACATCTCCTGCATAGATATATACCATTTCCATGGCCGTAAATAGGCAATTAGGGGTTACTGGGGGTTTGCTTCCCTCATATATGGTGTACTATATTGACTTGAAATAGGGGGAAAACCCCTATTTTCATAATATCAGCATCCCTGTCCCCAAGAATTTGTGTCTCCATCCCTGAGATATAGTATTTTTATAAAAGAGACATATCCTGCACAGATCTATACCATTCCCATGGTCATAAAACATCTTGGGGTTACTGGGGGATTGTTTCCATCATATGGTGGGTCTATATAAACTTTATTGATGTGTTTAGGCCTGTGCCATTTGAAATTAATTCATGGGGGAATCAATGTTTTGAGCTAAAGTGTAAATAAATAATAAATGTGAAAATGCTTGAGGAATGAGGGTAAATAAAATATGTGTAAGTGTAGATCAATTATACCTAAATGTAAATTAGTTATGCTTATACATAAATAATTACACTCCCATAGAGCTCCCCTCAATCTGAAATTGATGCAACCACATATATTGTCTGCATACCAGTAGAATCTTACAATGGCAGATATTATATACCGGGGGGGGGGGGCCCTTAGTGCAGTGGAGATGACATTAATCTATGTCTTTTTGCATATGGGACGGTGGGGTGAAAACATTCCTTCACCACACTGTTACAAAAGAACCTTCCAGAAACGTAAAACTTAAATAAATAAACTTGTCTTGATGTCGCTAATGCATAGATCATTGTGTGAATGGAAAATGAGCGAGCAACTGACATTAAATGTCACTATCAACGGATAGAAAGTATCTGACTATCAATGGGTAAAAAATATCTGTCATCAGTGCATCAAGCCAATCAGTGAATTATTTGCTTGTCTATCAACTAAGATGATCTCTGGCAAGACCTAAAGTATCCAAGTCTGATAGAGTAATGTGACTATGTTTATTTCCATCAAAACAGCTTCTGAAACAGGTTAAACTGTTATTTGAACTAAATGAGATAGATCATTCCCAGTCATATGAGTAATATCAGTACAGCTTTATTCAGTTTTGAACCAAATTTAGTGAAATTTGGGAGGTGGGTGTGAACAAATTGGGAGTAAAAAACATTGGTTTTGCAGGTTTGGTGGTGATGGGTCCCTGAAAATGCCAGATGCAAAAAAAAATTCATTCCTTCCTGCAAATTTTTTACTACCCCCCATCCCCCTGCTCCACCTACAATCTTTGCATCAGCTTATACCGAGGTAAAATAGCCGAAGAACCCAATCATGCTAATTTATTGTGCTGCATAAATCATATATGCTAAGCATAGTCAGTTAATAAATGTTAACACATCCTCCAATAAAGGGGTTTCAGTTTTTAATTTTCCAACAATTGGAAAGATATAGGTACTAGTTGAAAACAATTTCCAGAGTATATGCAAAGTTAATGCACATTTACTGATATAAGCTAATTATGATAAAACAATTCAATTAAGCTTTAAGGTAGCAATACACGATTTCCAGCAATTTTGCCAACCTGGGAGGGGGTACTGTACTTCAAATCAATGCTAAGCCATTATCGTTGGCATATATCCAATCAAGCATGTTTTAATTTCGACAGAAATTTTAGGTGTAATCATTTAAATGTACTTTTGGTTCTTCGTACAATATGTCATTGAGTTATGCCCCTTGATTTGCACACACGAACCGCTCAATTTTACCCATTTTTTCACTCAAATTGGCCATTTTCTACCCAAAACAGACCATGATAGAGCGAATGTCAATAAATAAGATTCTTCCACCTGATAGAGCTATGATAGAGCTGAGAAATATTTGAAATAGAAAAAAAGTTATCGTATCAATTTGAAAAAAAAGTCTTGCGAGCCCAGATGACAGAATTCAGGGGAGAGAAATCGGGCTATTTTCCTGTAACCAATAACACAGAGTTGGCCTTCACTGAATACGAAAACCCTGTTGCGTATCCAAATTTTTCACTTTTTTGAGAACTTTCCCAGTTTTGTAAAATAAATAAACCTTCAAACCAGTAACGACACAGTTAACACAGACTACACTGGTCGTTATGCCCCCCAGATACTTATATTTCTATTTTTCAGACCCCCTACAACCTGTGAAATCGTGTACTTCTACCTAAGCATAAATATATTGCTCTGAAGTATCATTGTATTATGGTAAATCATAATTCAGTTACCCTTAACCACCATTGTTTGTTTTACCTCTCTCACCTTGGATAAAATGGTATGACATAAATGGTATCAGTGTGTGGAGCCTTCCCCTATTAGTTGACTCAAAGACTGAGATACTACTATGTCAAAGGTTTCAACTTGAGCGGAATTCTGAAAGAGCATGTCTGAACTTTGTGTGAGTGAATTGTGCTTCAGTCTAATTCATGAGAATGGATTACTCTTATTAAGCGAACCATTATTTCGCTTAAGACAGCCAAGGGTATAATAAGTGACGGCATTGCCCACACTGATACCATTTATGTCATACCATTTTATCAGCTAACACTGGTCAATGTGAATTCGGGTCCCACATACTCTAGGAATACACACACCGCTGCACACTGTGGGTCAAATATAGACAAATTTTGACAAAAATCAGCTCAAATAAGGTTGAAAACAGACATTTCTCTAAATATCAGTCATGTGACAAATGTTCAGGTTGCTACATGTACCAATTATTATTGTTGCAACACATGCCGAAATAAATTTATGAACTAAAAAGATCTTAAATCAGTTTGAAAATAAGCATAAGTCTAGTAGATCTGAAATTTTGAAATGGCTGAAACCCAAACATGGCTGATGAATCTTAAATACATGAAAATATCTAGGGTTATGTTAATTAGCCTTGATAATAGTGCAAGGTTACCTCTAAAGTGCACATAATTGATCTGATCATTGTGCGAGTATAAACAAAAGTTTTACTTTTTTCAACATATAATGAATTTCCCTTTCAAAATATAGTCCATATATCAATGTATATGGATTTCTATGTGTTTTTTCCCTTTCAAAATTCATGTGAACTCTATTATATTCTGATTTATATGCAACTGTGCATGGATGCACTGGAAGCCCTTGTGGCAGATATTTTTGTATCTGTATTTCTGGCATGGGGGATGTCCTAGGCATTGATTGAACCATAATTTGTGTGAATAAATGGTTGCTATGGCTCCCTAATGTTCTCGTCTTGTGGGTAGAGTTTGAAAAATCTTTAAAAATGAGGTCCTGTCCCATCATGTATGGTCATAGAATGGTGCACTGGACCTAAATCATGAATATGTTAGATTAACACAACTGATAGTTGTTTTAAATACTACTTCCTGGTCACAAATGCTTGAAACATATGTTTTGTGTCCATGCTTTAAACCAACAAGGACCATGACTGGTAAATATAATGTTTAATTAGGTGAATAGCTATTGGACTCACAGAGAGTGATAATTTGATGGATTTCACAAGTCGCAGTATCAGTATAATAAGTTGTGAACTTGTGAGGCAGATGTTGGGTTAAATTAGCCAAGTTATACATTAATGCCCTAACTAATCGACCTCTTAACCAAAGCAGAAGTATGGGTAACATTTCAGGATTTAGTCAGAAATGTGGCTTGTTGCCATTCATCAGAAAGCTCTCCCCGAGATTCACTACCTTTATACATTTCTATTTTCAGACTATATTAATGATGGAGAACGAGAGATGTGGTTAACTCATCAGGACAAATCATTAGAATGTAATAATGTGAGTACCATAATGATAAGCATAAATGATTATTGTATTTTGCATGCAGATCTTTAGTAACATCAACAATCAGCACTGACTGGTACAATGTACATGTAGCTGTATATGTAGCCATAAATCAATGACTTTTGGGATAAAAACATATTTCTATATAATCTACTTTTGTTGATATATTTAAGAGATTAAACTACTAACTAATACCAATATTAGTGATAATGACTTTTTTTGGTGAAAAAATTTGACTTTTTTATATTAATCCCAGAGACTACAATTATCTGCTGAAGTAAAAATATATGATGTGGTATATAGACTGTTTTTACTTTTGTCACATTCTCAGGGTCAAAGTATCATGATTATAGAATATATTCTTCAGTCATATTTAAATTTGTGCAGTACATTGTACTATTTTTCGCTAGTGTGCATTTATTATTCACATGTGTATAGCTAAATCATGGTTAGATATTTTAAGTTGAATTTCTTCTAAAATATAAACATATATATTCCAGACTGAAGGAATTTTTGTCAAGATGATCTTTAATATGCACAAGTATTTTCAGCGATAATGAAGAACTGAAATTGTCATCATATACAAAAATATTTGTAAGTTTAGAAGTTGCTCAGAATTTAAAATAGAGCGAAACATAGTACTGCACAAATTCAAATATGAGTAAGGTATACAATTGATATACAGGGGATCCTAGTAGTTCAGTCAGTATTGGGCATGAATAAGGAATCAGAATTCCTAAATGAAAAGATGTGTACTAGTATTTAAATATCGTACATGTATATGGTACATGTATATTTATTCCAAAAATATATAGCATATTTAATTTGTAGTAGACAATTATATCATCTCAGCCATAGAGCTTTCTCTTCCAGAATCATTCCGATAACCAAGATGGACACAGTTTAAATTGAAAAGCACAGTATGACATCATTTGAACTAACCATTGCTTGATCTGCATGTTAATCAGGAATGAGATTTTCTTCATGGCATTGCTGAGAAAGTGCATCGAACATAGCAATATATCTTTTTCAATATCATTGTCATTATTGTGTTACTTCACAAAACTGCTGGTAACATTGTAAGAATGTAATGATTGTACATGTGGCAATTCGCTAAATTCAAGTGTGTTTAATGAACTGCAGTTGTGCAATTACTTGGAGTCTTGTCCTTCCAGCCATATCTACATCTCTCTCTCCATTAGAACCTATAATAGAACGATAACAATATTTTATGTTATAGAAACCAACATCACTATATAAAGGAGACTGGTGCTGCCTAACTCATGGAATGTGTGACTCACTGGAATTGGCGTCAAGTTTTGGATAGCAGATCTTGAATGTTAGTAACCAGAAAAAGTGAATAGTTTCAGTCGAGGCCAACAAACAGTGCAAAAGACAATAACTTTCAGTTTAGTTTAATTGTTATTCTCATTAAAATTATAAAATAACAATTCTTGTAATATCAATCCACCAGCAATGTTATATATTAAGGTTGGCAAAATTGTAAAGTTTGATGTCTAATCTATACTGGCCTTTAGTGAAGAATTGAATATGAGGTCACTCTCCCTCAGACACTTTTTTTTACAACAAAAGACATTTTATGAAACTTGTTTTGATAACATGATTATATAAGTGCAGTTATCATCAAAACATGAAAGAAACATATATGCTGTCTCATATATTCATCCCTAGATATTGAATCAAATAAAATACATGTGCCACTGCCAAATAAATTGTGTTCTAAACATCGTAATATTTTTGTCCCACAATATATATTTCTAGTGACGGAAATGTCTGTTGAGTGGTGCCTTTTAACTTCTTAACCAAAGCAGAATTATGGGTAACTTTTCAGGATTAAGTCGGAAATATGGCTTGTTGCCATTCATCGGAAAGCTCTCCCGAGAGCCATATTTCCGACTAAATCATGAAAAGTTACCCATAATTCTGCTTTGGTTAAGAGGTCGATTACTGAGGGCATTACTGTATGTCTATTATTCATTTGGAGGGAATTCAGGATACACCAACAGATAGAAAATATCCTAAGGGAACTACTTGTCACTTAGTATTTAGTAAAGAACCTTTGACAAGCTAAGCTGTAGATATAAACTACATCAGTTATAACAAAAAAATGTTTCAAATGTCCGCTCTCAGAATTCTAATGTACATGTATGTACAGTTGTACCTGTCAATATTCTAGTGGTGCAATCCTCAAACAATGCTGACACCCATCGGTCTCAATCATTCTTTCATTCCTTCTATTCATATTCTGTGCTTGGACTGGGCTACAAGTGCATGAACAACTGATCTGAAATATAAGAAAAGTTGATTTAATTTTTGGTTTAACATGAAACGGCATACATTTTTTAATACTTTTCTGTCAGAAAAGAATATCTATAACATCATTGGAATATTGAATAAAGAATGGGCATCATATAAGATGACATATGATATGGTGTGAGATGTGCTGCAATTGGTTTGGAAGAAAAATTCATTTTGTCCATTTTGAGTTTTTGACCATCAGCCATGATTTTGGCCGAATAACCAAAAAATTACTCGATCTCATCCATGACAAATTTCACAATTATCTGACAAAAGATGCGACCTGTAACCCTGGCCAAAGGATTTAGTCATGCAAAGAGTAAAATCCAAGATGGCTGCCAGCGGCCATGATTTTTGGCCGAACGACCCCACTAATGTAGCCGAATGACCCCAAAATTACTCATTCCCCATCTCCATGTCAATATTAACATCCGTGACAAATTTCATGATAATCCAACCAAAGGTACGACCTGTAGGCTGTGCCAGAGAATTTAGTCATGCAAACAGTAAAATCTAAGATGGCTGCCAGTAGCCATTTTTTTGGCCAAATGACCCCAAAGTTACTCGTTCGCATCTACATGTCATTGTTAACATCCGTGACAAATTTCATGATAATCAGAAGAACAGTACGACCTGTAGCCCGTGCTAATGGATTGAATATTGAAATCCAAGATGGTCGCTGGCGGCCATGTTTTTTTTTCTTCAGAATGACCCCAAAATGAACGGTTCTGGTCTAAATGTTGATATCAACAGCTATGTCAAATTTCATAATGATCCGACCACAAGTAGCACCTGTAGCCTGTATTGTTGACGAATCACACACACACATACGCACACACAGACGACAAAGCCATGGCAATAGCTCAAACTTTACAAAGTAAAGTTCAGCTAATAAAACAAATGGTTGGGTTAGTCTTAACTAACATATATGTGAGCCAGAGAGGCCCATTTCACATTTATTCTTCAGGGCGAAAACTATACCTGTGTTTCTGGTAATAAACGGTCATTGAAAAATATGGGTGGCCCAGGTGGGAAGGTGGTGTTTTCAATTGAGTATCCAATTACCACCTAGTAGCTACATATGAGAAAAAATAAACTTATGATTTTATTGCTTATTATTGCTTTATATAGTCATGAAATGGTGAGAAATTAACTTTATTGAGTTGATTGTGTTGGTGTTTGGATGGATGGGTGCTACCCAAGTATGAGCAGGCTGATTATAATCCCCCCCCCCACTCACGCAGAAGCTACATCAGGGAAATTTCCAGGGCTGTTTTGATAGCTGTTACAGGTATGGGTGCCCAAACTTGAGAAGCCCAAATGTCCCCAAATTCCCAGTGGACAGTATTGAATCAACCTGAATTTTCAAGGCAATTCAACAATAAGCGCTGTATTAAAAAATCTGCAGTTGCAATACGGCCTTCATTTGCATGTTGAATTTTTAAATCAGAAATATTATGTCCTATTTATAATATATGCATCTGTATCTGTGTTGGTTCGGTGTAGAAGCCGTATTTTAAGGTTATATTGGGATACCGGTACATATCCTCTGCTGGAAACAGGTGTCCCCAAATTATCTCTGGATTCTTCCCTGAGCTACATATGAGAATGTTTGGACTATATAAAGCAAAATAAGTGATAATCAGGACTTGGTATCTCCCCCAACTTAATAAACTTTTTCTCGGATGAAGTATGGTATATAAAGCAAAATAAGCGATAGATGATGTTTTGATCATATGCAGCTACTAGATGGGCGGCGGAGAAGATTCTCAGTCCTGGGTATCTCCCCCGAGTCCACCCCCTCACAAACCCAGACTCAACCAAATTTTTCTCAGATATAGTTAATTTCTTGCCATATCATCACTATATAAAGCAAAATATGTGATTGTGAGGGTAAAATAAGTGGAAAAATATTATGTGGGTGGGAGATACCAATGTTGGTAGAGGAAAATTGTTCCACTTGTAGTCCACAATTTCCTAACAGGTACACAGGATATATACCCATCCCTGTTAACTGCATATGTTCAGCAGTTCTTATGATATTGGTTGGGGTAATGCATATTTTGGGAGGAGATATAACAAAACAAAAGACACCCATATGTAAGGCCAAGTGATAATCTGACAGATTTGATTTGCTCTTAAAGTGCCTTAAGCGGAATTAATTTATTTGCTCTTTTAAAAGTAAAATTCATCTATTTGAGCTTGAGCATAAATCAGATTGTCTAGAAATAAAAAAAGAGTGAATTAGACTCTGAGAAAGGAATTACAAATAGGTGGACTAGTATATATTATTAAATACATGTATGATAGTCTCATGTCTTATTTACACTTAAGCGCAAATGATGTGCGCTTAATTGAGCTCAAATAAATGTTTTTTTTACATAGAGCATAATTAAATGATTGGGTCTATGAACACCTTTCATGTATGGTACATATTCCAGATACAGATAATTTAAAGGTACGGTTGGCCTTGGTGGTGGGTATCCTGTGAAAATATTTCCACCCTTCGAAAACCGCCACAAAAATAAAGAACATCAAAATGTAGACAGACTTTGTCCATATACAAATAAGAAATATCGCATAAACAGTATGTTATTGTCAAATGTTTGACCATTGTTATGTAAACAAAAGCATAAAAAGTAACTTTTCTGGTGTTTGTTTATATTATGATGGTAAACATAAAGAGCGTTCTTTGTTGGTGAATTCCTGATATGGAACTAATAAAGAGCGTTTATGCCATTTGTGTGTGTGATTAGCCAGTTCAAGAGTTGCATTAATATTGTGCTGTCTTCTGTAACACAATCAGGCTCTTGCTTAGGTAAAATATTGTAGGTCTTTATGATAACATGCTGTTTACGTGATGGTCATGGTATATATGAACGAAACTGTATGCGTTTTAATGTTTTTTCTGTTTACGGTGATTAGAACAAATATCAATATTTTCGACAACTAAGGCCTCACATGCCTTTAATAGCACTTTAAATGTGCAAATGATTTACGCTGTTTAAATAATTTGCACTTAAGTGCAAATGAACAGGTCATGGTGAACCAACGATCGACCTTTATTAGACTAATCGCTATAGAATAGACCGATTGGTCATTCATCATATGCAGGCATTGGGGATAAGTCGAGTCACTCTGAACTGTTCTATAGTGGTAATTATATTACATCCAATACTTAAAAAGAGATAATTCTAATTTCTGTTGAAAGACACGGAATAATTATTTACTGAATATATTCAATATAAGATAGACTGATCAGTTTTATACAGATCAACCAGTGGTTCACCGAGACTTGCAGATGATTGTTGAGCTTCGGTACATTCAATGCGATTATTAATAAACATGCAGGTCTGGGTGAACCACCAATAGATCTTTATTTAGACTAATCGATCTAATATAGACTGGTCTTACACCACCTAGATGCATCTGAGATAAGGGGAGTCACACTAAACTGTTCCATGATATCGTTCAACTTGGTAACTACTTAAAAACATTTGGATTTCTTTTGAGAGAATGAGAATATAAATAAACGTTTAAAAATCTTCAAACAAACACCATTTAAATATTCAAGAATTGGAGTGAGCACCTCTCGGCTACTGACAGAACTGACTCGGCATGTCAGTGTCAGCCATGTTTTATTGGATTTCAATCAATTGGTGTTCACCCAGACCTGATATTTAAATGTGAATTTGGGCTCCCTTTCCCATACAATTTAGTAAGACACAAACTTACGCAACCTTCCAAGTCTGCATGGGGTTGACATCAGCCGATATACTGCAACGTATTCATCGATCAGTTCATGCCAATAATGGAAACTAGTTTGTGACTCGTCTTCCATTCCAGATCATTCCAAATTCAACCTGCTGGCTGCTGTCAACTGTCTAGGATTACTTGAGTACCGGTACGATTAAACGGACACTGACCGTGGAATGTCGCATTTCCATATCACATAAGCGTTGCGAGTATAATTTCTGCAATATATGCTGTCTTTGTGGTGCGAATTTCTCACAACAAACGTCGTTAACTTGCGAAGTAACAATGCGGAAGTTACAATTTTTGGGTTTTCCCAACCCGGAGGTAAACAAATCAGACAGTGCTTAAAGTCACGCAGTCGGAGGACATCGCGTGGCGAGGGGACTGAACTCTGTTTTGCAACTTGCGATCGACGTACCACCGGTCATCTGAGTACTATCCCTTTAATATTACACTGTTACTAAGAGGCGAACTACCGTAATTAATAGATAGGGTATTACTTGGTTGGTTTGATATTATAGGCATGATTTCAGCCCTCAGTAACCTCATATCAGCCTTCGACGTCAGGCTGATTGTGATATGAGGTTACCTCAGGGTGATATATGGCCTAATATCAAACCAACGATGTTGGCGCTGCTAGTCTACAGGGTCACTGTCTGGTTTTTACCCTTGCCGAGGAGATATAAATGGGTACAGGACGTTTTGTATCGTCTTAAATCATTTCGTACAACATTTTTGGTAGTTTCGTACCTTATTGTTTGGTCGTTTCGTACCATGTAGGAAATCAATTGGTCGTTTTGTACCATGTTACTATATGTATGTCACATCATATGGAAACAAATAAATGATTTTCTACAAAGTACGAAATAAAAAAAAGTAACCAAACAGTCCGGTATGTAACAACCAAAAAATATGGTATGGAACGACCATATCATTTATGTGGTCACAATATATACATGTATAATGCAACCTGTAAGTTGACATAACCTATGTTCTAGTTGGCTTATGATTGAGTTCTGAGATTGAGCACTGTCGGGTGTACTCGATCAATACTCCAGCAATGTTCAGAATCCTATCCCACGACACTCGTATGAAACGTCTAGAAAATAGAATCCATATTTAATAAATCCTTCAGACATTCGGTGTTACCGATCGCCTGAATCAACATCTGACTGTTCAAGGCGGTTAGACTCAATGGTTGTTTTTAAGAAGAAACCGTCGTAATGTACAGTGCTAGTACGCAGTAGATCGAACAATTATCTTGCGGTGTTAGAGATGTTGTTGTTGTTGTTGACACAATCATATTCATACTGCTGTTGTTGTTAGTACTTGTCACACACATCCTAAGTTCTCCACCGGATTTTGACAGACAAACCCTGCAACACTGAGAACAGTGACAATCACAGTAACACTGACAGTGAATGAGTGATAGCTACTGGTTGACAGTGATACAGTCCTCAAATTCGGTTGCTTTATTTTCCTTTTTTTTTTTTTTTAGAATTAGATTCTTCATTTGTAGAATAAGTTGAATAACATTCAGTTATTATGACAATCGTCGTCAACAATGAATGACATTGATAATTTGATAGTTGTCTGGATGTATAATTTGATCGATTCTATGATTGTTGGCACTGAATTTCTGTCTAGCTGTCTTCGTGACTATCTTCAGATCTTCGTCGGCATTCTGCTGCATGTAATATGGGTCAATATTTAAAAACAACCTCTCAAATGCATCTTCGGTATCTGCTACAGACGCAGAATATAGTCCACAATCCGTATATCATCGCAATTTTCATGTTTTTGACGAGAAAATGTGCGAGAAATTTTTAGAATTTTTTTTTATCGCGGGGGATATCGCACGGTGACGTCACGGATTTTGCGGTCCATGACGTGACTCAACAAAATTGGTGGCCAGCGCCCCTAGCGTTAATTCAGGAATTGTTCATTGGTTTGTAAACGGAAGCTATTAATTCTGTAGACTTGTCCATTAATTCTGCATTTTTAGTCATTTGTTTGACCGGAAACAGTTGATTCCGCTATTAGATATTGATTCGAATACGAAACCTATTGAATTTAAATAGAACGTTATTAATTGTGCATTGGTGATAATTTATATCTATTAAATATAAGAATGACAAGGTCTATTAGTTTTATAACGATAATCATTGCTCGTGGGAAATCGTCTATTGGTTTGAAATATCTTTATTGATTAAGAAAATATGGCTATTGAAACGGAATGTACGTTTATTGAATATGCGCGAATCTTACTAATTGTGTGTTATTAGATATTAGTTGAACAGTGAATACTATTACATTAAAACAGAACAAAAATTTTGCATCGGTCAACATTGATTACGAATCTATATCTATTAAAACGGAACTGTCTCTTATTGAATCCAAGAACGATTATTGGTTTGGAAATGGAGTCTATTGGTTTGAAATAGATTGCCATTGATTATGGCTATTGAAACGGAACTGTCTCTTATTGAATCTAAGAACGACTATTGGTTTGAAAATAGAGACTATTGTTTTCACAAACAACCATTAACTTTTATTTCATGTGATTTCCGACCGAGTGGCCGCCCATAGTCATCATCATGGAGGTGAACGGACACCACATGAAGGTAAAAGCACACCATATAAAGGCAAATGACACATATATGTGACTACACATTGTATACAGAACAAATGAGTTCCACACCATATAAAGGCAGAACGACATCACCGAATGACGACAACCACATAATTATATAAGGCAGCTATGGTGTTCCAAAGAAAACACAGACTCGATCTCCTGATGCACATATGATGACGATGATGGTGGAGTATCATTTGCCATTCTATTTGTTAGATTACAATTCGTTATGATGTAAAATTTGGCTTCAGTCACAAGTCAGTTTATAACAGGTACACTGTTGAAATACAGTAATGCCCTAAATAATCGACTCCTTAACCACAGCAGAATTATGGGTAACTTTTCCAATGAATAGCAATAAGCCATATTTCCGACTAAATCCTGAAAAGTTACCCATAACTCTGCTGTGGATAAGAGGTCGATTAATTAGAGCATTACTGTATCAATAAAACAATAATTTACTTTATATTCAAATCGTGAAATGAAAGTGTCAATGACACTGCTCAATGACACTGTTGCTCAACTTGGGGAGGCGTTAATTTAATAATTTTTATGCTGAGCAGTCAATAGAATGATAAAGAATACGGAAAGTCAAAAAGTTTCAGTAAATGGATTGTATTGTGTAAATGCAATTATTTGGCTTCAATAACGAGTCAGTTGATAACAGGTATCAATAAAACAATAATTTACTGTATATTAACATCGTGAAATGAAAGTGTCAATGACGTTGTTGCTCAAATAGGGGATATGCGTTAATAATTTTATGCTGAGCAGTCAATAGGATGATAAAGAATACGGAAAGTCAAAAAGTTTCAGTAAATGGATTGTATTGTGTAAATGCAATTATTTTCATTTCAAACATTTCTCCAACAAATGTGTGTTGCGGGGTGTGCCGATTGATTTAACCCTTCTATGACTGAAATTTTATTGAAAACCCTGTGCCATATCATTCTATTATATATACGAGTCTCCCATAGGAAGCCCCGCATACATACGCGAATACATTGGCCTAGAAATATTTACCTTGACCTGGGAGACTCGCATATATAAGAGAATGCACTGGCAGATATTTAATGCTGCAGACGCCCATAATTTTTAATAAATTTTGGAAAATATTGGACAGCTTCCTTCTAGAGTTCACCCCAAAGAACAATATGAAGTTTGGATGAGGGATGTGACATGAAGGGTGTACCAAATGATTTTAGTCTTGACAAGATTAAAATCCATGGTGGCCGCTGGCGATCATGCTTTTAACAAAAATCCCAAAATATCGTTGGCCCCCATCTGGAGGTCACCTCGAAGATCCGTGTGAAGTTTGGTGACGATCGGATGAGGGGTGTGGGCTGTAGGCTGTGCCGAAAGATTATTTATCTAACAAACAATTAACTAGTTCCTACTTAACATTTGCACTTAAGTGCAAATATTTTCACTTAAGTACTTAAGTACAATTATTTGCACTTAAATGTAGTTATGTTGACACATGGGCATGCTTGGTCCTTTCCCTACTTACAGGGGCGTAGCCTATCTATTTAAGACTGAGAACCAATGACTGATTCATCGTATCATACGTATCGTACGTATGAATTTGGTGGAAACTGGCGCTAAACATATTTGTATCACTATCAGTTTCTGTGCCCCTCCCACCCCCTCCCCAATCATGACCCGAAGGTGACTTCCATTCCTTATTCGAAAATATTTATATTTATGTCAAACAAAGGGTGTTAATTGTAGGGTGGCCACCAAGGCACTCTTTTACATACACCCGATCCAAAATGGTCACTGTCCAGATGGGTTCAAATAGGGAACTCAAAAGGAAGAAACTGTTAAAGACATCTTATGGACTTGTTCGGGTGAGTAGAACTGACAAGTTAGTACCCAGGCGCTATGCCAACTGTGGGAATGTAGCATTATACTAATCGCCGAAAAACCCAAAGAAATCGACCCTACCACTCCATAGAAATCATCGTCTGAACTAAATATTTACATCTCGATTCGGGACGCAACAATCGGCGATAAACTAATAGTCCAGGCAAATGTGGACATAGGTGTCGCATCGAGAGGGAATTTATGAGACCTACATTGTTAGTTAGCATAAACACTTAAATTTCGGAATCCGTATGTTGGATTTGTCACATAGGCGACTTTTTTTTCGCACCGCGTGGTTTTATTGAGGCACCTGGTGATAAAATCGGTCATTTTTTAAATAAAGCCGACATATTTGACAGGGTATATTCACACCTTTTGAGAAGAGATATATTCATCCAATTTTGCTACCTGTGGATTGGGCGATAACCAGAGTAAGGTAATACATGTAACCATTGAATCTCGGAACGACAGTCATGACGTCATGTGACGTCAAGTAATTTTTAGGGTGAGAAAAATATGACGATTCACACAAAGCGTTGTCTTTCGTTTCTTATAAAATCAGAAGAAAGATGTTTATGCCCAATTATTTTATAACATTGGAAACTACTGCCAGTTAGCTACGTTCTAATATATCACTTATTGCTGTTGGTCGCATTATTTTTTATCAAAGGCAGAAAACGCAAACCCTCCCCCTAAAGCTGAGAGGCGTCAGGCTGTGGTGTAAGGCACACAGAACGCACGATTATGTGCCAAATTGCGAAATTAACACAACGGCCGTTGATGGGCTGCTAAGGTATTGTCTAATATATATGTTTCGATCGACACAGTCGAGCATTAAAGTAACAATATTACATAATGTACCCCCTGACTCAATTTTTTTTAATTTTTTTTAGATTTTTTCCCCAAAACATAATCTAAAATGCATTTTGTCTTCTTCCGGGAGGCAAAAACGAAAATAATGTATTAAGGGTGGAGATAATTAGTGTATACAGTAATTTCATTCCGTCTTGGTTTAAAAACTGGCCTAATAACCCAAGATGGCTGCCAATATGGTGGCCGGTTTATAGGTGGGAATTGTGAAATTTGTAAGAACTTGCTAAAAATATATATATAATATATATATCCCGATCCATCTACTAGAACATTTAAGTGAAACCGGTATACAAAGCCCCTCCTGGCCCCAATTTTTGATTAAATATTTAATTAGTTTAGTCCATAACTAATCGAAAATCTATTTTTGTCATCTCGAAATGCATAAAGACAATAATGTAGCGTGGGTGGATATAATTTGTATGTACGATAATGTCATGCCGTCGGCGGTTACTGCATGACATATTAACCCCAAGATGGCTGCCAATACGGTGGCCGGTATATGGATGGAAAATTATAAAATCTGTCATGTCGCAATTAACACCACCAGCGCAATGCAATGTCTTATAAAACCAATAGTCCTATTATATTCATATCATTTTGCAATACTAGGACATTAGAGTGGCCAGTTCTATTAAAATGACAACCAGATCGGTACCCACGAGTGAGAGGATCGACACATTTTGCATTCATTCGCGCTCAAGTAAGATTTGTTCTTCGAAATCGGTGGCATGTCGTGCAAATTATTTCACAATAAACATGATTGATTTAAGGCAGATGGCTGTCTGACTATCTTTTCGAAAGGGAATTATGGTTATATTAAATCTAACACGACATTTAAGCATACTTGGCACTCTCTATGGCTATATTTGTAACAAAAATGCGACCGCGAATAACATAATTAATCAATTAACCAATTCGGATATATATCTCATCAAATAACTCATGTTGATACGAATTGTTAGTTACCCTCTACCAACGAGGCGTGGTTACAAGAACGGAGCTACTGACACATTGGGTCTCATGTATACCGTTCTAAAAGTAAGTATAAATGGATCTCATTGACAATAGCAATTGCTGCCCAGTCCGCAAGAGGACATATCCAACCAAATTATCAAACCGTCACATCATACAGGTTCGTTCAGTTTCATCATCACGTAATAGACTTGTTGAATTTTGTATTCTAACATTTACCGGATTATTTTCCATGACACATATTTCGCACACAAGGAGGTGGAAACCTGGTTGATTTTCATCTTGTAGTTTGTCAGTTGCTTAACGGGTGGGAGGTATTTGCTTGTACTAGCAGTAGATAAGTTGCAAAGCCAAGGCTCTAAGCGACATTTCCAACAACGAAAATACCAGCGATGTGGTAAATCACACACAACTGCCAAACTGTTTTCCTATATATTTCGATTGTATGTTACTCTGTATTGTATGGTACTGGAGCCTCGTGTCACCCCATGTGCACTCGTGATTTCCAGAAGTGACTGAACAATTGCTTGTAAGACGAGGTACCCCAAATATGGACAGTTATCCCATGCTAGATGAACAGTCATATTACCCATATCTATCTATGCTGATGAGTAGGTAGGATTACTTCTGGAAGGCTGTATATTCAGAAAACAGCATATGGATGGGGAATTGGCATGGAGTTTTATCATGTAGACTGATACATTTTGGACTTTTGGTATCCCAGTGAAAGTTTTAGCTCATTATGACAACAAAATGAAAAGGACGACAATTGCAATTATTGGTATACATGCCATATACAGGTTGATACCAGGAAGCGTATAATAACTTTATAGAAAAGTCCAAAAATAAGGCGGTTAGGGACCTGCTGATGCCAGCAGGTCGGATGTTTGAAAACATACCATATTTTGATAATGGCCGTTCATGATTAAAACATTATAATTCCACCCACCCGTCATATCTAACGCCAGATTTGTTACAGTTAAATTCAAATGTAACTGTAGTTATCGCACTATGCGCGACGTGAGTGGACCGCGTGTAGTGCGGATCCTGATATTATATTGTGGTAGTGATTGGTGTGCAAATGGTTAAAACAAAATGGGATCACGAGTCTTGGTGTAATTTGTCGCTGCATCTCAGAAATGACAACAACTTCTGTGCAGACCAGAATCTAATCTACGATAACTCATCCATAACAACTCCGAATGTGCTGAACGAAATCAGTAACTGGGCACGATAGCCGTAGTTTAGTATTTACTGAACAGCGTGTGGGGAATACATGCATATGTCTTTGTACAATCTGGATGATATGGGGACGAGGAATTATTCGCCATATTGTTTTCCGCCGGTGTTGCATGTAAATAGGAATATTGAATACAGCCCGATTGAAACATTAATGACAATGGGTTTTACGTTTTTTACGGTTTTACGTTTCTAACACCAATGGTACTTGCAACAGCAGCAAGTCTCCTGGTCTGAATGTGAGCCGTTCATATGTAACACAACGTTAACAGATTAATGGAGGCTGTGATGAACTGAAATATCTAATTCATGTTTTTCTCTTATTTCCAGTATCTCTACACAACTAGTTTAGTGATGTAATAAAAGTGTTATATTCGAACTTCGACTCTACTCATTTCACCACAGTTTACATCACTAAACTATCTTCATGGAGCGCTTCCTAAAGCCGGAGAAATTCAACTCAGATCCGAACAGTCCCACAGCCGCCAAAGAATGGATACACTGGAAAAAATCATTAAGCAACTTTCTCGAATCATTGAGTGAAGCGGAGATAATACCAGACAATCTAAGAACGCTAATAAACTTTGTATCGCCTTCTGTGTATGAATACATTGCTGACTGCACCACTTATAATGCTGCCCTGGCAATTCTGGAAGCAACATATGTGCGTCCCAAGAACGAAATTCTCGCTAGACATTTGTTGGCTACACGACACCAACAAACTGGAGAAATACTCGACCAGTTTCTTCAGGAATTGCGACAGTTATCAAAGGCATGTAACTTTAAAGCTGTTACAGCCGATATCTACATGGAGGAGAGCATTCGCGACGCATTTATAAACGGGATTTCGTCACAAGTGATCCGACAGAGACTGCTGAGAACAAACAATTAGACTTGACAACAATGTTCGATCAAGCACGATCTCTAGTGTCTGCTCAGAAGAGCAATGAATTTTATTCTCAACCAGTATCCATTGTGAACGCAGCTACTAGCAACAACAATCCCGAAACTCAAACTAATTTGCCTGCAGTTACCGAAAGAACTGTAGCTGCCACATATCGAAGTGGTAATCAACAGAAATGCTTCTTCTGTGGGAATAGCCCTCTTCATCAACGTAGATTGTGTCCTGCAAGAGACGTTACATGTAATAACTGCCGTAAACAAGGACATTTTTCTAAAGTCTGTCGATCTTCTGCGAATCCGAGAGGTACATCTGCACCGTCTAGTACCGCAAGAGGAACATCTGCTTCTTGTACACCGGTCCTCGCAACTGTTTCCGCGGCATCTCCTCAAACTCTATCGAAGGCTGTGATCGATGTTATCGTTCAGGGACGAAAGTGCAAAGCGCTTATAGACACTGGCAGTTCAGAGAGCTTTGTGGACCGGAATACAGCCGAACGCATGAACATTCCGATAGAACCATCGAACGGACTCGTGTCCATGGCGTCAAGTCCCCTCACCAGTTCCGTGACTGGAAGATGCAAGGTGACATTAGACTACGAAAAACGCAAATACACCGATGTCTGCTTGTCTGTGTTAGATAGTTTGTGTTGTGATGTCATCCTCGGCCACGACTTTATGAACAGACATCAGAGTGTATCTATCTGCTTCGGAGGAGTTCGTGAACCGATCAACGTAAGAAACTCGAACACTGTTTGCGGGTTGACATCAGCAGCTGTTGAACCTCCTGTACTGTTTGGTAATCTTGCAAACGATTGCCATCCTATCGCCACAAAATCCCGCAGATTTAGTTCCGATGACAAAAAGTTCATACAGGAAGAAGTTAACCGTCAATTGTCTGAAGGGATCATAGAACCCAGCATCTCGCCATGGAGAGCCCAAGTGTTGATAACAACCAATGAGAGACACAAGAAACGACTTGTAATAGACTACTCGCAAACTATAAATAAATTCACAGAACTGGATGCGTATCCTTTTCCGAAGATTGACCAGCTTGTAAATGAAGTGGCTAATTATCGTATTTACAGTACACTGGACATGGAAAGTGCTTTTCATCAGATACCTCTGCAAGACGAAGAAAAGAAGTACGCCGCATTTGAGGCTAACGGACAGCTATATCAATTCCGCAGAGTTCCATTTGGAGTGACCAATGGTGTAGCGAGTTTCCAAAGAATCATGGACAAACTTGTTGAACAACACAAATTAAAGGGTGTGTTCGTTTACGTAGACGATATAACGGTCGCTGGCATGACTCAAGAAGAACATGACGAAAATCTGCGGAAATTCTTGGAAATGGCGAATCAGCACAATTTGACATTTAACAAGGAAAAATGTGTTATTCTGTCCCAAAACTTAATCTCCTGGGATACTCGATCAGCCATCATTGTCTGAAACCTGATCCAGACCGCATGAAACCTCTCCGAGATCTACCAGTGCCGTACAGCATGAAGTCTCTGAAGCGGGCAACAGGCTTATTCGCATACTACAGCCAGTGGATCACCGGGTTCTCGGACAAACTGAAACCCCTAACAACAGCAACGCAATTCCCACTGGACAAAGAGGCGGTATCTGCCTTCGACACACTCAAAGAGGAAATAGAACACGCTAGCGTCAAATCAATCGATGAATCGACCCCCTCGGTTATCGAAACAGATGTATCGGACATCGCTGTGGCTGGCAGTCTCAATCAAGGAGGCCGACCTGTGGCATTCTTCTCGCGCACATTAAATTCGAGCGAAATGAACCATTCAGCTGTAGAGAAAGAGGCTTGCGCCATCATAGAATCGGTGAGAAAATGGCGATATCTACTCAACGGAAAACATTTCACTCTAATCACTGATCAAGAGGCAGTATCCTTCATGTTCGGTTCGAAAAACAGGGGGAAAATTAAGAATGATAAAATCATGCGATGGAGGTCCGAGCTGAGTTGCTATAGTTATGACATCAAATATCGTCCAGGAAAAGACAACTCCACTGCTGACTGCTTGTCGAGGGCAAGTTGTTCTGCAACGAATCGAGATATCCTTCTCGAGCTTCATAACTCTTTGTGTCACCCAGGCGTTACACGGTTGATGCATTCTGTCAGGTCGAAAACCTGCCTTATTCCGTTGAAGATGTCAAGAGGGTGACCAAGCAGTGTGTTGTTTGTGCTAGGGTAAAACAAAATTTCTGTGACCCAGCCAATCCTCCACTCATCAAAGCAACCCAACCCTTCGAGAGGCTAAGCATGGACTTTAAGGGACCGCTACCCTCAAATTCCAGAAACCGTTATTTACTGACGGTAGTCGATGAGTTCTCGAGGTTTCCGTTTGCATTTCCATGTTCGGATATGACGTCCGGAACTGTAATTACGTGTTTGACCCAACTCTTCTCACTGTTCGGAATGCCGTCATACGTGCACTCGGATCGTGGACAATCCTTCATGAGCGCTGAAGTAAAGTCTTTTCTCCAAACACATAACATTGCGTCCAGTCGATCAACTCCATATAACCCTTAATGCAACGGACAATGTGAACGCTACAATGGCATTATCTGGAAAGCCGTTACTCTTGCGTTACAAACCAAAGGGTTGAAGGACTCTCAATGGGAACTAGTTCTACATGATGCCTTGCACTCGATTCGAAGTTTACTCTGTACCGCTACGAACTGCACACCCCATGAACGCTTCCTGGGATTTGCACGTAGATCTTCAACTGGCAGATCGATCCCTACTTGGCTTATGATACCTGGTACCGTGTTACTGAAACGACATGTTCGAACCAGCAAGTATGATCCGATCGTTGACGAAGTGGAGCTATTAGAGGCGAATCCTTCTTACGCTCACATCCGCATGCCTGATGGACGTGAATCCACAGTTTCCTTGAGAGATCTGGCTCCAAGCCCAAGTAACACTGATGGAACCGTCAGTGTCGAAGATTCTACTAGGGATATTGCTCAAAGTCCAAGTAACGTTGATGAAACCGGTGTTGCTGATTCCGCTGATGATTCTAGTTGGGTTAGGCGCTCTAGCCGACATACTAAGCAACCAGATCGTTTGGGGTATTCTGAGTGAGAGATTATTCCCTGGCCTGAGAACAGTTAACGATTTAGCAGGCAGCTAGCGATTTAAGTTCTGTGACTGTTTGTGGACTGACACTTATCTCTTTCTAGAAGGGGAGAATGTGATGAACTGAAATATCTAATTCATGTTTTTCTCTTATTTCCAGTATCTCTACACAACTAGTTTAGTGATGTAATAAAAGTGTTATATTCGAACTTCGACTCTACTCATTTCACCACAGAGGCACTGACTCAGAATCAAAATCATTGCTTCAAATGTGGTTGCTTCAGTGAGTGTGAACAATTAATTATTTCTTATCGAAGTGGTCATGAGTTTATCGGATGGCACAATGAGATGTTCCTTATCTCACATCTAGCTTTAAAGTCGGTACCAATTTTCGCACAATCAAGTCGGGGTTTGAACCCGCATCAACCTCGTCTAGCCCGGACTTCGATAATGGTATACACGACATATCCACCTCATATGTACCATCATATCTGATAGCACGTGGAATAATATTCATTGAGAAAGATTGACCTTCTATTTTCGGTTTAAGTAATTTCAAAATGATTATGTCAAAGGTAACTGGCATAAATAACAATCAGGCATTCAATGTATTACTGTTACTCGGTTCTTCGTTTTACACAATCCTGTTCATCTGTAAATACCTCGCTCAAATTGCCACCTATTTCGAGGGTCACGGATTACTTGAGCACGAATGCTCATGAATGCAAGATTCGTCAATAACGGGCACCATTCTGGTAGCAATTTTAAATCCCTGAGTAACATGATACAATTAATGTAATACTTTGGGTTGTGTGATACATCAGATGGCGACAATGACGGCGATAAAAGTGAAACATGACATATTTCACCATTTATTCTGACCACCGTATTGGCATCCATCTTGGCGTTAGTAAGCCATTTTGTAATCGAAAAACGACATTGAATTATCGTACTCACCAAACACTCACCACGCTACATTCTGAGTGCGCTTTATGGCTTCCAAGAAGATGACAAAAATGGCTTTAGGTTATTTTGGGAGAAAAATACCAAAATTTTATCAAAATGTTGTGCCAGGAGGTGCATTGTGTAATATTTTCACTTTATTGTTCGAGTTTGTAGATCGGGATATATACCTTAAACTATAGTTTAGCAGTTCATCAACGACCGCTTTGTTAGTTAAGCCATTTAAGCAAGTAATTGTGCGTTCTTATATACATATTTCTCAATTTCCACCTACATTGCGGCTGCCATATTGGCAGCCATTTTGGGTTAGTATGTCATTTTTAATCCAAGGCAGAATGAAATTGCCGTATAGACCAATAATCTCCACCCTTACAAATTCTTTCTTTCTTTTTTGCCTTCCAGAAAATAAAAAAATGCGTGTTATATAATTTTTTAGGAAAAATTCTAAATTTATAAAAATTTCGGGTCTGGGGGTACATTATATATTGTTTCTACTTTAATGTTCGAGTTTGTGGACAGAAACTCATTTATTACATGATTCTACCCTTATTCCATTCAATAAACCCATTCTATAAATTGTGATATTAAACGTTCGTTTAATAACAGGAAATAGTGCCAGGTGGCCTTTGACTTCAGGTTTGTGGTCTGTTAACATTCCATAAGGTACGTCTCAAAATACTGTAGCTTCCAATATTTTTCCAACTAACTATTATGAATGAAGAGTTTGAAAAATTATATCATTAAATATACGCCAATATAGAGTCTTTATTTATCTAGGACTATTTCTTTACGCGGCAAACAACGAATAGTGACGTGAAACGTCATCGCATGTCTTATAGAAGCCGATGTTAGTTTCGCGTTCCATTTGTTGATTTAAGTATGTTTTGTCGATGTTTTGGATCATGTAATAAATAGAATCTACAACTCGTCCCCAGTTGATAGCGGAAATAACAAAACTCGTCCAGTAAATTAGGTCTGGACCTCGCCAAAGGCTCGGTCCAGACCTAATTTACTGGACTCGTTTTGTAAATTCCGCTATAAACTGGGGACTCGTTGTAGATCCTCTATATATTATTACCTTCTTTAGCAGACTTTCAACGGCCGCTGTGTTAATTAAGCCTGTTGACATGTAACGGTGAGTTCTGTGTGCCTTATACCACAGCAAGGCGCATCTTAACTTTAGGGGAGGGTTGATTTTTCTGCCTCTGATAAAAAATAGTGCGGCCTGCAGCGATAAGTAATGCGTAATATATAAGTATATAATATAAGTAATATATCAAAATATAGCCAATTGGCAGTAGTTTCCCATGGTATAAAACAATGCGGCATACCCTTCTTACTTTATTATTTAAAAGAAACGACAGACAACGCTTTGCGTGAATCGTCATATTTGTCTCACCTAAAATATTATTTGACGTCACATGACGTCATGAATGCAATTCCGAGATTCAATGGTTACATGTATTACCCTACTATGGTTATCGCTCCACTCTCGTGTATCCAAATTGGACGAACATTTCTTCTCAAAATGTGTGAAAATACTCTGTCAAAAATGTCGGCTTTATTTAAAAATGACCGATTTTTTCATCGGGTGCCTCAAGAAAACCACGCAGTGAGAAAAAAGTCCGCCTATCTGACAAATCCAACATACGGATTCCGAAAGTTTAGTATTTACGCTAACTAAAAATGTAGGTCTCATAAATTCCCTCTCGAGGCGACACCTATAGATGTCCATATTTGCCTGAGCAAGATTATTCTCCATTTCTATTTGATCACCCAACCGGAGTGGTTCATATCACTTTAATTAATTATAACAGCATTATGCATGCATGTATTCATGTTTCCGAATTGTTGAATAAAATTGTTTGTCCTCAACTTTTAAAAGTTATTTAGAGTATCCTATTTTCCACGAAAATAAGAATTAAAGATATGGGAAAAACAACAGAACCGATCTTAGTTCAAGATATATAATTAAAGCAAGAAGAGAGAGTTTATTCGTCAATACATACAGTTTTGAAGACCAAATGCCAGCATAAAAATTTCTTTATGAATAATATGCCATCTTTGGTATAATTGGCATAAAAATAAAACGATTAAAGTTAGAATTTGGTCTCGTTGCTAGGGTAATTTAATTACATAGCAACGGTTGTTATGAGCAACATCTTTGACAATTTAACCAACGTGCGAGGATCGGGGAGGGAATTTTTATTATGGATACAAAGTGTGTGCCGGTCTGAACCCTTTCAATCGAAAATTTGATAAAAAACATTTTGAGTCCGATTTATGCAAATTTGGCACATCTCAACCTTGACCTTTGACCTCGACAGAGGTGACTAGAAAAATTTCCACGAATGATTTAATTTATTGGTGTGTCCCATATAGCACATTATTAGCATTATTGGCATATTATACAAAAAATGTTCTAGCCACATTTCTCTTACCTGCCTCCTGACTGGCACGTCGTATAAAACAGCGTTGGGCCACAGTCGTGCTGACTCTTGGCAGTTGTCAATACATACTGAAGGCAATGGCACGCTACTACGGGTACATGTATGTATTGACTGACATAGGACGTTTCGTGAAATTTGGGATTGAAGACATTGCAGATATATATACCGGTATATAGGTAGGTTCAAGTGAGATGAATGACAAGATCCCGATTTTAAAACCAACGAAAGTGTTTCCAAGATTCATGCACTGTATTTATAAGACATATGAATAAAGACACAACGATGGCCAGTTTATACTGCATTGTCAAAGGACACCATCATGGCCTATGATCGTGCTAAATTTGTTCGAAATATATAGGTTATACGATTAAGGCATGTGCCAGCTGGATGGGCGTATAAATCAAACAAACATAACACGTGCCAGAGACGCGCCAATGTCGAGCCAGTGGAAGATAGAACGACACCATTCGGTAAACCTCGTCAGATTCAGTCACCGTTTCAGCTAGGCCCCAGAGGTCATAGGTCGAGGAGTCCAGAGTGAGAACGACCCGTGTTTGGCGCGACGTATAAAACGGGCCATTCGGCAAACCTCGTCATATTCCGTTGGCCTCAGAGATCATAGGTCGAGAATGTAAACTCCCACCTTTTGATGCTACATTTTTGGTGTACATATTTACCTACGTTGTTATGCCTTTGTACATAATCAGTGGGTGCATGAGCGGTGCATGCTGATGTTATATGTTCTACAGTTTCTGGTGGCATATGTGACAATTTGGATCTATATTTTTCTTCATTAATTTCTTAGCACAATATCGTGTTGTTGTCCTGATCTTGTGCCGCGATAACGACGGATTCAGTATCTGCCTTCAAGTACGTAGACCTTAACCCTTTCAGTGCCAAAATTTGAAAAATGATCAAGGAAATATGGGTTGATAAAAAAATCGGACTTGGTACTGAAAGGGTTAACCACCGACATGATACCTCGTGATCTATTTCTCGGTTTTTCACGAACCTCGCTTGCTGGCACTTTCTCGTCAAATATCACCTTTCCTTCCTCGTTAAAGGTACTCAATCCGATCAGACGCTCCTAAATTACTATTTCTTTGGCTTCGGGGGTAAAAAATATTTGATTCGAGTCGAGGAACCCACCCATCAAAGATCAGGGTGATAAGATATCGATTTTTGAAGTTTGCTATTTATATTGTTTGTGGACCGGAAGCACGACTCTAAAATTAAGTGGTTATTACTACCACTTGATTTTAGAGTTATCCATCTTCATCCGCATCTTCGTCTTTATTTGGATCTTTTTTGGTGACCACTCGATGGAAGCCATAAAATTGTCCAGAACGTCATTCAAAAACATGGCTTCCAGCGGCCATCTTGTATTTTACTCTTTGCGTGACTAAATCCTTCGGTACACCATACATGCAGGCCACACCCCTCCACACATATTGGGGGTGATCTGTAGATGGGAGCCATTGATTTTTGTCCGAAATTCGTTAAAAACATGGCCGCGATCTTGAATTTAAAAGGTTAAATCGATGGGCATACCCTGCAATTCCCATTTATTAGAGAATTGTTTTTGAGAATTTGCAGGCATGTCTACGACTACCTCTAGATGGGAGCTATCAACTTTTTAACGATTTCAATGAAAAACATGGCTGCTGGTATCTTGTATTTTACTCATTGCATGAGTAAATCCATCGGCACATCCTACATCGCCTGATCGCACATTGTACACAATCTGTTTTTAACTGGAGTTTTCGGTTGTTTATGTCTACCTTTTTCTATTTCCAAATTGTGATTACTAACACGAAGTCTTGTAAACATTTCTCCGGCTTCGTGGCATCGTGTATGTTCGAGGAAAGGCTCCATTATATACTTATCCTTAATAGATCTATACGTACGAAGCTTATTTGCTCCAGACGATTTTTCATCATCGTATATATCGCGTATAAATTTCTCGATATGTCTTGATTTCAAATCATTCGCTATATATTTGTCATTTGCAATTAGTTTTCCGATGTCATTAACTTTTATGTTATATGTTGCTAAAATTTGCATCCAAGTGTTGGGTAATGTACACTTTAATGGTTCAGAGAATTATGTCTTTCCCGTGACGTCATTGACGTTACGTCGCTTACTGATCTAGCTTGAATTTTCGATAGCTGATCTTTCTCCACATCGGGACTTTCATGCATTAATTCTGTGTGTTTTAATCATATTTGGCGAACCAAATTGATGCAGAAGTGTAATAAATAGAGTATCAATTTGTTCAGAGAATTACGTTCAAAAATTCACTCGAGGTGAGAGACGTTTGTGTAAGAAACTCGTGCGCTAACGCACACTCGTTTCTTACCGACGTCTCTCGCCTCTCGTGAATTATTTAACGTAATTCTCGGAACCAATTGATTACTCTCTATACAATTCATCACTATTTGAAACATCTGCGTCTCAGAAGATGCCCACAGAGAAATAGAAAACTACTTAAATCATAGAATGACTCCCCCCCCCCCCCCCTTTGGCACCCAAAATGCAACATAATTCAAACTTTTTCAATGGAAGGGGAAAAACTCTATCTTTAATATATAGAGTTATTCCCCCTGCATTGAAAACAGAGAAAATGTATACAATAGCACGTGGTGAAAATCAAGCGAGCAATTTGCAATGATAATTCTGATACAAAACATCGCCAGAAAAGATAAATAGTTATGCGTGCTCTATATCCACGAACATACTGGGCTACATCCGAAGTTCACATGTCCTGTTCTCTTAGTCAGGTAATTCATCCACTCATTCGCTTAAATAGGGATGTGGCAGTGTCGGCACGTCGGTCAACACTTTCAACATTTGGAAAAGTCTTGCCCGACATAATCTCAGTTGGAAATTGCATTCCGAAACTTGGTTCACATTTTAAAAGTATTTAGTGTGTAAATTGTTTTCAGACAAAAACCCGCATATTTAGATAATTTAAATAATTTTGGCCATATTTGTGAACTGAAAGGGTCACCAGATGAAAAAATCTAAACTTATGGTTGTCATATCCAAAAGTTGGAAAAACGCGTTGTAAACTCGATGAAAACTCGAACCTACATGGGGGTGCAAATAAAAGTTACTGGAAGGGTGTGCATTTAGAAACTATAGGTAAACACCCCCAACAGGGACCCTATATCCACGTCCCTATATCCACTCATGATTTACACTGATTTAATTTTTCCATTCGTTGTACAGTTCTGGGCCTATAATGTCGAATAACACAGAATATCCTATACTATAAATATGACATTAGATCATAAAACACAAACAATCATACACGTTTCACCCTTGCACGTGCACCCCCACCCTAAAGATGATCCAAGTGCCGGCCTGTCCGAATGATAATTGGGATATTTTCAAGCAGAAACGGTCAAAATGTGAAGTATATCATTCGCATCTTTGACATCCCAGATCTGCGTTTGGCCACATCTCGATCTGCGGCGTTGATACCCGAAATTATCACCCTATGTGTGCCGATCGGTATATTGCTGTGGGTCGGTGTAGAGCTGTTAACCGTGGGAATTCGCGTACGAGGGGTAGATTGGAAAACGTGTTTTGTCAAAGCACAGAATGAAATTTTCTCAACTGTTTTTTGCTTTAATCATCGAACAAAGGACCCAACAAACAGTAAGTATGATTGCCTAGTTAATAATATCGCATAATCGCGTCCCTTCAATACTTTTATCACAGCTTTTGCCTCGAAAAAGGTAAAATTCCTTTTTAAATCTCCATAACACTTTTGCAAACCAAGACCTTTACTTCGGGAAACCAATTGAAATTATAGGCAAATATATTGAGAATCATCGATTTGGGTGCGTAAACCCAACCATCAAAGCTATATTTATTGGTGAAAATTAGTTTGACGGAGGGCACCACTGAGAAAAAATGGAGCGAATATAGCAAAGAGAAAACATGGTATGATCGGGAAAAAATTGTCAAAGAACGGATGATAGCTGAAATTAAACCTTCATATATGCTGGTATTTTAACAGGTTTAGGCGGTGTTATATTCTCAGGACATTCTTCGAACATATATGGGACTGATTGATCATGACTAAATATATCGCATAAACATTTACGTCAGGTGCAAATATCGTTTTATTATGACTTAGCCATAGTTGTTTCGTATTGTATTAATTGCGTCGCATCATTTATTGTCGAGAAAAGTAGGTCATCCATACACGCGTAGATCTATTGTAAGCGACACATCCGGTCACTTTAGCTTGATTTCACAGCGCATGCCATTTCTCTGTGCGTTGTTTCACGTGATGAGATTCTATTCCCATATAACATTCATTCAGTTCGTGAATATTTTTCTGATCGGAAACAACAATGGTATCCAAAAGAGAACTTAGCCCCTTGTTTCCGTTCAAAATTGCGCCGATCTGAGACAGATCAGTTGCAAATTGCAAGCTTTCATCCCAATGATTTAATAACTCGCTGCGTTTAGTTCGCATCAAACTGATCACAGGACTAAACTTCTATTTTCTGCAATTGCCATTTACCATTTTTTTGAATTTATCCTCTGTATACTTTGCAGAGTTGGCATTAGCTTTTAGAATTATGTTGGTCGCAACGAGTCTTGTGATGATGTGTTGTATTATCTCGACTAATTCCGAAGATGCAGAAGATAAGACAGGCCTCATCGATTCCACAGGCCTCATAATCTTCTATAATTTCCAAACATCTTGATACTGCTTCTTTGTCCTTCTCCAGTGTTTTCCGTCTGTCTTCCAGAGTTGGCTCGGTCTCTCTTCCCCAACAATCAACATCACCAAGAACTTTGCCTTTTCCTCTGCATATCTTTTTTCCGTCGACTGCTATCTTAACTATTGTTTTTCCAAATACATGTTTTACTTGCTGGATAACGTCTTGGCGAATACCAAGAAGATAACCCTTAGATTCTTGGTCTTTTTTAGATTCTTGGTCCTTTGTCATAAGGTTGAGTCTAGGAGGTACGGCAAAATTTAGCTTAGCTGTTAGAGGATCATAGTAGTTTTTCTCTGTTAATCCTTGAGTTATGTCGCCAATGTGTTGAGGACCCCGCATGAAACGAAGAAATTTTCCTCGAAATAGCCGATATCCAGCTAACCAGAACGTTTTGGTTTCTCTTGGAAATCCAAGAATAACAAATAACATATATTGTCTAAGGGCAGTGAGCCATGAGCGATCAGTCGATTCATCTCCATATACATATCGACATGCCCCTCACCTTCTAACTGTTGTAGCACTTTTGGCGGCAGGTCTGTTAGTTCCTCAATCTCAACTTCAAATTCCGTTTCGTCTATTGGATACTACTGCCACTGGTATCATCCATTGAACTGTCTTCTTGTTCATCAACTAGTTCTGATTCATAGTTTAGTTTTCGCTTGACAGGTGTGTTGAGTTTTTTTACTTTCGATTTCACATTGACAATGAACATTGACACGTCCTTAACATCGACTCTTCTCCCCTCTGAGACTAGGTCTGTTGGAATGACACCACGATGAACTCTCAGCGCGTATTTCACTGTCCCTGTTGCATGGTCCAAAAACTTTTCCAAATAGCGCAACTCACATTGTCCGTGATCTGTGACAATGTGATCTACAATATCACTCAGGTTCGTCCACTTTGATCCACAGTGAAAACATTTAAACGCCTGCACCATCCCTGAAACTATGAGAGAAATCACCATGTGAATGAATACTATGGAACTTACTTATATTGAGATCATCAACTGGATTCAATGATTACGTGATATACGTCACAAGGTAGATGGACCTGACAGAAACCCGAATGAAGGAGTTTACAAGTTAGTACAGCAACTGAGTGCGTTATATCACGTAATCATCGCAGCCTGTTAATTATTCTGTTTATTACATATCCCAGCTAGAAATTTGGCAGCTTGATGTGTGGTTAAATTGTTGGGAACAAATTTTAAAAGACAATTTATGCACGAAATTTCACAAAAATAAATTAAACGTCAAAGGGGAAATGACGTCAATTTCGGCAGTGACAATATACATATATAGGCCTACCTGATAAAATAACTGGGAAATCTGTATAAATCACACATATATACTAGATAGGCTATAAATACAATGTTGTAGGTTATTACAGACATGCCATATCGATATTAGATCAATTGCATATTCCAACAGATCATCGAGTAAGGAAACAGCCAGCATTTAGTTCAAATTCCATTAAAATCTCAATGAAACTGGAATGTCAATAATTTGCTATTTCCCGCCATTTGCGGTAAAATCGTAACTATCAGATGGTCTTCTCGTGCTATATTCGTTCCATTTTTTTTCTTGGTAGTGCCCTCCGTCAAACTAAATTTTCATCAAGAAATATAGCTTTGATGGTTGGGTTTACCCACCCAAATCGATTCTCAATATATTTGCCTATAATTTCAATTGGTTTCCCGAAGTAAAGGTCTTGGTTTGCAAAAGTTATGGAGATTTAAACAGGAATTTTACCTTTTTCGAGGCAAAAGCTGTGATAAAAGTATTGAAGGGACGCGATTATGCGATATTATTAACTAGGCAATCATACTTACTGTTTGTTGGGTCCTTTGTTCGATGATTAAAGCAAAAACACTGTTCAGGAAATTTCATTCTGTGCTTTGACAAACCACGTTTTCCAATCTACCCCTCGTACGCGAATTTCCGCGGTTAACAGCTCTACACCGACCCACAGCAATACACCGATCGGCACACATAGGGTAATTATGGTGGGTACCCACACTTGGACGCATATATAATTTTTGCTCTGCAGGCTAGACAATTTTATGGTTAATTAAACATATATTTTTCTATTGATACACGCATTATCCGCCATCTATGACTGATAATTATGTTTCAATCGAACTACCTAACGTCAAAAAGTGTCTACTATTTATGATAACATCGGAAATGAGTCGGAATTTCTATTAAAGGTAATCAATCCGATCAGAGGGTCCTATATTACTATTTCTTTGGCTTTGGGGGTAAAAATATTTGATTCGAGTCGAGGAACCCACCCATCAAAGCTCAGAGTGATTAGATATCGATTTTTAAAATCTATTAATTTTCGGATATGTAGCCCACAAGTTGGCAGAACACGTGATCAAAACGGACAAATTGCGGGTGTAAGATGGATAACTCTGAAATCCAGTGGTTATTATTGTTAATAGTAAGCACTTGATTTTAGAGTTATCCATCTTACACCCGCAATTTGTCCGTTTTGATCACGTGTTCTGCCAACTTGTCGGCTACTTATCCGAAAATTAATAGATTTCAAAAATCGATATCTAATCACTCTGAGCTTTGGTAGGTGGGTTCCTCGACTCGAAACAAATATTGGGCCGCTATCCCATTGGGGGAATATTCTGCTTTGCGAAATTATGTTTTGAATAGTGGATATCACCATTTAACTGGGAGATATTTTGCTTCATCTGAGGAAAGATATGTTCATTTATCAAAACCGCAATTCTCGGGTTTGGTGATACCCTTGGGGGTTGGCGATACCACGTACACGGGGGTGATTATGTTTTGTACAGAAGATAATGGTATCAAACCTATGATCCATCATTCAATGGATATTTTTATGGTTAGATATTGACTTTCTAAAGAGCCAGTTTTATCGTATTTTTTATTTTTATAAAACTTTTTTTCATCTTTGGTCGATCACAAAAATATAAATAGATTTTGTTGTCCATTAACAACGAATATTATATATAGCATAGAGATGAATTGTATTTGGATGAGCTCGTATACCATACTATATGTCTCGATGGTGAATCTACTGAAATTTGGGTACACATAGTGAATTCTTCATTCAAAATGCACAACCAAAAAAAGTAATTATTCGTGTTCTTACAAGAAATTCATATTTTTTTCTTAAACAGAAAACCTTCCAAAAATATTGTAAATAGACCAAAAATATTTACCGAAAAACTGGGATACCCTGACCCGAAATATTGGGATAACTCAGCCCAAAATTCCCCAAGGTCGGGTTGTCACTGGGTCAGGTGGTCACTTGAGGTTGTGGTTTGACTTTGTCTATTGTTTCTTCTCTCTGATTTCAGGAGTATATTATAGCTCTATATCATCAAGAGGAGGTCTATGAATATCAGTATCCACCTATTCTTGATGATGAGCTCGGCGATGGCGAACCAGAGTGCGTTCTTGGGATGCAGTGATGTAAATACGAGCAAGGATGATTATCGCAGCATTCCAAGTTCCGTAAAAGGCGCAATTCTCAAAACGATGACTACTGATAATGATGAAGATGACGACGATGAGCTATTTGGTGGTGATGTTGATGATGAGCCATATTGTCCTGTTCCCATATTCTTCTGTGATACTGACAACCAGGAAACAGACGATATGAAACAAGATATGACACAAGAAGTTGGTGGTCTAAAAATACATGTTTCACAAGGATATAATAATAATAATAATACATTTCAAAATAAAAGCAGTAAGCATAGTTACTTAGCAGAAGTCGGCTTAGGATCTGGTTATGAGGAGAGCGATATCGAGAAAGCTATGTTTGTTACAACTGATCAGGCCTCACCTGCTGAGTTTCTGAACATTGTATCAGAAATGTCTTCTCGTAATAAACACGACAAGGAATCAACTTTTGAGGTCACGGGTGATGATAACGATGACGTAATCATTGTATCAGAAATATCTTCTCGTAATATACACGACAAGGAATCAACTTTTGAGGTCACGGATGATGATGACGATGACGTAATTATTGTATCAGAAATATCTTCTCGTAATATACACGACAAGGAATCGACTTTTGAGCTCACGGATGATGATGACAACGACGCATTTACCGAGATTGAACCATTGGTGATATTTGATGAATTCAATGTTTTGAAGGATGCTATTGAGTCTGCTGAACCTCCAGGCAATTTTTGTGCTTTTAACAGGAACCAGATAATTTGCCTGGATTCACTCATTCCTTCCATTTCCCCGTATAAAGAATATCCTGAGCAGACTAAATTCATTCCACGCCAATGTGGGAATTCTGATTTAACAGGAACTGGTCCGAAATCACATCAGTCTACAAGTCTCAATGCCAGACAATGTATGAGTCGTACTCCTATTCGTAAAGTTACTGCTATTCCACCGACAGTTTTGTTGAATGACCGTGTTCTTACCCCACCACAGACTCCATCACACAACACGGAATACGATTTGAGACATATTGTCATCGATGGAAGCAATGTTGCTATGTCGTGAGTGTGATCAATTAAATTTATAATATTTGGTCGAGTGAGTGAGAGAGGTAGAGGGAGAGAGAGGGAGAGAAAGAGGAGAGAGAGAGAGAGAGAGAGAGAGAGAGAGAGAGAGAGAGAGAGAGAGAGAGAGAGAGAGAGAGAGAGAGAGAGAGAGAGAGAGAGAGAGAGAGTGGGTTTGTTTATATAACATTTGTTTATGGTCGCTCTAAACTCATCATGACCCACTATTTCCCGTGTGCGCACCGACAGGGTATTCCACATAGGGCTTCTGTGTTCAATATAAAAGATTTGTAATGGGAATTTGCGTGGAAATGCGGAAGTCTGAAATGTTTGAGGTTTCGGGTGTTAATTTTTGATACGTCTGATACGAGCCTAACATTCTACCCGATAGATGTCGGTCAGACGGCGAAGATGGCAGGGGAGGGGTATGTCTATTCGTTAACGACAACATTCCATACAATATTAGACCCGATCTCACTGAATTCATTCCGCATGTAATCGAAACTGTATTTATAGAAATAAACCCAGGAAAGCATAACTCCCATATCGTCGGTTGTGTTTACAGGCCGAATACAGCACCAAAAGCTGATATCAATAAATTCATGACGAAATTCGATGGTATTTTAGAAACAAAATCAAAAATCACAAGTCATACATAGCAGGGGACTTCAATATAGACTTACGTAATTTTAACACGCATTCCAAAACAAATGAGTTTATTAACAACATTTTCACCAGAAGATTCGTGCCCACGATTACCAAGTCTACTCGAATGACAGACCACTCAGCTACTCTGATCGACAACATTTACACAAACAATATTCGCAATGAACATAGCACAGGCATAATTACATGTGACGTATCCGATCATTTCGGCATATTCTACAGCGAACCCAAAAAGCAGATACACGCATCTCACACCCTCGACACAGGCCCAAATACCACCCAAAGATCTTTTAGCGCTGAAAATATCAGTAACTTCAAATCTGTTCTACAAACGTGCAAATTTGAATCTGTATTACAATGCAATTAAACTGATCGTGCATACGATAATTTTCTTGAAATCTATGAGAATGCATACGAATTGGCATTTCCACCCAAGAATCGCAAAATACACCCAAGAAATTTATAAAAACGCGACCCCAGGATGACAGGAGGTCTGATTAAATCAAGTATCGTAAAGCAGGAATTATATACCAAGAAAATTTAAATCAGCATCCGATCGAGCTACACATACATATTTAAATTATCGTCAATTATATAATAAATTTCTCAGAAAGAGCAAACAATTATATTACTCACGAATTCTTGATGAAAACAAGAACGATCTGAAGAAAACATGGACTATATACTGAAGGGTGCACTAAAGATGGAAGGGGGCACTGTTAATCATCCTAAGGTTCTGTTCGATAACGGGACTGAAATTACTTGTCCCAGCCTTATTGCTGACAAATTTAATGAGTACTTTTCGAGCATTGGGCGTAAAACCAGTCAACTTGTAGTGAATAAACACCACGCAGATTTTTCTGATTATCTCCGCAATAGAATAGAAGACTTTGACATTTTTGATGTTACCTCAACCACAATCCAAGAAATTATACTAACCTGCTTATCAATGAAAGGTAAATCTAGTATGGACTTTAAAGGGATAAACACTAAACTCATGAAGGAAACAATTGAAACCATAGCTCCGGCATTGAAACATATATTTAATCTCTCATAATTTGAACAAGGAATTGTCCCAGAAAAGATGAAAATAGCAAAGGTTGTTCCAATCCCGAAAAATAATAATGCACACGAAATTTCCAACTATATACCAATCAGCATTCTACCTATACTTTTTCCAAGCTATTAGAACGAATAATGCAAAAACGCCTGGTAGATTTTTTAACTGAGCACGATATATTGTACAAGCACCAATACGGCTTCCGTCCTAACCACTCTACTTTCCATCCAATCATACATCTTCTCGACCAAATAGCTAATAACAATGATAAACAACCATGGATTCAATAATAGCGCTATTCCTAGACCTCTCTAAAGCATTTGACACTATAAATCATGATATATTAATTTCAAAATTATATTATTACGGGATAAGGGGTAGAGAGAACATAATAAGCGCATATTCTATCAAATGCAAAAATCGATCAAATGCAAACATCGAGGATGCCCAGACTGCCCCCAGAACGAACCCCGTTAAGTGTACATATAACGCTTCCAACGTCAACCAATACGAATCAGTAGTCCCTGTACCCCCATCGGCCAAAATACTACCCAATCATCTGAATTTGAACCTATACATGATATTGAACAGCCCTCGGGTAGTATCCATTTTCACACACTCTTGAACTAAGCCCTAAACTCATAAACTCGTAAATTACATATACACAATATGTGCATGGCTCACCCGAGGCCATCTTAATGTTGTTATTAATTTCTACATTAACCATACTGGGGATGGCAGGAAGACAGTCTTACCAACCTAAGCATGCCATCCCCCACAATATACGACAGAAATATCCATAATTTTCATCATTATTATGTAATATATATGTGTATTGGAAATAAAATATCCTATCCTATCCTATCCTTGGAGGCACTAGGCCTTGGAGATACACGGGGCCAGATTATGAATAATTTTGTGGAATAAATATAGTTTAGAATTTTTGAGTAGTTCCCAGTCAACCTCAAATAAAGGTTTTCTGTCACCAACAGACCTAGTACACCCATCAGAGACAATTCATCCCAAAATATCGTTTACATTTTCTAAAGTTGGTTGTATGTATATATGAAATAGCATTTATCTAGTGTTTCTCTGTTAAGAACATACTTGAGTTTTTGTAACACATATATTCGTTGCCATGCATATATACATTCGATATGAGCTTTCCAACTGCTATTGTCTTCAAACACAAGCTGTTTGTGGTTAGGGTGGATACACACATGCATGTAATCTCTGTATGTAAAATACATGTATTTTACATGGCCACACCAATAATTGACAACATTAATCACCTGCGCGCGAGCGGTTCATTGTTAACAGGCCAGACAAGTGAGTAGTGATAAGCAAAGTCAAAGTGTCTGCTATCAGGACATTTAAGGCCAGTCCAAAACAAGTATTCTCTTACGGATGCGGAAATTAGTCAAGTCTGTGTGATATCTGGCATTTTATTAATGCACGAACACCAAAAGTGACACATCTGGCATATACAGGCTTATTATAGAACATTTTCGACCATGATGCTTTTGTGGCGTGGGATTTCGAAATCTTCAAATCGCTAAGGGACTTAGTTGAACGTATCGGTCGGAATAATCTGGGCAAGAAGGTACAATATAATATGTTTTACTTAAATAGCTCAGAGTTAGCCACCCCGCCCGGTAGATTTCGGGATCATATATAGCCTCACGTTGGGGATCACCTATAGCCCCTGCGTCAGGGAAATCCTGATAATATTGCCCGCCCCCATGTTGGGGATCACAGCCCCTGGGGCCATCACTTGTATAACAATCAAGAGAAGACTGACAATGATTTAAACAGAAAGTCCAACATTTTGGTTATCGCGAGAACAATTATTTTAAGCGGCCTGACGACTTCGTTCAGTGAACGACTCTACGTCCGTTCAGAGCTTGGCTCACTGTTGTCAAACATAGCCGCAATGGTTGGGTTGTAAGCGAACACATATTACATGGTCTGTATTATCCGTGTACAACGACAAATACACGACATTTACAGAGATTACATGCATGTGTGTATCCACCCTTAGATACTGTTCGTATACTGGTACGTTACCCATACTAATTATGCAGGATGGATGATTCATATATAAGCCTATAGGAGTTTGTTTTCGTGATATGCTCATAAACTTCTGATTTACTTGCGCTTACTAACCATTTCTTTGACCATGATTCCAATGTGTTTATATCACTTTGTAACATTTTGGCATCTTCTATAGGATCTATAATGGGGAGACAAATGGACGTAGCATGTATAGTGCATGTAATACTTTGACAATGTCGTTGATGTATATTAAAAACAATATCGGTCCAATAACGGAGCATTGGGGCCCACCAGCTTTAACTCCGCCCCACGGGGAGCATTAGGAGCCAATGACGACTCTTTGTTGGCGGTTATTTAGATCTGATTGAATCCATCCGAGGAGGTTACCTTCAGTCAGTTCTGATATTTTTTTAATTTATAAAGTAAACCACAATGCCCAACTTTGTTAAATGCTTTGCTTATGTCAAAGAATAAAACTCTAATGTCCTGGCCTTCATCGAGACACTTGCTAATTTGATGGCAAATTTCACATAATTGATATAAAGTGGATTTCCCAGGAGGAAATCCCTCCCATATAAAAATGTACCTGGGTAAATCCACCCAGGTTTTTTGGGCCGAAACCCAGGTAAAAATCTATCTACCAAGACATCCACCAACCATCAAGACCCCGCGAAACCTGGGTTTTACCATGATTTACCCACCTGAAACTGGATAAAAACCCTGGTATGGGTAAACCTGGGTGTAATTACCCAGGTGACCACACCCAGGTGTACCCTACCTGGGTGTTTCCCACCCAGGTCTACCCTGGTGTTTCCTACCTGGGTGTTTCCCCACCCAGGTGTACCATGGTGTTATTTACCCAGGTGTACCCTGGTGTTTCCTACCTGGGTGTTTCCCATCCAGGTTACCTTGGTGTTATTCACCCAGGTGTACCCTGGTGTTTCCTACCTGGGTGTTTCCCACCCAGGTGTACCTTGGTGTTATTCACCCATGTGTACCCTGGTGTTTCTTACCTGGGTGTTTCCCACCCAGGTGTACCTTGGTGTTATTCACCCAGGTGTACCCTGGTGTTTCCTACCTGGGTGTTCCCCACCCAGGTGTACCTTGATGTTTCCAACCCAGGTATACCTTGGTGTTTTTTTTACGCCGGTGTACCTTGGTGTTTTCTTACCCAGGTGGATTTCCCATTGAGATGCACCTGGGTTAGAAAACCCCAAGGTACACCCAGGTAAGGAAACACCAAGGTACACCTGGGCAGGAAAACACCAAGGTACACCTGGGTAAGAAAACACCAAGGTACACCTGGGTAAGAAAACACCAAGGTACACCTGGGTAAGAAAACACCAAGGTACACATGGGTAGGAAACACCAAGGAACACCTGGGTGAATAACACCAAGGTACACCTGGGTGGGGATACCAAAGTGAAATGATGAGGATGGCAATGAAGTAGATTTTGATGGGATGCAGGGGTATTGTTATCAATGGAGTTGTTTTAGTATAATAGAACATTAAGGAAACTGATTGTGCAGCAATACAAGTTTATTCAAGGACAACAACTAACTAAAGATAAAATACATGTATAGAAACACATGTAATATATAAATATATAAACTCATTAAACTGCATGGGTTAAAACTTACTGATAACAAGAGTTGGGTTAAAATTTTGATTAAAAAACACTTGCAAAGTCCCTCTTCATACATGTATATGGTATGTTAGGCAAGTTACATGTACATGTAGTTGCAATGTATACTAGTACCGGTACATGACATACCGGTGGACACAAAAATCATTATTTTAGTTCCAATGTCATTTACCAGAATACATGTACATGTTGTACCTTGCAACTACATCTACAGTGAGGTAGTTTTGTCTCATTTAAACTTTCTAAATGGGTTTCTCCCTTGGAATGACATAAACTAATGTGAGTATACACATGAGCTGTGGTGTGAAATACACACCAAAAAATTATTTCTTAGTCTGAGGACATGTTTCCTGTCATTATCTTACTGCTTACAAATATAGATTTGTAATAATGTGCTGTAATGCTCCAGAAATAGTCATATTTTGTCCTGGTTCATAAGAACATATTATTTCTTAGTGTTAGAAGGACATGTTGTCTGATATTATTTGACTCATAAACCCCCAAATGTACATGTAAACAGAACATTCGGGAAAGAGACACACCATCTTTATCCTGTTTTATATCAGTACTAAGTAGCAATATTGATCAGATAGCAAAATATGCTATAAATAGATTTCAGATGGTAGAGATTAAACAATCACATTAATTGCACCAACTCGAAACAGTTAACATACCCTGTAGAATACAGACTATGATCAAGGAGGGTGTCACACACACCCCCACCCCGCTTTGGTATGTGATATTCAAGCCATTTTCAGGTGGTATGCTATATACATGTACATACCCAATGTTATCTGGTACTAGGATTTCACACGGCAATATAACCGGCATTCACGATTCAGCAAAAAGGCTAGTATGCAGATATAATAGCAGAAAATTCTAAAAATTTTGAGTATTTTCCAGCTTAAACAGACCCAAGTGATATATTTTTATCTAATTCAGTCTAATGGCTCTTGATATGTTGATGTTTTGGAAACTATTTCAGCAAATGTGAGAAAAAGTGGCTTCTTTGGGGCATCAGCTTGTCTGAAAAATATATCAAGGTCCCCTAAATCCGATACTACATTTCAGAACAATCCAACCAGTGTCCCATGAAATGGTGGATAATAAACTATCATACCAAATTTGATTCAGATTTGATCACACAAACTAAAATTATGATGCGGAAACCAGAAATTAACACGATTCTAAGTCGAAAAAGGGCCATAACTCTCGCAAAAATGAGCGGAGCACACCTATATTCGAACTTGACCTGTATTTTGGTCTGATAAACTTACATACCACATTTGGTTCAGATATGATCACACAAACTGAAGTTATCATCCGGAAACCTACAATTTTCAAAGTTTAAATGTCTATTAGGCGACACCAATTTTTAAGTCTGGTTTACGAACATGTGGGCTGATGTGGGGAGAAAAAAAGTAGATGCAGGAGGGGAAAAAAATAAAAATAAAACAAATTGTCCTCCCCAATTTATATCAAGTAAATCTTGAAATTTTACATAAATTTTACAAAAATTGTGAAAAAAAACTTTTCGAATGAAATTCTGAACCAAACAAGACATTTCTTGTCATGAAATACATGAAAATATGGATCTGCAAATGATCATAAGCAGAACCGGATGCGACAGCACATGAAAATCAGTATGCGTGTAAAAAAATTTGGGACAAAAAATTAAAAAACAAATTCATGAAATGGAAAAAAAGTTGTAGGAGGTGTTCGTAAACCGGACTTAAAAATTGGTGTCGCCTTATGTGTATATAACTCATATAGCTAACTATTAAAGGTGCTCAATCAGATTCGATGGTCCCCATATAATTAGATTCCAACAACAACATTTTTTTTAGAAATGCTGCTTCAGTAATATCAGAATCGATTAATTGCCCAAAAATAATGCTAACCACTGTCAACTACATGTATAGTATAAAATCGCCTGATACGTTATATTTATCAACATGCTGTTCGACGAAGTTTGACCTTATTATCAACACAAAGCCTCTTCATTTTAGAGTTATCCATCTTCATCCGCAATTTGGTCTGAGACCGTCGCCTCGTCAAATTTTTCTGGGCCACTATTAAGTATCGATGGTGATAAATATTAAAATTTCAAAAATTGATATCTAATAACTCTGAGCTTTGATACATGTAGGTGGGTCCCTCGACTTGATTAAAATATTTTTACCCCCCCCCCCCCCCCCGATTCCATATACATGTATATGTAAATAGCAAATGAGGGGCACTTAATCGGATTATGCATCTTTAAACTGTATTTGAATTTAAAGATGCATAATCTGATTAAGGGCCCCCTGAATTAATGCTCGCACATTACTCTTTATTTGGACTTAGGGGTTAAAAGATATTTGGTACGAGTCGAGGAACCCACCACCTATCAAAGCTCAGAGTTATTAGATATCAATTTTTGAAATATACTATTTTTCACGATCAAGAATTAATAGTGGCCCACGGTCTCGGACCAAATTTCAGATGAAGATGGATAACTCTAAAATCAAGAGGCTTTCTGTTGATAAGGCCAAATTTTGTAGAACAACATGTTGATAAATAACATATGTCAGGCAATTGTATACTTTAGTTGACAGTGGTTAGCATTATTTTAGGGCAATTAATCAATTCTGATAACGTAACTGAAGCAGCCTTTCTAAATACAAATGTATGATGTTGGAATCTGATTATATGGGTATCATCGAACCGGATTGAGTACCTTTAAAATGAACTGTATCCAGTATAAACATGTTAAACCTGATAATTAATTAGAGCATGCAGTCCCTGTTGACATGCGGTATCCGCTGGTAATCTTACCACAGTAATATGTGTTAACTGTGATAACCAAGTTAATTGTTTTTACCACAAAAATTCTGAATTCTATCTAGACATTTTGAAACAATAAAAAAAAATTCTGGTGTGATTACAATGTCAACTTTAAAACAAAATTCATATAAACATCGCATGAAAAATACAGCCTAACTGCAAATGTGAGGTGGACCACATTCTGCGGCGGTATAACTGACTGCGGTTGATCGCATGAACACGCCTGAATACTGCAGTAATACCCGAGTAATATAAGGCGAGTTGATTAATTAAAGCATACTAGTAGCTGTAATTTTACATGTATGTTCTATACACTTTGTTGGGAAAGAGAATATAGCTGTGCGACAATGTTAATCCTGATGAGCTAAGTTAGAAATTTTTCAATCGAAACCTCATAAAAAAAAATTTAAATTCAGTTCTCAATTTTCGAACACTTCTAGGAAATTGTTCAAAAATATTGTTAAAAGATGCCCATTCGATTTGACACTGTAAATATACCCTGTTCAAGTGTTCCTGCTAATGTGCTATGATGCGGTTGGGTCCTGCTTAATTGCTATGAATTGCACTACCCGCATCATAGCAATTCAGCAGGACCACCAGCATCATAGCATATTAGCAGGACCACTTGGCCAGTGGTAAAATAGTTTGTTTTCCATACGGATATGTGTTTTCAAATAATCATGTAATGATATCTAACATACATGTATATGATCCCATTTATAGGTTTTATTCATCACGGCCAGATAAACTTTGTATACAGACAGTTTTACCAAACTTAGAATTTTTATTAGGTGCTTTCATTGTAGCTGTAATTACTAGTATTAAAAGAGTGCTCAATAAAGTTTGTTTTATCATTTATGCTCATTTGGAATTTGGATGCTATTTAATTCTGTTTATCTATATAATTGGCTGCACTGCTAAATTTTGACTCATTTCAGTCATTTGATGTCAGTACATGTAGTTGTCCATCGAAATGGCGAACACAACCAAAGACAAATTACAAGAGGAAAGACAACAAATACATTTGATGTGCACTAAAACAGATACAGTAGTGCCCTAAGAAATCGACCCCTTAACCACAGCAGAATTATGTGTAACTTTCAGGATTTAGTCGGATATATGGCTTGTTGCCATTCATCGGAAAGCTCTCCCCGAGTTTAATACCCGTAATTCTGCTGTGGTTAAGGAGTCGATTAATTAGAGCATTAGTGTAGTTACAAATGTATGGCTAGCCTCCTGTTGTGTCACTAATAAGATCTTTAATTCACATACGGTACACATGTACATGTACATGTACTATATAGTACCCGTTCAAGCGTTTACAAGTGTCAGTCATCGAGAAACTGACCAAAAGTTTTGGTAGTATATAATATAGGCTAGCACTGCACTTGGGCTACATGTACATGTACTGTAAGTGATTATAATGTACTATTTTTATATTCTGCTGTGAAAGTGTTGCTGAATGAAATTTAAGTTTACCCCGATATTCTAAGTCCGCTCGACTAAGATGGGTTTTTTCTCGAAAACTGATATCTGAATATACATGACTTTTTGTACGTCTTCCACTGGTTGGTATTCCCTCTAAAATGACTAATTTTAACTGATTAGATTAGCCCTGGTATGGAAAACTCTAACTGTTATAGCCCGATGAGCGGTTTACTGCCAACAGCGGTGATGATATGATGACCAGCGTTGTGCATGGCATATGTTGATCCAGGTAAGAATGCTACCATACATTCCAAACATTCATTAAATATCTTATTAATAGTAACCCAAACTACACAAGAGACTAGTATAACTAAGATTGGGCTCGATTAATGATGTGACACTTTCAGTACTTCATTTACTAGTAGCCTGGTACTGGTGGGCCTGGCTACAGATACTTGTTTGGCGTGTTTGAGGCCTGTGGCACAAGGGCAGCAGAATCAATTAAAATTTCTCTTATTGTAGTGTAGTACATGTACATGAATAGTACCGGTAGTACAGCTCACAAAGAGGTATATAGTACCGGCACATGTACATGTATTCTCTCTGTTTTCACACATGTTTTTTTTCAATTTAACAACACGAGTCTTTTATGACACATACATGTACTAAAGTGAAAGTAGGCCTACATGTATATAATGTGCACCCAGTATACCGGTACATGTACTGATATATTACATTGCAATACAGTCCGAGTACAATGATATAGCAAAATTATGCATAGTAGAATAACAACCTTTTGTACAAACAGTCCTGACAATGATATACCGGGATATCATGGTGATAGTTCATACATTTGGGATTACCGAATACCTGAGTTTGTGGATAGACCGCTTCATGCGATGTTTATGTGAATTTTTATTTTTAAGTCGGCATTGCGTACGGTAGTCCTATAAACCACACCAGAGAATAGCAATTGTCGGTCAGTGACCAACTTCTTATGTTTATGCAATCGATACAATCCGGTTCTGCTTTTGATGTCCAGTTCGATATTTGTGGTGTGTTCTTGTGCAAAAATATAATTCTAACTAATGCGCCAAAAATCAGGTTTATAAATTTATCCATTCTTGAGCAAGAGCAACTCGTAAAACTTGTATGGTATAACATTCCAAACTGAGTATTTCTGCTATCAAACCATATGATAATAATGTTGAACCGGACATCGAAATCTGAACCGCATTTATGGATTGCAGCATGTGATGTTGAATAAACAGTTATAGAGGATATACAGTAATGCTCTAATTAATCGACTCCTTAACTACAGCAGAATTATGGGTAACTTTTCAGGATTTAGTCGGAAATATGGGTTGATGCCATTCATCGGAAAGCTCTCGGTGATAGCTTTCCGATGAATGGCAACAAGCCATATTTCGGACTAAATCCTGAAAAGTTACCCATAATTCTGCTGTAGTTAAGGAGTCGATTAATTAGCTCTAGAATTACTGTAACATGGTTTATAATATACAAATGTATACTGTATGGGAAACATCAGAGGTTTACAAAGTAATAAAAACAGTTGATTTGTTCTTTATTCTTGTGGTTATATACACGTACATACTAGTACATGTATTCTAAAAATAAATGTCCTTTACAACGTGGATCAATGAAATGCGGTTGTTGCATTTAAAATGCATTGAGGGTGCATTGTGTCACGCCACTTTGTAAATGCCTTAATGAAAGCATTTAAATTAAATGCACTGCATTGGGAATAATCGCAGTCGCATTGAAATTACCGATCATTGCGCCGAAAAAGTATACTAGTATGAACACCCAAATAACGATACGATAGTGTATTTTGCAATTTTAGTTATAATTTTGTTTAATTTAAATTCACATCTGAATAATTCTGTGTTATTTTCCCACTCCTGGTGTACATGTATATGTTCGGAATCGGACATTCATGATGTAGTTTTCCATTCAAAATGGAATAAACATAAATAAACACTGTTCAACTGTTGACATTAATTGTTTTATAATCAGAATCTGAGAATCATGATTCTCATTTTGATTCTAGTAAAAAGTCTTGATTCCCTGTAGAAAGTGAAACACTAACATTTTGATTATTGCCAAAAATCTGATGGATTTTAAGGCCTGCATCAAGACATTTGTTTGTGAATAAATCAAGGTAAATGTGTTAAAATATGAACGCATTTACAAATGCGTTGCTCCAAAATCGCAAAGTAGATTCGAACATGTGGTCGCTTTTCTAAGAAATTTGTGAGTGGTCTGTACATGTACATACATGTAAGTTACTTGACCAATTACACAAGGAGTCGAGGGACACAATCAATGAGGACGTTTGTACTAACAAATATTTTTTTACGCAAGGAACGAACACAAGGCCACTTTCTTAATTTATATTATGAGCCAACAAGACAGATCGTAAATCGCTGTTATATGACAATATATGTGGCCATCATAATGGTCGACAGGCATGACGCCAACAAAAACCAATCTGTCAGGCCAATATAAAGAAGTCACGACTTATTGCTGGTGGAACCTATTAAAGGCATCGTTCCATTTCGTTAATAACAACTTACATGTAACATTCACCTCCACCTCTTTACTCTTGGGCTCCAAATAAATATGCATGCACCAGCTGCATCCACGTTTATTATTTTTCTTGGGAAATCCCCCCCCCCCCCCCTGCACAGTGCTTATTTGGGTCTGCACGTTTATTAATATTTTGAAGCTATGAAAATTTAAATCAGCACAAATTCAAGATTTCTATATGATTCAGATGTAAAAATGATCAACACGTCTACATTAGTTACTAGCTAAACAAGACATTTTGTCATATGTTTATACTTTACTGTGAAATTGCGTTTCTTCCGTTCTCCATGAACGGATTCTCAAAATGTTCGGTTTTCCAAAAAACACGGATTCGAACTGTCTGAACTGAACTCCATGCGTTTGTTTAAATAGATGAATAAATAATGGGAAAGACATACAATCCTAGTTCATAATGAATTTAAGTATATAAATATAAATAATAAACGGCGGATTCAACGTGGTCATGGGTTTTGACCGCGTTAAAAAAATCAGCAAACTCTGCATGAACCCCGAAGTTTGCTGATTTTTTCTCGCTGTTAAAACCCCATGACCGCATTGAAACCGCCGTTCATTTCTTATATGAATAACACAATTTAAGATTGGTGAATTATTTCTTTTGGTTAATTTAATAAACGTACAGGACCAAATAACGATCGTACAGGTGGGAATTTTACCTCGATTTTAATAATCGTACATTAGGCACTCAAGAGTAGTACATATTCAAGTATGTGGCAAACCAAAAAAACACCACATGATACATACATGTACCTGTACTACATTTTGACTCGTATACCTGAACCTGCTATAAAAATTATTTGGTTAACCACAGTTGATGTTTTGCTCAGAGTTCCCCCTGCACTATTATTTGGGTCTGTACTTTTATTAACTTTCAATGGAATTCCCCCCCCCCCCCCCCGCACTATTATTTGGGCCTGCACTTTTATTTGGAGCCTGAGAGTAAGTTGCATTGACATTTATTTTCACGAATTACCATGCTAAAGGCCAAAGAAAAAAGATTGTATGTTTCCGGTAAAAAAATTTAGGGTAGGGGTAGGTAGGGAATTTTTTTTATTTTATTTTATTTTGATATTTTTTATCCAGCTGCAGAAATATTGAACTACCTCGACCAAAGTGACATAAAATGCCAACCCGTGCCATGGGGAAAGTATTACTTGATCAACACAGTGGAAATATACATTAAGATTGATAAAAAATCAAACTTACTTCATGCTTACGTATGTTTTTTATTATATCTAATACCACATTTTCATAAATTTGGCTATAAACTTGGTACAAAATTGATGTCACTAACTTTTTATAAGAATTTTACCAATAATACCGCCATTATACCGTACATGTATTGTGACGATTACATCCCATTGTCTGGGGGTAGCCAGTACACCCACCGAGCATGCCTGGTTTTTGGAAACAGTAACTACTAGTACATGTATACCCCTAATATATGCAGTGATAACCTCTTTACATGTATATATACAGATACACACCCACCATGTCTGTTGATAGTGTTCCATAAGTCCCAAAAAAGACATAAAGCAGGCAGGAGATCCACTCTCAGGAAATTAAAATTGCGAAAAATTTTGACTTTTTCTCAAAATATCAATAAAAAGTTTAGGGTCGGCGGGTTATTTTTAGGGTCGGTCGATGTACGGAAACATAGTATCTTTTTTCTTTGGCCTAAGGAACATTGCAACTGGTTTGAAGTAACATGACCGCGTTGCGTCAACACTGGAACTGCATTGATGGTAATTTTCAACATGGTCTCACTGAGGTTCTATCAAATATAAATACTAGTATGGTTGAGGCCAACTTGAGGGAGACAATTATTTTGAGAATATGTGGTCCTGTGTTAACATGAGCCTAAGACGACACCAATTTTGAAGTCTGGTTTACGAACACCTCCTACAACTTTGTTTCCATTTCATGAAATTTTTTTATAATTTTTTTGTCCCAAAATATTTTACACGCGTACTGATTTTCATGTGCTGTCGCATCCGGTTCTGCTTATGATCATTTACAGATCCATATTTTCATGTATTTCATGACAAGATATGTCTTGTTTGGTTTGAACAGAATTTCATTCAAAAACATTTTTTCACAATTTTTGTAAAATTTATGTAAAATTCCACGATTTACTTGATATAAATTGGGGGGACAATCTTTTTTATTTTTATTTTTTTCCCTCCTGCATCTACTTTTTTTCTCCCCACATCGTAAACCAGACTTAAAAATTGGTGTCGCTTAAATATCATCTGATGGAGTCAAAATCATTGAACCGTCACTTATGCATGCACATGTTGTCTTGATGTTGAGTCTGGCTTTCATCATTTTCATTAGTTTTACTGTTAATATCCACCAAAGGTTGAGGTGTTATGGAACAACTGTATGGCATCGTATACTGTTATCTTCCGAGTAAATATGGAGTCTCTAATTCTTTTATCAGTCACGCATCTACTCATCAAATAGTATAATCCTCAAATATTTGTAGTCCAGGTGATCTCGACTGCACAGTACATGTATAAACATTCATCTGTGCACAGTGTGTTTTAAATTTCTTTGCCGTGTAACAACTGTTGTCCCAAGTTTCAATGCCTTGTCCTCCTGGTATGTAGGGATTACCAATTTACCATTGCCGTGTTTTAATTTGCAATTTTGATGATGACGCTCACTAAGCTTGTTGATAATTTTCTTTGTCGTGTAACAACTGTTGTACCAAGTTTCTACGCCGCGTCCTCCTGGTATTTAGGGATTACCGGTGCCTTTAATAGCGTCAGATGCATCATTGCCAGTTAATGTACATTAGAGTGGAACTGAATTAACAATGTCACATTGACACAGTACTCAGTTAAGACCAGTAAAACAGCAAAAGTAGTATTATTGTACAGCAGGCTTATCACTATCAGTACTTACTACATGTACTGACCCCTTACTATCGTGGACCAATCTGAATCTGAATGGTTACGCTGCAGATCCCAATTATGGTAATTTCGCAGCGGGCGAGAGAGTCTCAGATCTTTTCCTTCAGCGCACTCTTGAAGGAATCCACAGGCTGTTGTTGTAGGATTAAGGATTCCTCCAGCTGATTCCAGTCGCATATAGTTCGAACAAATGTGGAATTAGCGAACTGAGCTGACACGTATGGTATAGCCTCGTAGCACTGACTGTTGTTCCTTTAAATTAGGTGCCGAGGAATTTGGCTGGTGACGTAGCCTGTCAGAACTTTGCTCTGCGATCTAAGACGCCTTGTTTCGGGTGTAAAGTATTGATTAGGTGGTATAGCCGGGACCAATGCACCCACCACCTTACTCATGAATCCCAGCCGATTTATTTTCCGCCGTTTCTGCAATGTTGGTAAATCTAGCTCGTAGAGGATCTTGGTCATATATCCATCTTCTTTGCTCTTATAGTCTCTTTTAATGAAACGGGCTGCTCTACACTGGATTCTTTCCAGCTTGTCGATGTGATTTTGTTGGTAGGGGTCTGCGTAGTCTGCGTAGTCCATGATCTTCAAACTTCTCAATTCTTCTTCTTCTGGACAGGTGCATTATGAGCAGGCCACTGGCACTACATCATGATTGTACCGGTACCACAAATTCAATTTTGAGAAAATATTCTGGTTATGGCCAGGTAGCTGAGGTACTGTTCAATACTATAGTTGATCCGTTTCGTTATCGCAGCTTAATTCTTACTGTTCCGGGAATTGAAACATTTTTTGTCACATGAAATTCAGTCTTTTTCGATATTTGCGCACATCCATGGGGAGAAATCGGCGAATCTTATATATAAGTCCACAGTTTATCCGTTTGTAGCCAATACACCATTTCCTTCTGTCAATCCGCGTTGATTCGCGACAAAATTAACTCAAAATACCACAAAGAATTATCCGCGCTTCATTTTGAAGAACGATAACTAAAAGTTAAGATTGTAATTTGGCTGCAGAAACGAAACGAAACGAATTTTGAAACACAATAATTGTATTCACTAATATTTTCCTGTTGGTATATGGTCTACTATAGTATATGCAATCATTTATTTGAAATAATAAGTATCACTTAGAGAATAATTCTTACTGATAATTAGAAATCTCTTTATTTTGTATCCCTTTAATATTAAATAATGGCCCTGAAAATTGTCTGTTTGTCAGTTTAATGTTCACTAATTATAGCTAGGCTGTTAGATAAAGTATGATATTGCTTCATTTGTCCGGGGTAGTGTATTGTCATACTGTCATAATAAACTTCAAGTAATAAGGTAACTACTCGTCAATGATGCTTGAATACATAAATGATTAATAAGGTAACAACTACCCGTCAATGATCGACGTCTTAATATAGAAAGGTTTTATAAGGTAACTAACTACACGGCAATGATACTTATTATAGAAGGTTAATAATTTAACTTCTTGTCAATGATGCTTTAATATAGAAAGGGTTAATAAGGTAACTACCCGTCAATAATGCTTTAGTGTAGAAATGGTTACTAAGGTAACTACATGTCAATGATGCTTTTATAAAGAAAGGGTTAATAAGATAAAGTTCTACACGTCAATGATGCTTAAATATAGAAAGGGCTAATAGGGTAACTACACGTCAATGATGTTTTAATATAGAAAGGGTTAATATGGTAATTACACGCCAATGGTGCTTTAATATAGAAAGGGTTAATATGGTAACTACCGTCCATGATGCTTTAATATATAACTGGCTACTATGATAACTACATGTCAATGATGCTTTATTGTAGAAAGGGTTAATAATGCAACTAATCACCAATGATACTCATTATAAAAAGGGTTAATAAGGTAACTGCCGGTCAATTATTGCTTCAACGTAGAAAGGGTTAATAAGGTAATTACACGCCAATGGTGCTTTAATATAGAAAGGGTTAATATGGTAACTATCAGTCAATGATGCTTTAATATAGAAAGTGTTATAATATGGTAACTGCACGTCAATGATGCTTTGATACAAAAATGGTTAATACGGTAATTACCTGTCAATGGCGCTTTAATATAGAAATGGTTTATAATGTAACTACTCACCAATGATACTTAGTATAGAAAGGGTTGTTTAATGTAACTACCTGTCAATTAATGCTTTAATATAGAAAAGGTTAATAAGGTAACTACACGCCAATGATACTTAGTATAGAAAGGGTTGGTAAGTTAACTACACGACAATGATACTTTAGTATATAGAGGGTTAATTAGGCAACTACCCGTCAACGATGCTTTAATATAGAAAGGGTTAACAACTACATGTCAATGCTGCTTTAATACAGAAATGGTTAATAAGGTAACTTCACGTCAATGATGCTTTAATATAGAAAGGGTTAATACTGTAACTACTCACCAATGATACTTAGTATAGAACGGGTTAATAAGATAACTACCCAGCAATAATGATGCTTTAATATAGAGAGGGTTATAATAAGGTAACTACACGTCAATGATGCTTTAATACATAAATGGTTAATAAGGTAACTACCCGCCAATGGCGCTTTAATATAGAAAGGGTTAATAATGCAACTACTCACCAATGATACTTAGTATAGAAAGGGTTAATAAGGTAACTACCTGTCAATTAATGCTTTAATATAGAAAGGGTTAATAAGGCAACTACACGCCAACGGTACTTAGTATAGAAAGGGTTAATAAGGTAACTATATACGACAATGATACTTTGGTATATACAGAGTTAAGGAGCCAACTACCCGCCAATGATGCTATACTATAGAAAGGGTTAACATTGTAACTACACATCAATGATATTTTAATATAGAAAGGGTTAATAAGGTAACTACGCGTCAATGATGCTTTAATAAAGAAAGGGTTAATAAGGTAACTTCACATCAATGGTGCTTTAATAAAGAAAGGGTTAATAATGTAACTACTCACCAATGTTACTTAGTATAGAAAGGGTTAATAAGGTAACTACCTGTCAATTAATGATTTAATATAGAATGGTTAATAAGGTAACTACACGCCAATGGTGCTGTAATATAGAAAGGGTTAATAAGGTGACTTCAATGCAGATTATACAGTTTAACAAAATACCACAGGTGTATATATCCGGGTGAACACTGTAGTAAATACCTGGGCGAAACCCTGGTGTAAATACCTGGGTGTAAATACCTGGGTGTAAATCCGTAAAAACCCGGGTAAACTGGGGTTTATACCTAACATATATAGAAAATACCTGGGTAAATCTATATAAATCCCTGATTTACCTGGGTGTAACCTGGGTGTGACCTGGGTGTAACCAGGGTAAAACCTATATGTACCGGGGTATACCTAGGTAAACACCAAGATTTACCCAGGTACATTTTTATATGGGCTGCAGCCTGGTTCTTGCGTAGGCTATTGTTCGTTTTAAGATATTTATGTAGATATTTAGCTACACATGATTTTCTCATATACTTTACCAATATGAGCAGATATGTGGGTCTATAGTTTCCAGGGTTTGTTCGATCCTGGTAACTATATTTAGTTAGGCGCGGTCTCGGTTCGCGGACGGTGTCAATATAGATTGGTGACAGCGCAATAACTTGGAATAAATATCAACTGATTTTGTTAATATTCGGTATATGAGACTTGCTCAACAATGTCTTGATATCGAGTTTGAAAACCGGCCAGGTCCATTTATTTTTCGCGGAGTTACCGTCTTAATTTGTTCATTTTTGTGAAATCTGATCGCACAATGACTTTGGCGATGTCAGTTCACGGGGAAAATTGGGTATATGATACTTCCCCAATAGTGTACTGTATGATAGCCATACAGTTACAATTAATGCATTTTCATTCTAAGTACATGTCTGGTGTAGCTACCGCAACTTGACCCCACATCTCTGATGCGATTCTTGTTAAAATTTGATTAGTAATTTGCGTTGTTTATTGAGTTTTCCATAGCTATGTATATGATGCTATTCTAATCCAGTAAGATCAAGTTCTTGATATGGTTGTTTGGAATAGAATGCATTCAAACGAGTAGTAGGGTTTATTTGAAGATCTGACATTGCAGAAAATGTTAACAGAAAATCACAATAAATAATAATATTTCCACTAATTTTAACATTGCCTTCAATGAATATCACTAACCTGCATAACGACCATTGTTGACCTCATCTGACCTGGAAATATGGTGCCAGATATTTGCAAAATTAGGTCCCCAGAGGGTTCATTTAGTGACCCTGTCACGAACATCGGGCTAGCATCACTAAATTAACCCTCCGTGGACATCATTCTGCTAGGTCTCATCGTCTTTACAAAAAAACTTCATCATTTTCACAAAGAAGTTTTTTTTAGTTTAGTTTCTCTATATACCCAAATTTGCAGACGACACAATGTATAATCGAGGTGTCCAATCTGGGAAATAAATCTGAATCTTGGTGTCCCATAGCAGATGAGGTCATCATGCGTAATGAGGTCACCATAGGATGAATTTTGTGATTATAGCCCGCTGTGCAGGGTAGCATAACTAAATTCACCCTCAAGGGACCTCATTCTGCAAATGTCCTACACCATATTTTGAGGCCCGATTCCAGCCCTCACTAATTATATAATTATGATCATGTTTTCAGACATGGAAATGGATTGGTATTCAGCTGCAAAGGGATCCAACTGTGTGTTGATTTCTTTGCGAAAAGAGGACACCGTGTCACAGCTTTTGTGCCGGAGTGGAGAAAGTACACACCTGGGTTCAGGAACAACATTAAAGATCAAGATATACTGCTTTATTTAAAGGAACATGGACTGCTTGTGTTCACTCCATCTAGAAAGGTCAAGGGCAGATTGGTAGTCTCATATGATGACAGGTTTGTGACAGTTTTCATAATTAGCCATTTCTTTACTGAATTGATTCGCGCACCGGATCGGACCGCCGTCTCTGGACCGGACCCCACCTCCCCGGTCCGGTACATACTTTCCCACCCGGTCCACTTTCGCCTTTGGGTAAATGGGTATCGGGCGAAATCGGAAACGAAACATTGCATGTGACAATATATCTTTAAAATTTGCAGAAATGATTGATTTATCAGCATGTTGTTCTGTCATTGTGGTTAACAAATTGACAGCTAGATATGTGCTGATTAAAGTGTAACAATGTCCGAGTCACCGTAGCGTGCATGGTTGGACTTTACAGATACAATTTCAGAGGAAGTGCATTGTGCTGAACATTCCAAAATAATGGTAGATCCGTTCTGTGTCAATATTCGAACACATGTTCAGACTGATACGCTTTCACTTTTAATAAGGATGTCCCTGCGTAACCGATGTGGTTAGGTCGTGTGATAGACGAGATTGGCACGGGTTCGAACCACGACATGGGATAAAATCAGGACCGATTTTCAAGCTTGATCTAAGTTAAGGGACATCTCAATGTTCCATTCCGACCGATACATGGTCGTTTCGATAAGAAGTGAGAATTTTTCACGCTCACTGAAGAAAGCAAATTTGAAGAAATGAAAACTCATACTGAGTCGGTGCCTCCATAAATCTTATATATTACATAAGGACCGAGTATGTTTCTTTTTCGACTGAATGTATTTGAAGATAATTTTCAACAACATTGCGCTTTTGTGAAATGAGCGGGTCAACTCTTGAACTGTTCCATGCAATTATAGTCTAGTTTTAAACTACATATAGACAGGGAACTATTGCAGTGTGGCAATTATATATACGTAACAGGACAGTGTTGCTACAGGTGTTTTAACGAACCTAATTTTAACGACGTGGACTTGATTTTCAAGTGTTTATTTTGCACTATGTATTTGCTAAACTACGAAATTCATTCATATAAAGGTGGACCGGACCGCTTTGGGTCGGTTCAGGCATGAGAACGGGACAGCAGAGAGTACTGGGCCGGACTGGACCGCCTTGTTAGTGGACTGGACCACCCTGATTGGTCCGGACCCCCAATTGGATCCGCCCTTGTGTGTGAATTCGTGAATGCTAGTGCTTTAGTAAAAATAAATATACTCACAAGAAGTTCTGATAATTCTGCAGCAAATCTCCGATATCTTTCATGATAAAACACAACAAACTGGACAACATCAATCTTTAAGTTGACCCATGGGAATTGCTGTGAAGTCTTCCTTTCTTGTAATTGATGGCACCGTAAATCATATAAATTTGTAATAAGAGGCATATCTTTATTACGCGACCCCCTCTCTTGTTTAATTCGAAGTACTAATTAGCAGTTTAACACCGCTAGAATCGAGTTTGAAACTATCTTGTGTTATTTTTTTCATTAATTATATCAGCATAGCACCGCTATAATAAAGTTTGAAACTTTCTTTTCTTAACATTTTCATTAATTAGCAGTTTAGCAGCATAGCACCGCTAGAATCGAATTTTAAACTCTCGTTTATTAATTTGATCATTAATTAGTAGCCTCGCAGCATAGCTGATGATACCCACCCCAGTTGGGGTTATTTCAGGAACGATAACTCTATCCGAAGTACACGACCTATATGCAGTACTACCGTTGGAGTTTGACCTATATTCTCCGCCCACGCGTCGGTCTATTTGTATACCGGTTGGACATGTCCGGACATGACCCGCTGGTTATATCCAGATTTCTCCATATGAATGGTATATTATCTACATGTATATCACGTGATGATCTCGGTGTAGTAGCTTCAGTCTTGAATATTAAAGGGATACTAGTCTCTCACGGGGGATGATTATTAAAGTGACACTCACTATGGATGAATGTTAAAGTAACACATGGCGCACACTGTGGGATAATGTTAAAGTGACACTCGCATTGAAAACTTCCAAAAAGTTCAAAAAGTTCAAAAAGTTCAAAAAGTTCAAAAAGTTCAAAAAGTTCAAAAAGTTCAAAAAGTTCAAAAAGTTCAAAAACTTCAAAAATTTCAAAAAGTTCAAAAAGTTCAAAAATTTCAAAAACTTACAAAATTAAAAAATTTTCGGAAAAACTTCAAAAACTTCAAAAAATTTCAAAAACTTCAAAAACTTCACAAATTTCACAAATTTCACAAATTTCACAAATTTCAAAAAACTTTAAAAATTAAACAAAATTCAGGATTTAGTCATAAATGTGACCCGCTATATCAAATCCAGTCGGAAGTCGGGATTTTTTTTATCCTGTGCCAATGCATTCTCTTATATATGCGAGTCGACCAGCCACCGCCGCCGGCGGCGGCGGCGGCGGCAGCTACATAATCCTATGGCATGCAAAGAAATTGGCGGCGGCGCTGCCGCCGGCGGTTCAGGATTTAGTCAAAAATATGGCTTGTTTCCATTCATCGGAAAGCTATGGGGGTACGGTGGTGAGCGCCACTGAAAAAAGCAAGTGAGCGAGGGAAAAAAGAGAAAAATAACATGACAAGTAGTACATAGTACAATTTATTATATTAACTATTCACAGTCACTTTCGTCCGAATTGTCATCACTTTCGTCAGATGTGTCATTTGTTTCGTCCATGAACTTTTCTAGCAATGGTCTGTACTTTAATATTGACATTTTCACTGCATCACGATCTTCAAAACCATTCTTCATATATTTCTCCACTTTATCCATGACACTGTTGTGCAGCGTACCATTGCGCAGCCACATATTCTTTATTATTGTCCAAGCATAAACATTCATAAATAGCCTCATGCCTTCAGTTTTAAGATCTGTACTTTTAAGGTCCTTGTCAGCTTGTACTTTTGCCTCTTTTTCTGTCGAGCCATTTTCCATATACGTTTCCACGTTATCACTCCATGCTTCTTGTGCTTTATCTCTACTCTCATCACACAAACTTTTGAAGTATTCATCTTCATTCGATTTAATTTTCTTATTCTGACTATCATCCGTGTCCTCAGTTAATTTTCGTTTTAACTTATTTTCTTGACACCAGTTTTTTACGTGTCTCTGGACATCATGCTGATCTTCGAACAAAAGCCCACAGTCATTGCAAGGGTACGACATGTCTTCTCGAATGCCTATGTTTTTATGGTTTTCTTTATTAATTTCATTGATCTCACCAGGTGTCCTTATGTCCTTAGTATAGCCATTATGTTGACCCTGGGGCACACTATAATTATATGTCATGCACTCCCGTTGACCAGGGAGATCTCTGTCATCATATTTCATCTCATTCCGTTGATCCGGGCTATTGTTGTCATCATATTTCACCACATTCTGTTCATCTGGGTGCTCGCTGTCCTTATGGAGATTATATTTCATGCCATTCCATTCACCCATATGTTGGTTCGTGTCCTCTTTTAGCACATTCTGTCGCAGCCGTAATGTGTCCGGGGTTGCGGCTTTTAAATCAACCAGTAGGTAACCGTACGGTTCACTCGTCGCTTCCGAAAACTCTCGCATCATACGTTGAGGGCATTCAGGATACATCTGTCTTGATAATGTTGAAATTAAACCCTTGTCAATTGGATTATTGAACAATACCAAATATTGACAATTTCGTCGTTGCGTCGGATCCTTGTTGTAGTAGAAATTCTGGTTCAAACTTATCAAAGATAAGTTCAAATGGTGACTTCCTTCGGAATGTAAATCATTAACTCTCTGGTCTTTTGATGAAGTTTGCATCAAGTCATCGAGTACAACTAGATTTTTATACTGGGGGTTGATAAGAGAATCCAAGTTTGCTGGTATTCCCCGTATAAAGTTGACCTGAGGGGTGACGGTATACTTTATGTCATCATATAGGGGCTGCCAATATTTATAAAACCATATTATTCTGTCAGGTGCGGGTGATATTTTTGAGGCAGACTTTTGTAGCAAGGTTTTCACGAAGTACGTCTTCCCACTAGATGTCGGTCCACTTACACATGCCGTGAATGGATGCTTGAAAATAAAATCTTCTTGGACATTGGCCATTGAATCATCAAAGCAGGATGTTATGTCGCTTTGTTGCTGTTTCCCCTGCTGGTGTTGTAGTATCTGGTGTTGCTGTAATGGCGGTTGTTGTGGCTGATGATGCTGCTGCCTGTTGCTGCTGCTGCTGTTTGTTGCTGCTGCTTGGTGGTGCTGCTGTGGGTGTCGGTTAACAAACTCAGTGTGCTTAGATTGTACATGTCTTATCAAATCATGGTTCCGCACATACTCACTAGAGCAAATTGAACACTGGTGCTTCATTTATACTTGACTAAAATATCTCGGGGGTATATGGCTTTCCTTTATACAAATGTTCCTTATAACCTCAAATCTGTCCTGTATTAACGGCGGCGGCGTTTGCCGGCGGCGTTTTTTCCACCGGCCTTTCAATAGCCTTCGAAAATTTAGGTAAATTACTCATTTTAGTTCAGTGAATATGTCGTTTGGAGTTTTCTTTTTAACTTTTCCAATGTTTGTCTTCTTCGCTCTTCCTCCTTTTATCTCTTTAACTTTTATCTTCTTAGATCCGGGTTTCCTTATAAGTTTTTCAGGTTTCACTTCAGTCTTGGGTAGGTACTTCGAGTCATCGTAGGGTACATATTTTTTAAGATCAAAGTCATAATAGTGCGGAGTCCCCATTCCGGCTAAAGTTCAAACTGTACTCTGAAGTAGTAATTTTTATATACGCCAAAATACCATCCAAGACGTATACCCTTATAAACTTCGGGCCAGTCCTAGTAACGCGCACGTCAACGCCGCCGGCGGCGGCGGCGGCGGCGGCGGCGTCTGTTGTTGTAGTTGTTGTTGTTCACATGTTCGAACTTCCTGCATTATATACAAGGACGACAGGGACGTGGCGACAGGGGGCTGGGATGTCTGCCCCCACCCTCAACTTTGATAGCAATAAGTTGAAAATGTCATGCCCGACACATTAGTTGGAATTTTACACCACATGTAGGTTGAACTTGTTTCATTGTCTGATTTTCCAACATGTTATTAGTGTGAAATTTGTAGTTTTTAGACCAATAATAGTCTGAAATGATGTCCATCCGTCTGTTGGAAATTTAGATTAGACATTTCAAACTGTTCGAACGTTTGAGGTACCAACTTTCCAACCTAAGGGAGGAGGTGCAAATATGGTATTTGGTATCGGAGTTTGGTCTGGTTGAAGGAGGGGGTGGTGCAATTGGAAATCACTCATAATTGCAATGACATTTGTATCAACAACAACTACAACAACAGACGCCGCCGCCGCCGCCGCCGCCGCCGCCGGCGGCGTTGACGTGCGCGTTACTAGGACTGGCCCGAAGTTTATAAGGGTATACGTCTTGGATGGTATTTTGGCGTATATAAAAATTACTACTTCAGAGTACAGTTTGAACTTTAGCCGGAATGGGGACTCCGCACTATTATGACTTTGATCTTAAAAAATATGTACCCTACGATGACTCGAAGTACCTACCCAAGACTGAAGTGAAACCTGAAAAACTTATAAGGAAACCCGGATCTAAGAAGATAAAAGTTAAAGAGATAAAAGGAGGAAGAGCGAAGAAGACAAACATTGGAAAAGTTAAAAAGAAAACTCCAAACGACATATTCACTGAACTAAAATGAGTAATTTACCTAAATTTTCGAAGGCTATTGAAAGGCCGGTGGAAAAAACGCCGCCGGCAAACGCCGCCGCCGTTAATACAGGACAGATTTGAGGTTATAAGGAACATTTGTATAAAGGAAAGCCATATACCCCCGAGATATTTTAGTCAAGTATAAATGAAGCACCAGTGTTCAATTTGCTCTAGTGAGTATGTGCGGAACCATGATTTGATAAGACATGTACAATCTAAGCACACTGAGTTTGTTAACCGACACCCACAGCAGCACCACCAAGCAGCAGCAACAAACAGCAGCAGCAGCAACAGGCAGCAGCATCATCAGCCACAACAACCGCCATTACAGCAACACCAGATACTACAACACCAGCAGGGGAAACAGCAACAAAGCGACATAACATCCTGCTTTGATGATTCAATGGCCAATGTCCAAGAAGATTTTATTTTCAAGCATCCATTCACGGCATGTGTAAGTGGACCGACATCTAGTGGGAAGACGTACTTCGTGAAAACCTTGCTACAAAAGTCTGCCTCAAAAATATCACCCGCACCTGACAGAATAATATGGTTTTATAAATATTGGCAGCCCCTATATGATGACATAAAGTATACCGTCACCCCTCAGGTCAACTTTATACGGGGAATACCAGCAAACTTGGATTCTCTTATCAACCCCCAGTATAAAAATCTAGTTGTACTCGATGACTTGATGCAAACTTCATCAAAAGACCAGAGAGTTAATGATTTACATTCCGAAGGAAGTCACCATTTGAACTTATCTTTGATAAGTTTGAACCAGAATTTCTACTACAACAAGGATCCGACGCAACGACGAAATTGTCAATATTTGGTATTGTTCAATAATCCAATTGACAAGGGTTTAATTTCAACATTATCAAGACAGATGTATCCTGAATGCCCTCAACGTATGATGCGAGAGTTTTCGGAAGCGACGAGTGAACCGTACGGTTACCTACTGGTTGATTTAAAAGCCGCAACCCCGGACACATTACGGCTGCGACAGAATGTGCTAAAAGAGGACACGAACCAACATATGGGTGAATGGAATGGCATGAAATATAATCTCCATAAGGACAGCGAGCACCCAGATGAACAGAATGTGGTGAAATATGATGACAACAATAGCCCGGATCAACGGAATGAGATGAAATATGATGACAGAGATCTCCCTGGTCAACGGGAGTGCATGACATATAATTATAGTGTGCCCCAGGGTCAACATAATGGCTATACTAAGGACATAAGGACACCTGGTGAGATCAATGAAATTAATAAAGAAAACCATAAAAACATAGGCATTCGAGAAGACATGTCGTACCCTTGCAATGACTGTGGGCTTTTGTTCGAAGATCAGCATGATGTCCAGAGACACGTAAAAAACTGGTGTCAAGAAAATAAGTTAAAACGAAAATTAACTGAGGACACGGATGATAGTCAGAATAAGAAAATTAAATCGAATGAAGATGAATACTTCAAAAGTTTGTGTGATGAGAGTAGAGATAAAGCACAAGAAGCATGGAGTGATAACGTGGAAACGTATATGGAAAATGGCTCGACAGAAAAAGAGGCAAAAGTACAAGCTGACAAGGACCTTAAAAGTACAGATCTTAAAACTGAAGGCATGAGGCTATTTATGAATGTTTATGCTTGGACAATAATAAAGAATATGTGGCTGCGCAATGGTACGCTGCACAACAGTGTCATGGATAAAGTGGAGAAATATATGAAGAATGGTTTTGAAGATCGTGATGCAGTGAAAATGTCAATATTAAAGTACAGACCATTGCTAGAAAAGTTCATGGACGAAACAAATGACACATCTGACGAAAGTGATGACAATTCGGACGAAAGTGACTGTGAATAGTTAATATAATAAATTGTACTATGTACTACTTGTCATGTTATTTTTCTCTTTTTTCCCTCGCTCACTTGCTTTTTTCAGTGGCGCTCACCACCGTACCCCCATAGCTTTCCGATGAATGGAAACAAGCCATATTTTTGACTAAATCCTGAACCGCCGGCGGCAGCGCCGCCGCCAATTTCTTTGCATGCCATAGGATTATGTAGCTGCCGCCGCCGCCGCCGCCGGCGGCGGTGGCTGGTCGACTCGCATATATAAGAGAATGCATTGGCACAGGATAAAAAAAATCCCGACTTCCGACTGGATTTGATATAGCGGGTCACATTTATGACTAAATCCTGAATTTTGTTTAATTTTTAAAGTTTTTTGAAATTTGTGAAATTTGTGAAATTTGTGAAATTTGTGAAGTTTTTGAAGTTTTTGAAATTTTTTGAAGTTTTTGAAGTTTTTCCGAAAATTTTTTAATTTTGTAAGTTTTTGAAATTTTTGAACTTTTTGAACTTTTTGAAATTTTTGAAGTTTTTGAACTTTTTGAACTTTTTGAACTTTTTGAACTTTTTGAACTTTTTGAACTTTTTGAACTTTTTGGAAGTTTTCAATGCGAGTGTCACTTTAACATTATCCCACAGTGTGCGCCATGTGTTACTTTAACATTCATCCATAGTGAGTGTCACTTTAATAATCATCCCCCGTGAGAGACTAGTATCCCTTTAATATTCAAGACTGAAGCTACTACACCGAGATCATCACGTGATATACATGTAGATAATATACCATTCATATGGAGAAATCTGGATATAACCAGCGGGTCATGTCCGGACATGTCCAACCGGTATACAAATAGACCGACGCGTGGGCGGAGAATATAGGTCAAACTCCAACGGTAGTACTGCATATAGGTCGTGTACTTCGGATAGAGTTATCGTTCCTGAAATAACCCCAACTGGGGTGGGTATCATCACATAGCACCGCTAGAATCAAGTTTGAAACTCTTGTTTCTTAATTTTTTCATATATATAGCACCGCGGCTAGAAACGAGTTTAAAACTCAATTTTCTTCATTTTGCATGTATTAGCAGTTTAGCAGTTTAAAACTCCATTTTTGTTTTGTTTTTTGTTGGTATTATCAGTTTTGCAGCATAGTGTAACGAGCCACCCATCGGGCTGTATGTCAGGACAACCAAGCGGTCAGTTGGGTGTTACATTTGTTACCCAATTGGGTAGGGGAAGGGTTCGCCTGAGATTCCCTGCTGCAAGACTTGCCTTACTTAAGTATTTCCCAGCTTTCAGCTTTCCCATACTCGAATATGTATATGTGGTTCTCTCTCTCTCTCTCTCTCTCGTCTTCTTGATGCAGTTGCCTTCTTCTTTGAGTAATTCCCTGGTTACTCAATTTTCCACAAACGTGTCGTCTTCTTTGAGTCACGTATTCCCTTTACTCAATCTTCCTTAAACATGTCGTTTTCTTCAAGTAACATCTTGGTTACTCAATCTTCCCCAAAGCTATCGTCTTCTTCAAGTAACATCTTGGTTACTCAATCTTCCTTAAACATGTCGTTTTCTTCAAGTAACATCTTGGTTACTCAATCTTCCTCAAACATGTCGTCTTCTTCAAGTAACATCTTGGTTACTCAATCTTCCCAAACATGTCGTATTTTTCAAGTAACATCTTGGTTACTCAATCTTCCCCAAAGCTATCGTCTTCTTCAATTAACTTCTTGGTTACTCAATCTTCCTTAAACATGTCGTCTTCTTCAAGTAACATCTTGGTTACTCAATCTTCCCCAAAGCTATCGCCTTCTTCAAGTAACATCTTGGTTACTCAATCTTCCTTAAACATGTCGTTTTCTTCAAGTAACATCTTGGTTACTCAATCTTCCTTAAACATGTCGTCTTCTTCAAGTAATATCTTGGTTACTCAATCTTCCCAAACATGTCGTCTTCTTCGAGTAACATCTTGGTTACTCAATCTTCCCCAAAGCTATCGTCTTCTTCAATTAACTTCTTGGTTACTCAATCTTCCTTAAACATGTCGTCTTCTTCAAGTAACATATTGGTTACTCAATCTTCCCCAAAGCTATCGTCTTCTTCAAGTAACATCTTGGTTACTCAATCTTCCTTAAACATGTCGTTTTCTTCAAGTAACATCTTGGTACTCAATCTTCCTTAAACATGTCGTCTTCTTCAAGTAACATCTTGGTTACTCAATCTTCCCCAAAGCTATCGTCTTCTTCAATTAATTTCTTGGTTACTCAATCTTCCCAAACATGTCGTCTTCTTTAAAGATACGGGCGGCGTTGACGGTGGGTATACTGTTAAAATATTCATCTCCGTCAAAAACCGTGTCATTCACTTTTTCCATACAGTAGGCTGTGGTGGGTGGTTCAGCCACGAAAAAAGTTATTTTTTTCCCAAGTGGTCACAATTTTTTCCTCTTAAAACAAACTGCAATAAAATTGCCTCAAAGTGTTCAGCATCATTGTTAAGGTGTGTATGACACTTAGGGCAGTGATTATGGGGGGGGGGGGTAGTTAGTGTGGATATATAGGCATGATGCTTCTCAGAAATCCAGATTACGAACCAACTCTCAGGAATCCGCCTTTTACATCCGATCACATTGCCATGTACCAATGCTACTGATTCCAGATGAAAATGGACAGTTATGTAGCACATGAATAAAATAAAATGAGAAAAAGCTATTCATTTATAGCATTAATATTAACGCGACCTGATGACCCAGTCAAATTTGTATCGGAACTCGGGCATGGGACTGTAGACTGCAACAATGCATATCACTGAGATAACAATCTTGAGATGGTGGGATCCAGATAAAAGAATGGGCGTGCATACATGTACATAGAACTTGAATGTGTAGATGTGGAGAAGGCTGCTAAGTGGAATAAACAGAATCAGAACAGACGAGTGAAAAGAAGGGAGAGAAAATATAATATAACTTAATATATATGCAAGTCTAAAAATAATGTGCTGGTCATCAGCAAAATGATCGAGGTCTGCTGAGGGCGAATTTGGCGATACTACCCGGCATAGCATCAACAAATTCAACCTCTGTCGACCTCATTCTATTTTGGTCTCGACCAACCACGGAGAACTAGCTACAGAATGAGGGTCACATATGGTGAATTAGGTAATGCTTTGGCCCACTATGCTGTGTAGCATCACTAAACTCACCCTCCTTGGAGCTTATTCTGCAGACTGCATATAACCGTCTTATTTTCAAGTTTCTATTTACACGTACATGCATGTGTCTGAATGCTTGGCCTGGGTTTGGCCTTAGCACGGTACCTAGCCCAAGAACTCAGCTCATGGAAATGAAAATTAGTTTTGTGATACATGGTGTATTTCAGCTGAATACCTGTATTCTTGGAGAGTTAATTGCCAGGTGGTGTTGCCCTAATATTTTTTCAAAAATCATAATTGACAGAAATTCATGTGATACTATGGGACACATCTAAAGTTACACTTGCTGTGATGAAAAGAAGGTACACTAATGCTTTTATACTTGTTTACATGTATAATGAGCTACCTCAGACAATATTTGGGGACGAAACAATAAATAATTTACTGATCAGCACATGTATTCTGTGTGTTATTTTGGGTTTTTCCAGGTGTTTTTTTTAGATCTCTTCCTCTTTCGTGTTATTACAAAAGTTGGAATGACTTAGAAGAACCAGAAACGTAAATAAGGTAACTGTAATACTTACCATCAAGCTTAAATGGTGTGAGACTACATATTTGGAGGTAAAAAAATGGGGGGGGGGGGTACCCCTCGTGAAATTGGAAAAAATATGTTTTCCTTCAAATAGGGGGGTGGTGGGTACCCAAGAGCCGGAAAACAGTTTTTTCAACCCGGTCTTTCATTTTGGCATCTTTCCGACGTCGCAAATGCGTAGATCGATTATCTATATATATATTTGCGAATGTCTGTCTGTCTCTCTGTCTGTCTGTGTTCTATAGAAATTCACAGGGGACCATATAGATGATACCAAAGGAGTCTACTAGGGGTAACTTTTTACGAGAAAGATAATGGTCGGGGTTAGAATTTTCTAAAATGGCGCCGTTGTTGTCAGTGACAGAAAGGGTGGAGGGGCAGAATTTTTGTTGTCGCCGATTGCCACGAAACTTACATATAATCATCCCCATGATATGAAGAATCTAACGGTGAGGTTTAAATATGTCGAAAGTGGCGTCGTTCGAGTCAGGGATGCACGGAAGGGGAGAAGGGCACCAAGATTGATAAAACTAATTTTAGCGCCGATTTCCACCAAATAGCAGGTGGACCCGATTTCGTCCGGGGTGTTTCCCCTCTGCTTTTCGGCGAATTGACCTTGAATTGTCACCATGAATTGTCCATTTTGAAGGTAAAGGTCAGGTAGGGGTCACGATTTGACCCGTCCAAAACACTGCCCGGACAAAAGTACCCGACAAAAGTACACGTCGAAATCCATCCGGTTTTACCCGATTTGACCTTGAATTGGTCCGGGCTGTTTCCCCTCTGCTTTTCGGCGAATTGCGCGATTTGACCTTGAATTGATCATTTTGAAGGTCAAGGTCAGGCGGGATCACGATTTGACCCGTCCAAACCACTGCCCGGACAAAAGTACCCCACAAAAGTACCCGTCGAAATCCATCCGGTTTTACCCGATTTGACCTCGAATTGATCATTTTAAGGTCAAGGTCAGGTCGGGGTCACGACTCGACCCGTCCAAAACACTCAGTGGACAAAAGTAACCCCACGTATCAAATTTCGCGATTTGACTTTGAATTGACCCGATTTCAAGGTCAAGGTCACGTCGCACGGGCAAACGAATAGGCTTACGACACTCCCCATGCGAAAGTATCACCAGACACTAATTTTCATCGAAATCCCGTGATACTCGGGCGTTCGACCTTGAAATTAACAGGACCATGCCACTCCACGGCCGAAAGTACACCCACATACCAAGTTTCATCGAAATTGGTTCTGTCGTTTTCGAGTCCATCGCGAACACACAGACAGACACACAGACAGACACACAGATCTTCCAAAATATATAATATACTAGCCGATGAGCCCGACGTTGTCCGGGCTATTCAAAAACCAAATTTCAAGTCGATAGCTCCACCCGTTTCCGAGATCTGGTCTGCGCATGCGCGAAGCTGGCGTCGCATGGGCTCGGCGACCCGATAAAATTCGTATCCGGGGCAAGATACATTCACATACCAAATTTCAAGCCGATAGCTCCACCCGTTTCCGAGATCCGGTCTGCGCATGCGCGAAGCTGGCGTCGCACGGGCTCGGCGACCCAATAAAATTCGTATCCGGGGCAAGATACATTCACACACCAAATTTCAAGTCGATAGCTCCACCCGTTTCCGAGATCTCGTCTGCGCATGCGCTGCACGGGCGCCGCACGGGCTCGCCAATACGACAACGTCCACCGCCTGGTCAAACTAGAACACACGTACCAAGTTTCGTCCCGATCGGTCGAGAATCGTAGATTTGTATAAATGACAAACATACAAACATACAGAGGTCTTCAAAATATATATAGCCCGACGTTGTCCGGGCTATTCAAAAACCAAATTTCAAGTCGATAGCTCCACCCGTTTCCGATTTCCGGTCTGCGCATGCGCGAAGCTGGCGTCGCACGGGCTCGGCGACCCGATAAAATTTGTATCCGGGGCAAGATACATTCACATAGCAAATTTCAAGTCGATAGCTCCACCCGTTTCCGAGATCTCGTCTGCGCATGCGCGAAGCTGGTGTCGCACGGGCTCGGCGACCCGATAAAATTCGTATCCGGGACAAGATACATTCACATAGCAAATTTCAAGTCGATAGCTCCACCCGTTTCCGAGATCTCGTCTGCGCATGCGCGAAGTGGGCGCCGCACGGGCCCGCCAATACGACATTGACGACCGCCTGGTCAAACTACCCACACGTACCAAGTTTCGTCCCGATCGGTCGAGAATCGTAGATTTGTATCAATGACATACATACAGACAGACAAACATAGGTCTTCAAAAATATATATGAGACTAGACGATGAGCCCGACGTTGTCCGGGCTATTCAAAAACCAAATTTCAAGTCGATAGCTCTTCCCAGCCCGAAATTTCAAGTCGATAGCTCTACCCGTTTCCGAGATCTCGTCTGCTCATGCGCGAAGCTGGCGTCGCACGGGCTCGGCGACCCGATAAAATTCGTATCCGGGGCAAGATACATTCACATAGCAAATTTAAAGTCGATAGCTCCACCCGTTGAATAGCCCGGACAACGTCGGGCACATCAGCTAGTCTGCGCATGCGGGAAGCTGGCGACGCACTGGTTCGGCGACCCGATAAAATTCGTATCCGGGGCAAGATACATTCACATAGCAAATTTCAAGTCGATAGCTCCACCTGTTTCCGAGATCTCGTCTGCGCATGCGCGAAGCTGGCGTCGCACGGGCTCGGCGACCCGATAAAATTCGTATCCGGGGCAAGATACATTCACATAGCAAATTTCAAGTCGATAGCTCCACCTGTTTCCGAGATCTCGTCTGCGCATGCGCGAAGCTGGCGTCGCACGGGCTCGGCGAACCCGATAAAATTCGTATCCGGGGCAAGATACATTCACATAGCAAATTTCAAGTCGATAGCTCCACCCGTTTACGAGATCTCGTCTGCGCATGCGCGAAGCGGGCGTCGCACGGGCTCGGCGACCCATTAAAATTCGTATCCGGTGCAAGATACATTCACATACCAAATTTCAAGTCGATAGCTCCACCCGTTTCCGAGATCTCGTCTGCGCATGCGCGAAGCGGGCGTCGCACGGGCTCGGCGACCCATTAAAATTCGTATCCGGTGCAAGATACATTCACATACCAAATTTCAAGTCGATAACTCCACCCGTTTCCGAGATCTCGTCTGCGCATGCGCGAAGCTGGCGTCGCACGGGCTCGGCGACCCGATAAAATTCGTATCCGGTGCAAGATACATTCACATACCAAATTTCAAGTCGATAGCTCCACCCGTTTCCGAGATCTCGTTTGCGCATGCGCGAAGCTGGCGTCGCACGGGCTCGGCGACCCGATAAAATTCGTATCCGGGCCAAGATACATTCACATAGCAAATTTCAAGTCGATAGCTCCACCCGTTTCCGAGATCTCGTCTGCGCATGCGCGAAGCGGGCGCCGCACGGGCCCGCCAATACGACATTGACGACCGCCTGGTCAAACTACCCACACGTACCAAGTTTCGTCCCGATCGGTCGAGAATCGTAGATTTGTATCAATGACATACATACAGACAGACAAACATAGGTCTTCAAAAATATATATGAGACTAGACGATGAGCCCGACGTTGTCCGGGCTATTCAAAAACCAAATTTCAAGTCGATAGCTCTACCCAGCCCGAAATTTCAAGTCGATAGCTCTACCCGTTTCCGAGATCTCGTCTGCTCATGCGCGAAGCTGGCGTCGCACGGGCTCGGCGACCCGATAAAATTCGTATCCGGGGCAAGATACATTCACATAGCAAATTTAAAGTCGATAGCTCCACCCGTTGAATAGCCCGGACAACGTCGGGCACATCAGCTAGTCTGCGCATGCGGGAAGCTGGCGACGCACTGGTTCGGCGACCCGATAAAATTCGTATCCGGGGCAAGATACATTCACATAGCAAATTTCAAGTCGATAGCTCCACCTGTTTCCGAGATCTCGTCTGCGCATGCGCGAAGCTGGCGTCGCACGGGCTCGGCGACCCGATAAAATTCGTATCCGGGGCAAGATACATTCACATAGCAAATTTCAAGTCGATAGCTCCACCTGTTTCCGAGATCTCGTCTGCGCATGCGCGAAGCTGGCGTCGCACGGGCTCGGCGAACCCGATAAAATTCGTATCCGGGGCAAGATACATTCACATAGCAAATTTCAAGTCGATAGCTCCACCCGTTTACGAGATCTCGTCTGCGCATGCGCGAAGCGGGCGTCGCACGGGCTCGGCGACCCATTAAAATTCGTATCCGGTGCAAGATACATTCACATACCAAATTTCAAGTCGATAGCTCCACCCGTTTCCGAGATCTCGTCTGCGCATGCGCGAAGCGGGCGTCGCACGGGCTCGGCGACCCATTAAAATTCGTATCCGGTGCAAGATACATTCACATACCAAATTTCAAGTCGATAACTCCACCCGTTTCCGAGATCTCGTCTGCGCATGCGCGAAGCTGGCGTCGCACGGGCTCGGCGACCCGATAAAATTCGTATCCGGTGCAAGATACATTCACATACCAAATTTCAAGTCGATAGCTCCACCCGTTTCCGAGATCTCGTTTGCGCATGCGCGAAGCTGGCGTCGCACGGGCTCGGCGACCCGATAAAATTCGTATCCGGGCCAAGATACATTCACATAGCAAATTTCAAGTCGATAGCTCCACCCGTTTCCGAGATCTCGTCTGCGCATGCGCGAAGCGGGCGCCGCACGGGCTCGCCAACACGACAACGTTCACCGCCCGGTCAAACTACACGCACGTACCAAGTTTCGTCCCGATCGGTCGAGAATCGTAGATTTGTATAAATGACAGACAGACAGACAAACAAACATACATACAGACAGAGGTCTTCAAAATATATATGAGACTAGCCGATGAGCCCGACGTTGTCCGGGCTATTCAAAAACCAAATTTCAAGTCGATAGCTCCACCCGTTTCCGAGATCTGGTCTGCTCATGCGCGAAGCTTGCGTCGCACGGGCTCGTCGACCCTATAAAATTCGTATCCGGGGCAAGATACATTCACATAGCAAATTTCAAGTCGATAGCTCTACCCGTTTCCGAGATCTCGTCAGCGCATGCGCGAAGCGGGCGTCGCACGGGCTTGCCAATACGACGACCGCCTGGTCAAACTACACACACGTACCAAGTTTCGTCCCGATCGGTCGATAATCGTAGATTTGTATAAATGACATACATACAGACAAACATACAGACAGACAGACAAACATAGGTCTTCAAAATATATATGAGATTGTATTCTTAGCATTCTGCCTTTATTGGTGTTTATGCAAATGAATCTTATCATATCTTAAAGTCTGGTTTGGGACGATAACAAGTGGATAATTTTACGTTGACTTTGTTTAACGTGAGGTGCCGGTGTTCTGAAATAACAGTGCCGTAATATCAATATAGTTCCGGTGGGAAATCAAGTTCTGGGAGAGATATCGACACCCCCTCCCATGAACGCTACATTATCCACGCCTCCGAAGTGCACGCGCCCTCGCATTTCGGCGCGAGTTATTGACATGCACTAACAGGTGAGTTTGTTAAGTACACTCGGCGCACGCTACCATTTCCCATTGTCCAATTCTAAAACGAAGTGATGTATCAAGAAACTCATAATCTAGTCAGCGTCTGCCATATCATGCAGAATCTTTCTTCAACTACTCTATATAGATCTCAGCATTATCTGTTACTCAGAGCATGTCTGTAACATCGCTCCATCAGTATCACCAATGGCTCAATGCGTGTCCCTCTCTTGCCACTTCTCCAAAAACTTTTCTCTCAGGCTCAAGGTGTGAATGTACTGTCTCACTCTCTTGCCACACTAAACATTGATGGCTCAGCGTTTGTAATTCTATGCATGCTAGCAATATCATCAGGGATATCATCACCCCGTCGTCAAATAATCACCACTTTATTACTAAAACTGCACATCAAGGATCAGGGCACTGTCCTGTATCCTACTCTAAAATCGGGTAATTCGACTTCAAGAATAACAGTAAACACAACAAATTCACTCAAAGATCGTCACCTGCTCGATATTTTATTGTGTGAGGACCTTTCCATAGAATTTTTTAGAGAAGGTGTTATCCCTGTTTCCCCGGATTCATAGCTGGGAATCTTGGATGTTTCTGCGTCAGACTTTCGATTTGACAAATGTTCCTTAGCTGAACCAAAAATCTCACCACATATGATGCGAAGTTTAGTTCCCATTTTTATCTTCGGACGACTGTGTACATACCACAATGATGTTGAAGGAACACTCTCTTGGGACGAGCATGATTCCTGTTTCTTTCAAATTGCTTTCTTATTTCCCAGAGAAATCTCGTGGATATTATCTTCATCTTTCTGTCTACACCTACTTGGATATGTTGCCTCAAATTCCTGCCGAATAGCTGCCTCACCATCTGTTGAAATATCTGCGTTATGATTATAGCGTTCAAGGCGTAACTTATTTACAAATTACCTCTCTCATTGGGAGTTGTATTTTGTAAACTTGTATCAATATTGCTTTCTGAAGCTTCGGTAGTATCCACCCAGTCTGAAGTAAACTACATACCCACATATAAAAAATAGTGGGTCTGACGACCTTTCGTTCAGTTTTCATTTCCCAAACCCGGGATTCCTTGTAATTAACGCCAATCAAAACTTAGCTCCAAGAAATGTGTGCCCCAATAAAAAAACTTGTAACATGTCACGTGCTCTCGGTGTGGAAATTCCGAAGGTGTGGCTAAATGTTGTTAAAATAGTATCAATGACGTCATGTTATACCGGAAGAGAAATTCACAAATCGACAAATAAAGTAGATTGTTGACGAGAGGTCGAAAGTTTAAAATCAAGAATCACCGGAATTTGGATTGCAGGCAACTGTAATTAGGGTACAACTGGCCAATCTTTGGAGGTAATAATACGGCTGTGTAAGGTTGGGAGGGTTTCGGTGGGGTTGGTGGTAGAATTGTGTTGCTCTTCGCTGGTTTTGGCTGCGGTGGTACTACTGCCGGTACTGGGGAACTGATATATCGTTTTGTTATGTCATTTAACTTTTTTTTTAGTTCTGTAGTTGTTTTAGCAGATAGTCCCGACATTCATGTATTTTTGATTCGTGGCGATGATTTGTGTTATTTTTTGACAACATGGGCGACAAATCGCCTGGCCAATCTAAAAAATAATTCGTTCCGAGTCCAAGAGATCCACATAAATTGACATTTTTTATAATTTCAAGAAGATCTGTGATCATCTGTCTTAGTTATTGTACATATTATTTTGGATCCCGGAAGCTAGCTGTTCCCTTTATTGTCAGTAAAACAACCGCCGAACGAAAAGTCACAAACCCTGCAACTATTAATTCCGATTCTTAGAATCGGCTTCACAGGGTTGAAGCAGCCATGACGGCACTGGCACGTGACCATGTTTACGCCTGTCAATCACAACTAATTTCAGATTTATATTTAGTGCGGTGTGACGTAATTTGGGGGAAGCCCACCACCGTTCAGAAATGAAAAGTTGATGGGAATGCAATAGACTCAGTATCAGTATGAATCTGAGTGTATGTTTACATAGACTGGTATCCACCATATCTGTGCAGCCTCGACTATCGCCGTGTCATGGAACTGTATTCCCCATTCGGTTTATCCCTGCGAGAAGGGCACCCGGTAACCAAATGCCGCAACGACCCACATCCGATGCAGACGATTCTGTGATTTTTTTTTATATATTACATAGTTCTCTACGACTGTTTTTATCCACTGTCAACCTATGGACTTGGGGATGCAAAGAGGAAACTACCAGCTCCAATCGACGATTACGTCTTTGAGTCTCCATTACCATTTGCCTCAAGTTGTCATCACTGGACTTTGGCCCATACCTTCCTATTGAGCCAGAAAATCAATAATATTTTTAATACGAAAAGTTCATCAATTGGTTTGTCCCACCCTGTACCAGTCAAATCAGTTTGTCCCATGATTCCCAAATAAGAACCGATTGAAAATGATTGTCTCGGTCTGTCCCAGACAGAGAGGAAACATCATATAGATAAATAATATTTTTAATATGAAAAGTTTAGAAATTGCTTTGTCACACCCTGTCTGTCCCAGTCAGAAAAAAAACAAGTATAGATCTACTCAGATAACATGGAACAAACTAGTTCTATATACTTGGCCAGGAGCGAGACAGAACAAATTAAGCGACATGGTTTATTAACGGGCCTCCAGAAATTATTAACATCCCTCGGGCCTATTATAGCTGCCCTCGACTGTGTCTCGGGCCGCTAATAGGCCCTCGGGTTGTTAATCATTCTTGTCGGTAAACCATATTTGATGCATCCGGATAGGAGATCTCACTTCATGGTAAGAAATGCCGATAAAAAGCAGTTTTGTGCAGTTTTATTTTTGCTGAATTGAATTACAAGAAGATAGTGCAACTCCTTGACGCCAATCGTAAAATTGGGCGTAAGTGTATTTTGAGTATGTTAGTACTATAGTACTATATATTTGAGAATCGTTGATAAAAATGGGCGAAAGTATATTTTCGATATGGGCGTCATATTTGAGCGTCATATTGGTGTGTTTATATTTTTGGTGAAGTTGCTTCTTTTTGTAATCTCGGCCGACTGTTGCGTGTCTGCTACTAAATAATCTCAGCTTAAGATGGCTTAACAAAATTATTCACAGAGCAGGTCGTCATATTTGAGCATCATGTGGGTGTGTGTGTATATTGTTGGTTCATCGTGTGAAGTTGCTTTGTAATCTCGGCCGACTATTAAATGTCTGACACATCAACTAAATACTCTCAGCTTAAGACGGCTTAACCAAATTATGTGCTTAAAGGTTCAGACAGGCATTCCATTCACCCATATGTTGGTTCGTGTCCTCTTTTAGTACATTCTGTCGCAGACGTAATGTGTCCGGTGTTGCGGCTTTTAACTCCACCAGTAGGTAACCGTACGGTTCACTCGTCGCTTCCGAAAACTCTCGAACCATACGCTGAGGACATTCAGGATACATCTGTCTTGATAATGTTGAAATTATTCCCTTGTCGATTGGGTTATTGAACAATACCAAATATTGACAATTTCGTCGTTGCGTTGGATCTTTGTTGTAGTAGAAATTCTGGTTCAAACTTATCAAAGATAAGTTCAAATGGTGACTTCCTTCGGAATGTAAATTATTAACTCTCTGGTCTTTTGATGAAGTTTGCATCAAGTCATCGAGTATAACTAGATTTGTATACCGGGAGTTGATAAGAGAATCCAAGTTTGCTGGTATTCCTCGTATAAAGTTGACATGAGGGGTGACGGTATACTTTATTTCGTCATATAGGGGCTGCCAATATTTATAAAACCATATTATTCTGTCAGGTGCGGGTGATATTTTTGAGGCAGACTTTTGTAGTAAGGTTTTCACGAAGTACGTCTTCCCACTAGATGTCGGTCCACTTACACATGCCGTGAATGGATGCTTGAAAATAAAATCTTCCTGGATTTTGGCCATTGGATCATCAAAGCAGGATGTTATGTCGCTTGGTGGCTGTTGTTGTTGTTGGTGTTGTTGTTGTTGTTGTTGGTGGTGGTGTTGGTGTTGTTGTTGTTGTTGTGGCGGCTGATGATGCTGTTGTTGTTGTTGTTGTTGTGGCGGCTGATGATGCTGTTGTTGTTGTTGTTGTTGTTGTGGCTGATGATACTGTTGTTGTTGTTGTTGTTGTTCTGAAGGCGTGTGTTTAACTTTGATATGACGCTTCAAACTATCTTGCCAAGCATAGACACTTAAGCACTCTTCACATTGATACTTCATTTTCCTATATAATCAGTGAAATCGAGCGTTCTTCTATGCACCTATATTTATATAGAACAGAAACGTGGTGGACTAGTTAACTAGTTCAGGCTGTCGTTCACAACGTCTCTTCGTGTTGTTTGTACTGGATACAAATTTATCACATTGGCTACAATACAACCTACCTATCCAAATGTCAATGCAATTATGAGTGATTTCAATATGAACACTCTATTATATAGATATGTGTAATCTGGTGACATGATGAAATCGATTGTGTACTGAGTTGACCTCCGGCTTCGTGCCGATTGTGTACTGAGCTGACACCGTGGATAAATTGACCAATGACTGCTATTGTATCTTTTGACAGATATGCGTGCGCAGACTCGTTTGATGTTCGCTATCGCATTACTATGTTTTCCAATAATTCTCGATAATACACGGATGCCATTTATGCTGAAAGATTAATAAAGAGCGTTGCTTTACTACGAGCTAATACTCATTATTTGGATGTCTTGTGCTCCGACACGTACACATTGTGTACGCGCATGAATATGTGCGGGTAAGTGGCGCTATATGCCATATACTCGATAGACCTATTTACAGTCACAATCGCGAATAATCTAAACATATCAGCTTTGTTTAGTCTGATGTTACATATGTATATACGTGTACACGGTCTAACGTGTGACCTCTGGTGAAATAGCGATACACGATGCTCAATAACTTCATCGTGATAGAGAAGTAAAGAATAAACGCTCTTTATTATTTATGTAAGAGCAATGGCGTCAAATTATTTCAGGTAAAACATTGTGGAGACAATTATATGATGGAATAGACGGGATGGCGTCTGATGGCCATTGTCACAATCAGTATGAATGCATACAGTCCAGTGTTTATCATCAGCATGGTATGAATCATTCTCGGTGTGTTGGTCATTTTGTCGTTGATTACAAACAATCAATTGGTACAGCGATAAGCATAACAAATTTCTTGCATAATCATGTTTTCAGTTAGTTCAAAATAACAATAACATCAAAGTAACTTCAAGTATTGCATGTATACCCACTTGTACATATTATTTGAGCGTATGTATGCATAGTTCGATAAGCTGCTAATATGTACGTGTGATAAGATTATGTGACGTATTAGCATTAACGCGATAAACAGCTGAGATTATTCGGTTGCAGACATTTAATAGTCGGCCGTGAATATTTTCAGTAAGATGTATGCCTGTCTGAAACTTTAAGCACATAATTTGGTTAAGCCGTCTTAAGCTGAGATTATTTAGTTGATGTGTCAGACATTTAATAGTCGGCCGAGATTACAAAGCAACTTCACACGATGAACCAACAATATACACACACCCACATGATGCTCAAATATGACGACCTGCTATATGAATAATTTGGTTAAGCCATCTCAAGCTGAGATTATTTAGTTGCAGACACGCAATAGTCGGCCGAGATTACAAAAAGAAGCAACTTCACCAAAAATATAAACACACCAATATGACGCTCAAATATGACGCCCATATCGAAAATATACTTTCGCCCATTTTTATCAACGATTCTCAAATATATAGTACTATAGTACTAACATACTCAAAATACACTTACGCCCAATTTTACGATTGGCGTCAAGGAGTACGTTGCACTATCTTCTATTACAATGGAGATTAATATTATCCATCATGACCTGGGGTGTGGGATGGAAAAATCTCACCCGAGGGGCCAGATATTTGGGCCGGACACGAGGCTTGCCGAGTGTCCGGACCCAATATCTGGCCCCCGAGGGTGAGATTTTTCCATCACACACCCCAGGTCATGATGGATCATTTTTCTCCCAACCCAAGAGCCACATTCCGATGTTTTGTTTTATACCAATCTTTGGCACATTCCAGTAGCTTCGTAACGGTATATCGGGGGAGAAATCTAATGCGATATTCGTGATTAACTGGGATGATGTCGGTATATACCAAAGGTATATAATCTATAAACAAAGCGCGTTACCAGTGCGCGCAGGGTTAATACGTTAAAGTGAAATCGACACGGTCTTGTGAAAACGACATGGATACGTCACATCGTTGCACCTGCATAAATTCCGAGAAACGCGCGTATTGATATGAAGTATATACAACTGGACTAATCGTGTTTGTCATCGGAAATGACCATATCGATACCATTTAGAAAAGGAAACATGTGAATATATGACAGACAAATGTTAGTTAGACGCGTTCGACGATTTATTGAAATGATGACAACTGTTCGAATGTGGAATTATTTCGTTCGTCATTTGTGAAGCGGCTATTGTTTACCTGTTACGAAATGTGGTACCTGTTTTGCTTGGGGTCTTCCGTTTTATGGAATATGTTCACAATTAGTCGTTTATATTTTATGTTATATATTCAACTCTGTGTCTGCAAGTGAGGTTATGTTGAAGGTTTTTCGTGATTAACAGTTGAGGCTTATCACCATTTGTATTAGCGTCCACGAATTCGTCCGTATTTATTTACTTGAAACTTGAAGCGTAACTGGTTGGTCGCCATTGTTTTTATCTGTTTTAATTCACACAAAACATGATGACGGATAGTTAAATTAGTTCCGGCTCTTAATTAAATAGGTAAAGCAGTCACGTGGGTGGTGTGAGATAGATGGTCACGTGTTATGTGAGACAGTGAAATCTCACCCAGCTATCTCACACTGGCTGCCTGTGCTAAAGTGTGTAGGGGGTGGGAGAAAAGTGTATCCTGTTTCATTGGCTATTTTGGGGAGTCAAGCATGAAAACAGTTTGCGAACTCGCCGGTCAAGCTCCACGCAGAGTTCAGTCCCCTACGCAGGACTTATGGCTGCCCGCACCTACACCCAATGTGAAGAAATGTCGCATTTATTTATTTGAGACTTTTGCAGTTTACAATTCCTCTGCATTATTCTGAGAAACTGAACTGTCCATATTCATTTGAAAATTGTCTAGATCAAGTCATAATGAATTGTAACTGACAAAATACATCAATACAAAATGTTAGATTTAATTAAGAAAATACACATGCTACAGCGTTCTGACATCGCTTAGCGAGGGGACTGAACTCTGTTTTGCCGGTTGCTCGCCGGCATGACGACTCATGCTCAAATCTTCAAATATCCAAACAGAGTACGTGTATCTCCTAAATGTAGACCATTTTTATGTATTTATGTAATGAATACATGGGACAACAACATGTACGGCCAAATCACGACTTTATGATATATTCGTCTGAAGATTCGCCGATGAGCAACTTTTCATGAATAAAGGCGATTCCATTTTCTGGAATAAATGTATTGTTCTGTATGTTATGCTGTAGCCTGCCTATATGTCTTCATTTAGTTATAGCTAGGCCTTCTATGATTATATTGACAGGTGATTGCTTTATTATAATAATCCACTGGAAGTACACGTATTAATATATATATATATTTTTTTTATTTTTATTTTTTTTTTATTATTTATTCAATTTTTATATATATTATTTACATGTAGTATTGTATACATAACACAAAACATTTACTGATATAATACTACGAGATGGGGAGGGGTGGGGTCACCGGCACTCCAACTTTCTCTCTCTCTCTCTCTCTCTCTCATCCTCTCTCTCTCTCTCTCTCGCTTAAATGAAAATATTTATATTCTAATTGTTCGGTGCTAGTGATTTTATATTAATTTCTAAATCTATTAGTTTAATAAAGATAAAGTTGAAAAGATTAAATATTCATAAGATATTAAAACTGTCCCGGGAGACTCTCTTCGTTTTGATTGTATGAATGTTTCTGTTCTTAGCAAGCAGTTATTAAAGGTTTAATGTGTTCCCATTCATTTTGGAATGTTTGCATTTGATCGCGCTGAAGTGCTATATATCTGCCTGCGTGGTATTTTCTCTCGATATCCAGGGAAAGCGATTTAATGGTCAATTTATCGGGGTTAAATTTGGTTTTGTACAGGTAGTACTTAATAATTGTAAGTAAAAGGTATTCAGTTTCGTTATTCGCCTGTGTCTGCGAATGTGTTCCAAGAATTATGTTTTTCTTTGTCAGCTCGATGTTTAAATTATGTTTAGACAGCCATTGTTGTGTGTCTATCAGGAAGGAGCTTACAGTGGGGCAATTGTAGAAAATATGTGATATCGTTTCTTCATAGCTATGGCATCTTTGACATAGTCCGTCAGATCTTAGTTTCATATTTTTTTAAAGTTTGTTTGTTCCTAATATTCTAGTCAAAATTCTGTACTGAAACCAACGGTATTTTGTATCCATTAAATGGAAGAATGGCGCGGAGAAGGTCTGTCTCCATGGAATATCTATATTTAATTCGTTTTCCCATTTATTCTTTGCAGATGTTGTTTGAGTTTTAATCATTGATAATAAAGTGTCATAAAAAACTTTGCCCCCACTTTTATTCCGCAACAAGATTGATATATTCTCTGGAATTATTGGACGTTCTACTATTTTTACTTCCTGGTCACTGTTATAGTCAAGTTTAATTATTTGTCTATGTAATCCATGCAATGTGAGAAAATTTGTGGCTATACCTAATTTGTTTTCCAAATATTCGACTGTCATCAAATTACCTCTCTCGTCATACAGTTCATTGATAAAAACAATTCCTTTCTTTCTCCAATATATTAATATATAAGAACTGTGGCTGCTGTCAGGATTTCTTCATTGTTGCTATGCCAATTTGGCATAACATGTAGATGCATTACATCTCGATGATCTGGATCGATAAGTTTTGTTTGGTCATGTTGTAAATGTCTGAAACGATGGAATTTTTAGAAGTAGCCATATTCATTTGCAGGAATAATTTTCCGTAACCCCATAAATTCGGGTCGATATCATTTGGGAACTTCTGAGAGAATTTGTAACAAGCCGAATTTTTTTTGGGGACACATGCCAGGTACGAACAGGAGGCTGTCCGACATTTTCAAAAGTGTGTCTGACTTTGGTAAATTTGCGAAGAAAATTTCCATTTCTATGGACGGAGAATTACGAAGAAAAAAAAATATTATAGCTATTATTTCTTGTTCGTTTTTGTTGCTCTATAACAGTACATAAATTATACTTTTTGTAGTGCAATCTCTCTACATCAGCATTTTTATATGTATATTGGTCTTTTTCCGACGCACGTAACAATTTCACTTTCGTTTTAATTTTTCCTCTATGGTACCAGCATTTTTTACTGAATCGTGTTTTATTTATAACACGAGAAAATCCCACCATTTAACACATCCTGTATCTTGTTTGTGACAAAAAATTTCATTTTATTTTTTGTATTTTTTTACTTTATTTACTGTGGTAAGCATACCAATTAAAGGCACCGATGGCCTTCGCGGTGGGTATGCTGTTAAAATATTCACTTCCGTTAAAACTGGCACGTTTATACCCTTTGTTATGTAAACAAAAGCCAACAAAGTTACACAACCTGGCTTTTGCTTACATAACAAAGCGTACACACTTGACAATAACATTGTTTACACGATATGTATGATTGGTATAAGAATAAAATATGGATATATTTTAATATTCTTTATGTTTATGGCAGTTTTAACGGGTGTGACTATTTTAACATCATAGCCACCGCGAAGGCCATCCGTGCCTTTAAAGTAGTGAGCATATTCCTGACAAATATAAGAATTTTGTGTGGCTATGCTCAGACATAATGTCAGACTCAAATACAAATGACCGGACATTGGGCTCTTTTTCCCGACGTCAGGCGGTTAATTCCAGATATGATGTAGAAAAACTATTTTCATTTGGCAAAAGTAAATTTTGGGCCAGTACAGACCCTACACTAAACCCCAACCAACAAAACTTTTTGCTATCTTTCAGGTACGTGTTGCAGTTAGCAGAAGACGAGGAAGGTGCCATCGTATCCAATGACAACTACAGAGATATCATGATCGAAAGTGATACCTGGAAGGAAATTATTGAGGAGAGGTAGTGTTAATTAATTTGTTGTTAGCAAATCTAAGTTCAGTTATTCACACACACACCCTCACCCTCACACACACACACACCCTCACCATCACACACACACACCCTCACATACACACACGCACGCACCCTCGCACGCACCCTCACACACACACCCTCACACACACACACCCCATCACCCTCACCCTCACACACACACACACTTCAATGAATAATAATAACTACATGTGCTGACATCAGCTGTGGCTTCACTGTTATTTAACATTGACAGAATTGTAATTGAATTGAACCAACTGCAACCATAACATCATTAGAGGCTAATTAAACTATTAATTTTTCAACATGTTGTTCGACGAAATTTGGCCTTATTATCAACACAAAACCTCTTGATTTTAGAGTTATCCATCTTCATCCGCAATTTGGTCAGAGACCGTCGGCTCATCGACTTTTTACTGGGCCACTGATAAGTATCATTAGTAAAAAATAATAGATTTCAAAAATCGATATCTAATAACTCTGAGCTTTGATAGGTGGGTTCCTCGACTCAAATCAAATATGCATGTTTAACCCCGAAACCAAATAAATAGCAATTGAGGACGCTTAACCGGATTATGCATCTTTAATAGTATTTACATCCCTCAAGATGAAATCATCATTAAAACTCACTGGATAATTGGGAGAGAACTCACTCACAATTATGTTTTGCAGAAGTGACATCCTGGGCTGTCACGCAGTGTTGAACCTATGCTTTGGTTAGCTATCATGCCATCAAAAAAGGCCGGGCTTGGTCGAAAAGATTGACAATTTAATATTTGATCCCTAATGGTGCATCATCTCGTTGATAAATGCATTAACACAGCATAGATATCGTCACACTTTGAGAAACAATATATAGATTTATGTGAATATTTGGAAATGACTTCATATCTATTAATTATCTACCTCTCTTGCAGATTATTGATGTATGCTTTTGCTGGAGATAATTTCATGCCAGCACCTGATCCACTGGGTCGAAATGGTCCAATGTTGGATGATTTTCTCAAGAAACCAAGAAAAACACTGTCTCCTAGTTCATCACAATACGCAGATCCGTATGTATCAAAATCCGTTTCGATGGTCCCCATATCATCATATTCCAACAACAGCAACAACAACACATTTCTTGAAATGCCGAATCAGTTATCAGAATCGATTAATTACCAAAACATAATGCTAACCACTGTTAACCATAGTATAAAATTGCCCAAAACGTGTTATATATCAACATTTTGATCAACGCAATTTGGTATCGACTATCGAGAGTATGTTGGTCGGAATTCGTCGAATATTTGTCAGGACGCCAAATATTCCAGGTGGTGAAATATTTTCAAAAATCGATAACTCTGAGCCATGATGGGTGGGTCGACTCGAATCAAATATGTTTACCATCGAACATAAAGAAAAGGTAATTTAGGAGCGTTATTTCGGTTCATATATATATACATCTTTAAATGAAATCAATTAAGAATAGTAATTTGATATCTTTATGTCCGGGCAATTTGCACTCAAGCCTGATTATAAGTGTACAGTAATGGACACTGTCCTAAACAAATTAGGAGTGACCTACTCAATAAGTGAGATCACATAGTCGCTACCATATTTGATCCATCCAGCCCCAATTCTGCGGTTTAAGTGCTACAGGTCAAAGTTCTGGAGTAGCATTCCATATATATGGATTTTTGAATATTCATGAATTACATATATGGAATTCATCAATATTCAAAAGCTCCATATATGGAATGCTACTCCAGAACTTTGACCAGTATCACTGAATTCGCGGAGCAGTGCTGGATGGATCCAATACGCCCTGTCACTAACTCGCGGCCATATTTGATCCACCGGGCCAAGTTCCGCGGTTTTACTTAGCTTTCCATATATGAAAGTCATGAATAATTCAAAAGCTCCACATTTGGAAATGCTACTCCAAAACTTTGACCTGTAGAACTAAAACCACGGAACTGGGGGTGGGTGAATCTATGAAACAACGGAACCGGACCTGGTGGATCCAATATGGCCGCGAGTTAGTGACAGGGCGTATATGGCAGCGCCTCGGTGATCTGGCTTATTCTAATTGTGTATTTGTGGGACAAAGTGTCCGAATTACGATTTCCCCTAATATAACTAGAATTAGCTTCACAATGAAGGAGTGACCCATTAACATATCATTGTTGTTGCTTTTAGAAAAGTTTCAATACTTTAAAGGAACATCCGTGAATAAGACTTGTTGAAATAATACACAGTGCATTTGATTTCTGAAACAGACCACATCCTTTATCCGATCGTCATCAAACTTAATATGTTTCTTTGGAGTGACCACTAGATGGGAGCTATATATATTTTTTTCGTTTCATTGGAGTACATGGCCTAGTGGCCATCTTGGATTTTACTGTTTGCATGACTAACCCTTCTATCGATACACCCTACAGTTCACATCTCTCGTTTGATCGTCAGATAACTTCATATGATCTTCGAGGTGAGGCGACTTTAAAATGGGAGCCTCCAACTTTTACCGAAATTCATTATAAACATGGCAACAAGCAGCCATCTTGGATTTAAAGTTTAAAGATTTCGACACACTCAATTTTTTTGATAAATATATACTTACCTTTATGTATTCACATAGTGAAAACACCATTTTTCCTGCAGGTTGTAACTCGCAGTTTTCGTTTCGTTTACGGATCGAAGATTTGTATCCAGTTTTCGTCAACATGCTTGAGTAGTGTACGTTAGTATCCAACATGTATTTGTGTAAAAGCTGGGAAAAACTAAAGAGGATTTTGATGAGATATCCTATCCGTTTTGACAAATCCTTTCTGATAAAAGTAATGCCTGTTTGCTGAATTATCATTGAACTTTGGCATATATGAGTGCAGATGACAACATTGCATATGATCTATAACCGGCTATTGTCCTGTATTGGAGACCAGACGGGAAAAAGTTCTTCCAAGAATTGGCACAGTGTTTCAGAGATGCGCGTAATGGGGTGCAATGTTGCTGCCAGTAACATCAGCTACAGAATGTTTGGAACTTATATTTGTAGTCTCGCTGTGTTCCCGTTCACCAGGATGCTATGACAAGGTCACGAGCTTGCGGTGAAAATCCATCTGTTTGGAGTTGTCCGTCGACAAAAGCCAAGCAGATATGAGTCAATACCCGTGGTATCAGTGGTGTTGGAGGAAACGTTTGTCCCATAGGATTTACAGGGTATCGGTTGTTAATGCATACTGGTTGAGATTTCACATGGAACAAACGACAGGTGTCTTTCGATTGTGCATGAATTGTCGCAAACATATCCACTGACGGTCAGCCCCAGGTCTGAAAAATTATCTCCACAATCATGGGGACAATTCATGGTTGGAATTGATATCGCCTGAGATTGTCCGCCAGTATGTTCGATTTCACCGCTATGGTGGCTATACGCGATTTCCAGCAATTATGGCAACCTGGGGGGGGGGGGGGGGAGGGGGTACTATACTTCAAATTTATGCTGAGCCATTATCTTTGGCATAGGTCACATCAAGCATGTTTTGATTTCGACAGACAGTGTAGGTGTAATCATATGTCTGTACTTTAGCTTCTTCGTAAAATTAGCCCCTTGGTTTGCACACACAAAACGTTTAATTATACCCCCGCAACGAGTTGTGGGGGGTGGGGGGGGGTATACTGCAATAAGTTTGTCCCGTCCGTCCGTCTGTCTGTCGTACCGTCCGTCCGTCCGTGGACATAAATTTGTCCGGAGTTTTTCTCAGTCGTTTTATGATCATTTTCCATGAAACTTGGCACAGACCTGCGATTATGACGTCTGTCGGATTTTTTTTGGTGGAGTTATCCCCCTTTTTCGACTTAGAACATTTTCGCAACATGTATAAATTTTGTCCGAGCTTTTAATCCTACATTTTTAGATAAATTTATTTTAAAACTTGGCACAGATATTTAGTACCATGGGAAACTGTTGCACCTGCGATTATGACGTCTGTCCGACATTTTTTGGTGAGTTATCCCCCTTTTTCGACTAAGAATTTTGTTTGCAACATGCATAATTATGTCCGAGCTTTTATTCCTACATTTTTAGGTCAATGTTTTTTAATCTTGGCACCAGGGGGGGGGGGGGGGGGTCAGGAAAAAATTACGGATACAAGGTGGAAATTTTGTGTTTTTTAGTTTTTGGGGACCCACCACCCCGGGAGAGTAAGTTTTTTCCACCCAGGTCTGGGACACCCACCCCAAAATTGATGAAAATCTTGTAAATTCTACTAAATAATGTGTTGTTGGCAGGGGTCACGCACAAAAAATAAACAAACAAAGCGCATGGCTGAAAAATATGCCAACAAAAACGGTTTTAAACCAGTGACAAAACCTTTAAACACCCAAATATTTATGGTTATAAAGGTAAAATACCCACTTTAACAGGATAGTTGTGTCCCTTATTAGCAATAGGTTAAACTATGTGCATGTGTAAATTAAAAACACCATCAATTTGATAAAATAAACACAGTTCCAGTCCTCTACATGTGGGAAATCACTGGTGAGCAGTGAGGAGCTCGCCTAAAAATCATTCTAGGCGAGTGGCGAGTAGCTCTCCTACAAAATGTCGAGGCGATTAGTATCCCAGCAGGAAGGCACGAGGGGGGAGAGTACGAGAGGGGGTCAGGGGGCCTCCCCAGGAAAATTATGAAAAATTAGATGCTCTGAGATTGAATCTGGAGCCTTTTAATGCTCCAATCAGTGAACAACACGTTTAAGTCACTGTAGTCATGTATCGACATCGACCATGTACTTCGACCACGTTGTCACTGTATTTATCATTTATTCAATATCTTGACTGATATCATTAATATAAACAAATGAGGCCAACGGTTTTTCGGCTTTTTGACAGCAAATCAATCTAATGGGTCATACATTACCTCATTCGTGGTCACAGTGAGATACTGGAAGGCCACTCGTGATGATTCCAGTATCTCACTGTGACCACTCATGAGATACTTCCGGTATTCACTCAAAACACGCAGGCATCCTCTATGTATAATAAGTTAAAAAAGCCATGATAAACTATGAGAAAAGATGAGAATGGAATTTTTTTCATTGCAATTTTTTTCCTCGACCAAAACCGGACTCACCCCATGGTTTCAACTGTTAAAGGGAGAAATTGTGGACAAAAAATTAAAATATAGAGCCCCCCCCCCCCTCACTTGTATACGGCTTAGCATGCACTACTATGTGAATCTGATTGTTTCAATTAATTTTGAAGCTGTAATTTGTCTTAGAAATGATTTTGGAGAAAAAAAATGCATGACATCAGAAAAAATATGCATTCCGGGCTCGGGGACACCCACCCACCCGGTCCTTGTATCCTGTAATTTTTTTCTCGACCCCCCCCCCCCCCCCCCGTTGGCACTGATATTTAGTACCATGGGAACCTGTGCACCTGCGATTATGACGTCTGTCCGACTTTTTTGTGGAGTTATTCCCCTTTTTCGACTTAGAACATTTTTGCAATATGCATAATTTTGTCCGAGCTTTTATTCCTACATTTTTCGGTCAATAGGTTTAAGATTAGGGTTAGGGTTGTGCACTGCAATGGGAACTGTTATTTAATTAATTTTTAGGATTAAGGGTTATGAGGTTCAAGATTAGTGTTAGGGCTTATGGGATTTATGGTTACCTGTTCACATAATTTCAGTGCCCAATACAGAGTAATGGCTACTACATTCAAATAACACGTTGAATACGGGGGGTATACCTCAGTCCCATCTAGGACAGGCCCATCTCTAGTTTTAACCCATTTTTTTTACTCAAATGAACCCAGAAACAGATCATGACAGAGCGAATGTCAGTAAATAAGCTTCTTCCATCTGATAGAGCTATGTTAGAGCTGAGAATGTTTGAAATATAAAAATAATTATCATAGCAATTTGGAAAAAAAAGTGCAGATGACAGAATTCAGGGGAGAGAAATCGGCTAATTTCCTGTAACACAGAGTTGGCCAAATTTGTATGTGGAAGTATGCATGGCGAATGTCTGCTGTAAACCCTGGAATATTACTATGTTGAGAGGACGAATGTTTATTCTTTTTGGAACCAAGAAAAGCGTACTGTAAAAACCTGAATGAATTGTTTGACTGTTGGACTGTTTGACTATGGCGCCAAATTTGTAAAATATGTTTTATTTATGAGTCCAGAATCTCGGCTTTTTCGCCCATGGACTACAGTTATTTTGATAACGTGATACGGTGGTAAAGTCTGAAAATCTAACTTGTTACCCGTTCCAATTATTTCTAGTCTCCAAGCATCTAGACTAATCTTTTTCCCATAAATAGTGCTAGGATTACTACGAGTGAGAATCGTCCTCCCACCATTATATTCGGACAAGGATGTTGGTAAAGATTTTGTAAATAATTACTCACCGAATCATCTCTCTGTTGCGATTTCCCTTGGTACCAGTGGTTGTGTACACGTTATTGATTCAGACTTTGACTTCTCCGAAATTAGTTCGAAAAAACGGTGATCTGAAAATCGGAGAAAACGATGATATTTGGACCAGATACGATAGGGAGAGCCACGAAGTGGGTAAAAATAACACATTCGCGCAAAAGACTCAAAATCGATCCAGCGATGGTCTGGAAAATGGGAAAACCGAGGAATCTGAGACAAAATTCGAGCGGGGGAACACGAATTGAACCGATGGAACTCCCCCATCCCGCCAAATCTGGAATTGGATATCTTCTAACACAATCATGGAGCAATCCTCAGCGCTTGACGCGCTAGGGGAATGATTGGCATTTTGTGTAAACTTATATTGTTGATGCTATATCGATGGTGTTCGTGATACATTAAAAAGAGCTACAATTCCCCAAACTCGTCTCTCTTGGAAACACCATGGAAAATTACAACAACGAAAAAGGAGACGCTGTCCCAAAGTCTGGATCTGGTAGAGCTGAGTTTTGTATTGAAAGAATGTGGAGTCGTTCCGGGGGGAAGCTATCAATTTATTGTCGACGATCAATACAGCAGCATCTACAACTCGTTCCCATGCAGTTTATAGCGGAATTTATAAAACGAGTCCAGTAAATTAGGTCTGGACCGAGCCTTTGGCGAGGTCCAGATCTAATTTACTGGACTCGTTTTGTAAATTCCGCTATAAACTGGGGACGAGTTGTAGATTCTATGTTTTTTATATGACCCAAAACCTCCATAAAACATACTTAAATTAACAAATGGCACGTGAAACTAACATCGGCTTCTATAAGGCCTGCGATGACGTTTCGCATACCAATGATTCATTATAGTTTAGTGCACACCCAATGGCTTATTTGTGCGAAATACAGCAAAATACAGAACAATTGAAACGTTCAATAAAAAAATGTGTATTGTCCTTGAACAATACAAACCTATTACGTCAACAACGACACTGGCGACGTCACTTTAACAGAAAATGTCTTCGCAAAATTATGGGGTATAGTCTACATTAAAACACACGTTTGTTCAATTAAATACAACAATATCGACCTAAATGTTAGTACGTTACAAGCTGCAATCTTCAGAGTGTGCAATAAACATAAAACAACACAGTTGTGTGAACATGTTAACGTTATTGCACTCGTTTGTCGTGCCGCAAGGTAAAAACTCGAACCTCAGGTTCTCGTTTTACCATCGCGTCACAACAAACTCGTGCAATAACGTTAACCAGTTCACACACTGTGTCGTTCTATCAATTTATTGGGAAAATATTGGAAGCCATAGTATTTGAGACGAAGCGTATATACGGAATGTAAACAGACACAATCCGGAAGTCAAAGGTCACCTGACACTATTTCCTGTTATGCAACGAATGTTAAATATCACAATTTATAGAATGTGTTTATTGAATAGAATATAGGATCACATAATAAAAACACATAGTGAATGTATGGAATTCCAATTCAGAACACGCAGTGCAGTCTGTGGAGTCAACAATTTGAAATAGGAATCCGTATCTCCTTGATTGTGATTTTGTTGTTGTTGGAATGTTAACATATAGAGGTGTATACGTGTTCGACCAGACATGGTGGAGCCGTTATATAAATTAGCTTATCTAACGGAATCATGATCGTATAACCTTGTCCAACTTGTGATCAGATTGCTCAATCTGTAATACGTAATCTGATGATGTCAGAATCAATGCACGCGTACATACTATATATGACTACTATAAGCACATCTAATGGATTTCAAGCGTCGTCTGGTTGAAAGTTACATGATATTATAAATATTAGACACGATTAGTGCACTGAGGCTGAAGTTAACAATACCACATTAACCTCTCCAAGTTGAGCTACAGTGTCGTTGACACTTATATTTTAGACACCCACCCCTTCTTTCGAATAATTTTCGCTGATACCTGCATATAGAATAGCCATCCAATGTATTACAAATGTTTATTTCCATTTATTTCATCTTATAGAAGATATTTGTATAAATATTTTAGCAAAATAAATATTCAGGGTCTGACAAGTAGGATCACAATTGTCCCACAGTTTTATACTCATGGACCATTCATTCTGCCATTCCCTGTATACACCATACGATAGCCATAATTATGGTGCTACTGTAGTAGCATCGTGTATACATAAGTAGTCTATTTATGCAGTTTTGTGGACAGCATGGTTTGTTGTTATAATCTATACTATATATTTTGAGACTTCGTATATATATATGTACTTCATAGAATCCAAAACGCGTGTAAAGATTGAGCTCAAACTTCCTATGTAAGTGTCAAATCACACCGACACGACCGTGGTCGCGGTTTAGAGAAGCTCAGAGCACCCGTTCTCCAATCTCAAATCACCGCAAAGGCACGGCGGGGGTTAATCAAGTGATTATTTAATGAGCGTTTGTTTTTGACGCATCTCTATAAAGAGCGTCTGTTTCCCATTCAACGTTATTCGCATCTGCAGAGTTATACGGGAACGCAAACGTTATCGCTCGAAATTTATTCCCTGGGAGCACGGATGGCGCGCTCTGTTTTTACAGTATATACCTTCGGTATATACCGAAATCATCCCAGATAATCACGAATATAGCATCAGATTTCTCCTCAGATATACCGTTATAAAGCTACTGGAATCTGCCAATCTACGGGAAATTCCAGGGAATGCCGATTGAGCTCAAACTTGCTACCTACGGGAAGTGTCATATATATGAGTGTGTCCTTTATAGACTCTAACCGATTGAGCTCAAACTTGCTAAATAAGAAAATAGCCCCCAAGCCGTAAATATCAACAACAACGATATTACTAAATACACGTTTTCGGCAATGTGAGAGTTTTCGGGGAGCCGTGATGCCAACAACAACGACCCGAAGACAGATTTCCCGACGGGAAGCGTTTGTTTTAAATTCAATGCAATGTTATCGTAGAGAGATTTCACGAAACAAAGAATGCGTTGTCTGTCGTTCCTAGGAAGGGGGGGGGGGGGATTTCTACGGGTAAATTTTTTCGCCAGAAACAAAAAAAATAATTAAAACAATTTACAATTTAATTAAAACAATTTAAAATTAAAAAAAATTAACAATCAAAAAACAATTCAGAAACAAAATATATTAAATTTAAAAAAACATTAAATTCATATTCAAAAATAAATAAAAACAAAATAATTACAAAAATGTCATGTTTCTGAAACAAAGCCATGGGACGAATGCCGCCAGTGGTGGGCTAACCTGCTAGTATCCTATATATTGAGACCAGACTTAACTTCAAAATGTCGGAAATCGTGAGATTCCCTTTAAAAAATCACGAGATTCCGGGAAAAATAGTGAGATTTCTGTAGCAGCTCAAAACTGATCTAGTTAAAGAGGAATTTTAAAAACGACATTGCACATTCTGCACTGCATGAAAGGTACTCAATCCGATCAGACGGTCCCCATACCATCAAGATACAACAACAACAACAACAACATTTCTTCAAAATACGCTTTAGTTATCAGAATCGATTTATTGCAACAAAATAAAGCTAACCACTGTCAGCTATGGTATCAAATTTCCCAAAACTTATTATTTATCAACATTTTGTTCAATAAAATATGGCCGTATTATCGCTAAAGTATTACGAAATTTGACAGTATTACCAGGTATTACCACTTGATTTTAGAGTTATCCATCTTCATCCGCAATTTTGTCCGAGACCCTCCGTTTGACCACGTGTTTCTGGGCCACATATTATTACAATATATTATAACAAACTTCAAAAATCGAGATCTGATCACTCTGAACTTTGATGGGTGGGTTCCTCGGCTCGAATTAAATAATTTTTACCCCCGAAGCCGAAGAAATAGTAATTTAGGAGCGTCTGATCGGATTGAGTACCTTTAATAGACCGTGGCCACCCTCCCCCCTGTGCGGATTTTTGTCGACTATCTTTTTCCGATAGAGGGATGTATTTCACACATTTTTCTGCTTCTTTACCACTCGGAAGTGGGGGCTTTTTCATTTTATAGCGATTTTGAACAAACTACTGTAATTTTTTGTGATAAAATCCTTATTGGGGGTAGGGGAAATATTTATCTCAAAATTAATACTAAAACTATATGTATCTTTTTAAACTCAGTTGTATATAATAAGTGTCTACGTTGATAGCGTTACATGGGCACCTGACTCAATATTTTTCTTAAAGTAACACTGATTATATTATTTTTTATTTATTTTAAAGATATATCTGAAAAAGTACAGTGTGTGAACTTAAGCATGGATAACGTAATTAAACTATGAACAATACCGACGTTTTCATGATTTTTCCAGAGAACATAGGCCAGCGCAGTTTTCTATAACATTCCACGAGCACATGAATGTATATAGGTAGTCAATGGTCACATGTTTCGAGGCCATTGAATCAAAGATGGCCGCCAATTAATTATCTGACCTGGCAAATTTTAATTTGCAATAACTCAGGGATTTTATGAGGTATTAAGTCGCGCGATATGTCGTTCTATTAATAATTGAGTACTCCTTATTTAAGTGTATGAATAAATTTCATTTATTCAAAATGGCCACCAAAATTGCCACCGGAAGTGGAAAATATGACGTTATTTCACTAATATCTTCTATATCAGTTTCTACTGTTTGGAACTGGTTGAGGATTGTGAACTTATTTTTGTATGTTTATATTAAGTTATCATTGGGGTAATGAAAAAAGCTATTCTTGAGTTCCTAGACCCTTCCGATCCTTCAAAAGTTTGATTTTACAGAATGCGGTATAAAATTTCACCAAAAAATCACAATTGGGTTTCTAGACATATTTCAACAAGGAATGAGCAGAACTGTGGAATGTAAGTGAGGCATATCATTACCCATCGATATTCCAACTGATGGGAACAAAAGTTTTTACTTTGGCTCAAAATGGCCACCAAAATGGCCGCCAAAATATGGAAAATAGTAGATATTGCTCCAGTGTGCCCTGCAATCACTTACAAGTTGTGGTTGATGAATACAATTGGATATTCTGCCTTCTATATATTGAAAACTAATATGCTTGATGCACTTTGGTTAATTGTTACTATTGTAACAAAGACATTACTGGGGAATATTGGATTTTACTCTCACAAACTTGACATAAATATCGGCAAAACATCTCTTCTCAGGTTTAAACCATTTTTTCAAGTAAAATGTAACTATCTCAGTTTCGAAAGGTGTTTATTGTTTTGATCTATCTTAAATGTGTCACACTAAGGTGTTTAATGACCAAATTACTCAAGATGGCTTCCAAAATGGCATATAAATTGGGTAAAAAGTTGATTTTCACATATATCCGGAACATAATGCTCTGATGTTCTGAAAAGGTAGCAAAGTGTGACTCACTTGGTTATTAGACATGTTAGTTAATCGACTGACAACTAAATTTTATATTCTGGTTGTCACAGTATATTATGAGTCATGAACATTTAATTTGAGTATATGCACTGTAGAATTGTGCCGAAAACTGGCCATATTTTTGAAAAGAAATTGGCAGAACATTGAAACAGAACTGAGAGGGACAATAATATGTGGCTACTCTAGCCCATTAGCATAAAAAATTATGAACTATTGTCAGGAAAGTCGTTTAGCACCCCCCCCCCCATTGTGTATACGCCACCAAGAAGGAGGACTCTGATGTGACCTCTCTATCGATTAACATATCATTGAGTTATTGTGGAAAGCGATAGCCACCCAAGCTACACATGTACAACCCACAAGTAACATAGAGTCACTCCATATAAAAAGTAAACACCAAACAGCTGACAATATAGTCGCTCGCTATTTACACATACACCTCACCCATCACCGTTCAGCAATACTTGTGAAGACCCATACACATCACATATGACCATACACCTATCAGTGACAATACAGGTACACCAGGCATGCGTCCTACACTTAACACATGACCATATCGTCACAATATGTATACATATTCACTGCATTCATGAGCATACAGTCAATCGTTGTATACCTATTGACCTCACCATTGGTCATACAGTCACTCCATGTGTACATATTCTCCACACCATGGCCAAATAACCACTCAATATATGCATATACACCCCACCAATGACTAAAGAGTCACCCAGGTACCATATAGTCACTGTATGTATACATATTCACCACATTCATGATCATATAGTCAATAATTGCATACGTATTGACCTCACCATTGGTCATAGTAACTCCATGTGTACCTATTTCCCCCAAATAGCCACCCAATATATGCAAATACACGCCACCCATGGCCAAAGAGTCACTCCAGGTATACATATGCACCTCACCAATGGTCATATGGTGACTCGCTTTATACACATATCCCTCATCCAGGTATACATATGCACCTCACCAATTGTCATATAATCACTCGCTTTATACACATACCCATCACCCATGACAATACCACACTTGTCTATACCCATACACCCAACACAGACATGAGTCAACATACATGTATACCAGGTAACTCCATGCATAACTATAACCACAGTTATGATCATACAGTCCATAGTGGTACACCTATTCACCTCGCCATTGGCCATACGGTCACTCCCTGTAAATCTACTCGCCACGCCCATTGCGAAATAGCCACTCTCAAAATAAAAATATACACCCACTCATGACTATAGAGTCACTCCAGGTATACATATGCACATCACCAATGGTCATATAGTCACAAGAGCTATACACATATCCCCCACCATGACTATACACACTTGTGTATACCCGTACACAACACATGACCATACAGCTATGCGTAACCATACATGCACACTATGTATACTCCTACAGCTGACCATCACCATATGGTCACTCCATGTATACCTATTCACCACATTGGTGATCACAGTCACACCTTGTACACATATTTATCTCACCAATGGCCACACAGTCACTCCTTGCATATTTATTCGACATACTAGTGGCCATATAACCACTCGATATATACACATACACCCACACGTGACCATAGAGTCACTCCAGATGTACATATACACATCACCAATGACCATACGGTCCTTCCAGATGTACCAATACTTAGCACACACGGCCAATCATACCTTCCAGACTTGTATATACTCCCCACACATGACAATTCATCCACTCGCTGTACAACCAAACACGCCATCCATGGTCATACAACTACTCCATGTATACCTATACACCCAACAATGACAATGTGCATCCACGACATATATAAATATACATCCCATCCATTACCACAAGGGCTCTCCCTATATACCCACACTCTCGTCGACGACTACCCAGCTATACCCCATGCATGAACATACATGACCGTACTGTCATTACATGTACACTTATACACATTACACATAGCCATTCAACTACTCCCTATTTATCCATATAACCCTCCCATGATCGCACAGACAACTCATGTATACATGTACATGTGAAAACACCTGTGATAATACAGCCACCCAAGGTACACATGTTCATCCCACCACGACCATACAGTCACTCCATATATACATAAACGACACAGAGATGACAATGTAGCTACTCTCACACCATATCAGTGTCCATACAGCCACATCGTGTATATCCGTACATTCACATATTACCATACAACCATACAGTCACTCCATGTAAACATATTCATCTCACACATGACCATACACCGGCGCAGCCACTACTTGTATGCCTATACATCTCACAGTGGACACCCCACTAATGATGCTTGACCTCCCTTGACCTCAAACGTGACCATACAGCCACTACTTGTATGCCTATACATCTCACAATGGACACCCCACTCAATGATGCTTGACCTCCCTTTTGTATCAAGTTCATATATTTTTTTTTTATCCTAATGAGCCAGAATAGCCACATATTATGGTGTTCATCTCAGTTCCTTTTCAAAGTTCTGCCCATTTCCTTTTAAAAATGTGGCCAGAATCCCAAAAGTGTTTTTCGGCAAATTTCCATACTGCATCTGACTGCATCTTTAAAATTGGGACAGCCAGATATAATATTTAGTTGTCAGTTGATTACCTAACATGCATAATAACCAAGTGAGTCACAAATTCCACAGCAGAGAATAATATTCCGGATATATGTGAAAAATTAACATTTTACCCAAGTTTAAAATAGATCAAAAGAATAAACACCTTTCATACCAAAGTTAGTTACAGTTTACTTTCAAAAACATGGTCCGTACCTAAAAAGTGAATTTTGACGATATTTATGTCAAGTTTGTGAGAGTAAAATCCAATATTTCTGGTAATTTAGTGGTTACAATACTAAAAATTAACCAAGGTGAATCAGACATGTTAGTTTTCAACGGATAAAAGGCAGAATAGCCCATTTTATTCATCAACCACAACTTGTAAGCGATTGCAGGGTACACTGGGGCAATATTTACAATTATCCATATTTTGGAGGCCATTTGGCGGCCATTTTGAGCGATTAAGTAACTAATTAAGTAATTAAGTAACAATTTTGGTTCCAATGACTTGGAATATTCACGGGTAATGGTATGCATCACTTACGTAACACAGTTCTCCTCATTCCTTTTTGAAATGTGACTAGAATCCCAATTGTGATTTGTTTGTGAAAATTTTAAACCGCATTCTGTAAAATCAAATTTGTTCAAGGATCGGAAGGGGCTAGGACCCAAATAATTTCTTATTTCATTGCCCTAGTGATCAGTTAATATAAAATATACAAAATAAAGTGACAATTCTCGAACAGTTCCAAACAGCAGAAACTGATATAGAAGATATTAGTGAAAAGGTGTCATATTTTCCAGTTCCGGTGGCCATTTTGGCGGCCATTTTTTATATAGGAAATTTATACATAGCTATAAATAAGGAGTACCCAATTATCAATAGAATGACATATCACACGACGTAATACCTCATAAACATCATGAGTAATTGCGAATTGAAATTACCTGGTCAGATATTCAATGTTGGCGGCCATCTTGGATTCAAGGACCGATAACTCTATAAAGCCCCCATAGCCAGATGGCAAACAACCGGCAAATTGAAGGACTGATATAGTTCTACAAAGATATCATAACCACCAAAAATCCACACAGGGGGGGGGGGGGGGGTCTACATGCAGCTCAAGCTCTATCATATTTTCCAATCATATTGGGCGCTTTTGGAAATGGCAAATTGCGTTTTGCGACGAAGATTATGATACTCGCTGGGTTTTCTGCACTATTTGTAAACGCAAACTAGAATGCACTCACTGGAGCTGCCTATACTTGCGCCCATCACACATTTTGGCATGTTGTGTGGTGTCTTGCCAACAACAGTTTGAACCACGGGTGCTGGCCCCACGTTTGAGAGATCGATAACAAAAATCTAGATATCAAATCTCTGTTCATCCATCGCTGAAATAGTTGTGTGTACGGACATAATATCCCTGTTATGATGATATGGACCCCAGTTGGTTGCATATTAGGAACGATAACTCTATCCGATCTAATTACAGGTGAGACATATTGGTAGTGTTTTTTACCTGTTAACCAACTATCAGATTTAGGCCACTCCTATGCATGGTGTATTATCTACATGTGCACTTCAGTCTTGAATGTTAAAGTGACACACTGCGCTCGCTGAACGAAGTCTCTCCATGTGAACGATGTATTATCTACATGTATATCACGCGATGACCTCGCTGAACGATGGGCAGCTTCCGCCCTGAATATTAAAGGGACAAAATGCACTCAGTATTTGAATATTAAAGGGACAATAGGCTCTCACGGGGGATGATTGTTAAAGTGACACAAGGCACTCACTATGGATGAAACTTCAAAAACTTCAAACGCGTTGACGTGCGCGTTACTAGGACTGACCCGCAGTTTATAAGGGTATACGTCTTGGATGGTAATTTGGCGCCTATAAAAATTACTAAGTTTTTTTGAAATTTGTGAAATTTGTGAAATTTTTGAAGTTTTTGAAATTTTTGAAGTTTTTGAAATTTTTGAACTTTCTGAAATTTTTCAATATTGTTCATTTATGAACGATTTATTACCAAAATAAAACCAGATAACAATGCAAATTAAGTATATATATATAAATTTCCAACTTCAACGCTTCATAAAATTACTGGAACAACAACGCATGCGCGTTGCCTCTTTTTCTGCTTCCGTTATCTCGGTCATGACGTAACATATTCCCGGAAGGACAGACAACAGACAAAGATCCGGACCGAAAACATTACTTGCGTCCAGTATGGACTGGCGCAAGTAATTATACAACCATTCAGTATCACCGCAGAGCGTGCAGCAGCATATGTGAATGAAGCACGCTGTCTTTGTTCATGTCCAATCATTCAAACTCTAAAACATCCATGAATTTTCAATTTCACGACCATAGCTTGTATGTATCGTCTGACTCCGTTTCCCATTCCAACTCTTTTTTACATTTGGGAGTTGCCAATATATAAAATTTGTGAAATTTGTTAAATTTGTGAAGTTTTTGAAGTTTTTGAAATTTTTGAAATTTTTGAAATTTTTGAACTTTTTGAACTTTTTGAACTTTTTGAACTTTTTGAACTTTTTGAACTTTTTGAAATTTTTCAATATTGTTCATTTATGAACGATTTATTACCAAAATAAAACCAGATAACAATGCAAATTAAGTATATATATATATATAAATTTCCAACTTTAACGCTTCATAAAAATTACTGGAACAACAACGCATGCGCGTTGCCTCTTTTTCTGCTTCCGTTATCTCGGTCATGACGTAACATATTCCCGGAAGGACAGACAACAGACAAAGATCCGGACCGAAAACATTACTTGCGTCCAGTATGGACTGGCGCAAGTAATTATACAACCATTCAGTATCACCGCAGAGCGTGCAGCAGCATATGTGAATGAAGCACGCTGTCTTTGTTCATGTCCAATCATTCAAACTCTAAAACATCCATGAATTTTCAATTTCACGACCATAGCTTGTATGTATCGTCTGACTCCGTTTCCCATTCCAACTCTTTTTTACATTTGGGAGTTGCCAATATATATTATAGACAATAGCACGTGCCCCTTTTTTATTTTTTTATATTTTTTTTACAGTTTTGTTTCTCATTCACCACACCAGAAAGCTTCTAAATGCGGATAAAAAATCGGAGGTATTGTGTTCCCGCCAAGAGTGCATGCTCCAGCCATTGTTCATACCTAAACATCGAAAGCAATTAACGCGGTCATAATTGTTACATACTGCAACTATAAGACATCCAGTGGATACACACCCCACGAAAACCCGAAATGTGTTGTCCTGCGAGAAATCCCATCGCTGTAGCTCAATTTGACACGGCCAGATTAGCCTTCCTACAATATCCATAAACAAGATCATATATTTTATATACCCATGATTTTAATTATATAATATAAAAGATATTGGTTTTGCGAATGACCAACTCAGAATTCCGTTAAAATAACAATAACAACCAGCACCTAATTAACGAACCGCGGCCGACTCGGCCGTCTCCGACCACAAGCATCAGTGGGCTGCAGAACGAAAAATATCTATAAAAGTTGAAATATAAGACTTACAAATTATCTTTTAAATTTCTTTTATTTGTAATTGACATAGCTTGTCACAAACCAAAAATCAACATTATTGACATAATAATGTAAAGGACAATAAACGAAATTGAAATTCCCAACTGCACCTTTTACCGGTGACCGGCCTCCTGATCGCGCAGTTCGACTTTTAAATAAATAAACCGGAAAAACCAATTTTCTATTTATAAAAGTCCCATCGGCGCATCGGCCCACATGTTTCTAATATTTGGCCACCAGTATACACCCGATGGGCGTTAATGAGGTCCCCAAAGGATGAATTTGATGACGCTCGTCCGCTATGCAGGGTATATAGCGTCAATAAATTCATCCGCTGGGGATCTGCAAATGTCCGGCACTATATTTTCAGGTCTGTTATCAATAAATTATTATCCCGGGAACTGGAACAGAATGTGACACAAGCGAGCATCTCTAGATATAATGAAGGTGGTACATTCAGATACAGGACCGCCCTAAGTACAGTCATGCCCTAAATAATCAACTCCTTAACCACAGCAGAATTATGGGTAACTTCAGGATTTAGTCGGAAATATGGGTTGTTGCCATTCATCGGAAAGCTCTCATTGAGAGCATTTCGAAGAATGGCAACAAGCCATATTTCCGACAAAATCCTGAAAAGTACCCATAATTCTGATGTGGTTAAGGAGTCGATTATTTAGGGCATTGCTGTACTTAGGGCAGTCCAGTATATGAATGTACCAACTTCATTATAACTTGGGGCGCCAAACCACCATGTGGCATAATTTTAAAGTGACGTGAAACACTCCAGTAGGGTGATGAAATCGAAATGGAGAATAATCTTTTTCAAAGTAGTTGTTTTACAAATAGTATATGTATATTGAAGCACCCACCGTCATTCATATAAATTAATTAAATGCAGTGACTGTCGATGGCGAAATCGTTTGCGTTAGTTTGAGCATATATAGTTTAGAAGATGTTTTCTATGGAGAGGTACAGTCGATTTGCTTGAGATTTTCGGCGAATGCTACATTCCTCCAGTTGGCATAGGACCTGAATTCTAACTTATCAGTACATATTATGTCTTTAATTTCTATAGGAAACAAATATTCAATTCATATTACGAGTGCAATTATATAGGTATGTAAGAACTATAGTTTACACATGCTTTCCATTCCAGAGCTAATATGCAACAACCCAAGTATATTCCTGGTCTCCATCCTCAGCAGAGCAATATTACTACCCAAATACCACCACTTACTTGCAATGAATGGCCAGATTTAACTTCAAATACTCCAAGCCTACTCCATATTAACCCCAAGAACGTTGGTCAATTTGGACCTCATAATTTCCCGCGGGACACGCCTGCTGGGAACATGATTTCGAAATCTGTGACTGACACACTACAGCATCATAGTGACAGTGAAATTCCTATCTTCTCGGATGCTGCTCGGCCAGGATATGATTCAAGTCAACACTCGGGTGCTAACATGATTGGTCAGTTGTCCGCGGCAAATTCTCAGGTGACAACAGTTTCGTCAAATGTGGTAGCTCCAAACAGATCATATTCACAAATCCTCAAAAAATTATAACAAAAAAACTAAGGGAAGTGTTCCAGGAAAAATATCATGCAGGTCGAAAGATAAAGTTAGTTTTAGAGAACCACAGAAACGAAACAGACATTGAAAAGCTATCAGACTAAATATTGTGTTCACATGTGGGGGCACGTAACACGCCCCGCTGTCCGCCCCCTTTGCACTGCTCTTATTCGACAAAACTATACGCGCCTGCTTTACGTTAATAGTATCATGTACATGACCTTATATGATAATATCAACGTAAAGCAGACGCGTATATAGTTTTGGCGTATAGGGACAGTGCAAATGGGGGCGGGCATCGAAGCACAGGCCCATGTCGTTCTGTTCATATTTTATATATAAGTACATGTAATTGAATTATGTATCACAGGAAGTAAAATCAACTATCCGTCGTTCGTGCGTCTGTCTGTTTATAGACACATGATTATTTTTATCGGATGGTGTTCATATTTTATGAGCTTGTTTATGGTGACCTACCCCTCGAATCACCTGTAATGTATATGGTGACCTACCCCTCGAATCACCTGTAATGTATATTGTGACCTGCCCCTCGAATCACCTGTAATGTATATGGTGACCTGCCCCTCGAATCACCTGTAATGTATATGGTGACCTACCCCTCGAATCACCTGTAATGTATATGGTGACCTACCCCTCGAATCACCTGTAATGTATATGGTGACATACCCCTCGAATCACCTGTAAAGTATCGTTCTTGGAATCGATCCGTTGATCAGTTTAGAAATTATTAACACTTTCCATCCACCAATAGTCTCTGCATGTTCTATTTAAATGTACTCAATCCGACCAGAGGGTCCTATATTACTATTTCTTTGGCTTCGGGGGTAAAAAATATTTTATTCGAGTCGAGGAACCCGCAAAAAAAGTGGCCGCAGAGACTCCAGACATCAGGTCTCTTTGATTGCCATTATAGTAAAATGTTGACTAATAACCCGTCGTCGCCCTATGATGAGTTTTACTTGGCGAGCTCCTGACATGGCATGTTTGTGGTACGGTGTGGTTAACAGGTGGGGTGGACCAAGAGCTATTGTTTCAATGCCACACCTGCCATATTGCATGGTGGAACCACCACTGCACAACGATCCATATGTGTATCTATATTATAGAGTTAAGGAAATTGGGATACTCATACTCTCCGTGACCACAAGGCACCGCGGGTCACATCTATATGTACGTTCATTCCATTTTCCACAAAACTAAATACTGATGCCTGTCTTCAGTATTCAGTCTTGCGGAAGAGGGTATACTACATCTTACACTCCATTTCCGCCATTCCTGATATCATATTGGTATGGTGCAGCCGTCACTGCGCAACGATCCATTATGTATGTATACTTTATAGTGAAGTATACTGGCATACTATATATCCGTGAGCATCACATAGCATATGTATGCATGTGCAGTCCGGAACTGGCTTACACACGAGCGGGGGCACACTAGTCACCGCGGTCCATATGGGCAAATACTCCATTCGTGAGCCCACATGGACACCACAGCCTAATATAATTTGTAACTAAGTAAGCCCTACTGGCATACGGTCGCATATCTCCCCCCCCCCACAGGAAGCATCCACGTATCAAACATACTCTGATGTATTATTTGTTGTCGCAACTGCGTTAAATACTCAAACCCTTTTGACTCGCAGGGACTCGTGGCTGAAACCACTCAGTACATGAGAGCTTTCCGATGATTGGCAACAAGCCATATTTCCGACTAAATCCTGAAAAGTTACCCATAATTCTAATGTGGTTAAGGAGTCGATTATTTAGGGCATTACTGTACTTAGGGCAGTCCTGTATATGAATGTACCAACTTCATTATAACTTGGGGCGCCAAACCACCATGTGGCATAATTTTAAAGTGACGTGAAACACTCCATGGAGAATAATCTTTTTCAAAGTAGTTATTTTACAAATATTATATGTAGTATATTGAAGCACACACCGTCATTCATATATATTAATTAAATGAAGTGACTGTCGATGGCGAAATCGTTTGCGTTAGGTTGAGCATATATAGTTCAGAAGTTGTTTTCTATGGAGAGGTACAGTCGATTTGCTTGTTTCGCGATTTCTACCCACCATTACATGTTGATATGGAACATTGATATGAAGTAATCCTTTGAGTTTGGCAATTTATAATCACAGTCAAGATGGCGGCTAAATTAAAGGCTAGAAATTTAAAAGAAATCGATATTTTTACACACTAATTTTAACTTTTTGTCATAATATCGATATGTATGGACGAAATTGTATATAGTCCATCTATTAGTTCAACTTAAAACGTAGCAAAATGCATAACATAGCTCGTATCCTTCTGGAAAGACGAATACCCACAATTAATATCGCGATGTGGCATTTCGAAATCCATTCTCCACTTAGCGCCGATAATGGATGTAACCGTAGGTGCGCCGAATAGTCATATTAGAACAACTACCTGATAACAGATTCTGATTTGCCACGTCACGTCCATAATTATCTGGACCAGCTTATATTTCTTTGTCTGATAAATCTAGGTCGCTCACACCGACAAAGTATTCAACACTTCCTGGGAGAAGGGTCCCGCTAATCATAACGTTTCAAACAATAAATTTTCCGGTGTCTAGCTTACGATTTTAAATATTTGCTAACTATGGGATTTGTGCGTCATCTTGAACTATAGAAAGGTATATAGTCGATGAGTATACAAGCTTACAGAATTCCATCTCTATGTGTGTGTCTCACACCCCATGGGGATAACGACATGTACACCTGGAGAACCAGTTAGCTTGTCACTTCTCAATAGATGGTTCGCCAACTCACAAACCTAGCGAACGTATTGGCATACGTGGACAACTTCGGCATTGCTTCGAATGTTGCTTGCTGTCTCATTCCATTGGACACAATGTTCACGCTGGCCCAGAAATTCCTTTAGCCATTATTTTAGCCAAATGCCAATTTTTTGGACGGATGCTTATCTGCTAAGGAGAAAACCATAATGTACCGACTACCCACACTTCTTGACCATGATCCTAAGCAAACTCGTTGACGTCCCGCAGTCGTCTCGTCGAATAGCTCCCAGCAGAGAAGAACAATACTCGTGGTGCTAGTTTGTGGACATGCGCCATGATAGTGGGAATGAAATGGGCCTTGAATGTCATGCGTGTCGGTGTTTTTGGTGTTATATGATTGTATTTCCACATCCGTTTCGAAGCCGTTCTGAATCAACTTGACCAGACGTATAATTTTGTCTGGATAATACTATGCTAGCCTCCCCCAGAATAGTCGGATGGACTGAAGGATAAATTATTGTCTTTACAGAATGAAGGTATGCGTTGTTGTTATCCTCTCTCAGGGTTAGTGTCAGTATATGGGCGGTATTATTCAAGAAAATGTTAGAAACTGTGGTGCATTTATTTCATTATATGTTTAAAGAACAATTTATAGTCTCGGCGGCAATGGCGGTGGACGTTGGGTAACGTGACCTTTGTGATCATATAGCTTTATATATATATAACTTTAGAATATAGTAGTTAATATGTCTCATGCAGGAAAATGGTCGGAATGGTGATGTTACCAAGCAATCACTTGGTGTACCAACGTATGTTGAACTGAATGCAAGATCTCATCAACTTAACATTCCTCTGGGTGTTCTTCACGTTGAACATTTCACCCTTGTGTTGATGGCATTTGTACTGTGAGTATGAGCGTGAGTATGACATATGACATATCAACCAACTATCAAAGGCATCGCCTTTAAGACTACACCCCAGTCTGGTGGGGCTTATAGAGTAGTAGCCAATGGTACATGCCTGGTCCAGTTGATTAAGGACGACTTCCAAATAAATGAGAAGATACAATCTTAGCATACTTAAGGAACGCAAAGCCACGCATGAGATCCTGTCTGAATATAAAACATACGGTGCAGTCATGGTCCAATTTCATTTCCACTATACCATGACTGACACATGCCCACAAACTAGCACCGTGTGTATTGTTATTATCTGCTTTGATCTGTTCGGTGAGACGATTGCTGGACGCCAACAAGATTGTTCTTGGGATCATGGTCAAGAAGTGGGGTATATTATGCATTATGGTCTTCTACGCCTAAGCAGAAAGGCATCCGTCAAATGTCAGGCTTTCAACATTCAAAGCCATACACAGAAGTTGTCCGGGTACGTCAGTGCATTAGATGAGTATGTGAATTGATGAACCATATATTGAGAAGTGGCTGGCCGGGAAGATCACCAGGTGTACATGTCGTTATCCCCATTAGGTCACCAAAGCTGAAAATACGCAGATAGAGAGGTCCTTCTGAAATGAAGCTCGCCAAGAATAAGGATAATAATTCCCAGCTTTCGGGACAAACACATGAGCTGGACTGCGGCTTATGTATTGTTTGAAACATTCCGATTAGTGGGACTCTTTTACAAAGAAGTGTAGAAAACTGTGTTGGGGTGAGCGAGATACTAGAGTAGCTCATGGTGGTGTTGTATGCAATTGTGTGTCCAGAACTAAACTCTTCATTAATCCACTAATTGAAGGTCCAGGAACAATATTTGGTTGGTAACACATTTCACATTGCGGGCGAAATGGGTTAAATGGCCACGCCCTTTTTGCGCGAAGTACTACCATCCGCCGTGACTATATCTCCAGAACCATTGGACATATGAGGTTGCCTGACCACTCAAAATGTGCGGAATGGCCACATTATGGGGGTTCAGTAATACATTTTAAGATAGATTAATCTGAAGAAGAGACGGAAACTGGTCTAGATAATCTCAGAATCTCAGGTACTGTTGTTTTTATTCTTGGAAGTCATAATATGACTATTCGGCGCACCTATATACGGCCATTATGTGTGCGCTAAGTGGAGAATTGATTTCGAAATGCCACATCGCGATTATTAATTTTGGGTTTTCATCCTTCCAGAAGGCTACGACTTATGTTGGAACTAATAGATGGCTTATATTATATACCGTTTCGTCCATACATATTGTACGTCACTTCCCAGTTCGGGATAACTGATCGCATTCTCTCTGCACACAATTTTCTCGGTTGATTTGCATGGTCATGCATTGTTCCAAGACATAAGAAAACATATACTCTACAGTATTTAAAATGATTTTCAGATCGAGCTTGGACGAAAAAAAAGTATTTGGTTCTGAAATGACCATGCCCATTTTTCCCAGTTCGGGATTTTTTTGCCGGTTCGGGATAACTGAATATTTGACATTGCTGTTAACTTATCTGTAATTATATTTTGTGTATTAAAGTTTGATTTTATGTGATTTATGCTAATTCCTTTCAACAGAATGCATATTTGAGCTGATAAAACTGTTTTATGAGTGCGTGATAGCCTTTTGAAAATGACTGTTGAACTGTCGATATCATGTTTTATTCAGTTAAGGAAATTTGTTTATTTTTTGTTGAAACCTGCAGTGTTTGCTTGATTCCAATGGTTACCACATGTTTCTTGATGTGATACTAAAACGTTTACTCACCATTATTAAAAAAAGATTGTCTTCCCTATGAATATTTTGTTCAAAGAAGAGAAAACAATACTAGTAATTTTAAGGTTAAGTTTCGCCTGACTTCCAGGAAGTGACGGTTTCTGAGTGCAGACAAAGGCCATTCTAGCAAATAATCTCTAGGTCAGGTATTTTGGCCATACATGTATATTTAAATTTTGGGTTCTGTTAATACTTGGAAATCTACTAGTAATCAGGTATAAATATACAGATTACCATTAATAGACAATATTATTGCAGGTTGAACTATGCCTTGGTCAGCCTACCCAAATTTGGCTTATTTTTGTGATTGTAAGCATTGGTATAGTGTTACAGCATTTGAGTACTCATTACTGGGTTACTAGACAGGCTACTGAGGCTAGCATTTCATTCATTCACTCAGAAACAGTCGCTCAATTGATCCCACTACTGAGTAATTAAATATGCTCAATTTAAAACAAATTTCCCTTTCTTTCAGTTTCTTTGGATAAATGTTGCCAGGAGAACTAAGTTTGTTAGATGTGTAGAGAGTACATGTAGCAGACAAACATACTGGTACATGCATGTCTAAATTGTGGCCTGATCACTTACATCAAAAGCTTTTAAGGCCAATGTAAAAAATATACTAGTATGTAGTATGTGTTTCCCTACATACATGTACCCTATTTTAAACCCAGTATGTTACTCTAATGTTTTTTTCATGGTTTTCATTCAAAATATTTTTTTTTAATCTTTTATAAAAAAAACAAAAACAATTGTCAATGTCTCAGAATGGTTTGTTATCTGTCAAATCATTGTGTTTTTAACTTTTTTTTTACAGTTTATATAAAGGAAATCACAATTAATGTTATAGAAATCTTGCAGTAGATATGAAAAGCCATAATAATATGTCATTTTGTTTCTGACATGTAACTCAAACCAGATATTTATTTTTCTTTCCAGGCCTAAACCTTAATGCAAATTTATGCACACAAAAAAACGTGATTAAGTAAAATGAAATCAATTATAGACAAAATGTAGCGCCCAGGATATATGTTCACTCTGTATCTGTATGTTGTTCGGTGTAGTAGCCTTGATTTGGCTGTAGGTACACCGTTGGACGACTAAAGCTGTTAATGTTGTTGTTGATGTTATATCACATGCGCTGTCCATGTCCTTCAGGTTGTTCCATTCGATGATTGTTTTGACAAATAATGAGTTCTTATATTGAGCCGTATTGTCCTTATTGTTTCGTAAGAAAGTGAGTTGGTACACCCAGGTGACTCAATAATGTTTGTTGTCCCAAATCCTGAGAATGTTTTATCAGTGATTTTTCGTTTGTCCTTGCTCCTTGGTGTTAGTAAGTCATGTGTATTGATGGCCGGAACCGACCCCACTACTATCTTCCTAAACAGTGTCATCCTAGCTTTTCTCTTCTCTTCATTGGTGTTGACACTTCTATTTCCATCATTTCTGTGACTGCACCTTTATCTCTGTATTTGTAATTGTTGGTGATAACTCATAACTTAATAAGTGATGCAGGCTTTTAAGGGCACCCTGTTATGCTGTACACCTGTTATCTTGGATTAATATCTAAAATCCTTGCATGCAGCCCAGATATGTTGTCTGTTTATTATATCCAGGTGAGAATCGAAATGTACTAGTAGCATTTCTACAGTGAAGCAGCTGCTTTTACGAGAATTAAAATACGTAATAATCATGATTCTGATTCTCATCAGATTCTAAGCCCAGATATCTACCCTTGGGATCACATTCAAAGGAGAGCAAATACTACTGTAATACTGAGAAGGGGAGAAGACTGGTGGTAGGAAGTAAGACCTTTAATATTCAATTGGGACTTACAAGGGACTATAGAGTATACATCCGTAATACATTTGTTACATGTACATGTACCATATACTACCATGGCAGTACTAGTATCATCATTATTGGTGGTCTGGTTACCTTAGTGGGTAGGTGGCAGTGAAAGTGGGACCATATTGCTTAAATAATTCTGGACCGGTGCTAGAAATAATCTTGTGGTATTGATATTCAATAATAATTTTTTTTGACTACGTCACTTCTATTGTTCCCACGCCAGCCAAATTACAAATATCTGAGCAGCGGGTAATTTCTCTCACTGCACATTAGGGCTGCAACGATACACTTTGTCACGATACGATACGTATCACGATACATGTTCAGCGCCACAAAGCTAGTGGCCATCCCAGAAATAGATTTTATATAATATATTGGTGCCATATCTAGAGGTATCGAACCCTGAATACATCTTTGAATTCATCCGCCATCCTTATGTATATATATCATTCAGGGGCAACAGAAAGACGACCAACCATGGTTATGCTGCTCCTGTACAATACTTATCATATACTTGTTCATAATTTTGTTGTTATATCTTTTGTTATTGTACAAATAAAAAATCAATCAATCAATCAATCATGACCAACGATACGATAAGTATCACGATACGCAAAAACCATGTTTTGCGAGGATTTTCTACCTAAATTGCTAAAAAAAGAAGTAGTAAAAATGGGTTATTTTCGCATTCGATGACCTAAAATTGTTATATCTGTGTATCGCGATACACTTCACACGATACGATACGCGTGCATGAAAGCGTATCGTGATACATCAAAATTACGATGAACCGTTGCAGCTCTACTGCACATCAATCCTGATTGAGTTATATTTAGACGCCAAGATACGGTATATACTGACAAATTGACAATAATGATTAATTTGATAACCAAAATTTCTTGGGTGTTGTGTATGTATAGTCAAGGAATTGTATAGCCAGGTGCTGGACAAGGCTTATAATAGTGCTGAATTTATTAGACCAAAAGTACTAGTACAGTTTACAACTGTCAGTTAATAGTTTGGATTGAAATTGCTATATCAGGTGTAAAGATTGAGATATCAGTTGGCAACAGTTGCAATGCTTGGAAAATTCCAACCCAATGTGCCAGGGGTAGGGACAAAATTTGATTTCTCTGAATTGTGGGGGTCTGGGTCTGGCTGGATCTACTATTGGGTGGGGGGGGGGGGGTCAACTTCTATGTTGGGTACCTTCTTAAGTTCTTGTCCCTGAACTTAAATTGAGAGTTTAATGTATTGTTAGGAGTACTTGGTCGGGAACGAGCCTACAGGTTTAAAATTGGGAGAAGTGACTTCTCCCAGTTTGGTTATCAGGGAGAACTACATGTATATGTAACTATGGATGAAGTTCAATTTACACCCCAACAACACCATTCTATGATCCAGTAAGTATCAGGCAACGTGATCTTGTCATTATCTTGAGCCCATTTATTATAAAACTATTATAGTGAACAAGAACTACCATGTTAATATATAAAATTATAAATATACTTTAAACGGACATGGCTCATTCGAACCCTAAAATTTATGTATACTTAATTCGAGATAAGGGGTTTCAAAACATGCATATGCAAACTATTCCGGGCTAATTCGTCGATATAGCGCTAAAAAACGCGTGTTGTTACTTGCATTTTTGCGTAAATTTGATATCGTTTCTCTGTTCCGTTAAATTTTTCTAATCAGCCGATCTTCCGAGTAATGCCGGCAGCGCTCGTGTGTTTTCGGAAATGAGTACATTCTCGATAGGTAAGCGGATTTTGATGCGAGGCTTAAGGCGACGTCATCACGTGACACATATTGAGACGCGATATTTTTAGACGCCGGAAATGCCCAAACGAGTCAGCAATGCGGTAAAGTTTAGTTCTTGTGGGGGGGGGGGGGGTGCAGAGGTCGACCAATATCTCCTGGACTAATTGGTCGAAGAATTAACTCTTCTCTCACTCCTTCGACACAATGCTATCCGATGCAATAAGTCAAATAATTTTCTTCTGATCTTCCTCATATTTCTTATCTAGATTTTTCTTAGCACACTCTTCATCTGTATTGGTTTTGGTATTGATTAATGAAACCTTTGACTTTTGAACCAGGTTCATTAATGAACATACTTAATAGTTTTATACCATTAGAGGTCATGTCCTGTTTTGAAAATATTAAGATTTTATAGTTGCATGTGATATAAAGATATCAATAAATTAACTATATACCACGTGAAGATCCACTATCCACAGTGTTGAGAGTACATTATAACATTAGAAAGCTTCAAAAAATGTGTTCAATGTAATTCATATCAGTGTTAAAGAAAGTAAAAAAATAATTACAATTCAAAACTTATAGTTTTTAGCTCACCTGAGACAAAGTCTCCGGTGGAGCTATATAGTCACAACTTCTCGTCCGTCATCCGTGTGTCCATCCGTCCGTCAAGAATCATCTATCTTCTCCAGATCCATAAGACTGAATGGGTTCATATTTGGATTGCTATCGGGAGAACGGATATCTCGCCAGATAAAAAGTCGCACGGCATGCCTGATGCCTCTAATATAGGGAACGTATATAGTTCCATTACGACATGGCTCGATGCAATTCCACGACAACAATATATGACTAAACAAGAAGCTTATATTCTGAGACAGTCAATTGGTTATGTTGGTAAAACAACGAAATGGTGCTGTTCTTTCAGTTTCAGACCTCAAAATGGAGATTAACCGATGAAAAACAAATTTTGTCTACAACAGTTAAAATCTCAATTGATCTCTTTATGGTGTTGACAACCTAAAAATGTTCCAAGTCGTGTTCTGTATTATTATACACCGTCAATCCATGGCTGGCGATCACCCAAATTGATATTATGGCTACCTTTATTGTGATTTATATCTGACGAATAACCAGTAACAACCGGGGCATCCCAGATAAACATATCCCAGGGGCCAGGGTATACGTAACGCGGTACAAGTACCAGGGTACATGTATCACGGGTATTGGTCAAATCCCAACAAGTACCATGATATACCTGGGAACAAGTATCCTGATATATACGCTGGTACATGTAACCTGGTATGAAATGGTACTTGTACCCTGATATACAATGGTAATTGTACAAAGAAAATAAAAGGGGCTATGTTAATGAGTTGTAAACATAAACCTGCACGGATAGTTCAATAGCTATACAATTATACGTGTAGTTACATGCGGGCAACATATCTCAACACCATATTCATGTATACATCGATCATTAACATCTTTGTTTTTGCAAAGCTTTTAAGAAATACACATATTTCAGCCTGAATTAATGTGTACGGAAACACGTCTCAATACCCACGAACCTGGGGTGACTCTGTGGTCATTACTGGCCAAACAGTCATAGTTAGATATTTAAATACTAAGTGTTGTCATCACTAAATCCAGCATTCTGATTGGTCGGCGCCCACGTGGCTAGTTGCAATTATTTCTCGGTGAATGCGCAACAGCTAATAACTGCAAGCTCATAACAACATCGATACGTCATTTGGGTTTGGAAAGACGAACGCGTAATATTTTGGGCGCATTTGGATTCGCGCACGATTGACTTAATAAATCATCGGGTTTCAATTGTTCCTGTTAACTTTTGCCAAGGGTGCTATGGGATATTTTGGGCTGGTTTTGTCACGATACACTTTTCGATTTAAATACATTTACAAAAGTGGATTTTTCACTAAATGTATATAAATATAAGGATTAACTACATGTCATGTGGACTGTTTTTATGGAGATGTGAGGTAAGTGGTCATAACTTGTATGTAAAACCCTTCGGGTTTTACACAAGTTATGACCACTTACCTCGCGGTTACATCTCCATAAAAACAGTCCACATGACAGTTAATCCTTATTTATTTTAATTACACGTATTACACGTATTATACCAAGTCTTCTCGGTCCACAACAACTTTGGGGTATCGGTCGGATTGATGCTGTTTTGGACCGAGTCCCGTTCGTTACTCTTCTATAACAGACTTTACGCCCCGAATCGTGGGCTGAAGTTATCTTGCATGTACCGGTATGTCTTCGGTTACGTCAAATGGACGCTTTGTGTATAAGAACATAGAGGACAGCCTAAATTTCCCAAGAATGACGATATCAAACTGTTCAAACATGCATATAATCAAAGGTCTGTTGGTTGTCAAAGCAACAAGATTTATTTGTAATCAAAGCCTTGCTTTCCAGAGAATTTCTATTTGTCGCGCTATATCATTTTGAAAACATGCAGAATAATCGCTGACTTGTCAGATGATTAAACACATTCGGAGTTTCGGGTGAACACTATCTGAACATTGCGCCTGCATGAGTTCTGAATGATTATCCATTATGCGAACCAAATAACATTAACAACCGCAAAAGTATATTGTCACAAGGAGGAATATGTATAAACAATTCTTTAAATTCGGAGGCAAAATGTTTATCGACGCTGATCAATAATCACGATGCAAGTGCTCCCTGTCTGTCAACGATCATTTGGCGTGTGCGGTAGGAATGTGTAACACCACTCGACATTCAATTAATCTTTGATTGAATAGTAATTGATAATGTATAATAATCATATTGAAAGTGGCTCAATTGTGTTTGCCTTGGTGTGTGAATCGGGTTATACATATGTCGTAACCCGCTTTGGTATCTGTACAATAAATAGAGACCGCGGCGCGATCTCGCCTTGGTCTATATTTCTTGTACAGATACCGAAGCGGGTTATAACCTATACGTATACGTCTCCGTCGTATAAACAACGACACTCCGGATAATTTATATTAACTAATTATTTTGTGTACATGTCAAAGCAACATTTATTCATAATTATTATCAGCAAATGAATCCAACATTGCCAAGTATTTCAAATCAATAATTCTATAAATTGTTCTGTCAGTTTATTGGTGACGATATTTAGTCATACCGCGATATCGTTTTCAGTATCGTAGTCGGTATTATAATCTGGATATCGTGAAGTCCTAGATACACGTATACATGTAAATGTAGTACGTCTTTTCAATGGAAGTCTGTTGTAGTTCTAAGTGAAACGGAATGGGACTAAGGTTCGAAACAACCCAACCGATATAACAAGCTGCTGTGTGCCGAGAAGCTGAACAGAAAACACGCAATCTTCATGATCCCAAAAACACTTATTGAAACCATATTGTATATACACAGGATGACACGTGTGTTAATGGGGTGTTGATAAGACACGAATTCTAGCGCGAAGGATATAACAAGAGGCACAGCCTCGAGTTTTATCCTTCCGCGATGGCACAAGTGCCGTATCAACATGCAAACCCATTAACACACGTCACCAGCCTAGAATCCGTCCATAAAAAAAGCTTACATGGTTTTTGTAGGCGCATATAGGGCTTGTTTTGTCATGTTTGATGATGCTTTTATTTTATAGTTCCCATGTCATGGTTGAGGCAAACGTCATGCATGTACGTCATTTGACGTCAAGGAGGTACATCCCATATGGAATATGGTTAGTTATCTTCGGCAACATCGGGGGTACATGGAGATTTAATACCTGGATGTCGATTTTGAACCCCGAGGCGGAGCCGAGGGGTTCAAAAAGAGACATCCAGGTATTAAATATCCATGTACCCCACGATGTTGCCGAAGATAACGATTTTGTCCCCACAAAATAACCATGTCTCCTTAATTTAAGTGTGTTTTTCATAGGTTTTCCGATTAATTCACACCAATAAGAATAATTCAGTAGGTGACCTAAAGATCCGGCGTCAGGTGACGTCAAATTGGCGTGCGAGAGCAACGTCGCGATTGGTGGAAACTGCCAGTTCAAGGGTCATTCATATACCCCCGATGTTTCACGTGCTCATATACCCCCGATGTTAGGCGCACGTTCTCTTATACCCCGCTGTCAAGGGTGATAAGACACGAATTCTAGCGCGAAGGATATAACAAGAGGCACAGCCTCGAGTTTTATCCTTCCGCGATGGCACAAGTGCCGTATCAACATGCAAACCCATTAACACACGTCACCAGTCTAGAATCCGTCCATAAAACAGCTTACATGGTTTTTGTAGGCGCATATAGGGCTTGTTTTGTCATGTTTGATGATGCGTTTATTTTATAGTTCCCATGTCATGGTTGAGGCAAACGTCATGCATGTACGTCATTTGACGTCAAGGAGGTACATTCCATATGGAATATTATTAGTTATCTTCGGCAACATCGGGGGTACATGGAGATTTAATACCTGGATGTCGATTTTGAACCCCGAGACGGAGCCGAGGGGTTCAAAAAGAGACATCCAGGTATTAAATATCCATGTACCCCACGATGTTGCCGAAGATAACGATGTTGTCCCCACAAAATAACCATGTCTCCTTAATTTAAGTGTGTTTTTCATAGGTTTTCCGATTAATTCACACCAATAAGAATAATTCAGTAGGTGACCTAAGGATCCGGCGTCAGGTGACGTCAAATTGGCGTGCGAGAGCAACGTCACGATTGGTGGAAACTGCCAGTTCAAGGGTCATTCATATACCCCCGATGTTTCACGTGCTCATATACCCCCGATGTTAGGCGCACGTTCTCTTATACCCCGCTGTCAAGGGTGACGGTGGACATGGTGATTTAAACGTGGCGTTGTAGCCAATCAGATTGCTAGTTACAACCGAGTGTGGGGACAAGGAACAATAACACTACATCTAGGAACAAGCATGTAATAAAATGTATTGTATCAGAGAGCAATAAAAAGTCCATCTTTATCTTTAGTAACTTCAGAGTATCCCATGTTTGTATAATCCTGATATACTATTTACTCCTTGCTTTTAGCAACCTTCATTGTTTTGGTATATATACCCAGGCTTTGGTTAAAGTCTTATGTCAAAAAAATCACTGACATTTTACTTATTTGTTTTTATCTCCGCATGTGTCACTGTGCACAATTTGGTAACGTATTTGTAATTTTGAGTAAGAGTTCAGGAGAATATTTGTTCTAAACAAGAACAAAGTTTTCTTACCAGATAAAATTAGTTCTCAGAATTAGAAAATTATTCTCACATGTTTTTCTTGGAAAGGTAATTTCTTGAAATGAGAAAAATATTTCAATATTCTCATTTTAAGAATTTACCATTCAAGAAAAACATGTGAGAATAATGTTCTAATTATGATAACTAAATTTACTGGGTAAGAAATTTTTGTTCTTGTTTTGAGAAAATTTATTTTCTAAGTTGACCACAAACTTGTCTTAATTTTAGTATTTGCTGGAAACACATTTTCTTATATTTCTAGAAATTTGAGAACATTTTTCTTAATTTTGTCTCGACAGTAAGAAGGTGTCTTTCTTAACATATTAGAAATAAATTCTACATTTAAGAAATTTATTTTCTAGATATGAGATCAAGAAAATGTTTTTTGTTTTCTCCCAAATTTTCTAGCCTAGAACACTTTTCTTGATGTTTGAGAAACTATTTCTTACATTTAGATATTTAGAAAAAGACTTTCTAGGATGTAAGAAAATATTTCTTATCTTTTCTAGATATTGAGAAAAAGACTCTCCGATTTAATAAATTATTTCTTACTTTAAGAAAATATGAGGAAAATAAATAATCCGTTCTTAGAAAACATTAAAGGGATACTGTACTCAAATGTTATTTTTGGTTTCTAAAGTCTGAGTCGTAGAATAAGGTAACCAGATTTCCATTATTTGAAAGTCTGTTGAGTACGAAGTAATGTTTCGGCTGGCAGATTAGCCGGAATGCAAAAATATAAATTGTCATTGTGAGTAATTTTGGTACAGTTTTCAAGCAAATGTATCAAATAAATGTTATATTATATGCATACTAGTCCCATATACTCATTTGAGTTCTTGTGTAGTCATTGGCTTGAGTTTTCGCCCTGTATCAACTTTTTTTTTTACACGATCATATGTGCCACGCGTTGCCCAATCCACTATCCGTCAATTAATTTGATTATGTCTTGCATACGGAAATTCGTAATTTAAGTTATGGCTTCAGCCATAAATAAAATTTATATCAAATTATGAACTTTGTTTTTAAGATAGCCTATTAACTTGAACGTTTACAGAATACATCTTTTTGTGGGATGTAAATTTTGATGCATTTCTGAATAAATACGCCAAGAATACAAAACCTTCGGAATAGAGTACCTTCGGAATAAATAACTTTTAAAATAGAGAACTCTACCCCTTTTTAATGTTCCATATAACCCGGTTTTGTACTGACAAAAAAATAGGTTTATTTAAGCAATTTTACTATTTTCATGTTCCTACTTATTGTAAAATTTCAAGCTTGAAGATAGGAATCTTTTCCTTAAATTGTTTCTATAATGTATATGCTATAAAATACAAATTCTGAATCAAAGACACCAGTTGATTGTGTCTAAAGAAACGAAATTCGCATTCAATTTTATCGACACAGCAACTAATCTTCAAACCCAGTCAAGTTATATGTTACATCTCATCATTACTGGTGGGCTGATAAATTGAGATAATATAGATAAAGTCATTTGTACTTGCATCGTATCAACATGTTGTTTTCACTGAAGTGCGTGCACCTCAGGCCATGGCCAATGTGATAAAAGTGTGGAGTGTTTACCCTTTCTACACAAATTCCCGTATAATAAAAGAAACCATGTGACCCGGTCCAAAAAAACCATCAAATATTGATATCTAAATTATTCACAATGACATGTCATAAACAGGTGGTCCTTATTAGATAGTCTGAGTTTGTCCTCATGGTCCTTGAACTGAAGGGGTCACTATCAATCCTCGCAGCGGATCTGTGCCTTGCGGTGGCATTTGTATAGCAGTTCACCGGCGGCGAAAATAGCTTTCACCATTCACCATCGCTCCGGGTTATATGTAAATTGCACAAAAACAGACAATCAATTGTGTGGGGGGGGGGGGGGGCGTTGCATTAACGCCATGTGAGAGGGCGATACTTTGTTTATGTATACACTAACTTGGAATTTGAATATAGAAGACTGTTCTATATATTGGATAATGTGGCCAATGTGCAAATAAAAAATATTTTTATCGTACAAATCTGGCAAGTGTGTGATAACCATACAGAAAACACTTTTCCATCCAGTAGACACTTTTCCAAATGCGTGTATACCTCGTTTATACAATGGCACCCAATCCCAGTTCAATGTGTCCACATTTCATCGCAAAAATCAAGCCAACATGTGCAAAAATTCGCTGCGAGCACATCTCATAACAAGTTCGAAGAGTGTCAAAACTCCCAACGTACATAGACGCAAATTAATCCAAACATATCGCGTACGTTTCAAAGTCAGAGAACATGGATGTCGAACTTCGCCCAAAATCAAACATGCATGCATTGAATATGCGGAACTTGTTTAAATTTTATAATATTCGGGAAAAGCCTGCTTTTCACGCCTGAATTGACAAAGTATACACGTTTGTCAAAGAAATCTATAACACTCATTGCGTCAAGGATTGCTTAATTCGTTGCGCCTATCATCGCTGTTAACATAGAAAAAGACAGATTCTCGAAAACAACTTTCTAATGGAAAAAAACATACGCTAACCGGGAGCGATGGTGAAAACTATTTTCCCACCCGCGAGACGCTATACACAGCACCATCGCAATACACACTCTGGGTGCAAAGAGTATCATCACGCGACATGCGGTTGAGTACCCAGCTCAAATGGTTGAGTACCCAGCTTAAATGTACTCAATCCGATTCGATGGTCCCCATATAATCAGATTCTAACAACAACATTTTTAGAAATGCCGCTTCAGTTATCAGAATCGATTAATTGCGCAAAAATAATGCTAACCACTGTAAAATTGACCGAAAAGTATTATTTATCAACATGTTGTATGACGAAATTTGGCCTTATTGTCAAAAGAAAGCCTCTTTTGAGTGATCCATATTCATCCGCAATTTGGTCCGAGACCATCGGCTCGTCGACTGTTTACTGGGCCACTAATAATTCTCGATGGTGAAAAATAATAGATTTCAAAAATCGACATCTAATAACTCTGAGCATTGATAGGTGGGTTCCTCGACTCGAATCAAATAGTTTTTACACCCAAATCCAAATAATTAGTAATGGAGGGTCGCTTAATCGGATTATGTATCTTTAAAGGTACTCAATCTGATTTGATGGCCTCCAATTCATCAGATTTCAACAACATTTTTAAATGACGCTTCAGTTATCAGAATTGATTAATTTCCCAAAAATAATGCTAACCACAGTCAACTATGGTATAAAATTGCCTAAAACGTGTTATTTATCAACATTTTGTTAAACAAAATTTGGCCGGATTATAAAATATCTAACACCCAAAGCCACTTGATTTTAGAGTTATCCATCTTCATCTGAGTACAAGACCGTCGGCTTGACGAATATTTGCCAGGCTGCCAAAAATTACATATCTCGGAATATAACAAATTTCAACAAGAGCATCGCTATGGCGTGGCAAAATACACTCTTTAGCCATTTCGAATTGTACTACCACAAAATAAAATAATAATTTGAGCTTACACAGAATATCTGATATGCCCTAATTTCGATGACAAAATGCAGTCAAATTCTAAGTTGAAAAATGGCCGTAACTCATGTAAAAATAATTGGACAGAACCTATATTCGAACTTGCCCTGTAGTTTTATCTTGGAAAAATACATACCAGCTTTGGTTCAGATAATATAATCCAAATTGGAGTTACTGGTCGGAAACCGAAATGTTATGAAATCGGTCAAATTCTAAGTCGAAAAAGAGACGCAACTCATGTAAAAATAATTGGATGGAACCCACATTCGCCTGTATCTTTAGCTGGGAAATACACACACATGTACCAACTTTGGTTCAGATCAAATAATCCAAACTGGAGTAATCGGTCGGAAACCAAAATTGTCAACAGACGGTCAAATTCTAAGACGAAAAAGGGCCGTAACTCATGTAAATATAATTGTACGGAACCCATATTCGAACTTGGCCTGTATTATTAGCTGTGGAAAATACACATATCAACTTTGGTTCAGATCAAATAATCCAAACTGGAGTTATCGATCGGAAACCAAAAATGTTAACGGACGGACGGACGGATGGGCGGCACGACATACTACCTTTTTTCAAAAGGGCGTATACAAATAAATATCTGATAACTCTGATGGTGGGTTCCTGGACTCGATTTAATATTGTTTACCTCCGAAACCAAAGAAATAGTAATTTGAGAGCGTTAATTCGGATTATGCATCTTTAAATTGATGCAGTTGGATTCTCGATTTCTCACCATTTCTGTATGCCTGGTGAATGATGATGAGGTCCAGTTAGCCCAACATTTTACTAACTGCTAAATGTAATTGTGATTTTAGGAAACCTGACCAGTAGAGTTTATAGTTCGGAAAATCAAATTCTGGAGAGGTAATCTTAATCAATTTCAGATTTTATGGTAAAATTGGCATGCTTTCCGCACGATAGAAAAATATTTTGATGTCTCTGAATTGTGAGGCCCCCCAACATTTATGTTTGTATCTGCTAATTGTAGTTTAGTCCAAGTTTCATTGGACCTGAACCAGCTAGTGAAAATGTTAGGGATAACACTACGTGACTTTAGATGAGTGGGTGATCTACGTTTAAAGTCCCCTATGGATGAGCAAAGCTACCGTATTTTGACGCAAACCAGTGTTATCCCTAACAATTTCACTAGCTGGTTCAGGTCCAAGGAAACATGGACTAAACTACAATTAGCAGATACAAACATAAATGTTGGGGGGCCTCACAATTCAGAGACATCAAAATATTTTTCTATCGTGCGGAAAGCATGCCAATTTTGCCATAAAATCTGAAATTGATTAAGATTACCTCTCCAGAATTTGATTTTCCGGACTATAAACTCTACTGGTCAGGTTTCCTAAAATCTCACCATTTTTGTATGCCTGGTGAATGATGATGAGGTCCAGTTAGCCCAACATGTTAGTAACTGCTAAATGTAATTGTGATTTTACATTGTTAGGGATAACACTGGTTTGCGTCAAAATACGGTTGCTTTGCTCATCCATAGGGGACTTTAAACGTAGATAACCCACTCATCTAAAATCACAAATTACGGTAATAAAATGTCACAATTGTGATAGTAACCTGGTTTATTCCATAACAAATAGTCTTCAACATAAACCAATATTATCCCTACCTACATCACTAGCTGGTTTGCATTGAAGGAAACTTGGACTAATTGTAGATGTGATTTTGAGAAACCACTCTATAGTTATAACTATAAAATTTTTTGGCTCCAGACAGGTAGGCTGACATAAACTTAGTTCCAACATTCTCTGTCATTTAAAGGTACTCAATCCGATTTGATGGTCTCCATATCATCAGATTCCAACAACAATAAAAGGTCGGCCGACCACAGTGTCCCCCGACAACGTGACAATAGTTTAGTCGTTGCGGTGATTTTGGAGGGTGAACCTAGAAAAAATTGTTATAAAGCCAGTTTGATGTCATCTTGACCGGGAATGTTTGGACAACAATATATCTAAAATCCGCTTTGGGGAATTGTTTTTACAGTCATTTGAATACAGGGCGTTTTCGTTATGCCACAAAATTTCGTATTGCAGATAAATACAGTTTACTTGTATTAGCTCGCAAACCACTTATGCGTGGCAAGTTCGCATGGATAATTGTCATAATTATGATGATACGATAGCATGAGCCACTACAGTGTAAGCCATATGTGCCCCCCCCCCCACTGATACAGAGCGTTGAGTAGAATGTCTGCACCACACATAAAGAGCGTTCTACGAGCGTAGGAGGACAACACCGCAATAAGCCATGTGTGCGCTCCAGTAATAAAGAGCTTTATCATAGAACGCAATAACGCACTTCCCTGCAGTTATGCAAGTCACAGGTCGCATTTTTCAGTTATTTCTCATTTATCACTTCGATTTTATATCTCTAATTGTGAAAGTAGTAAAAGTAGCTTTTTTAGGAGTCGGGCACACGTTTCCTGTTTCCTGTTGAAACTTAACGGTGACAACGTACGCAGGAGATTTGTGCTCGCATAGGTTGTTTTGGTTAATTTGATTGCTTCATTCATTGTTCTCGTGTTCTGTTTCATTATTGCATATTTATTCTCGCTCTATAACATTTCTCATTGTTGATAATGGCTGACAATCGTCCCGTCGGCGAGGAGCTTGACCCAACTGAAGACCTCTGTGTCATATGTGGTTTTTGTTTTGTTAATGATCCACCAGTAAAGGTGGGGGCAAAAGGTATTGGACGATCATAAGCTCTTGTGGACAACGGGGGCGACCTAAGTTGAAACAATACCTCACCGAGCGCAGCCAGGTGATGCCTGTCGACAAGGTGCTGGTGCATGCAGGTTGTCGGAGATTTTACCGACACAAAAAGAAAGACACAAGAGAATTGGGTGGTTTCAGAAGCGAAAAGACTACGATCTGGTGCAACGCCAACCAATATAGCAGAAGACTGCTTAATATGTGGAGTTCCTACTAGCGCTGATGTTAGACACCCAGGTAGATCCACACCAATGAGCAAAGTAGATATCCCCCCTTTCACGGACAAGCTCTTACGATGCTGTGCACATAGACAGGATGCTTTAGCATAATTTATGACGTGGAGAAGCGCATTCAAGGGTGCATTGACTTGGTAGCAGCAGAGGCCGTTTACCACCACGGATGTCTGACTCGATTCTTGCAATGCAAGGATGTGATTCAACCCGAGAAAGGAAAAGCAGGTCGAAGATAAGATCAGGGTATGCAACATTGGTTCGAAAAGATTTGTACTTGGCTCGAGGCAGAAGCTGGTGCTGAATTATACACTGTTAGTGAGTTACATTCCAGAATGGTTGAATTCGCAGGCGAGTCAGAGGTTTATACTATTACAAGTTTGAAAGGTAACTTAGAGGAATACTATGCAGAATTCATATTCTTCGCTGAGGTTAAGAGACGGAAGGATGTCGTTTGTTTTCAAAATATGGCCAAATTCATTATAAATGAAAAGTGGTACACTGATAAAAAAAAACCAGGATTTAGATGCCGAAGCAGACAGGATTGTCTTGACTGCAGCAAGAATAATAAAAGCACAAATAAGGGAGGCCGATTACAGTCGCGAATCGTACCCATCCAGTGACGCTATATCTAGTATTAGTCGGGGGCGAAATTGGATCCCGAGTCACCTGCAAAGCCTACTAAAGATTTTAATTCCGTCCGATGTCAAGCAGAATAGCATCGGTCATTCCATTGTGCAGCGCGCGCGTACACGTTCGGTTATAACACCAACAATGTTTGGACTGGGCGTAGAAATGGACCATGTGTTTGGTTCCAAATGGCTAGTGAATGAGTTATCCCGGTTGGGATTCTCTGTTACCCACGATGAAGTTGAGAGGTACAAGCAATCCGTCATTCAGACCGAAACACCCAGTCAAATACTAACTGACTATGCACCCGGTGCCTTCGTTCAGTGGGGGCCGATAATGTCGACCACAACATAGCAACTCTGGATGGCAGGGGGACCTTCCATAGATTGGGAATGGTTGCATTATCTGCACCCATGAATCAATCAGCACTGAACATGAAGTCGCGTGTTGTCATGAGACAAAAGCGGATGAGGGTTGATGAGCTCGTGAAGGATAAAGGAGTGTCCATCTCCCAATATGTTAATGTTATTGGCAAAGGAATTTCCAATATCAAACTGAAACTTCTTCATTTGCCCACACCCTATACCCTTCCATCTGACCTCAGCACAGATCTACTGTGGCACTCAGCATGCTTTTTCAGTAAGAGTGAAAAACCTAGCAAGAACTGGTCAGGATTCATGCAAAGTGCTTACTCGCAGGACGACACTCTGACCGCTGACAAATCTGATGTTCTGTTCCTTCCCATCATCGATCTGAATCCATCAGATAACGTTTGCATTTATTCTATACTCATTTATGTTGAGGAACAGGCACGTAGATTGAACATCCACACGCCATGTATCACTTTCGACCAGCCGTTGTGGTTCAAGGCTGTAAACATAATAAGTTCTAAGTCGATGAACATAGTGTGTAGGCTCGGATGATTTCACACTGTAATGAGCTTCATGGGGAGTATCGGTTCGATGATGAATGGGTCAGGGTTAGAAGAAGCTTTGGAGAAAGTGTACGGTCAGAACACAGTGACCCATATGATATCTTGAAAGGCAGTGTCGAGGGCATTGCGTGGTCACTACCTAGTTGAGACTGCGCTTTTCAATAAGTTGATAGTCGAAGTTGTCCCGGTTGAGAAGGACGGAAGTTCTGCGGACTATGAATCGATACAGGAACATGATGACATAGAAGCCTCATACGTGCAACAGGCTGATGTCCACGTTGTTGGTGAAAACACGATGGGGAAAATGGTTATACAAATTACGCAAAGAGTTGCAGACTATATCTCCAAATGATGCTAGAATTACCAGTAAAGCACCCTTGGGTACATCAGTGTTTTGCGGAACATGGCTTCCGTGTAGCCCGTAGAAGTAACAGATTCTGGGCGGGGTTATCAACAGATCTTATTATTGAACAAGTACTGATGAGATCTATATCAAGAGTCGATGGGGTTTAATTCGAGGTATAGAGGACCGACAGAAACGGTATGTGTGCAGTGGATACCCAGTATGCACAGATGTGCAGAGATACACGATGCAATGACCGAGTTGACCAAAATGCGACATGGTACCAATGAGCAGCACATTGAAATGGGAGAATTTAGGCTAAAGCGTGATTTCGATGATATGGTTAGTTTTCAAACCTGGTTTGATGAGCACAAGCCCTTTGATACAAATGAGAAGAAACTCCGTTCGCTGTCATCGGGGTTAACGTCCAATGGAACTGATGGCGTGAATTGTTCCGATTCTGAGAGTGTTGGCCAAACAATCCAGAGAAACTTGACAATGTGAGCATCACTGAGGCATCAATTAAACGGAAATATCACATAAAGTCTCTGGATCATCTGTATCCCGAGATTCGTGTTGATAACGAGCGAGTTCAATTCAATCCAACGCTGTTGTTCTCACGACTGATAGCTATCGCCCAGCATAAGGAAAGTATGGTGAATTTTTTTTTCTTAAGAATTGACGACCATACCAACTTCTCTGTTCAAAGATCAATCAATGTGAAAACCAACAAAAGCACAGTTTTCACATTGGCTCTGACTGATTCCGTTCAGGAAGTAGAATATTCCCAGAAGGGAATTGCGACTGTTCTTGATGGCGGAGCTCTTCTCCATAGAGTGAAATGGATAACAAAAACTCAACATACAAGGAAGTAGCCACTCAATATTAGAAGTACGTCCAACAAAGTATGGCTCGAGTTGCATCGTGTTCGATTGTTATGGTCATGGCCCCGTCTATTAAAGATCAAGAGCACAGTCGGCGATCTGGCAAAACATGTGCCGAAGTTCGGGTCACTGAAACAACAGAGAGCCACAATAACCAGCAAATTTCCTCTCAAAGTCAGTTAATCAACTTGCTTGGGCCCCTCTTATCGGATGATGGGCATACTGTTCATAACAGCAGTGGTGACGCAGATGCTCTGATAGTTTCTCATGCCCTAGAGTTTGCATCACATGGAAGAAACGTCAGAGTTATCGCGGACGATACAGATCTGATTATTCTTTTGATCCATCAATGGAAATCCAACATGGCCGACATATTTTTCCATTCTGATGCTCGGAAATCTGGCAAAGGCAGTGCTGCCATATGGCGGATCGGTGACATCGTGCGCAAGGCTCGACAGTTCACAACTTCCCATATCCCGTTTGCACATGCATTGGGAGGCTGTGACACCACCTCTGCAATATTCGGACATGGGAAAACAAGTATCGATAGAAATATAATCGAGTCTGCTGAAGTTCGCAAAATATCATTGCTCATGAAGGAGTCTAGTGCTAATCAGAAGGACATTGGAGAGCCCTGCATGCGGCTTTTCGTTGTAGTGTGTAGTGGTAAGAAAGAAGATTCACTAAATACACTTCGGTATGCGAAGTTTATGAATATGGTATCTTCTAGCAAGACTGCGTTAGAGCCCCAAAATCTCCCACCAACAGAACGAGCGGCATACTATGACATTCTCAGAGTTCATCTCCAGGTGATGATTTGGAGAACACTGAATAATGACGTATTGAATGCTGAGAGATGGGGTAGGGAACGTCGTGGTGCGGATCTTGCCCCAGTCATGACTGACCAGAATGCAACCCCAGACCAATTGCTCAAGTGTGTACGGTGCAAGTGTAAGATGTCATAAAAAAAAACCATGTGACACCAATGTGTGTACATGTCGCAAACATGGTCTGAAATGTGTTATCGCTTGTGGAGATTGTCGTGGAGAGGGCTGCATGAATCAGAAGGGGTTCTGGTAGGAGATGGCGAGGATGAGGTCTGAGTATATTGATATATTTGACACACAAGTGCCGAAATCATGAAGCATGTCTTATTCTGGTCATCACTGGCCGATTTTGATCAACAAAATAAACAAAAGAAATAATTGTCATTTTGGCGGCCATCTTTTGACTCTCTGTGATTGATATTTGGTCAATGTGACTCCCGTGGAATCCTCTGTCAAATGTGATGACATTTGTTTGAGAGCAATCCCATTACCCCTACCTCACAACGGAATAATGCTGATTGGGGATTATTTCTAATTTTTGGCCGCCATCTTGGACGCCATATTGAATCCTGAATTTTCCCCAAGGCGGATTTTAGATATGTTATTCCTGATACTTTTCCACACAAAATGAGACCAAAACCAGCTTTATAACATTTTTTTCTAGGTTCACCCTCCCGACGACCACACTACAAGTCGATGCCGCTTTGTTAAAGAAATTAAAAAAAATGTTGAAATGTTCTAAGTCGAAAGGGTTAATAATTCCGTAAAAAAATAATTTTTCCGTCATCTATATACATGTTGCACATCTGCAATATGTGGGTAACAATACTCTGAAGTTTCAAATATCTACGATCAAAACTGTAGGAGGAGTTGATTACACCATGAAGGTACCCTCATACAGAAAATTATAAAAAATGTTTTTCAAAGTCGAAAGGCCCATAACTCTGGGGAAAATCATTGGATCAAACTCAAATTGGAAATTGACCTGTATTTTGATATGAACGACCCACCAAACAAGACAGTCAATGAATGTGGGTCGCTCACCAGACTGTAAAGACTGATAAGACTGGGACTCTGAAGACTACAAGAGTCAGTATGTGACAATATCACTAAAGACAAGTAGTTCTAAACATGGACATAGCTGGAGGTTCTCCGATGAGCAGGGCTCTTCAACTAACATTTATAATTGCACACCACTGACAAATATTCAATCTCTTACCTTTTATAGAAGACAACCATACCACAGTACTAAGTTCACAAAAATCATTTTGCACATCCCTCTTAGGTTGAATTTTACAACTGGTACCAGTACTTCAAGCTTAAAGTTAAAATTTGTGGCCGATTTGGTCCAACAGTTTAACCTGAAGTAGGAACATATGGACTGTTGGTATAAAAACATACATGTTGGAAAATAAAACCAAACTAGGAGAACAATTCTAACCTATTTTTGATGTGAACATCTAATCTACATCTAATGTTATACCAGGCATGAAATTTTCAACTGTTTAAATTTTGATCAAAGTAGGGGGTCAAAACCCCACCCCATATACACTCCTTGCCCATTACCTCAAACATTGCCCCCACCCAGGCTGCCTAGAAATCAATATTATTATACCAGTACCAAACAGGATAGAGGAGAGTTAAATCTCTTAGATCTGTACCTATTAGAACAAATGTGAATCTCCACCTATAAGATCCATTCATCTAGTATTATCAATATACCCCGCCCCCACAATATTCAATATTAAAGATATTATTTCACCTGGATAAGTGGTGGTTAAGAAAATAATAATGGAACAGCCAAGTCTGTATTTGGTATGTCTGATCTTTGCAGAATGAGGTCCACAAAAGGTGAATTTAATGACATATTTCCCCAAGGTGGAATAGCATTAACGAATTCGCCCTCTGGGGACCTCATTTCCTAAAAATGACCCCATTTGAACAAATCTGAACCCGGTCACCCAAGGCCCGTCCATACCAACTATAAGCTAATATAGGCTTAATGGTTCTTGAGAAGAAATTATTTTAAGATTTACTATGGAGGGAAAGAGTTATGGCCCTAGCTTTGCACCTATTTGATCTGATGAACTTATTTGAACAAATCTGATTGTGAGTTACCTAGGGAACATGCACACTGAAATATATAAACATATTTGGTCGTTAATATGGAGAAAACAAATGTTGATAGACGGATGGATAGACATCCCAACAGACAGACGGATGGAAGGACCGTCTGACAGACATAAGACAAATTTAATCTAATATATCCCCCCCTCCAATGTTTCTTTGAAAAATCAGGGTATGATTTCATCTGGATAAGCGGTGGTTAAGAAAATAATATGCCAGTCAAGTCTGAATATAGTGTGTCTTACATTTTAAGAATGAGGTCCTCAGAAGGTGAATTTAATGACAATATTCTGCAAGGCGGGCTAGCATCACCAGATTCATCCTCAGTCTGATTAGGCCTCACCAGCCATGGGAAACCTAGGAACAGATTGAAGTTCTACAGTTGAAGTTTGTAATGCACACCCATTGAGCACCTCAATTATGCATTTTATACTCTGCAAATTAGGGGGACATAGAAACTGAAGAGAAGGGAACAAGTCAGAAATTAACTAAAACAAAATTTCAATTTGATACTTAAGATACTTCCAAGAACATGATGCCTAAGCAGAATTAGGTCCATGGAGGGTGTATTTGGTGATGCTAGCCTGCTGTACAGGATATCAGCACTAAATTCACCAACTGCAAATGTCAGACACACTAAATTCAGGGAGTTTGTTTAAAATTGCTAGCAGTTACAATGTTTACACAAGCTGCTAGATGACATATTATTCTAATCTAGATTAATGACCTGTGACTTCCGGTTATGACTTGACAACGGTTAGACGATATTTGAATACTTCTGATAAAAAAACTAAATTTTCAAAGATAGAAAAAGAGATCGACATTAAAAACTGAATGGGAGTGTGTCGCAGATTACCAGGAAACTCTAGCACGTTCTTTTAAAGCATAAAAATGATGTATTGATAACATTTTTGAGGCTTTATTCGCGGACAGCACCAATCACCCAACGGGCGCCATCTTGAATTGAGGAAAACTTACCTGTACCAATGCCAAAACGGACAAGGAAAAACAAGAAATCTGATACAAATAATGAAGATTCGAACAATAGTAAGTCAAATTCTACTTTAGAAAGTGACGACAGTTTTAATCCCGAACCGAAAAAGCAGCTTACTATGGAGGAATTCGTGCAAAAATCAGGCATCCCTCCTTCGCCAATTGTGACTGACTTTAGTAAACAAATAAACACTCTGATTGCTCGAGTAGATCTCCTTGCAGAAACTTCAACAAAAAACCATACTGAATATTCCAAAGAACAACAGAGTCAAATAACAAATTTTGGACAAATCGTGAGCAAATTTAAGGAAGAGATCATGCAAGCTTTCACTGAAAAAATTTCTTCATTAGAGGGGAAAATTAAACAATTAGAGATTGAAAATGAAAAGCGTGGAAAATTATTCAAAACGCGAGAGGTAGCGATGACACAAGTTTTTGAAAAAAATCAAGTGGCGATCAAATTTTCAATGTTTTTCAAAGCCAGAGACATCTACCATCATATAGAAAGCTAAAAAAAAAAAAATCCTATGAATATTTTTTTTTTGCCAATTTTTTTTAATTCGGACTTTGAAAATAAAATTCTGTCAACTCATTATGTCACCCAGAAGTTGCCAAATAATGTCTGTAGACACTGCTAATGTGCTTTCCATTCATAATTCAGTGTAGTAATATCTCTCCTACATTAGTCTGTTGGTCGTGGTGGTGTATTAAGGGACAAAAAGCTTGTAACATCAATTGTCTATTTTCAGTTAGGATATGTGAAGATTGTATGTTATATATTTGGTTTCTAGCAATAACACTAATAAATGTAGAATGATTGGTTGAAAACTTGTATATGCCTGAGAAATCATCAGCACATTTGGTTAAATTTAACCCGGAGGTTGATTGACATGAGACAACAACGAAGACAATCAACAGTTATACAAGTAACAGATCTTGGGCAAGACCAAGGGTTAATTTTTATTACAGTATACAAAACTATCCTGTAATGCAACTTCATGTGCCCAAGCATCAAGACTACAATAAATAAAACTGGCGTCGGATGAATACATTATAAGGTGATCTTGAGAAGTTGAGTTGTACAGTTCCGGTCGTATAGAAGGACATGATAGACTCCAGTTATTATCGCATAACCATTTTTACATGATGTACTAAATGGAAGTTCCCACTCAGTTATAAAAGTGCATTGGAATGGTCTATAATCATTTGGTGGGTTTTCAGGAAAAAATAAGCAGACGACAGATGCAAGTATAACACAAATAAAAGTACATTTTAGTGAAATGTTCAGATAATAAGTTCAACAATTACAACCTATCATTAGATTTGTTGAACTTGAATAATATTTGAGCATTCCCTTATGGGTCACTACTCATCACTGAGTATTTGCTAGAATAGTTTTAAGAAAATACCACATACTTTCTTTTCATAAATGAAAATTGACTAACATTTGAGTTAGATGTGTTATTTGTTTTGATAAAAAAGGTACTACTCCTGCCGATCAATCAACATTTAATTTGATGTTGATATCGGTATATGTGCAACATGTAGCAAGTGGTGTGGGGGGTCCTGGTAACTACTCACACATGGTACAGTTAACCTAAATAAAGTTGATGTGTATGTTGTACCTGAATCATGGAATACATGTAGTACCGCAATCTTGGGCTTTGACCCGCAGATTTACATGAACATGCTCAAACAATGTAAACAGGAAGTTGTCTAGCCTAAAATGTTGTTCACAATATATTATTAATGAATTGATTTCATAATATCAACACAACAATCAATTATTTTCTTCAAATTCTTGTTGTTCTCTTGTGTGAGGCAAATGTTAATGTCTTTGGGAGGGATATGAGCAGAATGTCAACAGCATTGATTTTTGAAGGACATCGGCATTAACTAATTCATAACACGATTACAATGCCTACAATGCCTATAAAGTTATGTACTCCATAGCGAATTGGATTGCATGGCATGAAAGTTATTGAATATTTGTTCATTTTTTTTATGCACGAAAATAGGCTATCTATTCAGATGATTTATATTACATACAAAAAATTTTAAACTTGGAATTTGGCCATGTCTATGATTAATATCAATGTTCGTTGTGCACTGTTACTTATTATTCCCTCAACATTTTAATTATTTAATGTCTAAATGGTTATATACATAATCAAATCATTATTTGGTATGGTCATTCGTCAAAATGACAGCCACCACAACACTATTAAATTAAACTAAATTTGTTTCAATATATTATCTATGACACAATTGCACCTCAAACTTAATTACAATTGTCTGGTTCACATCCCGGTGTGTTGCTTGTTCAAAGCTTCATTTAATACTTTTCTATATTCTCTTTAAATCGCTACAAAAATTACAAGTTTGTTCAGTGACAGGTCTGACCAGACTTCTGTTGTCACCAACACGTGTAGGCCTACTATATGTACTAGCATTGTTGTTTCCTGAGAATTTGGGCAGAACTTCCGCTGGAGACACTTGCCAGATCCTTAACACCACCCGTATCCAATCAAATTAAAAATTTGGGCAGAACTTCCCCTAGAGGCGCAAGCCAGATCATTATAATCAATCAAATTGATAATTTAGGCAGTTAATGCACATTGAAGAATACTACTGTGGCTAGGTAACTTAATTCATAGTCATGCTGGCAGAACTGTTCATACTATTCCCTCCATACCATTGCCACACAATGTAAATAACATTGATTCTTGTAGGGTAGTGGTATTTACTAAGTCAAAACACAATGAAAATGATAGCCAAAACAAAATTAAAAATATGCATTCCATAGCCAATTGGATTACCAATAACATGGCACGTGAGTTACTGGAAGTTACAAATGATTCCTTTAACTTTTTTATGCACGAAAATAGGCTACTTTTTCAGACGATTATTACCTTCAAAAACATAATAACATGGAATACAACCTTGTCCAACATTAATGCCAATATTTATTGTGCATTGTCATTTATTTGTATTCTAAACTTTTAACGTATAACTTGTTACAAAATCAAATCAAAGTTCAATGGGGTCATTTATCGATATCAAATTAGTGGCCACACAACAAAAGTCAAACGGAATTTATTTCACTTACAGTTGACAATATTTCACATGAAACTCGATTACAATTGTCTGGTGCACACTCCGATTGTCCATTTACCTATTTTAAACAGAAAAGTAAGTAGTCTATCCAATAATTTATTGAATTTATATCACTTTTGAGCTCTGCAAAAAGACACGTTTTCCTCATTCACAGATTGAGAAACCGGAAATGGCCGGAACACTGTCGTCGCTACGAGAGGAAGCTATGGTAGCTGAAACAAAGGAACTAGAATATAAACTAAACGACCTTGAACAACAGGGCCGAAAGGATAGTATTCGGATATTCGGAATTCAGGAGGTAGACGGTAAGGAATCGGCCAAAGACTGCAGAGTTAAGACCCTTAACCTGTTCAAAACCCGCCTTAAAATTGACCTGGAACCATGGGAAATCGACATGTGTCACAGAATAGGCAAGAAGAGGTTAAATGAGGACAATATAACAGACATTCAACAAAACGCCAACCAACAGCCTAAAGTAAAAACCCGTGCCATAATCGTTAAATTTACTAACAGGTTCACCAAATATGACATTATCGACGCCCGAAGCCAGCTGAAACGTTCAGGAATATCAATTGATGAGGACGCAACACAACTGAACGCTCATCTGTTGGCAAAGGCATATAAGGCAAATCGTGTTCAAAACACATGGCTAACTAATGCCGTAGCAACATTACAAACTTTTTTGTATTTGAGATTTTGTTGAAATATTTTGGGTATTGTAGTAATTTAGAACATAAACATAACCATTTGATTGAGTTTCATTACTTATAATTGGTCTAAGTTAGAAAAATTTACTTTGAAAAAATTTCAGTTTTAAGACATGACAAATTCATATTTCGAGAAATGCTCCAAAGTCGAACCCATGACATAGAACACACCAGGATTCACTCAGTTAGGTAATATTGTGTCCTTGTCTTACTTAAGGTTATATTCTGTTGAAATATGATGGAATTGATGGAATTAATTGTCAGCAATGAATGTGCCATGAGCGGCAAGTGGCGGACAACATGGAAAAAGGGAAGAAAATTGCAACATTTTGCCAGAATGTATATATATCTGGAAAGCAGCCTATAGAATGACACAGCATGCTGCAGCTAAGTTATGTGAATGACAATCCGGCTCACTTTATCGAATGTCCTTGATTTGATCTTGATAATATTGCCTTTCACTTCTTTAGAACTCCAAGAATGTGAAGTTCAAAATGTATAACTTGCCTCTCCCTTATAATTACGGTAACTAAAAACTGTGTCCCCCTGAGCACCATATATTGGAAATAAATGGGCATTGGACTTGTTATTATGTTAACCTGATAGCATTCAGTCATACACTGTATGACAGTCCAGTGAGTGCAACCAACTGATTTTCAATAATATGTACTGTCACCACAGGCCTTCTAAACAGTGATTGAGATCTTAATAAATATAAATATAATGCATCTATTCTCCATTTATAGTAAGGTAAGTGGGCGGCGGTATCTGGAGAAGTCGCCCCCCCCCCCCGGAGTCGGGCCCACACGAAGACGTCCCTACGCGAAGTCGGCCCCATTAATTAGAAGGGATTAAATCGGCTTAATTTGATTGAGGTAGTGTTAATGTTTGCTAATTGTGAGGTCCTCAATTTTTGCAAAAATATATAATATGATATCACTCAATTATGGAATGCGTTCCGTTTAGCACGAGTACAGTATCAAATAACTGCATGATGAAGACTTTTATTTTAAATGTAGGCTCAGTTTAATATAGACCCTGCCTGACCAAGACTCAGCCCCATAAATGTTTGTGTTATAGCGACTGATGGTTCACTAAAGACCCACCCCTGTGCTCTACCACAACTGTTTAGAATGCCTGTGACTGTCACTACAATACTTTACACATCACAGCTTTCAATGAGATTATTACATATATTATACATCCGAGCCTTGAAATAGTGTCTGTCATTTGCAGAATGAGGTCCCCAGAGGGCAAATTTAGTGATGCTAAACAGCAAAGCGTGTTGGCATCACCAAATTCACCCTCTGGGGACCTCATTCTGCAAATGACAGGCACACGATTTCAAGGCTTGAATGCACACAGTATAATATATATAAACCACTTTTACTTATGTTATACATACAGTTTATATTCACATAATGTTATACTTTCAACGTGTTTATTGCTGCTAACAAAATCAAATATAATCCAACACCTGTAGGGATCAGCTGTTTTGACCAGGTACTCAGGTGTGAAACTGATATAACGGTAATCACAACAATTGATAAGTTGTGTCGGAGACAATTCTGTATCTGTATCTGTATCTGTAGTGTTACGTCGTAGGAACCAGTTCTGGCGTGTTACGACGGGTGTGGAGGCGCTAGATGTTTTCCTGTAGATACTCCTGGAATGATGTTGTAGAGTCCAGGCTATCTAAGAATTTCCCGTCCAGCTGGTTCCAATCGATCTTTGCTCTAATAAACACTGAATGTTTGTATTCTTCCGTGTTTATTGTTTGCGGGAGTTCGAAGCATCTTTCGTGGTTTCGTATGAGATGCTGAGGGAATTTGGATGTTTCGTATCCCTCCAGGTGTTTGTTTTTCTTACGAACTCGTTTTAGAGAGTAGTTTGCATACTTTTGTGGGGGAATGGCTGGGAAGGCCCCGTCCACTACTTTGTGCAAGAATGTCAACCTGTTGGTTTTCCTCCTGGTCTCGAGTGGTTGGAATTTTAAGTCAATTAGCATGTTTGTGACCGCACCCTCAAATCTGCTTCTATAGTCTTTTTTGATAAAACGAGCTGCTCTTCTTTGGATTTTCTCAAGTTTATCGATGTTTCGTTTTTCGTATGGGTCCCATATTATATCTGCATATTCCATACTTGATCTTACTAGCGATATGTAGCTTAGCTTGCGTAGGTCTTCTGAGCAATGCTTAAGATTTCGTTGGAGGAAGCTAAGGTGTATGATGCTTTCCTCGAGATGTTGTTGATCTGGGAACTCCAATCCATGTTATTTGTGAGTGTCACTCCGAGGTACGGATGTTCGTTGACCTCTGCGAGTACCTCGTTGTTTAGTGTGTAGTAGTAATTGGATTTTTTCTTGATTGATAGGATATGGCATTTCTTGGTGTTAAACTTCATCCCCCAGGTGTTGGCCCAATCGTTCAGTGTGTTTAAATCTTTCTGCATTTTGAGGTGATCCTTAAACGATGATATTTCTTGGTATAGTAGGCAGTCGTCTGCAAAGAGGCGGATTTTAGAGGCGATGTCATTTGGTAGGTCGTTGATATGACATAGGAATAGCAACGGGCCCAGCACTGTTCCTTGGGGTACTCCAGATTCTACATGTACCTCCTCTGATTGTTTCCCGTCGATTACTACCTTCATTTTCCGATTTTGTAGGAAGGAGCTCATCCAGTTGTGCAGCTGGCCTCTGATGCCATAATGTTGCAGTTTGTGAAGCAATTTACGGTGAGGCACCGTATCAAATGCCTTAGAAAAGTCCAGTATGGCAACATCAACTTGTTTGCCGTTGTCGAATGACTGTAATATGTCATCAGTTGTTACTGCTAGTTGAGTTACGCAAGAGTACTTTGACCGGAAACCATGGTTGAGTGAAGTTAGGATTTTGTGTTCTTCTAGGTGATTAATGATGTGGCTGTATATGATATGTTCTAGCAGCTTGCACGGAACGGAGGTCAGCGAGACGGGGCGGTAGTTCTCAGCATTATGTTTGTCGCCTTTCTTATATATGCTGGATATGTTGGCTGATCTCCAATCCAGAGGTAGTGTGCCTGTCTTCAATGAGCAGTTGAATATTTTTGTTAGTGGGTTTGCCAGCTCTGTTGCACATTCTTTGAGAACTAGGTTCGGCAGGTTTTCAGGGCCTGGTGCTTTGTGTGTTTTAACCTGTTTCAATAATCTCTCTACCCCTTCTTTGTCGATGGTTAATTTTTCTATGTCATCCGTGGGTTTGGTGTTCATTGTTGGCATTTCTTCTCCTGGTGGTTCGTGCGTGAAGACTGATCTAAATTGTTGTAATAGGATATTGGCTTTCCCTTCTGAGCTGGTTTCTAATTTCCCATTTATCTTCAGTGGAGCGACGCCAATTGAGTCGTTCTTTTTTGACTTGACGTAGCTCCAAAATGGTTTGCTGTTATTGTTGGTTAAGCCTTCAGTGATGTTTTTGTTTATGTGTCTCCACTCTTCGTGTCTAATCGTCTTTTTGCATTCTCTTTGTATTAGTTTATAGTTGTCCCATTTGCCGGTCTTTTTAGCCCGGTTATACATTCGTTGTTTCTTCCTCAACATTCGCTTAACTCGATGGTTGATCCATGGTGCACTCCGATTTTTCCTGATCATTTTAGATGGAACATTTTTTTCAACAGTGTTGTGGATGGCTTCTTTGAATATCGTCCAGAGTGTTTCTATATCTGCGTCATTTTGTGATTCGGTGATGATGGTGTTGTTCATCTGTTTGAGATCAGATTTTATGGCTCCCCAATTTGCTCTATTGAAGCTGTAGGATTTTCTCGGTATTGATGGCTGGTATTGCGGTTTGATCTCCATGTCTGTGACCACAATGTTATGGTCCGAGATGCCTGGTATTGTGTCGACGGTCTTCACTAGTGATGGAGTTGAAACAAATACAAGATCAAGGTTGTTATTCTCTCGTGTTGGTTTCATTTGCAATTGGGAGAGATGCTGGTCTGGTGAATTTGTGATGTTGACGAGCTGCTGTTGAACTTCTGTATCGCTGGCATTACAGTTGACCGTAAGTGTTTCCCAGTTGATAGAGGGGCAGTTGAAATCACCGGTCAATAGGATATTCTTGCTCTTGGGGATCTTTTTCAGTGACTCTTCTAGTTGTTTGATGTCATTTAGGTTTCTGTGTGGCATGTAGAAATTCCCTATCAGCATGTCTTTCCGTTGGTGCATTTTTATTTTGACCCACTCCAGTTCGCAGTCTGTGATGTAATCAACCATTTCTATCGATGTGATGTCATTTCGAACCATTATGAACACTCCGCCGCCTTTTGTACTTCTGTCATTTCTGTAGATTTCATATCCAGATGGGAAGACTTCACTTGATTTGATGGTGTTTGGCTGTGGTTTCTGGAACAAGGCCATGGGACTCAGAATATACGTATTCAATGTTTAGCTTCACCTACCACAAAATAAACAAGTGAAATATATTCTTCTTATAGCTTTTGCTTCGTAAAAAGCGTCCCGTTCGCGAAATCGTGCACGCTTCAGATCTGGATCTAAAGCGGAAGTGAGAACTATTCAAAACGAACTATTCAGTGAAACGGACCCTTGTCTATTTATAGCTACTATAAAATTTGGTTCGCCATTAACTTTTACCGGGCATAATAGCGGTTGGCCGATGAGAGCGCAGCAGGTAAATCATTTTTTTTTCTGTCTCAAACATTACTTGTTATCCACGTTCACTGCATTGAACCCCAATTACTGTGTCCGCGTAATTTTCGAATAATTCTTTTATCATGTTCTAATTGATCCCGGTTATTTATTTGAGCACTAAATGATAGCTTATTTATTCGGATTTCGTTTTAGCGCGAAATCCAGAAATATCTATACAGATCGAGTGTCATGTGATTCCATAAATTGCAACACCCCGCTCCGGTTCCATGGTCGGGACGCCTTTTTTTTAATACCGGAAGTCAGCTTACGAGCGACATCTCGAGGGAGGTAATGTCTCTACTAATGGCAAACTGTATGCTAAACTCACAAATGGAAACATTGAGAAATTCCGAACGGAAGAAGAACTCAACACCCTAATTGGTGTCTGATCCAAATGAAAGTTTGCAATTGACTGAGGCACAGGCTTTGGTAGTTTTCATGAATTTTTTTTCCTATTTTACTTTATGAGTGAAATAGGATAAAATTTTCATGAAAAAGGTATATAAAACTACCAAAGCCTGTGACTGAGGACACGATAAGTCCCTAACATGTAATTTATGTGTGCTTGTTTTTTTTCTTACTTTTTGAATTGTATTACTGTTATATCACTTCTGATAACCGACTATCGAATTATGCATAAAACCACATAATCTCCATTACACCCCCCCCCCCAACCCAACAGTGGCATACTACGTTCATATTCATGGTCTGCTGATAGCAGGTAAAAGGTCAACAATTTGCTAGAAACTCAAATACTAACTTTCACCTCAACGAAATTATGTCCTCTTCTCAGTGAATATAGAAAGTCTCAAACAGATAAATATGTCCATAAACTATTTGTTTGGTTATAATGCTCGCTTTTCACTGTCACACGTTGGTCGTTGATACCCTAAAACACCTGATGTCGGCACGCCCAGGAGATGGTGACTTAAAATACTGTTACATTATATTCAGCTTACCTCCCACATATGAAATCACGTTGAACAGATGGAAGCACATACGAAGGTAATCCTGTGTCCCAATTTGATATCTTAGAAATTTATTTACACGTATTTGTTAATCCTTTATCATCTTTCAAAATGAATATTAATCCGACATATCCAAAGAACTGCAAGCACACTACATTCGACCGAATAGTAAATAAATTTAAACATTGAGATAGAGAAATTGTTACCACAAATACACGAAGTTAGAAGCAAACTGGAAAACACTCGCGTGTATAAATATAGGTCAAGTCTTTGTCGACCATCGGCTCTTCAATCAGCTCCGACCTAGATAGGCCAATCAACTGACAACTAATAGCATGCTTTACACCTGCCAATCTACATCGGAATGTGCGGAATATCGATCGATTTACACAGTCCCAAAATAGATTATATATTTTATATTTTAGCAGGGGTGACTGTGACACTGCACCCCCTTTTTAAAATTAACTTCAATATTCGTTAGCCATTTACATACAGACAATATACCATAGAATGATATTGCTTTCAAATTGTCTAAAATATTCAAATTATCAATAATTTGTGTTATGATTTAATTTGTCGTTACACCCATATGCGCAATATATATAATATATAATTGTATAACATTTATATATATAAGCTCATGAACATCTCACCAATACATTGTACTTTATATTATATTTTACAATTACTTAGATATTCGCTTATTCCATTTTGCTAAAATTTTCCAAATTGTTTGTAAAATGTAATTTCACAAATACCTGCCGACAAGTAGATTAATCTCGCAACGATACCTTGACTCAGAATTATTATTTTAAGCATGTGAGATATTAGAACCTGACTATGATATGATTAGCTTTTTTTCATTTACTTCCTGCATTCAAAGTATGTCACACTCACTGATAAGCAATGATAACCGACACATAAATATATATGGACATTGCAATGTGACAAATGTTTACAATGCCAGCCGCTGTTGGGTGGTTGGTGCTGCCCTGCGAGGCAACCGTCAGCCGGAATGCATGTATCTTTGTTGTACTTTTTGTTCATCTTTTCTTTCACTGTATTTTCTGTTCCTGTCTTCTCTGGTGTGAATGTTGACGAATGCAGTATGTATACCACTTGCTTTGAAACCAAATTTCCTATATTTATTCATCATATAATGAGTATTGTATCAGTATTTTCTTCTTGTTCGGCAGCTAGGGCGTCCGCATATCTTATCGATGAGTAATATTAAAGTGTTGTCTCTGAACTGCCGTGGACTTAACCAAACCGAGAAACGCCGCGACGTATTTAATCACATTCGTAACCTTGGTGGATCGATATATTGTTTGCAAGACACACACTTCACAAAACACATGGAAAGATGCATTGAAGCAGAATGGGGATTTAAAGCGATAATGGCATCATACACTTCCCAGGCTAGGGGTGTAGCTATTTTATTTAGAAACAACTTCGAATATATTATTCACGAAACACATAGAGATACTAATGGGAATTTTATTATACTAGACATAACTATAGAAAATATTCGTTTAAGTTTGGTGAACTTGTATGGACCAAATGAAGATAATCCAGCCTTTTACGCAAACTTGAAAAAATTAATTACCCAGATTGGGAACACGCAAATAATCATGTGCGGAGACTGGAACCTTGTTCAGAATCAAGACCTAGATACTTATAACTACAAGCATACAAATAATCCCAATGCCAAAAATGCAGTTGGTGACCTTGCAGGCAGCCTTGAGCTAGTTGACGCATGGAGACTATTTAACAAACAGGAAAGACGTTACACATGGAGAAGGAAATCCCCTATTAAAATGGCGAGGCTAGATTACTTTTTAATTTCTGAGGACCTCCTTAACCTAATGGAAGAAGGAATGGCAATTTTACCTGGGTACAAATCAGACCATTCTATTATTTCACTCCAATTAAAACTCAGTAATATCAAGTCTGGTCCGGGTTTCTGGAAATTTAATAATTCTCTTCTGTACTGTAGAGAATATGTTGATTTAGTAAAAGGAATTATAAATGAAAATAAAATGAGATACTCACACTCCTCTTATGAGACTGTAAATGAAAGTAAAACAAAATGCTCCATTAGCAAACGACTATTCCTCGACGCAGTGCTGCTTGATATAAGAGGCGCCACTATACGCTTTTCAGCAAACCGCAAACGAGAACGAACGAAAATTGAGAAAAATCTAACATCCAAAAAAGCGAACATTATTTCAGACCTAGAGAAACCATCGCATACATCCGAAGAAAAACAACAAAAAATGAATGACTTAGAAAAAGTAGAAGTTGAAATCGAAAAAATGCGAAAAGAAACAATCCGCGGATCCATGGTTAGATCTCGCGCAAAATGGATAGAGGATGGTGAAAAACCAACAAAATACTTTCTTAATCTAGAAAAACGTAACTATATTTCAAAAACTATTAATTGTTTGACCACCGCAAATGGTAGTGCTATCACAAAACAAGCCGATATCATGAAAGAAGCAAGAAACTTTTACCTGAATTTATACTCTAGTAGGTCTATGGATGATCGTGACATACATTCTGTCCTTAACGATGGGTCATTTCCCAAACTAAGCACTATGCAAGCAACAAGTATTGAAGGGCCATTAACCCTACAAGAATTAACAGACGCGCTGAGGAAAACCAAAAATAATAAAAGCCCAGGGCCTTCAGGATACACATGTGAATTTTATAAATTCTTTTGGTCTGACTTTGGCCCCCTTTTAACACAGTCGCTAAATGAATCATTTTCAACGGGGGAACTGTCAATCACACAAAAGCAAGGAATTATAATAATGATCCCTAAAAAGGACAGAAATAGGCAGATGTTAAAAAACTGGCGTCCGATTACCCTTTTGAATACATCTTACAAACTAGCCTCGTCATGTATAGCGGACAGACTAAAACGTGTACTCCCATCGATAATCAACCCTGATCAAACCGGGTTTTTATCTGGTAGATATATAGGTGACAACACCCGACTAATATACGACATAATTCACAGGACAAAACAAGAAAATAAATCTGGCCTACTACTTCTTATCGATTTTGAAAAAGCATTTGACACTGTTTCATGGTCATTTATAAGAAAATGTCTTGACCTTTTTAATTTCGGAGATTCTGTAAAGAAATGGCTATCAATTTTGTATGAGAATGCCAGCTCATCTATTCTGATTAATGGTCATATTTCTCAGAGCTTCATGCTAGGTAGAGGCTGCCGCCAGGGTGACCCAATATCACCGTATATCTTTCTCCTCTGTGCTGAAGTTTTGGCGCTGATGATACGCCAAAACAATACAATTAAAGGGATATTACTCGGTGGTTCAGAGTACAAAATAACACAATATGCGGACGACACGACGCTCATTCTTGATGGTTCTGAAAATAGTCTACGCGAATCGTACTTAACACTGGACGAATTTGCTCGGGTATCGGGTCTGCGCATAAATCCTGAAAAGTGTCAAGCATCATGGATATAGGGATGGGGTCACATACTAAAATAAGACAAGTTCTTAAGGAATTAGTCTACTGTAAACACTTTTAATTTTCTAGGGACACATTTCGACACTAATTTAACAAACATGAATATAAACTACAATTATAAACTCGAAGATATAGAACAGATCACAAAAATTAGGAAACACAGACTCCTGACCCCGTTAGGTAGAATAACAGTTGTCAAATCCCTTATCTTACCAAAATTGACACACCTATTTATAACCCTCCCAAGTCCAGATAAAGCATTTTTGAAGACCATAAATACCATTCTATATAATTTCATCTGGAATTCCAAACGCGATAGAATAAAAAGAAAACAATTATGTACCGAATATATGTACGGAGGTTTGAAGATGATTAATGTTGAAAACTTTGATAGCGCCATGAAAATTAGCTGGATTAGACGCTTGGTTTGCAAACAATCGAAATGGGCCTCACTATGCAATGGCAATTCTTTTTTAAAAGACCCACTCTTTCTCACTTATCACCCAAATTATATTGTAAAGCAAACAGACAAGTTCGCAAATCCATTCTGGAGAGATGTTTTCTCAGCATGGTGTAAATTTATGCGATTAAATAATTCAAATAATAGTATTATGGCCTCAACTGTATGGAATAATCCGAAAATAAAAATCGGAGGTTCGTCGATCAACTTTAAATCGTGGAGAGATGCCGGAATATATTTTATAAATGATCTATTCCAATCAGATAATACATTCCATACCCCACGCACACTTTATGCAACTTTCAACATCCGTGTTGATTTCATAACAATCAACAGCATGAAGCGTCAGATTATGTCATTGGCAAGTTCTCTTAACCAACCCTTAATCCGTATACCCTACCCATGTATACCAAACAATCTTATTCCGATACTCCGTTGTGTAAAAGGCTGTCAATTATTTTATAAAATTCTATCAAATGAGAAAACCATGCCGAATGCATGTCAAAAATGGGAATCCAAATTTGGCGAGAAAATAGAAAATTGGGAAGAATATTTGAGCATGCCCTTTAAAACGACAACGGATACGAAATTACAGTGGCTCCAATTCAGAATAAACACACGAATTATTAGTACCAATAAATTTCTGAAGGTGGCTAACCTTCGAGTCGACGATTTTTGCAATCGTTGTCATAGCGTACAGGAAACCATTTCTCACATTTTCTGGGACTGTCCCCAAGTCAAAACCTTTATGATAGAAATTGAAACATGGGCAAGAAACAACCAATTTCCCATTGATCTAACAAAAAAGAATATAATTATTGGCATAGATCATGAATACAAAAATTCAAAAAGTAATCTGTTCCTACTAGTGCTGAAACAATATATATATAGAACAAAATTCACGCCCACACAACTATCACTTCGACCGTTCCTTTGTGATCTTCAATTTAGGTATGAATGCGAGAGATACAACGCAAAATGTAACATGAACTATGAATTCGATAACCAATGGCTGACACTTCGAAATGCCTTAAAAATTAAATAATAGTGTAATTGAAAACAAGATTTTTCAGGCACAAAGTACACCCCGAGCTTAACAATGACTGGACAACACACAAAAGAAATCAATTACCTGGTACCCGAGCGGAAGACACTTATACAATATCTGTACAATTTCAGTACACCGATCATTTTTACTTTCCAATCATATTCCCCGAGAACGTCAATAGATATGCCGGTTTGCTTAACAATACCACAATTTTTGTTCAGCTACAGTCCGAAACATCAAGAGAGCGTTGTGTATTTTCCCCGAGTGCTGTCGAACCAATAATTACAACAACTACAATATTTGCAATACAGTTGCAATATGTTAGATTGTCTATTTATATTGTTTTTTTGGTAAATTCAGAATGTAAAAATATTTAAAACTGCACATAGTGTTTGGAACTTTGATTATACAAACTTTAAATACTACATGTAACCAAATATTTTGAAGAAAAAAAAATTATGTTATCAGCATGGTTGTAGCAAAATAGAGCCAATTTTCTGGAGAAAAATAAGTTATACCAGCGTAGCCTAAAATTCACTTTTAACCTGAACACTCTTTGTTAAAATTATCCAAACACACTGTGCCTTTAAATATTTTAGAATTATATGTAAGAAAGTAGGCCAGGGCATGGTAGAGTCTCACTCTTCCAAGCCTTGGATTGAGAGAATGAATGTCTGTGATTTTGTGTCTTTCTCTCTTTGTCATTCTTTCTGCTAAATAAAAAATAAAAAAAAATAAAAAAAAAAGATTAATGACCTGTGTCTCTCTCCATCTATCCACAAAGATATATCTGCAACTTTAATAGAACAGTTATTAAAGTTATAAGCTGGAGATGATATCCATTGGCAGGGATGTTGGTTGGGTGCAGGCCACTGCAGGGTGGAGGTGGGGTGAGGCGGGTCTGGGCCACGTGGGAGGGTAATGGAATATTTCTGTAATTTCAGTAGATTAAAGTTTCATAACTCTTCAGATGTTATAATGGTGTCACTTTTTTCAAATTTTATAAAATGATTAAAAATTAATTTTTTGTTTGTTAAATTGAGTAAGGTGAAAATTCCAAAAATCCGAATTTAACAATTTTTTTTTTTTTAGTTGTCACTGGCTCCGCCCACATTTGACCCAGTGACCTCATTTGAACAAATCTGAATAACAGTCCCCCAAGGACCCTTTGTACCAAATATGAACCCATTCGCCCCAATGAAATTTGAGAAGAAGTCGTTGTAAGAATTACAGAGTTATGGCTCTGGCTTCGCAACTATTTGACCCAGTGACCTCATTTGAACAAATCTGAATGAGATTCACCTAGGAAACATCCACACCAAATATGAACCAATTCGGTCCAATGGAACTTTAGAAGATGTTCAAAGAATTGTTGACGGACGGATGGACGGACGGACAACGGACGAGGAGTGATGACTATAGCTCCACCGGAGACTTCGTCTCAGGTGAGCTAAAAACAGAATTTCCAATTAAACAATCCAAACTTGAGTTATCATCAGGAAACCAAAGAAAAAACAAGAAAAATTTAATTTTCTAAGTCGAAAAGCCCATAACTCTGAGAAAAATCATCGGATCAAACTCAAATCCGAACTTGACCTGTATTTTGAAATCAATGACTCACAAAAAACGGAATTTTCAATTGAACAGTCCAAACTTGAGTTATCATCCGGAAACCAAAGAAAAAAGATAAAATAATTGAACTTTCTAAGTCGAAAAAAGTCCATAACTCTAGGAAAAATCATCGCATTAAACTCAAATTCGAACTCAACCTGTATCTTGATATGACTGATCCACATAGAAACGGTATTTGCAATTAAAGGATCCAAACTTGAGATATCATCCGGAAACCGAAAAAGTGAGAAATTTTCTAAGTAAAAAAAAAGTTGAAAAAGGGAAATAACTTCATAAAAGAACATCGGATCAATCCCAGAATTGCAGTGTCCCCCGAAAAAGTGGCTTCATTGGGGGCATCAGCTTTTCTGAAAACAGGGGTACGCATCTAAGATGCTTTTGTCAAGTTTTTTGGCAGTCGAAAAAAAACTTCTGCCAATAAGGTGCACAACTCCGGGAACAAAAGTCGGACGGTGGTATATTATTGCAATAGACCTATATACCAAATATCAATTGAATCCATTAATATTTCATTGAGTTATCGCACTAACGGTGCTAAAATTGTTATTAAAATAGACAAACTAAGACCCATAACTCCGGGAAAAAAATTTCGGACAAACCAGGTTTTCGAACTTGTCCGAGATATTGTTGCAAGAGACTCATATATCAAATATTGTTTAAATCGGTTAATATTTCATTTGAGTTATCGCGCTAACGGTGATAACATTGCTAAAAATAGACAAACTAAGACCCATAACTCTGCGAAAAAAATTCGGACAAACCTGGTTTTCGAACTATTCCGAGATATTGTTGCAGGAGACTCATATACCGAATATTGTTGAAATCGGTTAATATTTCATCGAGTTATCGCGCTAACGGTGATACAATTGCTAAAAATAGACAAACTAAGACCCATAACTCTGCGAAAAAAATTCGTACAAACCTGGTTTTCGAACTCGTCCGAGATATTGTTGCAGGAGACTCATATACCAAATATTGTTGAAATCGGTTAATATTTCATCGAGTTATCGCACTAACGGTGATAACATTGCTAAAAATAGACAAACTAAGACCCATAACTCCGCGAAAAAAATTCGGACAAACCTGGTTTTCGAACTCGTCCGAGATATTGTTGCAGGAGACTCATATACCAGATATTGTTGAAATCGGTTAATATTTCATCGAGTTATCGCGCTAACGGTGATAAAATTGCTAAAAATAGACAAACTAAGACCCATAACTCCGGAAAAAAAAAAATCGGACAAACCTGGTTTTCGAACTCGTCCGATATATTGTTGCAAGAGTCTCATATACCAAATATTGTTGAAATTGGTTAATATTTGCATGAGTTATCGCGCTAACGGTGAAAAACAAAAAAAAATGTCATCAAAGATGGATAACTCTTGTCAAAAAGTTCGGACGTGACCAATTTTCTACAGGCAGTAAATAGTCATTGGGAGCAACTCACATACCAAAATTTTTTTGAATCTGTTCACAAATGTCAAAGTTATAAGGCATTCTTTAGGTCCGCCCGCCGCCGCCCGCCCGCCAACCGTCCCTCGTCAAACCATAAGTCGAGTTTTTGAAAAACTCGACTAAAAATAACAAGGACCCTAAATCTGAAGCAACCAGACAAAAATGGGTGGATCGTACCCATATTCGAACTTGATCTGTATTTCGAGCTGATAAACTCATATACCAAATTTGATTCAGATATGATCACACCAACTAAAGTTATCATCCGGAAACCAGAAATTGACAGGATTCTAAGTCGAAAAAGGGCCATAACTCTCACAAAAATGGGCAGAGCAAACCCATATTCGAACCCGACCTGTATTTTGGGCTGATAAACTATCATACTAAATTTGATTCAGATACGACACAAACTAAAGTTATCATCCGGAAACCAGAAATTGACAGGATTCTAAGTCGAATAAAAGGTCGGTAGACCTCATGTCCGCCTCTAAGTGTCGGCTTGATATGACCGTTGTTTGCACATAAAAACCTGTCTTTAGTGCTAGTAAACCTACATACCAAATTTAATTTCATTCAGTACACATTTACTAAAGTTATCATCCGGAATCCTCAAATTGGCAAAAATTCTAAGTCAAAAGGGGACATAACTCTGGTGAAAATTGGCGGGCGGAACCCGAATTCGAACTTGACCTGTGTTTTGCTGGGAGAAAGACACATACCAACTTTGGTTCAGATCAAATAATCCAAACTGGAGTTATCGGTCGGAAACCAAAAATGTTAACAGACGGTTAAATTCTAAGTCGAAAAAGGGCAGTAACTCATGTAAAAATAATTGGACGGAACCCATATTCGAACTTGGCCTGTATCTTTAGCTGGGAAATACACATACCAACTTTGGTTCAGATCAAATAATCCAAACTGGAGTTATCGGTCGGAAACCAAAAATGTTAACAGACGGTCAAATTCTAAGTTGAATAAAAGGTCCGTAGACCTCATGTCCGCCTCTAAGTGTCGACTTGATACGACCGTTGTTTGTGCATAAAAACCTGTCTTTAGTGCTAGTAAACCTACATACCAAATTTAATTTCATTCAGCACACATTTACTAAAGTTATCACCCGGAAACCTCAAATTGGCAAAAATTCTAAGTAAAAAAGGGACATAACTATGGTGAAAATTGGCGGGCGGAACCCGAATTCAAACTTGACCTGTGTTTTGCTGGGAGAAAGACACATACCAACTTTGGTTCAGATCAAATAATCCAAACTGGAGTTATCGGTCGGAAACCAAAAATGTTAACAGACGGTCAAATTCTAAGTCGAAAAAGGGGCGTAACTCATGTAAAAATAACTGGACGGAAGTCATATTCGAACTTGGCCTGTATCTTTAGCTGGGAAATACACATACCAACTTTGGTTCAGATCAAATAATCCAAACTGGAGTTATCGGTCGGAAACAAAAAATGTTAACAGACGGTCAAATTCTAAGTCGAAAAGGGGGCATAACTCTGGTGAAAATTGGTTCACTCTAACTAAAGTTATCATCCGGAAACCTCGGACGCACGGACGCACGCACAGGCTGATTATAATAGTCCTCCGAACCCGTTGGGTCGGCAGACAAAAAGGGGCATAACTCTGGTAAAAATTGGCGGACGGAACCAGAATTCGAACTTGACCTGTCTTTTCTGCTAGTAAACCCACATACCAAATTTAATTTGGTTCACTCTAACTAAAGTTATCATCCGGAAACCTCGGACGGACGGATGCACGGACGGACGCACAGGCTGATTATAATAGTCCTCCTAACCCGTTGAGTCGGCGGACAAAAAGGGGCATAACTCTGCCAAAAATGGTCGGGCAGAACCCAAGTTCGAACTTGACCTGTGTTTTGCTGGGAGAAAGTAATATACCAAATTTGGTTTGAATCCGATTAACTCTACTAAAGTTATCATCCGGAAACCAACTTTCAGGGGTTTTCTAAGTGAAAAAAGGGGCATAACTCTGGTGAAAATTGGCGGATGTAACCAGAATTCGAACTTGACCTGTCTTTTCTGCTAGTAAACCCACATACCAAATTTAATTTAATTTGGTTCACTCTAACTAAAGTTATCATCCGGAAACCTCGGACGCACGCACGAATGACCCCAAAATGACTCGTTCCCATCTACATTCCAATTGCAACAGCCATGACAAATTTCATGATGATCAGACTAAAGGTACGACCTGTAGCCCGTGCTAAAGGATTTAGTCATACAAAGAGTAAACTCCAAAATGGCCATGTTTTTTTGCCGAATGACCCCAAAATGACTCGTTCCCATCTACATGTCATTGTTAACATCTATGACACATTTTACGCATCACGCACACGCACACACACACGGACGACGGACGACAAAGCCATGGCAATAGCTCAAACTTTACAAAGTAAAGTTGAGCTAAAAAGGGCCATACCTCTCGCAAAAATGGGCGGAGCAAACCCATATTCGAACTTTACCTGTATTTTGGTCTGATAAACTCACCTATGAAATTTGCTTTTGATCTAATAACCGAAACTAAAGTTATCATCCAGAAACCATTTCCGGACGCACGCACGGACGGACACCGGCTATTTTAAATTTGGGGGACAACAAAACTTTTTGAAATGCTGCTTCAGTTATCAGAATCGGGTAATTGCCCAAAAATAATGGTAACCACAGTCAACTAGAGTATAAAATTGCCCAAAACCTGTTATTTATCAACATTTTGTTCAACGAAATTTTGCTAGTTTGTCAAATATCTGCCACAAAAAGCCATTTGATTTTAGAGTTATCCATCTGGGCCACTTAAAATTATCAGTGGTGAAAAATAATAGCTTTCAAACATCGATATCTGATCACTCTGAGCATTGATTCCTCGACTCGAATCAAATATTTTTTACCCCCGAAGCCAAACAAATAGTAATTTAGGACCGTTAATTCGGATAATGTATCTTTAATTCACAAATATGTTCACAGAATTGATGACCATATTAAATTCATGGGAGGCTACACTTAGGCATAAAATGCGGCCAATAGAAATGGTATGATTTGAGGTGTTTTTATTATTCAGCCAGTGTGACCAAGAGCAGTTTTCTGATACATCAGTATTTGTAAATCATAAGGTATTGTCCAGAAACTGAACAAAAAATGGATGGGCAGACTGACCAGAAAATAATATACCCAGTATTAAAAATGGGCATATAAAAAATTAATGGAATAAAACAAAGATATCATATTTATTTGATTTTAATGGATAATTTTACAAGTGAAATGATACATTTTCTTCCAAATTTGAATTTATTAATTTTCTACTGATATGTCAGTAACTGTTATCACTCATCAAAGTTTCTCCTTTTTAAGATTTCTTTCCATTCGAGAATATTGATGGATATGTTTTGGTAGATATTCTATATCATATTCTACACTATTGCGGCTATTCTTTCAACCTTCCTACTCTACCAAATACATTTAACAAATCTTCGTATTATTAAACCCTTTCTTTACTAAATACTCAGCGACAAATAGTTCCCTTAGTAAATGTTCAGATAATAATAATATCTTAAAATTTCCCATCAACGAATAGGAATCATTCTGCACTTTTACAGTCTGTCGTCTGCTGATATTCCTAAAACATCCCTCCATATGAATAATAGACCACTCCATTAGTCTATCCTTTTATAATTGAATGGCAGAATCCATCTAGTATATATCAACACACAAAACTCATAAAAGAAAACAAGGTAAGTCTTCAAACACCTACTGTGCATGGGCAGAGAGTAATCTACTTCCAAACTCACAAACCCTACAAACGCTCTTCAGTGGAATTATAGCATCCAAAAGTGGGTTGAAGGAGAGGGCTGACAGCCCTTTCAAATTTCCCAGTATCATCTCAAACTCCAAGCTTGCGGCGGCCCATCTAGTAAAGAAAAGGTTAACACACGTATTAGAGAACTCAGATATTTTTTGGAAAATTAGACAATAGCCACTGTTCAACCAAGCCTTGAAATAGGGTGTCTGTCATTTGCAGAATGAGGTGTAAGCAGAATGAGGTCCCCAGAGGGTGAATTTGGTGATGCTAGCCCACTATGCGGGGTAGCATCACTAAATTCACCCTCTGGGGACCTCATTCTGCAAATAACAGACACCCTATTTCAAGGCTTGTGTTCAACCCAACTAATGATTGATTGTAAACCAGTGCACTGGTGTACATATTGATTACTGATGCCAATTCAGATTATTGCTCGTCTAGACTTTCACCTGACAGCCCAGATTATGGCATTTTCAAGATATATAAGCAGACTACAGACAAACAAACAGATAATACAAGTGCAGAAGGAAATTCAAGGAATACTGTTTCATTGGTGGGAAATGTTCACGTAATAAGTTCAACAAACAGTGCTGTGTTGAACTTATCACCTGAGCATAGGGCAACTACTTGTCAAAGAGTACATGTAAATAGCAAAGAAAGGGTTATACAGTAATGCTCTAAATAATCGACTCCTTAACCGCAGCAGAATTATGGGTAACTTTTCAGGATTTAGTTGGAAATATGGCTTGTTGCCATTCATCATAAAGCTCTCACTGAGAGCTTTCCGATGAATGACAACAAGCCTTATTTCGATTATTTAGGGCATTACTGTATCTCTGCTGCCCAATTAACCCTTTCATGACGGGAACTGAGCATTAATTTGATTAAAGATGAGGGCGTCTCACATCTACAAGAGCATGCATTGGCCTAACAACATTACCATGATATTGTAATCAGATGCATTCTCTTATATATGCAACGCTCCCAATGAGAGACTCGCGAGGATGCAATGGCATAGGATCTTTAATGCTGCACCAGCACAGCCCCCGCCATGAAAGGGTTAACTTTCATGCACATCCAGAAAGAAGATGCAGTTATTCTAGTCAGGCTCCTTCCTCCTATTGCATCCTCCTATCACATGAAGGTTCCTATCCTTAGTCAACAGCGATTCACCTGCTGGGAGTGAGAGTTCAAACTACATTGAACATTCATGGAGTCATCCTGTAGACTGGTTGTCTGATGGAGGAAATGTTCGTGGCGCGCCATCTTTTGGTTCTCTTTTGACCAAGGACTGTTCGGTTCGTAATTTTTCAAGTTCACTCAGTCTACTTTTCACATGTTCGATTCTGTGATACGCCATCTGCAAGTCTTTATGGGCAGCATAGCAAGATCCCTCATGTGGCTGACCTAAAATATATGACTTTTGAAGATGTATTCAGGGTTAGGGCTGACAAATGAACATAATAACATAAATTATTGGAGCTCATGGGTCAAAAGAAAATGCTTAATATGACATCTGTCTGTCATCACTATCATAGTGTAAGTAGTTATATTTCTATTGTTGCAAATTGCCATATGAGTTATCAAAATAATAGTTAATTAATAATGGAAAATGTTAAAAGACATGGAATGGTTAAAAGTGAATAATATTGTCCAAATCAATTGACCGATCGGTACCAAAAATGATAGAGGTGAGAGGTGCTTCATCATAAACCTGGAAATGAAAATTTAGAATGATTTATGAAACATGTCTGAGTTATCGCAGCATGTGGCTGGAGTTAGTTATGAAGTGGGATTTTCCAACAACTATGGTCATATCATGACATAACAGTAGGGTGAAAGTGTGACACCAGCTCTGGCTCTTTTTGACAAGTCAGGCAAATTTTACCATTCTGAATACCTACCATAAGGCCATAACTCAGTAACTAAAAATTGAATCAAACCAATATTCGAAATTGATCTGTATTCTGGGCTGAGAAACTCATGTACAAAACTAGGTTCCGATCAGATAGAAAATGTTTGAATTATCGAACTTTGCGTAAATTGTATATGGCTAGACAGACGGATGGACAGACGGACGACGAGTGGTCAATCCGGATGTCAAAATTATGTGTACCATACCATACCGTCTTTGTCAATGTCAACACACAACCTAAGAATCCTTAAGAATTGTCATCAGGAGTTCCAGTAAATTCCAATACCCACACATCAGCCAAATTGGTGGAGGCTCTGGTCTGCTGTAGACTTGAAAGAGTTTTGATGCTTTAATGACCTTTAATTGAGTCAATGCCTTTTGTCAAAATGTGATATCTCGTTGCTGGCGGAGGATGTCGTGACAAGGTATCTCCTCATCGGCACCCAGAGTGTTGTCTCTTATTGATGCCAAATGCATATTATTGCGAATTGTCCGGTAGATGTCAAGCAAAAATAATTGCGAAAAATTCCCAGATTATTCTAACATCCGAGGCACTGGGATGTCCTGTCGTGGAGCCGAGTGGCATTAAAAGAGTTAAAGAAATGTTAACCGATGTACAGATATATGGATGGACAAGGTGTGATCGCTATAGTTCCTCAGGTCAGCAAAAATTTATTACAACAAATTAAATCTTACCTGTTGATACCTGAGTGAGGTAATTAATATGCTTAACTAGTCCATTCTCTACAGATTCCAGCGTCTTATAGAAGTTCTGTGTGTAGTTTTCTACCTGTTTTGCTATTGGTTTATCTTTTGATATCTCTTGCAAAGCTGAGCCTGAAATAATACAAGTAACGCCAAGCTATTTTCTATTACTCTATGGGCACCTTCTGAGACACAGACATTCCAAATGGTGATGAATTATAGTATTTTAATCATATTTTATGGCATAGATTGTTCTTAAAACCGTATTATCAAGGCACTATATATAAAAAATATAATTGGTGACTCGAAAATTAAGTGGGCCTTTAAATTTAAAGTATGATTTCTGTTGTAATATTTTACTGTAGACATTCTTGTGGGGGTCTTCTGGATGACTATGTGTAGTTGTGTACACGTCTAAGTGAAGAGAATTTATAACAAGACAGTCAAAGACTGTGGGGTCGCTCACCAGACTACAAAGACTGATAAGACTGGGACTCTGGAGACCACAACAGTCAGAACGTTTCATAATCATTTTAAAAGAAGTAGATCTAAACAGGATATGTGGCTAGAGAGGCTTCATGTATGTAGATCGGTGAATATCTACCTTGAATTTACCAACTGTACACTACTGATCACCCCACCCCCTCCTCCAGCTCAACAAGTCCCCTCCCGACCGGGCTCCAGACTCCCAAAACACCATACATGTATGTCAGATTAATCAGTCAGGTAGTTCCAAGGTAGATGTTTTAATGAATATTGTATTTTAATGATTTTATTAGACACAAAAGTGTTAAGTCCCCATAGCCCCGTCATTTCTTAACAGGTTGACCTCATGTTAACAAATCTGAATCTCAGACACTAAAGGATCCTCCATACTATATGTAAGCTAAATAGTCCAACCTATCTTGAGAAGACATTTTAAGTATTACTATAGAGACATACAGTTATGTCCCTGGTCCCACCCTATTTAACCTGGTGACCCCATCTGAATAAATTTGAATCCCATACACCAAAGAACCCTTCATACTAAATATCAGTAAAATAGACCTGATGGTCCTTGTGAAGGAAGCATATTAAGAGGAAAACTGTCATTCGCTTGGCCTCTATTTGACCAGGTGACCTCATTTGAAAATTACCAACCTGACAACCCCATAAAGTTAAAATTTGTGGCCAATTCTGTCCAACAGTTTAACCTGAAGTAGGAACATATATGGACTGGTGATTTAAAAACATACATGTTGGAGAATTAAACCAAACTATGAAAACAGTTCCAACCGATTTTTAGTGTGAACATCTAATCTACAACTAATGTTGTATCAGGCATGAAATTTTCAACTGTTTTTATTTTTATCAAGGTAGGGGGTCAAAACTCCACCCCCTCTACACTCCCTCCCCATTGCCAAATGTAAATCCCCAACTATGAGATCAATTTATCTAGTAATATCAATATACCCCCCAATAAGGCCAATATCCTATATACACCCCCCCCCCCAAAAAAATTTCTTTGAAAAATAAGGTCATGTGGTGGTTAAGAAAATAATATTGGAAAATCTACAACTAATGTTGTATCAGGCATGAAATTTTTTGGTGTGAACATCTAATCTACAACTAATGTTGTATCAGGCATGAAATTTTCAACTGTTTAAATTTTGATTAAAGTAGGGGGCCAAAACTCCACCCCCTCTACACTCACTACCCATTGCCTCAAACGTTGCCCCCACCCAGGCTGCCTGGAAATCAATATTATTATACCAGTACCAAACAGCATAGAGGAGAGTTAAATCTCTTATCTCTGCCCCTATTAGAACAAATGTGAATCCCCATCTATGAGATCCATTTATCTAGTAATATCAATATACCCCCCAATATTCAATATAACCCCCCCCCCCCCCCCATTTTTCTTTGAAAAATCAGGGTATGATTTCACCTGGATAAGTTGTGGTTAAGAAAATAATTTTGGAACAGCAAGCCTGTATTAAGTGTGTCTGACCTTTGCAGAATGAGGTCCCCAAACGGCGAATTTAATGACACTATTCCGCAAGGTGGGCTAGCATCACTGAATTCACCTCACCCTCTGGGGGCCTCTTTTCCTAAAAATGACCCCATTTGAACAAATCTGAACCCCGGTCACCCAAGGCCCCTCCATACCAAATATAAGCTATATAGGCCCAATGGTTCTTGAGAAGAAATTGTTTTAAAAATTACTATGGCGGGAAACAGTTATGGTCCTGGCTTTGCACCTATTTGATCTGATGAACTTATTTGAACAAATCTGATTGTGAGTCACCTAGGGAACATGCACACCAAAATATATAAACACATTTGGTCTTTAATATGGAGAAGAAAACAATTGTTGAAAGACAGATGGATAGACATCCCAACAGATAGATGGATAGAAGGACTGCCTGACAGACAGAAGACAAATTCAATCCAATATACCCCCCAATTTTTCTTCACCTGGACACCTGGATAAGTGGTGGTTAAGAAAATAATATGAAACAGCCAAGCCTGAATTTAGTGTCTGACATTTGCAGAATGAGGTCCCCAAAATGTGAATTGAATGACACTATTCCGCAAGGCAGGCTAGCATCACTGAATTCACACTCAGTCTGATTAGGCCTCAACTGCCATGGGAAACCTAGAAACAGATTGAAGTTCTACTGTTGAAGTTGGTGTTTCTAGCCTGCTGTACAGGGTAGCAACACTAAATTCACCCCCTGGGGACCTCATTCTGCAAATGTCAGACACACTAAATTCAGGTTTGAGAAAATAATTTTGTTTTAATTTGATAATAACAACAAGCACCATTGCTAGTGCAGTGTTTACACAAACCTGTCCAATAACATTCTAATCTCTAATCTGTCATTCTGATCTCAATTAATGACCTGACTGTGTGTCTCTCTGAGGCTGAGTCCTCTTGTAGATATAATATTGGCAGATATAATAACTGCTTCTGGAGAGAGGTAAGTTGTGATATGATATGGGTGAAGGGGCTGTTGGCAGGGTGGGGTCCTGGGCCATGTGAGGGGGGGGGGGGGGGGGTGGGTAATGGAAAGTTTCTGTGATTTCATTGAAGACTGAAGTTTCATAACTCAGAGGATGTTATAATTATGTGAGTTTTTCAAATTTTATAACATGTTATAAATTTTTTTTTTTTTTTTAAATGTTGTGTGTTAAATTGAGCAAGGAGTTAAATCTGAATATTTTTTTTTGGGGTTTTTTTAATTTTTTAGTTATGTCACTGGCTCCGCCAACATTCGACACAGTGACCTCATTTGAACTAATCTGAACCACAGTCACTCAAGGTACCCTCATACCAAATATGAACCCATTCGGCCCGACAACTTCAGAAAAGAAGTCATTTTAAGAATTACTATGTGGAAAAATAGTTATGGTCCTGACATCAAAACTATTTGACTTGGTGACCTCATTTGAACAAATCTGAATAAGAGTCACCTAGGGAACATCCACACCAAATATAAACCCAATCGGTCTGATGGTTTCAGAGGAGAAGATGTTAAAGAATTGTTGACGGACGGATGGACGGACAGATGGATGGACGGACGGATGGACGGACGAGGAGGAGTGATGACTATAGCTCCACCGGAGACTTCGTCTCAGGTGAGCTAAAAACCTTGGTGGAGATAATAGTTTTTATTGTCAGAAGCATTAATCAATTTAATCTGATTGTTGTAATCAAGCATCATGTGTTAAAGCATGTATCAAACGAGAGGCTGATCACGATCGGTGCCGTTTAAGTCATTTTAAGTTAAAGTTTAATACATACATTCAACCACACCTTCAAAATCAGTGATCTAGAACTGAATATATGCCTATACACATAATGTGGAGAAAATTGGAAAGATATATTAGGGGCCCTGATGGCTCTGGAGGAGAAGATGTTTCAAGAATTGCTATGGAGGAAAGAGTTGTGTCCCAGGCCTCGCCCTTATTTGATCTCGTGACCCTATTTGAACAAATCTGAATCACAACTAAAGGACCCTCCTTATTAAATATAAGTAAAATAGACCTGATGATTCTTGCAAAGAAGACATTTTAACAATTACGTTAGATGGAAAGCATTATGTCTGTGGTCTCACCCCTATTTGACCTGGTGGCACTATCTGAATAAATATGAATCCCAGTCATCTATATTTGCGAATGTCTGTCTGTCTGTCTGTCTGTGTTCTATAGAAATTCACAGAGGACCATCTAGATGATACCAAAGGGGTCTTCTAGGAGTAGCTTTTTACGAGAAAGATAATGGTCGGGGTTAGAATTTTCTAAAGTGACGCCGTTGTTGTCAGGGGCAGAAAAGGGGGAGGGGCAGAAAAAAAATTGTCGCCGATTGCCACCAAACTTATATATAATCATCCCCATAATATGAGGAATCTAATGGCGTGGTTTAAATATGGCAAAAGTCGCGCCGTTCGCGTCAGGGGTGCCCGGAAGGGGGGGGGGCAGATTTTTTTTCTGTCGCCGATTGCCACGAAACTTACATATAATCATCCCCATGATATGAAGAATATGTTTAAATATGTCAAAGGTGGCATCGTTTGATTCAGGGATGAACGGAAGGGGAGAGGGGCACCAAAATTGATAAAACTAATTTTACCGCCCATTTCCACCATATTGATATATATTCTTCTTCATGATACAAGGAATCTAATCGTGCGATTTAACAACGCCAAATTGTTGTTTTTGGATGAGAGATTGGGAGGGGGTGGGCACTAAATTTGATAATAAGTCGCCGATTGCCACCACACTTATACAAAATCATCCACACGGTATGAGGAGTCTAATGGTGTGGCTTTTATCTGTCAAATGTGACCTCATTCGAGTCAGGGTTGCATTGAAAGGGACAGGGGCACCAAAATTGATGCACAATTTTTTAGCGCCAATTTCCACCAAATTGATACACGTTCTTATCCATGATACGAGGAATCTAATCGTGATTTAAAGACGCCATAGTGGTGCTGTTTGTGTGAGAGATGAAGAGGGGAGGGATTGCCACCAAATTTGATAAAAAAAAAATTTTAGTCACCGATTATCACCAAACTTATAGACAATCATCTCCATGATATCAGGAGTGTAATCTTGTGGTTTAAGGATGTCACAAGTGGAGCAATTCGAGTCAGTGGTGTATAGAGATGAGAGGGCCACAAAAATTATCTCTATATGTTTGGTGCCGATTTCCACCAGATTGATACATATTCTTCTCCGTGATACGAGGAATCTTATCGTGTGGTTTAGATACACCAAGTTGGTGCCCTATGAATGAGAGATATGGGGACCTTAAATTTGATACGAATTTGTATACTCGCCAATTTTCACCAATTTCATATAAATGCATCTCTAATCTCTAACGTGTCGTAGTGTGTGCAGCTTGAGTCCGAAATAGGGACGGGAAGGTCACCAAAACTGATACAAAATATTTTTAGTACCAATTACCATCAAATTCGGACACGTTCTTCTCAAATGATACAAGAAATAAAATCGTGCTGTCTGTCTGTCTTTTGTCTGTCTGTGTGCGTTATATATATATAACTTCACGCGGTACAATCGAAATGGCACCAAGGCGTTCTAAGAGGGGTAACTTTTTACAAGGAAGATAATGGTGCGGGTTAAAATTTTCTAAAATGACACTGTTGGTGGGAGGGGAAATTTAAAAAATATGGTGAAATAGTTTTGTTGCTGATTTCCACCAAACGTTTACATAATCACCTTCGCAATATGGCGTTGTTCGAGTCAGTGTTGCATCAACAATTGATTTAATAAACAAAATTCCACCAAATTCATACACATTTTTCTCTAATGATATACCATGAATTAAATCACATTTGGTGTCGTTTGCGTCACGGATGGCGAGCGGATATGCACTATCATTGATAAGATTGGTATTCGCCGATATCCACATATAAGTTATATACAGTCACCGGGCCATCTCCATATCATTTTAAGTAGTTGGGCGTTCATATTTCACAATCCCGTCATATGGTGACCCACATAAGTCACTTGAACAATTATATCTTCTTAACAGTCATATTTATATGGGAATGGCAATCAAGGCATTCACACAATGAGCTAACAAAAAGAGATAACTAGAAAAAGCACTAAACATATATTTATCATTCTATTGAAGAGATAGATATATTCGTGCAAACTGAGAGACATCGAACCGTCAGAGGATTGCATATATATAATAACAAAATTTAGTCTGTTCCATTCAATACAGTTTCCACAAAAAGTTACAATTTGTCAAGAGATATGGAAGGCCTGTTCAAAATAGTGGTCACAGTGTGCAGTGAAATATAGTTTATTCTGATATATAAGAAAATGCAGTTAGTAGCACAAGACTTTTCAGGATCCTACCAATACTGACATCTGACAAGGGTTTTAGAACAGACTCATCGACTGACATAAACAACTCAAAATCTCGCTCTGTGCCTGGCACATGTAGCTGATATATGGGCGCAGCAACATTTCGTTTAAACTAAGAATATTTAGCCAATATATAGCACCATGAACAGAGGAGCACCTGGAAATTTCTTTGAAACATCTGTATCTTCATGGAGATATGATAGCCAGGTGTCCTCGAGATCTTAGTCCAACCCACTAGATTGATTGATACTTCTCAATATGTAAAACCCAATTATCATCTTTTATCGAACTAATGTGTTTATCATGTATCATATTATAACGTCTAATGTATACGCAGTTGTAAATAAATAAATACTTCATTATTGGTGGAACGGATTAATCGCGATAAACATAATGACAATTGACAAGGTGAGCCATTACTTATATTCCATGACTGTAATAATTATGTTTTGTGATGCTACATGTATTTGAATATACAATTTATGAGAAAACGTATAACACTTTAAGCAAGAGCATTCTCTATTCCCAACAAATATCCACAGTATACATTGACCTGGGCAACGCCGGGTAACCCTGCTAGTACTAGTAAATATCTTTAAGTCTGAATTCCAGTCACCCAGGGACCCTCCATACCAAATATAAGCTAAATATGCCAAATGGTTCTTGCGAAGAAGACATTTTAAGGGAGAGAGTTATGTCCCTGGCCTCACACTTACTGTATTTGACCTGATGACCCTATTTAAACAAATTTGAATCACAGTCACCCAAAATGACTCGTTTCCATCTACATGTCAATATTAACATCCATGACAAATATCATGATGATCAGACAAACAGTTCGGCCTGTAGCCCGTGTTAATGAATTGAATTTTTAAATCCAAGATGGCCACTGGTGGCCATGTTTTTTGCCAAATGACCCCAAAATGATTTGCTCCCATCTACATGTTAATGTCAAAAGCCATTACCAATTTCATAATAATCCGACCAAAGGTATGACTTGCAGCCTACATGTATGTATAGAGGGAAAGAGTTATGATCAGGGCCCTGTCCATATTTGATCTGTAACCATATTTCAATATATCTGAATCCCAGTCACACAAGGACCCTCCATACTAAATATAAGCTATAAACTAGGTTCTTGATGAGACTTCCTCTCATGTGAGCTAAACAAGTTACAATTTTTAAGGAGAGTGGGAGATGTAGGTTATTTATTCACAGACATTGGAATATGGACAAATACATGTACCTGTAGTCAAACACCTGTACAATCTGCATCACTCTTGTATAGGTACACATAAAGATGGCATATGGGGGTTAATAGTTCCCAATGACCAACCATAGCAGATATTCAACAGCACAGTCACTGACCCCATGGCATCAGATTATTAAATTGAAATCATAACAGTGTATAAAGCTACATGTAGCCTTGTTTATAAATGTCTCTCTCGCTCTCTCTCTCTCTGTCTCTCTGAATGAGTGACATCTCTATAAATGATATAAGACAAGTGCCACTGCGGCCATACAGTGCATGGCATACATGTACAGGTATACCTTCTATGTATTATGTTTATTGCAATAAAGGAATTTTTCTCATGAATAAGCTAGCTCTGTTCATAAGTTTTACACATTCGCATTTATAATAATATGGTCAAATTGCCAGAAAATATAACTGACATAATGAAAGTGTCAACAAGAGGTGTGCACTCGAGTGCTAGCATACTAGTACCCCCACGGTGGCAAATTCAACCCGCATTATCCGTAAACTCAACAAAAAAGATTTTTAACTTTAAAGAAAAATTCGGACTAATTATATCGATATGGTGTCACAAGTAGCTTGTACAGAAAAAAAATATTCAAATCGGTTCATAGTCAGACAGAATTTTCTAAGAAAAAATAAGTCGAAAATGAAGTGTAATATTACGAAAAACAGTCTGAGCCAATCCCTAGCCGCATCATGTAGAGAGGGTATTGTGAGAAGCATGTATACCGAAAATTATTGAAATCGGTTCATATTTGTTAAAGTTATTAAGTCGGACCGAACCGCAATCAGCATCATGCGGAGAGACCGTCCTAAGGAGATTGCATACAAAAAATTATTGAAATCGGTTCATAGTTGTTCGAGTTATGAGGTCGGACGGACGAACGGACGGCTCGACACACGGAGGGAGAAAGCATGACGGACGGACGCCGTCAATCCAGTATGCCCCCCATTTTCTTCGAAAGTGGGGGTATAATGACACTATAGCTCAACTTGGAAATGGGATCATTCCATAGAGCGATAGGGAACTCAGACAGTATATATGCTTAAATAACTAGAGGTTAACCTGATAATGCATAAACAGTTTGGGATTAATCGGATGAAAAAGTTTGGGATAGGGAGTGCCAACTCCCACAGTAATACTAATAGAAAGAGTAAAATCTGTGATGGCTCCCATCTAGAGGTTACCCCAAAGATCCATGAAGTTCGGTGATGATCAGATGAGGGAGTTGGCCTCTTGGATTTAGTCATACAAAGAGTAAAATCCAAGATAGCAGTTGGCCATGTTTTTCATCGAAAATCGTTCAAATTTGATAGCTCCTATTTAGAAGGGATCCAAAACATGCCTGTAATTTTTCAAAAATAATTCTCCAATAAATGTGCGCTGCAGGGTGCGGCGATGGATTCAAATTTGAAATCCAAGATGGCTGCTGGCGGCCATATTTTTTTATGATTTTCGAAAAAAAAATTTACAGCTCCCATCTATATCTATAGGTCATCCTGAAGATCTATATGAAGTTTGGTGACAATACGATGATGGATGTGCCAATGTGGTCTGTATGGTTTGGCAAAGGATTTACCAAAGCAAAGAGTAAAATCCAAGATGGCTGCCGGTGGCCATGTTTTTCAACGAAAATCATACAAATTTGATAGCTCCTATCTGGAGGTGATCCAAAACATGCTGTAAATTTTCAAAACAATTCTCCAATAAATGTGGGCTGTAGGGTGCGGCGATGGATTAAAATTTTAAATCCAAGATGGCTGCTTGCAGCCATGTTTTTAAAAAAAAATCAGGAAAAAACTAGGACAACCATTTAGAGGTCACCCCAAAGATCCCTATGAAGTTTGGTGATGATCGGATGAAGCAGATGGCTGTAGGATGTGCTGAAGGATTTAGTCATACAAAGAGTAAAATCCAAGTTGGCTGCTGGCGGCCATGTTTTTATATGAAATATGGAAAAAATTTATGACTCCCATCTAGAGGTCACCCCAAAGATCCACATGACGTTTGGTGATGATCGGATGAGAGATGTGACCTGCAGGGTGCGCTAATGGAAATTGTTAATGTTAGGATGGTCGGACAGACGACGGTTGCCAAGCCATGGCAATATTAAAAGTTGAGCTATTATAATGACTCTAAAATACATTTTTGATTAAATTAAACAAAATGAAGATGAGACAGAATGGTTAGGAACCCCTAAATATGAGATTACAAATTTGGTCTCACATTGAACATACATGTATGGAAGCTGTTTTGCTATTGGAACCTACATGTAAATAAACAATATTATATAAGATGCTGTATCTGGACAGAACTTCTAGCCATCCCGCTCATATAAAGAGATCAGTGGTGTATGGTCTAGGTATCCGCATAAGGAGGATTTGTGAAAAACAGGCAGATTATTTGCGATTCATAGAGAAACAGCTCAGAAAGGTAGAAAGGTTGATAGATAGACAGGAAGCAGTTGTTAAAATGCCGGAAAACAGCCAATGTGTCAAATGAAAGTGTCAATGACACTGTAGCTCAACTTGGAAAGGGAATAATTTAATGTATTACAGTCAATGGAGCGATTAGGAATGTGGAAAGTTGAATGTCTAATACTAGTTTAGACATGAAGAGAAAAGTAAAATCCAAGATGGCTGCTGGTGGCCATGTTTTCGGCTGAATGACCCCAAAATGAGTCGTTCCCATCTACATGTCATCGTTAACATCAATGACAAATTTTATGACGATCAGACTAAAGGTACGACCTGTAGCCCATGCTAAAGAATTTAGTCATACAAAGAGTAAAATCCAAGATGGCTGCTGGCGGCCATGTTTTTTGGCCAAATGACCCCAAAATGACTCGTTTCCCATCTACATGTCATTATTATCATTCATGACAAATTTTATGATGATCAGACTAAAGGTACGACATGTAGCCCGTGCTAAAGAATTTAGTCATACAAAGAGTAAAATCCAAGATAGCTGCTGGCGGCCATGATTTCCGCAGAATGACCCCAAGATGAGTCGTTCCCATCTACATGTCATCGTTAACATCCATGACAATTTTTATGACGATTAGACTAAAGGTACGACCTGTAGCCCATACTAAAGAATTTAGTCATACAAAGAGTAAAATCCAAGATGGCTGCTGGCGGCCATGTTTTTTCGCCAAATGACCCCAAAATTACTCGTTCCCATCTACATGTCAATATCAACATCCATGACAAATTTCATGATGATCAGACGAGCAGTACGACCTGTGGCCAGTGCTAATGGATTAAATTTTGAAATCCAAGATGGCCGCTGGCGGCCATGTTTTTTGTCCAAATGACCCCAAAATGACTCGTTCCCATCTACATGTGATTATTAACATTCATGACAAATTTTTTGATGATCAGACTAAAGGTACGACCTGTAGCCCGTGCTAAAGGATTTAGTCATACAAAGAGTAATATCCAAGATGGCTGCTGGCGCCATGATTTTCGACCGAATGACCCCAAAATGACTCGTTCCCATCTACATGTCATTGTTAACATCCATGACAAATTTTATGAAGATCAGACTAAAGGTACGACCTGTAGCCCGTGCTAAAGAATTTAGTCATACAAAGAGTAAAATCCATGATGGCTGCTGGCGGCCATGTTTTTTGGCCGAATGACCCCAAAATTACTCGTTCCCATCTACATGTCAATGTTAACATCCATGACAAATTTCATGATGATCAGACGAACAGTACGACCTGTGGCCCGTGCTAATGGATTAAATTTTGAAATCAAAGATGGCCACTGACGGCCATGTTTTTTGTCCGTATGACCCCAAAATGACTCATTCCCATCTACATTCCAATTTCAACAGCGATGACAAATTTCATGATGATCAGACTAAAGGTACGACCTGTAGCCCGTGCTAAAGGATTTAGTCATACAAAGAGTAAAATCCAACCAAGATGACTGCTGGCGGCCATGTTTTTTGCCCGAATGACCCAAAAATGACTCGTTCCCATCTGCATGTCATTGTTAACATCCATGACAAATTTTATGATGATCAGACCAAATGTACAACCTGTAGCCCGTGTCAAAGGATTTAGTCATGCAAAGAGTAAAATATAAGATGGCTGCCGGTGGCCATGTTTTTTGGCCGAATGACCCCACAATTACTCGTTCCCATCTACATGTCAATATTAACATACATGACAAATTTCATGACAATAAGACAAACAGTACGGCCTGTAGCCCGTGCTAATGGATTGAATTTTGAAATCCATGATGGCCACTGGCGGCCATGTTTTTTTTACGAATAACCCCAAAATGACTCGTTCCCATCTACATGTCAATGTCAACATCCATGACAAATTTCATAATAATCGGATCAAAGGTACGAACTGTAGCTCGTGCTAAAGGAAATTGTTGACGAATCACGCATACACGCACACACACACGCACGACGGATACCAAGCCATGGCAATAGCTCAAACTTTACAAAGTAAAGTTGAGCTAATAAGCTACATAAATAGGCTTCATGGTTCTTGAAAAGGAGATGTTTTTAAGAATTACTGCAAAAGGAAAGAGTTAATTCTTCAACCAATCAATACTAAAAATTATCTGATGAGGGTTGTGTGATCATAAACCTGAACAGGAATTATGAACACGATCCAACAAAAAAACAGTTGAGTTATCGCATCGGATAGCACATGTCCACAAGTGGATGCAAAGTGTCAATAATTTCTAAACCGATCAACCAATCAATACCAAAACTATACAGGTGAGGACGGGGTCTGTCATCATAAACCTGCACATAAAATATGAACACGATCTGATAAAATACTTGAGTTATTGCATTGGATAGCAATAACAATACAGCAATAGACAGACGGACGAACATACGGATACAGATGTATACAAAACATACTATGGGTACCATAAAAACTTATTGACTTATCAGCTGATATATGTAACTCAAGATATCACACAAAGCATGTGATAAGTGAAGAAATTAGTTTGAAATTCATAAATATTTATTCACATTTTCTACCTTCATCCACACACTGTCCAATCGGCTCGCGGAATACCAGTGTGAATGTCAGAATACCAGTGTTGTACAGGAGAATACCAGTGTTTTTACGCGATATCATGGTACCATAATTAGAACTGGACGGCTAAATAACAAAACAAAAGACAATGGAAAGGTTTATACGATCAATTTTGCATTTACTCAGTTCGACTCTTGGCGATCTGGCCTTCGTTTAAAGCAGAAAAATAGGGTGTACAAACTCGTAGGGTGGAGGTCAAATTTTGCCCTAATCGGTATTCTAGTGCGTTTTGTTTAATTCCTGAGCATAACTTGCGGAATTTTTTTTATAAAATTCCGACAGCGGAATCTATTGGCAAAACGTGCACATCGAAATCACTGGCGTGTATTAGTTGGAAATACACGAAAATAAATCGAAACGAGGGACGGTGATCACAGAAAATGGCACGGCGAACTACCTGTGCATGCCAACGAGGGCTACCAGTGCCAAATTTTCTTTATATGATAAGTTATATCGGGTATATGTCGGGGGACGTTTTAGATTCGGTTTAAGCTATAGGAATGTCTCATCCCCTCATCATAGTTGGGCACAATCGATCTAGAATGGTACATGTGTGGGTCTAAGATATGAAAGTTCGAAATTTTAAGTACGGCGATACTCAACATTGGTGGAACATAAAGTAACAATTTAGTTGACAAGAGTTTAAATTTCCCTTTATTCGGTTTTGGCACTGAGTTAGTTCCATATCAATTGGATTCAAACAGTTAGTTTAAACTAATGTTTAACATTTGCAAATAAGTCTATCATTAAATAGGGAAGACGTTCTAATTCTAATGGAATGATATTTCTAATTATCCCAGCAAATGTTGCATATATGGGGTAGACTTGTTCCCAAAATTTAGAAAGTAATTGATATTATGGGGCATGCATATCTTTGCCTATATGTTGAGTTCTTCGTCGATTTTAAAGCGTTACCGTATGTATGCATGCATGGATCTGTGTGTGTCATTATTTGATGTATTGGATGTCTTAACTAAAGATGAATGAGTTATATATATGTGTGTATATATGTATATATGGATGGACCTGCGAGTAGACGAATGTGTATTTATATATATATATATAGAGAGTGATTGGCGAGTCGATGGTTGGCTGGATTATTTTTGGTGGATCGTTGCGTGGTGATTGGACGTATGTTGTGGATACGTGTACAAATAGATTGATATATTTTATGACTGCGTGTGCATATGGATAAATCTAGGGGTTTATTTTATGGATATCTAATTTTCTCTTTATTTTTCTCTTTTCAGAAAAGGAAAGCGCGGCAATCAATGGGACAAGAATAAAAGAATAAAATTTCAAAAAAAACGCGACAGCGGAAACGGACACGACAGTGAAAATGCGGAGTCAGAAGTGGCTGGGCCAGTAACACCGGGGTCACAGTCAGGTGTGCTCAGCAAGCAACTTTCATGGGCGCACTTTAAGAGAGCGATCTATAACCGCGGGATCATCCCAGCAAGGAGAGTGCTTTTTCAACAAGGAAGGCACGATGGTTATTCAATACCAGCTAAAGCAACAACCGCCTTAAAAGGAACTGGATACTTGAAAGACATAAAAACTTTTTTCGATCTGATTGCTAAAGGAAAATTCCCGATGGAGAACATTTCATTCCGTGTATTTATCGAGACAGTTCGGTGGGGTTTTCCCTAAATTCAACCATGCAATGAGATACTCCGCGGAGACAACGCCATTCTGGAAAACAGGATACAGGCTTTTTGGAGAAAAAATCAACTTGCTTATAAACAATATAAACATATAAATAAGGCAACATAACTGATAGATGGCGCAACCAATCACCACGGATTATATTTAAAGCAATTGATTTATTCGCCACTCACCATTAGGCCAAACAGATTTTGGCATTTTATAATGTAATTGTTCAGCTATACTGTACAAGTTCGGAAAATTGCATTTAAAGTGATATATGAAACACTCCGGTAGGGTGATAAAATAGAAATGGAGAACAATCTTGTTCAAAGTAGTTATGTTTACAAATATTATATGTATATTGACAACACGTATCGTCATTCTTATATATTAATTAAATGCAGTGACTGTCGACGACGAAATCATTTTCGTTAGTTTATCATCGATAGATGCGTCCGGAATCGAGTAGTAAATATTTGGGTGAAAATCTCAAAATTACCATTTTTTGGAGCCACATTAGTGAAAAAATAAATTGTCTTCTAAATCAAGTCCATTTACTTTTTTCAAAAGTATAGGCACTAACGATGTTCGGACAACACATAGCAGAGCACAATTTCCATTATCGTTGCCATGGCAACAGTCCAAGTAATTATAGTGCTGGATTTTATGTCAGTCCTGTTACCAACCTTCAGAGGGCAAAATGTGGTGATCAAAATCCACATCAAGTGACAACAAATATTGTTATTGATTAACTGCAGTCCTACAAAAGGATATGTAACAGGTTTCTAAAAAAATCAAGCCTCATATTCAGTATAATGGATCTTCCAATGCCAATTGGACTGACCATTGTCCAAATTCTCTTATTCAGAATATTGTAGAGACAAAAATATGATTGAAGTTGTGCATAATTTCTGTGTAAACACTTTCTTATTGCGGTGTGAATAGCCAGTAATGACCTCAGTTAGATCTATGTTGCACATAAATGAAACATCATTATTATTGGTGGTAACAGGACTGACACAATGTCAGTCCTGTTACCGCTGTCCAGGAATACTTCATGACATGAACATAGAGTTACATGATATGTCATGTGCGGACTGTCTGCATGTGTATGTGTCTGTCTGATTGTTGGGTGTAGACTACAGGATGGTTTGACCAATTGAGCTGAAAAGTTTCAAATTTCGGGTGCGGGGGAGGGGGGGGGGGGGGGGTGTTCAGTCCAACGAATGTTATTAGGGAATTGGTGTGCACATGTGTTGTGACCTATTGACCTTTTGAAATATGAGGCCTCAAGCCTCATAATGGCTTGCATTATGGAACAATCATTCAAGAATTTCAATTACTTTGTTGTATTTTGCCTTATCTTAAATTAATTTTGAAGTGTCAGTTTTGGAATTCACCAAGAATTGTTGCTCAACTGGATGCTGTTGAGCAACAATTATTGGTGAATTCCAAAACTGACATTTGGGTGGCTCAAACGTTAGTGTTCTATGCCAAGCCTTCTAGTTTTCCTGTCCCTACTTCTGGGGTCTAATTCCTGGTGATATGATGGTATCAGATGTTATTTATGGTGTTGATCTGAATATTTGTCTTCAATAGTGTCCCGGGCTGCAACAATCGGGTGGAAAGGGGTTTCAGTTGGCATTACCAAATCATCAAGTTGATATACCGGTTTGTCCCATATGGCAACATCTTGAAATGGCTTAGGTAGCAGAGATTTCATGTAAACACAGCCAACCAATCATCTCTATGTGAATCTCATGACTCTACATAACCCTTGAAATTTCTGTGTATGTATACAGGCTCACACATTTATTTTATCAGTAAAAATGTCACTCAATCCAGATACCCCTATGTCAGTCCTGTTACTTTCTACCCCTATTGGTAACAGGACTGACAGTAAAAGTAACAGGACTGACAGTAACAGGACTGACGTTTTCGGTGGTTTCATGACTCTAATGACAGAAGTGAAGGAAATCCAGATATAGAACATACAATTCTTTGCACCTTTCTACGTATGTTTTCAAACTATAATGGAGTTATAGAATATATGTCAGTTTTTCCTTGAGAGAATGTGGTAACAGGACTGACACACAATTAACATACTCGCCAAAAATAAATCTTCTGTCAACTCAACCTTGTAAATCTTGAGAAACCAGCAGATATAAAACTTTCAGAGGCAATGACCTCCACTGCTACTGTTTTCTTGTAGTAACGAGAAAGTATAGTGTTGTTCCATATTGATTGTACTTCTCTTCAAAGTACTTGGTAACAGGACTGACATAAAACTCATTACACCAAAACACATACCAGATATGGGAGAAATAACAATTCTTAATTTCAGAAACTAGAGCTCACGGGATAGTTGTGGTTGAAACGTTATGGTAGGAAGCAGATAAGAATGAACAATTCCATTAACCTAAAGAGTTCATGGTTGTATTCAAGGGAACCCAGGTTCATTACATTGGGTTTTTGGGGGATAACACTGATAACAAGATTAAAACCAAGTTCATTTTCATGTTTAATTTAGTTATGAGTTTCTTACGTATGTGGTGTTTCCCTAACCTTTTCATTGAAACAGTTTGTTTTATGGCATACAATATCTCAGGGTGTATAAATCATGGATATAGAGCCATTACAAAAAAAATGGTAATTTTGAGATTTTCACCCATTTACAATTTAGCGTAGTTCTGACAATGTTTTCTATGGAGCGATACGGTTGATTTGCTTGAAGTTTCGGTTATGTTAGTAGAATGCTACATCCCTCCAGTTGGCATAGCACATTAATGCTAACTTATCAGTTTCACGCACCCGAATAAGTACACAATATGACTTTAAACTGACGTATCCCAATAGTTTTAAGAACAATTCTACAAAAACGCCATATTCTGACCTGGACATCATGAAATTTGTTCTATATTTTATAATAACTTAGAGTATCGACATATATAGTTGAAGTTTCGTACTTTCCTATTATAGATCCACATATTTACCCTTCTATATCAACTTTGTCGTTATTTTGGGAATGGTGAGGCATTTCGGGTGCCCGATGCTCTGTATGAAGCATTTATCGACATATACCCGATATAACTTACCATATAAAGAAAATTTGGCACTGGTAGCCCTCGTTGGCATGCACTGGTAGTTCGGCTGATGGGGTCATTGTCACAAGGCATCGATCACATTCGTAGCCAGCTTTTTAAATCGATCACAAATGTAGCCAGCTTTTCTATGGAGATCACATTTGTAGCCAGCTTTTCATATTCATGCGAGCCTCAATGAACAAGATTAGGTTAATCTCATTTTTCTGAGTTGATGGATGAAAAACAACTTGAATTTGAATGTTATATTTATATAGATGCTTATTAAATCATCTAATAACCTGAGAATATCGTTAGAATTCTCGAATTATAATCCAATACAAGTTGATAAACGAAGTCATTTCTGGAGCATGACGTTGACATTTTAGTCACGAACGTGATGACGTCATATTTCGCGCCATATAAAGCATGGAAATAGAAAAGCTGGCTACGAATGTGATCGCCATAGAAAAGCTGGCTACATTTGTGATCGAATTAAAAAGCTGGCTACGAATGTGACCGGAGCCTTGTGACAATGACCCCATCGGCGGTAGTTCGCCGTGCCATTTTCTGTGATCACCGTCCCTCGTTTCGATTTATTTTCGTGTATTTCCAACTTATACACGCCAGTGATTTCGATGTGTACGTTTTTCCAATAGATTCCGCTGTCAGAATTTTATAAATAATTCCGCAAATTATGCTCAGGATTTAAACAAAACGCACTAGAATACCGATTAGGGCAAAATTTGACCTCCACCCTATGAATTTGTAGACCCTATTTTTCTGCTTTAAACAAAGGCCAGAACATCACCAGGTGACCCCTCCACTGGGTAAATGTAAAATAGATCGCGCATACCTTTCCATTGTCTTTTGTCATGTTATTTAGCCGTCCAGTTCTAATTATGGTACCATCATATCGCTTAAAAACACTGGTATTCTCCTGTACAGCACTGGTATTCTGACGTTCACACTGGTATTCCGCGAGCCGATTGGACAGTGTGATTCATGACTTCATTTGATCTTCAACTGAGGGGTGAAAGCTTGTTATGGCTATAATTGCGCTTAAGCGTTTTCAGCGATGTATATCTAACACCCCTGTCTTGGACTCAGGTAGCGGAAACTTCACTGATGATAAGTCCAATTATTAATAAATGTGAAAACTATGGGAGGTTAAATTAACATTTAATAAATAGTTGCGCTTCAGCGCAATTAAATTGTGCTTGAACAGCGCAATTATTTCATTCATGATGGTAAAGCCCCAGCCCCCCCCCCCCCATGAAATTGAATGGTTTAGTCTTCAAAGTTAGTCAAATCAGGTGATAGGATCTTCTATGATCAATCATTGTTCATTTAGTCTTAATATAGAATGTCACTTACAATGTATATATATAGTTCCACACATATATTCAAATAATCTTGTGGAGCTTACCACTGGATGGCATTGGGTGCTATGTACTTTTTTCAATTGCACTGTTCAAAGTGAAATAGAATTGTTGTATTGCATTGAATATTTCCTTATTGGAACAATGGATTATATTTTTAATGGATATTTCCCCCCTCCAGTTTGTAGGCCTAAGCCCCTGCCAGATCAAGAACATTCATGGTAGAAGAGTTGCATAAACACTGGGTCATCTGAGCAGAGTTGATGTCCAAGAGCCCCACACCACCACCACCCCACACATGACATGCCATGGCACCACCCACCCCCCTCATCAGGGGAGATTCCATTCATTACATTGGGTTACAATTTAGGTAATGAAATCTAAATGGGCAATGAATGGAATGATCAGGCATAAATATGCAGGGCTATGCTTGCTATACCTACGGCCGAGGGGTGTAACTGCGGCTGAATTGGTCATTGTCGCATGGTTTCGAGCAAAAAGACACCCAGGATCTCTCAAACGTGCAAAAAGACACCCAGGCTGTCCCAAACGTGCAAAAAGACACCCAGGATCTCTCAAACGTGCAAAAAGACACCCAGGATGTCCCAAACATGCAACAAGACACCCAGGATCTCAAAGTCTCACAAAACATCGGGAATTTAGATCAGTCATCTGCTGTATATATGTCATATATTTATAAATATCAACGGAAGTTAAATGAGCGTATATACCATCCGCTTTGAGTCTGACTGGCAGTGCAGTTCCACATTAATAAATAGTAGACGACGACATGTAAATTCGCATTGTTTTCTGAGACTTTGAGATCCTGGGTGTCTTTTTTCACGTTTGGGACAGCCTGGGTGTCTTTTTGCACGTTTGAGAGATCCTGTGTGTCTTTTTGCTCGAAACCATGCGACAATGACCAATTCAGCGTAACTGCGAGGGTATTGTAATGTGACATCACTTTCCGCATGAAGATCGGTTGTCAATTCAGAAAGCACATGGGGGTGATTCCATTCATTATGCTTGGCTACAATGGGTAATGAAATTGCAATGGGCAAGGAATTGAATAACCGGGTGTAAATACGCCAGGCAATGCTCGCTTCACCTATGACCGAGGTTGTGTAACTGCGAGTATATTGTAATGTGACGTCACTTTCCACTCGAAGATCGGTTGTAAACTGAGAAAGCACATGGAAAATATTTATGTAATGGATGAAACAAATGTTATTTTTTAAAGGTACTCAATCCGATCAGACACTCTTAAATTACTATTTCTTTGGCTTCGGGGGTAAAAAATATTTGATTCGAGTCGAGGAACCTATAGTATACCAATCAAAGCTCAGAGTGATCAGATATAAATTTTTTAAGTTTGTTATTTCAATTATATGTGGCCCATAAACAAGTGTTCAAATGGACGGTCTTGCAGATAAAGATGGATAACTCTAAATTCAAGTTGTTATTATTACCATTTGATTTTAGAGTTATCCATCTTTATCTGCAAGACCGTCCGTTTGACCTCGTGTTTCTGGCCCACAAACAATTGAAATAACAAACTTCAAAAATCGATATCTGATCAATCTCTAGCTTTGATGGGTAGGTTCCTTGACTCGAATCAAATATTTTTTACTCCGAATCCAAAGAAATAGTAATTTAGGAGTGTCTGATCGGATTGAGTACCTTTAAAATTTGTCATGATTAATATAATATATAATTCTGAAATATATAATTCAATTGGATGACAGTTAAAATTATTTATCCAAAGTTTCAGATACTTAGTGTCAATGTTGTTCTAAAATTAGTTACATTTGCTTGTTCGATAAAACTTAAAAGTCAAAATTCTCATTAGTTTCATTGTCTTATGACTATCAGATATTTTTGCTCATTTACTTAAGTCTTCGGGAATGGGAAGTCCTACCCGCCCCTGAGACAACCCGCCCTTCTGCTGTTTTCGGGGCGGGTCATCATCGACAACTTAAATTGTCAACCATTCGTTCATATCACATTTCATTCATTAAACTTTGTTTTTAAATTTTGTTTTTAAACTTCTTTCATTAAACTATGTTCATATTGTACTTTGTTCATTAAACTTCGTTTCTAATTTTTTTTTTTAAACTTCGTTCATTAAACTTTGTTCATATTGTAATTCGTTCATGAAACCCAGTTTGTTTAAACAAACATCTCATAATCCCCTCACACCTCCTAATTACAATATAATTTTAGGTGGGCGGGTTGTCCCGGGGCGGGTTGTCCCGCAGTGAAATGGGCGGGTTGACTCAGGGGCGGGTAGTCACGGACCCAAGTCTTCGTCTGTTTGACATGACATTGGTATGTGAGTTCTGTCAAATTTCCTCATTAAAAAATTATGTTTTGTTTGCAGTTGTAACCAGAGAAGTGGCGACAGGGGGGGAGGGGGGGGGGGTTTGGGTGTCTCACCCCCCCCCAACTTTGGTCAAAATTTTCAACAGTTGGAAATTTCATACCTGCCAAAACATTAGTTGGAAATTTCACACCAACAATATGTTGAAAATGTTCTTGTAGTTTGATTATAAAACAATTTATTGGGGGAATTTATTGTTTTTGGACCAATATTTGCATATGTTCCTATTCTGGGTAAAAAATTTGGACAGAAATGGTCATCATTTGGACAAATTTCCAACCTTAGGCGGGGGTGACAGGTTGGAAATTTCCAACACTTGGAAAGCTTGTGTCCTGGTCCCTCCCCCGTGGCCAGTCAAAAACTTCTAGTTAATTTAAGAAAACAATATTGTCATACATTTGGTCAACATTGTCAAATTGAAATTGTCATCAGTTGGAAATTTTCCAACCTAAGTGGGGGTTTGAAATTTCCAACTGTAGGAAGGCTTGAGGCTAGTCTAGATGCTAGGATTTTGCGATTTTCTTGTTCAGATTTCCAAATTTTCACACACCGGGCCGAACCATGGTTGGCCCGGTGTGTCATTGCCCCTCCCCATGGCCAATACAAAATTGATAATTAGTTCATCAAAACAATATTTTACCACATTTGGTCAAACTTGTGAACAGAAATGGTCATTAGTGAAGAATTTTCCAACCTGAGGGGGAGTATCAGGTTTGAAATTTCCAACACCAGGAAAACTTCAGTTGAGGCCAGTCTAGATGCTAGGATTTGTGATTTTCTTGTATAGTTTTAAAATTTTCTCACACTGGGCCGAACAACAATGGTCGTCCCGGTGTGTCCTGGTCTCTTGTTTGTAGCCGTGTGCATTTTTCTGGAATTAGACCAGTAGGTGCTTTTTTTGTGTGCAATTTTCAGGTTAAAATATTTTAACGTTCTCATACCGGGAATATAGAACCATGGCTTATGAATATATAGGAAATTAGACCTGAGCATTGAGGTACAAGGGGGGGTGCAAATTGAATTATGCAAAATTTGTGTTTGGTCTGATTTCTGAATCAAGGGGGGGGGGGGGGGTGAAGAAGTTGGAATTTCCCAAGGTGGACAACCCCCCCCCCCCCCCCCCAACAGAGACCCCCTACTGTTGAGTACTGGCTCTAGCCATGTCTGTCCCTGTTTGTAACTATGCTGTTTTTAGATTCCTCCAGTCACCAAAAATCATTCCATTTATTTTGGCCCAGGGTAATTTACCCATCGCAATGAATGGAATCGCCCCCAGCATCATTCAAAGTCAATTCCGATATTATATTCTTATAAGTTATATGGATAACTTCCGATAAGGCGCGATATTTTGGCTTGGAAGTTGGAGTTGACATTTTGAATTATTAATATTATTCACACTGACCAACCGTTTCCCCGTTGTGGTGTGCGTTTGGCCGTTGTGGTGTGGCGAAACTCCGTTGTGCAGTGTTTTTGGGGAAATTCGCAAGCCCCGAGAGGGCTGATCACCAAAATCGGGATGGGGAGTTAATGTGCATATTTATTATAATGAGACCCCCACAGCCCTGAAGAAGGATATTATACCCAACGAATGAGCGCTTCCCTGGCTCTCTGTTTGTGTATACAACTGAGAAATAGCCTACACAAAATGCCAGGGTGGGCATTCTGACCATGGTTCCTCGAGATGAAAGCCTTATTTGCTCACCCCTGAACACAATTTGACACCTCACTGGTATTCTCCACGTAAGAAAAATTATCCCCGATCATGCTGGTAACGGCCACAACTCTCCAGTGGCCTAAATATTCAATAAAATCCCAATTGAAGTGAGTCAACAGCAGCGAAAAAATGACAACGCCGTTGTGGTTTTAATGGCAACAACGTTGTGGCGGGGCTGGTTTCTCGATTTTTGGCGATCATGCAGTATTTTGATGCTTTTGAGACCAGAACAAGGTGTTTCACGCCTATTTCGTATTGTGTATCCAAAATATTACATGTATTATCCGTATAAGCAATGTTTACTGGTGTATACATGCCACGTAACCCGTCCCCATAAACACATTTTTTGTGCTCCAAACAAGTATATTATTGTCCACATAGGCCCATACCACGGCGTGGAACGCGCGTACATCATATTTTGAATCTCTAACCAAAGCGGATTTGATTTAAAATTGATTTAAAGCGGATATAAGGGCTGTGTCCGACGGAATAAACTAGTGGATGAGGCATATAATTTCTCATTACATCTTTTATAACCAGTGGATGATAAAAACTCGGAATTTATAAAAGAAATTAGATGAAAAATAGGAACGAAATATGCACCGAATTTGAACATCAAACACTGCTTTAACCGTTTAATTGATATTTGTAAAATTCACACATATTAAAGGTACCGTCCGGGTGGCCTTAATTGTCGAAAATATTCATATTTGTTCCAAACACCGTAAACAGAAAAATATTAAAACGCATACAGTTTCGTTAATATATACCATGACCATCGCGTAAACAGCATGTCATTATAAAGATCTACTATATTTTACCAAGCAAGAGCCTGATTGTGTTGCAGAAGACAGCACAATGCTACTGGTTAATAACACACAAATTGTATAAACGCTCTTTATTAGGTCCATATCAGGAATTCACCAACAAAGAACGCTCTTTATGTTTACCATCATAATATAAACAAACACCATGCAGAAAAGTAACCTTTTATGCTTTTGTTTACATAACAGTGGTCAACAATATGACAATAACATACTGTTTATGCGATATTTCTTATTGGTATACGGACAAAGTATGTCTACATTTTGATGTTCTTTCTGTTTGTGGCGGTTTTTGACGGGTGGAAATAATTTCACAGGATACCCACCGCCAAGGTCTCACATAGCCCACAACTCATGCACCAAATATATAACATAAAATGTACGAAGTGAGCGGCTTATAGATTACAAAGTGACGTAAGTTCCCCGTCCTGTATACTCATGATACTGATGTTTGACCAACTCAAGTTTATTTGGCGCGAATAGGCGATTTGATTACGAAAATTATAAACGTAATCAAAACCTACCCTCACCCTATTTCATAAAAGTTTTACCACAATGGTATTTCCAAGAAAGCCAGTTTTTAAGCCACACATATAAATATATTAGTTTTCATATATGACATATAATGATTACGTTCATGAGTATCATGTTCTCTTATATAATACATTTTATAATCGCCGTCGAAATTCTAATTTATGAATCTGATGTATGCTATATAATAACACGTGTCTGGTCTGCTTCTTGAGTATTGTTATACAATAGAAATAGCTTCATTGGTCCACTGCTGGAGCTTATAAACGGTAAGGATCGTTATTGGGGAGACGAGGAACATGAAATATCTTCCGATAACGCAAGGATAATTCGACCCAAAAGAAGTTATTTTTTCATTTTTTTGTAGTATTACACACTAAACTCTCACACCACATTTAGTTAAATATTATTTATCATGACCCAAATTCGCTTTTCTGTGTGGGTGGGTCTGGGGTAGGGCGGTGTCATTACATTTTAAATGATGCACGTTATTTTGTTAGTGTCTTTATACGAAATAACGCGAATTGTTCCTAAGTCCCGTATGTTATAGGAGCATGCACTGGGGGTCAAATATCTATCATTTTTCGTGTTTCATCACTAAACAAAGTTATAAATATGTAGGTTTTGTTTGTTATTTCTATACATGTCGTTTACGTTGTAATTGTGTGTCTCAAGTATGTCCATCTAAGTTCAGGGTTAGTGGCTATAACCAGTTTCCCTATCAGTGTTATAATTATCGCGTAAAGTTTGTACGCCTTGTTATGCAATACAAAGTCGGGATATGTAACGTTTTGACTTTTATTTAGACAACATAAGGCCAAAAAAAAAAAGGGTTTTGGTTCTCGGGCAATTTTTTTTTCAAATCAATGAGGGAGGGAGGGTTTTATTTTTATTTTTTATTTTTTTCTGCGCATAGTAAGCATGGACAAAGATACCTTCCTCTGTTTAGTAATAACCAGAAAGGTAGAGGGAACTGTTATGCATATAAACTCATTTAGTCTTATATAACGAGAGGCCGATCACGATCAGCAGATGTTAACCCATCCCTTGGCGATAAAAATTTACTATGATCAGAATCATAAATGAGAGTTTTGGTTTTGAATTATAGAGTATACTGTACATGTATGTACTATTATAGACAAATGTACATAACACAAATTATTGGAATGTATGGGTCACAGGCATTTATATAAGAGAATGCACTGGTACAGGATATGTAATGCTAAACCACCACACCACAGCCTTGGGTTAAATGTGAAACGTGTGAGCTGAACATGGAATAATATAGCAGAGCGTCAACAAATCTCAGGAATTGTTTATGTTGAACAATGACCTCTCTATTAAACCAATATTAAACAATTATAATGACCTCAGACCATCTGAAGATATAACTCTGCAGCACAGATGTCCAAGTCTACTGCTAATATCATGTGATGTTTATTGTTGAATCTTTATTTTAAATTAGATACCATTGCCTTCTTTATCAGATTATTTGCACATTGGCATAAGAGACATCAGAAAATGATATAGTCTTATCAATAGCTCCAAAGGAATGGCATGGAATTGGTGAATTTGATTTAATGTTGCTCCAAACAGATTTACCAGTACATAACACAAGATTTTGGACCGATTTAAACAAATTTGGTGTGGTAATTCGGGGTAATGGTGTTAGTTTTTCAAATTTTCAAACTTAAAAAAATAATTGTTTTTAATTATTAAAAAAAGGGACACATTGGGAATCTTTTTAATCAACTTGTATCATAATCATCAATATCTAAATGAAAACAAGTGGTCAATCCGGACATCACAATAAGTGTACCATACTATGGTATAGGTACATGTACACATAAAAATCTAAATAAATTAATGAATCAATAGGGGCAAAGAGGGTGTCAAAATAAACCAATATAAAATGAGACATGGTATCAGACAGATGAAAGTATCAGGAATGTTGAGATGTGTTAATCTTTAACTACAGAAATCCATGCAAGTGAATGAGGAGAAACCTGGAGATATAACAGAAGAATTATTAATTGAAATTTCAAATGAGAACATCCCCAGAAATGAATAATAGACTATTCCAATTAAAACATAAGAACTGAATGGGACAGTCCATTGAATCATGATTGGGTTACACTTACAGCTTCACCACCATCATAGAGCTATGTTGTATATACAGTGGCTAAAAATAACTAATATTTCAATAAGAGATCACTACTGCAGTCTCTCATATTGCAGTTAAGCTGCATTATTGGTAGTTAGTTGTAATCTACCTGGGTTATCAAAAACTCAAATCTGTTCAATTCTTAGTTGAAAAAGGGCCATAACTCTGGTATAACAAATCAGATCTAACCCATATTCGAACTTGATCTGTATTTTGAGTTGAGAAACTCACATACAAAATTTGGTTTCTATCAGTTGAAAAATTGTAGATTTATCGAAACATGCATGAATTCTATGTCAAAGGGCCATAACTCCATTAAAAAATATCGGATCAAACCCATATTCGAACTCGATATGTATTTTGGGCTGAGCAACTCGCCTACCAAATTTGGTTACGGTCAGATGAATTTTTTTTTAATTATGGCAGCATGCATGAATTCTAAGTTGAAAAAGGGCCATAACTCTGTAACAAAATCTCGGATCAAACCCAAATTCGAACTCGGTCTGTATTTTGGGCTGAGAAACCCATATACAAAATTTGGTTTCGATCGGATAGAAAATGTTTGAGTTATCGCATTACTCGTAAAGTGTCTACGGACAGACAGACGGACGTACCAACAAATGGGTAGATATGTGGCTTCGACCTATGTGGCTAGAAATGGTAATGTGGCTTTACTTTTTATGTGGCTTCTCAAGTAGCCATAAAATTTTAAGTGGCTATGAAGTAGTAGATAGTGATAAAACTCCAGATTATGGATTCATAACATGTTGGAATTATAGCAGAAGAAGCTGATTAAAACTCAAAAACTTGCTCACAGCAACTGGGACAGTGGAATAGGAGAAACTGACAGGTCCGTGATTGGGTGGCTAGCCACATAAATGTCTTGTCAGTGTCCGACATCTCCTATTGACGGGTCATGGATGTCTAAATCGATGGACTTTTTTTCTCCAAATTTTGAGTGACTACAAAATTAAATAAGCTGATTAGGCCAAATAGATCATTTTAGAACGTCCATCTGAAAGCTGTTACGTGGCTAGCCACGCAACGGAAGTTATGCACATAAATATCCATTTTACACAATCTTAGCCACATAAGTAGTCATTAGTAAACACGGACAGACGGACGAACGACGAGTGGTCAATCCGGGAAACGACACTATGTTTACCATACTATGGTATGGGTAAACATAACGAGAGGCCGATCACGATCGGCAGATGTTTAACCCATACCTTGGCGATAGCGATTAGCTATTTTTTATAAATTTTATAAATCCTTACATCAACCTTTTCATGAGTGCTAAAGTTTCAACAATTCACACTTAATATAGTGATCATGTGAAAAATATTTAGTTATCACATTGTGTCAACAGGATTGGCGGAGGATGTTAATATTTTTAAGCAAATAAACCAAATGACCCTCACTATGCAGGTTAGGGGTGTGTTCTTGTCAACTATGCCAAGAACTACATGTATAAACATAGTCAATGGAAATATTTGAGTTATCAAATCGGATAGAATAGGGTTAATCTTACCCAAACTAATGAACTGATAAACACAAAATAGTCTATACAAAGCATGTCATTGGATTTAGAAACCCATACAATAAGTCAGTCTCAAGAATACCAGCACCATTAATATTACCCTGGAGCCCAAATGCAACTGAGGGAATTTCAAAATAAGACATTTCCTCTAATGATGAATATATAATTGGTGATTTATTGAAACCCTTACTGAACCTGGATCAAAGTGAAAGGGATAATATTATATCTGTCAATCGCATAATATGTGTCTATGGAATGGTTTAATTTTAATCCCAAATCCATGCAAATCAAAAGTGGATCACCATCAACCTGGACATAATATAGGAGAATGATCAAACGAAAAGCTTCAAAACCATATGATGTGTGGAGAGGGTTAATCATTTGCAATGACATCACATCATGGAACTGAGGAATGTGTGGATTAATTTTTGTCTAAGATAAGACAACAGTTTATCACATAATTTGGCCATAAAAGCAGTTTCATAATTATCGGTAATAGACACGTTTAATATCAGCGCGTGCGATGACGTCACGGCGTTCTTCAGATAACTTGCGATCGCTGTAGTTTATGATTGTTGTTTTCGATGAATATTTCGCGTTGCTTCGGGTTTATTTGATCATGTGATAAAAGGTATCTCACACTCGTCCTATTTTATACGTAATTTTATCAACCTCGTCCTCTAAATTCTATTTGAGCCTCGGTAAACCTCGGCTCAAATCGAATTTAGTGAACTCGGTTGATAAATTCCGTATAAAATAGGAACTCATGTGAGATCCTCTATGTATGTAGACAACAATGTCTGTAAAACATCCCTACAAATTAAGTAACAATGGACTATTCCAATTTAATATTTTAGAATAGGTGTCCTATAGTGTTTACATAAACTTTAGTAATGAACCTGTTTCAGCAAAGGGGTTAACTTAATATTGCACAGAAAACAGCACTCCACCAGATAGCCATCAATCAATTTGACATTAATATGATAACAAATCCTGCCAGCCAGGAGTACCACTATCAGGCTTTATAGCATGTCCATAGACATAGTGATAATTAACTCATTTCAATAACACATGGTCTGCCAGATATGTTCTCTTAAAATTCCCACCAGTAATTATTTGAATTATAAAGGGTCATAACTCTGTTAAAATATATCGGATCAAACCCATATTCGAACTCGATCTGTATTTAGGGGTGATAAATTCATATACCAAATTTGGTGCTGATCAGATGAAAAATGTTTTGAGTCATAGCAGCTTGGGTGAATTCTAAGTAAACATAAGAGTGAAAAGGGTTAATTAAACAATACCAAAAACCAAAGTTTCAGTCATATAAATTTAGATCACTTTCAACATCTCAAGATGTTCCCAGTAGAGAATAGGATAATTCAAAGAAAATTGATACTCATGAAAAAGATCTATGATAATAATGGCCCAAATTACCTCAATTCTATGTTTACCTTAGCAAATCCTTCCCATGACACAAGATCTGGAAAATTCAAATATAATATCCCCTCTGTTGGACCTTTTGGTTCGAAGAGTTTTATGTATTCCGGCATTAAATGCTGGAATAATGTTGTAAAATATTTAGATCCTTCATGTAATGAGAAACAATGGAGAGCCGACATTGTTGAAAGAATCTGGATATATATCAAACAAAGCGATGAAAGCATTTATAAATACTTTTGAAATAAGGTTGAATTAAGCAAATCCCCCTTTGATTGATCATTTTTGGCATTTACATAGTATATATAGTTGGAAGCAATTTTCATGGTGTGGTCGAGGAGTCATGTGATCTGAAGTCAGCAGGGTCCACAATGGAATCAAATTGGCTATGCCAGCTTTTTGTGCAACCCTGTTGGCTCTAGATCTCATGAAACTTGTCCCACTCTGTGACATGTCACACTGAATCTGCTTATACTTATTTTATTACTGATTCCATTTATATATACTCTACAGTCACATCTACATGTAGATTCTATTTACAACCTCATACATCTACTTGGTACTCCATCGCCCTCAATGTGCTGAGGATTATGTGGAGGCGCATGAGATTTAAAAACATAAAAGCATATTTTTTTGGTTATTTTGATAATTTATTAAAATATACTGGAGCTTCATACTATTTAGAAGCTGTCTGTTTGTTTACAGGTGGGAACATGTGTTTTGTGAGTTCGGATTTGAAACTGTCCGTGTTGTGGCAGTTTAAGAATATGTCACGGGGGAGTTTGTTCCAATTTATGATTGTGCGTGGAAAAAAGAAAGCTTCGAGATAGTTTCTGTCAGCTTTAGCAGTACGGAGGAACTTGTGGCCCCTAGTAGGCACAAATGGTAGGCAGATGTCTACATCTTGATGGCGGATTTTGTAAAGCATGACTAGAGAGGAGAATATTCTTCTTTGTTGGAGGGTTTGCCAACTAAGTGTGTGGAGCAGATCAGTTATGCTGTCTCTGTCGTCGCTACCATAGTTGTATCTATTTAGAGTGTAGCGTGCAGCCCGTCTCTGTACAATTTCTACTTTCTCTGCCATGGGTCCCATATTGAGCTACAGTATTCTAGTTGTGGTCTAACATATGTTTTGTAGGCAAGGGCTTTTGTTTTGTAGTTTTTTGTTCTTACGTTACGTCTTAGGAATCTGAGGGTAGCATTGGCTTTATTTGTGATGGTAGTGATGTGGGTTTTCCATGATAGGTCATTTGAGATGGTTACGCCGAGATATTTTGTAGTTTCTGTTGATTTAAGTAATTGGTTATGGAGTGTGTAGTCATGGAGAATAGGGTTTTCTTTACGAGCGATTCGTATGATTTCGCATTTACTAGGGTTGAATGACATAAGCCATTCTTTCTCCCAGTTTTCAAGTTTGTGCAGATCATTTTGTAGGATAGTACAGTCATTTTTAGAGGAGATAGCACAATACACAACAGTATCGTCTGCGAAGAGGCGGGCCTGACAGCTGAGGTTTGTGGGGAGGTCATTTATATAGATTAAGAAGAGACAAGGGCCAAGGACAGACCCTTGGGGGACACCTGATAGTACGGGAAGAAATTTTGATTCTTTTCCATTGACTTGGACTTTTTGAGTGTTTCATATCACACATATACATATGTTACCTATTCTTACTCTGTTACAATGTTTCATGATTCAAGAGCCAATAAACTTATCTTATCTTATCTTATCTTAACAGCATTGCTATTTTTTCACTGCTGTTGACCCACTTCGATTGGGATTTTATTGAATATTTAGGCCACTGGAGAGTTGTGGCCGTTACCAGCATGATCGGGGATAATTTTTCTTACGTGGAGAATACCAGCGAGGTGTCAAATTGTGTTCAGGGGTGAGCAAATAAGGCTTTCATCTCGAGGAACCATGGTCAGAATGCCCACCCTGGCATTTTGTGTACGGTAGGCTATTTCTCAGTCGTATACACAAACAGAGAGCCAGGGAAGCGCTCATTCGTTGGGTATAATATCCTTCTTCAGGGCTGTGGGGGGTCTCATTATAATAAATATGCACATTAACTCCCCATCCCGATTTTGGTGATCAGCCCTCTCCTACCCGCTTGCGAATTTCGCCAAAAACACCGCACAACGGCGTTTCGCCACACCACAAGTCACAACGGCCAAACGCACACCACAACGGGGAAACGGTTGGTCAGTGTGTTATTATGTTGCTTAAAGAACTATTTTTTAAAATACCGCATACCGGCCGCCCGCACAGCATCAATAATGTCTTGCTCTATCTTTTCAAGTTGCCTCAGTCTTTCAGTTGGTCCCGACATTGCGCATGGACGACAAAGAACAGAGCGAAATGCAGAACGGCTTCCCCGGGAATGTCGGGGAAAACCCTGAATGATGACGTCACATATGTTCTCCTTCGTTTACAAGAAAGCTAACACAGGCCTATTTAACAAGAAATTGTTGTATGATCTCCATAATTATTATTAATTATGTCCTATTCGTCCATTTATGTGAATATATTATTAGTGTCGTTTTTTGTAATTTTAGAGCTCATACGAAACAAGCATGACGTCACAGTTGTCGTCAGGGGATTCCGGTCATTCTCCACAGGACAAACTTTCAGAAGCACGCAGATTTTCTCTGCAAAAAATACTGCAAAATGCTCAACACGTGCAAATATCTCGGCAGATTTGCTTCCCGGGCAATTACATCTAATCTGAACAAAGCATCTATGTACGTATTAAAATTAAATTAGTGACTGCAGTATATTTAATTCAGTTCAGAACTTCAGACGTTCAGTGGCCGGTGACGCGTTATGCACATTGCAGTAGGTCCCTAGATTTGCGTAGTTCCCCGTAGGTCACTCAATTCGCGTAGGTCCCCGCGGTAATGCAATATATAGTAGGTCTACATGATTTATTGACTGATAAAATGGATTGATACCACTAAATGATCACGTTATATGTTACTTTGCAATTTGTTTTTTATAATTAATTTCCGAAATCTGATGGGTTTGTTTGCTTAGTGATACTTAGACGATCATGAAGCCTAACTAAAATTACGTGATTTCTGATCCGGAAAGTAAGAGGATTATCTTACTGGCTTCGGGATAAGATATTAATTAGAGGATTACTGGATATATTTTTGCATTGATTTAGGTCCCCGTAGTAATGGAAGGGTGCATGCCTAATATATTATCAATAAGTCACCGTTAATAAGTGAACATATTATATGATATTGCGTTGTTTTTTTTAAATTAAATATCTAATTATATATTTTGTTTAGCTTAGATGAAAAAAAAAAATAAGAATTACCATCCAGTTAATTAAGTTATGTTAAGATTATTTTTTTTAAAGTTAGGACAAGTGATCAGTAACTGAATGGTAAGTTTACACAGCCCAACTACACGGGTGACCATTAATCACATTGTTTGCGAGACTGTGTGTTTTCTTTGCGAAAAGGATCCGTCCTCTTTGAAGATTCATTTCGGCAATGTTTGTTGTGAAAAGGATCTGTCCTCTTTGCATATTCATTTCGGCAATGTCTGTTGTGAAAAGGATCTGTTTTCTTTGAAGATTCATTTCGGCAATGTCTGTTGTGATAGGGTTGTGACTAATTATCAACTAGTGTTAGTACTCATAGGTGAGTGACATTTTATGATTCTAAGACATGATACTTAAGTTGAGCAAGTAGTGCTGAGACTTTCAAACTCATATTCATTAATATTATTCAATATGCGACTTACCGATCCACGATACCCATGCGGAGTGTGTAGTATGCGATGCTTCAAAGACTGCATCGAGTGTACGGGATGTAAATCCTGGATACACTCAGCTTGTGTAACTGGCATGACCAAACAGTTGTTCAACGTTTGGTCGTCAGTGGCTTACTAGATTTGATTTTGAAAGGTTCAAAGGGGGGGGGGGGCGCTATTACTGTATTAGTATTAGTATTTACTAGTCTAATCTGTGTCTGTATCTGTAGTTGTTACGTCCTAGCAACCAAAGCTGGCTTTTACAGGACGGTGGGAGGAGCGCTATTTTTGTTCTCCCAAAGCCGCCTTGAATGTTTCTATATTAATACTAGTACTCAGTACTATACTGTCTATAGTAGTACTACTAGTACTAGTAGTAGTAGTAGTATTAGTACTAGTAGTAGTTTTAGAATTAGACCCTACGGTTCTACATTCTATTCATCAGTAGTACTGCAGTCATTCAGGCAGTAACGGGTCACAGGCACTGAGGCAGTAACGGGTCAGTTGCTGTTTATCGTTGTGGCAAAAGCCACAGATGCACGTGATCTCCAAAAATCATGTTGATTCTTGAGAATGAATATGTGTTGGAGATCATGTGGCGAGTTCTGACGGTAATTTCCGATTTAATTAAATTTTTCTGACGGACAGTGGAAACGCATCGGAGGAAAGTAGGTCAACAAAATATGTCAAGTTGCAGATCGGCTGCTGCCAATAAAAACAGAATAAAATACACCCAAACTAAGTACTGTAAAATATTAACAAATTATTGATTTTTCAACTCCCAGACCCCCACAAAAGTAAAATTTGTCTTATTGTGTAAACATTTAATTTGTTCCGACCTACTTCCGTTGTCAATAACGGGTCACATTTGTTGACATTCGATCGCACGTGCTATCACGGACTGAATACAAACATGTCAATTGAATTCTGATGATTAGCATACGTTGGAAATAATGAAACATAGTAACATTTCATGCCTTCATTGGCAATTTGAGACATAATATAGGTTGAAATAGTTCTCATAGTTTAATTTTCTAACCTGAATTTAATGAAGAGTGAATGTTTTTTTTAGACCAACAGTCAAATATTTTCCAATGGGCGGTAAAAGTTATGTTCACAGAAGCCAGTGATTTGGGAAAATTTATATATATCATGCGAAATGACGAGGAACAGTCCAGTGATGTGATGAGCAAAGCTATGAGCAACTTTTTCATAGCTCGCAAGACTACTAACAGCTAATACTCAATCTTTCGAACACCAACTGGCACTACTGACTTAATATCATTCAAATATTTATTGTATATATGTACTAGTATATATGTATTGTGTTAAAATGTGTTTATACATTATATTGTGTTATCATTTATGCTAATAAAATCTATCTAAAATCTATCTACATGTATCTATCTATGTATTGCCAAATCTCTCAATAGGACCCACACCCACCACCTCACCAGAACATATTTGGCAAACTTGAAAAGTCTTCTTTGAAAGAACCACCAGGTATATTTAGCTCATATTTAATATTGAGGCTCCTTTGGTTATTGTGATTCAGATTTGTTCAATCAGGGTCAAATAGGTGTAAGGCCAGTTACATTACTCTTTCTGTCCATTGTAATTCATGATATGTCTTCTATGCAAGAACCAAATGGCCTATTTTGCTTATATTTGGTATAACATGACCTTGGGTGACAGATTTGTGAAAATGAGATCACAAAGTCAAATAAGGGCAGAGCCAGGGACATAACTATTTCACTCCATAGTAATTCTTAAAACATGTTTGCAAGAACTAGTTGGCTTATTCAGCATGGAATGTTCTTGTTTGACTGCAATTCAGATTTTTAAAAATGGGGGTCACCTGGTCAAATAGGTGCCAAGCGAAGGACATTTTCCCTCCATGATAATTCTTAATATGCTTCCTCCACAAGGACCATCAAGTCTATTACACTGATATTTAGGATGAAGGGCTCTTTGGTGTCTGGGATTCAAATTTATTCAGATGAGGTCACCAGGTTAAATAGGGTGGGACCAGGGACATAAATGTATGTCTCTATAGTAATTCTTAAAATGTCTTCTCAAGAGAGGTTGGACTATTTAGCTTGCATATAGAATGGAGGGTCCTTTGGTGACTGAGATTCAGATTTGTTAAAATGAGTCAACCTGTCAAGAAATGGCGGGGCTACGGGGACTTACCACTTTTGTGCCTAATAAAATCATTGATATACCAATTCATTAAAACATCTACCTTGGAACCACCTGACTGATTAATCTGACATATGGTGTTTTGGGTCCATGGATAATTGGGCTTCAAACTTGTCTAAATGGTTTTATAAAAATGTGCTTGTGAGATTGGAAATTTCCAACAATTGAGAAAGTTTGAGGTGTCGGTTGTGAAATTTCAACCTAAGACAGGTGTGTAAAAGGATTTACGAACTTAGGAGTCTGGAGTCAGGTCGGGAGGGGAGTTGTTCAGTAGTGTGCAGTTGGTAATTTCAAGGTGGATATTCACCAATCTACATACATGAAGCCTCTCTAGCCACATACATGTATCCTGTTTAGAACTACTTCTTTTAAAGTGATTATGAAAAGTTCTGACTATTGTGGTCTCCAGAGTCCCAGTCTTCTCAGTCTTTGCAGTCTGGTGAGCGACTCCACAGTCCTTGACTGTCTTGTTTTTTTGTCCGACAAAAATAAACACCAGTCCAGTGATAATCTACAATGTAAATAATTAATTAAAATATATAAATCATATTAATTAATAGTGAGCAGAATAAAAGAATTAGCAACTGAATAAAACTTATTTATTTTGTAGTTAAAAAGCTACAAATACCCATCTTAAATAATTATAAAGGGATAAAGATTTCCAATCAACTCTAATCAACTGCCACAGATCATCAATCAAATGGATAATAAAACACTGATTAAACTCATCAACAACTCCACTATAAATCCACCCTCAATTAGAGGGACTTGCTGCATTTCTCAGGGACTTGCTGCATTTCTCAGGGTCTGCTGCATTTCTCGGGGACTTGCTGCATTTCCAGGGACTTGCTGCATTTAGGTAAACCCCAGGTCAAAAGTCATCTGTTGATTTCACAATGTCTACTCTGAGTACTCTCGTGACTAGTTATAGTCTAGTAATGAAATAATAGTAGCATGATTGAGTCTGTCTCAAGAGCTGTCTTTTATCACACATCAGGAGCTTGGAATTTCATCAAAAACTGCTCCAAAGTCATTATTACTCGATCACTTATTTTTGGGTGGGTGGAGGGGGGTCTATAGTCTAATGAAGTTCTAAGCTTTTATCTGTCGATGGTGCCGCTTCTGTTAACTAATTTGCATAATTTATATTTATAACCCAGCCCTCTAAATTACTAGCTATGGCAAAAGACACTCCCATAGAAAAAGCCATCTACAGAAATGCTGTAGAAGAAAAATGTCAATTTCCAGGACTGTATTTATAACCAGTATAGGTATGATGATTTCAGCTCATTTCCCGTATCATGCTCGTTCTTTTGATACTAGCCAAGGAAATATTTCATTGTGATACCAGTATCGTTATACATGTATATACAGTGATGCCCAAAGTAATTGACCACTTAACCACAGCAGAATTATGGGTAATATTTCAGGATTTAGTCGGAAATATGGCTTGTTGCCATTCATCGGAAAGCCGTATTTCCAACTAAATCCTGAAAAAGTACCCATAATTCTGCTGTGGTTAAGTGGTCAATTACTTTGGGCATTACTATACAGTGATGATCATGCCAAAACCCTGAGGACAGGTCCATTTTAATTAACAATTTCCCCAACAATGATGATAAGATATTAGTTACATGTATTTGGAGATTCTGTTTCATTGATGAATCAAAGTGCATAGACTATATTAATATTGAATCAAATCTCGAAATATTCGCAAGCCCATACTGGTATGTGGTCACATACAAGTTGATAATAGTAACTAACTCCTGTTAAGGGACATACAGTACATATACATGCAAAATTTGCTTTCTTCTTAAAAAACTAATTATTTTGAGCAGGCTGGTTTTTGTAAAAGGTGTGATTCATGAACTCTTAAAGACATATTATGTACTTGTTCGGGTGTGTGAAACTGATCAGTTAGTATCCAGGCGCTATGCCAACTGGAGGAATGTACGATTCTACCAACATCGCCGAAAATCTGAAGCAAATGGACCGTGCCACTCCATAGAAAACATCATCAGAACTACGCTCAAATGTAAATATTACTTCTCGATTCGGGACGCATCTATCGGCGACAAACGAACGAAAACGATTTCGCCGTCGAGAGTCACTGCATTTAATTAATATATAAGAATGACGGTGTGTGTTGTCAATTTGGATGTACTATTTGTAAAAATTACTACTTTGAACGAGAAAATTCTCCATTTATATTTGATCACCCTACGGGAGTGTTTCACATCACTTTAATATGAGATTTATGTTTTACTTTCCTTTCCAGACCATGTTCATCAGTAGTTCCTCACAGATATTCAAGTACAGACAAGGTGAGTTTAATCATTTCATGACGTAAGCTGCGCTTGTGCAGCATTAAATATCCTGTGCCAGTGCACTCTCTTATATATGCGAGTCTCCCATAGGGAGTCTCATATATATAAGAGAATGCACTGGCTTACACGGTCAAGATAAATATTGTTAGGCCAATGCATTATCTTATATTTGCGAGTCTCTCATAGGGAGCTTCGCATTTACTACATGTGTAGTATAAGAGATATGCATTAATTGCCACAGGGTTTTAAAAAAAAAATTTGAAGCTTGAGTCATGGAATAGTCCGGTCGCCAAACCCCCGAAATTCACAGATGCGTGTTTTGGCGTATAAAGTTTTTTTCTCTGCGGATTTTGTTAATTCAGGCATCCGAGATCATTATTTTATCGGCTGGCCATCTGTCAGCCTTGAGCAATTTTTTTTATAGCGACCTAAAAAGTATACCCCCCCCCCCCATTTTTTCCCAGACGTGAAACCAGTTACTTGGAATTTATTGCAAATTCACATGACTAATCTGGAAAATGTATATATTTTCATTAAGCTAAGACATAATGACACTATTTCGTGCCAAAATTGAAACTCACCATCCAAGATGGCTACCAAAATGGCCACCGGAAGTTAAAATATGACATTTTTTCACAAATATCTTCTAGATCAGTTCATGCTGTTTGGAACTGGTTGAGTAATATGACTTTATTTTGTATATTAACTGATCATTGGATCAATTAAATATGCAATTATTGGGGTCCTACCCGCTTGTGATCCCTCAAAAATTCGATTTTACAGAACACGGTATAAAATTTCACCAAAAAATCACAACTCAGATTCTAGTCATATTTCAACAAGAAATGAACAGAAGGTTGCAATTAAGTAAGGCATACTATTACCTATGAATATTCCAACTAAGTGAAACCAAAATTCTTACTTTGGCTCAAAATGGCTGCCAAAATGGCCACCAAAATATGGAAAATGGTAAATATTGCCCTAGGGTGTCCTGCAATCGCTTGCAAGTTGTGGTTGATGTACAAAATTGGCTATTATGCCTTCTATACATTGAATACTAACATGTCTGCTGCATCATGGTTAATTGTTACTGTTGTCATCACTGACATCACCAAAAATATTGGACTTTTCTCACAAAAACTTGACATAAATATCTGCAAAAATTGACTTTTCAGGTTTGGACAATTTTTTCTAGTAATATTGTAACTATCTTTGAATTGAAAGGTGTGTATTGTATTGGTCTATCTTAAATGTGTCACACTACGGTGTTTATAGAACAAATTGCTCAAGATGGCTTCCAAAATGGCAACCAAATTGGTAATAAGTTATTTTTTTACATATATCATTATAACATTATATATATATAATTATTCTCTGCGTTATCCGAAAATGTAGCAAATTGTGACCCATTTGGTTATTATACGTGTTAGTTAATTAACTGACAATTAAATGTTCTATTATGGCTGTACCAGTTCCGTGTGGGGCATGACAAATTCATGCGGAGAACTTCTTTTGTGATTCTGACCATATTATTGGAAGGAAATGGGCAGAACTTTGAGACGGAACTGAGTTGAACCATAATATGTGACTCTTCTGGTCCATTATGATAAAAAAATATCAACTGGATACAGGATGGATGCCAAGATGGTAGCCAGGGAGTTACTCTATGATCATAGGTGAGGTGAATAGGTATACATGGAGTTAGTGTATGTCATGAATGATGTGAATATGCATACAATGAGTGACTATATGGCTATGAGTGTGTTGTCCATATTGAGATGTATAGGTATACAGGGAGAGGTCATGGTCAGGTGTGTGGTGAATCGGTATGAATGGAGTTGACTGTATGGTGTACCCCGCTCGACAAAACAAGTGTCCATTGGCACCGCAGTGTATTTGCCGTTCGGCCGCGGTGTCAGCGTTTGTAACTGCGGTTGAGCAGTGCGGCCGAAAGCAAGTACACTGAAGCCGAACGGCAAGTACACCATGGCCGGAAGGCAACTACAACGCGGCCGAATGGCATGTGCACCGTGGTTAGATTTCTGATTTGTATCATCTTTTTTCAGTACACCGCAGCAACTACACCATGGCCGAATGGCAAGTACACTGCGGCCCAACTGTAGTTAGCCAGTGGAGCCGCAGTGTTTTTGCATTTCGGCCGCGGTGGCAATGCTAACCGCACCGTGGTTAAGTGGACAGTTGTTTGTGTGTATACTGTACGGGTGCACCCGGTGTGCCTGTATGGACATTGATGTGGTGTATGGATATAGCTACATGGTCATGGGTGGAATGTACATGTGTTTCTGTATGATAAATAGTGGATAAATAGTGAGTGATTTTATGGCTACGGGTAATGTGTATGGTATACATATTTACCTCACCATTGGCCATGTCACTCACTGTATCCCTATTTGTCAGACCATAGCCGAATAGCCACTCAATATATACTAATACACCCCAGCCATGTCAGTATAGTCACTCCATATGTGCATATGCACATCATCCATGGCCATATAGCCACTCGCTATATACACATACACCTCGCACATGACCATATAGCAACATCATTGTATATCCGCATAACCTACACATAACCATACCGCCACAAGTCGCCAAGCAGGAACACCAGGTATACTCACACATCTGACACATGACCATTTAGTCACTCCCGGCATAGATATTCATTACATTGATGTCACTCCTTGTATACCTACATGTACTCATTTCACCATTGACCATACAGTCACTACCTGTATACATATTCCACACACAGTCATATACATGTAACCACTCGATATATACATATGAAGCCCACCCTAGACTATAGAGTCACTCCAGGTATACATATGCACCTCACCACTGGTCATTCAGTCCTTCCAGATATACAAAAAACCCGCACACACGACCACTCATACCATCCATCCTTGCATATATACATCACACATGACAGTTCAGCAACTTACTGTATAATCATACACGCCATCCATGATCATACAGCTAATCCCTACACACATACCAATGATAATACATCCACGAGATATAAACATATACATCCCATCCGTTACCACAAGGACACTCCCACACGATAATGTCCACCAGCTTACTCCACTTATACATATACACTTCAATCATGACAGTACAGTCATTCCACGTATACCACACACATTGCCCATAACCATAAACTCACTCACGATTTATCCACACACCCCATCCATGATCATACAGAAAACACATGTACATCCCACCCATGACCTTACAGTCACTGCATATATACATGTACATAATCAATACATAGATGGCCATGTAGCTATAACCATACACCACATCAATGTCCATACAGGCACACCGGGTGCACCAGTACAAGATACACACAACCATACACCATACAGTCACTCCATTCATACCGATTCACCCCACACCTGACCATGACATCTCCCTGTATACCTATACTTCTCACTATGGACAACACACTCATAACCATATAGTCACTCATTGTATGCATATTCACATCATCCAAGACATACACTAACTCCATGCATACCTATTCACCTCAAATATTCATAGAGTAACTCCCATCTTGGCATCCATCGTGTATCCAGTTGATATTGGTTTATCATAATGGAACAGAAGAGCCACATACCTGCTGGACAAAACAAGTGTCCACTTAACCGAGGTGTGGTTAGCGTTGCCACCGCGGCCGAAATGCTACTACACCGCAGCTCCACCGGCTAACTACAGTTGGGCCGCGGTGTACCTCCCATTCAGCCATAGTGTAGTTGCCACGGTGTACGTTCGTTAAACTGATACAAACCAGAAATCTAACCACGGTGTGCATGCCATTCGGCCGCGTTGTAGTTGCCTTTCAGCCAAGGTGTACTTGCCGTTTGGCCGCAGTGTACATGCCGTTCGGCCGCGGTGCTCAACTGCAGTTACAAACTCTGACACCGCGGCTGAACAGCAAATACACCACGGTGAAGGGTATTATGGTTCATCTCAGTTCCGTCTCAAAGTTCTGCCCATTTCCTTTCAATAATATGGTCAGAATCACAAAAGAGGTTCTCCGCAAAATTCCATACTTTAAAATAAATTTGTCATGCCCCATACGGAACTGGGACAACCATAATAGAACATTTAGTTGTCAGTTAATTAACTAACACGTATAATAACCAAGTGAGTCACAATTTGCTACATTTTCGGATAACGCAGAGAATAATTATATATATATAATGTTATAATGATATATGTAAAAAAAATAACTTATTACCAATTTGGTTGCCATATTGGAAGCCATCTTGAGCAATTTGTTCTATAAACACCGTAGTGTGACACATTTAAGATAGACCAATACAATAAACACCTTTAAATCCAAAGATAATTACATTACTAGAAAAATGGTCCAAACCTGAAAAGTAAATTTTTGCCGATATTTATGTCAAGTTTTTGAGAGAAACGTCCAATAGTTTTGGTGATGTCAGTGGTGGCAACAGTAACAATTAACCATGGTGCAGCAGACATGTTAGTATTCAATGTATAGAAGGCATAATAGCCAATTTTGTACATCAACCACAACTTGTAAGCGATTGCAGGACACCCTAGGGCGATATTTACCATTTTTCCATATTTTGTCGGCCATTTTGGCAGCCATTTTGAGCCAAAGTAAGAATTTTGGTTCCAGTGAGTTGGAATATTCATAGGTAATGGTATGCCTTACTTAATTGCAACCTTCTGTTCATTTCTTGTTGAAATATGACTAGAATCCCAGTTGTGATTTTTTGGTGAAATTTTATAACGCGTTCTGTAAAATCGAATTTTTGAGGGATCACAAGTGGATAGGACCCCAATAATTGCATATTTAATTGATCCAATGATCAGTTAATATACAAAATAAAGTCATTTTACTCAACCAGTTCCAAACAGCATGAACTGATCTAGAAGATATTTGTGAAAAAATGTCATATTTTCAACTTCCGGCGGCCATTTTGGTAGCCATCTTGGATGGTGAGTTTCAATTTTGGCCCAAACTAGTGTCATTATGTCTTAGCTTCATGAAAATATATACATTTTACTAGATTAGTCATGTGAATTTGCAACAAATTCCAAGTTACTGGTTTTATGTCTGGGAAAAAATTGGGGGGGGGGGGGGTATACTTTTTAGGGCGCTATAAAAAAAATTGCTCAAGGCTGACAAATGACCAGCCGATAAAATCTTGAAAAATTGGGGGGGGGGGGGAGGGTATACTTTTTAGGGCGCTATAAAAAAAATTGCTCAAGGCTGACAAATGGCCAGCCGATAAAATCTTGATGTCGGATGCCTGAATTTACAAAATCCGCAGAGAAAAAAACTTTATACGCCAAAACACGCATCCGTGACCTGGCGGCCGGACTAGAAGGGTTAATTGTCCCCCGACTATTGTAATTAGCCGTGTCCATCTGTGCATCGGGGCATCTGTCCCATTCATTGTCCGGACATTAACATGAGCAATATTAAACATTATTTCTTGATATTTGGTACGTGGTTCACATTTGAGAAGATGCAGGCCAAGTTCAAATTTGGTCATGATGATTATTAACACAGTTATGCCCCCTGTTCAACTCAGAAATACTATTACTCGTTAAAACTGCCATAAACAGAAATAATATTTAAATATTGACATATTTTCTTCTTATACCAATCATAAATATCGCGTAAGTAGTATGTTATTGTCAAGTTTGTATGCTGTATTATGGAAACAAAAGCTGTAACATTTTGGCTTTTGTTTACATTATTGAACAAAGCATACAAACGTGACAATAAAATACTATTTACTTGATAGAATTTGTCTATATTTTAATATTCTTTCTGTTTATGGCAGTTTTAACGGATGTGACTATTTTAACAGCAAAACCCTTCAAAATCAGATTAATTAAAATAAATAACCACATCGCAAAAACTATAAAAATAAGAAATAGTCTTGGAGTCAGGCCACAGGGGCCTGTCACGCACTCCGATGCCCGCCCCCTTTTGCACTGCCCATATATGCCGTTTCTATATACGTGCCTGCTTCACGTTAATGGTAGTATAATAAGGACAAGGGGAACTGTAGATATTTCCTGTTTTACCATCGCTCGGGAATCGGACAAATTTAGCCCCATTTATCCGAGTAATGCTATCGATATAGCCATGGGTGTGTCGGTAAATTTGTTTGTTGTTATAATTCAACATCAAAACTCTAATTTATGATTCCGATCATAGTAATTTACTATTGCCAAGGGATGGGTTAAACATCTGCCGATCGTGATTGGCCTCTTGTTTAGTTTTTAGTTTCTCTATATTCCCAAATTGGCAGATGACACATTGCATAATCAAGGTTCCCAATGGGTGTACATTACAATATTCACCATTTGGGAACCTCAGTCTGAGTCTATGTCTCCCGTAGCAGATGAGGCCAATCTCAGGCCATGCAGAATGAGGTCCGAAGAGGGTGAATTTGGTGATGCTAGCCAACTGTGCAGGATAGCATCAACAAATTCCCCCTCTCGGGACCTCATTCTGCAAATAAAAGGCATGCTAAACTCAGGCTTGTTTGGAGTTGTTTTCAGATTCGATGTTCTGTCCATCACTACTAGCTCCTCACTGGTCACAACATTGGTCATCATCAGTGCAAGACTGCATTGTATCTCATCGTGCTTACTAATGAAAGCAACAACAGGTCTGATGTCGGCCCAAAACAGTCTGGTTTATATTAAATATAATTTGTTGCATTTTATCATCTGTTTTTATCCTTTAACTTAGATACAATCTGCTGTTCAAAGATTTCTCATACAAGTTGTTTTTCTTTAGAGTAGCTAATATGTTTTGAGGGAAGATTTCTGACATCAAATTACTAATCTTGTTCCGTTTTCTAAATTTCTTCCAGGAGTCAAAGTCCTTTGCCATGAGCTTGTTCAGAGGACAGATGAAAACTGAACAGGTTTTCCCATTCCCTGAAGGTTTGTTGATTTTCTTCTTAAGAACCTGCGCTGCAGGCTTTTTACATTTTGACAGCCGAAGCCTTATAACCTGCCCTGTGTTAGGCATCGGCGAGGGACTTTTTATACATCCACAAGGCTCCCAATCCCAGTATGCAGCAAGTTCAAAGAGATGAAAGTTGAATCATTGAAATGCAAATACAGATACAAATGCAAATACTTTATTGGACTAGACAAGTTAATTGCACAAGTATGAGGTGAAATAAAATAAAATAAAATAAAACATAATGTGAGGTATAATAGTGTTACAGTAATTATTATATACAGTAATAGTTTAGTTATAATAATTAATTCAGTTGAGTTGTTGTATTATAATGACGAATTGAGTTGAGTTGTTAATTAGTTGACGATCGATAGCACACAGGTGAATAAAGAATTTGACTGGTGTGGGTCACAAAGACTAAATAATTAAAATATGTTCCATTCCACAAACATGCACCAGTATATATATATACATGTACATGATTCATTATCTCGTTCAACTATTGCTTGGAATGTGTTTTGAGCTTTTTAATAAACCAACAATTTTTAGCTCACCTGAGATGAAGTCTCCAGTGGAGCTATAGTCATCACTCCTCGTCCGGACGTCCGTCCATCCATCCGTCCGGACGTCCATCCGTCAAGAATCGTCTTCTTCTTCAGATCTATAAGACTGAATAGGTTCATATTTGGTGTGAATGTTCCCCAGGTGACTCACGTTCATATTTGTTCAAATAAGGTCACCAGGTCAATTAGTTGCGAAACCAGGGCCATAACTCTATTCCTCCATAATAATTCTTAGAACGACTTCTCAAAAGCCATTGGGCCAATTTAGCTAATATTTGGTATGGAGGGTCCTTGGGTGACTGGTGTTCAGATTTGTTCAAATGGGGTCACTGCGTCAATTAGGGGCCGAGTCAGGGACATTACTCTTTAACAAACAAACAAAAAAATTAAATCGTTGCTCAATAAAAACAAAAGGTCAAAATGAAACAAAATAATATTGTTTTCATTTTAACCCTTGATTTTTTTTTAGACACACCAAAAGACATCATTCCACCCCATCACCCCTCTGCACCCCCCCCCCCCCCCCCCCCACCACTGCACCGCCCTCTGCACCCACTGTAGTCAAGAAAAAAATTAATTAGAAAAACTAATACCATTGTAACATCCGCAGAGTTATGAAAAACTTTAATGAAAGCATGGAAACTTCCCTTTCCATCACCCTCCCCCACATGACCCATACAACCACCCTGCCCCAACCAACAGAACCCCACCCCATCTCATCTCCCAACTCACCTCTTCCACCAGCAGATTCAACCAATGGTATTAACTCCAGGCAGAGAGAGTTAATTACACACAGATGTTATCTGGCAGACAGGTGTAAACAACTGCTTAGCACTCATGCCCCATGTGTGTCATTAAAATCAAATCAAAACAAAATGCTGTTCCCAAACCTGAATTTAGTGTGTATATCCCCTAATTGCAGAAGATATTTAAAATGGATAATTGAGGTGCCCAATGGGTGCACATCACCAGCTTTTAACTGGATAACTTCAATCTGTTCCTATGTCTCCCATATCATTTGAGGCCTAAGCAGAATGAGGTCCCCAGAGGGTGAATTTGGTTATGCTAGCCCGCCTTCCAGGGTTGCTAACTGAATTCACCCTTTAGGGAACTCAATCGTCAAATGTCAGACACAATATTCAGGCTTGGCTGTTCCCATATTATATTGTTAACCACCACCTATCCAGTTGAACTCATTATACCCTGATTTGCAAAGAAAACTTGGGGGGTATATTGGATTGAATTTGTCTGTCTCTCTGTCAGTCTGTCCTCCCATCCATCCCTCTGTTGGGATGTCTTCATCCACCCATCAATTTTTTTCTTCTCCAGATACATATTAAACACCAAATGGGTTTATATATTTTGGAGTGGATGTCCCCTAGGTGACTCGCATTCAGATTTGTTCAGATGAGTTCATCGGGTCATATACATGTAGGTGAGAAGCCAGGCCATAACTCTTTCCCTCCATAGTAATTCTTAAAACAACTTCTTCTCAAGAACCATCGGACCTATTTAGCTTATGTTTGGTATGGAGGGTCCTTCAGTGACTGGTGTTCAGATTTGTACACATGGGGTCATTTTTTGGAAACTTTTGAGGAAAATGAGTTCTCTTCAACTCTTAAAATCTACCGTTTGAAATTTCTAGATGAATGGATCTCATAGATGGGGATTCACATTTGTTCAAATAGGGGCAGAGATAAGAGATATAACTCTCAACCACCACCCTACCTGTATCTATGCTGTTTGATACTGGTATAATAATATATAGTTTCCTATTGATTTCTAAGCTGCCTGGGGGGGGGGGGGGGGCAATGAGGCGGAAGTGTAGAGGAAGTGGGGTTTTGACAGTTGGAAATTTCATGCCTGATACAACATTTAGTTGTAGATTTGATTTTCAACCAGTAAGAGTCCATATTTTCCTACTTCAGGTTAAACTGTTAGACCGCAATTGCCTCAAATAGGCGATGTCAGGTTGGTAATTTCCAAGTTCGAGAACTTGAAGTACTGGTACCAGTTGTAAAATTTAATTCTAAGAGGGATTTGCAAAAGGAATTTTGTGAACTTAGGACTGTGGTCTGGTTTTCTTGTTTAATAAGGGTAAGGGGTTGGAGATTTGTCAGTGGTGTGCAATTAAAAATTTCAATGTGAAGAGCCTTGCTCATCTGAGAACCTCCAGCTATGTCCCTGTTTAGAATTACATGTCTTAAGTGATTTTGACAATTACTGACTTTTGTAGTCTTCAGAGTCCCAGTCTTCTCAGTCTTTACCGTCAGGTGAGCGACCCCACAGTCATTGACTGTCTCGTTATGATAAAGCTATTGATGATTATTGTCCCCCGAAACATTTATTTTTGGGGGACTATTGTAATCAGCCGCATCCGTCCGTCCGGCAGTAATGATCATCCGATTAGATTGAAACTTGGTATGTAGGTGTCTCAATCAAGAACACAGGTGCTCTGCAATTCTGGGTTTGATCCGATGTTCTTTTATGGAGTTATTTCCCTTTTATTCAACTTTTTTTTTATTTAGAAAATTTCTCACTTTTTTGGTTTCCGGATGATATCTCAAGTTTGGATCCTTTAATTGCAAAACCCGTTTTTATGTGGATCAGTCATATCAGGTTGAGTTTGAATTTGAGTTTGATTTGATGATTTTTCTCTGAGTTATGGGCTTTTCGACTTTGACAAAATGTTTTTATAATTTTCTGTATGAGAAAATTCAATTTTTCTTTGGTTTCCGGATGATAACTCAAGTTTGGATTGTTTAATTGGAAAATTCTGTTTTTTTGTGGGTCGTTCATATCAAAATACAGGTCAAGTTCGAATTTGAGTTTGATCCAATGATTTTTCCCAGAGTTATGGGCCTTTTGACTTTGACAAACATTTTTTATAATTTTCTGTATGAGGGTACCTTCATGGCGTAATACACTCCTCCTACAGTTTTGATCGTAGATATTTGAAACTTCAGAGTATTGTTACCCACATATTGGAGATGTGCAACATGTATATAGATGACGGAAAAATTATTTCTTTACAGAATTATTAACCCTTTCGACTTAGAACAATTCAACATTTTTTTTTAATTTCTTTAACAAAGCGGCGTCGACTTGCCACATTTTCGGGGGACACTGTGGTCGGCTGACCTTTTATTCTGAGTTATAAACATGTCCAGGGGACAAAATGTGCATAGATCTACATTCCAAGGACTTGTATCGAATCAGTCTTCTTCGCTATTGGAAATTGTCCTAGCAACAACAGTAAGAAAAGTTTTTTCCCCACAAGAATGTATACTGTCTTTTATATGTTTTTAGTTTTATTATGAAATTCAGCCCTGTGTAGGCCCCGTCATGGAAACACAAGCCCTGTTTTAGGCCACATGCTATTTTCAATATACGAAGCCTGTAATCATAACATTGTGCTATCCCATCATGCCATGGTGCTTCCATTCTCCCACCATTTTTTGAAATGTGCGTAACTGCCAAAAGCTATGTTTGACGCTCTTTCTGACTCAAATGTTGCAGTTTCCTTCACTGACTAATATGGTTTTATTAACCCTTTAATGATGGGAGCCGTGTTGATGCAGCAATAAAGATCCTGTGCCAGTGCATTCTCATTTATATGGGATTATATATATATCTTATATATGCATTCTGTTATATATGGGAATCTCCCATATGGGAAGGCTAACACATATAAGAGATTGCACTGGCATACAAAGTCAAGATAAATATTGTCAGGCCAATGTATTCTCTTATATATGCGAGGTTCCAGCCTCCATATTGGAGACTCGCATATGTGACCCCGCCATATCAAATCCAGTCGTAAGTCGGCATTTTTTTTACTCTGTGCCAATGCATTCTCTTATATATGCGAGTCGACCATAGGTCGCCTCGCATATATAAGAGAATGCATTGGCCTAACAATTTTTTACAATTTTAATAATTTTTTCTTGTATTCTTTAACAATTTTATAACTTTACCCATACAGAGCCCCAGAAAAACATGAGCAGACGACACTCTTCTATATGCTTCTACATATGTGTGGGGCTCCCTGCAGGGTAATGGATGTTTTTTATTTTATGTCCTAAAAATTGTCAGAAACATTTATTTAAAAAAAATGATAAAAAATTGTTAGGCCAATGCATTCTCTTATATATGCGAGGCGACCTATGGTCGACTCGCATATATAAGAGAATGCATTGGCACAGGGTAAAAAAATGCCGACTTACGACTGGATTTGATATGGCGGATCACATATATGAGTGCATTGGCACATGATTTTCGCAAAATTTCAGGAAGCTTCAGTGATGGAAGGGTTAAACTCATTTTGAAGACACTATTGAAATGAATTTTGTTAGATTCTGTATTATTAGTATTCCTGTCTGGTGTCGCTCATATATGACTTGAATGATTGAAAGGAGAGATTTTGAAGCCCTAGTCTAAGCCGAACAGAGTAATGTTCTGACAACAATAACATTTTGTTCCACATTCTGTATGTGGAAAACAAATGAAAGAAAGATAAATTTCTGGTGATTGAAGCTTCAGTTGTTTGATAGCTCTGACTCAGAATTATTATTTTATGACCCTGAATATATATAAAGTTAACCCTTCCATAACTGGAGCTTCCTGAAATGTTGTGAAAACCCTGTGCCAGTGCATTCTCTTATATACAAGTCTCGTATAGTGAGACTTGCATATATAAGAGAACACATTGGCCTAACAATATTTACCTTGTCCTAGTAAGCCAGTGCATTCTCTTATATATGTGAGGCTCCCTATGGGAGACTCGCATATATAAGAGAATGCACTAGCACAGGATCTCTAATGATGTACCAGCTCAGCTCCCATCATGAAAGGGTTAATGGATAGAGGGGCCCTATTTTTACAGATGATCTATTTTTATACCCCCTTTTAAAAAAAAATGGGGGGTATACTGTTTTGCACCTGTCCATCCGTGCGTGATGTGTACGTCCGTCCTTGTGTCCGTCTAGCCGTCTGTATGTCCGTCCATCCGATGTCTGTTCATCTCGTAACTTGAACAGTAGTGCTCAGAGCTCAATGAAATTAGGTATGGATGTTCACTACTATGAGGACATTGAATAGAGTGTTCCATCGTTTTGTACGGGTTTTCCATTCTAGAGTTATTCATCTTTGTTTATCTGGAAATGTTGGCTTTTTGGTCTGTCTGGTGTCTGTTCATGTCGTAACTTCAACAGTTGTGCTGGGATCTCAAATGAAATTTGGTATGGATGTTCACTACTATGAGGACATTAAATAGAGGGTTCCATCGTTTTGTTCCGATTTTCCATTCTAGAGTTATTCATCTTTGTTTCTCTGGAAATGTTGGCATTTTGGTCCATCCGATGTCTGTTCAGGTCATAACTTGAACAGTAGTTCTCGTATCTCAATGAAATTTTGTATGGATGTTCACTATTATGGTGACATTCAATAGAGGATTCAATTGAAATTTTGTATGGATGTTCACTATTATGGTGACATTCAATAGAGGATTCATTGTTTTGTTTGAGATTCCGTTCTAGATTTATTCATTTTTTGTTTATATGGAAATGTTGGCTTTTTGGTCCATCCGATGTCTGTTCAGGTCATAACTTGAACAGTAGTTCTCGTATCTCAATGAATTTTTGTATGGATGTTCACTATTATGGTGACATTCAATAGAGGATTCAACTGTTTTGTTCGAGATTCCGTTCTATAGTTATTCATCTTTGTTTATATGAAAATGCTGATTCTTGGGTCCATCAGTCATAAGTTATAGATGTGTCCATACTAGGCGGTATGCCACAAGGGGGTATGCACTGGACGACAGTCCATCTCTTGTTCCACCAGCACTTACAACAACAAGGATAAAATTTCTATAAAACTCTTTTTTAATAAACCTTTCAATTTTTATACTATTTAAAAGCAGACAAGAGAAACATCTGGTGTTGTACACATTTCATTTAAAGGCCCACTTAATTTTCGAGTCACCTTGATATATGGTTTTATAACAATCTATCATAAAATATAATTTGTCACATTGTGAAACGTCTGTGTCCCCGAAGATGCCCATAGAGAAATAGAGAAATAGAAAACAGCTGAAATCATAAAAAGATCCCCCCCCCCCCCCCCCCCCCCCCCCCCCCGTTACAGCTCACAGAATGCAACAGAATTCAAACTAAAAATGTATTTTCAATGAAAGGGAAAACTCTATCTTTAAATTATAGAGATATTCCCCCTCCATTTAAAATAATACACTTTGCTTAACAAAACAAGATGAAACTTAAGCACACTGTCCCACAAAAGAGTTGGTAACTCAACAAAAACAACATGTTCACAATTTATTACACCGGATAAGTTGATAATACAATGTTTTGGAGCTTCCTCTTTCAAATGGTATATAAAATGGCATATATTTTATATAATGTGATCTGGGGGTTCCAAAATTAAGTGGGCCTTTAAAAAAAACTCAAAATTGTTATTTTATTTGCAATATAGGTGCATTGAAATCCATAATTGTCACATCATAGCATGATTTATTTCTGTTTCAGTTCTGACAGAAGAACAGAGTGATGAATTGAGAATGTTAGTTGATCCAACACAGAAATTCTTTGAGGTATCAGATTATCTTTTTGCCACATTAACCCTTTACCCAACAAACCGGCCAAAACCGGCCAAATAAAGCTTCAACAGCCTAAAATATCTTCGGTCTGTCTCAATAGAACCATACAAATATGGATATCATTGGAACCGGCTCCTTGACCACATTGTGATAGTTACAGTTATGCCCTGTGCCAATGCATTCTCTTATATATGCGAGTCGACCATAGGTCGCCTTGCATATATAAGAGAATGCATTGGCCTAAAAAAAATCTTTTTTTAACACTTTTTACCATTTTTTCTTACATTCTTTAACAATTTTATAATTTTTAATGTGTTAAGCCAATGCATTCTCTTATATATGCGAGGCGACCTATGGTCGACTCGCATATATAAGAGAATGCATTGGCACAGGGCCGTTCTGTTGGGTAAAGGGTTAACCCATTCATGGCGGGAGCTGTGCTGGTGTAGCATTAACACTTCCATGACTGGAACTTCCTGAAATTTGGTGAAAACCCTGTGCCAATGCATTTTCTTATATATGCGAGTCTCACATATTATATATGCGAGTCTCGCATATATATAAGAGAATGCATTGGCCTAACAAAATTTAACTGGACCTTGTAAGCCAGTGCATTCTCTTATATATGCATATATAAGAGAATGCACTGGCACAGGATCTTTAATGCTGCACCAGTACAGCTCCATCATCAAATGGTTAAAAATCCTGTGATAGTGCATTATCTTATATATTCAGTGTCTTCCTCGCATATATAAGAGAATACACTGGCACAGGTTCTTTAATGCTGCACCAGCATGGCTACCATCATCAAAGAGTTATAGATCCTGTGCCAGTGCATTCTCTTATATATGCGAGTCTACCATATGGGGCCTTGCATATATTAGAGAATGCATTTGCACAGGGTTTTGCAACATTTCAGGCAGCTCCAGTCATGAAAGGGTTAATTTGATTTATCTACATTTTACCCAATTGCTTAATATTAGTTAATTCATTCTCATTTGGAGTTCTTTGAATGTATACTTTAAGCTGAAATTTTATTTAAAACAATTCAGGTTTGATGGCAGGGAGCAAATTAACTGGTATCGCATCGCAATATGCTACCCAAATTTGGATAATATCTATGCATTTTGGTATGAATTTTTTATGCGTTTTGAACAATGCTATCTAATCATGTCAATGTGAGGTTATATGATAATCAAAATTTCAAAAGTAATTTGTTCCCTGTTTGATGGTACATGACTGGTTATTGATGATTTTCCTTTGCAGCATTAAATCATAATAATCGTACGTGACACGTAGTGGAGCAACCACACATGCTGTGCCTCCAATTTGCTTTTTAACGGTGACACAATGTTAAGAATAATTTATTTAACAGCATGCTATGGCCCCGGTGGAGATGACATGACAAGTATTGTCATGGAATGCAGCCTTCATAATTGGCTACGGCAATCAGCATTGCCGAAGCATTTTGCTGAAGCAAACTGGGCCACGGCATACTGTTGCTGTAGCAGATTGCCGAAGCCAAACAATCTGAATTAAGAGGGCTGTGGAATGTGCAATCTTGTCTGGATTCTGGCCCGCAAATCCAACATGACATAAATGGCGTCATGAACCATGTCATGACTTTTCTCTGGTTTTCATTAAGCTCACTGAGAGCTTTCCGATGAATGGCAAAAAGCCATATTTCCGACTAACTCCTGAAAAATTACCCAATAATTCTGCTGTGGTTAAGGAGTCGATTATTTAGGGCATTACTGTGTGTATAGTTCCCCATCAGAACAGGTCTAAACATCAAAAAGTTCCCATGTTTTGAATGGGTGGAATTATTATCTCTATTGGCATAGCCGAAGTAGATATTAATGACATTATCTATTGTGTACAGCGTTAGTTATGATTTTGAAAGAGAATGTTATACACATGTATATCATTTGCCTTGCCTCTAACCTATGCATTTTGGTAAACAAAAACACGTAATAATATTATTGTATCTATTGGTTAACCCTTCCATGACTGGAGCTTCCTGAAATTTTGCGAAAACCCTGTGCCAATGCATTCTCTTATATTATATGCAAGTCTCCCGTAGTGAGCCTCACATATATATGAGAATGCATTGGCCTAACAATATTTACCTTGACTTTGTAAGCCAGTGCATCTCTTATATATATATATGCAAGGCTCCCTATGGAAGACTCGTATATAAGATAATGTACTGGCACAGGATCTTTAATGCTGCACCAGCGCAGGTCATGTCATGAAAGGGTTAATAATTTCCTTCCAATCCACAGGAGGTAAATGATGCTGCTAAGAACGATCAACTGGAGAAAGTCGAGGATGACACGTTGGAAGGTCTAAAGGAGCTCGGATGCTTCGGACTGCAAGTTCCTCAGTCATTAGGTAAGGTGACGGTTAACCCTTTCTGTACTAAATTAATTATTTAGATAATAAGTTGAACAAACGTGGTCTTATTATATGAACATTTCCAAAGGGATAACTACTTGTCAATGAGTATTTAGTATAGCTAGAAGGGTTAATTAAGTTTATGTAAATTGCATCATCCTGAGTTCTAAGAATTAAATGTGAAATGTGGTGATTATTCATTATTAATCATTCTTGATAGGTTTCTAAAGTTACTTAATATATTATAGCACTATGTAATTATAATAACAAATATTATGATAAATCTTGTTCATTATACCCCCACTTTCGAAGAAAATGGGGGGTATACTGGATTGACTGTGTCTGTCCGTCACACTTTCTCCCTCCGTGTGTCTAGCCGTCCATTCGTCCGTCCGACCTCATAACTCGAACAACTATGAACCGATTTCAATATTTTTTTGTATGCAATCTCTTTAGGACCGCCTCTCCGCATGATGCTAATTGCGGTCCGACTTCTTTTTTTAAGTTACGCCTTACTTTTCGACTTATTTTGACTTAGAAAATTCTGTCCGACTTAATAACTTTAACAAATATGAACCGATTTCAATAATTTTTGGTATACATGCTTCTCACAACACCCTCTCTACATGATGCGGCTCAGGGTTGGCTCGGACTGTTTTTCCTAACATTACATTTCATTTTCGACTTATTTTGACTTAGAAAATTTTGGGATTTTTTGTTTGTGGATGCTATCAAGTTAGGATATTTTCCAGAAGTTTCTTCAAATATGGGTTCGGAACAATGATTTTTACCACAGTTAAGTTGCGTTTCATTTTCTAACCCTTTTTGGGTTTCTGCAATCATTCGAACAAATATGAACCAATTTGAATATTTTTTTCTGTACAAGCTTCTTGCGACACCATATTGATATTATTAATTAATATTCTTTAAAGTTAAAAATCTTTTTTGTTGCGTTTACGGATAATGTGGGTTGAATTTGCCACGTGGGGGTATGCTAGCATGCGAGTGCACACCTCTTGTTATAAAATAAAAGAAGCACCATGGCAGGATAGCATAATGTTATGATCATAGTGTGGGTTCTGGAGGAGAAATATCATCACACCTTCAATGTATGGGAAAACCTGTTCAGCTTTCATCTGTCCTCTGAACAAGTTCATGGCAAAGGACCTTGACTCCTGGAAGAAAATTTAGAAAACATAACAAGATTAGTAATTTGATAAATGTTTCCTTGCAACGTAAGTTATCAGCAATTTCTAGTCTGAAGAAACACAACTTGTATGAGAAAATATTTATTTTATACAATTGAAGCATGTGTTTAGGTAGTCAGATACTAAATGTTCCTATCTGAATTTTCACAAGGGAAACTACAATGGAATTATACATTATGCCAATAAATATCAAATGCATTATTATTTTCTGCCAAAGAAAAAGCAAATGCAGCAATTGATACTAACATACCTTTAATTAACCATGGCCTAACATACATTCCATTTCAGGTGGTTTGGGGTGTACTAATACACAATATGCCAGGCTGGTAGAGATAGTCGGTGCTCATGATCTCGCTGTGGGAATCGTTCTCGGAGCTCATCAGGTAACAGGGATTATATAGAGTAATTATTTGGTTTAGATCATTTAAATGTGATTGTAGCCAGAGGATCTTATTTGAAAATCCCAAACTCCTGTTAGCTACAAAAACAACTGTTTTACTTCAAACATATTTTTTGGTGAATAAATATCTTAGATTGACTGTACATCAATTAAAGATATTGCACATATCTCTTCCAGGCCATAATTACAACAACGATATAACATTTATAAAACCCGATATCAAGACTACAAATATTTTTTTCTGTGAATAAAACACTAACAAACTGAAAGATTGGATATATTATTTGTCTATAAAGTCATAATAAAGTGAAGGGTGAAGGGACCTACACAATGCAGTTCGACCATTCTGCCCGGCCTTTGGCCAGAACAAGCCTGAGTTTACAGAGCCTGTCATTTGCAGAATGAGGTCCCCAGAGGGTGAATTTAGTGACGCTATCCCGCATAGAGGGCTAGCATCACTGAATTCACCTTCTGGGAACCTCATTCTGCTTAGGCCTCATCTTCTCTGGAAAGTTTCTTCATGATCAAATTTCTATAGATAATTCTCCAATTCTGCTTAGACCTCATCTTTCTTTATTGTCAAATTTCTATAGAAACTTAGATTCTATTTCTTTTTTAGTTTACTTTCTCTATATCCACAAATTGGCAGACAACCTATTGCATAATGGAGGTTCTCAATGGGTGTACATCACAATATTCACCATTTGTGAACTTCAATCTGAGACTGTCTCCCATAGAGATGAGGCCATGCAGAATGAGGTCCCCTATATGTGTGATACATCACTAAATTCACCTCATTCTGTAAATGACAGGCACATTAAACTCAGGCTTGGGCCGGAAACAACTCAACAACTAATTATAAAGTGGTTTATTCGGTCCTGTTCCTCAGCAAAAAAGTGAGAGCAGCTAAATTCTCCCACATATCAGGATACAGGTGTACATTGAACCCAAGATATATTCATTAGTTGGGTTTAGTATTGTCATTATAGGATACCCTAAGTGGCCACTTTTATTTCCGAATGCCCATAATTAAATTAAGAGTGAATATGCATATTCCTAATTAAACTTAGCAAATGATCTACAAAAAATACTAAGTAAAATAATTTGATATTGCCTTATTGGTTCAATGATGACAGTACTCACGGTCAATATTGACAGATCTGACGGGAGCAGATTTTAGCACCCGTCAATTTAAAAATGTGGGTGTGGACAAGTGCGAGAGCAATTGCACCCATCTCCTGGGAAGTACACTCTATTCCTGTTGTTGCAAAAATATCTGACAATTTGTCTTGGTGCAGAGTGATAACAATATAGAGTTCTCCTTCTTACTATGCTCTGAGTGTTTCCGCCAGATCGCCTGAAGTTTCATTGTCAGTCTGTTCTTAAAATAGCCCTTAAAATTGTGCCAAAAGGTTATGTATTATACGGTTTAACAGAAAAATTGAACTAAAATCAATATTGAAGGTACTCAATCCGATCAGCCTCTCCTAAATTACTATTTCGTTTGCTTCGGGGGTAAAAAATATTTGATTCGAGTCGAGGAACCCACCCATCAAAGCTCAGAGTGATTAGATATCGATGTTTGAAGTTTGTTGTTTCTATTGTTTGTGGACCAGAACTTGTCCAGAACCATGTGCTCAAATGGACAAATTGCAGTTGTAAATGGATAACTCTAAAATCAAGTGGTTATTATTGTTAATTACAAACCAAAGCCGGACGCTTTGGGTCATATATATGACTATATCTGATTTTGTGACGTCACCAATTATTATCTAATACGACACTGCTGTTTTGAATTTTTGCGAGCACTTTTGTCGCACAGTTGATCGGTGTGCTTAAAGCATTAATGTCGTAATCTGAAATATGGCCAGCGTTCCAAAATATGGGAAGTTACTATCGGAATTATGCACAGTGAAGATCATTCGTAGCTGCGGTTTACATTTAGTGAGAACATAATTATAACATATTATGGACTGTCAGATATTTGCAATGGAGTGGCCTAAAATATAAATGTCGCGTGCAATGGGAAAATCTCAATCACTCTGGCTGGGCTGGGGACAATACTGAAATCGAAATTCATGATGCAAGCAAACGTTATTATATCGCGTTTAAATTATCCTAATATTACATAGTACATACGTGAATCTGATAATCCTCAGATATCCTTCTAATTTCATGAATCGACAAGAAACACATACTTATGAACAAAGCAGAAGATACATTCAGGTTAATGCAAATTCAGTCAATGGTGAAAGCTATACGATGACGTTGCTCATCGAGTTTCGTTGAAATCGACATGATGACATTTTATGAATGAAATAAACATGATGAAATCGACAAGCTTCTTCGTATAGTACTCATGTCAATCGGATTGCGCACACAGTGTCAATAATATATTGGTTAATTTCAGTAAAATACCCCCCTATAGACAACAACCAACAGTCTTGACTTTTGAATATACTTTCAGTTTGATGTTGGTAGTTTATATTCTATAATAATTTGTTCAAAAGGATTGGCTTTTAAAAGTTTTTATACCCCCCACAACGAAGTTAGGGGGGGTATACTGGAGTCAGCTTGTCCGTCCGTCCGTCCGTGGACACAAATTTGTCCGGAGTTTTTCTCAGTCGTTTTTTGATCAATTTCCGTGAAACTTGGCACAGACATCAACCACCATGGGAACCTGTGCACCTGCCATTATGACGTCTGTCCGACATTTTTTGGTGGAGTTATCCCCCCTTTTTCGACTTAGAAACTTTTTTTGCAACATGCATAATTTTGTCCGATCTTTTATTCCTACATTTTTAGGTCAATGTTTTTTAATCTTGGCACTGATGTTTAGTACCATGGGAACCTGTGCACCTGCGATTATGACGTCTGTCCGACATTTTTTGTGTGGAGTTATTCCCCTTTTTGAGTCGGCGAGCTCGTAGTCTGTTTGCATTGTGGATCTCTGATTTCTCACATGCCTTGATGTTTGATATGATTGACCTAATTTATACACGAAATTGCTATCGAACCCACTCTGTCGATGAACCCTTATGCATGTCTGGAATGTAATATATCATAATCACACCACGATATAAAGCCTAAGTTAATCTTATTTGATGGGAATACGCATCTATGAAGTTATTATATAGGATTAAAAAGACACAGATATATCCTAGCTAATTCGTATACTACACGTGTTTTAGCTGTGGTTCGTTAATTACACTAGCGTATGGTCATATTAGTAACCTCTTGATTTTCGAGTTATCCATCTTACAACCGCAATTTGTCCGTTTGAGCACATAGTTCTGGACAAGTTCCGGTCCACAAATAATAGAAACAGCAAACTTCAAACATCGATATCTAATCACTCTGAGCTTTGATGGGTTGGTTCCTCGACTCGAATCAAATATTTTTTTACCCCCGAAGCCAACGAAATAGTAATTTAGGAGAGGCTGATCGGATTGAGTACCTTTAATTGATAGAAGCATTTTCTGACAGGGGTATTTGATTCATATCTATTATTTTATACCCTGAAAATTATCTAAAACTTGTTAGCGAGAGATACACTATCTTGAATCATATCAGTGTTTAACATAACTTTAAAGGAGTACACAACTTAATATATGTATATAATGTATATATTTGCAGTAAACTACCTTGATACTCTATATATGTTAATCTCTTTACCATGTTGGCTTTGAAATTATTCTGAGTTAGTAAGCATGTTTTGATTGTACAACCAAATTAAATTAAAGTCATTGGGACTTTCTGATTAATGTCGTATGAGATTATATAGCAATAGGTTAATCAAGAAAGGACTACACATGTGGAAATGGGCGAGAAAGTGTGTCAAAATTATATGATTAAGACCAATCGTGGACTTGAATCATCTCGCTTTCTGTTTGACAGTCAAAAAAAAATCTGATCACAGATTTGGTAGCACCAGGGGCCTAATATAAGCCCCCATTCCCAATGCCAAAAGTAGTAATTTTTTCCCCATTTCTATTCTACAATTTCCCCAAGATGATAAATAAGATTGCCTGTTGCTGGTATTACAAGTGGTTAATTGAACTTGATTAACTACTAGTACACAGTACTACTCAACGTTAACATTAGTTTATATTTCTTATTTTAATAAACTGGAGTAAGGAGGGCAAGGCAAATTAACAATTTTATTGAAATTATTAAACCGAATGGAATGCTCCCAATGGGACCATCATTACATTGGGCATGGTACCATTTCCAATCAGGGTAGGAAAATCTCTGCTGATACGAATTAACCCTTCAGTGCCAAGTCCGATTTTTGTATCAACCCATATTTCCTTGATCATTTTTCAAATTTATTGATTATAATAATGTGATACATTGATGGAAAGAGCTCTTGATTATAATAATGTGATACATTGATGGAAAGAGCTCTTAGAGCTCTTTCCATCAATGTATCACATTATTATAATCAATAAATTTCAAAAATGATCAAGGAAATATGGGTTGATACAAAAATCGGACTTGGCACTGAAAGGGTTAAATACAGTCACTGAATGATGGATAGCGTGTGTGAACATGGCCTAATACTTTTTATACACCTGCTTTTTATTTAACCATTTCATGATGGGAGCTGCGCTGGTACAGCATTAAAGATCATGTGCCATTGAATTCTCTTATATATGCGAGTCTACCATAGGGAGCCTCGAATGTATAAGAGAATGCAGTGGCTTACAAGATCAAGGTAAATATATTGTTACAGGGTTTTCGCAAATTTCAGGAATCATTAATCCATCTGTCCATATGCCCATCCATCTTGCCATCCATAGACACATGCTATCCGACGCGATAACTCAAGTATTTTTTATTTTTTTTCGGATCATATTTATATTTTATGTACAGGTTTATGATGACACACCACTTGTATAGTTTTTGGTATTGATCTGTGGGATTCTATTCCAGATTGATGACTTCGACTGTTTTAATCGGTATGGTTAAAGGTATGGGTGAAACATCCGATGAATATGATTAGTCTCTCGTTACTGCATTCTATTTGAAAAAAACATTGTTTGTACTAAGGCTAAGTTGCCATGAAATTTCCTTGAAGAATAAGATATATGTACAAGCTACAACATTTCACTGTATTCTTTTTTGGTTTTCAGTCTATTGGATTTAAGGGTATTTTGCTGTTCGGAAATGATGAGCAAAAAGCAAAGTACTTGCCAAAATGTGCCAGTGGTGAAACCATGGCCGCCTTCGCTCTCACAGAACCAAGCAGTGGCTCAGATGCTAATGTAAGTCATTGTGTTGATAGATATATATAGCTTTATTAAGTAGATATGACATTTTTTCCCAAAACTGCTTGTTATCGAACTAGGTGAATATCGCTTTGAACAGTTTGCCCTTAAATCAAGTAATATCATTTTACGACATCACCAAACTGAGTAATATCATTTTATGACATCACTAATCAGAGTAATATGCATATATGGACGACATTCCACAAATTTATCTCACTGCTAAATTATGTGTAGACCAAGATTTTTGTGACGTCTCTCAATTTAATGAGTTGTCGTTATTACAATGTTACTAAGAGGCGATCTAATTAATAAATAGGATATTATTGGCCAGATATCAGCCCTCAGTAACCTCATATCAGCCTTCTATTTGAATGATCATGAGTTAGCGATTATCACACCTGACCTGTTGGTGCAATGATATCACAAGAGCCAATATTTGAGTATCTAATATCATTAGTGAATCATTTTAATCACACAGGTCAAGTTCAAATATGGGTTCCGTCCAACAAATTTTGCCCTTGAAATTTTAGTTTCCGGATGATAACTTCAGTTTTTGTTTTTCGATTGACTCAAAATTTGGTATGTGGTTCAATCACCAGAGAACATGGGTCAAGTTTGAATATGGCTTTGGTCCGACAAAATTTGTTTCTGAATTATAGCTCTAAGTATTGGACTTCTCACAATAAATACCTGTTCAAGGTTGATATTGATTTTGTGCTGTTCCCAAACACTTATCAGATATCAGTTCTTGTTTACTTCAATTATTATTAGCAAACAACAGGCGTTTTAAGCCACGCTCCAGCGGTGCACTTGTTGAATCAGAGTATTAGACCTCATGTTTTTGTGTCTAGCTTGACATTGTGAGTATCCATAACTAATGTTACGTGGTCTTTAGCTCAATATTACATTTAGGCAATTAACCCTTTACCCAACAGAAGGGCCCTGTGCCAATGCATTCTCTTATATATGCGAGTCGACCATAGGTCGCCTCGCATATATAAGAGAATGCATTGGCTTAACACATTAAAAATTATAAAATTGTTAAAGAATGTAAGAAAAAATGGTAAAAAGTGTTAAAAAAAGATTTTTTTTAGGCCAATGCATTCTCTTATATATGGTCGACTCACATATATAAGAGAATGCATTGGCACAGGGCATAACTGTAACTATCACAATGTGGTCAAGGAGCCGGTTCCAATGATATCCATATTTATATGGTTCTATTGAGACAGACCGAAGATATTTTAGGCTGTTGAAGCTTTATTTGGCCGGTTTTGGCCGGTTTGTTGGGTAAATGGTTAATGTGTTCTCAGGCAATTTATATAGAGAAAATTGGTTGAGGGAGGGAGGCTTTTAATTTTTAATTTCTTCCACGAATTCTGGAAAGTAGCGCATATACATGTATGGATAATTCCTACTGTTTTCCAAGCAATCTATCCTCCAATGTATTTTAGCTATTACATCAACAACAAAACATATCTAACTTTCTAAGTGAGGATAAATTGATTGAGTTTTGAATTTTTCGAAAATTTTGGATAAATTTTAAAATATTTTTTTTTTATGATATCTTTGGTTACCTGAGTAAATTTTATTTAATTGGCCTTAGCAAAGTAATTTATGACTCATACTTTCAGGATAATTAGAGTCGTCCAAGGGCGATTCCTCGAAAAATTATCACACTTTATTGTGCTGTGAATGAGAAAACAACAGTAGATGTGGGAATGATTTAATTCTTTAAATTAATCAAGGGAACTGTTTTTATTTTTCAGTTCACCGAAGAAATTAATAAGTCACTTTAGAATAAACACTTTTTACTGGGATCAAAATTAGGGCTGTAACGATTCATTGTGAGTTCAAATTCAAAATTTCAAATTATACGCATATCGTATCATGCCATGTGTAACGTGATATAGGGATTCATGTAATTTCTGAAGATGGGCATGTGTAAAAGATCAAAACATGCGATGTTCTCTCAAGTTTGCATGTCTATTATGTGTATTTGACTCATCTAACTATTAAACTGTATTTTAATTAAAAATGAACTCTTATCTCCAGTTATAAACTAGTTACTGTAATGCCCTAATTAATCGACTGCTTAACCACAGCAGAATTATGGGTAACTTTTCAGGATTTATTTGGGAATATGGCTTGTTGCCATTCATCGGAAAGCTCTCATGGAGAGCTTTCCGATGAATGGCAACAAGCCATATTTCCGACTAATTCCTGAAAAGTTACCCATAATTCTGCTGTGGTTAAGCAGTCGATTAATTAGGGCATTACTGTAGTTCTGATAATTCAGGTGGTAAATCATTTAGGAAAACTTAATTTTGTGTTCTGTGATACGGTATGTATCGTATCGTTCATCATGTATGATGAATCGTATCGTGACCCAAGTGTATCATTACAGCCCTAATCAAAATGAATATCGGGATTCTGCTTTTTGAAAAAAATTCTATTAATTTTTAAAATAAATCCCTTGGACATTTCTTGTTTTTATCCTGAATTAATGTTGTTTTTCTCGTATTTCAGTCAATTCGTACACGAGCAGTGCCCTCATCTGATGGAAAGCACTACATTCTGAATGGCAGTAAAATATGGATTAGTAATGGCGGCCAGGCAGAGGTGTTCACAGTTTTTGCTCAGGTGACAATGTTAACAAGGTTACCACCATGTTTATGATGTTTCTTGTCACATACTGTCTTTTACAGGACATATTATGTTAAAGATGCATAATCCAAATTAATGCTCGCAATTTACTATTTCCTTAGCTTCAGAGGTAAAAAATATTTCATTCAAATCGAGGAACCTTCTCATCAAAGCTCGGAGTGATCAGATATCGAAGTTTGAAATCTAGTAATTTTCACGACCAATAATTTTAAGTGGCCCTGTAAACAGTTGATGAGAAGACGTTCTCGGACCAAATTGCAGATGAAGATGGATAACTCTCAAATCAAGTGGCTTTTTTGTGTCACATATTTGACACAACGGCAAAATTTTGTTGAACAAAATGTTCATAAATAACAGGTTTTGGGGAATTTTATACTATAGTTGACTGTGGTTAGCATGATTTTGGGTAATTACTCGATTCTGATAACTTAAGTGGCATTTCAAAAAATGTTGCTGTTGGAATCTGATGGGGACCATCAAATCGGATTGAGTACCTTTAACTTTAGTAAGTCGGAACTGAATGGACTCAAATTTGGTATGTATATTTAGTAGCACATAATACAGGTCAAGTTCGAAATCGGGTTCCGCCCTCCCATATTCACCAGAGTTATTGTTCTTTTTGTTGGAATTTGCACTTAATTTTCATTTCCAGATGATAACTTTAGTAAGTCTCAACTGAATGGAATGAAATTTGGCATGTGAGTTTACTAAGCCCAAAATACAGGTCAAGTTCAAATTTTGGTTCTGCCCGCCAATTTTCACCTGAGTTATGGCCCATTGTTGAAATTTGCTAGGGTGTATTTTGACATGCCCGAGCGATGCTCTTATTGTAAGTTACACATCATTTTGTTCAGCAATAGGCAAGCCTATATAAGGCCAGATCCAATCAAAATTTTATTTTCAATCCGGTCGGAAGCAATGTTAGGCAACAAGTAAACTGATATTCAACAACCAATGAAGCCATTTCATGTAATTTCATTTGATGACATTAAAAGATATATAAACGTTTGTCTGATGGTTAACCCTTTCATGACTGGAGCTTCCTGAATGTTACTAAAACCCTGTGCCAATGCATTCTCTTATATATGAGAGTCTCCCATGGGGAGCCTCGCATATTTAAGAGAATACATTGGCCTAACAAAATTTACCTTGACCTTGAAAGCCAGTGCATATATAAGAGAATACACTGGCACAGGATCTTTAATGCTGCACCAGCACAGCTCCCATCATGTGAGGGTTAAACTACGGTAGTACATGAGCTGTGGAAATTCACAATGCTCATTAAAAAATTACTATACATTAAAAACTCATATTTATAACTTGAATTTACAAGGAAAATAGGTATCGGTCATGCTCCAAAATTAACACCTCAGCCATTTAGTAGATGTTTGTAAAATGCACATAATCCCTTTCATCATAAGTACAACAAATAGCTAGCCCCACCACTGCAGGAGTTCCAGATAGCAGCTATCAGAACAGCGGAAGCGATGGTTTAGAGATCACATTGGTGACATATTTGTGACCCGCCATATCAAATACAGTCGGAAGTCGGGATTTTTTTACCCTGTGCCAATGCATTGGCCTAACAATTTTTTACAATTTTAATAATTTTTTCTTGTATTCTTTAACAATTTTATAATTTCACCCATACAGAGCCCCAGACAAACATGAGCAGACGACACTCTTCTATATGCTTCTATATATGTGTGGGGCTCCCTGCAGAGTAATGGATGTTTTTTATTTTATGTCCTAAAAATTGTCAGAAACATTTATTTAAACAAAAATGATAAAATATTGTTAGGCCAATGCATTCTCTTATATATGCGAGGCGACCTATGGTCGACTCGCATATATAAGAGAATGCATTGGCACAGGGTAAAAAAATCCCGACTTCCAACTGGATTTGATATGGCGGGTCACATTTAATGTTGCCTGTGAGATAAACATGGGTGGTTGAATTGGAATTATATTATTTCTTGAAGGTGTCTTTACTTTCTCTTTGATAAGGAAATCAATATTAATTTGTTTTAGTCCCAGCCGTTTAGAGATCGTTTTTCCTTGCTAAAATGTGATTATGTGATAAAATGGATCTCAAATTCATCGCAATTCTGTACAAAATTTATTAACCTCATCCACTATATTCTATTGGAGCCTCGAATGTAGTGCACTCGGTTAATACATTTTGTATAGAATTGCGACTCAATAGAGATCCTCTATATCTAGAAAAGTAATTAACCCTTTCTCTACTAAATACTCATTGATTAGAAATGTTCAGATTTCCTGAGGAGATCGCTCAAGAAAAGTGGATATCTGATTGCTGCTAGATCCTCTTCCTCCTTTTCTATTCTCATCTTTTCATCATCATAATGTTTTATAATTAAAATAAATGGTGTACTAGTATTGCAATGTAAAGTTATTATACAATGTTGCAAGCAATGCAGAAGTGAAACGTCTGCTAAATCCACCAGAGTATTGCATGCACATCACAATTTCACAGATTTATTTGGCAAATAGAGTTACTTTGTGATGTCATATTGGACTTGATTGAGACCAATATGACATTCGGGAGACCAATATGATATTTTCTCGGATTATCATGTGACGGCTTTTGCCCAATCAGAAATAGTGTTAGTTAAGGGATGGATAATAATAAATATTCTATTCTATTCTGTTCGAATTGTAAATTTTGGGGGAAAAAAATAGTGTTTAATACGTTGACTGCCGACTATGAGCTATCTCATACTTTTTGCCTGTAATTAAAGTCAGCAGTCAACGTGTTAAACCAAATGTTCAGATAATAAGTTCAACAAATGGCAATATCCCACAAATGAATAGGCATCTTTCTGCACTTGTATTATCCGGCCAGATTCAGGAGATCAAAACAGGACTATGACTTGGTGAATTACTGGTTGCGAGAATACATTCAGTAAAGAAATGGTTAAATAATTATTGCATCTTTAGCACAGCGGGCTAGCATCACCAAATTCGCCCTCTGGGGACCTAATTCTGTATGGCCTCATCTGCTATGGGAGACAGTCTTAGATTGAAGTTCCCAAATGGTCTGCCAATTTGGGGATATAGAGAAACTAAACTAAAAAAGATATAGAATCTAAGTTTCTATAGAAATTTGATAATAATGAAAGATGATGAGGTCTAAGCAGATTGAGGTCCCCAGAGGGTGAATTTAGTGATGCTAGCCCAATATGTGCGATAGCATCACTAATTTCACCCTCTAGGGATCTCATTCTGCAAATGATTGACACAATCTAATCAGGATTGATCTTGCAGACTCCAGTGAAGGATGAAAAAACTGGTGAAACTCGTGATAAAGTCACAGCCTTCATAGTCGAGCGAAGCTTTGGAGGAGTTTCAAGGTTAGTGATAATTTATTGAATTTAAGGATGCATAATCCAAATTAACACTCCCAAATTGCTATTTCTTTGGCTTTGGGGTAAAAAAATTCTGATTCGAGTCGAGGAACCCTCCCACCAAAGCTCAGAGTGATCAGATATCGATTTTTGAAATTTGTTATTTCCCGAGATCTGTAATTTTTGGCGGCCTGGAAAATATTTTTCAAGTGGACAGTCTCAGACCAAATTGCAGATGAAGATGGATAACTCTGAAATCAAGTGGCTTTGGGTGAGATATTTGACAATCTTGCCAAATTTTGGGGCAATTTTATACTATAGTTGACTGGTTTTAATAGCATTAATTTTGGGTAATTAATCGATTCTGATAACTAAAGAGGCATTTCAAAAAATGTTGTTGTGAGGAATCTGATTATATGGGGACCATCGAATCGGAATGAGTACCTTTAAACTAATAATATTAGATTTCTCACTGACTGCGACTTGAGTCAACAGTTTGGGCTTCCATTCAGATGAATAGTTGTTCCCTGAATTTATGGATAGCCTTTTATAACAATCGCTGCACAATTTTTGGAAGGGAGCTCAATCAATATTACTTTTCTGTTTGATTTGTAACAATCGAAACAACCGTTGTCGATATTTAAAAAAAAAATTCTTGAATTATCCGTAAAAACTAAAATAATGGCTTTTATTACATTTTCAGTAACTTTTTCTGCCAAAATAATAATTGTATCCCCACTCCCGGAAGCGCCACGATGTTATCCTACTCCCAGAGGTTTATCCTACTCCCAGCGATGACGGACTATTTATCCCAACCTCACGAGTCGCGAGCACGTTCCGAGTTACGTAATCTTCAAGCAGTTCAACTTCAAGTTCCGTGGATATTCGTGCATATTCCAAATTACAGTGAGCAGTGACATTTCATAGAACTCCGAAGGCTTATCAACACAATGACATTCTAAACAGTTACTAATTTAATCAATAAAGTGTGTTTGTTTGAAAAATCCGTCCGAAACAATCCCCTTTGAAGTTGGTGGCAATAGGAGAAATCAGTCAATGAAATGACGTCACTTTCCTGAATGAATGAATGACGTTATCTATTTACCTTATTTTGGTTGTTATGTTATCATTGCGCGTAATTTTAACGGAAACATTTAGGTCAATGTTCAGAATCGGAAACATCTCATCAATGCATTTTATTAGAGTTGTGTCGTAACAAACTGTTGTCGAAAATATAATAAACACAATAGTTAACTGTCATCAGCGACGAACGAAGTTTATCCTCCTGAGATGCGAGGAGAAACTTCGTTCGTCGCTGATGACAGTTAACTATTGTCTATGTGATCAAAAGGAGACTATGCCAATTTCAATAAATTCCCAGTAACAACAGCGATCTATTATCGATAATAAATAGAAAAATAATTAATTTGATTCAATGATGTTTTCTATAAATATTCATGTTAACAGGTTATCATAAAATCAATTTTAATAATATTTAATATAAATTTAGTTTCTGACTTAAAGGGGTACTGTACCCAATATGTTGTTGTTGGTTTCTATAATCCCCGAGTCGGAGAATAAGTTAACAACTTTTCCATTTTTTGAAAGTCTGTTGAGTACGAAGTATTGTTACGGATGGCAAATTTACCGGAATGCAAAAATACAAATTGTCGTTGTCGAGTAATTTTTGTAAAGTTTTCAACCAAATGAATCAAATAAACATTATATTATATGCTTAGTAGTCCCATATACTCATTTAAGTTAGTGTACCGTCACTAGTCAATGAGTGGCTTGGGTTTTCTCCCCGTATAAGCATAATGTTTCAAACGATCGTGTGTGCAATTGTTTTCCTAATCCAGTATCCCTCAATTATAATTTGATTACGTTTTGTACACGGAAATTCGAATTTTAAGAGACGCCATTTTATGGCTGGAGCCATAAAATGAATTTATATTAAATTATTAACTTTTAAATTATTAAATTTTAAGATAGCCTATTAACCTGAGCGTTTACAGAATACATCTTCGACTCAAATTACTTATATTTCTATATAGTATCGATAATAGATCGTTGTTATCACCGGGAATTTATTGAAAATGGCGTACAGTACCCCTTTAAGCTATAAATAAGTTACGAAGTTCCGTGTAATGACATAATCATGCAAATTAATTGGATGGTGGATTCATTTTGGCACACATACAAATTTATATCAACTCAAGACAACCGCTGACTATACAATAAAATTAATAAATTTCTGGGACAAGTATGCATATAATATAACATTTGATTTGATACATTTGCCTGAAAATTGTACTAGAATATCTCGATGATGAGTATTCTATTTATGGCATTCCGGTTTTGCTGCCATCCGTAAAATATTTTTATTCCCATCGATTCGTACTGCTGTCGTACTCAGTCGACAGTGAAAGTTGGCAGATTTTGGTCGACTAACATGTGTTATTGAAGAGCGATGTCCATTTCCATTGGTACTCACATTGGTAAAGTTCTTGTTCTGATTTCAGGTTAAAAAAAACTCTCAAATACTGGAAATTTTAGTACAGTCCCCCTTTGACCAAAGACTGCAAACATGCAAAAATATTTGTTTGTTAACACTAATTTGTTCTACCAACACCAGAGCAAAATCAGTAGGTCCCACAGACATGAGAGGTTGAAGATAGTGGATGTAACAGTTGACTGGGGTAGGAGATGTCCCATAGTAAAACTATTAGTGGGTCATATATTATTTTTCAAAGTTTGGAATCAAATGATTTTTCTGTAGTTTTGACTTTGAGACAACTGGACCCCAGAACATTTTCATGTTTGGAGGCAAGTGTTTAGAAACAAAACACCTGGTGTCTTGTGAGTTTCTGTTGATTTAGAGCTGGGAGAGTCCAGCAGGTGTTAGTTTCAGTCCAAAGCACATGTGTCTGATGACATCATCATGTTAGTTTCAGTAACATCCACCTGTTTTATTTTTGGTTTCATGATTGACAGGTGTCATGTCCCTGATGTCATCAGCACTGATCAGCATGGAATTTTCCATGATTTTGCCCTGTGATTGACAGGTGTCAGGGAATTGGGTCACACATCTGTGCTTTGAGCCACCTGTTGTGATGTCCTCAGCATGGAATTTTCCTTGACTGTACTGTGATTGACAGGTGTCAGGGATTTGGGTCATGAACACATGGCTCTGATTCCCCGAGTTGGACTATTGAGGTCATTGAGTAATTTCAAGACAAGGTCAGAATGTCACTCAGATGTGATGAGTTGAAACTGAATAAAAATAATTTATATCATGTCCAATTTAGGAAGCTTTAGGTATACTAGTGTTTTCATTCTATTATATAAGGAAAACTTATTGGGCAGGGGGGGGGGGTATAGTGGTCATAATTTTTCCCAAGAAGTGTAGAAATTAACCCTGTCATGAAGCTCTGCTGGTGCAGCATTAAAGATCCTGTGCCACGTGCACTGCCTTACAAGTTCAATATATAAGAGAATGCATTGGCACAGGGTTTTCGCAAAATTACAGGAAACTCCAGTCATGGAAGGATTAAAGATCCTGTGCCAGTGCCTTATATTATATATGCGAGTCTCCCATATGTATGTTGATTACTGGTATTTGTGGCTATTTTGAACCCTAATTATGTTGATGACTTTTAAACTTTCATTGTTTTTTTTTAAAGATGAATTCAGACTTCTTTTGATTTTATTTGTTGGAATCCTTTGCTGTCATTACATTGTATGCTAACAATATATTTCACTAATTGTTTTATAGTGGACCACCAGAGAAGAAAATGGGGATCAAAGCTTCAAACACAGCAGAAGTCTTCTATGAAGATGTTAAAATCCCAGCAGAAAATGTTCTTGGGGGTGAGTACCGAATTTCAAAATGGCCTCAGGAACAAGCTTGAGTTTAGTGTGCCTGTCATTTGCAGAATGAGGTCCCCAGAGGGTGAATTTAGTGACGCTATCCCGCATAGATGGCTAGCATCACTAAATTCACTCTCTGGGGACCACATAAATTAACCCATTCTGCTTCGGCCTCATCTTCTCTGGAAAGTTTCTTTATTATCTATTTTCTATAGAAACTTCTTCACATAGATTCTATTTCTTTTTTAGTTTAGTTTCTCTATATCCCCAAATTGGCAGATGACACATTGCATAATCAAGGTTCCCAATAGGTACACATCACAATATTTCATCATTTAGGAACTTCAATCTGAGTCTATGTCTCTCATAGCAGTTGAGGCCTAAGCAGAATGAGGTTCCCAGAGGGTGAATTTAGTGATGCTAGTCTTCTATGCGGGATAGCATAACTAAATTCACCCTCTTGGGACTTCAGTCTGCAAATGACAGGCACACTAAACTCAGGCACACTAAACTCAGGCTTGCTGAGGAAATGTCCGGTTATTAATTTCTACAAACAGCCGTGTTGAACTTATTATCTGAACATTTCCCATAAATGAATAGGAACCCTTCTGCACTTCTGTTATCTGTTTGTTTGTCTGTCATCTGCTTAAATATTTCTTGAATATCCATCAGATGCATAGTAGACCATTCCATTGTATACTTTTATAATTGAATGGGAGAGTCCATTTAGTAAAGAAAGGGTTAATCAGCTTGGAACTTGAATTAAATATTCAATCCATGCACTCTTCTACAATGACTATTGAACGCTTAACCCACTCAAGTCTTTGGACCAGGCATCACATATATTTTCATTGTATAGCTGTCCTTGGCAAAGTTGGGCCATCAGGTCCATGGGAAAATCAGGAAAATAGCAAAATATTAATGTTTTGTTATATCTAATATTCAAATATGCGATTGATTTGGGCAGATTAAAATGAGATATGTCAATACATGTAGAAGTTTGGTACAAAAGGTAGTTTTTTTATCGATATATATTGAGCTTGAAATTGATGGTATATTTTCTCCTGTAGTTTATGTCCGTATCATGTATCCCGCCAAAGCATACGTGAAACAACCCAGTTGGTTCAGCAGAAAGCTAATATTTCCTTAGTCATTTTATTTTTTATTACTTGGTTTTACGGATTGTTTTTGGCTAAAAGGTAAGGGAGGTGGGAGGAATTTTTTTTTAAATAAAATCTGTATAATTTTAAAAAAAATTCAAGTTGTCAAAAAATAGGGTCGTGAGAAATAAAGTATGTGCTGTATAATAATCTCCTCATCTAAAACAAGCCACCATATCACCTATAGCTATGTTTTGCCATTGTCCACTTGCATAGGCAAATGTATTGTTTTTATTTGGATGTGTCTTTAAAGCAAGATACTGGTAGATGAAAAAATATCACCAATATCAAAGTCTGTCTTGTTGTCGTTGACATTCAATATCATAATGATCACCAGGAGGCTTCGCTGTTCAATTGATGTTGTATATTTTACGCAAACTTATTCTTAAACTTATTCTTAAAATCCGTAAACCAAGTTATAAAAAATAAAATGCCTCAGGGAGACATTACGACTGGGATCCATAATACAGATATGGTTACACACTCTAGACATGACGGGTATGTTCACTTGTTAATGGAACCTAGTCATTTGTCATGCCAGACTATGATATTAAATTTTTGATTATCAAATAGTCGTCTTTGTTATCTCGGTGGTTTTTGACTTTTAATATTTGCCTTGTTTCTTTTGTCCGAGCTTAGCGGAATGCTGACCATAATTAACGAGCTGATGAAAATAAATGTTGAAGTCGAACACCGGAATTCAAATAACATTTGGGAAATGATTATCATATGTTCCAAGGATGTTAAAAGTTTCAGCATAAATCTGCAACATGTCATCATTAATTATGCTTTTTAATTATAATGATGAGCTACAGTGTCATTGACACTTTCGTTATCAATATATATTGAGTTTGATTCCAATCTATCAGTAAATTAAGACAATTTCTAACTAAAGCGTAGCAAATAAACTGACATCTTGTTCTATCCCAGGTTTGATTACTGCAACAGCCTTTTTGCTGGTTTTCCCAAGAATCATATCAATCGACTGCGAAACATGGTAAATAGTGCTGCACGTGTGGTGAAATGCCGGCGTAAATATGACCATATCACAGAGGACTTGAACAATCTTCACTGGTTACCAATTGACCAATGAATAAAATATAAACTTTCAACATACAGCTATATCGATACACATACCACACTACCCACCTACATAAATAGTATTCTGGATAAATATATACCTCAACTGAACCTAAGGTCGAAGAAAAAGAAACAGTCTGTCGTTCCCAAGAATAATTTGAAAACAGTTGGTGACGCTCTTTCTCCTACCAAGTGCCATCATTTGTGAAAGACTCCCCATCATTTTTGTCTTTCAAAAATAAATTGAAAACGCACCACTTCAAATCCAGCTACATTAGTCATAGAAGCAGCCCTTTACATTAGTTACACAAGAAAGTGTTTTGAACCCTGTGAACATTCACCACTAACATTTTGCTAGTGAACTGTTTTATTGTGCATGTTACTTGTATATATGGAAAGCGCCTTGAGCCAACTGGGATGTGGTGCCATATAAGAAACCTGTTTATTATTATTATGAATACGTACCCGAGAATCTCAGCGAGCCAGGATGTTTGCTTGATTATCTAAATGTGCTTCCGCTCATTGTAGACAACTCTTGGCAACATCTTGTGTGTTAGCCTCAGTGAAATTACCAATTGGATTATTTATGGAAGAGCGTCTGAGTAGGATTCCTTCTGTACTTTCTATTATATGTTGTCTGCTTATTTTATCTGAACACCCCTCCAGATGAATAATAGATCATTCCAATGTGTATTTTTATAACTGATTGGAAGAATCCATTTAGTGTAGAAAGGGTTAACAACAAACAGATGTCAGAATGCGAGGTAGAAGCCTTCCAATTGTTATTTTGATTTTTCTGATTTTCTTTACAGGCTTAGGAGGTGGATTTAAAGTGGCAATGAACATTCTGAATAATGGTCGATTTGGAATGGGTGCTGCTCTGTCTGGTACGATGAAACTGTGCATCAGTAAAGCCGTAAGTCTGTTTAGTAAGAGCTCGAATTCGCCCGATGGTCTGTTGGTGATTTCTGTGGTTTGTGTCATAGCTAGTTTAGCGACAAAAATAATTTGATAATATTGCTTTATTATTGGAAATGAGTGGCACCTTGGATTAAAGCACAATCCCATTGTTACAATCGTTCCCTGATTTTTGGTAAAGCACACCAATTCCCAAGACAGGCGAAGGAATAGTTCAGTGATTATCCCATTGTTAGGCATTCGCAACTCATAACAGACAAATCGCACAGGCGCTTCAAAGTGGGACCAGTTCGTGTTGTTTCAGACATATCTATTCACATTCAACGGCGATCAGTTCATGTTAATCACGGCTATTGTGTCCAATCGCGGCCCGCGCACGGATTGTGCGTTGTGGTCAAAACACGCTCAACGGCACATTTCCAGTTGATTGCATTATGTGGAATCAATTGTGCTCTAAGTCGGTCAGAGCACGCGAATAGTTCTTTACCAAAATAAATCTCGTCTTCGACTTGATTGATTCTGGTAAAGAACAATTCTTGTACTCTAACCCTTACTTAAAATCCTTGATTGATTTGTGCAAATTAACATTAGATCTGTCGATACATGAAGAAGTTTTGGACAAAAGATGGGTATTTTTATCGATAAATATTGAGTTTGAAATGTATGGTATATTTTCTCCTGTAGAAAAGTGGTACCTTGGTGCCAGTGCAGTCCCTGAATTGTTTGTTCAGCATCTGTTTTCAAAGTTTATTCTAGAATTGTGTACCATAATTGGAAAATATAGCTTTTACTCAATCAATTTGCATTGGAATTTTAAGAATCGGTTCAGTCGTTTGTGAATTATGGCAGTTAGAAGTGAGGAGGTATTCGATTCTGTGATCTCCCTTATAATGTATGATATCTAAAGAGACACGTTTTTTATGTTTACCCATACCATAGTATGGTGAACATAGTGTCGTTGCCCGGATTGACCACTCGTCGTTCGTCCGTCTGTCTGTCTGTCTGTCTGTCCGTCTGTCTGTCTGTCCGTAGACACTTTACGAGTAATGCGATAACTCAAACATTTTCTATCCGATCGAAACAAAATTTTGTATATGGGTTTCTCAGCCCAAAATACAGATCGAGTTCGAATTTGGGTTAGATCCGAGTTTTTGTTACAGAGTTATGGCCCTTTTTCAACTTAGAATTCACGCATTCTGCCATAACTCAAACATTTTTTATCGATTGGAATTGGTATGCGAGTTTCACAGCCCACAATACAGATCGAGTCCGAATATGGGTTTGATCCGATTAATTTTAAAGGAGTTATGACCCTTTTTTCGAGAGAAAAAAAAAATTCAATTTTTTTAGATTTAGCTCCTTGCTAAATTTAGCGTATACAAATATTAAATTTTGTTTGAACTTTAATAACAATAAAAAAAAAATTAAATAATAAAAAAAAAAAAATTACACTTTCATTTATTTTAGTTTTATACGATTAATTAGGTGTGATATCCTGTTTTGAAAATATGAAGATTTTATTGCAATAGTTTCATGTAATATAATGATATCAATAAATTACCATGTGATCATCCAACATCCAGAGTATATGAGAGGATTTTTATAGATGTTGTCATTCCAAGTGAAATCTGTTATGAAATGAGTGATGACATGATACAGAGCTCTGGTGGGTCAAGCAAGATAAACAACACTGGTGGCTGGCTGTTTGTTTATTCTAACTGTCAAATTGATTAATGGCAGCACAAGACTGGTGTTTTTCCTATTCTTGAAATTTCATTACAGGGTGAGATAAGGGCCCCCCCCCCCCCCTCACCTATATAAGTGTCTTCTAAATTCCATTAAAATTTGCTTCAAAAATAATTAACCCTTTCCAAGGTTTCCATAGACACATGCTATAATGTACATGGACTCTTCTCATATCTCTTAATATCTATTGGGTATCTTTGCACACTATTCACTTCTATCAATTTTGGTATTGACTGATTAATTGATTTTTGAAAAATATATTAACCCTTCAGACACGTGCTTTCAATTTGAAATTAAAACGACAGCTGATAGCCAATATGATTTATCTATGCAATGCGAAACAGGCAGATAAATATACATGACTATTGTAAGTGATGACTTGTTTTGAAAATCAATATGGTAGATGTTAGTATTTCCAGGAACCTTATTTTCCCATTTGTTCACATTTTCATGGTTGATTGAATTTTAGGGGCCACAGAGCACTTAGAAGATTAACATTGAAGGTTGTGGCTTTTAGTGCCCAAGCTACTTGTAAAACATTGTAATGTGTGAAACCATTCAAATGAGGGCTAACTTACTTTCTTTTATATGAACGATTTAGTGGTCATAGGGGCCAGCATCCCCATCATATTATGTCTGTATAACATTATATAGATAATACTTTTGAATTGTATAAACTACATATATTTATGAAAACCATACACACCTGTTATGAAACACTTAATCTTATTTAATACACAGGTCAGATCTGATCTTATATCTGTCCATGTTTGATAAACAAATAACTGGGGAGAAAGGGGGGGGGTAATTAAAGTACCATTTAAATACGAGATGGAATCCCCTACATATATGTCGTTCTAAGCAGTCTGGCTTGTCAACAATTATAATTTCTCTTTAGAAGTGAATAATAAATTTTGAATATCTGGCATGTCAAAAGTGGCAAAGATAGGGATTTATCACTTTTGCTTCCAATGAGTTAACTTAAACTCCTAAACATGTCCTCCGAAATCACTAAACCATTGGATCTCACAGTGAGAGGTCCTTGTGTGAATAGGGACAGAGTTATGAGATTTAAAACTACTCCTCCCCAACCCAAATACTTTATTCGTTCTTAAGACAAATTATTTGAGCTTTTGATTTCAAGTTGGGTACTGATATATGGATTAATTCCTGTGATCATATCTTTGACAAATTATCAGTTATGGCTAGTCGCTATCGCCAAGGTATGGGTTAAACATCTGCCGATCGTGATCGGCCTCTTGTTTTAAAGTGGCGTGCTTGTTTTAAATTTATCTATTTTTTAATTTATATTTTTACTCGTTTATCGACACGCCCCTGTGGTCTGGAGAAGAAGATTCCCTATCTTTCATGCCAAGCATTCATCCTCAAACAAAACTCTATTTGAATGGATGTCTTTCATCGACGTTGACTTTCTGGCTGTTTTCGTTGGTGTTGAGCAGACATGGCCATGCTCAGATATGGGCTCCCGTTTTATAGACATATCAATCAGCTCCATCGTCTTCAATCCGAAACATATCATTTTGATGATAGCTTCACTGCATGCTTGTTAAGAAAGGTTCAGGGGACCCTTGACCCTTAGCATAATTGTATGTCCTTGCTGCTTCGAGATTGTAATTTTGTGACAATATATTCGAAAAGAAGCCTCAATGGACACGTTGTGTCATGGATATAGCATTACAATTGCATTAATTGTTGATTATGAACTCAAAATTCTTTTAAAAATGCGATTTATCTACCAATGAACCGAAACACATCATTTTTCAGCGCCAAAAGATGGGTGCATGCAAAACCAACGAATCCAGCGCTTGATGGTACCACAATACACTCACCTGAAATTTGTTTTTATGAGTGATTGATATTAAAAAGATAGAACTGAATAGATTATTTAAACAATGCCAAAGAAGTTCAAATGCGTTTGGACCCCAGATAACTGTTTTATTATTGAAATCTTGAAACCGCTTTTTGTATTTTTTTGCAACAAAATCGAGTGATTAAGGGGAAATAAACGATGAAATTGGTCTCAATTTTGAACTGACCTCATTTTCCTGTTAAACAGTAGCATAAATTTAGCTTGAAAAAATGTAATACTTTAGAAGCACTCACCATTTTTCCAACATCAGCCCTGCAGCACACACAGTTTCTTCTAAAAATTACCAAAAGATAACAACAAAAATCACCAACGAAGAACCATATAAATCGCCAAAGAACATTTTTCAATGGCGCTTATAAATGAGCCCCAGTGAATCCTAGTATTCTCTTAATCTGGACCTAACTTACTTATGTGTGTAACCATTCTAATTGTTGCACTGGTGTCAACAATTCTGACAAAGCTCAACTAGTTGCTAGGTATTACAGTAGGTTATTTAAAACAAAAAAATCTCAAATATGGTGAAACATGTTTATATGTGAACATGTTAAAGTGTTGCACTCGTTTTCGAGCTGTGATATAAACTTTAACCTACCATTCTTGTTTTACCATCAAACTCATGCTTGTGTCATTCTATCTTATCTATTTATGGCTTTACTTTTTTAATTAATCCTTATATACTAAATGGATCCTCCCACCCAGTTATAAAAGTATTGGAATGGTCTATTGTTCATTTGGAGGGGGGTTCAGGAAAAATGAGCAGACGACAGACATACGAAAAGATAATAAAAGTGCAAAAGGATCCATATTCATAGTGGTGGGAAATGTTCAGATAATAAGTCAACAAATGACGTCGTTTGTTGAGCTTATTATCTGAACATTTCCTAACAACTACTCATCAATGAGTATTTAGTATAGGAGACATTAAGAAAAATTTGTACATTTAAGTGACTCATGTCTTACTTTACCTATACTTGACAGGTTGAACATGCTTCCCAGAGGAACCAGTTTGGTAATCTCATCTCATCCTATGGCACAATCCAGGAGAAGATTGCGCGAATGGTGATGAAACAGTATGTTACTGAGGTAATTGTATTATATAAACAACAAACAATTACACAGCTACATATGGAAAGGAATGGATGCAATTGGCTTTATATGGCCAAAGAAAATTGTGTGGTTGGGGTAACAAGTCAGAAAAAATTAGTCAGTATGTAGGCTTAAAATTATATATATTTATATGTTTATTCTAATGCATGGCTGCCAATATACTTCCTGAAACAGCAAAGATTTTCAGGGGGGGGGGGGGGGGATCAGGTCAATTATCGATAAACTTGATGTAAAGTGTAGTCCGGTTCAAAGGTGCCGGCATGTGCTCCAACATTTCATATTCCTACGCGTCAATTTTAACAGCTGCTTTGCCATTTGTTCAGTGGTTGCTATATAAACATAAACAATGTCGTTGCTTTTGCGGAACAATTTACTTTTTGGATGCTTTAACGGAGGCAGATTTAGACTTGTTGTTTGTTTTGTTATTGAGAATGAAATGAGTTTAATGAACTGAAACTGATTTTAGAGATAAATATTGTCAATTAAATTGCGAGTTCTCAACAAGTCAGTAGTGAACCAATTTTAATGCCAGCTGAAATTTCAAAACCAAAATTGGCCCAATAAAATTGACTCTTCAACCGAGGAGACTGGATGGAATTCGATAGGAAAACCTGTTTGAATTGTTGATATATGTCACTTTTTCTTGACATGAAAAACAGAAACGGCATGAATTTCACATTTCAATGAGTAAACAATTTCCCATTTATCCAAGTTCGCAGTCAAATAAACATCGGCGAATCTGGGCTAGGTCATTGTCGGAAGATATAATAGTGATAAAAATCTGAAAAAGACATCAACTACATGCAGAAACTAATAGTTGATCATATATAATTCTATTTGAGGTGGCAATTTTTCATCTTTATCAGCATTTTTAGCTCAACTTTACTTTGTAAAGTTTGAGCTATTGCCATGGCTTTGTCGTCCGTGTGTGTGTGATGCGTCAACAATACAGGCTACAGGTCGTACCTTTGATCGGATCATTATGAAATTTGTCATAGCTGTTGACATCAACATTTAGACCGGAATGATTCATTTTGGGGTCATTCGGGAAAAAAACATGGCCGCCAGCGGCCATCTTGGATTTCAAAATTCAATCCATTAGCACGGGCTACAGGTCGTACTGATCATCATGAAATTTGTCATGGATGTTAATATTGACATGTAGATGGGAACGAGTAATTTTGGGGTCATTCTGCCAAAAAACATGGCTGCCAGCAGCCATCTTGGATTTTACTCTTTGCATGACTAAATCTTTAAGCACGGGCTACAGGTCGTACCTTTGGTCGGATCATCATAAAATTTGTCATGGATGTTAACAATGACATGTAGATGGGAACGAGTCATTTTGGGGTCATTCGGGCAAAAAACATGGCCGCCAGCAGCCATCTTGGATTTTACTCTTTGTATGACTAAATCCTTTAGCACGGGCTACAGGTCGTACCTTTAGTCTGATCATCATGAAATTTGTCATGGCTGTTGGAATGTAGATGGGAACGAGTCATTTTGGGGTCATTCGGACAAAAAACATGGCCGCCAGCAGCCATATTTGTTTTCAAAATTCAATCCATTAGCACGGGCCACAGGTCGTATTGTTTTATCTGATCATCATGAAATTTGTCATGGATGTTAATATTGACATGTAGATGGGAACGATTCATTTTGGGTTCATTCGGACCAAAAACATGGCCGTCAGCAGCCATCTTGGATTTTACTCTTTGTATGACTAAATCCTTAAGCACGGGCTACAGGTCGTACCTTTAGTCTGATCATCATAAAATTTGTGATGGATGTTAACAATGACATGTAGATGGGAACGAGTCATTTTGGGGTCATTCGGCCAAAAAACATGGCCGCCAGCATCCATCTTGGATTTTACTCTTTGTATGACTAAATCCTTTAGCATGGGCTACAGGTCGTACCTTTAGTCTGATCATCATGAAATTTGTCATGGCTGTTGAAATTGGAAAATAGATGGGAACGAGTCATTTTGGGGTCATTCGAACAAAAAACATGGCTGGTGGCCATCTTTGATTTCAAAATTCAATGCATTAGCACAGGCTACAGGTCGTACTGTTCGTCTGATCAACATGAAATTTGTCATGGATGTTAATATTGACATGTAGATGGGAACGATTAATTTTGGGGTCATTCGGCCAAAAAACATGGCCGCCAGCAGCCATCTTGGATTTTACTCTTTGTATGACTAAATCCTTTAGCACGGGCTACAGGTCGTACATTTAGTCTGATCATCATAAAATTTGTCATGGATGTTAATATTGACATGTAGATGGGAACGAGTCATTTTGGGGTCATTCGGCCGAAAAACATGGTCGCCAGCAGCCATCTTAGATTTTACTCTAGGTATGACTAAATCCTTTAGCACGGGCTACAGGTCGTACGTTTAGTCTGATCATCATGAAATTTGTCATGGCTGTTGAAATTGGAATGTAGATGGGAACGAGTCATTTTGGGGTCATTCGGGCAAAAAACATGGCTGCCAGTGGCCATCTTTGATTTCAAAATTCAATCCATTAGCACGGGCTACAGGTCTTACTGTTCATCTGATCATCATGAAATTGGTCATGTATGTTAATATTGACATGTAGATGGCAACGATTAATTTTGGGGTCAATCGGCCAAAAAACATGGCCGCCAGCAGCCATCTTGGATTTTACTCTTTGTATGACTAAATCCTTTAACACAGGCTACAGGTCGTACCTTTAGTCTGATCATCATAAAATTTGTGATGGATGTTAACAATAACATGTAGATGGGAACGAGTCATTTTGGGGTCATTCGGCTAAAAAACATGGCCGCCAGCAGCCATCTTGGATTTTACTCTGTGTGTGACTAAATCCTTTACTGCTCATTTTTACACTCCTTTTTAATCTCTCTATTCATTGTTCATCACAAAAAAATTACCTTCTTTACAAAGTTGAGCTACAGTGTCATTGACACTTTCATTAATTTTAAGGATAAGAGTGATGTTAATTGAGGGACTATATGTTATCCAGCATATTAAATTTAAAACAGGAAGTGTTTTCTATGGCTGCACATTTCGTTCATAATTACATTTACAAGGCATGTGTGTGTTGAAATAACGTTTTTATATGCACAATGTTTCCTCAACCACGAAAAAAACAAGTAACGTCGCGATATAGCTTGGCCCAGTTGCTAAAGTGATGTAAAACACCTATAAATCAATCACTTCCCCGACCAAAAATGTTTGCGATGAAAGTGCATCATTTGTCAGCATTATTGTTCACGCATAATGGGACAAAAATCTGCACTTATCTCATCTATTAAACTGTTTTAAAATGTTTAATTTGATTAAATCAATTTAATTGTTTTTCATGTTATGTCCTGGAAGTAGAAATGAATTTACTTCTAAAACTTTGAGTTATATGTTGCCGATATTGGTCCGATGTGTACCGTGATTCTACTAAAGTATAGGCAAAAGATTTGATATCGATTTCGAATCATTATCCTGATACAATTCGATATTGAAATTGCCCATTCATCGGGCCCTACTATAGATATGATTTTATTACCAATACTTAAATATGTCTACCCCACTTGCGTTCAAGTGTCCATGTGTGAGCTATTTCTCACCAATATTGGAAAAGTCACACCTCCAGTTTGGGTTTTTATGTGATGGAATCATTTACAAGAAACCGTTATTCACTATTAAATTCTAAATGATGAAGTAGTATGTTTTATATTACGTATTACATCATCAGAGCATAGCTTATATTTTATGTTTTAATAAAACTTTATTGATATTGTAGGCCATGGCTTATATGGTATCAGCTAACATGGATCAGGGATCCGCAGAATTCCAGATTGAGGCTGCTATCAGCAAAGTATATGGATCAGTAAGTATAAAACTATCACTCAGATACTAATAGGGGAGGGACGGAAAATCACAGTAAATCATAAAAATAAGTGTAGTATGACATTATTTATACATAACTTCTTCATGACAACTATCACAAATCATTATACATAGAGGTTGGGGGAATGGTAGCCCTGTTACCGCTGGGAGAAATCTCAGTCCATAAAAAAATGCGAATATCTGCTAGTATTTAGGTACCGTAACCTCTGCGACAAAATGTCAAGTTAAATTCGCGGGTAAAATACATGTAAGTGTACTGACCATTCTTTGTATCACCACCAACATTGGTAGAGGAACTTATTAATTTGTTATTAATGTTAAAATTCTGAATTTATTTTGACATCTGACTTCACTACCTTCATAACAACATGTTATACCTTGAAATATTCCTGATAATTCTTCAGTGGCTAACATCTAGACCTCATCTACATAATCATTAATGGGAACCAGGCAGAAAAGAGAGAACGCAATCGCGATGTATCTAGATAGAATCAACCATTTGGCTTTTAGCGATGTCTGCTCCGACATCTTTCAGAATATGGCAATAATAAGTGTCAATGTGTGCAACCCTCATAATTGGCTACGGAAATCAGCAATGCCGAAGCAATTTGCTGAAGCAAACTGGGCCACTGCAATGGGTTGCCGTAGTGGATTTCTGAACCCAAACAATCTGAATTAAGAGGGCAGATGTGTGTAGCCCTGGAAAGCATTCGTTTCTTGCCAAATAATTTACTACTAGCGTTAATAGGCAAATAAAATTATCCTTGTTAGCTCAACTTACTTTGTAAGTTTGAGCTAATGCCATGGGTTGACGTCCGGCATCTGTGTGTCCGTCAACAATTTCCTTTGGCGCGGGCTACAGGTCGTACCTTAGTTCTGATCTTTATGAAATTTGTCATGGATGTTGACATTGACATGTAGATGGGAACGAGTCATTTTGGGGTCATTCGGCCAAAAAACATGGCCGCTGGTGGCCATCTTAGATTTCAAAATTAAATCCATTGGCGCGGGCTACAGGTCGTACTGTTCGTCTGATCATCATGAAATTTGTCATGGATGTTAATATTGACATGTAGATGGGAACGAGTCATTTTGGGGTCGTTCGGCCAAAAAACATGGCCACCAGCAGCCATCTTGGATTTTACTCTTTGCATGACTAAATCCTTTGGCGCGGGCTACAGGTCGTAGCTTTGGTCGGATCTTCATGAAATTTGTCATGGATGTTAACAATGACATGTAGATGGGAACGAGTCCTTTTGGGGTCAATTGGCCAAAAAACATGCCCGCCAGTGGCCATCTTGGATTTACTCCTAATGCATGACTAAATCCTTTGGCACAGGTTTGACATTTCAATTAGCACCTTTCCTATTCCTCCATTTACTGTCAACCATTAAATTATTCCCCTACCTAAGTTGAGCTACAGTGTCATTGACACTTTCATTTCACTGGTAATCACTTTACATACATAGAAACCACCGACCCCCAGGGAGCTAATTTTTCAACGACACAAATTGTGTTATTATTTTACCTGGAACTTGACCTGTATTTCATGCTAGTAAACCCACATACCAAATTTAATTCCAGTTAGTTGAGACAATCTAAAGTTATCAAGCGATTGGGCAGACCAATAACATAATATGTCCCTCTTTTTAACCCTTCCATGACTGGAGCTTCCTAAAATTTTGCAGAATCCCTGTGCCAATGCATTATCTTATATATGCAAGTCTCCCATAGGGAGCCTTGCATATATAAGAGAATACATTGACCTAACAATATTTACCTTTGTAAACCAGTGCATTCTCTTATATAAGAGAATGCACTGGCACATGATCGTTAATGCTGCACCAGCACAGCTCCTGGCATGAAAGGGTTAATTGTTTCAATACTAACAGCCTGTTCTGATAAAGCCTAGGCTAGCAGTAATGCTCTAAGTAATCGACTTCTTAACCACAGCAGAATTATGTGTAACTTTTCAGGATTAGTCGGAAATATGGCTTGTTGCCATTCATCGGAAAGCTCTCACAGAGGAAAATGGCTTGTTGCCATTCATCGGAAAGCTCTCACAGAGAGCTTTCCGATGAATGGCAACAAGCCATATTTCCGACTAAATCCTGAAAAGTTACCCATAATTCTGCTGTGGTTAAGGGGTCGATTACTTAGGGCATTACTGTATGTTTAATCCTGGATGATTTGCTGGATTTGTCTTGATACATGTATTTTGTATTTCGTTTTAGGATTCAGCCTGGTTCTGTGCTGACGAAGCCATACAAATACTCGGTGGAATGGGATTCATGACGGTAACATTACTTAAAGGCCCACTGATTATTTTTTAAAGTGCCTTGATATACGGTTTTAATAACAATCACTGCCATAAATAATGATTAAAATATTATAATTCATGACCATTTGAAACATCTGTGTCTCAGAAGGTGCCAATAGAGAAATAGAAAACAGCTGAAATCATACAAAGATTACCCCCGTTTTGACCCCCAGAATGCAACAGAATTCAAACTAAAAATGTATTTTCAATGGAAGCGGAAAACTATCTCTTTAAGAGTTAGAGTTATTCCCCCTTCATTGAAAATAATACAATTTGAGCTGCAATCCAGATGAAAAAAACATGTCAGTAACTCAACAAAACAACATTTGATAATACAATGTTTTGGAGCTTCCTCTTTCACATGGTATATACCATTCAATTAAAGGGGTACTGCACGCCATTATCAATAAATTCCCAGTAATAACAACGATCTAATATTGATATTATATAGAAAATTAGTCATTTGAGTCGAAGATGTATTATGTAAACGACCAGGTCAATAGGTTATCCTAAAATCAAAGTTAATAATATGATATAAATTTAATTTATGGCTGGAGTCATAAAATAAATTACGAATTTCCGTGTACAAGATGTAATAAAATTAATTCAAGGATAGCGGATTGGGCAATACGTGGCACACATGTTTGTGTAAACAGTTATATACGGGGCATAAACTCAAGCTACTCACTGACTGGAGACTATACAATAACTTAAATGATATATGGGGCTAGTATCAATATAATATAACATTTATTTGATACATTTGTTGAAAACTGTACAAAAATTACTCGACAACGACAGTTTGTATTTTCGCATTCCGGCTAATCTGCCATCCATAACATTACTTCGTACTCAACAGACTTTCAAATAATGGAAATCTGGTTACGTTATTTATAACTCAGAGACTATAGAAACCAACAACAACATTTGAGTAGAGTATCCCTTTAAGTCCATGGTTAAGTAATTTTATATTTATCGTCAATCGCTGCATTTCCTTTTTTGGCAGAAAATAATAACGCATTTGATTAATCATTGGCGCAATGCACAATTCCATTGTCCCAAAGAGTGTCCCCTGTGAAAATTTAGATTGGAACATTTACTCTTAGTCCCTAAATACATAAAATGAATGTAAACAAGATTGGTGTTGATATTTATGTGACATTATAATTACTTTATTTACTATAACTAACTTCAGAAACCTATTCGAGAATAATTAATAATGAATAGTCACCCCATTCACATTTAATTCTCAGAATCCTGGATGACGCTAAACATAAACTTAATTAACCATGGCCTGAAGTGCACATTTAGAATGGCTCATTGTTTCATTTTTTACGATGGTCAGACACGATAATCAAACAACAGACAGTGAAACATCTGTTTTCTTTGTTGGAATGCTAGGCTTAACAGGCTAATGTTAAACCTGATAGCTGAACATTTCTACAAATGAAATAATGGGAATCAAGTAACTGCTATTGTTTTCTGAATGTTCAGTCTATTGGTGGTTGTTACATATCAAGCTTAATATGTAAAGGCCTTGTTAGATAGTGCCGCCAAGCCAGCAAATAGTGTGTCTGTCATTTGCAGAATGAGGTCCCCAGAGGGTGAATTTAGTGACGCTATCTGCACTGTGGGCTAGCATCACCAAATTCATCCTCTGGTAACCTCATTCAGCTTAGGGCTCAACTGCTATGGGAGACCTAGGATCAGATTGAAGTTCCTCAGTTGAAGTTGGTGATTCAATTTATTTTCTGAAAAGCTTCCCAGAAGGGAAAAATTAACTAAAAACAATGTTAATTTGAGACTAGATACTTCCCAGAGGATGAGGCCTAAGCAGAATGAGGTCCCCAGACGGTGAATTTGGTGATGCTAGCCTGCTGTCACTAAATTCTCCATCTGGGGACCTCATTCTGCAAATGACAGACACACTATTTGCTGGCTTGAGTGCTGCTCAGTCCCTTCATTCGCAATTTCTGCATCTCACGTTGAATTAGAACAAACATAATATCATTGATGTATTCACATGGCGGGTTGCGGGTGTTGCGATAAAAGCATAAAAAGCCAAGAATAAGAAAGAGAAGTAATTGGAAGTGGCAAGCGGTATGTTTACTCAGAGATGTAGGAATATGAACATACGGTGGATATGTGATTCTTACTACACAGGATTTGTCCTTTCTGCATTAATTATACCCCCCACTCTCAAAGAGAATGGAGGGTATACTAGATTGACTTCGTCCATCTGTCCGAACATTTATCCCATTGTTTTTCCATCCGGGCAGACATATCTCAAACATCATCAGATCTGAATGAAATGCAGTCTGGATGTTCACTACTATGAGGGCATTCAACAGAGTGTTCAATCATTTTTTTTTCTGGATTTTCTGTTCGAGAGTTAACCCTTTCCCCAACAGAACGGCCCTGTGCCAATGCATTCTCTTATATATGCAAGTCGACCATAGGTCGCCTCGCATATATAAGAGAATGCATTGGCTTAACACATATTAAACACATTTTTTAGGCCAATGCATTCTCTTATATAGTGTGTATAAATGAAATCCTTTTCTATCTACTGTCTGACACAGCAGAACCCCAATGCTGGTCGGCACCCGACAATAAAATGGCCATATCGCTTTGAGCTCGTATATAGGGCAAATATTCAAACGAGCAGAACATGTATAACCATAAGTGTTATCATGGGTCCATTTATTGTTTCGACAGATATGTTTAATGACCTTCGTCTCATCAGGGATGCAGGTCAATCGGGTCTGTATACACTGTAGGGGAAGTGTACGCGTGAGTGCGAGTGCATTCGAACATGCTGCCTCATGCTATTCAGGTGAGGAAGGCCCGATACTTCAACACTAGCTCGACTTTAACGTCACAGAAGAATAGTGCATGCAGCCTTGGTGCACATTGTGCCTGTATATGTAACAAGGATATGGTTCAATTGTTGACCTTGTGCGGCAGACAGCTTGGTATAGATGTGCAGGTGTACATGTTTGATACCCATGTAAATAAACCACGGTTGGCTAAGTCTGCGTTAAACCGTAATCTCGGGTAGCCAGAATTAATTCTGGGGAGACATATGCGATATGGGCACCAGGGTATTATGTAAGGGAATCAAAGAACCAATTAATACCGCATTGATGTGCTGGATCTCAAAATATGCCAACAGCCAGACATAGGAAAATTCCTATGATTGATGCGCATTTGATGGCACGGCTGTGATATCGGCATAGATGTGCCTTGGCAGTCAAGATGTCCCATGATCAAGCTTGTTTGATCGTAGCGACATTTGGTATCAATTACCGTGTCGACTCGCATATATAAGAGAATGCATTGGCACAGGGCATAACTGTAACCATCACAATGTGGTCAATGAACCGGTTCCAATGATATCCATATTTGTATGGTGTTATTGAGACAGACCGAAGATATTTTAGGCTGTTGAAGCTTTATTTGGGCGTTTTGTTGGGTAAAGGGTTAATCATCTTTGTTTTTCCGGAAATGTAGGCTTTTTGTTCGTCCAAGCAGATATCTCCACCACTGGTTGACAAATCTCAATGAAATTATGTATGAATGTTCAATACTAATAATATAAGCAGGATAGAAATAAAAGCTTGTATAAATAACCATTTTAAAATCTGAATACTCTTATATATTCCCAGGAGACTGGATTAGAGAGGGTGATGCGAGATTTGAGGATCTTCAGGATATTTGAGGGAACAAATGATATTCTCAAGCTCTTTATTGCTCTAACTGGAATACAGGTATATAGTTAGCATTAGGTGTAGCTTCTTCTTTTTTAGCTCAACTTGATAAAGTCAAGTTTGAGCTATTGCCATGGGTTGGCGTCTGCCCATACATGCGTCTGTCAACAATTTCCTTTGGCATGCCCTACATACCACATCCCTCATCCGATCATCATCAAACTTCATATGAATCTATGTTGTGACCTCCAGATGGGAGCCATAAATTCAGTAAAAAACATGGGCACCAGTAGCCATCTTGGATTTCAAATTTATGAAAATTTACAGGCATGATTAGGATGACCTCTATATAGGAGGTATCGAATTTGAATGATTTTCGATGAAAAACATGGCCACCGGCAGCCATCTTGGATTTTACTCTTTACATGACTAAATCCTATGGCACACCCTACAGACCACATCCTATATTTGATTGTCACCAAACTTTATACGGATCTTCAGGGTGACCTCTAGATGTGAGCCATCAAGTTTTTCTGAATTTCATTAAAAAACATGGCAGTCAGCAGCCATCTTGGATTTTACATTTGAAGCCATCGGCACACCCTCCATCCAACATTTATTGGAGTGATGTTTGAAATGAAAATATAGTTATTTACACAATACAATCCATTTACTGAAACTTTTTGACTTTCGTTATTCTTTATCATTCTATTGACTGCTCACCATAAAATTAGGCCCCAGCACAAATGTCATTTACACTTTCATTTATACCCCCGCTTGAAGATTGGGGATATACTGGAGTTACATGTGTCTGTCGATCTATCTGTCCATTTGTACAATACAGTCACAGTTTTTGTATGCCATTTAAAATAAAAGGGACGTATTTTGTTATTGGTTTGTCCATCCGTTTGCTTTTTTCATTTCCGATGATAACTTGAGTAAGTCTGAACTGAATGGAATGAAATTTGGTATGTGAGTTTACTAGCACAAAATACAGGTCAAGTTCGAACTTCACCAGAGTTATGGCTCTTTTTGTTGGAATTTTCACTCATTTCTAGTTTCTGGATGATAACTTTAGTAAATCTGAACTGAATGGAATGAAATTTGTTATGTGAGCTTACCAGCCCAAAATACAGGCCTATCTTGTGGATGAAGATGGATAACTCTAAAATCAAGTGGTAATAATAACCACTTTATTTGAGAGTTATCCATCTTCATCCGCAAGACCGTCTGTTTGACCATGTGTTCCGGGGCCACTTATTACTGCAGATCTCGAGAAATAACAAACATAATAAATCGATATCTGATCACTCTGAGCTTTGATGGGTGGGGCTTCAAAAATATTGTATCATAGGAAATAATTGTCTTTCAACAATTGCCATTCTCATTACTTGAAAATTTGTTAGCAACCAGTTTTTAAATTTTTTATTAATAAGCATTATAATTGTGTGATGTGGTCGTGTTACAAAATCATCACATACAAATGACTCAGAAGTAAACTTAGTTATGAATGTGCAATTTATTTATTAATGCATACACTGATGCATAATAAACATTACTGTGCATTAACAAATTTAGCTAAAATTGAAATAAATTCAACTCATGCTGAATATTAGGTACTTCATTTCTGATTTTCCATTTCTCCCATACAGTATGCTGGAGGCCAACTCAGAGAACTTCAGAAGGCTATAAAAAATCCTCTCTCGAACTTTGGATCTTTGATTGATTTCGGTTCAAAAAAAGCTAAAAGGTTGGTTTAAAGCCACATGGCAGTTTACACTCAAAAATACACCTAATAATATTCATTTGTGAATTTGTTCTGGTATCTTGAACAACCTTTCTACAAGCATTATATGTCCCAGAAAACTGCATTGAGGTCATTAAAAGTACAAATTGGAACACGATGATTGGGTCCCAGTAAAAAAAACAGCCATATGTATTTATTGGAATTAATCATCATACTTATGTAGTACCATCAAAATATTTCAGAGCAGCGGCAGCTCTAGACATTCTTCCCAAATTGAACTGCCGCTTAAATGCGGCAATCTCAAATTTATCAAAAACTATAAGAAACAAAACATGTATATTCAGCACTATTTGTTCGGAATTTTTCTGCGAAAGTATGTTTTGAAATACATATTACCAAATTATGTATATATAATTGTGGGGTTCGACGGAGCCATGTCCGTTTAATTTTATACAAATTAATAATGACATAATGACAGTTTTTTATACAGATTGACCAATTACTTGCTCTAACACACTTTTTAAACCTAAACAAAATTGTTTGCCACAATTTCTCGGAATGTTTAGGGGTATGCCATAGTGATCCTTTATGCAGGTATTTAAAGTCACATCGCTAATTTCAATCTCTGCATAGTTTATATGTTTACAATTTGGTAGATGGTATGTATGCAGAGATTTTCAACCAATTTTATCAATATTTTGCTCAAAATGTACTTGGGGGGGGGGGGGGATATAATTTTAATATCACTGATTTCCATTGATGTGTCCAAAGTTTTTATTTGCTCTACTTCTGGGTTCATATTGTACTGATGTATGGGATAAAAGTTTGGTTCAGTCTTATAGATGTATTTGTGTTGTCTCATCTGTAAAGTATTCTGGAATGCAACAGGCCTCAAAATATGGTGCTTGACATTTGCAGAATCAGGTCCCCAGAGGGTAAAATTAGTGAATCTACCCCGCACAGTGGGCTAGCATCACTAAATTCACCTCTGGGGACATCATTCTGCTTAGGCCTCATCTGCTATGGGTGACCTAGACACAGATTTTAGTTCTCAGATGGTGAAGATGGTAATGTGCACCCATTGGGTGCCTCGATTATGCATTGTGTCTTCTACCATTTTAAGTAGCTTCTAAAGAAGCTAAAAAACTTGTTAATTTTATTGTTATCAGAAATAACAAAAGGAAATATCAGATACAAGTTGAAGTGTGTTTTATTTGTCCCCCGAAAAAAAAAATTCGGGGAACTATTAAAATAGCCGGTGTCCGTCCGTCCGTCCGTCCGGAAATGGTTTCCGGATGATAACTTTAGTTTCGGTTATTAGATCAAAAGCAAATTTCATAGGTGAGTTTATCAGTCCAAAATACAGGTCAAGTTCGAATATGGGTTTGCTCCGCCCATTTTTGCGAGAGTTATGGCCCTTTTTTTACTTAGAATCTTGTAATTTTCTGGTTTCCGGATAACTTCAGTTTGTGTGATCATATCTGAACCAAATTTGGTATGTGAGATTATCAGCCCTATGTACAGGTCAAGTTATAATATGGGTATTCTCCGCCCATTTTTGCGAGAGTTGTGGCCCTTTTTCGACTTGTTTTACTTAGAAAATTTCTCACTTTTTCGGTTTCCGGATGATATCTCAAGTTTGGATCCTTTAATTGCAAATACCGTTTTAATGTGGATCAGTCATATCAAGATACAGGTCAAGTTCGAATTTGAGTTTGATCCGATGATTTTTCTCAGAGTTATGGGCTTTTCGACTTAGAAAATTCAATTTTTCTTGTAATTTTCTTCATTTTGTGCCAATTTGAGGTTATATTTTTACTTTAAGAGTTTTTTTAAGATTTGGTTATTTGTATGCATGTCAGTAATGAGACAATGCACAAGTGTCTTATCCATATAGTATACTTCTACAAAGCCTCCGCTCCAAATGAAGCCACCGGTGGCCGAGCGGCCGTTTATTTATTTCCAGTAGTGAACATAGATTGTGGACATCACTTTGTGAAGTCGAGTGGCAGGATGATTTATAATTTTTATTTTCGGTGGGCCATAAAAAGCACCCAGCAGGCCAATTTTTTATGATCAGGCAGGTGTCTGAGAAACAGAAGATTAATTTGATTTGGCCTTACATCTGATGATAACAATAAAATCCTGAAATAAATATAAAGTTACAACTCTTTCAACAGTAATCCCTATATATTCCGATGAGCCCCCAGCCCTCCCACCAAGTAGTAATATAAGGTCTTTAACTCTTCCATGACTGGAGCTTCCTGAAATTATGCAAAAACCCTGTGCCAATGCATGCTCTTATATATGCTAGTCTCACATAGGGAGCCTTGCATATATATAAGAGAATGCATTGGCCTAACAATATTTACTTTGTCCTTGTAAGCCAGTGCATTCTCTTATATATGTGAGGTTCCCTATGTGAGACTTGAATATATAAGAGAATCCACTGGCACAGGCTCTTTAATGCTGCACCAGCACAGCTCCCATCATGAAAGGGTTAATCTTTCCAGTTATAAGAAACTAAAATTGCTGTGAGGCCAGAAACATTCACAATTTCTTATGAAATCAGCCAGTCAATCAATTTCTTTAATTTAAAGGCCCACTTAATTTTCAAACTCCCAGATAATTTTGCCATATTATATACTTTTTGAAAGAGGAAGCTCCAAAACATTGTATTATCAACTTATTCGGTGTAATAAACTGTGAAAATGTTTTTGTTGAGATAACCGACTTGGTGTTAATTGCTCAAGTTTCATTATTTTCAATGGAACGGGAATAATTCTATATCTTAAGATATAGAGTTATTCCCCTTTCATTGAAAATACATTTTTAGTTTGAATTCTGCTGTATTCTGGAAGCCATAAAAGGGGAAATCTTTCCTATGATTTCAGCTGTTTTCTATTTCTCTATGAGCATCTTCTGAGACACAGACATTTCAAATGGTGATGAATTATAGTATTTTAATCATGGCATAGATTGTTATTAAAATGGTATATCAAGGCACTATAAAAAAGATAACTGTTGACTCGAAAATTAAATGGGCCTTTAATGTTTATTCCAGGGCAGTTGGCATTTCATCAGGAGGAGTCTCTCTATCTGAACATGTGCACTCTGATTTGGCCCCTGCTGCAGCTCAGGTAATCTATTTATAGGATTCCACATGTGGTTTAAATATAAGCCCAGGTTCTTTACTCCTGGAATTGTGAATTTCCACATGTCCCCTGATAACGTTGCCAAAATACAATAACAGACGAAAAATAAAATATTTAGAACATTTTCTTTAATAATTCCCTACATTTTGATATATGGATCGACCATGTATGATCAGTAACAGACGATAAGTCTGCAAATAGTGTGTCTGTAATTTGCAGTATGAGGTCCCCAAGGGTGAATTTAGTGATGCTATCCTGCTCAGTGGGCTAGCATCACCAAATTCACCCTCTTGGGACCTCATTCTGCTTAGGCCTCAAATGCTATGGAAGACCTAGGATCAGATTGAAGTTTCCCAGTTGAAATTGGTGAAATTTATCCATTTGTCACCTCGATGATGCATTTTATCTTCTGCAAATTAGGGGATATAGAAACTTCCCAGAAGGGAAAAAGTAACTAAAAACAATGAGACTGTAGATACTTCCCAGAAGATGAGGCCTAAGCAGAATGAGGTCCCCAGAGGGTGAATTTGGTGATGCTAGCCCATTGTGCGAGATAACATCACTAAATTCACCCTCTGGAGGCTTCACAGTCGAGATATCTTCCCTGATATCATCGGAGACTTGTGAAAAGAATTGGTCAAACACGACTCTGTCGGGTCTATGGTTGTGGTACTGTCCAGATTATTGTTTGACCACTTGTGTTTCAGCGAGCTGAATTGCATATTACTTTATTTCAGGCATCACAAGCCGTTGAAGAATTTGGAGGAGCTATTGAGGACCAGTTAATGAAATTCGGAAAGGGCATTATTAGTGAGTGTATTTGAGTTCAAAGTATAATCTATATGACTAATGTGCAACATGTATATGGACGACGGAATATATTTCTTTTCACCAAGTTATTCCCCTTTCTTGACTTTTTGTCCGTTTTTTAGCTCATCTTTACTTTGTAAAGTTTGAATTATATTGCCATGGCTTGGTATCTTGGATTTTACTCTTTGTATGACTAAATCCTATGACACAGGCTACAGGTCGTACCTGTGGTCGGATCATCATGAAATTTGTCATGGATGTTAATATTGACATGTAGATGGGAACGAATCATTTTGGGATCATTCGGCCATAAAACATTGGCGTTGGCAGCCATCTTGGATTTTACTCTTTGCATGACTAAATCCTTTGGCACGGGCTACAGGTCATACCTTTGGTCGGATCATCGTGAAATTTGTCATAGCTGTTAACATTGACATATAGATGGGAAAGAGTCATTTTGGGCTCATTCGCCATAAAACATGTCCGGTGGCAGCCATCTTGAATTTTACTCTTTGTATGACTAAATCCTTTGGCAACATTTATTTTTCACCAAGTTTTTCCCCTTATTTTGACCGTTTTTTATTTTAGCAATTTAGGTGCCTTCATTGTGTAATCAACTCCTTCCAGTTTCAAATGTGGAGAGTTGAAACCTTAGGATATTTTACCTATATATTGGTAATGTGCAACATGTATACTCTCAGGTGCCAAATAAAAGTGCTGGCCAAATACAAGTGCTGGGTGACATTTTTACCAAAAAAAAGAATAATAGCGCTGGTGCACAATAAATGTGCTGGGTTACAGATTTTACTTTTCATGGTAGTATGCTTAAAACTCGAGCCATGAAGGCTTATGCATACATTTATATAGTACAGGGAATCATACCTGTGCGGAGGATGTGACATTTAGGTATTATGCATCATGTATCTTCACTATCTTGTTTACCCCATTCATACATTATGTAAGACCATGGGTGAAATTACATATTACTCATATGATATAAAGTTGGAATAGATTGTCTTACATGTTGATTGTTGTATTATACAGTAGGCCTACACACTGCACATGACTTTTTTTTCTCTTGTAGGTTGGGGGTCTTCGGGTATAGATGGTTCATTATTCCGATGGTTCATTATTCTGAGGGTTCATTATTCCGCTTTTCCATGAGGGTTCATAATTCCGACTATTTCAATATTCCGATACATTCTATATGGCTTAGAATACTAGATAATTTGGAATAATGAATCAAACAAAACAGAAAAACCTAAATTACACACCATTTCACCACTTTGTATACTATATAGGGATTAGCCATACGGAATACAAGAAGGGGTGGGAAAACTTAAGGCTGTTTATTAAATATGATTTTCAGTTGTGTTGCACAAAACAACCCCTTTTCAACATCACAAATAAAAGGATATCTAATGCTGAACAAACTATGTACAATGCTATGTGTTTGCTCCTAAGTTATGTATATCAACAATCTATTGTATTTATATATGTGTTATTATCATTGCCAATACAATCAATCAATCAATCAAAGAGTGATAGTTATCTCAAGTAACTCACTCACTGTATAATTCAATTGATTAATATATTTAGGTTGAAACTTGTGTACTAGTAGATTGAAGTTCTTGTCCAAAATCATACTCAGTTTACAATTTTACATTAAGCCTAATTTGATTTTTTTTTCTAAGAATTTACGATCAATTTTACATTTCTCTCACCAAATAATGCATTAAAACAGAAAAAGTATGAAACTGTGTTGTTTAAATATCTCAATATTAAAGGAATATACTTTAATGCTTCTCATGAAATTATTTGTATGCAGAAAACACTCCGTCAAACTGGTAACTTTTAGCGCTTTTTCTGGGTTTCGCGTTGCCTATTTTCGAGGCACATCGTTTTTCATTATAAATTGTGATTATGGAACTGATTTTGGAGTTAACAAAAACATTTTAATTGTAGAATAAGTCCTGTGATCCATGGGCCATCTTTTCTATCGTTTCGGGTCCCGTGAACTCGGCCCAGTTCACGTTTTGCGCTTTATTACAAACCGAAAGTAGACGAAGTAAAAGATTGGGCGAACCGTGACTCTCAAAATAGGTTTTATATCGAAGCGATGTCGCATCTCAGTCTACTAAAACAACTTTATTTAGTGGTTTGTGACTTCTAGTATTAACATTAGCACACTCGTGATTCGTTCCATTCTTGTATTCGTTTGTTTATCACCCAAAAAAAGAATAAATGTCACAGTATGTGATGGATTTCCCCCCCAAAAAATAATAAACGTGATGGGTCACAATAAGCGTGATTGTGTGTATTTTTGCTCCAAATTAATAAACGTGCCGGCACGTTTATTTGGCACCTGAGAGTATGGATGATGGATTTATTCCACTTTCTTGACTCAGTTCTTTTTTGTTCCAAAAAAAGCCAAACTTCTTTTCTGGGGGACTTGTGATCGGTGACCTTTTATTTGAATGCTATTAACAAGAGTTATGTTAAAAAGTTGTTCAGATCATATTAATGTCTTTTTTCATGAGTGAATTGTATGTTCTATTTCGTTCTTCAGATGAACAGTTTATCTTAAATAGAATAGGTGAGTCTGCAATCAACATATATGGAATGGTTGCTGCATTGTCACGATCATCGAGGGCGCTAAAAATGGGATATCCATCTGCACAGCATGAAGCGAGGATCGCAACAGCATTCTGTGAAGAGGTGAGTTAGGTCAATTACATGTGTGTGGTACAGGGTTAGTATTAACCCTTTCATGACTGGAGCTGCGCTGGTGCAGCATTAAAGACCCTGTGCCAGTGCATTCTCTTATATATGTGAGTCCCCCATACGGAGCCTCGGATATATATATAAGAGAATGCACTGGCTTACAAGGTCAAGGTAAATATTTTTAGGCCAATGTGTTAGGGACCTGCGAATATTTGAGATTCGATACAATGTCAATATCGGTCACCCGATTCGAGATCGACACCGAATCGGTCCTCTCATTCGTATATTTCCGATTCAGCGTGATTTTGGTGTTGTGTCATTTTTTGCCTCTGAATCACAAACAATGAAGCACAAAATGACCAAGTTAGCAAACGTAGGTAATTTTGAATGTACGCGTAATCATGTATCCCATTCAGATTGATGTGCATTATGCAAATTATGTGCTTCGATCGTAACATGTGACAGTGATCAATCGCCGCATACATTTGTAATTGGTATCGACAATATATGGTTTGTCTACAAGGTGTGTGGTCGCTAGATTCTGAACTCAATTGATTATGTTTATAACTTTAGATAACCCATTCAGTTTATATGAAAACAATTCAATGTAGATTTCGCATGTAGCCGCCGTTAAGCACATTACAATATAGTGGACACAACAGAAACCTTGAAACAACCGGTCTATTACGTTCTTGAATGGATGTCATTCTGTACGACCAGTTATCTGCGACAGAATTAAAGGAATGTCCTACATTTAGTTTCTTTTTCTCTACCAGAAAATCGAGCACGATGGCTCAAGTTTCGATACGATAAATTATCACATTTAACACTTGTAATTTATGTGTTTTCTGTACCCCCTCTGGGAAGACAACTATACTGTCATGTAGTTATTTGATCTGTCGTCAGGTGAAAAGTTTAACAGTAAACCAGTGTCCGCGTTTGTCGAATATTTATTAAATAATATAGTCAAGTGGCTTCCGTGGGATTTGTTATACGTTGATTGAATTGTCTTACTGTCACGGTACAGTCATGTTCGACATGACACAAATTTAACCAGATAGAAATTCAATGCAACATAGCGCAAACCCTGTATTCTCTTATATATGCGAGACTTCCTTCGGGAGACTCGCAAAAATAAGAGAATGCATTGGCACAGGGTTTTCGCAAAATTTCAGGAAACTCCAGTCATGGAAGGGTTAACACTTGCTTACAGCAGACCCAAGCCTTGAAATAGTGTGTCTGTCGTTTGCAGAATGAGGTCCCCAGAGGGTGAATTTAGTGATGCTACCTCGCATAGTGGGCTAGCATCACCAAATTCACCCTCTGGGGACCTCATTCTGCTTACACCTCAGCAGAATGAGGTTCCCAGAGGGTGAATTTGGTGATGCTAGCCCGCTATGCGGGGTAGCATCACTAAATTCACCCTCTGGGGGACCTCATTCTGCAAATGACAGACACACTATTTCAAGGCTTGAGCAGACCTTCAATTTTTTTTAAACCCACTTGCGCTGTGTTCAGTGCACATATTCAGTTCACATATTTAACCCTTTCTATACTAAATGGATTCTCCCACTCAGTCATAAAAGTATACATTGGAATGGTCTATTATTCATCTGGAGGGGTGTATGGGAAAGATAAGCAGAGGACAGATAATAACATTTCAGAAGGAGTTATTTATAGGAGTGAAAATATTCATATAATAAGTTCAACAAACGACCTACGGTTACGAGTTAATTATCATATCATAGAAATAATGTATGCTCTGATTGAGTCTCCATGCATGAGTTAGATGCTCTGAGTCTCCATGCATGAGTTAGATGCTCTGATTGAGCCTCTGTGCATGAGTTAGATGCTCTGATTGAGTCTCCATGCACGAGTTAGATGCTCTGATTGAGTCTCCATGCATGAGTTAGATGCTCTGATTGAGTCTCCATGCATGAGTTAGATGCTCTGATTGAGTCTCCATGCATGAGTTAGATGCTCTGATTGAGTCTCTGTGCATGAGTTAGATGCTCTGATTGAGTCTCCATGCATGAGTTAGATGCTCTGAGTCTCCATGCATGAGTTAGATGCTCTGATTGAGTCTCTGTGCATGAGTTAGATGCTCTGATTGAGTCTCCATGCATGAGTTAGATGCTCTGATTGAGTCTCCATGCATGAGTTAGATGCTCTGATTGAGTCTCTGTGCATGAGTTAGATGCTCTGATTGAGTCTCTGTGCATGAGTTAGATGCTCTGATTGAGTCTCCATGCATGAGTTAGATGCTCTGATTGAGTCTCCATGCATGAGTTAGATGCTCTGAGTCTCCATGCACGAGTTAGATGCTCTGATTGAGTCTATGTGCATGAGCTGGATGCTCTGATTGAGTCTCCATGCATGAGTTAGATGCTCTGAGTCTCCATGCATGAGTTAGATGCTCTGATTGAGTCTCCATGCACGAGTTAGATGCTCTGATTGAGTCTCCATGCACGAGTTAGATGCTCTGATTGAGTCTCTGTGCATGAGTTAGATGCTCTGATTGAGTCTCTGTGCATGAGTTAGATGCTCTGATTGAGTCTCCATGCATGAGTTAGATGCTCTGATTGAGTCTCCATGCATGAGTTAGATGCTCTGATTGAGTCTCTGTGCATGAGTTAGATGCTCTGATTGAGTCTCCATGCATGAGTTAGGTGCTCTGATTGAGTCTCCATGCATGAGTTAGATGCTCTGATTGAGTCTCCATGCACGAGTTAGATGCTCTGATTGAGTCTCCATGCATGAGTTAGATGCTCTGATTGAGTCTCCATGCATGAGTTAGATGCTCTGATTGACTCTTCATGCATGAGTTAGATGCTCTGAGTCTCCATGCATGAGTTAGATGCTCTGATTGAGTCTCTGTGCACGAGTTAGATGCTCTGATTGAGTCTCCATGCATGAGTTAGATACTCTGATTAAATCTCCATGCATGAGTTAGATGCTCTAATTGAGTCTTCATGCATGACGAAATCCGCTATTTGATGCATTACCATCGCTATAAAAATCTTCCACATACACCCTCTGCAGTATGACGTCACTGCACACATTTCTCTTTAAAATAGTTTGATTGACATAATGTACTTTCGTTTTCATTTCCGCGAACAACTTTTGTTTTCACAAAAGAAACTCTGAATTTGCAAACACTGTGTGTAATTAGCCATGTGGCGGAAAAGTTCTTATGCTATTTTTAGCTACAGGTGGGATTTACTGGAATCGCGCTCACTGAAGGAATTCCCCTAGTCTTGGTGATTCCATGCAACTATCGCCTGAGTGGTTGCATCGCTTTACTGATAGATGTTGTGATTGGCTGGCACTGACATAATACATGCTGGTAGTAATGGAAACCCCACCTAGTATGGTCAGACTCAGTACCTGGAGCGTTTGAGTGTGTTTTTAATCACAACTGGGAACATGAAAGCGTGATATTGTTCATGTAAATTTCACACACCATGTATTTGGTCCAGTTATACATAATTGTGATTGGGGTGGAATTACAAATCCATAAGCCATATAAGTCTAAATCGGCGTCTCGAGTGGGAAAGTTGGCCAACGAAAGCCGTCCGATGGTGGTGGTAAAACTTGACATTTCGGCCTTCAAGGCGGAACAGCTTGGCGACGAAAAATCAGGCCATCCCTCTCCCAACGTACCTTAGCTAATATAAATTGCCACTTATATGTTTATGATTCCGTGGCAATGTATTTATACAGTGCAATCTCATCAAGAATACTCAGAACGACATGAGTGTGTGAATGGGTTTGTCATTACGGCACATGTGCCGTCATTGAAGGATAGAACGAGATACACAGCCTCGAGTTGAGTTCTAATCTATACTTATGCAATGGCAAAATGCTGTATTGACAAACCCATTCACATGCGTGTCGTTCTGTGTTTAATACACGCCACCAGTCATAGAATCCATTAATTGAAAGAAAATAACTTACAAAGTTTATTCAGAGACATGGCTTGTCTTGTCATGTGTGATGATGGCTTTATTTCATCGTCCGGTTTCATGGTCGAAGCAAACGTCATTTGCATCGTGTGACATAGACGTCTGCTGATTGGATCAGAATCAAAATAAGACACAGCAGGAACAATGTGGTTCTAGGAATAGGTGCGTAATAAATAAGGTTATTCCATTGTGACCCTCAAATAATGTTATCTTTCCTTTTCACTCCAGGCTTCCCAAGCAATAACTAGTGATCTGAAGTCAATAAGGTCATCTGGTACACTATCAAACTTCAAGAGAATGTCGGAGATCTCCAAAGATGTCGTCGAAGGTGGTGGCCTTATACAGCGGCATCCACTAGGCTTCTAATAGTGGATCTGTCCTTTGTTTCATCAAATCACCCGTCATTTAAAGTTGTTAGGTGACCAATGCAATCCAGTTATAGAAATGCTCATAATTATGCATGATTGTTTGATGTCCATATATTTAAAGTTTTTAAAGTATTTTCATTTAACAATCTGCAGCTGGCTGCCTTGCATGCCAGGTAAACATACATATTAAGTTGTGAATGTTCCAAATTCACTTGACTACAATAATGTATCTTATAACAGAATTTCTGGTTTATAGTCAAAAGTGAAGTGAATGTAGTTATTCCAGTATGAGGCCCCCACCCCCACCCTTTTCGTACGCCGTATTCCATGCCCTGTTATGATGTATGCCGTATTCCGGCCCCTCTGTTAGGAGGTATTCGGTATTCCAAAAATACCGGTATTCGTACACCGACCTTCCAAAAAATGAAGTTTTCATATATTTTTATGTATTCCATATGGCTGTTAACTGGTATTCCGTATTCCACCCTCTGTGTTAAGTGGTATTCCGTATTCCATGTAGGGTGGGGGTGGGGGCCTCCAGTATGGGTTGATACAGAGTTTATATTTAAACGGAGAGTGTATCAGTGAAGCCAGCTGGGTTCATGCTTGCGGGGATATTATTTTGGCCAACTTTTTGGGCATTTCTGAATTTGTTTGAGGGGGGGGGGGGTAGCTACCCTAAAATATGAGTTAAATTGCCTGATGTTTATTTATGTTTGTCAAGCAATGAAAAATGAATGAAAGTGTGTTTGCATGTAAGTTTAACAGGAGTGAAACTGACTGACTGTTGATTGAGCACTTTACATATGGATTGAATTCATACCCACTGCTTCTTGCATAATTGTCAGGTCTCGACTCAACTCTGTGTCAGAACTTTGAAAGCTGTTAATAAGTTTCTATTACAGCATTAATCATTCTGAGATGAATTAAGTAAGTATTTGTCCTCCCCCTTGGCAGAATTGCACTCGTTATTACTTGATAAATTGGACAGCTGCAAAGTTTGTGGTTCATTGTTATAAACAAATTATATTTATGTTATCAGTTATATTTTCAGAGTTGCCAAGCAACCATTCTGGGCCAAAAGTGTCTGTTTTATACAAGTGAAATATATTTATTGCCAATGCATTCCATCAATGACCATGGATCTTGAATTATAATAAAACAACCACATCAGGTGATATTTGTGTCAATGCAGAAATAAATGCAACTGTATAGTTTAATTTCCCTAATCTTTATTATGAATCACTGGTTTCCCAAAATTCTACTTGTTCTATTCATGAAATGGAACTTTTTAGAAATGTGCGAATTTAAATTTCCTTTGCCCTATTGATTATAATCAAACACAGCATTGACTCAAAATTTTCATTTTAAATTTAAAGATAGGGAAGGCGTTCGCAGTGGGTAAAGCTGAAAAATAATACAAAGCTTGAAAAACCATTATCACGTGAAAAAATAGAAAGACTTTGTTCTTATTTTCATTATCAATAATACCCCAGTGACTAGATACAGTTTGTTGAAAGCCTTGTTTGTAAAAAAAAAAACTGTAACAACGAAGAACGATGACTCTAAAATAGAGACAACGATTACTATGAACGGGTGTCTTTGCACTGCAAATTTATTCAATAAATATAGTTACCAGCAATGGTGGTGTCCAAGTCACCTTACAAATATTTCTTTGTATTAAAACACAAGAAAATGTCAGTTGCTGCACTTTGCATAACTATTCTGGAAAATACTCTAATTAGTCAAATTTGGACTCCTCAAGAAAAGAAGCACAAATGAATTTAGGTGATATACTGATGTACGATATCTTCAAATCAGTTGTTATTTGTGAATACAACAGCGAAATTCCAATAACATTCTGTTATTATTACGAACGACTTGCAGGGCTTTAAATACCTGAGACGGGAGCTGTGCTAGTGCACCATTAAAAATCCTTAGCCAAATGCATCCCCTTTTATATGCGAGTCTCCAATTGGGAGCTTTGCATATTTTAGAGGATGCACTAACTTTCATGGTCAAGGTAAATATTGTTAGGCCAATGTATTTTCTTATATATGTGAAGCTCTCTATGGGAGGCTCACATACATAAGAGAATGCATCGGCACAGAGTTTTCGCAAAATTTCAGGAAGCTCCAGTCATGGAAGGGTTAAATACCAAAGACGATACACAGGAGCTATGAATACAACATGTATTGTTGAAATTCTGTTACATACCAAACTAAGTTTCTAATCTTATCTCGAATTTCAATGGAATTCAACCTACTTTATTGTACCCCCACTTTTCTAAAAAAAAAGAAAATGGGTGGTTTACTGGATTGACCCTGTCTGTCTGTCTGTTCATCCATCCGGGCATATCTCAGCCAAGGGTTATTTGATCTAAATGATATTTGGAATGGAGGTTCAACATCATGACTGCTTTCGAAAGAGGGCCGAATTACATTCGCATTTTCTATTCTAGAGTTAACCTTCCTTGTTTATCTGAAAATTGTATTTATTTTTGTATGTCTGCGGAGATATCTCAGACATGGTTTGCCAGATCTGAATGAAATTTGGTATGGATGTTTGTCATCATGACTGCTTTCAAAAGAGGAGTATATGACATTGGTCACATTTTTTCCATTATACAGTTATCCGTTATTTTTCTTTATCCATCCTGCCCATGTTTCAATTTGGCACCTTGGGGGTATGCCAGCATCTGAGGTGCAACTTCTTGTTTGTTCAGGTTTATTCAGAAAAAATCAGTTTATATAAATTTGAATTAATCATGTGTGTTTAACAAAGATATTTATCAGATTTCCCTTAGTTTATAGATTTAATTAATAAATCGCAATATTCAGATATTTTGAAGAGTCAAGTACAGCTTTCCAATGAATGGCAACAAGCCATATTTCCGACTAAATCCTGAAAAGTTACCAATAATTCTCCTGTGGTTAAGGAGTTGATTATTTAGGGCCTTACTGTATGCTCTAATTAATCGACCCCTTTAACAAGGTTGCAGGCCGGTAATTACCATGGTCATATCGCCAGTCAACTGCAGTCAATTGTTACCATTGCGAAAATTTAGCGGTTGATATGCGGTAATATTTTTTAACTGCGATATCCATGTAAATTACTGGCATGTTTTTTTGCGACCTCAAAAACGGCGAGTTGATCTATAAATTTGGAAACATGTGAGCGTTTGACGTCCGGCACCATTTTCAATCACCAAATTTTCAATTGATAAATAACGATACCATATCAACACCATCAGTGGTATCTTTATTTTCACAAAACTATATTTCAATTAATAAATTGTTTAGTATATTCAACAACGAAGTTGGTCACTGAGCGACATTTGTGATTGTATCATCAGAACGCCAGAAATAAACAAATTCTCTAGTGTGGTTACAATGTCGACTTAAAAACTAAATTAATTTAAACATCGCATGAAGATACAGTCTATTTGCGAATATGAGGTGGTACCGCAGCAGTATAATTGACCACGGTTGTCGCATGAAAGCGGTCAATTACCGTGGTAGTACGAATGGTCAACCTTGTTAAGCAAGGTCGATTAATTAGAGCATATCTATGTCAGTATATACTATAGGAAAGTTTACAATTCTAGTTTGGTATTAATTTAGCATAGAAAAATGTTTTAAGTTTTGTCAATATTGTTTTCTATCCTTATCTTTTCCTTGTTATTAATACCTGCTGAGATCTGAGTTAGGCCATTCTAAATCATTCTTTTGTTTCTAAGACTATGGTTTTCAGGCATGTCGGCTAATAAAATATTTATTTTGACACCAGTTTAACAAATATATTTATTTTCATTCAGCAAGATATCTCAATAAAAAAGTCAGCAGTATCTTTCATTTCAATAAATTGTCAGGATTAACCCTTTCATGACGGGAGCTGTGCTCGTCAGCATTAAAGATCCTATGCCAGTGCATTCTCTCATACATTTGAGTCTCCCATTTGGGCCTTGCATATATAAGAGAATGCACTGGCTTACAATTCAAGGTTTATTGTTAGGCCAATGCATTCTCTTATATATGCGAGTCTCCCTATGGGAGACTCACATATATAAGAGAATGCATTGGCACATGGTTTTCGCAACATTTCAAGAAGCTCCAGTCATGGAAGGATTAATTCAAACTAAATATTAAACCTCTTAGCAAGTCAAAACTACCACCCATTCTGATAGCTTCACATGCAATTAGTCTGGTCTAAGAAACAAATGTATGCATTTGCAGGACCTTATTTGCACATATAATGCAACAATTTTCCAGCCCTTCAAGATAACCAATATACTCTGTGTTGTTAGTTCTGTAATTAATAGATTTAATTATTCATTATCTCAAACTTTAACTGGATCATTTCATTCAGCTACAAAAGTAATATAGTTGTTTGTAATTGTGTTATAATATAAGCAAATGACGGGCCATGAAACACCCTGTTGATTCCCATTCATTCATTTGTAGTGATATTGATATAATTTAGAGTTCCAGACCTCCAGTTACAACAACATAACAAATCTAAGGTAAAGATGCATAATCCGAATTAACGCTTGCAAATTATTATTTCCTTGGCTTCGGGGGTAAAAAATATTTGATTTGAGTCGAGGAACCCATCAAAGCTCAGTGTGATCAGATATAAATGTCTGAAATCTATTATTTTGCACCACCAATAATTTCAAGTGGCCCAGTAAACAGTTGATGAGGAGACTTTCTCTGACCAAATTGCGGGTGAAGATGGATAACTCTAAAATCAAGTGGCTTTTTTGTGTCAGATAATTGACAAACCAGCAAATTATCATTGAACAAAATGTTGATAAATAACAGGTTTTTAGCAATTTTATACTATAGTTGACTGGTTAGCATTATTTTTGGGCAATTACTCGATACTGATAACTGAAGTGGCATTTCAAAAAATGTTGTTGTTGTTGGAATCTGATGATATGGGGATCATCAAATCGGATTGAGTACCTTTAACATCATTTCCTGCTTTGTTCTGTTGAAAAAATGGTTTAAAACCAAAAATGACATAAACCGATGTATATATATATATATATATATACCAAATAATGTTATTTTGTGATTGAAAAATTAAAAAAATTACTTTTATGTGTCCATCAAAATGATAAGGGATAAATACATAGAAAATTCAATATCAAACAAAATAGCATTTTTTGTGCAGCACGTCTTATTCCAAACTTAATATTTTATACTCTAGAATCTAAATAAAAAGTAAACTAGGTTTCATAAAAATTATCCTGGAACCCTGAAAATACACTTTCTGTAATGCTGTCCCCCACTACCATCGCCGTTGTTGGCTAATGAATCGCTTGAACTTTCACAAAACAAATCACCGATACGCCATTGTTTCAATGCAAAGGGGTGTCTCCAAGTGATGTCAGCGCCCAAAAGAGACTCCAAAATTTATATTCCGAGGTAGCTTTGTTGCTTGTGGATTTACGCGGCTCGGAATTACGGAACAGAATAATCATTTACCATGGGCTTCGTTTTTCGATGTTAGAGGGTCGGGGTGAACTCGAAAAAGCATAAATGATACCAAAGTGCGGGGAATTGCAACTATCTCTTTAAACTTATTAATTTGCATCCCTACAATGAATGAATGGAAATGAAGTAATTACCATACGCGAGTATCCAGTTATTAAGGGGTTAAGATTGTAAACCTCAAATAAACCTGAAATGAATTTCTGTGAATTGACAGTTTTCATATCTGGTGATTACACCTCATGTCAATCATTTCCACTGTTTCCTATGTGGACAATATTCCTTTTGAGTAACGAAGCAATAAATTTAAGTTATAAATGGATACAAATAGCCTTTATGAAGCTGAATTAGCACTATAGTCTATATGAAGCTGAATTAGCACTATTGATTAAACAATGAACCCACTAAAGCCAAGACAGAATGATCATTTCACATCAGTCTTAATTATTACTCGACCAAGGATTCATTACAATCAACTCTCGCAAGTTGAAAGTAATGAATATTAGGTCAAGTTCTAATAAGACTGATATCATGTCACATCACTAGCCTATTTTCATGAGCTTCCTTAAATATTGCAAAAAACCCTGTGCCAATGCATTCTCTTACATATGCGAGTCTCTCACAGGGAGCCTCGCATATATAAGATAATGCATTGGCCTAACATTATTTACCTTGACCTTGTAAGCCAGTGCATTCTCTTATATATGCGAGGCTCCCTATGGGAGACTCGCATGTATAAGAGAATGCACTGGCACAGGATCTTTAATGCTGCTCCAGCACAGCTCCCATCATTAAAGGGTCAAGTGGGATCAATTGTACTTTAACCCTTTCTTTACTAAACAATCATTGATGAGTGGTTCCCTTAGGAAATGTTCAGATAATACGACGTCTGTTGAACTTATTATCTAAACATTTCCCACCAATGCAAAGAAATTCTTCTGCAATTGTATCATCAGTTTTTATATGCCCGTTTTAATAAATGGGACATATGATGTTATTGGTTCGTGCGTGCATCTGCTTTTTTCGTTAAACTTTAGGTAGTCTCAAGTTCTCAACCAAATGGAATGAAATATGGTATGTGGGTTTACTGGCACAAAGAACTGGTCAAGTTCGAATTCGAGTTCCGCCATCCAGTTTTTACCAGAGTTACGACCCTTTTTGTTGGAATTTGCACTCAATTTTCATTTCCAGATGATAACTTTAGTAAGTCTGAACTGAATGGAATGAAATAACTGATAGGAGATTTCATTCAGTAACGAAAGGTTAACCCTTTCAGTGCCAAGTCCGATTTTTGTATCAACCCATATTTCCTTGATCATTTTTCAAATTTATTGATTATAATAATGTGATACATTGACGGAAATAGCTCTCAGTGAGAGCTTTCCGATGAATGGCAACAAGCCATATTTCCGACAATCCTGAAAAGTTACCCATAATTCTGCTGTGGTTAAGGAGTCGATTATTTAGAGCATTACTGTACATTGGGAGTTACGATAGTGAGAAACACACTATATAAAAGTGGCCCTTCTGGTATATTTTGTATATTGTTATGGGATATAAATATATCACGTGCATAACCAAAAACTCAGTGATAAACCCAACCATCATTCTGTCCTTTACTGTTGTCTGCAACTACCGCTGCTCTATTGGAAGATGGTGTGAAATTTGTCTTCTAAATCTTTAAATTAATATGATATAGGCCTATTCACGTTTTACCGCATACTTTTCAGCTTTTAAAATATATAAATTATTTTCAAAGGACAATAAATTTGCTTCGGCGCATAAAAGTTTGTCTTCTCCTGATGTGCTTTCCATATAAATGCGACTATTTATGTGCACACTAAGTCTAGAACTAGACGACGTATTGCGGACTTTCATGGTTCTTGCAATATCCCATAAATCTGAGGTGATATGTGTAGCATCTATCAATGTTATAGGCTGACAAAGGTATATACGCAATTGGGGTATATAGAGCAATTGGGGAAAGTGCCGGATCTGGTGATTGGCAGCTTCTAACGTCACATGTGGTATCTAGCTTTAATTTAAAATCAAAATAAACACATGTTTTATCTATACTTACTCTTTGGTCTAAATATTTTATAAAAAAATCTGTGCTAACCCTGGAGCTAATCAATTCCGCATGGAGCATGTGGTTGTATTAGTAATATATCACCCGCCTGCATCTCCACTGTGAATTATTGCAAATGGAAAGGTTGCATAGTATCTATTAGTAATCTTGAAGTGGCTGGAAATATTTTTTTCTTTTTACTGACACCACATTTTTTTTTAATATAATTTACAGTGTGTAAATGAGAAATAATATATTTTGAGATAAATACATAAAACATGTCATTGTGACTCATTTCTTCCTCCCCTCCCCTTTGTTTATTTTGAGAGGCCTACAGTAATGCCCAAAGTAATTGACCACTTAACCACAGCAGAATTATGGGTAATTTTTCAGGATTTAGTCGGAAATATGGCTTGTTGCCATTCATCGGAAAGCTCTCGGCGAGAGCTTTCCGATGAATGGCAACAAGCCATATTTCCGACTAAATCCTGAAAAATTACCCATAATTCTGCTGTGGTTAAGTGGTCAATTACTTTGGACATTACTGTAGATGTTGTTTCCATTTAGAGTTAACCCTTCCATGACTGGAGCTTCTTGAAATTTTGCAAAAACCCTGTGCCTAAGTATTCTCTTATATATGCGAGTCTTCCATAGGGAGCCTCGCATATATAAGAGAATACATTGGCTTAACAATATTTACCCTGAACTTGTAAGCCAGTGCATTCTCTTATATATGTGAGGTTCCATATGGGAGACTTGCATATATAAGAGAATGCACTGGCACAGGATCTTTAATGCTGCACCAGCACAGCTCCCGTCTTGAAAGGATTAATATAGTTTTAGCATAAAATTATGAGTCATGCTATGAAATAGGAGCAAAAATATATCTATTCCACGAATTTTGTATGGAACATACATGACCATGAAATATCCACCATGTGATAGAAAATTTATAAGACTTCCCCATTATCCTCCACAATCCTTTGCATGTTGCTGGATTGCAAATTACAAGATAACATTTTCTCTCTTCGTCCATTAAAATGATCACTGATTATGGTCCAGCCAAAAACAAGGACATGTACAGGATCTCTTTGTAGGACTTTAGTAGTCTATTTAATTTTGTATTGAGTATTTAATTTTGTATTGAGACAGTGAATGGCTTTCCTTTGGAAATTGACCGAATATGCATATACCTGATTCCGGGTATAGGCCTATTCAGTTTACTGCATAAGTAAAGCCATTCACCGGCTATGAAATTAAGCGAAATTTAAAAAATGTACTTTGACAATAAAATAATCATATTAAATCTGTCCTATTGGATGATATTGATACATGTATGTTTTGGAGATTCCTCTTTCCTCTGGTATATAATATAGGGTAAGATATATAACATAATTTGGGATAAATAAATATTCAGTAGATTACCCAAGAGTAATTGTGAGGCATTTTATATTTTGTATTACTTGGTTTTAGGATTTCTTTGGCTCAAATGTAGGGGAGGTGGAAGGAAATAAAATAAATATAAAATCTGTATATATATTTTTTTAATTAAAATTGGATTGCCAATATCGGCGTCCGACATGTTGGCGTTGATATTCAATACCATAAACATCACCAGGAGGAAACACTGTTCAATCGATGTTGTGCATTTTATGTAAACTTATACATTTTTCTAATTTTTTTATTTGTCTGGATTAATATTCCTATTGGCGGAAATAAAAAAAAACGAAAACTAAAATTTTATTTTGATTGACAAACAGCTTTTTTTGGGCAGGGAAATCCGTAAACCAAGTAATAAAAATAAAATGACTGATGAAAAGCAAAATCGGTTCACCAAAGTAAATTATAAATCATTCATCTCTATATGGGACCTTCACATATTGTGAAATACATGTGATTGTCTCACTCTCCAACTTTGATTAAAATTTATTGGAACAGTTGGAAATCTCATACCTGACACAACGTTAGTTGGAAATTTCAAACTAACAATAAACATGTTGGTTGAAATTGTTCTCATAGTTTGATTTTCCAACAATTTATTAGTAGGGAATGTGTTGTTTTTAGACCAAAGTTTGCATATTTTCCTACTTTTGGTAAAATTATTTTCAATGAAATGGCCATCGGTTGGAAATTTTTCAACTTGGGGGGGGGGGGGGGGGGTGTCAAGTTGGATATTTCCAACACTTGGAAAGCTTGAGGCCAGTCTAGATGCTAGAATTTGGTAATTTCATGTTCAGATTTCAAAATGTTCTCCTGTGTCCTGCCCTGGTCACTCCCCTGTGGTCAGTCAAAACGTACATTCCATCGGAAGACTAGAGAAATGACCCTCGTGCGTGCATGCGTCCATCTGGAACTTTGTCCGAGTCTGTATTCTGGTAAAAAAAATTTAAACTTGGAACATCAACCAGCATGGGAAACTGCACACCTGCGATTTTGAGTTCGGCGGGACTCATTTTGGCGGAGTTATTGACCTTTTTCGACATAGAAATATTTTATGTTTTTTTTTTTTTTTTTTTAGAGTTATTGACCCTTTCTCGACACATTGAAGACGTGCAACATTATATATTTAGCGAATATGCACTTTGTATCATGTTGGTGTAATCATTTCCTCCCACAGTTGGTAGTATATAGGGATCTTCAAACCTCCGTCATGAACATTTTGGTCAGACTTGTAGTAATTTAATAAATAACAAATAGGAGTTCGAATTTGCCTGGAGTTAGGATGTTACCCCCGTGGAGACCCACGTCGCTGATCCGGAGTATATCATTTGTTCGTGAGTTTATGAGCACGCATGTCCGTGAGTTCTGAAGCACTTCGCTAATAAAAACATCCTTAATGAACTGAGAATTGTTATTACACAGATGAGCTTTCGGAATTAAATAGCGATGCAAATTTGATAACCGGGAAGAGGATGTTCTTAGGCAAATAATGCCAAAATCAATAATATTGTCCACGTTTTATTCATTATGTCACCACCGCGTTAGATCAATTAATTGTTTGTGTAGACGAAAGACCCCATGAATTTGCACCTGAACTCGGTTAATTTATAAGGACTTCAAAATGCGGTCGACGCACGGATTTGTCTATATAGCGGTCCTGGAGACTAATTATAACATAGTCCCAGAGCGGTCCTACTAAAAGCCGACCGCACCTCCCCAGGGGTCTGATCGAGATGGGGCAGAATAGACCCGTATGTACCAAAGTTCAAATCCCCAAGTCGATAACTACACTTTTAACCACTAACTTGCGGCCGGTTCCGTCAGGTACGCCAAACCAAAAGGCACCGACCGCACCTCCCCTAGCTGTCCGTGAGTACATCTTTTAAAATGACACATAAATATCATGGCATGCATTGAAGTTGAACAAGTGATATGGAAGATTAATTGTTAAACCCAAGAGTCGATAACGAATGCTATCGACCGGAAATAGAAGTACCCGTCTGTATACACAACTAATAATTCACCCTCATCTAAAGTTCCGGCGACGTGACAATGCATGACCGATGTATGCTAAGTGTGCACATTAAGTGAAATCAAGACGAAGGCTGAACATGTACATTTTATTATGAGCATGACATGATTTTGTTCAGGCCTCAAAATATGGTGCTGGTCATTTGCAGGAAGAGGTACACAGATAGTGAATTTAGCGTTGCTACAGCGGGCAAGCACCACTAAATTCACCCTCTGGGTACCTCATTCTGCTTAGGCGTCATCTCCTCTGGAAAGTATCTTTATTATCAAATTAACGACTTTTTTTGGTTAGTTTCTTTAGAAACTTCTTTAGAAAGTTTCTTTTTATATTTTAGTTAGTTTCTGTATATCACCATATTCACCATCGGGGAACTTAAAAAATCTGAGTCTATGTTTTCCCTAGCAGAATTTGAGGCCAATCCACGAACGTTGGTCTGTACTCCGCTGTAGGCCTACGTATGTTCAAACAGACGAGGCTAATATGAACATCCAAGTTATATCTACGGAAGGAGGGATAAGTACACGGATATCTGTATACAGTCCCATGCAGGGACGTGACTAGAAGGTCTCCTATGTGTGTGTGGGGGGGGGGGGGGGTACCCACATTAGAACTCCCAACTACAACCTACCCTCAAAGACCAAACTCAATCTTGAGTGTGCGTGTAATTCCATTTACCCAGCCCCCCTCTTGGGCTTTGAATTTCTCAATATTTTCTTGTATTGCGCGGTGTGCCAAATGTTTGAACCTCAATCAGGTCTATATACAGAGTAAGCTAGAACTGTGCAGTTTCACCGAACTTCCCGTGCCGAATGTCTTGTTTGAACAATTGGTATTTGCCAATGAAATCAACACATTGAACTGATGTCGGGTCATATATGAAATCCGAATCCCTGATTGACTGAACAAAGACTTCTGGTATCTGGGTGTCATTCTCCAAAAAGAATCTTTCAAACAGTAGCCGCTCTAGTGCTTCCTACAACACACTACATATGAACAGACCAACGCCTGTTATAACGATTTCCAGACAAAACACCTTTCAAGATCCCTGAAGAGCAAACACAATGTCCTCAAACCCAGAATCTTTCACAATGGGAGATTTCCATTTTATTAAGGAGAACTGAGGGTTCTCCTATTAATAAAATGGAAATCTCCCAAATGGATAACAACATTATTGAAGCTTTGTGGGGGAAATTCAAACCAACTTGTGTGCATTAATTGCTGCACCGACATCCAGCGTCACATCAGCATATGGCATTGTAACTTCTACGGTGAGTTTCTGAAGATATAACATCAAGTGCTCGATTGTTCTGAAATTGGATGACCTTAGAACCGATAGCTTTAAGCCCATGTCACACTCCGCTGCGATCAGGTCGGCGCTTGCATTGCGCTGAAAAGGTACCAAAATATGAGTAACACGCCGGAGGAGCGCGGAAAACTCAAAATTTTTAAAACATGGTATGCTCCTATTCCGTTTACCACGTTTTTATTACGACCCATTGCGTTCCTACTTTGTCAAGTCTCACGATGTCACTGTCTACGCTATAAACGTCCTTAGTGCGCCCAAGTCGCTGTCACTGTGTTGCTAGTACGTTCTCAATAAGTTTTTAGGCTGTGGGAATATACCCAACAATCGACTAGTTGTCCGATTAAAACCCTGTTACACTCCGCTGCGATCAGGCCGGCGCTTGCATTGCGCTTTTATTGCGCCGCCACGTGGTATTGTGGACTGGTTCCCGATCATAGAACGTCCACACGATGTGGCCACTGCAAATATGGCTTTCTTTATATGTCCAAGCGTGACAGATGGCGTTCTTCCAACGTTTGCAGCAGGTTTACAGTACGATCCCACTTTGAAATGCGATCTGCTCACCCACACCATCGGAGTTTGCATATAATATGCAAATTTAAACTGGAATCCGATGTACATGTATTCCGTCACGAATGTGGCACACAATATATAACATGGAATTCGCAATAAGAATAGTGCACGTGAAGTGGAACCTAAATGAAATCCAATGTATTCCGTATATACATGACTGTGCTACATGTAAACAGGCATAAACAACCATGGGAATGGTGCTGTCGGCCTCCATATGCCATGCCATTCAAAACTAAAGAAGGGCATATATTATGCCGATCTATTTAACTACGCTGTTCCCTGGCGAAATTCCGCGTTATCACTATCATATTATAGTGGAAAAGTGATTCGAAACATATGCTCAATTTAGATTATGACTATATATCCGGAACATATATAATTGGAACATGGACAACTAGTCTATTGTTGATTGTTGGGTATATTCACCACAACCTAAAAACAGACTATGACTGGAGCACGCAGGAGGCGCTATTTATACTCTCCGCGCCCACACAGAGAACGTTTTGCAAACTTATTGAGAACGTACTAGCAACACCATGACAGCGACTTGGACGCACTAAGGACGTTTATAGCTTAACGGAAGCACAGTGAGAGCGCGTGAGACTTGACAAAGTAGAAACGCAATGGGTCGTAATAAGAGCGCAATAAAAACGTGACAAGCGGCATAGTTTTCCGCGCTCCTCATGCGTGTTACTCATATTTTGGTACTTTGTCAGTGCAATGCAAGCGCCGGCCTGATCGCAGCGGAGTGTGACGGGTGTTTTAAGCTTACTGCAGTCGCAGAGGACAAGATTGGTTTCTTAGTACGACCACGAGTAGCTTGTATGCGTCCTTGCTACGTCAACGGGATGCTCATGTCGCTGGCTTTTCGCTGCCACGGCGACAGTACTGCGCCCTGGTCAGAACACCGAACCTCTGGCACTCAGTGACGATCATGTGGACCCTCTCCCGTCCTAGCCAGTGTCAACTGCGTCACCAATCGGTTCTTGGATACCTTAATGCGTTTAGCTTGGCGCTTTGATAGTTTTTCAGCGCAATTCAAGCGCCGGCCTGATCGCAGCGGAGTGTGACAGGGGTTTATGTTAAAACTTTTTACTTAGGACCTTCTGATGAAGCATGTTGCCGTTCTAATGTATGCCACCCTGCATAGCTTGTCACAGTCTTCAGGATCGCTAGCATTTATTTGCCTAACAATGACCCTGAGAACATACGCATTGGCATATATGTTTCATTGGAAAATGACTCGTTGATTAAATCAACCCCAAACAAGGAAGGTCAACGTTTTTGAGCCACAACTGTGTCCAATTGCTCCACTTGTTTCGTGTTCAACTTTCTTTTTTCGTTCTGTCAAACTTAACTGTTTCTTTTAAATATAAGGAAACCGGGAACTCCTCTTGGAAAGCTACAAGGTAGGTGGAATTAAGAGCCCCGTGTCCAGTTTGTCCAAGTTCATGTCGAAGTTGTTATAGGATAATAAACGCTCTTTATTTATCACATAATTTATTACCCCCCCCCCCTTTTTTTTTAAAGTCATCTACGGTCAAAGGCGCCTACCCCATGATAATCCCTGGTCAGATGACGCATCTGCACAAATAGTCCTACACATTTAATATTTGGACGGAAAATGAAAAGAGATTTATTCGGAGTAGATATTTGTGACTTCTGGCGTTGTATGAGATTAATTAGTAGTGTTTAAGGGACATCAATCTTATTAATTATAGACGCTACACCGATCGGTCAAGCTGTCTACATGACACATGTGGTATGTAAAAGAGTTAAAGTACATATATTACGGTGACACATGACTTCTGGCGTTGTAGCCGAATGATTAGTGGTAATTTAGAGACATAAATCTCATTCATTATGGACAATCGAAAATATCACCATCATCTTGCCATCTGCATTGTCGCCAACTGCGCGGGGTCCACTGCACTTGAGTGAAAATAAAACCCTTAAAGGTACTCAATCCGATCAGACGCTCCTACATTACTATTTCTTTGGCTTCGAGTGGAGGAACCCACCCATCAAGCTCAGAGTGATCAGATATCGATTTTTTGAAGTTTTTTAATTTCTCGAGATGTGGGCCAGAAACACGTGGTCAAACGGACAAATTGCGGATAAAGATGGATAACTCTAAAATCGAGTAGTAATAATAACCACTTGATTTTAGAGTTATCCATCTTCATCCGCAATTTGTCCGTTTGACCACGTGTAACTGGCCCACATCTCGAGAAATTAACAAACTTCAAAAATCGATATCTGATCACTCTGAGCTTTGATGGGTGGGTTCCTCGACTCGAATCAAATATTTTTCACCCCGAAGCCAAAGAAATAGTAATTTAGGAGCATCTAATCGGATTGAGTACCTTTAAAGCAAAACTTGAGTCAACAATTGTCTATGACTTTTCGGACATATACGATGAGAAATGTGCTGGTATTGATTTTTTATTGTATGAAACTCCAAATTAAAAGTGTTGCATTGGCTCCGACTCTAATTATCGATGGCTCCGACCCTTATCCTGTGTGAATTGATCGGACCCGACTCTAATACAGTGACGTTGCTTCGTCTTTTTCGGTAGAGCCTATCGCTATTAACACCTCATCGCCCTAACTTCGCTGAGTATTCACGGATAAATCAAATAGCAACATCCGGAATTAACCAAGCTGAGCATATACACTCAGCGATATACCTGGATATGATATGAAATTATACAATGTAAAAGGAAAGTTATGAGTGGAACGTACTATATGCATGTTCTACAGAATGATGTAGGCCTATGTGTAATTCATAATAGAATATGCATGTGACATATATTGTGGGAATCGACAGCAAAACGTTTGGGTGCGAACATCATCCATGATTCTCGACGCCCCCAAAATCATGGACTTTCGAAATTTATAAATTTTGGTGCCTCACAATCACTGACTTAAAAAATGTACTTTGAACTGAACCATCTAGATATTCCCACATATATTTCTAAATTAGATATTTATAGAGGTGGGTGCGATTTTTTGCATTTAGCACAATATGGACTCAGTCTTAGTAGAATATTTTTCGTGGGACACTATGGAAACGGAATTTTTTTCAGGACCGGTCTGTTCCAAGTGGTGATTATAAAAGAGATAATACACACTTGGGACAACATGAAGAAATATTTAGTCTCAATTTACCGTATAACATTATATAATTAGAGATTGCAATGTGAGCAGAGTGTGATATGTGCGCTCTTTGGAACAGTTAGCCAGCACATCGACATAGAAACAAGCATTTAGAATTGGTGTTGTATGGAAAGCACGCGACTTTTGATGATATTTTGCATACGTAATGTTGATATGGCTTCATGGAATGTACTCTTCGTTAATGTTACATTGCGAATTTGACGCCTATATATTAGTCCAGGAGATATTGGTCGACATCTGCACCCCCACCAGGACTCAACTTCACCCCCACTAATTTTCTTTCTTAATGTCTCCTCTAATTTGTTTCGGTTGTTAACATGAAAAAAAAGTGGCCAAAAGTCCGACACCAGAATCCAATATGGCGGCCAAGATGGCCGCCGAAATGTGAATATATGCTATTTTTCTTACATTTTACCACCTTTCGTTTGTCTCTATGGGAAAATATTGGCATCTTGGCGTGAATTTATACATTTATCGTATAGAAGAGTCATTGACGAACACAATGGGATCTTAATATCCATTCATAGCGGGATAGTTTTGTCCAATAACACGTTTCCCAAATGCCGGTATAATAGGTCAAAGGTGAACCAACACTAATAACGCGATGTAATGTTTCGAATCAATGAAAGTTATTGCTATCATAACAACACCCATGCATAGATATGTGCAGGAGATACTCGAGCTAGGATTCCTCTTATACCTGAGTTGTGTAATATTTATCCAAATCCAAGGCGGCGGCCAAAATGACCACCAGAAATAGAAAAAACGCCAAAAATTGCTGATTTTAACATCAGTGAGCGTTATTGTCACGACAACTCCACACCTGTTAACTATTGTGAGTTGGGAACACTTAGGCGAAGTACTTTCATTATACCATATCCAAATAGAAGTTCCCCAGATCTAAAATGGCGCCCTCAATGGCGGAAAGAATTTGAAAAATCACCGAAATTCCCTCACATTCACATCATTGGGCATTATTTTCGAGACAACTGCACACATGCGGACAGTTGATTTGGAAATACTGAGGTGAAGTAATTACCTTGCATCTCATACAATAAATTGTTTTCCAAATCGAAGATGGCGGCCAAAATGGAGACCGAAATTTGAAATCAAGTTCACATTCCTTTACTTTCTTACGATGGTCGTTATTGTTACGCGAATTCTGCCCACAATTACATGTTCATATGGAACATTGATATGAAGTATTCATTTGAGTTTGGCAAACTCTCACAGTCAAGATGGTGGCCAAACTGGCGGCCAAAAATTGAAAAGAAGTCGATATTATCACATACTAATTTCAACTTTTTGTCATTATATCGATACGTATGGACGACACTGTACATACTATATGCCATTTATTAGTTTCAACATAAGTCGTAGCCTTCCTGGAAAGATGAAAACCCACAATTAATCATCGCGATGTGGCATTTCGAAATCCATTGTCCACCATAAGCGCCCATAATGGCCGTTTAGGTGGGCCAAATAGCCATAGTATGGCCTCCTAAAATCAAAACAACAGTACCTGAGCTTATTCTGATTTGCCACATTCAGCATTACCTGTATGGACCAGTTTCCGTCTCTTCGTCAGATTAATCTATCTCTCTCACACCATCAGTTTTCTACACTTCTTTTTAGAAAGGACCCACTAATCGGAATATTTCAAACAATACATATGCCGGTGTCCAGCTCCCGTGTTTGTCTCGAAAGCTGGGAATTCTTATCCTTATTCTTGGCGATCTTCATTCGTGGTATAGCTTATGGTATAATTCAGATGCTACATATGGGATCTGAGCGTTATTTTGTGCGATAAACTAGAAAGGAATGTGGTCGATGCGTATACAAGCTTTCAGAAGGACCTCGCTATCTGCGTATTTTCAGCTTTGGTGACCTAATGGGGATAACAACATATACACCTGGTGATCTTACCAAACAGCCACTTCTCAATATATGGTTCATCAATTCACATACTCATCTAATGCACTGACGTACCCGGACAACTTATGTATATGGCTTCGAATGTTGAAAGCCAACCATTTGACGGATGCCTTTCTGCTAAGGCGTAGAAGACCATAATGCATAACATACCCACACGTCTTGACCATGAACAAAAGAAAAATCTTGTTGCATACAGCAATTGTCTCATCGAACAAATTCAAGCAGATAATAACAATGCGCACGGTGCTAGTTTGTGGGCATGTGTCATGATAGTGGAAATGAAATTGGACCATGACTGCACCGCCCTTCTTTGGGTATGTTTTAGATTCAGACATGATCTCATGTGTGGCTTTTCTTTCCTTCTATGCTAAGGTTGTTCCCATCCGTTTGGAAGCCGTTCACAATCAACTGGACCAGGCGTGTACCACTGGCTACTACTATATAAGCCCCACCCAGACTGGGGTGTAGTCTTAAAGACGATGCCTTTCATAGTTGGTTGATATGTCATACACACACTGGGTGGTGGTCGGTATGGTTCAAGAAAGTACAAATACCATCAACTCAACACAAGGGTGAAATGTTCAAGGCGAAGAACATCCAGAGGAATGTTACGTTTATGAGATCTTGCATTCAGTTCAACACACGTTGGGTACACCAAGTAATTTCTTGGCAACATCACCATTCCGACCATTTTACCATGGCCAATTTATTTCATTCCCACTATCATGGCGTATGTCCACAAACTAATACCGCGAGTATTGTTCATCTCTGCTGGAAGCTATTCGACGAGACGAATGCGGGACATCACACAGTTTCCTTAGGATCATGGTCAAGAAGTGTGGGTAGTCGGTACATTATGGTCTTCTCCTTAGAAATGAGACAGCTAGCAACATTCGAAACAATGCCGAAGTTGTCCACATATGCCAATGCGTTCGCTAAGTTTGTGAGTTGACGAACGATCTATTGAGAAGTGACTAGCTAATTGGTTCACCAGGTGTACATGTCGTCATCCCCATGGGGTATGAGACACATACATAGAGATGGCATTATGCAAGCTTGTATACTCATCGACCATATGCCTTTCTAGTTCAAGATGACGCACAAATCCCATATTTAGCATATCTATAAAATCGTAAGCTAGACACCGGAGAATGAATTGTTTGAAACGTTATGATTAGAGGGACCCTTCTCCCAGGAGGTGTTGAATACTTTGTCGGTGTGAGCGACCCAAATTTACCATACAAAGAAATGGAAGCTGGTCCAGATAATTATGGACGTGATGTGGCAAATCAGAATCTGTTATCAGGTAATTGTTCTAATATTACTATTCGGCGCACCTACGGTTACGGCCATTATCGGTGCTAAGTGGAGAATGGATTTCGAAATGCCACATCGCGATATTAATGGTGGGTTTTCGACTTTCCAGAAGGATACGAGCCATTTTATGTATTTTGATATGTATTAAGTTAAACTAATAGATTGTTTATGTACAGTTTCGTCCACACATGTTGATATTATGACAAAAAGTTGAAATTAGTATGTGAAAATATCGATTTCTTTTCAATTTCTGGCCGCAAATTTAGCCGCCATCTTGACTGTGAGAATCAATTGCCAAACTCAAATGAATACTTCATATCAATATTCCATTTCAACATGTAATGGAGGGGGGTAGAAATCGCGAAACATTAACGCCCATCAATATCTCCTCGACTACGTGTGTTTTTTTTTCGCGGGAAAATTTTTCTCTGTTCGATCGCAACTTGAGTTGCAACCTGTTCGATGTGAGAGAATTTAGCAAAATATTTCAGTTCCATCCTGTAGTAAAGCCGAACTGCACATAGAACAACATCGATCTGAATAAGTATATGTTGTGTCTGAAACTCAAGATAGAATTCATCTTTGTTTTTAAATGACAGGATATAACTGGCGTTATACGTATGTTTTATTTATAGGACATAATGGTTCTAAGAAATAGTGTTTTTAAGCAGAACGGACAGAAAAGAATAGCTAATATCACCGCGAAAAAAAAACAGATACCGATTAGGGGCCGGTACTGTTAGACGCGGAATTTTATGCCGATTCCAACGATACCCATACGGACGTTTCGTACCAGCATGTCACTTTGGACAGAATGGAAATCAGGTCGCGAAATGTAGCACATATGAAAGCACAGAAAGGAAACATTGATGAAATATGGACAATAATTCGTCGCGTGAGAACCAGAAGGTTCTAATTACCATGACTCAATTTTAGAGAAAATCGACATTGAAATTTTTAGCACCGGAATTTCGTACTAAAACCCAGTTGTTATATGCGCGGAAGTTATATGTTGTGCCCATGGTCGGACTTTATGTAAATGCGAGGTTTCATGCCCAAACAAAACGGATTCACGGCGTGATATGTAAAAATGTGTTTGCAGATAGAACCATTTGAACACAAAATGGTCAGATTATGTGCGAATCAGAATGCCCTAGTAGATAGGACACTGTGGCACAATAAATCACGGACCTTCTCAAACTTGTGAGTTCTATCTACGATAATCTCTGGATAACCACACTTCAAATTGTAGCCCGGGTTTTCATCTGACACAAACCTCAGTCTGCAATGAAACCATGTCAGATTGACGATTGTGTCAGGTAGAAACAGGGACTATTAAATTTTGTGAATTCTATAAAGATTGTTTGGTGCAATATAATGAAGGAATTAAAATTGAATAAGCACAACCCAATGGTCAGTTAATAGACAGGATCAGACATATGTACGTGTAACTTGTAACGTGTGGTACTATTGTATTGTATAAATGATTGTCATTGGTGCATCAAAAGTTTCAGCATTATATACCTGATTTATTAATATCAACGTCACAAGCAATTATATACAACAAGCCGAGATATTTCCAAAAACTTAACCCTCCCCATAAACTGATTTTCTATTTGAAAATACCTGTCAAGTCAGAATAGCCCGTTTTCTTTCCGTTTTGTCAACCAATTCAGAGTCTTATCATATATCATGGAATTAGCATGTATCTGAGGAGGTTTGTGTTATGGTAGAGTCTATTTTGTTTAAATATTTGATTTTTTGGGGGTAAATTGGCTAAAAAAAATTATTATTTTTATAGGAAATGTTTTTGAAAAATTCACATGACTTTGTCAGTTTTATGGATACAGCTGCACAACATGCACCACAATAAGCACAAATTCTTCCCCAATATCAGACATGAAATGCTATAATCATGTACCAGACCAGAATTAAGAAATAAAGTAAAACTTAACCCTACCCCAAGATAGTGTTCTCAATGCTTTCAATTTTATACTAAACTCGAAAGGTCATTCGTACTTGTTGACAGAAGATTCATATAATAAATTGCAATTGTTCTGCCCACGGATTATGTAATCTCATCTTCACTGTCACTGTCAAATGTGATGGTATCAGTCAATAGAAATTCTGTGCAGCATCTTACAGGAAGAATGGTTCAAACAACGCAGGCTATCTATAATTGGCCGTCCATCCATAAAGTGCTACACTGGGAGTGGTTGATTTGGCAACGGTTGCAAGTCTCCACTGTTTTGTTATCATATTGGCTTTTTTTTTAGTGCAGAATTAAAAATTCCTAACACGGTGGAAGTGCAGAAAGATCAGCTACCTTTTGCTGATTCTCGAACTTTTGCTGAAAGTTTACCCACCTAGCTTAATTCACTTTTCTCGAATGTGGACCATACATGTATAAGGCTTCCAAAATGGCAACAACTTTTTACACATATCTCGAACATTATTCTCTGCGTTTCCGAAAATGTAGCAAATTTTACATGTTAGCTAATCAACTGATAACTAAATGTTCTATTTTGGTTGTCTCATTTCCTTATGGGGCATAACAAATAAATTTTAAAGTTGCCTTATCTGGTTTTTTTCTTCCGAGAACCTCTTTGGATACTGGCTATATTTGTTTAATAAATGGGCAGAACTTTGAAATGGAACTGAAATTAATCATAATCTGTGGCCATTCAGACCTACTACGATACACAATGATCAACACGATATAGGATGGAGGTCAAGATGGCAACATGGGAGTTACCGTGTGGTCATAGGTGAGGTGAATATGTATAAAGGGAGTTACTGTATGGTCATGAATGATGTAAATAGGTGTACATGATTAGCAATATGGTCATGAAAGGGGTGGGCATGGTGAGATGTATATGTATGCAAGGAGTGAGTGTATGGTCATGTGTGAGGTGGATATGTACATGTATACAGGGAGTGACTGTATGGTTTTTATGGCTATGACTACCCAGTACATGTGTACATAATGTGGCTTAATGGGCATTGGTGTGGTTTATGTAATTAACGCGAGTACATACATGGTAATATGTCTGTTTATGTATATATGGAGTGACTGCATGGTCATGGGTGGGATCCACATGTGTACCTTGTGTGGTTGTATTACCATGGGTAGGTGTATATGTATATGATGTACATGTGTTGGCTGTATGATCATGGGTGGGGTGAATGGATAAATCGATGTGCAGCTATGTTTCCAGGGACTCACTGTATGGCCAATGGTGAGGTGAACAGGTATACAAGGAGTGACTGTATGATCATGAATGTGGTGAATAGGTATACAGGGAGTGACTACAATGTCATGTATATGGTTATGGGTCAGGTGTAGGAGTATACCTAACCTAGTGGGCCTGCATGGCTGTATGGTCATGTGTAGGGTGTACTGGTATACACTAGTGTGGCTATGGTTATGGAGAGGTATGTGTATAAAGTGAGTGGCTATATATCCATTAGTGAGGTGCATATATATGTTTAACTGGAGTGATTCTATGGTCATGGTTGGGAATATATGTATAACTTGCGTGGCTATTTTGCCATGGGTTTGGTGAACATGTATACAGCGAGTGACCGATGACCAATGGTGAGGTGTATAGGTATACAATGATTGACTGTATGATCAGGAATGCGTTGAATAGGTACACATGGCTGACTATATGGTCATGGGTCAGGTGTATGAGTATACCTAGTGTGTCTACATGTGTGCATGGCTTTATTGGCATGCATGTGTGGGGGTGTACAGGTATACACGAGTGTGGATATATATGGTCATGGTGAGTGGCTATATGGCCAATGGTGATATGCATATGTATACAAGTACATGGAGTGACTCTATGGTCATGGATGGGGTGTATATATTTATCTCGAATGGCTATTTTGGCCATGGCGAATAGGTATACGGGGATTGACTGTATGGATAATGGTGAGATAAATAGGCATACAAGCATTGACTTATGATCATGAAAGTGGTGAATAGGTATACAGGGTTTGACTATATGTTCATGGTTCAGTTGTATGTGTATAGAGTGAGTGACCATCTTGCCATCCGTGTGGTGTTTTTGTGTATATATATGGAGTGACTGTATGTTACTGGGTTGGTTGTACATGTGTACCTTGGATCGCTATTGCTTTCCACAATAACTCAACGATATAGTAATATATAGTTCTCCATGTTGATGGCGTTTATCCACGATGGAGGAAACGTTAAATGATTCCCCCTGATAATAGTTAATCAATATTTATCCTAATGGGCAGGTGATTCATGTCAGTGATATCGAGATGTCAAATATACATAAAAATACACTTATTGGGTTCCATCCCATCACGGGTAATGATTACCTCCCAAAAAGGAAAAAAACACTTGTCTGAAAGTTGCGGAGAGACGATCAAAATATATTGAAGTCATGGCATATTTAGGAACGAATTGGGTTTTGGACAGTGACACGCTTACACACTTAACTTAAAAATAATCAAAACTTTTAGCTAATTCACCCACAAAAATCAAATATTTAAACAAAAATAGACTCTACCATAACACAAACCTCCTCAGATACATCCTAATTCCATGATATATGACAAGACTCTGGGACAAGTAATGACAACGGCTCAGCATGGCTTTGTATTTTTGAGCTAAATCGGGATTCGTTAGGTCTAAGGTCAAATCGGGCAGTGCAAGTCGATACACGAGACAGAACTCGAAGGTCTAACTCACACGCATAACATGACGAGTCCTTAAATCACTCTATCAAACGTAGATGGAACACTATGAAGTAACACATCAATCACTCGCCCGTAGCGCAAGAACGTTCTATCTACACGCACAAGGTCTAAGTGGAAATCCTAGGATTGAACATCACAATGTCAGAACGTTCTATCTACAATATAGCTCACAAAAGTGTCTTATTGACTTGATCTTGATACTTTTGTAGGTTGAAGAGGTAAATAGTATTCAAGGGAACATTATATTGGGCTATACCGTAATAATGTTGAAACGTTATAATATTTATCTCATATTATTGTCGAGACAACACAATTCACATTTCGTCGACAGCCATTCGCCAAACTTACATCACGTGACGCGGATCTGCCAATCCTATTGGCTCTGTAGATAGAACCATCTTGCTCTACCAAAAGAATGCAGATTGGAGATAGAACGTATTTGCACAGCATTTTGTGTGAAAACTGGGACTAGAGGTCATGTGATCATGCGTTTAACGGACAGATTATGAGCTGCCGGTTCTATCGGTACCAATAACTCATTTTCCCGCCAAAATACAGTTAGAACTTTCTGGTTCTCACGCAAGACTGAACTGAAAACATCAATAGATAAGCACATCCCTTCCAAATACTCACAGCCAAGAAACAAACCGCATTGGCTAACCGTGAAAGAAAAAAGATTGTTGAGGAAAAAGGCACGTCTATACAAGAAAGCCAGAAAAACCAACTGCTGGACAAAATATAAACAGTGCCAAAGAGAATGTAAACACGCTATGAGACAAGCAGAATGGAACTACACGAACACCACCATTGCAGAACAGCTAGGTTAAAAGAACAGCAAGCCGTTCTGGAAATATATCAAGGCAAAAAAGCAGGATTCCATCGGGGTGGCACCGCTATTAGCAAATGGAACTTTGACAGACGACAGCAAAGGGAAAGCAGAAATCCTCCTAAACCAATTCAAGTCAGTATTCACAAAGGATAAATCAGGATACACGTACCATCAGACATAGAATCACTGACTATCACCAGAGAGGGGGTCACCAAACTACTCAAGGAGCTAAATCCACCCAAAGCAGCTGGCCCATGGATTGCAGATGACATACCAAACCGAATACTTAAGGAGTGTGCAGAAGAACTCGGTCCAGGCCTGGCAAGCATATTCCAATACTCCATTGACAACGGGCAGCTGCCAGATGACTGGAAGAAAGCAAACATCTCAAGCATCTTCAAGAAAGGTGACAAACACACCGCAGGAAACTACCGGCCAGTTTCACTCACGTCTGTTGCTTGTAAGATGCTGGAACATTGTATCTGCAAACATAAGCTGAAACATCTCGAGAAGAACAATGTCCTCACAAAACTCAATCATGGCTTCAGATCAGGCTACTCCTGTGAATCACAGCTTCTTACAACAATAGATGACCTGACAAAATCATATAATAAGAAAAAAACAAGTTGACATGATCATCCTAGACTTCTCCAAAGCATTCGACACGGTACCTCACAAGAAGCTTCTTTGCAAACTACATCAGTATGGGATCCGTGGCCAACTCCACGCATGGCTAGAGTGCTTCCTAACACAAAGGAAAATGAGAGTAGTGCTGGAGGGACAAACATCACAAGAAGCTGACGTGGATTCCGGTGTACCACAGGGAACGGTTCTAGGTCCTGTTATTCCTATGTCATATAAATGACCTTCCAGACAGTGTCAAATCTACATTCCGATTTTTTGCCGATGACTGCCTACTCTACTGGCAAATAAACAGCATCAAGGACCAACATCAGCTGCAACAAGATCTGCAGAGTCTCGAAGGATGGGCCAGACACTGGGGAATGTCCTTCAGTGTAAAGAAGTGATACGTGATGAGCATTCAAAAGAAACTAGACAAGACATACGAACTAGATGGACAATACCTAAAACAAGTGGCACACAACAGATACCTCAAATGACCCGCAAAAGAAACTAGACAAGACATACGAACTAGATGGACAATACCTAAACAAGTGGCACACAACAGATACCTCAAATGACCTAAACTGGACAACTCATATAAACAAATATATCAAAGAAAGCAAACTCAAAACTGGACTTTCTACGCCGCAACCTAAAGTTCATGCCAGAGAAACTGAAACAGATAGCCTACTTATCCCTAGTCCGGTCCATCGTGGACTACGGCTCAACCATCTGGGATCCATACCAACAAAAAGAAATCGATCTCCTAGAAAAAATACAGAGGAAGGCATGGAGATTCATTAAAATGACTATCGAAGCTACCACCCAGAGGCGTTATTTCGCTAAAATCCGATTTGGATTCTGGATTCAGATTACAGATTTGTCCCCGTACGACTTGGTTCGGCAAAAGAACAGACCACAAATTTCCAGAATCAGTAAACGAACAGACCGTAATCCTAATTTCGTGGGAATCCGATAGGGATTCGGATTCCGATTACGGACTCAAATGTTCGTAATGTAAACAAACCGAGATTTCGCCACCTCAGAGTTTAAAAACACAATAAAACATAAGAATCCGTCTCTTGTGTACAAATTATTGCAGAATATAAACGATCTATATCAAAGAATTTTAAATGCGGAGACAAATTTGTTTTATTGAATGTAAACTGGGAGAATATTACTGAAATTAGCCAAATAATAACGCTATTGATAGTAACGCTGGGGGAGCACTTCGGTTGATGGCGAAGAAATTGCAAACCATTGTTGATTGTCACTTTCATATGTCCATTTCATAATTCCATCCTTAAAATACCGCCCGAACGCATGTCGATTTCGAATTCGGCGGATACGTCACCATTGACCGAGTTCATATGCACCTGCATGGATATGTCTTCTGCTGTGTTCGTTATTATAATGTTTCTTCTTATTCAAGAAATAGTAGGATTATATGGTATCGATGGATTATCAGATACACGTATGTACTATCATCTAGTCTTAATGTTATAGCAATTTCATGTTTAACATGTTTTGTTTCGTTAAATGCAGTCGTTTTGCACAATAGTCTCTGTATAGACAACAGACACATGTTCTAGGGACGTGGCTAGAAGTTTCCTCAAATTTACGGCCAACTGCACCCCCCCCCCCCTTGAACCAAACATCAATCTCACAGGTTCGCAGAATTCAATTTGCTCCCCTTGGAAATATCCAATCTGACAAACACTAAGATTGGAAAATTACCAACTTTTACTGGTTGAAAAAAATCAAACAATGAGAACAATGCCAACCTATATATGGTGTCAAATTAATGTCCAACTAATGTTGTGTCATGCATGAAATTTCCGACTGCTGGAATGTACCAAAGTTTAGTTTAGATATATTTATTTCAAATATATGTCAAATTTAGATAACACATGATATATAACACATACATTTGTTTATACATACAAAGGAATTGGGGACAAGTACTGACTCACTTAAGGGTACCCCCTCTCCCATATGTTATTACACTGAAAAAATAAATAATTAGTAATGGCAAAGCAACATGACTACCAAAACAAGTTGAACATATATACAGATCACTGGACACCCCCTCTCCCGAGTTAGTCATAAGTTTGTACATGTATTTATTTAAAATCGGGTTTGTTTGTTTGTTGCGTTTGTTGGCTTGTACGTATCATTATTTGAAACAGTTAGTCAAAATAATCCTGATTTTCCTCACGTATGAATGACTGCACAGCTTAGCAAATTGTACCAAAAATCGGGGTGGGGTCGAGACACCCAATCAACCCCTGTCGTCACGTCCCTGTTCAACTGACAAGTTTCGTGTGTTCTTCACAACATCTTCGGAATTTGATTCAGGAGGCCTAGAGCTGTCATGTTTAGATATGCTTGCCATCATCAATAAACACACTTTAACTTGAACAAAAAAGATGCGATTAAGTCGGATTGGCAGCAAATTATGTGCCGTGTATATACACATAGAAGAAAAGCATGATTTCACAACAAACATGCACTTTATAAATATAAGATACAAATGATACTTTTGTCAAATACATGAGCCATGTTTGACGCTGGGAGAGATTTTCGGAGACCACGTGGATTTCAAAATCTGACCTAGAATCCGAAATTAGCTCCGCCCCCCGTAATCGGCTTTGGATTCTCAATCCGGATTTTAGCGAAATTACGGCTCTGAGTTATCTGGATTCAGATAACAGATTGGTCCCCGTACGACTTGGTTCGGCAAAAGAACAGACCAGAAATTGGCAGAATCAGTAAACGAACAGACCGTAATCTCAATCTCGTGGTAATCCGAATCTGGATTCGGATTCCGATTACGGACTTAAATGTTCGTAATGTAAACAAACCGAGATTTCGCCACCTCGGAGTTTAAAAACACAATAAAACATAAGAATCCGTCTCTTGTGTACAAATTATTGCAGAATATAAACGATGTATATCAAAGAATTTTAAATGCGGAGACAAATTTGTTTTATTGAATGTAAACTGGGAGAATATTACTGAAATTAGCCAAATAATAACGCTATTGATAGTAACGCTGGGGGAGCACTTCGGTTGACGGCGAAGCAAATCATTGTTGATTGTCACTTTCATATGTCCATTTCATAATTCCATCCATAAAATACCGCCCGAACGCATGTCGATTTCGAATTCGGCGGATACGTCACCATTGACCGAATTCATATGAACCTGCGTGGATATGTCTTCTGCTGTGTTCGTTATTATAATGTTTCTTCTTATTCAAGAAATAGTAGGATTATATGATATCGATGGATTATCAGATACACGTATGTACTATCATCTAGTCTTATAGCAATTTCATGTTTAAAATGTTTTGTTTCGTTAAATGCAGTCGTTTTGCACAATAGTCTCTGTATATACAACAGACTCATGTTCTAGGGACGTGGCTAGGCGTTTCCTCAAATTTCCGGCCAACTGCACCCCCACCCATTGAACTAAACATCAATCTCACAGGTTCACAGAATTCCATTTGCTCCCCTTGGAAATATCCAACCTGACAAACACTAAGATTGGAAAATTACCAACTTTTACTGGTTGAAAAAAATAAAACAATGAGAACAATGCCAACCTATATATGGTGTCAAATTAATGTCCAACTAATGTTGTGTCATGCATGAAATTTCCGACTGCTGGAATGTACCAAAGTTTAGTTTAGATATATTTATTTCAAATATATGTCAAATTTAGATAACACATGATATATAACACATACATTTGTTTATACATACAAAGGAATTGGGGGACAAGTGCTGACTCACTTAAGGGTACCCCTTCTCCCATATGTTATTACACTGAACAAATAAATAATTAGTAATGGCAAAGCAACATGACTACCAAAACAAGTTGAACATATATACAGATCACTGGACAGTTAGTCATAAGTTTGTATATGTATTTATTTAAAATCGGGTTTGTTTGTTGCGTTTGCTGGCTTGTACGTATCATTATTTGGAACAGTTAGTCAAAATAATCCTGATTTTCCTCACGTATGAATGACTGCACAGCTAAGCAAATTGTACCAAAGTTCGGGGTGGGGGTCGAGACACCAAACCAACCCCTGTCGTCACGTCCCTGTTCAACTGACAAGTTTCGTGTGTTCTTCACAACATCTTCGGAATTTGATTCAGGAGGCCTAGAGCTGTCACGTTTAGATATGCGTGCCCTCATCAATAAACACACTTTAACTTGAAAAAAAAGATGCGATTAAGTCGGATTGGCAGCAAATTAAGTGCCGTGTATATACACATAGAAGAAAAGCATGACTTTCACAACAATCATGAACTTTATAAATATAAGATACAAATTATACTTGTGTCAAATACATGAGCCATGTTTGACGCTGGGAGAACATTAAACATAGTTTCGGAGACCACGTGGATTTCAAAATCTGACCTAGAATCGGGAATTAGCCCCGCCCCCGTAATCAGCGTCGGATTCTGAATCCGGATTTTAGCGAAATAACGACTCTGGATCAATGACGACCATACTCAATGAACTGAAACTACCACCATTATACGAGAGGAGAAAAATCCAGCGGCTGTCGTACTTTTATAAGGTGATAATGAACCTGGTACCAGCTATGCCATCTGACAACTTCCTCACCAAAAAGAGAGAGACCAGAAAGATAACATCAAAAACATTCAGTGACCAACAAGTAACAAACCTGATCAAGAAGTACGAGACAAAAAACAACAAGTGCTTCCAAGTGCCACGATCATACTGTTCACAATACGAGAACTCCTTCTTTGTTCGCACCACAATCGACTGGAACCACCTGGAGGATAATATTGTGTCGTCTGAATCACCAGAGACCTTCCTTGCTGTTTTAGTGCCAGCAAAAGAGGAGGACACACAAAAACCGCGCAATTAACATCTGCCCAGTCACCGTCCTACATTACCATTATTGGGATCTTGGACGTAACCAAACAGAAACAGAATCAATTTTGTGACCTGACCACAACCAAAATCTCTACCTCGACTCCAATCGTTGACTCCGACAAACCCTGAACCACAGAGATGACTACATATAGTGCATATAATTAAATACGTCGGACCTGATTAAACACATATAAATGGTTGAGGGAATTTTGCAGTCGAAAAATGTTTTTTGGCACCCCATTCCCGATCCAAACCCCGACTCCGACACCGTTACTTTGGCAACTTTATAAGTAATACTATAGAAGTCACCATAAAATACCTACGTTAGACTCCTTTAGAGCCCTCTAGATAGATGGCCCCCAATTTCGATAGGGGACAAACAGACATAAGTATGTTGAAAATAGACATAGATATTCTCCTTAGAGGATTTTGATTGTTCGCAACAAAATATTTCAAAATGGTCACTCCTTTAAATATTTCTATACATTCCGGCTCATATAATTGGAGCCAATTCAAGTGAGAGTGAAAAAACAGGGCGAATAAAATGTATTGACCAAGTTAGAGTCAGAAAATAAATAGCTGGTTATATCCTGATCTGAACCATGAAATCGGGAAAGAGTCGGAGTAATTTCTTAACTACGGAGTTTCTGGCCCATGCAGTAACCAAAATATGGCGATTATTATGGTGTGTGAGAAACAATGAACTCATCGCGCATCCATTACACCCACCTTTCTGTCAATAAGTACTTTTTCTCCGCTAAAAAGCTAAATAAACTTTAAAAAAAAATTAGAGTCGGAGCCTGAACAAAAAAGAGCAGGGGTCAAAATCGGATATAGATCCAAAACTGCCGGAATCATTTGAACCCCGGTGATTTCTGGCGGAGTTATATATGCGTCTTTTCGACTTAGAATTTCCTGATTATGTTGTCTGGTTTATCGATAACTCATGTTATGATTATCCCATATCTTTCAAATTTAGTATGTGGATTAATCAGATGCAAGTACGGGTCAGTTTCGAATTTGGGTTCAGTCCGACCATTTCTGATGGAGGTATGTCCCTTGTTCGTCTTATAATTTGCCAATTATTATTCTGGTATTTAATAAAATATGTTAACATCATAAACAGTTGGGAGCAAAGCTTGATATTTGATTGTTCCCAGAATCAAATATTTTATCTCTAAAAGGCCACAGGTCAAATAAAGCCACCTGATAGTGTAACTTGCACGGGGGTTTCATTACGACACGTAATCGCCAAATCCGCAACTCCAACGGAATTACATCACGTGCCCAACGTCACGAAGCCGAAAACTAACTATTCTGCAAAACGGTAGTGTGGTTTCAAAAATGAATCTCATCGGTTCCCCATGTACGACAAATATAAACTAATCCTTTTGGAGTGAGCCCCTTCAGATTCTTTTCTGGGATCCAGAATCCTATTTCGACCTTTAAAACAGAAACAGTGTTCTTTTGACATTAACTCTCGGAAAATAAAATGTTACATCAATCTGCTATGCTTCAAGACGGGGACATGTCTCTATTCCGAAGGTTCGCTATTCCGACGGTTCACTATTCCGAAGGTTCTCTATTCCGAAGGTTTTTGTTATTTTAAAGGTTAATTCTATATTCTAAAGTATTGAGAGGGTTCTTTATCACGAAGACTCTTTGTATGAAGGAAATAACTTAAAACATTAAAACAATGAATGTGATTTTTGTTTTTTTTCGCGGGTTTCGTTGAGATATAATTTCATTACGTGTGACGTTATTTCCCAATACATATTCACCTCACTCAGCCCACACAATTGCTATCTTTCCATACGATTTAATGTCATTACGTAGTCTTAGAGGCAAGAATACGCCAGCTAAAGACGGATTATAACAGTGGGGCTATATAAAGAATAATGGGGCGCCATAACATACTGCGTAGCAGGATATAGCTGAATGGACGAGTATGAAATGAACTCAACTGCAATTGTGACTTTGTATTGACTTTAAAGGCACGCTTAATTTTCGAGTCACCGATTTTTTTTTTTATAGTGCCTTGATATACGGTTTTAATAACAAACTATGCCATAATATATGATTAAAATAGTATAATACATCACCATTTGAAACGACTGTGTCTCAGAAGGTGCCCATAGAGTAATAGAAAATAGCTGAAATCATAAAATCATTTTCCCCGTAAAAGCTCCCAGAATGGAACAGAATTCAAACTATAGTTTATTTTCAATTGAAGGGGAATAACGCTATATCTAAATATATAGTTATTCCCTTCCATTGAAAATAATAGACCTTTGTAGAAACTTGAGCCCAGAACAGATGTCGATGTCTCAACGAAAACAACATGTTCACATAGAAAAATAGAAAACAGCTGAAATCATAAAAAAGATTTCCCCCGTTATGGCTCACATAATGCAACCTAACTCAAACTAAAATGTATTTTCAATGGAAGGGAAATAACTCTATCTTTAGAATAGAGAGTTATTCCCATCCACTGAAAATAATACACTTTGCGCAACAAAACCAGATGAAACTTAAGCACAAAAACACGTTGGTAACTCACCCAAAACAACATGTTCACAGTTGATTACACCGAATAAGTTGATGATACAATGTTAGAGAGCTTCCTATTTCAAACGGTATATAATATGACATATATTTTATATATGTGATCTGGGGGCTCGAAAATTAAGTGGACCTTTAATGTTGATGTTTCTTTCAAATACAGATTGCCAGTTCGGACCGACTGTATCTCTTACATGTAGTTTATTTCAGTCATGCAGTCATCGTGTTTTCAACTTTCCATAATCAATGATAAACTGATGCTGTCTTCTTGCTATTGATAACCGACATCTGGGACAATTTGGGAATTAGAATGAGGTGTTTGAATATACTATATGTGAATACTAGCGTAATAGTATTTTTCATTCCTCGTGTGGTTTTTGTGGTGGTGCATATTTTGATTCATTTCTGGTCAAATACGCACAGAATAGAAAACCTTCGGAATAATGAACCTTCGGAATAGGGAACCTTCGGAATAATGAACCTTCGGAATAGCGAACCTTCGGAATAATGAACCTTCGGAATAGAGAACCATAACAATTTAGCTGGGCGGCTGTGCCGTCTGCTGACAGTTTTAGGGGGAACCCAGTCAGGTTGAAACTCTAACCGGACATCTAGAATGTCACGCCAGCTGTATACATCAGCAGCACAATATCGATTTTTCAACCAGTTATTTTAAGTATTTCTTGAGACCGTTAGATTTCCTCTGACATCCATTACCAATGGGTCTCAATATGGTGATTTTATGACTCGGAAAGCAAACTTCATCTCGATTTATCTATTTTGGCCCGCATCTCCATATATAGTTTGCGCAATGGATATGTCATACTGTGTCCATAGTCACGCGATGCTATGATCATGCTGTGTATAACTTGCACAGCTCATTTGAACGTGGATGTCCGACTCGTCGTCTCCAATTTTATTTAAGGCCCATTTAATTTTCGAGTCATCGATTATTTTTTTTATATTGCCCTGACATACGGATTTAGTTATAATCTTTGACATAAAATATGATTAAAATAATATAATTCATAACCATTTGGAACGTCTGTGTCATGAGAAGGTGCCCATAGAGTAATAGGAAATAGCTTAAATCATAGAAACTTTTCCCCCCGTCTCGCTCCCAGAATGCAACAAAATTAAAACTAAGATATAGAGTTGTTCCTCTTCCATTGAAAATAATAGACGTTGCAGAAACTTAAGCACACAAAACACGCCGGTACCTCAACAAAAACAACATGCTCACAGTTTACTACTCCGGATTAGTTGATAATACAATGTTTTGGAACTTCCTCTTTCAAATGGTATATATATACTGTGGCTTTTATATTTTATCAAATGTGATCTGGTGATTCGAAAATTAAGTGGTCCTTTAACTCTTTCTATACTGAACGGATTCCTACGGAAGCGTATTCGGGACATGGTAGAAAAAAAGCACTGTGATTCTATTTTTAGAAAATTCTAAAAAGTCAAAATTTTGAGTTAGAAAGTAGAAATTTTGAGATAAAAAGTCAAATTTTGAGTTTGAAATTCAAAATTTTGAGTTTATAAAGTCAAAATTTTGAGATAAAAAGTCAATTTTTTTTTCTACCATGTCCCGAATACGCTTCCGTAGAAAGTTGACAGATTTTGGTCGACTAACATGTTTTATTCCTGAGCGTTGTCCTTTTCCATTGGCACTCACACTTGGCATATTGTTAAATTTCTGATTATTATACTTCAGGCTAAACAAATCCCTCATATACAGAAAATCTGAGTACATTCTCCCTTTAATATAGTTAAGGGTATGTGTGAACCCATTGCCCCCAAAATTTGATGGAATCATAATACAGGCTTCTGTCCACTTATATTAGTAATCACAGCAACCAGACCCAACAGCTTAAGAGCATAATTCATGGTCGATTCTATTAGAAATACAAAATGGGAACTTTGTAGAGGTTTAAACAAAATTGCTTAGAACCAGTTGTTTTCAAATGATAAGTTTACTTGCTTAACATTGCCATATGAGAACTGGCAGTTTATGGGTTATCTGTTGACAAAAATGTGTTAAGCTTCAATCTGACCGCAACCAGACTGCCACCCTATATAGCTAGTAAATAGGTCACTACTCATGGGATAATCTTTCATGGGCCAGTGCCTATAACCATTCCAATTAGACTGGACATCAGGTGACCCATCAAATTAATGTCAGCTTCTGAGAACATTACTGAGCTTGTAAATCTACCCCATGCATTTGGGCAACCGCTTCCGAGCCAATATTCCAAAGAACACTCAAGAAATATGAATATTTTTTGTCTGGTGAAACTGTAGGTGTATGTAAAATGGCCACCGATGACAGTGACACGAAATTCACAAACCAATAACAGAGGACATGCAACAGTACATTTACCCCGTGTGTGCATTATTGGTCCTTGAAGTGGCAAATCTACCCAAATTCAGAAAAATTACATGTTCTGCACTTTAGATTGAACAGTTAAAAACTTCGTATTCCATGACAGATGTTCATTCCAAGCCAATAGTTGTGCCATCCATACAGCTTTGAGCGGGACTTATGGGTAACTATAGAAGAAAAATTGAAAATGGTATGTGGCATTATCAGAAATGTCTACTCTGTATCGGTCATATAGCTTCGAATACTATAGATTATTAGCTGGAAACCACATTTCATTTGAAATTCCGAAAAAAAAACGATCAGATTTGTTCGAGGCGTTCAAGATTATACAGGGAAAATACTGATTATTGAACCAGCCACGTTCTTCCAATGGAACACTCATACTGCGAACTAGAATCAAAATTAGGTTATATATATCGACAGACAACTGCATGTATACGTTATGAGCGACCATGAAGTTCCCTGAAGAGTGCCATTAATTGGCACCTTCCTACACTTAAATCTGCATTCAATGCACAATTTAACCAAATGTCTATTCATTGATTTGTTCCAATAAATAAGGCATCTAGTTAAATTTTCACGATATTAAATTAATGATCAATTAAAACATATGTTTTTCGCCTCAGCAAGCATGCACACTCGACGTGGCATCGTCCCCCAGCATCATTCTCATTTCATCCTTCCTAATGATATGTTACAATCTTCCACCAGTGATCTTTCTCATTCATCACATGCAGCTTAAACAAGAAAACCAACGTCAGAAATGGTAACACCACCAAGATCATATTATTAGGAGGGGGAACGGAGGGGGGTCAAATCCCAGATTCCCAGGAAATAAATCAGCAAATCCCAGTTCCCAGGAAAAAAATATGCCATTTCCCAGTTCCCAGGAATTAAAAGCAAATCCCAGTTCCCAGTAAAAAAAAAGCCAGTTCCCAGGAATTAAAATATTATATAGAGTATCGACAAAACATACAATATTCACAAGTAATGTTGATCAATGTACATATATTGTAATTTTATGCTATCTTATGATTTAATGGCTACTGTCTGGTCAATTATATCATTTTACATGACATAAAATGCGAACCTATATGCAAATCCATTGAACAGAATCAACATATCACTCTTTACACTGATCTACACCACCGCAAATCAGGTATTCCCTAAATGTCCAGGTGATGTATGCAAATGCATGTGGTCTCAATATATCGAAGACGGTTTGTGATTTGAGATTGTGCCCCATAACTGGAATGTTAGTATGAAAAACCAAGTTACAAACCAACTGAGAAATAGGAGACAACACTGATGTACACAAGTCACCAGATACAACAGCTTAGATAAAACTCGTGTAAATAAATGACTTTAAAATTTACTGGATACCAGCAGACTTTGTTGGTAGTTGTTACAGATGCACGGTATCGACAACAGCTGAATACTCCCTACAGAGAACTTACATTAATAAGAGTTAAATAAATTATATATTTTTATATAGGAGATTAGCACAGTAGCAATGTTATATTTATTGCCTCCGAAACATGCCGAGCCGAGCTGGCCCTTAGAACATGCTTGGGACTATACAACACACCAGGTGCCTATTTTTAGAAGCAAATTTGATATTTTTTTTTGATTGGGTGGGATACGAACCCCGGCCCGACGGCGAGCGCGTAAATGATGTAATTGACCAGACAGGCGCGCTCGCCGTCGGGCCGGGGTTCGCAATCCCACCCAATCCGCACACAAAAAAAACAACATTCAAAAATCAAATTTGCTTCTATATATTTTTAATTTGACATAACGGTTTCAATAAACATATAACTCAATAAACATTTGAACTATTAACGATATATATAAATATAATTTGGCACACGATTCTTGATCACAAGTTTATGTTACAGTTTTACTATCAAAGACCATTCAATATATTTCCAATAGACTGATTATGTAAATATCAAATATTGGAAGGACATTTTAAAGATATTTCAGTAGATATTAATAATTTAATAATACTTTTATTGATATTTTAACTCCCGCCGGCGGCGACTCTTCCGCCATGTTGTTGATGTTTCTGCGGGACTAACTTGGGAAAATCCAAATCTTGGAATATCACCAAAACACATGAAACAAAACATGCCTGACTCATCTTTCATCGCTGGAATACCGGTCGGGTGTGTGCATTTTTGGGGAAATCAGTTCATAATTAGGTGAATAAAAATGGAAATCCCGATTAATTGGGGATAATTTCCCGGATCCCGGAAAATAATTTCAACCTTTCCCGATTCCCGGAAAATTCAATCTGACAATCCAAATTCCAGAAAAATAAAAAGGGTCGATCCCGGTGTCCCGAAAATACCCGCCCGCCCCTCTATTAGCCATAAATATAAATTATAATATAAAATAATATATTGGTTACATGAATGCCACCGCCTCAGAATTCCGTTAAAACAACTAATCCTTCAAATTATAAAAAAAACTACGGCTTATTGGCCTACTGCAGGTTTCTCATTCACCACACCAGAAAACTTCTAAATACGGATCTAAAATCGGAGGTACTGTGTTCCCGCCAAGAGTGCATGGCACAGCCATTATTCATACCTAAACGTCGAAAGCAATTAAAGCGGTCATAATGTTACATACTGCAACTTTAAGACATCCAGCGAATACACACCCCACGAAAACCCGAAACGTGTTGTCCTGCAAGATATCACATCGCTTTAGCTCAATTTGCCTTCCTACAATATCCATAAACAAGATCATATATTATATACCCACGATTTTAATTATAGAATATAAAATATATTGGTTTCGCGAATGACCAACTCAGAATTCCGTTAAAATAACAATAACAACCAGCACCTAATTAACGAACCGGCGGCCGAACCGGCCGTCTCGAACAACAACTATCAGTGAGCTGCAGAACGAAAAATATCTATAAAAGTTGAAATATAAGACTTACAAATTATCTTTTAAATAATATTATTGGTAATTGACATAGCTTGTCACAAACCAAAAATCAACATTATTGACATAATAATGTAAAGGACAATAAACGAAATTTAAATTCCCAACTACACCTTTTACCGGACTCGGCCTCCTAGTCGCGTAGTTCGACTTTTAAATAAACCGGAATTTCCCATTCTATAAATAAAACGCCCACTGTTAATGTCAGCGCCCACATATTATAGAATCTCAAGGACAGCATACACCGGTTGTGTTAATAAGGTACTTACTGCGCCACTTTGTTAAAAATTCTAAGGAAAATATGTTAAAATCGGGAAAATATGACATGAAATATCCTTTAAATCAATGCTTTATGAACAAATAACATTTGATACTATATATTGCTCGATTATTTTATGGAAATAATTCAAAATATGTGTTTTCTGTTAAGTTGTTGAATTTTCACAAACTCGCACGATTTTATCAAGATCATTGACATTGACAAATCTCACTCAAATATATCTGTGATTCTATGTCAATAAATTGTATATCATGTGTGGCTAACAAATCTATGACTGGGCACCGAATATACCACCTTTGCCTGAAAAGATGAAGAAATAAACGGCGCTGTTGCAACACCGGTACTTATAAACATCACCGGCAACACCACATACTGTACCAACGAAATTAACAACTAAATGGAAAATGACTGAACGGAAGCTAAACAAATTCCTGAGGAAAGAGAAGGAAAAACCAAGGAGGGGCAGCAAAGAATACCACTTCTATACTAACTGACAGCAAAGGTAGCTATCTTAAAGATAAAGTGGACAAAGAAGATAGTGTAGAAAAAGAAATTATCTTCTGGGACAAATCAGGAGCATCTACCACCAATAGACTCACGTAATTCATCAAACAGAGTTTTGGACGATTTGTCTCGAGGCACGGACCCACACACATCTACATTGGGAATGGAACGTGTGATCTAACTAAACTGATAGCCGGCGGTTACTCCACAATCAGGGGCCAAAATACAGTCCATCAATTATCTCGCCAATACCAAGAACTTTACAGAGAAATTAGAAGACACCGAGACTGTAGATTAACTATCATCGAGACTCCAGCGTACTCAATCCCTGACTGTAACAATTACCAGTACGACAAGCAGGTAAGAAAACACCGAGGGAACCCGGTAAGATATCCACCAGCTGTACAACCTCCAACACCAGAAGACCAGCAAAACGAACTGACTGAACAAATCAGACAACTACACATCGAGATTAAGGCAGTCAATCAATCCCATCATCAAAACTCACCGGAATTCTCATCCGACCTGCGCACGTACAAGAAGCACGTAAAGCCCCAGTCACACCAAAAGTACGTTTTGCTCGTTGGCGCTCGTTTGTGAAAATTGGTGAAATTTTACAGAAATGCACGTTTTGGCTCGTTTCGGGTGAAATGTAGCCATTTTGTCCGCTTTCACGTTTCTGTCACGTGTAATTACGTTTGTATCACTTACGAATTACGTTCGTCTGGTTGTTATTACGTTTATAGTCAGTTGCAGTCTCGTTTTGGTAGATACGTTTGGCTCGTTTGTATTTCGGTCGTATCTCGTATGTATTTCGTTTTTATCGTTTTATTACGTTTGTGTCACGTTTGAATCACGTTTTTGTTACGTTTGTCTCGTTTATTACGTTTATACTCGTTTCTTGTCTCGCTCGTGATACGTTCGTTTCTCGTGTAACTCGTTCTGTACGTTCGTTGCGTTTCTAACTCGCTGTTCTCTCGCTCTGCACGTTGCCCTCGTTTTTTGTCTCGTTTGTGTTTCGCTTCATCTCGTTCTCTGGATCCATATATATATATATATAGCTGCTGGGCAGCAGATTTGCATCATTTGTATTCCGATTTTCTACATAGCCAGAGATATTGTTCCTTCTTTTTTCTAAAATTTTGAAATAAAATGGCAAATATTCATCAACTTCAACAGCTTCAGCTAATGAATGCAGCACTTCAATTAAATGCCAATGATTTACAGAATGCTGCTGGAGTCCATAACTTGATCCAGCAAAGACGAAGAAGAAGAAGAAGGAGGGACAGAACTGTGTGGGTGAGGCCCTGGCTGCAAAGACGTGTACAACATGGCCAGTATGAGAAGCTCATGGCAGAGTTAGAAACTGAAGATCCAGCTGGTTATAAGAATTACATCCGAATTGATCCTGCATTTTTTAATGAACTGGTGCACAGAGTGGGGCCCAGGATCCAAAGAGCTGGTAACAACTACAGAAAACCACTGGAGCCAGGGCAGATGATTGCCATGACACTCAGGTACCTTGCCTCAGGCCAGAGTTACCACAGTCTGATGTATGCATTCCGTGTAGCCCACAATACTATATCTGGTGTTGTGAAAGAAGTCTGCCAGGCAATCTGTGATGAATATAAAGATGATGTCATCTCCACCCCTCATACCCCACAGCAATGGAGGCAAGTTGCAGAACTATTTTCAACCAGATGGAACTGTGAGAATACCATTGGGGCTATAGACGGTAAACATGTGGCAATAAGAAAACCAAACAATGCTGGATCCCACTTCTTCAACTACAAGAGATATCATTCAATCCTGTTGTTGGCTATAGTTGATGCTGACTACAAATTCATTTGGCTAGATGCTGGTGCCAATGGAGCCTGTTCTGATGCCCAGATTTACAACCACTCTGACATCAAGGAAGCTTTGGAAAACAACTCTATTGGTCTTCCACCAGATCAGGCACTTCCAGGAGATAATGTGGACATTACTTTTTTCTTGATTGGGGATGATGCCTTTGGATTATCAAAGAGAATGATGAAGCCTTTTGGACATCGCAACCTGACTTGTGAAGAACGAATATACAACTACAGGATTTCTCGGGCCCGAAGGGTAGTAGAAAATGCATTTGGTATACTGGTGAGCAGATTTCGCTGTCTCCTGACTACAATGTTACACGATCATGAAACTGTGGCACTTATTACCATGGCCTGCTGTGTGCTGCACAACATTATCAGGTTGAGATACCCAGCTCTGCACACTGACCTGATAGACAGAGAGGATGCCGACCATAATGTGATTCCCGGGGCTTGGAGGCGTGGGGCCAATTTGGATGATATAACCGTAACACTACGTGGAAACACAGCCAACAAGCATGCAAAGCTTCAGAGACTGCTTTTGAAACATTACTACAATTCTCCAGCAGGTTCAGTTCCATGGCAGAATCAAATGGTTTTAAACAATTGAACTGTATTGTTATTTGACTGAAAGAGCTAGAACTAGTAGAACTTACTTCAGTGAACACTGTACCAGTATTGTGTATAAAGTGAATTGTTATTAAACTGAAACAGAAAAAGTCTTCAGTTTGTCTTTTGTCAGTATTAAATAAGTTTGTAGTGAATGTTTAAATAAATTGATTTTGTTGGTTTTCGAATTAAAATATGATCACCTATTTAACCCTTTGACCCCTGCATCTCTGATATGGTATATCCATTCACCTATCGATAACATAAAATGCAGCAGTCCATTGTGAGTTGGAAGGGTACAACAATTAGTATCTTCAAGCTACCGCCCTTTGGCGGTAGCTGGAATATATTAATTGCTCCACCCTTCAAACTCACTTGTTTGTTTGTGAACACTACGTCAGTGGTACAACAAGTCAGCAGACCGTTAAACCGGTCTGTCGGGTTCAAAGGGTTAATTTTTTTTTTCTCAAAATTGAACTTGTATTTGGCTGGTATAGTGGAGAGTGGATGTTATGTAAGGACTTGGGCGACTAAATCTCGTTCGAAAAATAAAAAAAATATATTTTAGATTGTATTTGGGATTTCATTTTCAAATCAGTTGAGTTTACTTTGAGAATACAAGTCAATGACATTTTCAATTTCAATTCAATTATAAACTTTAATTTCAACATTTCGTTTTATTCTACGTGTTATACATGTCAACATTCTTATTGTCATTGAGATGATAATTGACTTCATAAGCAGCTTAGTTGATGAGGTTTCTTTCAAACATTTCACGACTTCACATGAATGACTGACTATACTGATTACTTGTATTTGTTGAGGTAGTTGACACGATAATAGTATCCTCATTCAGCATTCCAGTAAAAGAAGAAGATGGCACACAAGTAGGCACACTTGGTTGAGGTGTTTCAAGTTGTTGTACTGACACAATATTTTGAGAGGGGTATTCCTGGTAATATGACGAAGATGACTGTCCTACTGTGGTTGGGACTGTTGACTCTGCAACACTACTGGCGGTGGTCACTATTGCTTGGTTATACAAAAAACTCGAGACCCCAGATATATTTGACATGTGCACTTCGGGTGTGTGGAGGACAGGTGTGGCGGTGGGTCCCTGTGGCGCTCCATCATCTCCCCAGCTTACTGGTGTTTGTAATTCTATCATAGCATCGCAGCTTTGTGGACGGACAGGTGGTGATAGCTGTCTGCGGCTGCTCTGTTGTGCTGTTGATATGGGCTGAAAGAGTGATGTCCTGGGTGTGGTGAAATTTGCAATATTCTGTGATTTACGCATGTATTTATCGAGGAGTTGGAAGGCTTCATTTTGATACGCAAGCCAGAAAGACTGGTCGATGCTTTCAAGTTGGCTGGTGATGTAATTCCCAAATGCGAGGCGTGGTGACTGGGCTTGCTTCGTTAAGGTCTCCAGCATTGTACTTAGCCGCCCCTGAAGTTGCTGCGATTTTTGCACGTTTCTCATGAGAGTTCGGGCGAGTTCCTCATCTTTTTTGTCCTGGATTGCGGAACGTCTTTGCCTCTTTGTTCCTGGTTTTGGTTGGGTGTCATCATCAGCCCCAGTTTGTGGGTTGGGGGGTTGTGTGGGTGGTTGACTGGCTTCCATATCCTCCCCTTCCCCATCGCTGTCGCTCAGTTGACTGAATGGAGAGTCTTGAGTAGCTACACTCTCCTGGGTGGCTTTGGTGGGTTGCGTGCTGGTTGAGGTGCCGCTCGTGCCTTGTTGAGACCCAACACTCTTCCTTTCCTGGTAGCTGTATTTGAGCTGGAAATACAAATTATATTATAATTATAAAATATGATAAGTATCAATTACTTTCTATTCAATTGTACAGTCCTGCATTACTGTACTTCTATAAAAATTATTTCTATATTTATATTTATATTTATATTATATTTATATTTATATCTATATTTATATTTATATTTTATATATATATATTTCTAAAAGTATACTTCTATAACAATTATTTGAAAATCTTAAATATTTTAAGATTTGCTTACAAATATCTCAATATTGACAATTTTACTAGTACGGCAGGTCATATTTAATTTTATTTTTTATTTTTTAACAATATAACTTATATACTTACTTTGCAACCTTGTCTCTTAGTTATTCGCCCGATCTTCCCAGACATAAAGCGGCATTTCTGTACTACCCACTCCTGACGTTCTGTAAGGACTTGGGCGCCTGACCCTGAGGGGAGGTTGGTTAATTTCCCAAACTGTGATCGTATATTCTTGTACCATCTTTGGACATCATCTCCTAAAGAAAATAATAGATAATTCATCATTTTTTTTTGTGTGTTTGACAAAAAAGAAATAAACGTTATCATCGATATGTAAAGTATTTTTCAATACAACTGAATTGAACTTACCACTGATCCCCAATTCTGCTCCCTTCAACTCCCAAAGGGCAGCTTTCTCCTCCTTGTTCTTGAATGCTTTGCTGCCAGAATTCCAAAGCATGGGGTGGTCCTCTAACCATACTATGAGCTGCTCCTCTTGTTCCTCTGACAGGTGCACAGGGACAGCACGCTTCTTGCCCTTGCCTTTGCCTAAATACAGATAAATGTGAATACTATAAGTGAAAATTAAATAAAAAATTAATATTTCCGAAAAATTGATTAGTACACATAATAAAAAAGTAAACAATTACAAAAACCTACCTTTATTGGAAGTGTCTGTTGGCTGGGTTGGCTATTGGGGCTGTCCCGGGGTTATATCTTCTTCGTCACCCTCACTGCCGTCTTGGCCCTCGACAGGAGGAGAAGGTTGGATCCTGCTGGTGTCAGCTGCTGGAGCTGGGCTGGTACTGACATCAACCTCCATGGTGGATTCTTCTTGTTCAACCACCTCCTTCTGGCGTTTGGCCTTGGGGGCTCTCTTGGTGGTGTGTTTTGCGGTTTTGGTGGTCTTCTTTGGACCCATAGTATCCAGAGATGTTAATACAGAATGTAAACTATCAAAAAGAAATCTGCTGTAGTGTTGTTGAATTTCAAATACAATATGAAATAACGGGAAACGTATTTGTATTTATACATGCCAGATTCGAACGACAGAAACACGTGATCCAAGCGTAGCCAATGAGAGTCTAACGAAGGCTGCGAGCCAAAAGAAACGACCCCACTGTGCGAGATTGATGCGAGACTAATGCGAGACTCATGCGAGACACATGCGAAATACATGCGAGCTATGCGAGATACCTGCGAGACTCCGAGCGAGTAAAAAAACACAAAACACAGTTCATTCGTACCATGCGAGACACCAACGAAATAGGAACGTAATAAAAACGACACATACGCATTTAATACGAGTAATGCGAGATTCTTTGACAGCAGTCAGAACGAGTGTAAAAACAGAAATATGAACGAAATATGAACGTACTTGAATGAGTCAAAACGTGCAATACTCAATACATACGAAACACAAACGTACCGACAAATCATTACTCGTTCAAGTCACGCATGGCTCGTTGCATTTCGTTGTTTCTCGTTTATATCTCGTTTAAGACTCTTTCATGATACGTTACTTTTACGTTTTGCTCGTATGGATTATTTTTTCCAGAACGAGCAATACTTTGAAACAGTTTGAAGTTTCAACTCGCACGATTTTTAGGTGTTCGTTCAACTACGTTCAAGTGCGTTTAACTGCGTTTCTTACCCGTTCTGCTCGCAAGTAACTTCGTTTCCCCACTTTTCGAACGAGAGGCATGCGAACGCTCGGTGTGACTGGGGCTTAACAGGACGCGCCCGGCGAAACATCAGGACTGAGACAGGTACAATTACAAGCTGTACAGAAATGATGGCATCCACCCTGATGAACTACTAAGTGAAGTCTGGCTCCGAAAAATCAGAAACCAGATACTCAAAGACTGCTGGTAGTAAACAAAATGTGGGTCGGTATGGGCTGAACCATGCTATAACCCACACCAGACAAAACACACCAGATCACACCACCAGGAGCACTGCGGAAGGGTAGGCATGGGCTGAACCATGCTACACCCTACACACCCCAACTCCAACTGGCACTGCATAGAAAGGGTAGGCATGTGGTATATAGGCATGGGCTGACCTATGCTACACTCTATACGCACCAAAACAAAAAAACACCAGGCTCTACGTAACAAAAATAAAACAAATGCGGGTCGGTGTGGGCTGAACCATACTATACCCCTAACAGATAGCCACAAAATGAGATATGGGAACGGAACAATGGCAAAACACCTGCGCCTCCTCCTTATCATCACTGGCATCGAACAAAACCCGGGACCCAAAAAAGGGAAAAAGAAAGCTCCCACTAAGCAAAAGGAAAAATCAGTATACCCTTGCGGAGTATGTGAAGGAGCAGTGACCTGGACAGTCAACGTAGGAGTATGCTACGATAGCAGTGATGTTTGGCATCAATCACTACTCATGCGTAGACCTAGATACAGCAGAAGTCCACTCACTAGAAGATAGACCCAGCAAAGAATGGAAATGCTTGAAATATGACAGCATCAATTTTAACATCGAGAGCTTAACATCCCATAGCTATGAAGTCAGTACCTCCAACTACTACCAAACACTAAGCCATCTAGACAGATCCATCCGAAGTATGAACTCAATTTTCGACCCGACCCATACTAGCAGTCCCAAAGCAGACACAACCCTAGGCTCAGCATCAAGATCGAACAGATTAGCGTCCCAAAATACCTTTAACACACCAAGGAAAGACAATCTCAGATTGCTAATTGTTAATCGTAGAAGCCTAGTCAGCAACAAAGCAGACCTGGAAATTGTAACCACCTACATAAAGCCTGATGTTATCATATGTACAGAGTCATGGCTAAATGGAAAGAAGCCAGATAAAGAACCAACTCAAAATGCCATCAAGTCAGCTGAAGTCTTTCCTGAAGATTATACTGCCTATAGGAACGAACGAGATACGACAGGTGGGGGAGTCTTCATTTCCATTCGCCAGGAAGCAGTTGCAATAGAGAAGACAGGATATATCACCAACTGCGAAATTGAATGGATAAAACTGTCAATACAAGGAGGCAAGGATATACACGTAGGAAGTTTCTACATGGCACATCGATCCAAATCAGACATAGAAAATCTAGAAAAATCCATCAAAGCACTGATGAAAAAGACTGACTCCAGTTTAATCATCGGAGGAGACTTTAATTGTCCTGACATCGACTGGGATACAATGACTGTACGGCAGGGGCCCAATACCGAGAGATAGAGAATGACCTCATCAACGTGTGTGCGAAATTAGGACTAAAACAGGTACAGGAGGACCCAACCAGGGAAGGAAACATACTGGACCTAATCATAACAAACAACCACCATTAATAAAATCCACCACTACAATACCTGGCATATCAGACCACAATGTGATCATTGATGACTGTTCTCCAACTCCATCCTATAACAAACCGGTACAGAGAACTAGATATCTATTTCAAAAGGCAAATTGGACTGACATAGCTGCATATGTGGAGAAGATAGCGTTGCAAATAGAAGATTTTCCCACAGATACCAACATCGATACCATGTGGAACTTCTTTCGCGATTCCATCAAAGAAGTCGTGGACAAAAGAGTGCCAAAAGCACCAAGATGTCGTATAAATACCACCAGAAGAAATGTAGAAGAGAAATGAGGAAAGCAGAGCAAGAACACATCAATAACATAATAAAGAAGGGGAAGGAAAAGAAAACATCAAAACCTTTTTGGAGCTACATGAAGGCCAGAAAACAAGAGAGAACAGGTACGCCACCGCTAAAAACAGGAACGTCACTCACAAACGACGCAAAAGAGAAAGCGGAGCTATTAAATAAGCAATTTCAGTCGGTTTTCACCATAGACACTGATGAAGAGCTACCATCCATACCGCAGAACATTGTGAACATCAAGACACTGGAAATCACAGAAGAAGGTATAAAGAAGCTTCTGGAAGATATCAAACCATACAAGGCACCAGGTCCAGACAACAGCCCAAGTAAAGTACTCAAAATACTGGCCAATGAATTGGCGAACCCCATCACCACCATATTCAACAAATCCATAGAGACGGGCACCCTTCCAGAAGACTGGCTGAACGCAAACATAACACCAGTTTATAAGAAAGGAGATGTATACCAACCATCAAACTACAGACCAGTATCACTCACTTCAACATGCTGTAAACTACTAGAGCACGTCCGTCCTGTGCAGACACATCCGCGACCACTTGAAACTATGCAACCTACTTACTGATAGAAACCACGGATTTAGATCTGGCCACTCATGTGTAACCCAGCTTGTAAACACCACACAAGATCTACTATCGTCTTTCGTCTCGGAGAAGCAAACAGATATGGCAATCCTCTACTTTTCCAAAGCCTTTGACACGGTACCACCCAGAGTCTATTATACAAACTGAAGTCGTACGGAATCACCGGACCTATGCACACCTGGTTGGCAAGCTTCCTAACAAAAAGGCGTATGAGAGTAGTGTTGGAAGGAGAAACATCCAAAAGTGTTCAGTGGAATCGGGAGTACACCAAGGCAAGTACTAGGACCTCTACTATTCCTCTGCCACACCAATGACATTCCAAAAGCAGTCAAATCAGAAGTAAGACTCTTTGCTGATGACTGCATCCTATACCGCCACTCCGCCAGATAAATGGCCACCAAGACCACACCAACTACAACATGATCTGACATCAATAGAAGAGTGGGCGAAAACCTGGGGGATGAGATTTAATGCCGGAAAATGCTCCATAATGTCCACGAAGAACAAGGACAAGAACAAAACATCGTTCATCTACCAGCTTGACAATAAAATTCTGCAAACAGTCAAACAAAGCGTTTACCTAGGATTGACCATCACAGACGACCTAAAGTGGACAACGCACAAATCCAAGATCACTAGAAGAGCCAATAGCACATTAGACTTCCTACGCAGAAACCTACAAAGAGCGGATAACAAATCCAGAGAGACAGCATATAGAGCTATGGCGAGAACATCACTCGAATATGGAGCTGAAATATGGGACCCCGGCGCAGTAGGAGAAATAGAGAAGTTAGAAAAAGTACAGAGAAGAGCGGCTAGATTTATCACCAACAACTATAGAGACAGAGAAAAAGGCGCAGTAACCAGCATGATAGATGGCCTACGGTTAGATTCACTAGAGACCCGCAGAAAGATGAAGAGAATAGAACTCTTCGGCAAGGTGGTTGAGGGGAAAATCCCAGCCATACACACACATGACTTACTAAAGGAAAAGAAAGGACGGAAAATTCGAGCAAAAACAATTTCCAGACCATAAAAGTGATAACATAATTTCGAGCCAAGAGTGTATCAACTCACGATCGTTCGAACCATTAAGAGCCAACACGGAACAATATAAACATTCATTCTTCGTGAGAACGACCAGGGACTGGAACAGTATAGAAGAATACGCATGCTCTGGTACCACATCAGGATCAACATCAGAGTAGTAGCAACGACGCGACAACAGCCGAGAGGCTCCTGCGCCGAATCAATACAGATACAAATATATAATTGTTTGTTTCAATGTATACCGTAGAGTGGCTCATTAAGTTTTGAAAATTGTGCCCACTGCCCCAGTCCATTTTGTATTAGATAACAAATAAATCGTAATATAGCACGGCACGTTTGCACCCTACTGTGTTGTGGTGGCATTTTATATTTTATAAATCACCCGAGATTGTCGGATATGAACGATCCGCCCGCTGCATGTTTGATTAGCACACGCGGCGTAATCGATCCGAGGATTCGATGGGAGCATGGCGGATTCGATGGGGTGCCAACGATCGAGGGTTTGAGCGTTTTCTGTGCATATTTTTGTTACTAAAACATGGTAACTGCTAATTATATGGTCCCTGTTTGACATTGGCCAGGTAAATGCTAACATTTGTCCAGTGCTTGGGGAGACCCTTCTCATATATGTAGGCATTCGAATAGTTGTAGATGTCGCAGGGTATGTAAATATCATGTTTATCCGAAATACTGTCAACGAAAACATCAGTGCACTTGATAAAATGCTCGGTAATTTCAACTAAATTGTCACAAATTTGCATTGTCTCATAAGACATATGCGTATAGGCCGATATCTTGCCAACTCGCACTGTGATTTTCAGCTCATAACTCGGTGTAATAACCAATACAATGTAGCAGAAGTGAGGCGGGTGTAAACACAAATGTCAAGGCACATATTCGACGGTCGATACATATGCATGAGAAGGGTCTCGAATCCACTATATGCCAAACGACCAAAAAAATGATAGCATTTACGTGTCCATTGTCACACAGAGACCATATTATTAGCAGTTACCAAATTTTAGTAACAAAAAAACAAATTCAACAAAAACGCTCGAATCGTCTTGGCACCCCTGGGCATCGAATCCTCGGATCCATTACGCCGTGTAATAGTACAGGCGAATTAGTGTTGAACCCGGAACTAATTGCAAAACAAATGCCAAAGATGCCATCCTATAGAGTAATTAAGGCAATATATGCAACATACACACATCTTAGAGAACAATATTTGGAACAAATAGCTAAATTTCTGTTTCCATGGCAACGAAGGGTGATTTTAACTGATTGTGAAAATAGGTGTTAATTTGCGTGTGTGGCGAGTCTTGTATTAATTAGCTCAAATATTATGGTTTATTTCAACACCCATCGTTGTCTGATGTTTGAAACGAGGTTCACCTCTTGGGAAGGTCAAAGTCATATAATTATGCCGTGGTGTCCTACCCGTCACGACACACCGATAGACAACGGACGCCAACCAATGGCGGCAATAGCTCTTACTTGACTTTTTCAAGTTGAGCTAAATATTGGATGAAGGAATAAATGTTCTGATAAAGTTGTGTCCACATATGGATGGACAGAGACACGCTGATTCCAGTATACCCACAACTCCATCTGCAGGGTATGGTGGCATGCGGTTTGTACCAAAAACATCATTTAAAGGTACTCAATCCATTTCAGACGCTCCTAAATTACTATTTCTTTGGCTTCAGGGGTAAAAAAAAATATTTGATTCGAGTCGAGGAACCCACCCACAAAAGCTCAGAGCGCTCATATATCGATTTTTGAAGTTTGTTATTTCTCGAGATCTGCAGTAATAAGTGGCCCAGAAACACATGGTAATAATAACCACTTGATTTTAGAGTTATCCATCTTCATTCGCAAGACCGTCCTTTTGACCACGTGTTTCTGCGCCTCTTATTTCTGCTAGATCTCGAGAAATAACAAACTTCAAAAATCTGATCACGCTGAGCTTTGATGGGTGGGTTCCTCCACTCGAATCAAATATTTTTTACCCCCGAAACCAAAGAAATAGTAATTTAGGAGCGTCTGAGCGGATTGAGTACCTTTAAAGATACAGGCAACCAGTAAATTAATTTTTGAGCGATTGAATAGAATATTGTTGTTGTTGTTGTTGTTGTTGTTGTTGTTGTTGTCGATTGTTGTCGATTGTTGTCCGAATTTTAATCGTTGTCGTTATTTTTTCCAAACGAATTTTAGCCCTACGCGAATGATACGACTACGAATAGCTAATCGTAGTCAGAGTTCTGTGAATGCATTGTGTTGCGAAACGTCCCTATTATTCACCATGCACGGTTTGGATTTAGAAATGTGACAGAAGGAATTTGTTTTTATCTATTTAGTGTTCCGAATTTATCCTGGGCTTTTCCACCTCATATCATATCGCCGAAGCCAGTACATACATACATGTATTATTTGTGTACATGGTTGTGATTCTCGTGATATATTGTGGCAATATAGGTACAGTTTTGTTCTATATATCTTATTACGCCACCTAGTGTGGTGTTTCTAGCGTTTGTTTTTTTTATATCGCATGGAGTACAGGGCGAATGTATTCTTGGAGATTGTTTGTACCTTACTCAATCGTACCGATATAATCACGTAGATGCCGAAATTGTAAAGTTAACGTCAGCGGTGTATAATACGTTTATGAAAATATGATAAATCCTATCGATAGAGTCAGGACAGGCTCAAATTGTAAACTTAAAGTCACCGGTGTAATAATATGTTGTTGAAAATATAAATAATCTGATAGCCTGAAAATATTGTATAACCTATTGGGAGCCCATAATAAATGGGAATAACCTATTGGGAGCCCCTGCATGTAGTGAACTGAATTGTGGGTATTTTATGGAGATTGTTTGTACCTTACTAAATCGTACCGATATAATCACGTAGATGCCGAAGTTGTAAAGTTAACGCCACTGGTGTATAATATGTTTATGATAAATCGTATCGATAGAGTGAGGACAGGCTCAAATTGTAAACTTAAAGTCGAAAATATAAATAATCTGATAGCCTGAAAATATTGTATAACCTGTTGGGAGCCCCTGGTGTAGTGAACTGAATTATGGGTAATTTTAATTGGAGTGCGCATGTCTGTTTTTTTTGTAGTAACGGCCATCTTTTATTTTCTGTAATTATGGTAAGAGTTTATGGTTTAATTTATTTATTATTACGCCACCATGTGTGGTGTTCCTAGTGTGGCTGTTTTTCATATTCAGTGGTAGTCTCCAATTCTGTGGTCGAGTGGGCGAAGATTTCTTTTTTTTGTACCTTACTCAAATCGTACCGATAGAATCACATAGATGCTGAAATTGTAAAGTTAACGCCACTGGTGTATAATATGTTTTTGAAAATATGACTCAATCGTATCGATAGTCAGGACAGGCTGAAATTGTAATCTTAATGTCACCGGTGTAATAATATGTTGTTGAAAATATAAATAATCTGATAGCCTGAAAATAATATATAACCCATTGGGAGCCTCCTGGTATAGTGAGGTGAATTATGGGTAAGCCCCCTGGTGTTGTGAGGTGAATTATGGGTAATATTATGCCTGTTCTATTGTGATAACCGCCATCTTTTATCTTTGGAATTATCGGCGTGTTTTATGAAAATGTCACCAAGATTTCTCCACTCGATTCTTTTAAAATGCACCCTAATCGGTCAAATTCTTTTGATAATTCTATCTAAATACATCTTAGCTACTATTCGGATCTGCTTTCCCGGTCGAAAAAGGTTTAGTTTGACCAAAACGGCTATTGACAAAAGTTTGTTTATAAAATAGCGTACTCGATAAACCCGTCGTACGGCCGTAGATGGTTATCGAAAACAAATTCAATTTCTTCCATCTAAAACATAATTACGCGCTGGACTCTGTCATTTTAAGAATATATAAGTATTACACACAGACACACGAATTCTCAACTCAAAATTTTGAAAAATGACAGTTTTGTCAACATAAATCGATTTTATTTGCATATATAATATTAACTTATTGTTAAATTTTATCATCGAAAAAAATTCATTTCTTCCACCTAAAACATAATTATGTGCTGTATCCTATCATTTTAGGAATATATACGTATCCCACTCAGACACACCAAGTCTCAGCTTAAAATTTTGAAAAATAAGAGATTTATCAACATAAATCGATTTGTATGGCAGATCCCATGTTAAATAAATTTTAGGCCCCTTCAAATGTTTTCTGAGCTGTTCCATATTGGCACCAGAGTCCATATTTGACTGGTTCTACATGATAATTGTGCAACAGTACAGTCGCGTTACTTTATACGTCAACATTGGTCATTATCACTCGACAAATTTATTTCGGTCTATCGTATCAACCCCTATTTCACCCGCGTAGCCTGACTAAGTGTCAACATTGGTCTTTATCGCTCCACTAATTTGTATCATTTCATCGGTATGAATTCCATATCCAATTATCCACATATAACCAACCCAATCTCTAATCCCAGTCCAATTTATTTATTTTTTTCATCGCTATAGTCACGTTACGAAATATTTTATTGCGTGATACTTGTACTTATATGTCTATGGTATTACTATAGTATACCGTATACGTATATCAATTGCTATTCCTTTCTATATAATTCTGGTGCCATCTATAGAGATAGAGATAATTTCCGACCCCCCCCGGGCCCCCCCAATTTTATATCATTGCTGCTTTAGTACAGTCGCGATGCATTACATGGCAACATCGCTCCACTAATTTATGTCAGTTCATCGGTACGAACCCCTTTTTCTCCGAGTCCATATAACCAAACCAACATCTTATCCGGGCCTAAATTATTATTTTTATTTTCATCGGTATAGTTGTGTTACATACATATTTTTTATCATTTGATTCTAATTTGTATTGTACCAATATAGAAGTCCATAAATTACTATTCTGGCACTATATAGAGATGACTAAAATTCTGACACCCCCCCCCCCCTATTTTATAACCTTGTTGCAACAGTAGAGTTGAGATGCATAATATGTCAACATTGGTCGTTATCGCTCTACAGATTTATATCGGTTCAACCCTTAGTTCCCTGTAATGCCCACCCCTCCCTCAATTTATTTTTTCATTTGTATTATAGTCTCGTTACGTACACATTTTTCTTTTATAACTTTTGCTTCAACGCGCCGAGTTCTAGCTGCTGCAGAGAATACAAAACTGACAACATATTGAAATGTAAGCAGGCTTCAAACTAATATTATCCAATAAAAACTCTGGCTACATCAGAAATTTGTGTATAAGGTGTACTCGCATTTGTTGCGTTAAAAAAAAAAGGTCCCAAGTCAAGGTCCAAATCCCCAACAAACTGATGTGAGGTTTAACTCCATCTACATACAGTAATGTCCAAAGTAATTGATCACTTAACCACAGCAGAATTATGGGTAATTTTTCAAGATTTTAAATCCTGAAAAATTACCCTTAATTCTGCTGTGGTTAATTGGTCAATTACTTTAGGCATTACTGTAGCCCATATAAGGATGTGAGGTCTAATGATAACTCCATCCACATACAGTAATGTCCAAAGTAATTGACCACTTAAGCACAGCAGATTGTGGGTAATTTTTCCGGATTTTAAATCCTGAAAAATTACCCATAATTCTGCTGTGGTTAAGTGGTCAATTACTTTGGGCATTACTGTATCCCATATAAGGATGTGAGGTCTAATGATAACTCCATCTACATACAGTAATGTCCAAAGTAATTGACCACTTAACCACAGCAGAATTATGTCGTTCAATATGGTCTACCTAATTCTGCTCCAAAAACATGTATATTGAATATATGGATGTTTATTGGGGGGAAACCGATTATTTCAATGATATTTTCATTAACTGGCATCCAAAAACCGACCTACGGGAGCGCGCTTCGCACGCGACTGTTTCTTAAGTATATGTGCATATTTAATAAGTCAACAATTGGAAGCACAACAAATAAGATTGGCGGGGTCCCTTGCGCTTGCGCGATCTGTCCATCAAAACATATTTAGACATCTCAAGACACGTAAGACCCAATAACTTAATATACAGAATAGATACATATCTATTGCCTGAGTGACTAATATTTATATTTGTTACAATGGGGTCAAATAGTTACGAAGCCAGCACCACAATTCTTTCCCTCCATAGTAAATATTAAAACAACTTATAAAGAATTATTTATTTACCTTATATTTGGTATGGAGCGTCCTTGGTTTACTGGAGTTCAGATTGTTAACATCACGTCACCAAGTCAATTACTCGCGAAGCCACAGCCATAACTATGTCCCTCCATAGTAATTCTCAAAACAACTTCTTAAGAACAATTGACCAGGTCAGTCGCGCAATTATTGGAAGAGCCACGGTCAATCATTTTTTTTTAAACCAAATTTTACATTTAAATTATTCCTTTATTTAACCAAAAAAATAAATTAAATGATAAAATTAACTTTTACTACTTGCTAAATTTTATCTTTTAATTATTTCATTTAAATTTTAGACTAAAATTTAAAAATATACAGTCCCAGTATTTACAGTATACTAAGTCCAAGTCTTTATAATCTGTTGAGTGACCCCACAGTCATTTACTTGCTTTGTTAGTAATAATTTGAAGGATTACTTGTTTAAACGCAATTGTTATCAAAATATTTTATGTATTTTTTATAATTTCTATTTATATGTAATACTATAATCTTGGTGGCGTTACCATTTCTGACTATGGTTTTCTTGTTGCTGTGTGTATACCAGTGATATTGTAAACGGGATAAGCCACTCCTGCCCTTGTGTGTAATCAAGCATTTATCGCTTGAGAGGGTCGGTGCTGTAAATTGCTGTTAACTTCTACAGTGAATGCATTGGAATAACGGGGCCAATTGATACAAAATGCCAATTAACCTGATTTTAAAACAAGAATAATTAACACAGTAAGGGTGTCAAGTCATAAAACAACAGGTATACAATAAATAATCGAAACATTATCCAGTGTTGGCATGATCCGCACGATCAACGCATGGTTTCAATCTAAAAAATCTGTTAAAATGGAAATGTGTGGGTGGACTCAACAGTTATATCAGAACTATTTATGAATTGATAACAAAAATGTCAAGGATTAGGCAGGAAATATTGGGCATTCAATTAAGTTAAACATTTACATGTTGCCACGTACACTGGCTTGTTCTTATAATTTAATGTGAAAATAAATTTAAGAACTCCAATGCATGATGGTGTCTACATGAACAAATATATCACAAACTGACAACACGTCTCATTTATGCTAGAATATACTGGCGGGTTGGGTGTATTCATAGAGACATCATTTTGTTCAATATGAATCTGCCTGATTTTGTAAAAGCAAATTCAGAACATGTCGCGAAAAAGTCAAAAACTCACTGTGCGGCCATCAACTGCTTCAACGCTAGGTACAAGAATGCAAAGAAATAAAACGACTGTGATGGTGGAGAATGCTCATTCTTCCGGTTTCCAAAAGAGAAGGCGAGGTAATTATATCTAGATATATGTACAACAGTCATTGTGCTGATTGTGATTTAATGTGACAGAATTTATCTCCTATATAAAGTAATGGAACGAGTTATCTCATATTGATAGAACTACACAGGAGTTGAAACGTCATAATAACCCATTATGTTTCTTCGAGGCATAAATAATACGTTTCTGAGTACTATTTGTTCTTCGATTCTCTTAAATTAGAGCTGTCGTCCTATTTGAATGTTTTTTGAAGTAATGTCACTGAATTTGTATTAGTATTACTTGAAAAACTTAACAGACAATATGTACGCGTAGTGTGCTCTAAATTAGTGATTAACGTGAATTAACACAGACACATATCATATACGAAACATCTCATGTAATTGTGCATGTTCTTGTCTTTCAGGTGCGATACATGAGTGCAGTTTTCCAGATTGGATAGTCTCCAAGGGAAATCTCCCGAACACCTGTACATTAATTCACGCCTGTGTGCAGCTCATTTTGAAGACTCTATGTGTATGAATGCTCAGAAAAAATCGCTGATATCTAGTGCTCTACCGACTGTGTTTAATGTCCCGAATCCACCACCAAATATAACACCAAAACGCCGAATGATACAACGACACAATAAGGTTGATACAAAGAAAATGAAGATTACGTCAGCTGAGATCAGTGGTCAAGATCAGATTGATGTTGTTCCATCTCTGCAGCGAACGAAGATTCGACAACAACTGAATCGAGAACGTGTTCGCTCACATCGTCTCCGTAAAAAAATTAAGGTGACAACAAAATTGAGCAAGAAATCCAGACTAGACAGAGTCCTCGCAGAGCTCCATGAGATACTACCAGACAGTGCGTTCAATTTCATAAAATCTCAACTGCTAATGTCAGGTCGAAAGAACAAGGGACATCGATGGAATAACTCAGACAAGATTCTCGCATTTCCTTATTTTATCAGAGCCCCAACGCATACAGATTTATGTCTAGAATATTTGTTCTCCCGAGTGTTCGCTCATTGAATCGTTGGGTGCAGTCCACTGGTGATCATGCTGGATTTCCTAACCACCTATTTGATGTGTTGAAAAAGAAGTTTGATGAATGTCCGAAACAGAGAGATTCTGTGCTATTGTGTTTGATGAAATGAGCATAAAGAAACGTTTAAAATATGACAAAAATGTTGACAGAATAATTGGATTGGAGGATTATGGATCACAACTTGGACAATCAGCAAGAGAAGCTGACCATGCTCTGGTGTTCATGGTAAGAGGTCTCGTTCAGAAGTGGAAACAACCAATAGCGTATTTCTTTTCGTGTAGCACCACACCCACGGATATTTTGAGGACGCTCCTGTTCGAAGCTATAGATAAAGTGTCATCTGCTGGAGGTGTGGTTTAATGTGTTGTATGTGATTTGGGATCATCAAATAAATCTTTGTTTGAAAAAATGGGTATCTCATGTGATAATCCATCATTCACAAGAAATGGACAGAAGGTGTTCTGCATGTTCGACCCGCCTCACCTCATCAAGTGCACTCGCAATAATTTTATGAAATATGACTTCCAGATTGGGGAAGACATAATCAAGTGGTGTCATGTCAAAAATTATTATGACCGTGATTCACAGTTGCCCATTCGGATGTGTCCCAAAATTGGGACGAAACACATGGTGCTGAATTTTTTTTCGAAAATGCGCGTTTATCTGGCGACACAAGTGCTAAGCCAAACAGTTACAGCGGCAATATTCACATACGTTTTTCTTGGAGCCCTCCCCACGGCAGCCAAAGCAACAGCTGAGTTCATCAAAAAAAGTTTGATATGTTGTTTGATTCATTCAATTCAAGACAAATGGTTTGTAAGTTGAAGCCCCATAAAGCTGCTATAACAACTGGATCAGTTCATATAGATTTTCTGAAGGAATGAATGCAAGACATGGATCGGGAAAATGAAGCCACTTGGTGCTAAATCCGAGATATATTTTTTTAACGGATGTGTCGATCGCATGTGTCTTAGAGTTATGGGAAGATCTTTCAAGTAAGGGACTTAAATATCTGTTGACGAATAGACTCAACCAGGATTGCTTGGAAAATATGTTCTCTGTAATCCGATCGGCTGTGGGATTCCGTGACAACCCAGAAGCTGAACATTTTGCCAACGCATTTAGAAAGTGTTTCGTCACTGCTGCATTAAAGCCACCGAAAACTGCCAACTATGTCGATGACTCAGACAGCATCCTGGCCACCATTTATCAGATGCAACCAAGAAATGCACCGAAATCACAAGTTGAAGACTTCACTGTTCCTCCGGAAACATCTCAGGAAATTGTCACGGGAATTAGTGACATGGCAGCACTACCGTTGAGCAACATTCTGCTGTATATTGCCGGATATTGTATTGCACAGGCAGTTAAAGAGCACCCTAACTGCAGTTGCTACGAACCTTTAATTGAACAGTCAAGAGATGCCGATGGAGATAAGAAGAAATTATTTTCTATATGGAAAGCCCTAGCCAAGACAAAGGGGATATATGGAGGGCTGACCAAGTGACGGACCAAGTGACGGAGCATTCACAAAATTAGTTTTCTTGGAAAGTATTTTCCTGAAGCTATTTCCAAATGTATTATACCAAGGAAAAATACGTTTGCGACTAACAAATTCCATGAATGGCGCAGACGAACTCCAGTTTCAATGCTGCTCTTCTTTAAACAGAAAGATCATTGACATTTTTCTGACATTAAGAATATATGCAGCATTGAAATTCCTAAATCAGGACATTAAATCAACCAAAGGCAAACGTAAGAACAGAAAACTCCTGAAAGTCAGTCATCTTTAACTTTGTGAGTACATTTTTATTCATCTTCCAATAACACCCTTGCATGATAGTCAATACTAAATCGATTATGTGTTAGTAATATCAATGTACATCAGGCAAACGGCCTGAGTTTTATCATAATTATACAGAGCCAGCAATACCTGCTAGCAGACCGACCCTCTCAACGGACAGGTGGCGCTGCTAAAAAGTAATTACTATAGAGCTGTATCACAGTGTCCTATCCCGTTTACAATATCACTGGTGTATACCTATTCATTATTTGGAAATGATAAGATTGGCAGTTTGTTGAATTTATTATCTCAACATTTCCTGAGGGAACTATTCGTCAATTAGTACTAACATGTAACAGGAAGTGATTCAAATAACGGTAGCATGCCGCGTACGTATACTTAACCCTTTCTTTGAATGGTCTATTATTCATGTGGATGGTACCAGGCTATATAAGCAGACTGTTCATATAACTGTTGTGATTATGGGGCAAACGAATCTGGAAGATTTGCAATATGATGCGAATAGAGGATGAAAGCCACTTTCTTTTGCGCTGCCCGCTGTACACACACTTAAGGTCCCGGCTCCTGAATTCTATTCCCGTTGATATTACTATTACTGATAAAATAACAATGACGCATTGACTGAAATAATTTCATATCCCCGTCAGTTAGCATAATTCCCTTTTGATGCCTTTATGAAAAGAAAAAAATTGTCTCTATAAATAACTATTGGAACTCCATATTATATATAACTATAGCAGGTGACCCGACTTCGTCCGGGCTTTGACCTTGAATTGATCATTTTGAAGGTCAAGGTCAGGTCGGGGTCACAATTTGACTGGTCCATGAGAGTTCCCGGACAAAAGTGGCCCTATGTAGCAAGTTTGGACTCCATCGGTAGGGCCGTTTTCGAGTCTATAACGGACACACACATACATATATATAATTTGTGGGTACCCGTTTCAATGTGAAGGTCACCTCGGGCGGAAAAACTGACCCGATGAAAATCTCCCCCATTCCTAGGATCCCCTAAGTACGAACACAGACCTAAGGATCACACAACACGCTGATGTCTGGACACAGACACAACACGCTAATGTATGGACACAGACACGCTCTCTGTCAACGACACTGCGGATACGAACGCTCTTTAACTATCACGCGATTAAAACCCCCACAATTCCAAGACGGTTGCAGTGGGAATGGAGAATGAGTGCTCGGAGCTTCTCAAAAGCAATGCGACGACACTTCATCTGGTTTTTACCCTTAGATAGGAAGTTTGGTCGAAATCCGTCCGGCAGTTTTCCCGACCATAGCTAACAAACAAACAGACAGACAGAAGTCCCAAAATAAATATTAGACTAGCAGGTGGACCCGACTTCGTCCGGGCTGTTTCCCCTCTGCTTTTCGGCGAATTGCGCGATTTGACCTTGAATTGTCCATTTTGAAGGTCAAGGTCAGGTGGGTCACGATTTGACCCGTCCAAAACACTGCCCGGACAAAAGTACCCGTCGAAATCCATCCGGTTTTACCCGATTTGACCTTGAATTGGTCCGGGCTGTTTCCCCTCTGCTTTTCGGCGAATTGCGCGATTTGACCTTGAATTGTCCATTTTGAAGGTCAAGGTCATGTGGGGTCACGATTTGACCCGCCCAAAACACACAGTGGACAAAAGTACCCGTCGAAATGCATCCGGTTTTACCCGATTTGACCTTGTATTGATCATTTTGAAGGTCCAGGTCAGGTCGGGGTCACGATTTGACCCGCCCAAAACACACAGTGGACAAAAGTAATCCCACGTATCAAATTTCGTCGAAATCCCATCAAAATTCGCGATTTGATCTTGAATCGACCTTCAAATGACCCGATTTCAAGGCCAAGGTCACGTCGCACGGGCAAATTAATAGGCCCATGCCACTCCACGGCCGAAAGTACCCCACATACCAAGTTTCATCGAAATCGGCTGGGCCGTTTTCGAGTCCATCGCGAACACACAGACAGACAAACACACACACAGATTTCCCAAAATAGCCGATGAGCCCGACGTTGTCCGGGCTATTCAAAAAACAAATTTCAAGTCGATAGCTCTACCCAGCCCGACGTTGTCCGGGCTATTCAAAAACCAAATTTCAAGTCGATAGCTCCACCCGTTTCCGAGATCTCGTCTGCGCATGCGCGAAGCTGGCGTCGCACGGGCTCGGCGACCCGATAAAATTCGTATCCGGGGCAAGATACATTCACATACCAAATTTCAAGTCGATAGCTCCACCCGTTTCCGAGATCTCGTCTGCGCATGCGCGAAGCTGACGTCGCACGGGCTCGGCGATCCGATAAAATTCGTATCCGGGGCAAGATACATTCACATAGCAAATTTCAAGTCGATAGCTCCACCCGTTTCCGAGATCTCGTCTGCGCATGCGCGAAGCCGGCGCCGCACGGGCTCGCCAATACGACAACGTTCACCGCCTGGTCAAACTACACACACGAACCAAGTTTCGTCCCGATCGGTCAAGAATCGTAGATTTGTATTAATGACAGACAGACAAACAAACAAACAAACAAACATACATACAGACAGAGGTCTTCAAAATATATATGAGACTAGCAGGTGGACCCGACTTCGTCCGGGCTGTTTCCCCTCTGCTTTTCGGCGAATTGCGCGATTTGACCTTGAATTGTCCATTTTGAAGGTCAAGGTCAGGTGGGTCACGATTTGACCCGTCCAAAACACTGCCCGGACAAAAGTACCCGTCGAAATCCATCCGGTTTTACCCGATTTGACCTTGAATTGGTCCGGGCTGTTTCCCCTCTGCTTTTCGGCGAATTGCGCGATTTGACCTTGAATTGTCCATTTTGAAGGTCAAGGTCATGTGGGGGTCACGATTTGACCCGTCCAAAACACTGCCCGGACAAAAGTACCCGACAAAAATACCCGTCGAAATGCATCCGGTTTTACCCGATTTGACCTTGTATTGATCATTTTGAAGGTCCAGGTCAGGTCGGGGTCACGATTTGACCCGCCCAAAACACACAGTGGACAAAAGTAATCCCACGTATCAAATTTCGTCGAAATCCCATCAAAATTCGCGATTTGATCTTGAATCGACCCGATTTCAAGGTCAAGGTCACGTCACACGGGCAAACGAATAGGCTTACGACACTCCCCATACGAAAGTATCCCTAGACAATAATTTTCATCGAAATCCCGTGATATTCGGGCGTTCGACCTTCAAATGACCCGATTTCAAGGCCAAGGTCACGTCGCACGGGCAAATTAATAGGCCCATGCCACTCCACGGCCGAAAGTACCCCACATACCAAGTTTCATCGAAATCGGCTGGGCCGTTTTCGAGTCCATCGCGAACACACAGACAGACACACACACACACAGATTTCCCAAAATAGCCGATGAGCCCGACGTTGTCCGGGCTATTCAAAAAACAAATTTCAAGTCGATAGCTCTACCCAGCCCGACGTTGTCCGGGCTATTCAAAAACCAAATTTCAAGTCGATAGCTCCACCCGTTTCCGAGATCTCGTCTGCGCATGCGCGAAGCTGGCGTCGCACGGGCTCGGCGACCCGATAAAATTCGTATCCGGGGCAAGATACATTCACATACCAAATTTCAAGTCGATAGCTCCACCCGTGTCCGAGATCTCGTCTGCGCATGCGCGAAGCTGACGTCGCACGGGCTCGGCGACCCGATAAAATTCGTATCCGGGGCAAGATACATTCACATAGCAAATTTCAAGTCGATAGCTCCACCCGTTTCCGAGATCTCGTCTGCGCATGCGCGAAGCGGGCGCCGCACGGGCTCGCCAATACGACAACGTTCACCGCCTGGTCAAACTACACACACGTACCAAGTTTCGTCCCGATCGGTCAAGAATCGTAGATTTGTATTAATGACAGACAGACAAACAAACAAACAAACAAACATACATACAGACAGAGGTCTTCAAAATATATATGAGATTGTTAACGATCACTCTCAGATATATATGTGTTTTTCCCGATATTTTGATACGGATGAACGATAATTTCAAGAATTTTCAATGCAATGCCTCTGAACATAACATCACACGCATGCAATTACAGCGTGGCGTATAGGCCCCATGCATGTGGCCGGGTGCAATATCATTATTTGTTTATGTAATATATATATATATATGTATTGTAGATGCACATGTCACGTTAATAAAAGATTATCTCTCTCTCTCTCTCTCTCTCTCTCTCTCTCTCTCTATGTATGTCTGTCTGTCTGTCTGTCTGTCTGTCTGTCTGTCTGTCTGTCTGTCTGTCTGTCTGTCTGTCTGTCTGTCTGTCTGTCTGTCTGTCTGTCTCTCTCTCTCTCTCTCTCTCTCTCTCTCTCTCTCTCTCTCTCTCTCTCTCTCTCTCTCTCTCTCTCTCTCTCTCTCTCTCTCTCCCTCTCTCTCTCTCTCTCTCGTTACAGATGCAACAAGAAGTTGCAGCTTTGAAAGTTGCTTAGTGAGACAATCTGGGACTCGCTTGCAAACGTAGAGAGATAACGACACTCATACAATGTGATATAATGGTGATTAAATTTACTCCTGCGTATACTAATACAAGAAAACCATAGTCAGAAATGGTACCGCCCTCATGATCATATTATTATATAGGCATATAATTTATATATGTCTCTCTCTCTCTCTCTCGAGATTATCTCTCTCTCTCTTATTATATTATGTGTTGTATAGTCCCAAGCATGTTCTAAGAGCAATGCTCGCCATGTTTCGGAGGCATAAAATATATAACATTGCCGCTGTGCCGTACCTCATATATCCATAAAATATAATGGTTTCATGAATGCACAACTTCAGAATTCCGCTAAAATAACTTATCTTTCAAATTATTACAACAATAGTGGCCCAGTCGTATTGTTCACACCTAAATATCGAAAGCAATTAACACGGTCATAACAGTTACATGAGACTTTCGCGAAGATACATCCGCGAATACATACATCCTGCAAAAAGTCTAACCGGTATCCAATGTAGCGAGCACGTAATTAATATAGTTACCCCATAGCTCCTGTATAATTTTTTTTATAAATTGTATTTGTCAAAAATAACTAAAGTAACGAATATAAAAACGGTTCATAAAAATCAGTGCAAATACAATACATTTATTATATACATTTGTGCAGTACGACCGCTGTCCAATCTGGCGCGGTCATTAATGTCTGATCCGTATACACGCCTCGATCGATGTGTGCGTCACGTGGTACACGTGTTGAAGAACGCTACTGAATGGAGTCACCACTGGAGCTATACCTGTCCCTACGAATAAGCTTCAGTAAATTGAAGGCATCGGAATAATATGTATCTGGTAGAAGATATGCAACGTCAGACATTGTTGAACAAGAAAACCATAGTCAGAAATGGTAACGCCATCAATATCATAGTATTAGCCATATATACAATATAACAACTTTAATGTGGTGAGTGTGAAAAATCTGTATATAGGTAACGGCGACATGTAGTTGATTATATGTGATATTTTTTTCTAATTTCATTAGAAATAGTGGTCTGAATAGCGCATGAAATAGCATGCAGAATAATAATCGGGCAAAAATTTGCGATCTTCGTAACATGGTTCAAGTACGAGCACGTTTCTAATCACATTTGGTATACAATTACGCAAATGCCGAGTATGACTCAATCACATTTAGTCCACCACCTCCTGCGACAGGTCAGACATACTTGCCAATATAAACCCTAGGAGGGCGTAATGCTGATCTAAGAATGGCCTCAGCTAATGCACTCCTGCTATGACCTCTCATAAGGATTCATTAAAATACATGTATGGTTCCATCATGAGGGTAAATTCAAATATGGTCACACTCAGAGAGGGTTAATTGAAATATGGTCCGATGAGGGTAAATTAAAATATGGTCACAATTACGCAAATACCGAGTATGACTCAATCACATTTAGTCCACCACCTCCTGCGACAGGTCAGATATACTTGCCAATATAAACCCTAGGAGGGCGTAATGCTGATCTAAGAATGGTCTCAGCTAATGCACTCCTGCTATGACCTCTCATAAGGATTAATTAAAATACATGTATGGTTCCATCATGAGGGTAAATTCAAATGTGGTCACACTCAGAGAGGGTTAATTGAAATATGGTCCGATGAGGGTAAATTAAAATATGGTCACATCACGGTTAAATAAAATATGGTCCCATGAGGGTTAATTAATATATCGTCCAATGAGGGTTAATACAAAATATGGTCCCATGATTGTTAATTAAAATTGTATCTTGATTGTTAATTAAAATATCGTCCCATGAGGGTTAATAAAAATATGGACCCATGGGGGGGGGGGTAATTGAAATATGGTCCCATTAAGGTCAATTAAAATATGGTAACGTGATTTAATTTAAAGAATAAATATATGGTCCCATTATGAGGATTAAAAAATTTAAATATGGTGTCATCATTGTTTGATTAAACTACGGTCACACTGGGGTGAAATACAATATAGTCCCATGAGGATAAATTAAAATATGGTCCAATGAGGACTAATTATAATATGCTCCCTCCCCATAAGGATAAATTAAAACATGGTCACAGGAGGGGGGGGGGGTAATTTCTGAACATTCTTCCATTCATATAGCATTCTGATATATCCTCAGTACACATAAATGAAAATGATGTTTAGAATTAGGCCACATTGTATGTTAAACAATCAATGCACACTAAATACACGAGGGTCAATCTTTGAAGGGCAATAATTCCGACGACAGTCCATCTCTTGTTTAATTTAGAAATAGACCGATGAATTATTTCTATAGTATGACTGGAGGTGGGGGCCGCGTTGTTTGGCAATTCTTATCATACACGATGATCGGTCTAATATAAGATTTCAATGTATACAAACTTTATTTTGCTTGGTAATCAACGTGTTATATTTAAATATTGACATGGAAATGTAGATTCCGTTTGGGTATGTCCAACTAGGAATTTCTAATTGCACTTGTAACCAAACCAAATCTGGAAAATTATATTTGGGCTGCAAGTATATACTAGTATACAACTGGTATACCCCAAGTTTTCCAATTGTTGTATACATTACATGTCTCGCCAAACATCCGCTATGGTGGTAATTTTTCCAAATTATGACACTTTTAGTACAAATATTCATCAAATATAAGAACGATTTTAATTTTAACATTGGATAAATGTCAATTCTTCCCTTTTTATGTCGCTGGAGGATTATCATGTCAAATGTTATTCATCCACTTAACCAGGAGTGTTTATTCCTTTTTCGAGGTGGTCATTATTCAGATTATGCACAGTTGAGCTTATAATGACTCGCAAATTAATTACCACCTCGGCGAGCTAACACCTCGGCATCCTCGGTGGAGGACATTCGTCTGGATAATACTCAAGCGACAACAATAGGCAGACGCGCAAGTGGGTTTTAAGTTCGAATAATGATCGAGACTTTCAGGAATATATTTATCAACTACAAAACACATAATTATTCTCCTCATAGTCATACTTGATGAAACTTATGAAAGCATTTCAATTTAGCCCTTTCTGTACTAAATACTGACTGACTAGTAGTTCCTCATGTAATGTTTCAAAACAATTTCAACAATTTGGAGTTTTAAAAGCTGTATACTTGGGATTTTCATTTAAGATGGACTATCTCTTCCTCGACGACCACTGTTCGGAAACGCTTTTAACAATTGATATTTTTTGATTTAACAAGCAGGGGAACTCAATCCCCACGTTCATCACATGAACACTTTGTGAACGTCTGTTCTAAAAATAGTAATGAAATATTGTCCCATTTAATATAAGAAAATATTGATATGAAATCAAAATTTATTGATGGAAGCGTTTCTTGACAGGTGTCTTTGACATGTTTATTATTTTATGCCCTGGAATCTATAATACAACTTATTCAGGAAGAATAGACCATCAATAATGTTTTTTAATTTTTTTTTAATTTTATTAGTACATTTATATACAGAACAATATCTGACAACGATTGAATAGACGGAAATGGTGGGGGATTTACATTCGTACATAGCTCACACACACACCTTGCACACACATTGGTATATTAATAACATTGTATGCGTACATCACTACATGTATCATACTACCAATGATGACTATATGAACCCACATACCATGTTTAATCGATAAATTCACGTAGACGAAAATTGTTTCATGCTGGCAGAACTGGAAGACAAATATAATTGATAATGGCAATGTTTAATGAGTTATTTACTTTGTCTTATGTCAAAAGTTCTTGATTATTTTACATACATCATGTATACATGTATGTTCAGCCATTATTTCCAGTATTTGGAAGTTATTTGTTGGCTTCAATTTACATGACATTATGTGAAAGCACAAAACATTGTAGTTTATAAATCAAACAGATATCAATATAATCATCAATTATTCCAGCGATAATACGATGGCACTGATTATGACTTCCAATGGTATTTTTGCTTGGTTTACCAAATATAGATATAGATGTACAAAAACATGACAAACCTTGATTATTACTGTTTGGTTATAATTAATTTTGGGCACCCAAACCTATTGTAACAGGTCGGGAAATGGCCTAGATCTGTGTGTGATATATGAATTTGTTACCCAATAGTAGAGTTTTACTTCGTAAATCATTGGGATTTAGAATTAACTGGTTAACCCCAAATTCGCGTTCGTAACGCCACAACGAACTGTTGCCCGCCCTGAATGAACTGTTGTCCGGTTTGCAATCAGGGTCAGCTTTCGTGACGTCACGAGTGAACTGTTGCCCGACCCGAGCGAACTGTTGACTGGCTCCGAGCGAACTGTTGACTGGCCAATGTATTGGGTAACAAAGCAATTATTTCATGTGTCTTTTGGGAACAGGCAAAATTGTCGTCCCTCGGTATCAGGAATGACTATCGAACTGTTGCCCTCGGCCTTCGGCCTTGGGCAACAGTTCGATAATCATTCCTGATACCTCGGACGACAATTTTGACTGTTCCCAAAAGACACATGAAATAATTGCTTACTGGTTAATAGAGGGTGGTACATATATACTGGAAATTTTCACCCCCCCCTTTATCATTCCATTTCCTTCTGTAAGAATTATGCCTCATGCGCAAGCTGAGCTACAGTGTCACTAATTCTTTTATTAATGTATAATTGTATATTATCGCTTCTGTCCATTATTTGCAGGTAGGAACATGTTTGGAATTACATTGGAACTACAGAGAATGAGTTCAACAGGAACACCTAATATTGCGATTCCGGGCTCTGAGCAACAGGTTAACCAGATCACCAGCATATTTACGTCAAAGTTGTATCAAAGTGGGTGTCTAGCTGGAAATTCTCTAACATGGTGACAACGATGATCATCACCCAATCCAAGACAACCATTTCATCGTCTCTCGTTTGCCTCCTTTTTCATGATGTAATTTACATTGAACAACGTTGTGGATAGAGCGAAATTGCATTTTTCGTCTTTTCGAAAGCAACTTCCGATTTAATGTTTGTACGGTTTATACACGTATTTACACGTACTAACTTTCTGTCAGCAATTTTGACTAATTAGGGGATTGATATTGACTGCATATAACGCCAGGTGAGGGGTGTTTTTAGAGTTATTCATCTTCATCCGCAATTTTGTCAGAGACTTCTCGTCAACCTTTTACTGGGGCACTAAAAATTATCGGTGGTGAAAAATAATAGATTTCAAAAATCGATATCTGATCATTCGGAACTTTGTTGGGTGGGTTCCTCGACTCTAATAAGTATTTTTGACCCCCGAAGCCAAGGAAATAGTAATTTGCAAGCATCTTTAATTATATTATTAATATTATAACAAAAGGGGCGTGGGACAAACACTCATTCGATTTTGTTATATTTATCCGCGAAATATCTGCAAAATGGAGAAAAACGGCCCAAAATGGCATGTTTAAACAAATAAAATTTATTACACAAGTCAAGAACAAGGATTCATGATTCATTGCACCCTATTTTCACCGTCAAATTCCATGGAATGAAACATACATTATGCACAAAGTAATTTTTTTTACTTGCAAAATCTAGTGAGAACATGGGAAAGGTGAATATGTTTCGGTTTATTTGACTGAAAAATGTTTTGATGCATTTGACGATTTGTTGCAACAATAAATTTTGTTTTAAGTGTAACTACTATGTTTGTAATTTGTAACACGCCTCAATATTGTTAACAAAATGTACATGTACTTGTCGAGCCGAGCTTATGAGCCTATTTGATGGCCGGATATTGACTTTCAAAAGTTTGTTCACTTTCTGTTAGCAATTTTGACTAATTAGGTGATGGATATTTTCTTTGATGCATATTACGACATCAGGGGTGTGTTTGGCTTCAAGTGGACTACATATTGTCAATATTATATTAAAAATTGATTTTTGGCTTAGCCAGGTGCATGAGCCGAGGCAATTCTGCTCGATTGAAATGGTATGAAAGAGACAATAATACTATTTCTGATGCCATGCACTTGGTGTCTCGAGGCTCTTAATAAGTAATATGGGAGAGTGGCTCCGCCCAGTTGTGACGAGGGATACTAATATTACCATGCCCGCAATGTTTACTGTGTTGAAGACAGAAATGTCTGAAGGGTGCTTCCATCTGTTTTTTATTGGTTAAAACTTAATAATATTTCGGACATGTCTATATTCTTTGGAATTATTTATAGAGCGCTGTGTAGTCCACAAGATAAAACACACAAACAAATATATTATTATTATAGTTCTAACAGAAGGCGTGGGACAAATTGCATATGAACGATAGACCCATTAGTGCAAGCTCCCATTAGTACCAACAGGTATCAAACCACTCATTGATTTTCTTTTATTTATTTACGAATATCTTTAAAATGGAGAAAAAACCCCCAAACTGGACTCTTTTTGTTTTTCATTTTTTTTTCAAAGAGTCAAGAACAAAGATTCATAGGGCCCTATTTTCATCGCCAATGTTGTGTAGTTATGTCCAGTGTTACATGGTTATCAATTTATTGAGTTAAATTACCTCAAATATCCCATTTCATAACCAAAGTTCTGGATTGCGGACAAATTCCATGCAATGAACATACATAGATGCATAAAGTAATAATTTTATTGCAAAAAGGTGAATATGTTTCGGTTTATTTGACTGAAAATTGTTTTGATGGATTTGACGATTTGTTGCAACAATAAATTTTGTTTTAAGTGTAACTACTATGTTTGTAATTTGTAACACGCCTCAATATTGTTAACAAAATGTACATGTACTTGTCGAGCCGAGCTTATGGGCCTATTTGATGGCCGGATATTGACTTTCAAATTTTTTTTCACTTTCTATTAGCAATTTTGACTAATTAGGTGATGGATATTTTCTTTGATGCATATAACGACATCAGGGGTGTGTTTGGCTTCAAGTGGACTACATATTGTCAAAATTATATTAAAAATTGATTTTTGGCTTAGCCAGGTGCATGAGCCGAGGCAATTCTGCTCGATTGAAATGGTATGAAAGAGACAATAATACTATTTCTGATGCCATGCACTTGGTGTCTCGAGGCTCTTAATAAGTAATATGGGAGAGTGGCTCCGCCCAGTTGTGACGAGGGATACTAATATTACCATGCCCGCAATGTTTACTGGGTTGAAGACAGAAATGTCTGAAGGGTGCTTCCATCTGTTTTTTATTGGTTAAAACTTAATAATATTTCGGACATGTCTATATTCTTTGGAATTATTTATAGAGCGCTGTGTAGTCCACAAGATTAAACACACAAACAAATATATTATTATTATAGTTCTAACAGAAGGCGTGGGACAAATTGCATATGAACGATAGACCCATTAGTGCAAGCTCCCATTAGAACCAAAGGTATCAAACCACTCATTGATTTTCTTCTATTTATTTACGAATATCTTTAAAATGGAGAAAAAACCCCCAAATGGACTTCTTTTTTTTCCATTTTTTTTTTCAAAGATTTTCATCGCCAATGTTGTGTAGTTATATCCAGTGTTACATGGTTATCAATTTATTGAGTTAAATTACCTCAAATATCCCATTTCATAACCACAGTTCTGGATTGCGGACAAATTCCATGCAATGAACATACATAGATGCATAAATAATTTTATTGCAAAATCTAGTGAACATTTCTGAGAACATTAAAGACCTTCATTTCTCTTATTATTCATGGTAAGAAACATGGTGTTGTAATTAAATCAAGCTGAAACCATAAATGCTCTGAACTATGTTTTTATTATTTTTGGATTTTTAAAATAAATAATTAAATTGTTTTCTCCATTGTTATTTGATCCACATGTGCAAATCAATTAAAAGGTTCTTTTTGGCTTAGAATGGGCTCAACCATCCTTTCTTCTCCGTGGAGGTAACATCTTTGTGCTTTGTCACTCTTGGGGGGTACTTTGTGCACCAAGAGTGTCAGAGTGCCATCACCCGAGATTGTTCATGTTACCTCTCTTGAGTGATAGGTTGCCTCCCCGGGGAGGGAACATCCTAATGCTCAACTGATGCTACTCAGACTCTCTGGGTGCGTAAATTTGCACACCAAGAGTGTCAGAGTGGCTCTCCAAAAACTGCAAGGGTGCCTCTCCTGGGAGGTAAAATATGAACTCTCCTTGGGGGGTTGGCTAAAGTGCATCCCGGAGTGGCTCTCAAAAAACTGCAAGGTTGCCTCTCCGGGAGGTAAAATATGAACCCTCCTTCGGGGGGGGGGTGCATAAACTACCTCCCGGAGGGGCACTATTTCACCATCTCCCCAAAAGGGGTAGATTATAACCTCTCCATGGGGGGTCGTCTTTGCCCCTCCTGAGTGATTACGTATATCTCCCACTGAGTGACAAATTGTGCTTCAACGGGGATGAACTTGGGTCACATGAGGGACAAATTGTTCCTCGGCTCCTATCACCCCAATGGAGAAGCAAGTTAGCCTTTTGGAGAGTAGGTGAAATAGTGCACCTCAAGAGATGCAAATATTGCCCCTCCGAGGAGCAATATTGCATCTCCATTATTTAGAGTGTGTGAAGGGTTAGTGTTGGAACTTTTCTTAATAACATCTCTATTCATAGCTCCGATATATTCCGCATACAAAGCAATTAAAAGTCAATATTTACACACAGAACGAAGGAACAACGTGGGAATTGGTTAATAATTACCATCCCAATTCATTTAGAATATAACATGTCGATATTTGTCCCGTATAACTAAATGAAAAAGTTCACTAAACGATATTAAATAACATGTTAAACACCGATATAAACAAACATGTTCGAATTAAATTTCTTATACAATCGTCAAATCCCCGTGCAGTATAATAGTAGATATCATTCCGATTTATGTCACGTGAAAATAAACGAAAGATGTTCAAATAACAATGCAACAAAACAGTTTAAAGAACAATAGAAACACATAACGCGCAGCGCGCTAATGGTTAACTGGCGAATTCCCGTTAGAATTAATCGCCTCGCACTTCTTTGCATGTAAATAACAAGCCATGGGTCAATCAAGCATTTCTCGAGAGACGCCCACTGCATGAAATAATAATGAAAACGACAATAAACGAAATTGAAATTCCCAACTACACCTTTTACCGGACTCTGACTTGGGTCGCACTATAACTGTTAATGCGTGCCAAAAAATCACAATTTCAATAAATAAAACCCCCAGCGCCCGTAGGATACCAAAACACTGTAGATTATTATACACCCGGAGGGCGAGATAATCCTTTCTTATCGAAGTAGTTTATGTTACCTGTTTACGGGCGTTCCCCTATTTTGATTCGTCGTATATTTCGTGTAAAACAGTTTGTTGTATAATTGCCGAAATTAAATTACAGCTTCTGCAAATGATATATGATGTCTTGGTTATATTACTAAACTTGGAAAATGTCTACTGAAAAACATTGGATGTCACCTTTTGTGTTATATTGTGGGAATAGCACATTACTCTTCGTTCTACTATATACAATTTCCCAAAATAACTTGCATCGCGTGAAACCCGAAGTGTGTTGTTCCGCGAAATATCCCCATAGCCCCTGTCATCTCGCCACAACAGCGAGACAATATACACCCGGGGCGGGAATTATTATGTAACCCGATATCCCGCGCCCAATCTAATTATGATTTCAGAACAATTAAGCTTAGTATTCCTATTTGCAATACAAGCTCTTACAAACAATCATGTATACCTGCGGTAGTGAGTCTATGGAATAAATTACCACAAAATTCAGCAAAATTCAAGAAAAGGTGAATCGGCAAAATAATTCAAATCATTCTTAACCGAGGGACGGACCGAGAGACCACAAGTTTACGAATTTGCCTAAATACACACGACAAAGCCAGCCATATCACAATCGACTACTTCCCGGGGCCTATACTATAGAATACAATTTTTGTAATAGCAGGCTTATTTGAGCCGTACAGAAGGTGTCGAGTACTATGGACCACTGTAATCTAACAGCGAACACGATTTCTTGTAAATCACAAAAAGACGGCAAATCGAGTACTATCGACCACCGTTCGTTGAACGCACATCTAAACATTTGTGATTTTGTCAAGGGAAATTACTCTAATGATATATGCGAATGATATGGCAATGCCTATTTGCGTCAGTTGGTGAGTGATTTAGTTGATGAATAAAGGTACATTACGTGTGACTAGTTTCCGCTACTTGTGTTATTTTGACCACAATTGCGTACGGTGAAATGTAATTTTTTCAGTATCGTGTGGAATACTTTTATGTTACATGTTTATTAACGGTTTGTCGAAAAAGGTCGGCAAACACACACATCGGTTGCCGTTCAAATGGCCACATCAACTTTATATAGCAATATTACCAAGGATGGAACCTAATTTGTCTAGCTAGCTTTGTCTGGCTGAAATATTAGTGGGAACATCTAGACCTTAATAGTTGAAAAGTTTGAGGTAACATGCAGCTGGAAAAATTCAACCCATGATGGATGTGCGATGGCTGTTCTCGGACTTGGTATTTTCGACCTGTGTAAAGGATGGGTGTTCATTTGGAAATTCCAATGTGGACCAACACTCCCTCGTCCAGGTTCTCCGGGGACACCCAACCTCGATTTTAAAACATATATATAGCACCATCTACTTAAACTATACCTAATTCTCAGTACCTTCCATTTATACCCAACTAAGCGGCTGAATTTAGGTAAACATATGACATTTGGTTATATTAACCAACACGCACTACTACATTGGTAAGTTAAGGATCGGGGGACCCCGATTTTTTCTAAAAATTCACTCATGGACCATTCTGTGTGGCACTATTGGCCAAATTAATTGTTTAGACCACAAGGTGAACGCAAACTTCTTGAGCACACAAATGCCATGCGGTTCAAATATGTTACATAATGTCATGGTAAATATTTGGGGTCCACTGATTATTAACGCAACTTACCCTTGGAACAAACGTCGCACTACCGACGAATCGAATTCAATTAGAATTAGACTCGAGTTTAATTCATAATTCGTCTGTTGAAACAAACGTCGCATTTAATTCAAGACGAATCTAAATAATTTCTTAAAATGGCATAAAGCGTTCATATAGGGTTTTGGTCAAAACGGCTAAAATAGGAAGTTTTATATCAATTCTAAAACGTAAAATTTAGTGAGAAAATGTGGCTTTTGACTTCCAAGCGACGAATTAATATTACTATTCTGAGGAGTGGAAATTATTGGTTTTATATAGCTATTTCGTAGGTATTTTATACATATTTTAGGTCGGACATGTACTTGTACCTTTTTAACAATTTAATAGCAAGTTGAGGTCAACGCGGTATACACTACATTGCGTCAGTATGCCTATCTAAAACCACGCGGTAAAATAAACATAGCGGACAGGGACGTATGGCTAGAGAGTCTCCGTTGGGGGGGGGGGGGGGGTAACATATTTGCGTAATTCAATTTGCAACCCGCTTGGCTGTTCTTTCACATGCCTGACTGAATGGATCAGTAGACGTGTGATCGTGCACTGGGCGGGCCATGGTTCTGCCAGTAGAAGACAAATCAGAGATCTGAACCTGAAAATCCGATCATATAGTTGGGCCACAGCGGGAGAAATACTTTGAACATGAAAACCGCAACCAAAAATCCATAGCATTAGACTGGCCTCAAGCTTTCCAAGTGTTGAAAATATACAACTTGACACCCCCACGAAGGTTGGAAAATTTCTAACTGATGACCATTTAAGTTCATTATTTTTAACAAAAACCATAGGAAAATAATTAGTAGTTTTTGTTTGGTTGGCAACGGGGGTCGTGAGGGACCAGGACACAGACTTCCCGACTGATGGCCATTTCAGTCAAATGTTGCAAACGTTGGTCTAAAAACAACAAATTCCCCAATAATTCATTGTTGGAGAAAATCAAATTACAAGAACAATTTCAACCCATCGTTGATGTGAAATTTGCACACGTCCATGCACATTCCGTATAGCGTGTATATCCAAACGAAATAAATATTTATTCAGTGCGTCTACTCGCATTTAATTTGAAACAAACGTCGCACTATCGTCGACTCGAATTCAAATACCACCAAATTACGTCATGCTCGTTGGTGTTTTCCAGTTTGCATTGGAATCCCCTCATTAGCATATCATTATGTAGCTCGTTTGCATGTCTCCGATTTAAATTCGAGTCGACGGTGATGCGACGTTTGTTTCAAACACGGATCTCAGACGCATCAGCAATTAAATTCGTGTTGACCACACGCATTCTTCGTCGGTAGTGCGTCTACTCGCAACACGAATTAACTGTTTCAACACGAAATGCCACCACCCCCCGATTCACCGCGTATCCGTGTACCTTCGCACAAAGATCGTTTATATATATACGTTTTGAGCCCAAGCCCGACAACTGTAACTCTTTAATTCCATTCATAATTAAAATCTAGGCCGCTGACATGGCTATCTCATTTCAAATCCATTGAGCGTAAACCATCTCAATGGGTTAACAATTGAGATTCCGTGACCGCATTACAAAGAACATGTACCCAGCTAATCGCGCTCACCATTTTCCGCACGGATAATCGTCGTGAAAAATCAATAATGTAGCCTGTGCATTTGTAATCTAATAATCAATTTTCACAAAAATGGTATTATTGCTGTACTATAGAACCCGCTTAGCCAGTACTTTATCATTCCGTATTGCGAATTTTTACATATTACAAAGCTGTAGCGTTCGAGTACTATGAAAACATGAACCGATGAAACTTTCAGGCCCCCTTTTTCTCCACCAAATGCAAAGATTTTCAGGTCAAGTGAATCCCGGTATATAGATGGTTCGCCAAAAAGATCATATAAGTCATTACATGTCAATGTATTTTGCATATAAAGAGTTTTGGGCATATGTTGAGTTTCAATCTACAATGAAAGAAATACACTGATAGAATACAGTCGAATACTATATAACACAAAATATGTATTACAAAATTATTAAATCACAAATTAACGCTGATATTACAAAAATTGTATTCTATAGTATAGGCCCCAGGTTGCAGCAACTTGATTGTGACCTGCATCGCAACAAGCGAGATCACTGAGTCGCTATACCATATTGGATCCATCCAGCCAACATTCCGCGGTTTAAGTGCTACAATTTAAGTCAACGTTCTGTAGTAGCATTCCATACAGGGGAAATATGGAAGTTTGAATATTTAAGAATTCCATATATGGATTCATGAATATTCAAAAGCTGGAATAAATTACCACAAAGGCAAGAGAAAGTGAATCGGTAAAAATTCAAATCATTCTTAACTGAGGGACCCACTGGGAGACCACGATTTTACGAAATTGCGTACACGCGACAAAGACAGCCATATCACTGTCCACTACTTCCGGGTTGCAGCTGCAGCTCCTATCCGTGGTTTCAGAGTTCATCCAGCTCCGGTTCCGTGGTTTTTAGTGCTACATGTCAAAGTTCTGGAGTAAGCAATTCCATATATGGAAGTCATGAATGACTTTCATAATATTGACTGCTACTCCAGAACTTTGGCCTGTAGAACTAAAACCACGGAACCGGGCCGGCCTGGTGGATCAAATATGGCCGCGAGTTAGTGACAGGGCGTATTATGACCGGCATCGCAATAAGCGAGGTCACTGAGTCGCTACCATATTGGATCCATCCCGCACCCAGTCCGCGGTTTAAGTGCTACAGGTCAGAGTTCTGGAGTAGCATGCATTCCGAATATGGAGTTTTGAATATTCATTGATTCCATATATGGAATTCATGAATATTCAAAAGCTCCATAATTGGAATGCTATTCCAGAACTTTGACCGGTGGCACCGAATGCGCGGAACGGGTTTGGATGGATCCAATATGGTAGCGACTTATCATCTTAGCGAATTCCTTGTTTGTATTTGTGGCTAAATCGAAACTGTAGCCCACTTCCTCTATTATACTGCCATTTGTATACGATGCCGAGCTATCTGTGTCTTTGCATGTGGAAAACAACACAATCGTCGAAGCAAAAACATTACTGGAAGGCTCCGGAGCAACAACCTATCATTGGAGGAAAACATTTCCACCCCCCCCCCCCCCAGTTCAGATATTCGTCCTATATATTAACTAATATATAGGTTCAACCCAAACTACCAAGCCCATTAATTAAAGAACAACTGTACACCGGGGTTAAAAAAAACTTTCCCCGACTCGAATCGAGAAAACTTAGGGATGAGTCAGGCACCACAACAAGAAATAAATCATAACAAAACGTAAGAAAACAAAGAATATATATATATTCTGCCAATGATTATTTAGTACAGAAAGAGTTAAATGAAAGTACCCCGGACCGTTCCACCACATTCATACCGCAACACCGGGAGTCCGGGTATCAATCGATGACGGACGTGAGAGAGTAGGACATGACAGAGTAGTATAATTAATACTTCGGATTCATTCGGAACGTGGGCACATCCGTGTTATCTTCGGTCGGGATGAGGCAGGCACTGGCAGACAAAAGGTAATTACTGTACGAGTGACGTATTCGTCCGCTTTATTCGTCCTTCTGGTGAGTATTATCCTTTTATTATTACCATATCAGGGTAATTCTGACAAGGAACGATCTTTATTATTACCATATCAGGGTAATTCTAACAAGGAACGATCTTTATTATTACCATATCAGGGTAATTCTGACAAGGAACGATCTTTATTATTACCATATCAGGGTAATTCTAACAAGGAACGATCTTTATTATTACCATATCAGGGTAATTCTAACAAAGAACGATCTTTATTATTACCATAATAGGGCAATTCTAACAAGAAACCCTCTTTATTATTACCATATATATCAGAGTAATTCTAACAAGGAATGATCTTTATTATTACCATATCAGGGCAATTGTAACAAGGAACGATATTTATTATTACCATATCAGGATAATTCTAACAAAGAACGATCTTTATTATTACCATATTAGGGCAATTCTAACAAGAAACGCTCTTTATTATTACCATATCAGAGTAATTCTAACAAGGAATGATCTTTGTTATTACCATATCAGGGCAATTGTAACAAGGAACGCTCTTTATTATTACCATATCAGGGTAATTCTAACAAAGAACGATCCTTATTATTACCATATTAGGGCAATTATAACAAGAAACGCTCTTTATTATTACCATATCAGAGTAATTCTAACAAGGAATGATCTTTATTATTACAATATCAGGGCAATTGTAACAAGGAACGATCTTTATTATTAATTTATTACCATATCAGGGTAATTCTAACAAAGAAGTATCTTTATTATTACCATATTAGGGCAATTCTAACAAGAAACGCTCTTTATTATTACCATATCAGAGTAATTATAACAAGGAATGATCTTTATTATTACCATATCAGGGCAATTGTAACAAGGAACGATCTTTATTATTACCATATCAGGGTAATTCTGACAAGGAACGATCTTTATTATTACCATAATCAGGGTAATTCTAACAAGGAACGATCTTTATTATTGCCATATCAGGGTAAATCTAACAAGGGACGATCTTTATTATTACCATACCAGGGTAATTCTAATAATGGAACAATCTTTATTATTATTTAACGATATTTATTATTACCATATCAGGGTAATTCTAACAAGGAACGATCTTTATTATTACCATATCAGGGTAATTCTAACAAGGAATGATCTTTATTTTTACCATATCAGGGTAATTATAACAAGGAACGATCTTTATCATTACCATATCAGGGTAATTCTAACAAGGAACGATCTTTATTATTACCATATCAGGGTAATTATAATAATGGAATAATCTTTATTATTACCATATCAGGGTAATTCTTACAAGAAACGCTCTTTAATAGTACCGTGTTCGGATAATTAATTCCAACAACTAATGCTATTTATTGTTACATGTTCATAAAATGTATGTTAGTCTGATTGACTGCCGTGTTAACCAATATATTGATGTGTTGAGTTAGATCGATCTCTGGTTACATACATATGATTGTAAGGTCCCCTAAGACACTCTTTCCACTTACGTCACACCCCACCGCGATAAAGAAGTTGCCGCCGTCCAGAGGGGTTCAAATGTGGCACCTATGCCATTTCTCGGCCCTTGACCGAATTAGGCAAAACAAAGGGTGTTGTAGGGTGGCACCCAATACATTCTGAATATTCACCCCCACACACCCCAACCCGATCCAAAATAGCCGCCGTGCAGAAGAGTTCAAATGGGGCTCAAATGCGATTTTTCGGCCCCTTGACCAATTTAGGTCAAACAATGGTGTTGTATGGTACTCTTGCCATTTCGGTGGCCGCCGTCTGGGTGGGGGGTCAAATAGGGCACATATGGAATGTTTTGGTCGCCCCTTTGACCTTTGATTGATTATTAGGTCAACCAATGTTGTATTGGGGCCACGTTACAACACCCGTTAATACCTTTAAATTGATCATTTCAAATTGAGATTTTTTGAAAATTTACGAATGGGATGGGGCACCGTCTTAACATACGAGGCATGTACTAGCTTGCAAAATGATCTTAATTCGTATGGCGCAGGTGTCGCTAAAATAAACAAAAACATACATCAGTTTTACGTTAGAAACGAGTACAAAATACCATTACTGAGAAGAACGCTCTTTATGAGAGATGATCATTGGATTTTTTATTAGGCTGACACCAAAAAAATCAAAACGTGATAAAACTTCCTCTTCTGAAAGTCGCAATCTGGCCACCAAAACATATTAAAGTGATGTGAAACACTCCGCTGGTGTCTTTTTAGCGGAATAACAAATAATCATGTCCAAAAAAAATATTTTCATAAAGTTGATATTCAGATAGAATTACACGCAGTAACTATTATTGGCACAATCATTGCTGTAATGTTTACGCCCAATAATATGTCCCAAAATAAATTTGTAAATATTTACATTTGTGCGCATTTCAAACGTTGTGTTCTCTGAAGTCGTATAGTCGGTGTTGTTGGAATTTTCAATCATCTTATTTCTTTACTACATTCTGCCAATGGGGATAGCGTACCAATACTAACTGATTGGTTTTAATCAATGAAATAAGTACACAATATGTATTTAAAGGTCCACTTAATTTTCGAACCCCCAAATGACATTATATAAAATATATGCCATATTATATACCTTTTGAAAGAGGATGCTCCAACACATTGTATTTCCAACTTATTCATTGTAATAAACTGTGAACATGTTTTTGTTGAGATATCAACGTCTGTTCTGTGCTAAAGTTTCTGCAAAGAGTCGATTATTTCCAATGGAAGGGGAATAACTCTACAAATTTAGATATAGAGTTATTCCTTTTCTATTGAAAATAAACTATACATGTAGTTTGAATTATGTTGCATTCTGGGAGCCAAAACGTGGGAAATGATGTCATGATTTACGCTATTTTCTATGGGCACCTTCTGAGACACAGACGTTCCAAATGGTGATGAATTAAAGTATTTAAATCATATTTTATGGCATATATTATTATTAAAACCGTATATCAAGGCACTATAGAAAAATAATCATCGGTGACTCGAAAATTAAGTGGGCCTTTAAGGCGGATACCGCTCTGGGTTATATAGGGGTAAGCCTTGTCGATGAGAGTTGGTTAGGATCGGATGCGCGCGTTTCACGAGAGCTGCGAGTTCAGACTAAAGTTATATAACGGAATGTAGGTCTAGGTTTGGGGAGTACCAGAAACTAGTGGCACTTCCCGGATAAATGTATGCTAAATGGCAGAAAATTGTCTTGGCAAATAGCCAGTAACGTTGCTAGGGGGTTTCAACGGGGGGGGGGGGGCGGAGGTGAGACCATAAAATTTCCAACTATATAGGATTTGGTTTTCCAATATTCCAATATTGGCTTAATGGCTTAATAATTTATGTTCCTATATGTTCTTTTTAAGAGTATGGACTGGGTACATAAAGACACAAGTAACAAGAATGACATAGCATTGATCCATGTTTTATTTATTGAGTACACTGTGCATGAAGTACATTATACATGATATTAATCAGAATATGGTTGAGGCTCGAATCCGAGTTACATGTATTCCAATTCCAAGGAGTCACAAGTTATAACTCACACAATGGCAACAAATATCATGCTGAATAATCGTTATATTGTAAAAGCTGTCCTCAGAAATATATGGAGGTTTGACATTACTGATAGACTAGTGACCATGGATCTATGGTTTGTAAAACACACCAGTCTGAATTGAAGGAAATGCTTTGTTTCAATTTCATATATGTGTTCAGGTAATGGGCATTACTGGAATTTATTTATTCAAATGATTGTGTATTGGCACTCAAATGGTTAATTAATTGTTACTACCTGTAAATACTCACAAAATAATATGGTCTAACAAAGACTCACGAATGACTAGTATGTGATGAAACTCATCAGTGTAAATAAAATATAGTAGGTCTATAAAAATAAAAATAATAATCTGTAAAATATAACCATGAAAACACAACAAAATTTAAAGGCCCACTTAATTTTCGAATCACCATATTATATACAACATATTCCATATGATATACCATTTGAAAGAGGAAGCTCCGAAACAATGTATTATCAACTTATCCGGTTGAATAAACTGGGAACATGTAGTTTTTGTCAAGGTACCAATGTCTGTTTGTGCTTAATTTTGATCCAGACTGTACTGTAAACTCTATTATTCTCAACGGAAGGGGAATAACTCTATCTCTTAGTTTGAATTATGATGCATTGTGGGTTGACAAGGGGGGAAGTCTTGGAATTAATCTAAGAATCTCTATCACTTAGGGGACACTCCTAGGCTACAGCCGTTCCATATGCTGGTGGAATATTGGTTCCTCTTCCAAAAGGTACATAATATGGAATATGTTGTGAATATAATGTTATCTGGGCATTCGAAAATTAAGTGGGCCTTTAAACCTAGTGCTTTACATAACAAGATTTATGTGAACGGTGAATGATACTTTTTATGTCACTCTCAGAGGTGAAATCTGATTTAACCCTTTACCCAACAAACCGGCCAAAACCGGCCAAATAAAGCTTCAACAGCCTAAAATATCTTCGGTCTGTCTCAATAGAACCATACAAATATGGATATCATTCGAACCGGCTCCTTGACCACATTGTGATAGTTACAGTTATGCCCTGTGCCAATGCATTCTCTTATATATGCGAGTCGACCATAGGTCGCCTCGCATATATAAGAGAATGCATTGGCCTAAAAAAAAATCTTTTTTTAACACTTTTTACCATTTTTTCTTACATTCTTTAACAATTTTATAATTTTTAATGTGTTAAGCCAATGCATTCTCTTATATATGCGAGGCGACCTATGGTCGACTCGCATATATAAGAGAATGCATTGGCACAGGGCCATTCTGTTGGGTAAAGGGTTAAAAAGCACCAGCAATTTAGTATGAAACAGAGGCTAGAGCTGAATTAAAATTCAATCCTCAAAACTGTCCCATAATGTTCCAACAAATAAGCTGGAAATTACTCTGGAATCACCATAATTATAATAATAGTATGCATCCACTCCAGCTAGACTAATCTAGTACATTTAATTTATATAATTAAAGAATCATATTATTATGTTTAATAGATGATGGATCCATATCCATAACCATGCTCAAGTAACATGTACACGTATATTGATATTTCCATCAGGAAAGAAATCACATGCAACTTACTAACTTAAACATGAATTTGAGTTATTGGGATCTTTAAACATTTATTCTCCTCTCCCTCAGATTTGCCCACTCACTAATAGCTTGAAATATATCAACATTATTACGCCCCCCCCCCGGTGTATACTAATCTAGATATTCTAGACAACTATGGTTCGCTGGGCGTTTTATTTATAGATAATGTGTTTTTCGGTTGTTTTGGGACGCATTAAAAGTTGTAGTGCGAATAGAAGAAATAAAAAATATAATTTGTAAAATGCGTATGTTAATTGATACGTATTTTAAAGAGTGTAGTCTGAGACAGCCGAGTCATCCACCTGTTCGTTAATTAGGTGCTGATCGGTGTGACAGTTTGCAGTAGGTCCCTTATTTGCGGAGGTAAATTTGCGAAGATCCCGAATTCGCGGAAGTCCACTAAAATGGTCGAAATATGTTGATTTTAATGAGTGAACGGTGCGTATATCTCAATCGATACGTATTTTAAAGAGGTTAGTTGGATACAGCCGAGTCAGCCACGGTTCGTTAATTGGTGCTGATCGGTGTGACAATTTGCAGTAGGTCCCTATTTGCGGAGAACCCCGAATTTGCGGAGGTCCCCTAAAATGGTCGAAATGTGTTGATTTTAATGAGGGGACGGGTGCGTATATGTCAATTGATACGTATTTTAAACAAATAAAGACACGATCATCATAATAGTGGTTTGTTCCATCAATCATATCACCATCATCATCATCATCATCATAATACGGAACAAGTCTTGCGACTTTTCGTCCCAATAACATTATTTGCAATGTTTGTTTACAAATATATGTATCGTCATTCGATATTTACTTGTGAGTCACTTGAACATATTACTTGTCGTCGAACTCGTATTTTATATAATAGAAGAATGAGTCTATGTATATTTTGAACTGATCGAGTGTTGGGGCCCCAACAGCGAAGTCTGGCAGAGAGTTCTAGCTATTTACCACCCTCTGCGTGAAGAAATATTTTCCTATGGCCTTGTTAACAATGGGCAGCTGTATCTTTTTATTATGTTCTCTTGTTCTTCCTGATGAATGTCTTTCTAATAGGTCACAGGCATTGATATTGTAATGACCATTCAACAGTTTATATACCTCGATTAGATCTCCTCTAAATCTTTGATATGTGTGATGTGGGCCCCATGTAGAGTTACAGTATTCGATGATAGGTCTGATCATGCTTAAGTAGAGCGATTAGAAAGTGTCGATGTCCAAGTTCGTGAAAGTTCTATTGACTATGCCGATGATTTCAGAAGCTTTATTGTTTCAAAATATTGTATAGGAAGGCTAATCTGACCGTGTCAAATTGAGCTATAGCGATGGGATATATCGCAGGACAACACATTTCGGGTTTTCGTGGGGTGTGTATTCGCTGGATGTCTTATAGTTGCAGTATGTAACTATTATGACCGCGTTAATTGTTTTCGATGTTTATGTATGAACAATGGCTGGGCCATGCACTCTTGAAGATTTTATGGCGGGAACACAATGCCTCCGATTTTTTATCCGCATTTAGAAGCTTTCTGGTGTGGTGAATGAGAAACCTGCAGTAATAAGCCGCAGTTTTTGTAATAATTTGAAGGATTAGTTGTTTTAACGGAATTCTGAGGCGGTGCATACATGTAACCAATATATTTTATATTATAATTTATATTTATGGCTAATAATATGATCTTGAGGGCGTTACCATTTCTGATTATGGTTTTCTTGTTTGTCATGTCACGCTCACTGAAAAGCAACATGAGATAATCCAGTCGTTCCTCGCCACACCGATAGCGAATTAAATATTTGACGATCTTAAGCTTGCTGAATGTTCGCTCATTTTTAGCGGTATTAACTGGAGCAGAGCGAACTGGTCGATAACAACGATTGATCAATGGCACAACATGTTTATGCGCATGTGCAAATTTAGCTGCATCCATCGCTGTTGTTATTTCTTCTGCATCCGTCTCCTCCTGTTGTTGTTTCAAGGCACTAACGAACACACCAACTTCTGCCACGAAACTATCGGTATCGAACTGTGAATTCGCAGGTAGAAGCTTACACATTTCCACCACGTGTTCACTGTTTGGTCTCACAATGGGAGGATGGCTATAGAATTGTGAGGGGTTTTATCATCAGCATCATCAGATGGTTCTCATCTAATTCTGTGTTTAAAACATCTAACATTGACTTCATCTCTTTCCTATAGATTTTTTCCAGAGTTAAGGACTTTGCTAACCCAATTTTCCCCAAATTTAATGGAGTCCAAAACAAAGGTTTATGTTCACTTTTATTAGTAACCAAACCCATGAATGCAACATTTTAAGAGTATAATTCATGGTAGATTATGTTAGAAATTCAAAATGTGGAATTTATAGAAGTTTTTAAAATAATTTTTTTCGAACCCAAAATCAACAAGCACAAAGTCAATATCAAAGAAAAAAATATGGCAATATGTACTGAACACTCTGAAGAATGATGAACAATAAAGATATACTCACATTTCTTTAGTTTCATTAAGATTTTTGGCTTGGAAGCAGTTGTTTACAGATGGTAGCTTTCATTGCTCAGAAAAGCTATTTGGGAACTGAATTTGATGGGTTAAGTTAATGTTCACTCAAGCCAGCTAAGATTATGACCAGCAGGACAGTCCAGGTGCTTGAGCCATGACAAGATTACATCCTGATTCAGGATGATTGGCGACCTAGTTTCTGGGTTATGGGGTACCCAGAGATTAGGGATTAATCATTACACAGTTCTTTTGTCAAGAGATTCACAACACACCACTGTCCACACAGTTATTAACACTTGACTGTCACCTCACTTCAAGGGATGTCAGGCAAGTTACTCAAATATTTGTAAACAATTGGTTCTTAGTAATTTTATCAAAGAATGCTTGATAAATATGAATATTATTTTATTGTTCATCATTCTTCAGAGTGTTCAGTACACATTGCCATATTTTTTTCTTTGATATGGACTTTGTGTTTGTTGATTTTGGGTTCGAAAAAATTGATTTTAAAAACCTCTACAAATTTCACATTTAGTATTTCTAACATATTCCACCATGAATTATACTCTTAAGATGTTGCATTCATGGGTTTGGTTACTGTGATTACTAATAAAAGTGAACATAAACCTTTATTTTGACTCCATCAAATATGGGGAAAATTGGGTTAGCAAAGTCCTTAAAACTGCTGATGAACCAATGTTGTCATCGATCATGCGGGGAGGTTTTATTGGTCTGTGGAATCTGGCATAGCCAGCCTCAGCATCAATGTTAACTTACTGTCCATATAATTTCACTGCCCGAATCAAGTCATTCATGTCCTGCTCATTTGTATTGATGGATTTCAAGCAGCGTGAATTTAGTTACTTATTCCTTATTCCTTATTCAGTGCCTTATTCAAAACAATTGGGAAAATTTCGTGTGAAATTTTTTTTGGAAAAAAGTTCCAAAATGCACGAAATTAGGCAAAGTCCGAAAATGAACGGAAATTGGCCGAAACAAGTGCGGGGTCATAAATGGCCACCTCGGCCAAAAAATTTGGGCCGAAAAAAAATTGGATCGAGTCCGAAAAAGTGGGTCGAATCCCAGTTTTCGCTCTGCTCGGTCGGGAAAATTTCGGAAAATGTGGCAAACTGTCACATATTAAAAAATGGCCACCTGGGCCGAACTTTTCGGGCCGAAAAGTTTTTGGGTCGAGTCCCAAAAAGTGGGTCAAATAGAAATTCCCGCTCTGCTCGGTCAGGATAATTTGGGAAAATGTGGCAAATGACCATGGCAACGTCTTAAGTAGGGCGAGACAAAACTTCGTGTAAAAAGTTCCAAGTTCCAAAATGCACGAAATTAGGCAAAGTCCGAAAATGAACGGAAATTGGCCGAAACAAGTGCGGGGTCATAAATGGCCACCTCGGCCAAAAAATTTGGGCCGAAAAAAAATTGGATCGAGTCCGAAAAAGTGGGTCGAATCCCAGTTTTCGCTCTGCTCGGTCGGGAAAATTTCGGAAAATGTGGCAAACTGTCACATATTAAAAAATGGCCACCTGGGCCGAACTTTTTGGGCCGAAAAGTTTTTTGGGTGGAGTCCCAAAAAGTGGGTCAAATAGAAATTCCCGCTCTACTCGGTCAGGAAAATTTGGCAAATGACCATGGCAACGTCTTAAGTAGGGCGAGACAAAACTTCGTGTAAAAAATTTTTTCGAAAAAAAGTTCAAAAATGCACGAAATTAGGCAAAGTTCGAAAATGAACGGAAATTGGCCGAAACAAGTGCGGGGTCATAAATGGCCACCTCGGCCAAACATTTTGGGACGAAACAAATTTGGGTCGAGTCCGAAAAAGTGGGTCGAATCCCAGTTTTCGCTCTGCTCGGTCGGGAAAATTTGGGAAAATGTGGCAAACTGTCACATATTAAAAAATGGTCACCTGGGCCGAATTTTTTGGGCCGAAAGGTTTTTGGGTCGAGTCCCAAAAAGTGGGTCAAATAGAAATTCCCGCTCTGCTCGGTCAGGAAAATTTGGGAAAATGTGGCAAATGACCATGGCAACGTCTTAATTAGGACAAGACAAAATTTCCTGTGAAAACAAATTTTGGAAAAAAAGTTCAAAATGCACGAAATTAGGCAAAGTCCGAAAATGAACGGAAATTGGCCGAAACAAGTGCGGGGCCATAAATGGCCACCTCGGCCAAAAAATTTGGGCCGAAAAAAAATTGGGTCGAGTCCGAAAAAGTGGGTCGAATCCCAGAAATATAAGTAGAATGTTACATTCTTCCAGTTGGCATAGCGCCTGAAGATTAACTCATCAGTTTCGTGCACCCAAGTACATAATATGTCTTTAATGCCAAAGGTAGAATTTCTAGGTTTTTGAAAATTACTCACAATGAGTTAAAAAGATGCCAGAATGTTTTGATAAGACCATCATCAGTTGCAGTTTGCTGATTATATGCCATGCTAAGCGCATGTCATATCATGTTTCGACTCTTATGCTGATATGCATGTGGATTTTTTCAACTTTCCAGACTGTATGGGGCTACTACTATGGGCCCATGATAATATAATATGAGATGGACTCAATCATTCACATCAGAGGGATGTAAGAGAGTGTTAGGTATTTGCGCTTAAGCGCAAATAAATTGATAGATACATGTTTATCAATTTACGCTTAAGCCAGGGGGCCGATTTTTTTTTACGAGACATGAGGTGGGGGGGTGGTGGGTACCCGAGGCCGGAAACAGTTTTTTACCACCTTTTTGCATTTTTTTTTTCATTGACATATTTTCAACTGTTTTAAACATATTTGTTTATATGTTGTGGCTTGTTGCAATATGAGAAGCACTAATACATTCAATATTGTTATAATTACCCCCACAAGTTGATATAAAATGGAAAAATAGTGAATATTGTGGGGTTGGTCCCAAAATTTTCATTGATTTTTTTGCGCGCAATATTTTTTTATTGTGTCTGTTTCAGCTTTCTTGGCAGTTTATATATTGAAAATTGTCTAGTTCACGCTGTAGATCAATAAACAAATACTTCAGATAGCTCTAGGGTAGGGTGTACTTAATTCAGTCTGACAATATCAGCTAACAACTCATGACAGAATATTACAATAATTCTTATACTTCATGACAGTCTCTTTACTCATACAGTTAGTTGATGCATGAGTGTAATGTATGAACTAAATATTTGTATCAGTGTTTGTATACTAAATTGATTTTTAAATATACTTTTGTCAAATAATTATTTGAATTGTCATATTATTTGTTTCAGTGTTGTTGACAACCATCAATAAGTAAATAAGTAGACATGAAATAAAGTTTTAATAACATTTATTGAAAGAAACAAAAATATAACCTTCCTTGGATAGTCTTCTGAAAAGTATAAAAATATTATTTAAATAGATGTGAAGAGGGGCCAGGACACATTCCAGTATTTGTTCACATTGTAATTATTGGGTAGGGTTCTCTATTCCGAATGTTCGCTATTCCGAAAGTTCATTAATCCGAATGTTCACTAATCCGAAGGTTCACTAATCCGAAGGTTCACTATTCCGAAGGTTCGCTATTCCGAAGGTTTTCTATTATGGGAGTTTTTAGCCAGAAATGAATCAAAATTTGCGCCCCCGTACATTTATACACCCCAATCTAATTTGTCCCAGATGTCGGTTATTAATAGCAAGAAGACAGTATCAGTTTATCATTTTAATATTATAGAAAGTTGAAAACACAATGACTGAAATAAACTACGAGTTAGAGATGCATTCTACCCGAACTGGCAATCTGTACTTGAAAGAAACATCAACATTAAAATCAATACAAAGTCAGAATTACAGTTAGGTCTTCTGTTATTCTGCTATACAGTAAGTTATAGCGCTCCAGTATTGATTGACCGTAAGAGCCCCACTGTTATAGTCCGCCTTTAGCATTTGGGACATTATATTAATCAAAATAACTCCTATATATGTAAATCATTTATAAATCAGATGATTTATTGAAGTTATGTCTACGTAAAATAACACTTCCTAAAACGACATATATGTCGTTTTAGTCCTCAGCCGATAGACGACATATATGTCGTTCTACTCGTCAAAGGGTTAAATCTCAAGGAAACCCACGAAAACAAAAATCACATTTATTTTTTTAATTTTTAAAGTTATTTCCTTCATAAAAAGAGTCTTCGTACTAAAGAACCCTCTCAATACTTTAGAATATAGAATTAACTTTTAAAATAACAAAAACCTTCTGCTATACAGTAAGTTATAGCGCTCCAGTATTGATTGACCGTAAGAGCCCCACTGTTATAGTCCGCCTTTAGCATTTGGGACATTATATTAATCAAAATAACTCCTATATATGTAAATCATTTATAAATCAGATGATTTATTGAAGTTATGTCTACGTAAAATAACACTTCCTAAAACGACATATATGTCGTTTTAGTCCTCAGCCGATAGACGACATATATGTCGTTCTACTCGTCAAAGGGTTAAATCTCAAGGAAACCCACGAAAACAAAAATCACATTTATTTTTTTTATTTTTAAAGTTATTTCCTTCATAAAAAGAGTCTTCGTACTAAAGAACCCTCTCAATACTTTAGAATATAGAATTAACTTTTAAAATAACAAAAACCTTCTGCTATACAGTAAGTTATAGCGCTCCAGTATTGATTGACCGTAAGAGCCCCACTGTTATAGTCCGCCTTTAGCATTTGGGACATTATATTAATCAAAATAACTCCTATATATGTAAATCATTTATAAATCAGATGATTTATTGAAGTTATGTCTACGTAAAATAACACTTCCTAAAACGACATATATGTCGTTTTAGTCCTCAGCCGATAGACGACATATATGTCGTTCTACTCGTTAAAGGGTTAAATCTCAAGGAAACCCACGAAAACAAAAATCACATTTATTTTTTTAATTTTTAAAGTTATTTCCTTCATAAAAAGAGTCTTCGTACTAAAGAACCCTCTCAATACTTTAGAATATAGAATTAACTTTTAAAATAACAAAAACCTTCGGAATAGTGAACCTTCGGAATAGTGAACCTTCGGAATAGTGAACCTTCGGATTAGTGAACCTTCGGATTAGTGAACCTTCGGAATAGCGAACCTTCGGAATAGAGACATGTTCCCGTAATGATTATATCCCATAATTACCTGCATATACTAGTATATAAATGACACTTAATGTCTAATTCAGGCTAATTTGAAAATTATCAAAGAAGAAAAATTAATTTACTTAAAATTATTGTATATTTATAAGATGATGTGCATGCAAGGTTGTCTAGTTTGAAGGCATGTACAGAATGTGTGTGAATTTCTTATTGCACATGAACTCCATCCAGTACATAACCGTACATAAGTTCAGCTCTGATTGTCCAAATGAATCTCAGTAATATACATCCGTGTATATGGATTTGGCACTAAACTTGCCATCAACGTTCAAACTCAAAAGGTTAAGCATTATTTTAGGCCTAGTTCTCAGTCGTAATGCGAGGTCGGGTCGGTGGTCATGCAGGCATACATAAACGTTAATTCGTACACTGGTTCATATGCACATTTTCCTTTTTAGTATTACTATAGGCTCTAGGCCAGTCTGGAGTAAACTACATACCCACATATAAAAAATGGTATCAGTATGAATCTGAGTGTATGTTTACATAGACTGGCTCTAGGCCTACTAGATGCTGGTTGATGTCTGAAAAAAAGATAAATTTAATTTTGTGTAATTTTTTATTCTACTATAGGCCCTAACACTGACCCTAGTTATTTTTTGTTGTCACTCAAGGGGAATCAACATATTTTTCATCTACTCACCAGCTGTACTCACACAGATGAATAGGCTGGGTTATAAATTTACCAATATAATTATATAATATTCTACCTTTGTTGATTGCTTAGAGTTAAATTTTGCACATGTTTGTTAACAGGAAGTAACATTTAATTTGGTCTTTCAAAGAAGGGACCATTACAGAGTGGTTGGTCGTTTTTACAGAGGGGACCAATATAAAGCTCTGCAGTCAGATGCTCGTAGCCCGTTTATATATAACTATGGGTATATGCCAGATATAACCGTACAAAAAAACGCCGTTCTTTTGACCGTGTATTTATCTATGGTGTGTGTGCCGGTGGTTGTCCGTAACCCAATAACCGGTGTTATTGCTTTGAAAGGTAATCATGTTCGACTGGTGTTGTTAGATTGGTAATGAGATTAGCGGTTTCTATGTCTTGTCTGGTCATATTTACTGTTTTAAATTTGTCTGGAATAGACGCACTTCTTATACAAGAATTTACGCAACAGGAGCGTAGAGAAATCGCACGTCGAGTTGATTTAAGGGTTTTTAGTTTTGTGGTTATGAGAGCTCATTTCCCCCTGATATCTGATCCATATGTGGTCTTCTCCTTTAAAATATATATATGATTTCAAACAGGGGACATCCCCGACGTAGAGGCTATACGATTCCCCGACAGGGGTAGACTTTAGCTAATGGGTTGATCATTGCAGATCTCCCCGACGTGGGTGTCTATCCCTCCCCGACACAGTGGGGATGTAGCCCCCTGACTCCTCCCGCGGGTGCCACCCAACATAATTTAGTATCGATGATTTCTGGTCTTAAGTGAATGTAAGACCGCGCTCTTAGCATGGGCTGCCAAGCAGGGGCGTGTCGGCAGGGGTGGTTATGCAGTGATCTTACCCCCAAATTGTAGTCACACCTAATGCAACATTAATTGGAAAATTCAAACCAAAACTAGGTTGAAATTGTTCTCGTAGTTTGATTTTGCAATAATTTCTTAGTGACGAACTTGTTGTTTTTAGACCAACATTTGTATATTTCCCTTTTCATTTTCAAAAATTCGGGACTGAAATGGCCATCAGTCAGAGACGTGGCGACATGGGGGTTTGGGTGTGGGTGTCTCACCCCCAACTTTGGTCAAATTTTTAAACAGTTGGAAATTTCATACCTGCCAAAACATTAGTTGAAAATTTCACACCAACAATAGTTTTGGAAATTTTTCTACCTTGGGGAGGGTGACAGGTTGGAAATTTCCAACACTTGGAAAACTTGTGCCCTGGTCCCTCCCCGATGGCCAGTTAATTTAAGAAAACAATATTGTCATACATTTGGTCAACATTGTCATTGGAATTGTCGTCAGTTGGAAATTTTCTAACCTAAGTGGGGTTGTCAGTTTGAAATTTCCAACTCTAGGAAAGCTTTAGGCTAGTTTATATGCTAGGATTTTACGATATTCTTGTTCAGATTTAAAAATTTTCGCACAACAGGCCGAACCATAGTCGGCCCGGTGTGTCATTGTCGCTCCCCCGTGGCCAATACAAAACTGCTTCCTAGGTTAGCAAAACATTATTTTACTACATTTTACTACATTTTACAACATTTTTCAGGTTAAAATATCTGAAATGTTCTCATACCGGGAATATAGAACCATGGTTTATACATATATAGGATATTTGGCCTGAGCCCTGAGGTGCAAGGGGGGTGCAAATGGAATTATGCAAAACTTGTGTTTGGTCTGATTCTGATTCAAGGGGGGGGGGGGGGGTGCGGTTGGAATTTATCAAGGTGGACACAACGGAGACATCTAGCCACGTCCCTGCCATCAGTTGGCAATTTTCAAATCTAAGGGTGAGTTTCAGGTCTAGATGTTAGGATTGTCAAATTTTCATGTTCAGATTTTCAAAATGTTCTCACATCGGGCCTAACCATCTGTTCTGTGCCATAGCCAGTATAGTTACTTGCTAATTAATTTAAGAAAAAATAAATCGGGGTGTAAATTTGTCGGGCGTTATACCACTATATGTTAGGATTTTTTAATCTCATACTGGGCCGAACCATCCTTTTCATTCCCCTGTATGGCCAGTGGCCACAAGACAACTGGTCCATTTAGAATAGGCTACCATTTAGTAGTCTATGGGGAAACATTTGGGAAAAATCAAAGCACCGGAGGGGGGGGGGGGGTGAAAACTGAATTACGCAAACTTGTGAGTTTGGTGTGGTTCAATGGGGTGGGGTGCAGTTGGAAATTCCAAGGTGGAGACGAAAACCACCCAGCCACCCACCCAGCCAAGTCCCGAGTGCCAAATATCCCAGATTCAACCATGCAGGGTGCCCCTCGCGACTTAGCTTTCGGCATAGGCCTATTTGTTTTCTATCCGAGAATACACTGAACCGGCGGCAATATATTGACCATACTCTTAATGAAAAGACTTCCGTGCCACGGAATCCGCGGTGATCAGACGGTAACGTCGTGCTGCAAGGAAGACGATAATTGTGTTGTAGAAATGATACGGAAAACCGATTGTCAAAAAACGCAACATCAAAATACACAGGCCAAGGCTTATCGATCCAAACTGTGGAGTGTGTTTTCATTGTGTATTTCTCGCATATACCCATGGTTATATATAAACAGGCTACGAGCATCTGACTGCTGGTGTTTTGGGGTGGGTGTCTATATATTTTGGAAGATATGTCTGTCTGTGTGTCTGTCTGTGTGTCTGTAATCGATGGACTCGAAAACGGCCGAGCCGATTTCGATGAAACTTGGTATGTGGGGGTATTTTCGGCCGGGGGGTGACATAGGCCTATTAATTTGCCCGTGCGATGTGACATTGACCTTGAAATCGGGTAATTTCAAGGTCAAACGCCCGAATATCACGCGATTTCGATGAAACTTGGTATGTGGGGGTACCTTCGGCCGGTGAGTGGCATAAACCTATTAATTTGCCGTGCGACGATGAAACTTGGTGTGTGGGGGGGGGGACTTTCGTATGGGGAGCCTCACAAGCATATTCATTTGCCCGTGCGACGTGACATTGACCTTGAAATCGGGTCAATTCAAAGTCAAATCGTCAATTTTGATGGGATTTCGACGAAAGTTAGTGTCTATGGATACTTTCGTATGGGGAGTCTCATAAGCATATTCATCTGAATTTTGATGGGATTTCCACGAAATTTGATACATAAGGTTACTTTTGTTCAGTGAGTGTTTTGGACGGGTCAAATCGTGACCCCGAACTGACCTTTACCTTCAAAATTATCAATTCAAGGTCAAATCGGGTAAAACCGGATGGATTTCGACGGTTACTTTTGTCGTGTACTTTTGTCCGGGCAGTGTTTTGGACTGGTCAAATCGTGACCCTACTTGACCTTGAACTTCAAAATGGACAATTCAAGGTCAAAGCCCGGACGAAGTCGGGTCATCTTCTAGTATATCTATTATATATTTTGGAAGATCTGTGTGTCTGTGTGTGTGTGTGTCTGTGTGTTCGCGATGAACTCGAAAACGGCCGACCCGATTTCGATGAAAATTGGTATGTGGGGGTATTTTCGGCCGGGAACGAACATAGGCATATTAATTTGTCCGTGCGATGTCACCTTGACCTTGAAATCGGGTCATTTCAAGGTCAAACGCCCGAATATCACGGGATTTCGATGAAACTTGGTATGTGGGGGTACTTTCTTATGGCGAGTCTCATAAGCATATTCATTTTCCCGTGTGGCGTGACCTTGAAATCGGGTAACTTCAATGTCAAATCGCCAATTTTGATGGGATTTCGACGAAATTTGATACGTGGGGTTACTTTTGTCCACTGATTGTTTTGGACGGGTCAAATCGTGACCCCGACCAGACCTTGACCTTCAAAATGATCAATTCAAGGTCAAATCGGGTAAAACCGGATGGATTTCGACGGGCACGTTTGTCGGGTACTTTTGTTCGGGCAGTGTTTTGGACGGGTCAAATCGTGACCCCACTTGACCTTGGCCTTCAAAATAGACAATTCAAGGTCAAAGCCCGGACGAAGTCGGGTCACCTTCTAGTATATATATATTGGAAGATATGTCTGTGTGTCTGTCTGTCTGTAATCGATGGACTCGAAAACGGCCGAGCCGATTTCGATAAAACTTGGTATGTGGGGTATTTTCGGCCGGGGAGTGACATAGGCCTATTAATTTGCCCGTGCGACGTGACATTGACCTTGAAATCGGGTAATTTCAAGGTCAAACCCCTTTAATATCACGGGATTTCGATGAAACTTGGTATGTGGGGTACTTTCGGTCGGGGAGTCTCATAAGCATATTCATTTACGCGTGCGACGTGACCTTAATCTTGAAATCTGGTCAATTCAAGGTAAAATCGCCAATTTTGATGGGATTTCGACGAAATTTTATACATAGGGTTACTTTTGTCCACTGGGTGTTTTGGACGGGTCAAATCGTGACCCCGACCTGACCTTGACCTTCAAAATGATCAATTCAAGGTCAATTCTGGTAAAACCGGATTGATTTCGACGGGCACGTTTGTCGGGTACTTTTGTCCGGGCAGTGTTTTGGACTGGTCAAATCTTGACCCCACTTGACCTTCAACATGGACAATTCAAGGTCAAAGCCCGGACGAAGTCGGGTCACCTTCTAGTATATATATATATATATATATATACTAGAAGGTGGCTCGACTTCGTCCGGGCTTTGACCTTGAATTGACCATTTTGAAGGTCAATGTCAGGTGGGGTCACGATTTAACCCGTCCAAAACACTCCCTGGAAAAAATTACCACTAAGTATCAAATTTCGTCAAAATCCGTCTGGCAGTTTTCCAACACCAACACCTCAAAAATGGTGGAAATACCGAGATACCCTATGTATCAAATTTCGTCCGTAAAAATCCGCCAGTTTTACCCGATTTGATTTCCACTCAAGTATATAAACGCGCCTCATATACACATGCTCATTAATTATCAAGCATCAACGTAAATATAAATTAGCATTGTGTGGTAAATTTTAACTAATTATAGCTAATTATTTTCTCGCCGTTAACGTTCAACAATGTCGATGTTGTTGGCATTGACGGCTTGTGGGCCACCGGTAGATTCGTACACGGAAGCCATTTCAGCTAAATGGATAATAATTAAGCGAACTTTTACCCGCGGGGCCTACGACTTGAGCCTATGCGTGGTGTGAATATAAACAAACAAATCTATCGACAATAGACCTAAGAATATCAGCTGTAACAAAACTTATAGATCAGAAATTGTAAATGATATATTTTGGGATAGATACACGATTCCTAATAGCCTGCAAATTGACAATATATATTGTAAATGTTATAATTTTGGGATAAATACACGATTCGTAATTGCCTGCAAATTGCTTACGTTCGTCGACGTATGAATATAGAGTTATCCTCCCTCATCGGGTGATTTTTTTGGCCGAGGTGGCCATTTATTTCCTGACCGAGCAGAGCGGGAATTTCTATTTGACCCACTTTTTGGGACTCGACCCAAAAACTTTTCAGCCCAAAAAGTTCGACCCAGGTGGCCATTTTTTAATGTGACAGTTTGCCACATTTTCCAAAATTTTCCCGACCGAGCAGAGCGAAAACTGGGATTCGACTCACTTTTTCGGACTCGACCCAAATTATTTTTGGCCCAAAATGTTTGGCCGAGGTGGCCATTTATGGCCACGCACTTGTTTCGGCCAATTTCCGTTCATTTTCGGACTTTGCCTAATTTCGTGCATTTTGGAACTTTTTTGTCCAAAAAAAATTTTCATAGGAAATTTTGTCTCGCCCTACTTAAGACGTTGCCATGGTCATTTGCCACATTTTCCCAAATTTTTCTGACCGAGCAGAGCGGGAATTTCTATTTGACCCACTTTTTGGGACTCGACCCAAAAACTTTTTGGCCCAAAAAGTTCGGCCCATGTGGCCATTTTTTAATATGTGACAGTTTGCCACATTTTCCGAAATTTTCCCGACCGAGCAGAGCGAAAACTGGGATTCGACCCACTTTTTCGGACTCGACCCAAATTTTTTTTGGCCCAAAAGTTTTGGCCGAGGTGGCCATTTATGACTTGTTTCGGCCAATTTCCGTTCATTTTCGGACTTTGCCTAATTTCGTGCATTTTTGAACTTTTTTTCGAAAAAAAAATTTCACAGGAAGTTTTGTCTCGCCCTACTTAAGACGTTGCCATGGTCATTTGCCACATTTTCCCAAATTTTTTGAATAAGGAATAAGTAACTAAATTCACGCTGCTGGATTTCAGTTGTTCTGTGGTCACTGTCGGATACCCGTTTAGGTTCGGACATTCCAAGATGGCGGCGCCCACTTAAGCAGATAAACGGTAAGTGTATATATTGTCTCCAAGCGGCAATCAACGACATCTTTTGGTGATACACCTTGAAACAGTTATGTAGGAATTGGTATGCCCAACACATACGTAACACGCCTTTCGCATGACAGGCATGTGAATTGTTGTATTTGGCGTATCAAGTCGTCATAATTTTTAGAAATTTTATCGAGGCGGCGAAATGTTCGCTTTTTCGTATTTTTCTGGCCCTGGGCTCATGCATCCGCAAATTTATGTATTGTTGTGGGTAGATTATGTCACCACACATCTTCGGAATGCAAAACCGGCGATATTTTTATTGTCTAACTCCGAAAAACGACCTTTGAAAATTTCAAAATGTTCATAATGTGATCACGCATAAAATTTTGTCTCGCTATCAAGAATTAATCCTCTAGTGAATAATGCAAATAGCGTTTATATGCGTCACTTTCCCAATCACCCACCAGCTGAATCAGTTCTCGTGGCACTTGTGCATGAAACGCACAAGTGGCACCGCCTCTTCTGAACCCATGAGATGAATAAAGCAATGGATGCGAATTAATTTTATTAGGAAAGGCTGAAACTGCTGATAGGTTATTGGCTGGCCTGTTATATGTGATTGGCTGGCCTGTTATATGTGATTGGCTGGCCTGTTATATGCATAAAGTCTGGGTTGGTGAGTTACCCCGGAACTAGCTTTAACATTTTCTTATAAGCGGCCACTGGACATATTCTCGATTCAGGTGTGGATAAAACCGGCAATCGCAATTTTTTTTGGTCCAAATTAAATAGTTTTGGACCATTTGATTATTACTAGAAGAACATTATCAGACTGTAAAATATCTCCTCTTGTGAACTGGTGTGAAGCATCGAATTTTCTCGTTGTGTCTGGTGCTATATTTGATTTTCGCAACATAAGAAAAAAGGCCAACACATACATTGCCCAGAATGTTGTTTCCAAAGGTTTACTGAGGTCAGGGTGCTTTTCTATTTCAAATAATATATCCGGCGTAATTGGCTCTGATTGTTTGACACAATGAGGATTGAGTCTGGCTATCCACTTGAGCGTAAGTTTAATCTCCGGTGCTTCAAAGCATTCACATGAAAGGCCCAGTCTGATATGCAAAACTATATTCCTCAAAATGACATGGCAAGTTATCAACATATAATCATAGTTACCTAACGATGATAATCAAGAGTACTGCGTAATTTGACATGTTTTGCATTTTAGCCATGGTTTATTCGATTTTATTGAAGTGTTTTAGCTTACATTCTTTTGGGTCGTCACTTCACACTGTCCAATCGGCTCGCGGAATACCAGTGTGAACGTCAGAATACCAGTGTTGTACAGGAGAATACCAGTGTTTTTAAGCGATATGATGGTACCACAATTAGAACTGGACGGTAAATAACATGGCAAAAGACAATGGAAATGTATGAGCGATCCATTTTACATTTACCCAGTGGAGAGGTCACCTGGTGATGTTCAGTTCGACTCTTGGCGATCTGGCCTTTGTTTAAAGCAGAAAAAATAGGGTCTACAAACTCGTAGGGTGGAGGTCAAATTTTGCCCTAATCGGTATTCTAGTGCGTTTTGTTTAATTCCTGAGCATAACTTGCGGAATTTTTTATAAAATTCCGACAGCGGAATATATTGGAAAAACGTGCACATCGATATCACTGGCGTGTATTAGTTGGAAATACACGAACATAAATCGAAACGAAGGACGGTGATCACAGAAAATTGCACGGCGAACTACCAGTGCATGCCAACGAGGGCTACCAGTGCCAAATTTTATTTATATGGTAAGTTATATCGGGTATATGTCGATAAACGCTTCATACAGAGCACCGGGCACCCGAAATGGCCCACCATTCCCAAAATAACGACAAAGTTGATCTAGAAGGGTAAATATGTGGATCTATAATAGGAAAGTACGAAATTTCAACTATATACGTCGATACTCAAAGTTAGTGTAAAATATAGAACAAATTTCATGATGTCCAGGTCAGAATATGGCGTTTTTGTAGAATTGTTCGTAAAACTATTGGGATACGTCAGTTTAAAGACATGTTTACTTATTCGGGTGCGTGAAACTGATAAGTTAGCATTAATGTGCTATGCCAACTGGAGTTTAAAGAACAATAAATCCCCTGGAGAAGACGGAATTATAAATGAATATATCAAGGCATCCTCTGACACCCTTATTGACATTTATTGTAAAACATTTAATTTAGTCTTCGAATCAGGTTGTTTGCCACACATATGGGGAATTGGAACTATCGTCCCGCTATATAAAAAAGGTTAATAAAGAATATCCAAAAAACTACAGACCTATCACGCTTTTAAGCTGCTTCGGCAAATTGTTCACAAAGATTCTTTCTAACAGATTATATTCTTACGTTGAAGAAAGAGAAGTTCTCTGTGAGAACCAGTCGGGTTTTAGAAAGGGTTATTCCACAACTAATAATATTTTTGTTTTACATATGTTAACGGCAATTTCAAAGGCACTTAAAGGGGTACTGTACGCCAAATGTTGTTGTTGGTTTCTATAGTCTCCGAGTCGGAGAATAAGGTAACAATTTTTTCATTATTTGAAAGTCTGTTGAGTACGAAGTAGTGTTACGGATGACAAATTTACCGGAATGCAAAAATACAAATTGTCGTTGTCGAGTAATATTTATACAGTTTTCAACCAAATGAATCAAATAAAAGTTATATTATAGGCATACTAGTCCCATATAATCATTTAAGTTATTGTATTGTCGCTAGTCAGTGAGTGGCTTGAGTGTTCTCCCCGTATCATCATAATATTTTTAAGCGATCGTGTGTGCGATCGGTTTAACAAGCCAGTATCCCTCAATTACTTTGTTTGATTACGGTAATTCGTAATTTAATTGACGCCATTTTATGGCTCCAGTCATAAATTCAATTTATATCAAATTATTAACTTTTAAATTATTAAATTTTAAGATAGCCTATTAACCTGAGCGTTTACAGAATACATCTTCGACTCAAATTACTTATGTTTCTATATATTATCGATATTAGATCGTTGTTGTCACCGGAAATTTAATGAAAATGGCGTACAGTACCCCTTTAATAGGAATATGTATTGTGCATTTATTGAATTTGAGAAAGCATTTGATAAGGTGTGGGGGAAAGGGCTATGGCACACACTCATTAACAATGATATAAATGGAAAACTACTCACGGTTATTAGAAATATGTACACAAACATCAAATCGAAGGTTCGTGTGGGCAATACAACTTCCGATTGTTTCCCATGTTTGTCTGGAGTACGACAAGGTGGAAACCTATCACCACTACTGTTCTCACTTTACCTCAATGACCTGGAAGATTTTCTCAATACGAATGGTGTTCGGGGTTTGTCAAAAATGTCACGGGATATAGAGATCCATTTGCAGACATATGTCAAACTATTTATTATTTTATATGCAGATGACACCGTACTTATGGCTGAAACACCGTTAAATCTGCAGAAAGCACTTAATAGTTTTCAAAAGTACTGTGAGAAGTGGAAATTACGTGTCAACATTGAAAAAACCAAAATAATGTTGATTTCAAAACGAAGCTTGCCTAAAAATAGAATATTTACATACAATGGACAGACAATTGAAGTTGTCAAGAACTTTAACTATCTTGGAATTGTACATACAAAATAAGGCTCGTACTCGAATACAAATAAAATTTTGATGAATAAAGCAACTAAGGCAATGTATTATATTATCTCCAAATCTAGAACACATTGCTTGTCAGTTAAAAACATGTTTGAATTATTTGATGCCCAAGATTTGCCAGTCATGCTGTATTGCTGCGAGGTATGGGGGTCAGGAAATAATGATATATTTGAAGTTATGCACAGAAAAATTATAAGGCAAGCTCTACATCTGAAATCATCCACCCCCAATTTTATGTTATATGGTGAGAGTGGGAGACTGCCCATTGAATATACAATCAACCTGCGTATTGTGAAATATTGGATGAAAATTAAGAATATGAACCAGAGCAGATTCTGTAAGACTTTGTATTTACTAGCCATAAAAGTATGTGAAGTTTCAACAGTAAAATTCCAGTGGATGGAAAAAATAAAGACCATCCTAACAAATTGTGGGCAGATTCATCTTTGGAACATGGAAAATATCCCATGTCCAGAAACATTAATGTCATACCTCAAGTGCAGTTTAAATAGTCAATTCCGCACAAACTGGTTGTCTGATATTGAACAATCTAGCAGAGGCAACACATGTAAAATTTTCAAACACGACATAAATTTCGAAACATATTGGGATTACTTGGATACCAAAAATAGAATAACTCTCTGCCAATTCCGCACGAGTAATCATCGCCTGCCAATAGAGAAAGGCCGATGGAACGACACCACTGTTCTTCTTAGATTGTGTCCTCTGTGTAATAAACGTCAACTTGGAGATGAAATGCACTACTTGATGGAATGCGAAAGTTTAATCGATGCTAGAAAAAGGTCTCATGCCCCGACAATTTACAAGTATACAAAACGCGACTATTGATATCCTAGACGACATACTCAATTTGAAAGACGTAATTTTTTTACGTAGACTTTGCTCGTTTATACGACTGGTTAACTTTAGGTTGGATAACAACGATTAATCCGTTGATGTTGTTGTTGTTTTTGTTTTAGTCGCTAATGTTGTCATTTTTTTTTAACAACAACGGTGAAGCCGGCACGTGGTGATCATATTATGAATATTATGATCATGTTGACTACGATAACAATGACGATGATCAACGTCGACGCTATGATGAAGATGGTCGCGACGACAACGATTACATGTAGTGATGATGATGATGATGATTGATGATGTTGATGATGATGACTATTATTTTGAGGATGAAACTGATGTGATGATGAAGGTGATGTTGATAATGCTGATTATGACCCTCGATAGGTCACTGTATATTTTGTACATATCCATATTTTTGTATATAATTTCGTTTTCTTATGTCAAATTTGATTAGGGAATAAAGCATATATATAGGGATGTAGCATTCTACTAACATAACCGAAACTTCAAGCAAATCAACCGTACCGCTCCATAGAAAACATTGTCAGAACTACGCTAAATTGTAAATATTTACTACTCGATTCGGGACGCATCTATCGGCGATAAACTAACGAAAATGATTTCGTCGTCGACAGTCACTGCATTTAATTAATATATAAGAATGACGATATGTGTTGTCAATATACATATAATATTTGTAAACATAACTACTTTGAACAAGATTGTTCCCCATTTCTATTTTATCACCCTACCGGAGTGTTTCATATCACTTTAAATGCAATTTTCCGAACTTGTACAGTAGCTGAATAATTACATTATAAAATGCCAAAATCTGTTTGGCCTAATGATGAGTGGCGAATAAATCAATTGCTTTAAATATAATCCGTGGTGATTGGTTGCGACATCTATCAGTTATGTTGCCTTGTTTATATGTTTATATTGTTTATAAGCAAGTTGATTTGTTCTCCAAAAAGCCTGTATCCTGTTTTCTAGAATGCCGTTGTCTCCGCGGAGTATCTCATTTGCGTGGTTGAATTTAGGGAAAACCACCGAACTGTCTCGATAAATACACGGAATGAAATGTTCTCCATCGGGAATTTTCCTTTAGCAATCAGATCGAATTTTTTTTTTTTATGTCTTTCAAGTATCCAGTTCCTTTTAAGGCGGTTGTTGCTTTAGCTGGTATTGAATATCCATCGTGTCTTCCTTGTTGAAAAAGCTCTCTCCTTGCTGGGATGATCCCGCGGTTATAGATCGATCTCTTAAAGGGCGCCAATGAAAGTTGCTTGCTGAGCACACTTGACTGTGACCCCGGTGTTACTGGCCCAGCCACATCTGGCTCCGCATTTTCACTATCGTGTCCGTTTCCGCTGTCACGTTTTTTTTTCTTCAAATTTTATTCTTTTCCTCTTGTCCCATTGATTGCCACGCTTTCCTTTTCTAAAAAAGAGAAAAATAAAGAGAAAATTAGATATGCATAAATTAAACCCCTAGATTTATCCATATGCACACTCAGTCATAAAATATATCAATCTATTTGTACACGTATCCACAACATACGTCCAATCACCACGCAACGATCAACCAAAAATAATCCAGCCAACCATCGACTCGCCAATCACTCACTGATTCATCAGCACAGCCATCCAACTCATTCTCCCATCACTCCAGCTCAGAAACATCATATCCATGCATTCAACAATTAATATATTTGACACCAGTCCATCCATCGATATATATATATATATATATATATATATATATATATATATATATATATATATATATATATAAATGCACATTCGTCTACTCGCAGGTCCATCCATATATACATACATATATACACACATATATATATAACTCATTCATCTTTAGTTAAGACATCCAATACATCAAATAATGACACACACAGATCCATGCATGCATACCTATGGTAACGCCTTAAAATCGACGACGAACTCAACATATAGGCAAAGATATGCATGCCCCATAATATCAATTACTTTCTAAATTTTGGGAACAAGTCTACCCCATATATGCAACATTTGCTGGGATAATTAGAAATATCATTCCATTAGAATTAGAACGTCTTCCCTATATAATGATAGACTTATTTGCAAATGTTAAACATTAGTTTAAACTAACTGTTTGAATCCAATTGATATGGAACTAACTCAGTGGCAATACCGAATAAAGGGAAATTTAAACTCTTGTCAACTAAATTGTTACTTTATGTTCCACCAATGTTGAGTATCGCCGTACTTAAAATTTCGAACTTTCATATCTTAGACCCACACATGTACCATTCTAGATCGATTGTGCCCAAATTTGATGAGGGGATGAGACATTCCTATAGCTTAAACCGAATCTAAAACGTCCCCCGACATATACCCGATATAACTTACCATATAAAGACAATTTGGCACTGGTAGCCCTCGTTGGCATGCACTGGTAGTTCGCCGTGCCATTTTCTGTGATCACCGCCCCTCGTTTCGATTTATTTTCGTGTATTTCCAACTAATACACGCCAGTGATTTCGATGTGCACGTTTGCCAATAGATTCCGCTGTAGGAATTTTATAAAAAATTCCGCAAGTTATGCTCAGGAATCAAACAAAACGCACTAGAATACCGATTAGGGCAAAATTTGACCTCCACCCTACGAGTTTGTACACCCTATTTTTCTGCTTTAAACGAAGGCCAGATCGCCCAGTGTCGAACTGAACATCACCAGGTGACCCCTCCACTGGGTAAATACAAAATTGATCGTATATACCTTTCCATTGTCTTTTGTTTTGTTATTTAGCCGTCATTTAGTCCTGTACAGCACTGGTATTCTGACGTTCACACTGGTATTCCGCGAGCCGATTGGACAGTGTACACTTTATTCGGCTCCGGAGTTACCTCCCCGCTCAGCGGCAAATCAAAATGACGGAATTCGGAGTAGGAAAAAACGATTTGTACAATTCCGGAATTGGAAAATCGGTGACGAGTATTTAGAATTGGAATTCCGAGTCGGAAAATAAACAACCGGCACATTTAATTCTTTCAAAACAAAACTTATGTTTTTCGCTAAAAACAGCGACCAAGCGAGGCCAATTGTCATACTTGGTCAAGATACTTTAGTTTATACTGAAACGCATAAACATTTGGGACTAGATCTGCATGATGATTTTCGTGGAATACTCACATTGAAAATTTATGTAATCGTGCCAATTCTAGACTCGCCAAGTTACGAAAATTAAAATATATCCTTAATCGTAACTCACTATAGAAACACTTTACCTCTCATACATACGACCCTTACTTGAGTATGCGAGCCCAGTTTGGTCTGGTGCCCCCTTATACCTTCTTGATAAATTAGATGATGTTCAGTACGACACAGCAAGGATAGTCACCGGTTGTTCACTATCCGTGCCTCACGAGCGCCTTATGTTAGAAATTGGCTGGGATACCCTAGTAAGCAGACGATAGACTAAACGTCTGTCGGTTCTACATAACACCGTAAACAAGAAAGCTGCAAATTATCTGGTCTCTCTGCTCCCACCCCGTTTTGCCGATATAACTGAGTATGACCTCAGAAATACAACTGATTTTACCCCTCTCCGCCGCGACACTAAACGAATGGACTCATATTTTTTTCCCAAAATGACTCGCAGAATGGAACGCCCTAGAACCATATTGCAGAAACTCTCGTCTAGAGGATTTAAAAAAAACAGATAAAGTTCGCAAATCCTAAGCTGAAACCACCGAAATATTTCTCATTTGGGAAGCGGCGTTCTAATGTTATTATGGAATCCTATTAGGGCCACTTGCTAATGGCGCTTTCGGCGCACTTTTTGTCGCTTTCGGCGCGATGCGCCGAAAGCGCCGAAAGCAACAAAATGTGCGCCATTAGCGTTGTTTCGGCGCGCGCCGAAAGCGACAAAATATGCGCCGTTACGAAAGCGACAAAATATGCGCCATTAGTGCATTCGGCGCGGTGCGCCATTAGCGCATTCGGCGCGGTGCGCCATTAGTGCATTCGGCGCGCCGAAAGCGACAAAATATGCGCCATTCGCGCTTTCGGCGCATTACTAATGGCGCACTTTTTGTCGCTTTCGGCGCGCGCCGAAAGCGCCATTAGCAAGTGGCCCTAATAGGATTCCATAATTAAGTATGTGTTCACCCCAGCAGGGGTGCCGGAAGAGGGGGCAGAGGGGGCAGCTGACCCAAGCTTCAGTTGAGGCCAGTCTAGATGCTAGGATTTGTGATTTTCTTGTACAGTTTTCAAAAAAAATTCTCACACTGCGCTGAACAACAATGTCTCTTGTCCATAGCCGTGTGTATTTGTCTGGATTTAGACCACTAGATGTTAGGATATTAGGCATGAGCACTAAGGTGCAAGGGGGGGGGGGGGGGGTGCAAATGGAATTATGTAAAATTTGTGTTTTGTCTGATTCTGATTCAAGGGGGGTGCAGTTGGAATTTCCCAAGGTGGACACCCCCAACGGAGACCCTCTAGCCACATCCCCGGGACCGTCTGATCGGATTGAGTACCTTTAACTACCCACAAAGGAGGGACCAGGACCACACGGCCACAATAATTTTAAATCTGAATAATGACAAATTATAGCATTTAGAGGTCTATCTACAGCAAAATTCAGCCCCTCCCTTTTAAAATTGATACATAGGCCTATACATTGTACATATGGCGCCGGAAGCATCCAATGACAGGGGGACAGAGCCTACAAAAAGGGCACTTTTCTGCAAAAAAAGGGCATTTTCTCCGCAAACTCGGAAAAATAACCATAAATTCATTGTGAAATTGGTGGTATTTGGACCAAAAAAGTCACATTTTGCTATAAAAACACGAGATTAAACGCACAAAAAAGCATTTTCTTTCTCCAGAAAAAGGGCAAGTCCTGCCCCGCTCGCCCCCTTGGTCAAGGGCAGGGGGTCACTGCCCCATCTGCCCCCCTCTTCCGGCACCCCAGCTGGGGTGATCACATACTTACTTGTGCATGCGCTAATGGCGCATATTTTGTCGCTTTCGGCGCACCGCGCTAATGGCGCACCGCGCCGATTGCACTAATGGCGCATATTTTGTCGCTTTCGGCGCGCGCCGAAACAACGCTAATGGCGCACATTTTGTCGCTTTCGGCGCATCGCCGAAAGCGCCACTAGCAAGTGGCCCTAATAGGATTCCATATGTTATACATTGTCAGCTCCGGTTTCGATGCAGTGACTTGCGGGAACCATTTGACAGACTCTAAACTGTGTAGTTGTGGTCTCGGTGATGGGACTGTTGATCATTATTTCTTTGAATTCACGCTATATGCTAGAGAAAGACTTAGGCTATAGTTTGATACCTTTTGATGTGAATACCATATCAGTCAAGACACTTTTGTTCGGCAACCCATATATAAGTGACGACATGAATATTGTAATTTTTAATTACGTGCATCGGTTCATTAAAGAAACAAAACGATCTCGACGTCTGAGATGTGTAGAGCTAACATAATAGCCTTCGGCATTCGTACGCACACTACGCAAAACCAACTTTACACCAAAACATAATATTGACATGTTACCCGACTATAATTCCATTTCAAAATAGTTAACGTTTCCCACAATCATGGACTCTATATATACCAACAGAAACGGATATACCAAACCCACTAAACACGTACGGTCCCGGAATCCAATATATATATCGATTAATCGATACTGATGGTGGTGATTATTATTATTATTGTTACTATAGAGGACGGCTCGTCAAAAATGACGGTTGACAAATATGACACGCAAGAACATCGTGTGCAGAATTAGTTTAAGCTGATAATAAACGCTCTTGATTGCTAATTATTAGTGCATTTAATTCATTTGAGGACAACAGCACATATCCCGTGACATTTGCCGTGTCTTGTTCTCTTAACCAATTTGCCCCATATATTTTCTGAGCTGATAATAAACGTTCCTAGTTATCAGTCAATTTAGCAGCCGCCTTAAGTCATTGGGGTCGCAGTAAAGGTGCATATCCCATGGCATTCCCCTGTCTATGTGACCAATGTGTACCACTAATAATAAACAATAGTAATAAACAATTACATTTATTTGGTACCTACCAGCTATATTATGGTATCATGGTATCAAATCAGACAGGGTGTCTTTAACATGCATATATATCCATACACGGGAGATGATCGGTGCATTAAAGATGTTCGATCTCTTCCTGACAGCTCTTCAAACAACTGAACACAATATAAATCGAACTGCTTTGCAAGACGCATTTCAACTAGTATTACCATACAAACACACAATAGAAGAATCTGGCCCGGGTGTTGTACACATTTCACTTAAAGATACCCTGTCCTATTTGGCCCCAAGTTTGATTAAAAAAATTGTCCATGGTCAGCCTGTTCTCGTGAAAATAAGCACATAACGGGCATATTTTAATGAGCGAAATAAGCTCATAATATTGGCATTATTTAACCTCAATTTACGCTCTTTGTGTACCTAAACGCGTTTTTTTCTCAAAACACTCCATATAGGACTATTTCCATACGAAATAAGCCGATATTGGCACTATTTAATTTATAATTTTTCATCGACACGACTTACCAGATTTACGCTCTTTATAATGTGTTTTCATTGCGGCTCGCGCCATTCAACGGAATAACTGGCAGTTTACATTAAACATATATATTTGTCTAATTTGATAACACACATATAGTAAATGACACATGTATTCTTTATACAGACCATGACTGGAGACACACGTAGGAATTATGCAGCAATTTCAGGGGCGGGGGGGGGGGGTCGGAAAAACAATTTAAGACCCACCCACCCCCGCGTCCAAATTTTTTCCGTTTTCGGCATTTTTTTCGGACCATTTTTTGACACCCACCCCTCTTTTAACACTAAAACAGAGATTTGCGGGGGGAATTCACTGTAAACAGCTGTATATGAATTTATGTGCATACTATTTGTCATGGATGTTAACATTGACATGTAAATAGGAACGTGTCATTTTGGGGTCATTCGGCCAAAAAAACATGGCTGCCAGCGGCCATCTTGGATTTCAAAATTCAATCCATTAGCATTGGCTACAGGCTATACTGTTTGTCTGATCATCATGAAATTTGTCATGAATGTTAATATTGACATGTAGATGGGAACAAGTCATTTTGGGGTAATTCGGCTATAAAACATGGCCGTCAGCAGCCATCTTGTATTTTACTCTTTGCATGACTAAATCCTTTGGCACGGGCTACAGGTCGTACCTTTGGTCGGATCATCATGAAATTTGTATTTTATTACAGGTATGTATATTTGATTAGCTTGGTTTAATATAAGATATATATTGTTTAACTCGGTTGACCAACGGGAATTAGAGTTAAAGTACTTTCCCCTAGCGGTGATCGACGGAATACCGAAAGGGGGCGCTATTTGTCGAAGCGGAGGTATGTGGGTAATCTGGTCATCTGCGTTGTAGCCACCGAACTGTGCGGAAGCCTAAATTATAAAAAAATATATATATATGTTACTTTTATAGTTTGATCAACTGAAGCATATTCATATTAATTGGAAAGCATACTTGGTTGTTAGAAATAATGTTACCAGTGATAAGCCGACACTGAGGTACGTTACTGATCTGGCGTATCAGTATGAGAGAAGGGCAATCGGTTCGGTGTCACATGTCAGGTTTCCATAGAATTTTTATCCTATTTTCATACTTATGAGACATGTTATTATATACATAAATCTAACTTTTGGATGAATATGTATTTATTATTTTTCAAAAATGATCAGTGATCTGAATGATGTGTATTGCAGAGCATTACATAACTTGGTGTTAATTCGAACATTCAGTTATGTTCTGGGAATATTCAGTTATGTTCCGGGATTCTGTGCAGATACAGACTATATAGAATTGGTGAATAAAAATCGTAAATATAAAAGAAATGTTCCGACATCTGTGCAGATGCAGATATGTGAGTTGGATATACTGAATTAGTATGTGATTGGAATGAAATGTGTAGAATTTGGATGGAATGTGTTGTATATGGATTAAATGTATTCCGCGCGGCAACGCAACGCGCTAACCTATATGGTGTTGTTACTATTTCCATGGGGTATTCGGGATGTAGGATGGAACATGTGCTAGGGGAATAAGACAGTCTTTGTTTAAAAAATTGGCGCTACGAAATTTATGTTTGAATTTACCTTGGACTGACAGATGGGACTGACACCCATTTGCAACAAAATACAACACGATAACTGCCTGCAGTCAGTTTAGCAGTTGGATTACATTATTTATCTTATTCTAAGGTGTTTTAATCCAAACTCATTGCAAAAACCGTCAAAAAGACTTGCAGGGAAAAAATGTTTGAGTTACGGAAAAAATTGTTTGTTGGTCCCATCGATCACCCACCCACCCCGGCATACGTGCCCGGAAAATCCCCCCCCCCCTGGGAATTTTACCAATTTTGTCCTCTTGGTACTATACCACTGTTAGAATTTTATCAATCTCATTAACGCCCTCTGGTGTGTACTGTCCTAGAGATTCTAGATAGCTATGGTTCGCTGAGCGTTTTATTTATAGATACTGGGTTTTTCCGGTTGTGACAATTCGCAGTAGATCCATATTTGCGAAGTCTATTTTCAGAGGTCCCCGAATTCGCGGATGTCCCCTAAAATGGTCGAAATATGTTGATTTTAATATGCGTGCGTATATGTCAATTGATACGTATTTTAAACAATTAATGAGACGATCATCATAATAGTGGTTTGTTTTATCAATCATATCATCTCCATCATCATCATCATAATACGGAACAAGTCTTGCGACTTTCGTCCCAATAACATTATTTGCAATGCTTGTTTACAAATATATATATCGTCATTCAGGGGGGGGGGGGGGACGTGAGAAAATTTACACATACAGGGCCAAAAACAAAATTTACAGCCCTTTTGCTACCCACCCACCCTTTTTGTGCAAAATAAATATTTTTTTCCGCCTGATTTTTTTGGACCCACCCCCTAAAATAAGAAAAAAAATCATTTTAAATCTATTCAAGACCAAATCAAACAGAATCAAAGGTAAGTTTTAAATTGGTCCGTTTCTGGCAGATTCCAAGTGTTCAAACAATTGAAAAACTATCAACAGTTATGATGTGGTTTTCGATATTGAAAAATACATTTTGAAATAAAAAGTGTTTTATTCTACAGTATGCACAGATATTGTGAGGTATTATTTATAGTGCCAATAAGTCTTATCATTCGGTCTCGGTATAGAGTTTTGATTTGACGAACTTCTAGTTTCGTTGCTTTTCTTTGTATTTCTCTAACACAATGCTTTGATATTTGTGATGTGGGCTCCATGCAGAATTATGGTATTCGATGATAGGTCTGATCATGCTTATGTAGAGCGATTAGGAAGTGTCGATGTCCAAGTTCGTGAAAGTTCTGTTGACTATGCCGATGATTTCAGAAGCTTTATTATTTTAGGATATCGTAGGAAGGCTAATCTGGTCGTGTCAAATATCTCGCAGGACAACACATTTCGGGTTTTCGTGGGGTGTGTATTCGCTGGATGTCTTATAGTTGCAGTATGTAACTATTATCACCGCGTTAATTGCTTTCGATGTTTAGGTATGAACAATGGCTGGGCCATGCAGTCTTGGTGGGAGCACAATGCCTCCGATTTTTGATCCGCATTTATAAGCTTTCTGGTATGGTGAATGAGAAACCTGCAGGTTTTTGTAATAATTTGAAGGATTAGTTGTTTTAATGGAATTCTGAGGCGGTGCATTCGTGTAACCAATATATTTTATATTATGATTTATATTTATGGCTAATAATATGATCTTGAGGGCGTTACCATTTCTGATTATGGTTTTCTTGTAACCTTAGGTTATTCTGAGCTTAAAGGTACTCAACCCGATAAAACTCCTCTCAATTACTATTTCAATGGCTTCGGGGGTCAAAAATATTTGATTCGAGTCGAGGAAGTCACCCATCAAAGCTCAGATTTGTTAGATATCGATTTTAGAAATCTATTATTTTTCATTATCGGGAATTCTTTCTGGCCCAGCAGATAGTCAAAAATTCGTTATTATTACCCACTTGATTATAGAGTTATCCATCCTTGTCTGTTTGAATAGAATTTTGGCGTAATATCTCGAGCAGGTTACCAAATTGACGGCAGTTATAAGTACTCATCTCGAGAACATAAGAATTTTCAAAAATCAATATCTAATAACTCTGAGCTTTGTTTGATGGGTTCCTCGACTCGAATCAAATATTTTTTACCCCCAAAGCCAAAGAAATAGTAATATAGGACCCTCTGATCGGATTGTTGTTGTTGGAATCTGTTGAGATGGGGACCCTCTTTACGGGTTGAGTACCTTTAAAGGGAGATACAATAAAACTAAAAAATGCTATGTTGTCAATATCTCACATCCGTGTGGTCGGAAGTAAGTTTTACAGTTCATCTTCTAGCAGATCCTCTCATCGACCTGGTCATAGCCAACAGGAATGATGCAAATGTGTCTATAATCTGCTCGCGGCAGTGGTAAATCTGCCATGTGATGCGTGGATCCTCGGAACCAAGGAGTAGGGCATAAAAATCACATCTTGGGAGGCTGTCGAGATAAAGAGTGAGGAATTCCACGGTGTCTGATTATTGTGTCCAGGACCTGGAACCCTACATCGAAATAAATGCAAATTAAGTTCGACTCGCCACTTTGACATCGTGTTTTAAATAAATACAATCGATTTCGATGCAGTATTATAAGGAAAGGAGCTATGCCACCTGTAATTCTAGACAAATACAGAAACCGAAAATCTGAAAGAATTGCTAATAATTAGAATTTCGCGTTAGCAATTTAAAATCGCCTCCAATTTCCTATTTTCGTGCAGGTGTTAATGCCAACATTTGATGGTCTCCGCGCCCTAAACTCATTATAAAACCGTATTCATTGAGTTTCGGGACGTTAGACATGCTAAATTTAAATCAATGTAATAAAATACAATTTCCCGTGGTTTGTTTGTAAATTTATTAAGACACAAACAAATTTTATGAATTTTTCTATTAATGGTAACGCACACATCGAGTTAACGCTCACATAATTTGTATTCGCCTGTCAAGATCCATGCCGTTTGACTGCACTCACAAATGAGTCACAATCCGTATAATCCGGTAGTAAATGAACTAATAACGATCGTGTTCATATAAACACACTCAGTTAGATGCCTTACTCTACACAAATGGCTATTATATAGATGCCAATATACCATTTGATATTACTATATATATGTTCAGAGGAAGTCTATACAAACACTAAACGCAGTGATATGATTATATACATTTAGAAGTATGGCAAAACATGAGCATGAATTTATGGCATAATCCTTGTTTTCACGTTCTTGTTGCATATTCGTTAGTTTAATTAAGTGCATGTCCTGTCATTCGTTCTCTTATTCCATATTCTTTGTACTATTACTTAGTTATTCCATTATATTTCCGTTGGTTAAATCCATGTTAATTTGTTCATATTTCCAATTTCGTCCGATACATTTCGTTAAAACGTACTAAAGATTGCTTTATATTCTGTATACCAATATTCGTTGTTTACCCATGTTCAATGATAATGAATTGAATGTGTTATTCGGTCCAGCTGGGAACATACGTTGTCAAAAAATCTGGTCACACATCAATTATATTCACAATCCAAACTCAGATATGTAACGGATAGATACATTTTCACACACCTTGTCCCATCACCATTCAATAATCATAAAGTACAGTTAGTTACCCAAGTCCCAAAAACTATCTGGTCACATATATATTAACTATAGCAGGTTAGATAGTGAATTGATAACATATATGGTTCCCGTGTCTGGACATTAATTTAGTTTGTTTATGTTTAACATTATTACATAATTTTATATAAACTGGATAGTCCGTTTATTGAATACGTTTGCAGACAAATCTCATATATATTTTGAAGACCTCTGTTTGTCTGTCTGTATGTTTGTCTGTCATTGATACAAATCTACGATTCTCGACCGATCGGGGCGAAACTTGGTACGTGTGTGTAGTTTGACCAGGCGGTGGACGATGTCGTATTGGCGAGCCCGTGCGGCACCCGCTTCGCGCATGCGCAGACGAGATCTCGGAAACGGGTGGAGCTATCGACTTGAAATTTGCTATGTGAATGTATCTTGCCCCGGATACGAATTTTATCGGGTCGCCGAGCCCGTGCGACGCCAGCTTCGCGCATGCGCAGACCAGATCTCGGAAACGGGTGGAGCTATCGACTTGAAATTTGGTATGTGAATGTATCTTGCCCCGGAAGTAATATTGGCTGCCACTCTGGCCCACCCCGTCGCTCGATGCCACTCTGGCCCATGGGCCAGAGTGGCAGGCAGCTCCAGGATTTGTTTTATTTTTCTGGCCCACCCCCTTGCTCGATGCCACTCTGGCCCATGCTATTGGGTATTGACTGTACACATTTGGCGCATGGTCTCAGTGACCGCTCCATGGTGACGATGGACGTTCTGTTGTCAATATAAGTTACATCACATCCGTAGAGAGCTCTATAATAGGCAACACTACAGTCTACATTGTCATGCCCATCTCACCGGAACTCCTATGAAATTCAAATAAGGAGGATGGTAATTGCTCTATACTGCACTGGTTACATAGTTGGCTCCTCTCAAATAACATTTCAATGTAAGTATAATTTTTGCCTTCATATTATATTACAGAATCTGTGAATACATGCATCAAAACAACATCTTGGTTCACATTTTCTCAAATAACCAAAAATATTGTCGTTTTCTTTTTCCAATAATTTAGTTGTGGCCATACACTTGTGAGCATGAAAGATATTCATCTATAAATAAATATTCATCTGTATAAATATTATATTCTATAAATTATTCCTATAATTACTGGAGATATAAGATTATTGATCCCCTTGTTCTTTTCAAGTCGGTGTTCAGCAATACGACTCTTCTGTGGTTGTCAAACGGCCGGGCCCGCTTCTTCCTAAACAAATGTCAATTGTCTATATGTACTCAATCCGATTCGATGATCCCCATATCAGCTTCCAACAACAACAATTTTTGACAAGCCGCTTCAGTTATCAGAATCGATTAAGTGCCTAAAAATAATACTAACCAGTCAACAATAGTATAAAATTGCCCAAAAAACCTGTTTTTTATCAACATTTTTCTCAACGAAACTTGTAGTCCAGGAGATCGGTAGGTAGTGTTGCTCATATTGACGGACAAGCTGCGACCATGTTATTTTTAATGTTTCAGGTATGGTAATGAAGAAAAATTATGATAGCAAGAACAAATTTGTAGCCTTCTTTGTTTTTTTGCGATTTTTGGGCATTTTTCTACGTTTTTAGCCCCAATTTTTTTTTTTTAATTTCAATTTGTAACCATTTCATTTTAGTATGATTTTGGTGATTAAGTTGAATAGTAATTGTGTTAATAATGTTAAATAACTAATCGTGCTAAAAAAAATTGAAGAATTTGAATTATTTTAAAAAAAATTTACCATTTAAAATATTTTTTTTTAATGCAAAATCGTCCAAATTGCAACCATTTCATCTTAGTATGATTTTAATGGTTAAATTCGCCATTAATTATTTTAATAGTGTTAAATAATTTACAATTTGTCTTCTACAATGTTTTAAATGGATTTAAGAAGGTTTCTACTTGTTTTCTAAGTTGAGGGGGGGGGGGGTCTAATTCAAATCCAATTAAACATTGTACTGTTCAAAATTAGATCAATTTCTTAAGGCGTATGGTAGATATACGTAACTAGTTTTCAAAACTTATACATATGCCTTTCTATCATGTGCGTTATGCACGCGAGTCGGATTTTACAAATTAAATTATGATGAAAAACCCTGAATTTTGGGTGTGATCACATTTGTGGTCATAATATTCCCATTAGAGAGTGGATGGACATGGGGCATGCGACACTGTGCAGTATATATTTATATGACAAGGATGACATGATACATTAGTATCTTTCTACTAAACTGTGCTTCCAGAGTTATCAGGAATAGAGTATCGGTGTTATTTCTTACCCAAATAAATTTTAAAACGGCGTATGTGGGTTAAAGGACCACTGGGTGATAATAGGATGTCCAATGACTCCTATATTTCTATCGTATCACAGTAAAGCTGTTTTTGTAAAATTGGCGCGGTTTACACGATCAAAGTTCGATTTTCTTTACAATATGTTACAATCAACTAATTATATAGAGTTACGCTTCTTGAATTTGTGTAGGGAAACTCGAGTCAGCATAACAAAAAAAACTGGCTGCTGATTGGTTGATTATCATTGAGGGAAATATGGAAGGGGTCTGGATGTTTTTATGCTGCTGATTTATGTGCAGTAAATGGAGTAGTTGTAGAAATGCAAGATTATCGTTTGACAAAAAAATACCGAAAAGTGCGCGTTTGTTGTCACATACTGGTGCAACGGATGACGTTCTAAGGAAAAATTGACCACTTGAAGTTCAAATAGGCTTAACCCATGGCCGGAGGGACTTTTAGTTAACACTGTCATCTATGGAAAATAATTAGGTGTTTGTAACCTATAGATACGAAGCTTCGGTACATTAATTATTATTCAGATATTACTATATTTAAATCAGACGTATGCATACAGTCGGTGTTCAAACAAAAACACGAATGTACCGATTATTCGTGACATTCAAGTTAAATGTTCAATAATAGAAAATTATACTGTGACTGCTTCATTCAGCATGATGTTAATAAAGGTGTATCGTTATTAATAACAGTATACAGTAATATCGAAATAAGAAGAATCATGTGGCCCTGGGTACTTATCCCCCAGCGCTGTGGCAAACAAATTGACAATGTATTCTTAAACCCAAACCTGTGGCGGTTTTTCATCCAATGTACCGAAGCTTCGGGCCATGTACCGAAGCTTCGTGACGTGTCAGAACTCCAGGAATATACCACCACATGACATCATAAGGCACCAGAAACCCGGATATTAATAATTTCATATCATAATTAGCATCGATATTAACCCATCGAGGAATATGTCATAATGACACACTATATTACACCCACCCCTATATAACTGTCCCCTCTCTGACACAGGGCTACATGTAAGAAGATTATCGATGCCTACTTAATGAGACTATACAGTTCCGTCAAAATCTGGTGAAAAATGTGACCTCGCATCGTTAACCCCAAATCTGTGGCGATTTTTCATCCAATTTACCGAAGCTTCGTGACACGTACCGTCAAATGGCATCAAACGTTGAATGGTCACCATAAACTTCGATATCAGTCATTTCAGATCGTAACTATCATAGAAATATATATTAATCATGGTGTAATTATGTCAAAATGACACACTATATTACACCCACCCAATATAACTGCTTTACTTCAGCCCTGACACAGTGCTACATACAAGACGTTTATCCATGTCTACTTAATGAGAGTATACAGTTCTGTCAAAATCGGGCGAACAATTTGGTCTATAAATACCGCAGTGTGACACATTTAAGATAGACCAAAACAATAAACACCTTTCAACCCAAAGATAGTTACATTTTAATTGAAAAAATAGTCCAAGCATGAAAAGTTAATTTTTGCCGATATTTAAATCAAGTTTTTGAGAGAATAGTCCAATATTTTTGGTGATGTCAGTGGTGACAATAGTAACAATTAACCATGTTACATCAGACATGTTAGTATTCAATGTATAGAAGGCAGAATAGCCAATTTTGTACATCATCCACAACTTGTAATCGATTGCAGGACATGCTGGGGCAATATTTACCATTTTCCATATTTTGGCAGCCATTTTGGCCAAAGTAAGAATTTTGGGTCCATTGAGTTGGAATATTCATAAGTAATCATGTGCATCACTTACATTACAAAGTTATGCTCATTTCTTGTTAAAATATGACTAGAATCCCAATTGTGATGTTTTTGTGTGAAAATTTATACCGCATTCTGTAAATTCGTATTTTTGAGTGAAGGGAAGGGGTAATAGGACCCCAAAAAGTGCATATTGAATTGCCCCAATGATCAGTTAATATACAAAATAAAGTCACATTACTCAACCAGTTCCAAACAACATGAATCGATCTAGAAGATATTTGTAAAAAAAAGTTATATTTTCAACTTCCGGCGGCCATTTTGGTGGCCATCTTGGATGGTGAGTTTCAATTTTGCCCCAAAAAAGTGACATTATGTCTTACCTTCACGAAAATATATAGATTTGTATACATTTTACAAGATTGTTACCGCTATAATTTGCATAAAACTGACTTAGAGTCTGGTCTGAAAAACAGCGGCCATGATGGACGCCATTTTGTCTGGAGTCTATATGGCCACTTTTTTTTCTTGTTAACATTGCTTAAAAGTTGAAGGACATAATAAGGAACAAAATGAGTGGGGAGAAGTTAAGTCCTAAGGGGTGCAAGGGTACCAATATTAGCTCCCGGAATACTAGTAGTACTATGACGTCGCCGGAAAATTCTTCTATTTTCGGTCGTCGGGTAGGTCAATAAAAACATGTTTTTCGCCAATTAAGCTACAAATTCACCACAGCTATCACGGATTTTCGTAATCTACATATATTTTACTACAAAATGAGCAACATTTGTTATTTCTTGGGGTCGATCTCCTGGACTATTGGCCGTTTTGTCAAATATCTAACACACAAAGCCACATGATTTTAGAGTTATCCATCTTCATCCGCAATTTGGTCCGAGACTGTTTTCTCGTCGACTTTTTGCCACGCCGCCAAAAAGTACCTGTGGTGAAAAATAATAGATTTCAAAAATCGATAACTGATCACTCTGAGCTTTGATGGGTGGGCTCCTCGACTCGAATCAGATATGTTTTACCCCCGAAGCCAAAGAAATAGTAATTTGGGAGCGTTAATTCGGATTATGCATCTTTAAGCGCGAGAAGCATATATATAAACAGAATGGAAATATGTCTTTGTCGGTATCTATCTCGGCTATTTTGATATAGTTACATTCATAACCGCGACGGAATCAATGTCTATAGTGACGTGCTAATGTCGAAATCATCTACCTCGACATATTTATATAGACATAATCATAACCACGACGGAATCAAGGTCTATAGTGACGTTGGAATGTCGAAATCATCTACCTCGACATACTTATATAGACACAATCATAACCAGAACGGAATCAACGTCTATAGTGGTGCGTGAAAGTCGAAGTCATCTACATCGACAGATTTATATAGACACAATCATAACCAGGATGGAATCAAGGTCTATGGTGGCGCGTGAAAGTCGAAGTCATCTACCTCGGTGGATTTAGATAGACACAACCATAACCAGGATGGAATCAAGGTCTATATAGTGGCGCGCGAAAGTCGAAGTCATCTATATCTCGGCGGATTTAGATAGACACAACCATAACCAGGATGGAATCAAGGTCTATATAGTGGCGCGCGAAAGTCGAAGTCATCTATAACTCGGCGGATTTAGATAGACACAACCATAACCAGGATGGAATAAAGGTCTATAGTGGCGCGTGAAAGTCGAAGTCATCTATCTCGACGGATTTATATAGACACAACCATAACCAGGATGGAATCAAGGTCTTTAGTGGCGCGCAAAAGTCGAAGTCATCTAACTCGGCGGATTTATATAGACACAATTATAACCAGGATGGAATCAAGGTCTATAGTGGCGCGCGAAAGTCAAAGTCATCTACATCGGCGGATTTATATAGACACAACCATAACATTGTGGAATCAAGGTCTATAGTGACGTGCGAAAGTCAGTCATATATCTCGACAGATTTATATAGACACAACCATAACCACGATGGAATCAAGGTCTATAGTGGCGTGTGAAAGTCAATCATCTATCTCGGCGGATTTATATAGACACAACCATAACCATGATGGAATCAAGGTCTATAGTGACGTGCGAAAATCAGTCATCTATCTCGGCGGATTTATATAGACAACCATAACCAGGATGGAATCAAGGTCTATAGTGACGTGCTAATGTCGAAATCATCTACCTCGACATATTTATATAGACATAATCATAACCACGACGGAATCAAGGTCTATAGTGACGTTGGAATGTCGAAATCATCTACCTCGACATACTTATATAGACATAATCATAACCACGACGGAATCAAGGTCTATAGTGACGTTGGAATGTCGAAATCATCTACCTCGACATACTTATATAGACACAATCATAACCAGAACGGAATCAACGTCTATAGTGGTGCGTGAAAGTCGAAGTCATCTACATCGACAGATTTATATAGACACAATCATAACCAGGATGGAATCAAGGACTATGGTGGCGCGTGAAAGTCGAAGTCATCTACCTCGGTGGATTTAGATAGACACAACCATAACCAGGATGGAATCAAGGTCTATATAGTGGCGCGCGAAAGTCGAAGTCATCTATATCTCGGCGGATTTAGATAGACACAACCATAACCAGGATGGAATCAAGGTCTATATAGTGGCGCGCGAAAGTCGAAGTCATCTATAACTCGACGGATTTATATAGACACAACCATAACCAGGATGGAATCAAGGTCTTTAGTGGCGCGCAAAAGTCGAAGTCATCTAACTCGGCGGATTTATATAGACACAATTATAACCAGGATGGAATCAAGGTCTATAGTGGCGCGCGAAAGTCAAAGTCATCTACATCGGCGGATTTATATAGACACAACCATAACATTGTGGAATCAAGGTCTATAGTGACGTGCGAAAGTCAGTCATATATCTCGACAGATTTATATAGACACAACCATAACCAGGATGGAATCAAGGTCTTTAGTGGCGCGCAAAAGTCGAAGTCATCTAACTCGGCGGATTTATATAGACACAATTATAACCAGGATGGAATCAAGGTCTATAGTGGCGCGCGAAAGTCAAAGTCATCTACATCGGCGGATTTATATAGACACAACCATAACATTGTGGAATCAAGGTCTATAGTGACGTGCGAAAGTCAATCATCTATCTCGACGGATTTATATAGACACAACCATAACCAGGATGGAATCAAGGTCTTTAGTGGCGCGCAAAAGTCGAAGTCATCTAACTCGGCGGATTTATATAGACACAATTATAACCAGGATGGAATCAAGGTCTATAGTGGCGCGCGAAAGTCAAAGTCATCTACATCGGCGGATTTATATAGACACAACCATAACATTGTGGAATCAAGGTCTATAGTGACGTGCGAAAGTCAGTCATATATCTCGACAGATTTATATAGACACAACCATAACCAGGATGGAATCAAGGTCTTTAGTGGCGCGCAAAAGTCGAAGTCATCTAACTCGGCGGATTTATATAGACACAATTATAACCAGGATGGAATCAAGGTCTATAGTGGCGCGCGAAAGTCAAAGTCATCTACATCGGCGGATTTATATAGACACAACCATAACATTGTGGAATCAAGGTCTATAGTGACGTGCGAAAGTCAATCATCTATCTCGACGGATTTATATAGACACAACCATAACCAGGATGGAATCAAGGTCTTTAGTGGCGCGCAAAAGTCGAAGTCATCTAACTCGGCGGATTTATATAGACACAATTATAACCAGGATGGAATCAAGGTCTATAGTGGCGCGCGAAAGTCAAAGTCATCTACATCGGCGGATTTATATAGACACAACCATAACATTGTGGAATCAAGGTCTATAGTGACGTGCGAAAGTCAGTCATATATCTCGACAGATTTATATAGACACAACCATAACCACGATGGAATCAAGGTCTATAGTGGCGTGTGAAAGTCAATCATCTATCTCGGCGAATTTATATAGACACAACCATAACCATGATGGAATCAAGGTCTATAGTGACGTGCGAAAATCAGTCATCTATCTCGGCGGATTTATATAGACACAACCATAACCAGGATGGAATCAAGGTCTATAGTGACGTGCGAAAGTCAATCATCTATCTCGGCGGATTTATATAGACACAACCATAACCATGATGTAATCAAGGTCTATAGTGACGTGCGAAAGTCAGTCGTCTATCTCGGCGGATATATATAGACACAACCATAACCAGGATGGAATCAAGGTCTATAGTGGCGCGAGAAACTCGATGTCATCTATCTCGGTAGATTTATATAGACATAATCATAACCAGGATGGAATCAAGGTCTATAGTGACACGCAAAAGTTTAACTCATCTAACTCGGCGGTTTTATATAGACACAATCATAACCAGGATGGCATCAAGGTCTATAGTGGCGCGCTAATGTCGAACTCATCTAAATCGGCGGATTTATATAGACACAATCATAACCATGATGGAATCAATGTCTATAGTGGCGCTAATGTCGAACTCGGCGAATTTATATAGACACAATGTATATATAGTGGCGCGCGAATGCCGAACTCATCTAACTCGGCGGATTTATATGACACAATCATATCCATGATGGAATCGATGTCTATATAGTGGCGCGCGAATGCCGAACTCATCTAACTCGGCGGATTTATATGACACAATCATATCCATGATGGAATCAATGTATTTATAGTGGCGCGCGAATGTCGAACACATCTAACTCTCGGTGGATGTATATATATGGACACAATAATAACCAGGATGGAATCAATGTATTTATAGTGGCGCGCGAATGTCGAACTCATCTAACTCGGCGGATGTATATAGACACAACCATAACCAGGATGGAATCAAGGTCTATAGTGGCGCGAGAAACTCGATGTCATCTATCTCGGTGGATTTATATAGACATAATCATAACCAGGATGGAATCAAGGTCTATAGTGACACGCAAAAGTTTAACTCATCTAACTCGGCGGTTTTATATAGACACAATCATAACCAGGATGGCATCAAGGTCTATAGTGGCGCGCTAATGTCGAACTCATCTAAATCGGCGGATTTATATAGACACAATCATAACCATGATGGAATCAATGTCTATAGTGGCGCTAATGTCGAACTCGGCGAATTTATATAGACACAATGTATATATAGTGGCGCGCGAATGCCGAACTCATCTAACTCTCGGTGGATGTATATAGACACAACCATAACCATGATGGAATCAATGTATTTATAGTGGCGTGCGAATGTCGAACTCATCTAACTCGGCGGATTTATATGACACAATCATATCCATGATGGAATCAATGTCTATAGTGGCGCGCGAATGTCGAACTCATCTAACTCTCGGTGGATGTATATAGACACAATCATAACCATGATGGAATCAATGTCTATAGTGGCGCGCGAATGTCGAACTCATCTAACTCTCGGTGGATGTATATAGACACAACCATAACCATGATGGAATCAATGTCTATAGTGGCGCGCGAATGTCGAACTCATCTAACTCTCGGTGGATGTATATAGACACAATCATATCCATGATGGAATCAATGTATTTATAGTGGCGCGCGAATGTCGAACTCATCTAACTCGGCGGATTTATATAGACACAATCATAACCATGATGGAATCAATGTATTTATAGTGGCGCGCGAATGTCGAACTCATCTAACTCTCGGTGGATGTATATAGACACAATCATATCCATGATGGAATCAATGTATTTATAGTGGCGTGCGAATGTCGAACTCATCTAACTCTCGGTGGATGTATATAGACACAACCATAACCATGATGGAATCAATGTCTATAGTGGCGCGCGAATGTCGAACTCATCTAACTCTCGGTGGATGTATATAGACACAATCATATCCATGATGGAATCAATGTATTTATAGTGGCGTGCGAATGTCGAACTCATCTAACTCGGCGGATCTATATATATGGATACAATAATAACCATGATGGATTCAATGTCTATATATTGGCGCGCGAAAGTCGAACTCATCTAACTCTCAGCGGATTTATATAGACACAACCATAACCAGGATGGATTCAATGTCTATATATTGGGGCGCGAAAGTCGAACTCATCTAACTCGACGGATTTATAGAGACACAATCATAACCAGGATGGAATCAAGGTCTATATTCACTGTTAGAAAATACTGTCGGTTTGTCGGTGTCGGACCGTCATAATCCGACGGTCCCATACCATTTCATCAGTTGTACGGTGAATTACCGTTGTTTTATGCACCATCAAAATGGTTTCCAAGTTAATGCCGTCAAAATTCAACAATATGTTTATCGGCGACAAAATTATACACGGCAGTGACTCCATACATGCAGTATAACTGAATCTGATTCTACTGGTATTTAATATTTATTATTAATTGTTTGTATTCAGTGCAATCATTCGGTATATTCATTCCGTCTTGTACATGTACATCTACACGAGAGGATATAATTTATGCACCATAGTAATTCACAAGAGCTTCAATGTCAACAACAACAACAACACGGTAAACAATGAACTGATGCCGCGCAGTGACGGATGATCGCATATCTATACAATTCCAACTTACGAGTACAACTATTACAATTACACGGACCGATTCATCCTATGTTTGTCAATTTGCATTGAAACGTGTGGATATGAGACATTGTCGCCATTCACCATGTTATCGCCCAGTTATTACGACAATTTACGGACCGGGAGTCCACTATTGGTTGGATGTTCTTATCGAGCTATCTTTGGCTGACTCACTGAGATGGATAATAAGTGTTTTGTTACTAGTATACACAGTTTGACGTATCAGGATATCGAATTTCATCGAAAAATGTGGGACTATGGAAGAACGTTGTCGCCAAGTTATCACGCATATTACAGGCTTTGCTGTTGTCTTGAAGGTTTCAATCCCAACAAGCTGGTACTGATATATTGTCGTGATGTACGCATTCATATGTTAAAACAAAAACTGTGTTTCCAAGTGACTGGACAAAAAGTATGCCATTAAGATGTTTTACTTGTATGTGTACATAAATTTGAGTTTTAACTATGATACATGTAGCTTTCTTCCTTTATGTCTTAAAAGGGCATACCAGATTCATATTTAGAATGGTCGCAATTAGTATTACTCGTAACTGAAGGATGGACTTTTCAGCTACATGTTGTATTGTCGTTTTTTTTATTTACAGCCATATTTATACAGTAGTCAGGGAAAGTTGAACACATCACACAGTCTTTTTCTGGATTAAACTCCACGAGGCAGATAACAAGTTTGATCCTCTTCAAACCTTCAAAGTTTCACAAGTATTGTCTGTCACATTATGCATTACGGATTTAAGTTTCATCAAAACTATGATCGTAATAGAAGAACTGATATGTATTTTTCAGTTACGAATAATACTAATTTCGGCCATTCTAAAACACGAATCGTGATGCCTATCGGGAAATCATATTGTCACCACGGGGCTAACTCTACGGTAAGTTAGCAAATTAAGAGCAAAAAATTGGTTTTGACCCGTGAAAAATGCCATTCGTCTGACCGTTATTTCGCCCAATTTGGGCGGTAATCTGATGGCTGTTTTTCATCTGACGTGTGTGTCAAGATAGAGGAGCTGGAGGATTTGTGTAAATGTTAGCCCAAACTACATTTCCAAGTAACGATGGTTTGTTGTTTATTTTGAGGAATCGTACCACATCAGATGAATTCAGCCCAAATATGTTAACAGTTGTCGTGTAAAACATTTGCAGTAGGTTAGCGTTATTTGTTTTTTGCGGATGTCATTTAACATGGGGAAAATAGACTACTACGTTTGAACGGCATGTGCATTTGTCGTTTTTTAATTATAACAACATGATAATCAATAACAGAGGCAGTCTCTGTCAAATACAGTCGCTCTATTTACGATACTAATTGTGGAACTTTCTAAATTAAATTACGCGTAAACTAGCGTAAACGGATACCTGCTGCATTTTATAGAAGGTGCCGGAATCGGCCTACTCGCCCCAGGGCTAACTCGCCCCAGTCGACGTGTGCCAACTCGGAATAAAAGGCGGCTCGGAATGAAAGATGTATACGGGGTGTTATATGGCGTTTGGTCCGTTGTTTCTCAATGAATATTATTGAAATTTGGTGTATATGTCCGGGCTGGGACATGGAATACAATAACGTTTGAATAGTTTTAAAATTTACAAATGTGTTGATTTTATTCAACTTTTTCGTTCTGAAACACACTATACTCGTCATATCGATATCTATTATTACTTAGAAATTTCAGCTTTCCAGATTCATAATCGCTCCATTGACTGTAACAGATGAAATTATCCCCCTCTTCGGATCGAGTGTCACTGAAAATTTATTTTGTTAGACTGCCTGTAGTCACTGATTATATCTGGAAATAATCTGTAATAAGATGTAGCACTGTTTTATTTTATATTTACATTTAGTGCTGATTTTTTATACAACAATTCCACACAGGCTTCTCAACGGTATGCAGCTCTAGTACCGGTACCGCGTACTCGGGCATTTTTTGCGGTAACGGTGCTGGTGTGCAGATCCGCCGGTACTCGGTATACTGTGGTTGCATATACAATGTATGCACGTTCGTAGATCAGCAGGCTGTCTGCAAAATACAGTAGTATCAAGTTTCGCTCTTTAAACTACACGCGATGCACATCGATCGTGATTGTATTCATGGCGTTAGAGGTCGGTCACGGAAGGGTGGTTCCTGGTTTTTATGTGTCTATTATAACTCTTCAATGGTTGAATTCCAATTCTTTGAAAGCACGGCCTTGTGATATTGTTTTAATCTTCAAAGATTATTTTGTGTTGGGAACTTGTGATTGCAACTTATATTTTTGCCTTTATTTTTGCCCAGTTGTGGCAATTATACAGTTACAATTTCTTATCATATATTCACCAACGACCCCACCCACAAGTATGGCCCACACGTTTTGATTAATCACATACACACGTACCCGTTCACATGTCGTATCAGTTTGCATATATAAGGTAGACCATTTTGAATTTAAATGGGACTCATGGAACCTCCAGTTATATAATAAAATCGGGAACGAATATCCACGAACCGTGCACAGTGTACATGTAATTTGCTGAATATACATGATAGTTCATATTTGGTATAGGAACTCGTGGAGAGAAATTGTTGCCTAACTTGACTCATTATTGTTTAGATTTAAAATGGCCGACCGCGCGACTTTGCAAATACATTTAATCTGATTGAATATTGTGAAGTGAAAACCACCGACGTGTGTCGCGTTACTTTCTATCAGTTTATCACACACAGAAGAACAATAAGTTAAAACCACAAAACGTGAGCAACGAATAGTTCTATTTTGGTTGATTGAATTGTCTATGTTGTCATTTGCGCATCACTAAACTCTACGGGAAAGTTTGTTAGTATATTCCAAAATGGTATCTAATATCCCGAAATAGTTTCTTTATTCTGATATCAAATTATCATTAGTTCATTTTAATAATAGAGTTCGTGGCTTGTGATTTTCAGCACTGTATTACCTCCAGATATTCCTAGAACTATAAAATGGCTTGCCAGTACCGGTACAGGAACCACGGTACTAGCAAAGTATCGATACCGGTACCGGCATGTGTGGTACCGGCGGAACTTTGAGAAGCCCGATTACGCCTAGATCATCATGTGATCGACCATACATGGGGTGTGATGACCTGGTTGAATTAAGAGCGGTTTGATGGATCACTTCTGTCTTCGAGCTAGATTATACTTATGCTATTTACTGGCATGTTTCTAACGTGGAGGAAGTAGATATATATGCATTGTTATCCACACTACTGGTATATAAAGTTACACAATTCACACCAAGTTCTCAGCTGTCATGTTCGGATATTAGAACCCATAGCCATAATATATGGTTTATTTTGTATATACTAGTATAATATAGTTATTTTCAGTAACTTTATATACCAGTAGTGTGGATAACAATGCATATATATATATATATATATATATATATATATGTATATTTATTCAACGGATTCAGTGGTTTTGTTCATTAGTCTATCAAATTTGCGGGGGAAACATGGCCACCAGCAGTACACCCTGCCAAATTTCAAATTTGAATCAATTGGCGCACCCTGCAGCCAGCATTTATTGGAGAACTGTTTATAATGTGGATATTTTGGGTCACCACTAGATGGGAGCCATATTTTTTTTCTCAAAATTTCCTTGTGAAAACATCACTGCCAGCGGTGATCTTGAGTTTTACTATTTTTATGGCTAAATAATTTGGTTGATCCTACAGACGACATACATTGTCCGATCGTCACCAGATTCCACAATGATCTTCTGGATAACCAGGATGAGAGTGATCTATTTTTTTCCGAATTTCGTTAAAAACATGACCACAGACAGCAATGTTGTATCTTACTCTTTGTATGACTGAATTCTTTTCTTTAGCACCTCTACAGACCACATCCCTCATCTGATAGTCACCAAACTTCATATTGATCTTCGGGGTGACCACTAGATGGGAGCTATCAAATGATTTGAATTTCTTTGGAAAACATGGTCGCCAGCAGCATCATCTATTTTGCTTTTTATATACATGTATATCTCTTCGTGCGGATAGCCAGTATTACTTGGGTAGTTCAACTTTCCACATTCCTGTCATCATTTGAAATATAAAAATTTACCTGATACATGAAGTCCAATGAAAATTAACAAGCGTCCATAAATTAAATTTCCCTATGATCTTATTATTCCTCACAATCACATGCACCCTTCAAAATTTTGTTTCGTCGTATCTAATTTTTAATGACCCCTATGGTAATATTGATATAGATACATTTGTCAAACATTTCTTTGTACAAATATACAGGTATAAAGTTTGTAACTAAATCTTGAAATATATAATACTAGCAGGTTAGCCCGCCACTGGCGGCGTTCGTCAGAAACATGACAATTTTGAATTTTTTTAATTAATTTTTTTAGTTAATTTTTATAATTAATTTTTTAATTAATTTTTTTGTTTTTCAATGAGTTAATAATCATTTTGTTTATAACATGAGTTAATTGTGCATTTTTCCCGATTTTGACCTTGAATTGATCATTTTCAAGGTCAGGTCGGGGTTACAATTTAACCCGTCCATGACACTTCCCGTAGGTAGCAAGTGTGAGCGCAATCGGTTCGAGTCTATAAAGGACACATGCACACATATATATAATCCGCGTTCCTAGGAAGTCCTAAGTACGTAAGAATCACGCAACACGCATATATATAATTTGTGGGTACCCGTTTCAAGGTCATAATCACCTAGGGCGGAAAAACTGACCCGATCCGCGTAAGAATCACGTAAGAATCACACAACACGCTCATGTCTGTATAATGACGCACACGCCGAGACCCAGACGTAAGAATCACATTGCGAAAACTAATAAAAAATGTAGAGTTACGCCTCTTAGATCAATACGTCGATGACTATAAAGAGCGTTAACCGGTTACATCTCCCAATATGGAAGATATAAGGAGCGTTGGTGTGTTAACCACAAGGTGCCATTTTTTGTGACTGGGAAGGGAGAAGCGGTGTTCTGAGCTTGTCCAAAATGCGACGTGGACGATCCCCGTGGGTTTTTACACTTATATACGAAATTTGAGCTCGATCCGACCAGCCGTTTTCGATTCTATGAAGTACCCACATACACATATACACACATATATATATACATATATACGGAAGTCTCAAAATATATAGTAGACTAGCAGGTTAGCCCGCCACCGGCGGCGTTTGTTCGAAACATGACATTTTTTTTCATTATTTGGTTTTTATTTATATTTTTTAAAATATATTTTAATATTAATTTAATGTTTTTTAAATTTAATTTATGTTTTTAATATTAATTTAATGTTTTTTTAATTTAATTTATGTTTTTTTGAATTTTTTAATATTTATTTAATTATTAATTTAATTTAATTCTTTTTTATAATTTAATTCTTTGTTTTATGAAAAATCCCCCCTTCCTAGGAACGACAGACAACGCATTCTTTGTTTTTCAATGAGTTAATTCATGGTACCCGTCCTAAACTTCCCCGTTATTTAACTCCCCGTGGCCATTGAGCAGCCCCTGACATAGGTTGTCCACCCTTACGAGATGGTCAATAGAACTCGATGAAATCCCCCCCCCCTTCCTAGGAACGACAGACAACGCATTCTTTGTTTTCCTTTTTTTAACACTGATTCCCGGAAACGACTCACATAAGCATTCACGCTTGATGTCGAATCCGGTATTGCATTGAAAACAAACGCGATAACATTGCATTGAATTGCCCGTCATACAGATAAGTAGATAGCGAAAACGACGCTCTTTATATAGACACTTCAGAAAACTGACGCTCTTTAACTATCAACGCGATTAACCCCCGCCGTGCCTTTGCGGTGATTTTGAGAGTGGAGAACGCGTGCTCTGAGCTTCTCCAAAACGCCGCGACGACGATTCCAGTGGGTTTTTACATTTAGATGGGAAGTTTGAACTCAATCGAGCGAACCGTTTTCAATTCTATGAAGTACACATATATAGCAGGGTAGCCCGCCACCGGCGGCTTGTCCGAAACATGACATTTTTTGTTTTTCAATGAGTTAATTGTGACATTTGTTTATATTTTTTTTTAATTTTTAGCTCCACGCGTTTCAATAAGAAAAAATTGTACCCGGTAGCTCCACCCGTTTCCGAGATCTGGTCTGCGCATGCGCGAAGCTGGCGTCGCACGGGCTCGGCGACCCGATCAAATTTGTACCCGGCCCAAGATACATTCACATAGCAAATTTCAAGTCGATAGCTCCACCCGTTTCCGAGATCTCGTCTGCACATGCGCTGCACGGGCGTCGCATGGGCTCGGCGACCCGATAAAATTTGTACCCGGTGCAAGATACATTCACATAGCAAATTTCAGGTCGATAGCTCCACCCGTTTCCGAGATCTGCCTTTCTGCATAATATTTCGAGCGATAACATTGCATTGAAATGTCAGACTCCCATCGTGAACCTCAACACGAAGTAAACACGTGTTTCGAGCGATAACATTGCATTGAAATGACTCCCATCGTGAACCTCAAGACGACGTAAAACACGTGTTGCGTTCTAGGAAATGCACTCAATGCAGATGCTAATAACGTTGACTTCGTATATATATATATAATGACGTTATTAACCCCGGCCGTGCCGTTTGAGCTGATTTTTATGACTGGGAGTGGAGTACGGGTGCTCGGAGCTTCTGGAAAACGCGTGGACGACATCGTACGTGGCATTTTACCTTTAGATAGGAAGTTTGAGCTCAATCTGTCCAGCCGTTCCCGTCCTAATGTACTATTTCGAGCGATAACAATTGTCAGACTCCCATCGTGAACCTCAACACGAAGTAAACACGTGTTTCGAGCGATAACATTGCATTGAAGTCAGACTCCCATCGTGGACCCCCAAGACGACGTAAACACGTGTTTGTTCCGGTATAACTTTGGAGACTCTGACTTCATATATATATATAATGACGTTATTAACCCCGGCCGTGCCGTTTGAGCTGATTTCGATGACTGGGAGTGGATAAAGGGTGCTCAGAGCTTCTCGAAAACACGATTACAGCGGTGTCGGTGGTATTTTACACTTACATACGAAATTTGATCTCAATCTGTACACGCGTTTTGGATTCTATGAAGTACATACATACATATATATATACGAAGTCTCAAAATATATAGTATAGACTAGCAGGTTAGCCCGCCACCGGCGGCGTTTGTTCGAAACATGACATTTTTTTTCATTATTTGGTTTTTATTTATATTTTTTAAAATATATTTTAATATTAATTTAATGTTTTTTAAATTTAATTTATGTTTTTAATATTAATTTAATGTTTTTTTAATTTAATTTATGTTTTTTTGAATTTTTTAATATTTATTTAATTATTAATTTAATTTAATTCTTTTTTATAATTTAATTCTTTGTTTTATGAAAAATCCCCCCTTCCTAGGAACGACAGACAACGCATTCTTTGTTTTTCAATGAGTTAATTCATGGTACCCGTCCTAAACTTCCCCGTTATTTAACTCCCCGTGGCCATTGAGCAGCCCCTGACATAGGTTGTCCACCCTTACGAGATGGTCAATAGAACTCGATGAAATCCCCCCCCCTTCCTAGGAACGACAGACAACGCATTCTTTGTTTTCCTTTTTTTAACACTGATTCCCGGAAACGACTCACATAAGCATTCACGCTTGATGTCGAATCCGGTATTGCATTGAAAACAAACGCGATAACATTGCATTGAATTGCCCGTCATACAGATAAGTAGATAGCGAAAACGACGCTCTTTATATAGACACTTCAGAAAACTGACGCTCTTTAACTATCAACGCGATTAACCCCCGCCGTGCCTTTGCGGTGATTTTGAGAGTGGAGAACGCGTGCTCTGAGCTTCTCCAAAACGCCGCGACGACGATTCCAGTGGGTTTTTACATTTAGATGGGAAGTTTGAACTCAATCGAGCGAACCGTTTTCAATTCTATGAAGTACACATATATAGCAGGGTAGCCCGCCACCGGCGGCTTGTCCGAAACATGACATTTTTTGTTTTTCAATGAGTTAATTGTGACATTTGTTTATATTTTTTTTTAATTTTTAGCTCCACGCGTTTCAATAAGAAAAAATTGTACCCGGTAGCTCCACCCGTTTCCGAGATCTGGTCTGCGCATGCGCGAAGCTGGCGTCGCACGGGCTCGGCGACCCGATCAAATTTGTACCCGGCCCAAGATACATTCACATAGCAAATTTCAAGTCGATAGCTCCACCCGTTTCCGAGATCTCGTCTGCACATGCGCTGCACGGGCGTCGCATGGGCTCGGCGACCCGATAAAATTTGTACCCGGTGCAAGATACATTCACATAGCAAATTTCAGGTCGATAGCTCCACCCGTTTCCGAGATCTGCCTTTCTGCATAATATTTCGAGCGATAACATTGCATTGAAATGTCAGACTCCCATCGTGAACCTCAACACGAAGTAAACACGTGTTTCGAGCGATAACATTGCATTGAAATGACTCCCATCGTGAACCTCAAGACGACGTAAAACACGTGTTGCGTTCTAGGAAATGCACTCAATGCAGATGCTAATAACGTTGACTTCGTATATATATATATAATGACGTTATTAACCCCGGCCGTGCCGTTTGAGCTGATTTTTATGACTGGGAGTGGAGTACGGGTGCTCGGAGCTTCTGGAAAACGCGTGGACGACATCGTACGTGGCATTTTACCTTTAGATAGGAAGTTTGAGCTCAATCTGTCCAGCCGTTCCCGTCCTAATGTACTATTTCGAGCGATAACAATTGTCAGACTCCCATCGTGAACCTCAACACGAAGTAAACACGTGTTTCGAGCGATAACATTGCATTGAAGTCAGACTCCCATCGTGGACCCCCAAGACGACGTAAACACGTGTTTGTTCCGGTATAACTTTGGAGACTCTGACTTCATATATATATATAATGACGTTATTAACCCCGGCCGTGCCGTTTGAGCTGATTTCGATGACTGGGAGTGGATAAAGGGTGCTCAGAGCTTCTCGAAAACACGATTACAGCGGTGTCGGTGGTATTTTACACTTACATACGAAATTTGATCTCAATCTGTACACGCGTTTTGGATTCTATGAAGTACATACATACATATATATATACGAAGTCTCAAAATATATAGTATAGACTAGCAGGTTAGCCCGCCACCGGCGGCGTTTGTCCGAAACATGACATTTTAATATTATTTGAATGTTTTTTAAATGTAATATATTTTTTTTCTGAATTTTGTTTCCGAAACATAACAGAAACATGACATTTTTTTTAATTATTTTGTTTTTATTTATAAATTTTTTTAAATTTTAACATGACATTTTAATATTATTTTAATGTTTTTTAAATGTAATATATTTGTTTTCTGAATTTTTTCCGAAACATAACAGAAAGATGACATTTTTTTAATTATTTTGTTTTTATTTATATATTTTTTTAATTTTAATATTAATTTAATGTTTTTTAAATTTAATTTATGTATTTTTTCAATTTTTTAATATTTAAATTTTGTTTATAATTTAATATTATTTTTTTATTGTTAATTTTTTTTTTTTTCTGGCGGAAAAATCCGATGAATCCCCCTTCCTAGGAACGACTTTCAATGAGTTAATTCATGGTACCCGTCCTAAATATTTCGAGCGATAACGTTTTGTTGAATCCCGTCGTGAAATCTCTCTGCATAATATTTCGAGCGGGTCAATGAAATCCCCCTTCCTAGGAACGACTTTCAATGAGTTAATTCATGGTACCCGTCCTAAACATTTCGAGCGATAACGTGAATCCCGTAACGTTTTGTTGAATTGTAAACATGTCCGCCGTTCCTAGGAACGACAGGCAATCTCTCTGCATAATATTTCGAGCTATTTCGAGCGATAACGTTCACGCTTGATGTCGAATCCGGTATTGCACTGAAAACAAACGCTTCTCTCTAAGGATAATATTTCGAGCGATAACATTGCATTGAATTGCCCGTCATACAGATAATTAGATAGCGAAAACGACGCTCTTTATATAGAGACTGCGGAAAACTAATGCTCTTTATATATCAACGCTATTAACCCCGAAGTGCCGATTGCGATACGAAATTGTGAGTGTTGGTTTGTAACCGGGATTTCTGAGAAGCATTATGCCTATAACTACCCCCCTAAGCCCTGACCTAAGTGTCATACATGCTATAACAATGATGTTGTAAGAGTATGGCATCCAATAAATCCCCCCGCATAGGAAATGCACTCAATTTTCCCGTATAACTCTGCAGATGCTAATAACGTTGAATGGGAAACAGACGCTCTTTATAGCGATGCGTAAAAAAAAAACGCTCATTAAATAATCACTTGATTAACCCCCGCCGTGCCTTTGCGGTGATTTGGGAGTGGATAAAGGGTGCTCTGAGCTTCTCAAAAACGCGACCACGGCGGTGTCGGTGGGATTTTACACTTACATACGAAATTTGAGCTCAATCACTACACGCGTTTTGGATTCTATGAAGTACCCACACACACACATATATACATATATATATACGGAGTTCTCAAAATATATAGTATAGACTAGCTTATGTACTCGACTTCGTTCGGGCTATTTAGGGATTTATTTGTGATCGCCTTCACCTGGGCAGTACCCGGTATATACAGCATCTGGACAAACTATTTTTCAATTGGTCCAGAAACATGCCTATATCAGCACGTTCGATGACATGGTCGCACGTGAAATTGGACCCGTCCATATTGCTCCCGGGATCGAAGTAGTCCTACACAAAAATTTTAGTCGGATCGGTCAAGGTCCAGAAACATGCCTATGAGCGAGGTCAGGTTGACACGTTAAATACCAAATCCGAGTCGGATCGGTCGAGCAGTGTGCGAGTCTATAACACACATACATACGTGCATTCATACACACATACATACAGACAGATATTCCAAATGTATAATCGATAGCTACAGGAATTCTATGATAAATAGTTCACGGGCGATATGATGCATGCATCTTAGTTTTCTTATTAGCTATGGTCTTGATATTAATTAAACGGTGTCTAACCGTAAAAATTACGACGGTCTGACTGTTACTGGTTACAGTCTGCCAGTTACTTAAACAGTTTTGTACCGTGGAACATGCTACAGCTTGACCGTATGTTTAAAGTGACACAACAATCTTCACCAATATACCCCGATTGACTGAAGCAATAATATATATATATACGGCGGAATCTCGCAGATAACTATTTTTAGCCACAATTCCAATCCGCGCGATCCGATTGGTCGGCGACCTTTCGTCACCAATTTGATACGATTGTTTTTACGACTTGGGAATAATAAATCCACTCTCATTCTCAAGACGAAGTAAATTAATTAAAACCTAGTCAGAACGTATATTTGAATTAGATTATCGGAGTTTTAACTCGGTGTATGGTGCGTTGAATGGGAATGTTGGGTCGTCACATATGAATTCAACGATTATTGCCTGGAAAACTGGTCAAAACTCGTTTCGAATAAGTTCGTGTGTTGTTGACTTTGTAATTGAATATTGTCAACAGCGGGAATTCTCAGCCTGATGACAAAGGAGCCGAGTGACTCGGGTCTCAATGGGACCTGTTGGAGAACCAATCGTTCAAACACGCAGATTAAAAAAAAAAAACAGTGTGGGTAGATAGCGTCAGACAAATGTACATGTAGCAAGTGCAATTTGACACTGAAATGTACTAAGCTATATATGCATGTATGGCTTTGGATTGGACTGGCTGCATTAGGATCCATTAGGCCTACACTGACTACATACAGGCCCTGCAGATTCAAATTCAACAAGTCTCAACAGTGACCCGTATAGTATTAAAATGACTAATTTCAAAATGTGTGGCCCAATATTAGATATATTTTTTTGTTGGGGGAAGTGTAGATCATGCCATGAATGATCTCTACTCTGGATAATATGATTATGAGAGGCCACATTCACATTTATATTGAATTGCGCTTAAGTGCAATTGAATGCGCTTAAGCATAATTTATTGCACTTAAGGGCAAACGATTGTGCATAAGTGCGATAAAATATTGTGCTTAAGTACAAATAGGGCATTCATGCTTAAGCATTATGAGTTGCACTTAAGCATGATTAATTGCGCTCAAGTGCAATTAATTGTAACTACTATTTAACCTACCCATAAAATATTAATTGTCATAACCTGGAGTATCGCCTAGCATCACAAGAAGAGCATATGCTAATTTTAACCCTTTTAAATAAGCCTAGCACAGTTACCTCTAACTGTATGTGTGCAACAATCAAAGATAATCCATAATGTCATATAATTATCAGCATCCCTTATATCCAAAAAATGGATGTCTCCTCTAGTATGTTTTAATATAATTTTTTAAAAGAATTTTTGCACAGATTTGGGCCATAGCTATGGTCATATAGCAATAATGTGGTGTCACTGTATGAGGGTTTGCTCACTTCATATGGTGTACTTATTGACTTAAATCGGGTGAAAACCCCTAAATATTGTCATATTATCAGCATCCCTGTCCCAAAAATATGTGTTTCATTCCGGGAGCTTTGGTGTATCACTCCTCGAGCTCTGGTAGTTTTATTAAATCAGCGTCTCTTGCACAGATCTATAGTATGTCCATGTCATAAACTGTAGCGCGAATATGGTGTCACTGAGGACCTGCTTCCCTCATATGGTGCACATGTATACCGGTATATACTCGAAAATCAAAGTTGCACCAACTAATACAGAAGTCAATGCTATCACGAATTGCCTGAACTAAAACAGAAGGTAATGCTATCGCGAGTCTACCATATCAATAAAGAACTTAGACTTGCTCCCTACCCATCCAAACTAATGAAAACAAGAGTGATATGTCAGTAAGAACTAAGGTTGAGTTATGGATAAACCTATTTATTCACCAGGGGTGTTTTATATAAATTAATAGTTACATATAACCATGAAATGTGCTTAAGATTAGCCAATTGATTGCGCACGGCAAGATTGATTGCGCTTAAGCACAAATAATTATGTTTTCAAGAACAAATTACTATGCTTAAGCGCAATCGACTGCACTTAAGATCAATGATTGTCGTTAAGAACAATGATAAGTTCAAGTAATTCTGCTTAAGTGTAATTATTTGTCCTTAAGTGCAATTAATTGCGCTCAAGTGCAATTAATTGCGCTTAAGCGCACTTCATTACTAAATGGCAATTTGGCCTCCCAGAGGCTAATGCCCGTAGAAATCATATTGTACCAGTGAAAAACCTGAGAACTTTTTGAGGTTTTGATAAGGATCCTTATAAAGCTGAAAAAATAACACGGGAATATATTTCTTTGTTAATACCTGTCGCTTAACAGTTTATTCATAAGTAGGCGAAAGTGCCAGCTCGAGATGACATTATTTAACAGACTTGATGGGTGAGTTTTCTATGCGCACTTACAATCATGGAATTTCCCCACGGTAATTAATTCAGTGTTTTTGTGATATCAGCTCACTAAAGCCACACAAAGCATGCATTTTCGAGCTGGGACCAACCCATACTTTGAAGTTGATTATCGAGGAACAATTATAAACAAATAAATATGTTCCCTGCCTTGTTTGTTCAATGTTATAAAGTTCCCTATCAAAACATAAAAAAGTTCCCAAGTTTTGTACTGATGGAATAAGATCTCTACAGGCGCTAAGCAGAGTAAAGATTCATGGCATGATCTAGGGGAGGGGGTTTCTTCAATTTCAACTAGATAGCTCCAGGCTGTTGACCCAACATTCAACAATAATTTAAACAAGGACTAAGGTGACGTTTACACTTAGCCGGCGAAGCCGTTACCCGGCGAACCCGTTAACCGGCGAAGGTTATGAAGAGTGTTTACACATCGCCGGCGAAGATACGCATATATTCATGTGTCTCCTTTACTTGTTAATAGTTTTCGTCTTAGTTCTCACTGAACTGCAATATGATATTGATGTACACTTGTAAACATCTAGCCGCTTCCTGTTCGAGGTATGGTTGGGCAGTATAGTGAAATGAAACTCTTTATAAATGGAAATGCCGAAATTATTAATATCCAACTCAAACTTTCAGGTATTGCTATTGGTAATTTTAAAGATATTTAAACAACATTGTTAATGGTTTCTTTGAGTTCATAGACAGCATGTGAAGTGAGTGTCGCACCAAAATCATGGTCATTGTAAGTTTTGATATCTTTTCGTCGCATACATCTACAAATTGGTGTATAATCATTCGGATTGGATTTTATATTATATATATAAGTTTCAACATCGCGAATCAAATGTGACACATTTTCCGTTTGCACATTATACAATAAAATATGTTTTTCATTTTACTTGGGCGTTCACCGTGTCCATGTATGTAGGGCCGTGTCGATGGGGTGTCTCAATCCCAACTTTGATCAAAATATTCAAAAGCTGGAAAGTTCATACCTGACACGGCATTAGGGGGTGTTTATACATTACCCGGCGAAGATCGCATTCGCTTTAGCCGGCAGCGATAACAATAGAGTGTTTATACTTCGCCGGATAAGAATTACGGCTATCCGGATACTCAGCTATACGGTTTTCAACTTTTGGATAAAATGATTTAGTACAAGCACCTGATTGTCGTATGGATTCTAATTCGCTCTGCTGTTAAGTTAGATGTTTATCTGGGGTCATGCCGTCATGGGTGATTTCCTTTCAACAATTAACTCAAACAATATTATTGTGCAATCGCTGATAGACCAGCCCGCTTTTCACCTGTGTATATATTGGTCAGTGTGCCAGTTTGATTGTCTCTAATCAGCTGTCCGTCGGTGGTCACGCACCTTGGTTATGAGCTATTATTATAAATACTAACTGCATGGTACATTTGTTGCGCATTCGAGGTAATTAATTCATGTACATGTATGTCCATATATATGTGGAAGAAATGGGATGGCACGTTTCTATGGATTCAAACTTAATGGACAATTAGTTCAATAATCTAAATCTGAGTGCGCCGTGGGCATATGTACACAGGGTCGGGTCTAGAGGGCCTGATTTTGAGGTGTGGGACTGTTCATCTTTGGAATTTATCGACCGACCGTGGTTATGGCCAGGTGTGAGAAATTGTTTTAATCTGAACCCTGAAAATTGCAAAATCCTAGCATCCAGCCTTAAGATTTCCAATTGTTGGACATTTTCCAAACTTGACGCACCTCTAAGGTTGGATCATTTCCAACTGATGGCCATTTCAGTCCAACAATTTGGCCAAAAAATAAGCAAATGTTGCCTAAAGAAATCACCAATAACAAATTGTTGAAAATAAAACTACGAGAACAATTTCAACATATTGCTGATGTCAAATTTCCAACTATTGCCGTGTCAGGTATTAAATGTCCAGCTTTTGAATATTTTGATTAAAGTTGGGATGAGACACCCCCATCGCCACGGCCCTATATACATGGACAAAGTGAATGCCCGGGTAAAATGAAAAACATATTTTATTGTATAATATGCAAACGGAAAATGTGTCACATTTGATTCGCATTGTTTAAACTTATAATTTATATAATATAAAATCCAATCCGAATGATTAGACACCAATTTGTAGATGTATGCGACGAAAAGATATCAAAACTGACAATGACCATGCTTTTGGTGCGACACTCACTTCACAGGCTGTCTATGAAACCAAACAAACCATTAACAATGTTGTTTAAATATCTATAAAATTACCAATAGCAATACCTGAAACTTTCAGGTATTGCTATTTGTAATTTTATAGATATTTAAAAAACATTGTTAATGGTTTGTTTGGATTCATATACAGCCTGTGAAGTGAGTGTCGCACCAAAAGCATGGCCATTGTCAGTTTTGAGATCTTTTCGTCGCATACATTTACAAATTGGTGTCTAATCATTCGGATTGGATTTTATATTATATATATAAGTTTCAACATCGCGAATCAAATGTGACGCATTTTCCGTTTGCACATTATACACTAAAATATGTTTTTCATTTTACTCGGGCGTTCACCATGTCCATGTATATAGGGCCGTGGCGATGGGGTGTCTCATCCCAACTTTAATCAAAATATTCAAAAGCTGGAAATTTCATACCTGACACGGCAATAGTTGGACATTTGACACCAGCAATATGTTGAAATTGTTCTCGTAGTTTTATTTTCAACAATTTGTTATTGGTGATTTCTTTAGGCAACATTTGCTTATTTTTTTACCAAATTGTTGGACTGAAATGACCATCAGTTGGAAATGATCCAACCTTATTAGAGGTGCGTCAAGTTTGGAAAATGTCCAACAATTGGAAATATTAAGGCTGAATGCTAGGGTTTTGCAATTTTCAGGGTTCAGATTAAAAAAAATTCTCACACCTGCCATCACCACGGTCGGTCGATAAATTCCAAAGATGAACAGTCCCACACTCAGATTTAGATTATTGAACTAATTGTCCATTAAGTTTGAATCCATAGAAACGTGCCATTCCATTTACTCCATATATATATATATGGACATACATGTACATGAATTAATTCCCTCGAATGCGCAACAAATGTACCATGCACATGCAGAGTACGTGTACCATCATCGGTTAGTATTTATAATAATAGCTTATAACCAAGGTGCGTGACCACCGACCTGACAGCTGATTAGAGACAATCAAACTGGCACACTGACCAATATATACACAGGTGAAAAGCGGGCTGGTCTATCATCGATTACACAATAATATTGTTCGAGTTAATTGTTGAAAGGAAATCACCCATGACGGCATGACCCCAGATAAACATCTAACTTAACCGCAGAGCGAATTAGAATCCATACGACAATCAGGTGCTTGTACTAAATCATTTTATCCAAAAGTTGAAAACCGTATAGCTGAGTATCCGGATAGCTGTAATTCTTATCCGGCGAAGTATAAACACTCTATTGTTATCGCTGCCGGCTAAAGCGAAAGCGATCTTCGCCGGGTAATGTATAAACACCCCCTTAGTTGGAAATTTGACATCAGCAATATGTTGAAATTGTTCTCGTAGTTTTATTTTCAACAATTTATTATTGGTGATTTCTTTAGGCAACATTTGCTTAATTTTTGGCCAAATTGTTGGACTGAAATGGCCATCAGTTGGAAATGATCCAACCTTAGAGGTGTGTCAAGTTTGGAAAATGTCCAACAATTGGAAATCTTAAGGCTGGATGAAGGATTTTGCAATTTTCAGGGTTCATAATTAGAAACAATTCTCACACCTGGGGTCAATACTATGAACAATTTTATACCTGTAAATACAAATTGTATTTATTAATTTGTAATTACAAATTTGTGTTACTATCACAGTGGTTTCATAGTACAGGGAAAATTTAGCCGTATTATTGTAATACCTTAGACTGGACGAGAGGTGAAACCCTAAAAGGCAGCTGTAAAACTTAGAAAAAACTAACTCCCCACTCTGCTCCCATGCACCTGTTATCAGTGTTATCTGAATACCAGTTCAAATTAGACGGACATGCATATAGAGCTAAAATAACTGACAACAATTTATATGGCGAAGTTACAATGCGTGCTATAATATTGTGATTATCACTAACGCCGGTACTATGAAACGATGAGCTAACAAAATCTCGCAAATTTCACAAAGATCTACTGCTGATTATTGTAGATTGCTTACGGACAAACCTTTGCTTGTGAGTGATTCACAATATATTGAATCACGGCGGGCCAAAGTTACAAAAGAAATAACCAATCATAAGTTGAGAGGTGATCGCTTCTCAGAGCTATCCAATCGGTTCACGGATTGCTAAGTTGGTGACCACTTGTCTGCGCAAGTTAACAATTAAACGGTTCGTTTGTAGTGTGTGTTTGTAAGTACAAGTCAGTGTAATAACGAGTACTACAAACAATTTGGTATCATTGTTTTTACAAATTACAAATTTACAATCATTCAGTTTGTGAAAATAAAATATTATTTTGATGGTATAGCATTATATATATTGTGACCATCCTATTATTTCAAACTGATCCGCTACTCTTATCATAACACATCGAGGCAGTAACGTGGCTCCATTTTATCGGGAGGGGGTGTATCGAAACAGGGACGTGCTAATGGTCTCGGTTATAGGAGTGATGCGGGGGCCCCGGGGTCCAGTCGGTAGTGCCAGGTGCATTACACCGCCACAGGCCGTCCATCGCTGACGAAGCTGGTCCAACCCCGTCATATGGAGGGTGACCGGAATCGTGTATCTGGGCAAGTTTGTCAGTTGCTTTCCGGGGGTCGGTGGTTTCTACACGCAGTGGGACGATTTCTCGGTGAAATCAAGCCTCTGCATGGTCTTTCCTCCACCCGTAAAATTCACAACGTCGTGTGTGGCCTAGTGATAAACGATAGTGAACACGGGAATCATGCACACTGCCAGGTAAGCGTGTACTGGCGAAATAAATGTACAGGTCTGGACCACAAACAATTGCACAGTTAATGGAATGGACATGGTGCCTATTCACATAACTCCGTTCGTCGACAGCAGGGGTGATAACTCTGATGTGTGAACCGTCTACCAATCCACACACTCCCGGAATACCGCTGATGTCGAAAAAGTTCTCTGCAATTTGAACTGGGTTCCTTGGCCAGCGAATAACATCCGGTGCTAAATCCACTACGAGTGGTGCCACCTTATGCACAACTCGTTTCACGGTGTCTCTTCCAATGCCATGGCAGTCTTTCACCATATGGTAAAAACCATTCGTTCCCAAAAAATGAAGGAAAACTAAGATCTGCTGCCGTGGTGTCAGTGGTCTGCTACGACCGGTCATTGGCAATAGATAATCGCCAATCTTCTCCACCAATAACTCCACCACACTTTCGGGCACCCTGTACCTCTCCCGGAATTTGTACAGCAATGAAGTTTCTAACCTTCTTTCTAAAAAGATACGTTCTCGTCTAGGAGGACGCCCGCCAATAACCACCAAATCGATATCCTCATCGGAAGAATACGCCATTGTAAATGAATAGTTCAAAACAGCTAAATGCAGTATATATATACCCGGCGTAAAAATAAATAGGACAAACTTCACTCACCGTTAACATTCTTGGATATATCATTGATTATGGAAATACATGTTTCATGATAATGTTGGCTATAATCCGCAAGTATCACTCACTATTTGTATTAATCAACAACTTTTGTCAGAGATGTTGTGACTCATACGATTTGGCGGCTACTCGCCCCTTCCTATTCTGAACAGCTGTAATGTGCCAGGCATCGTGTTCCCAAGACCACTATCGCATGTCCCTGTTTATGAGATTTCCATTGATAACACATTTTCATAAGGGGAGGGGGGCTACATCCCTGCGAATCAGATGGTTATATGCTCTGGTTTAAGGATGTGAAAATCGACAATTTATGTTTGACACCCTATATAGACATTCTACACAAGTTCTTTAACGTTGTAACTTTCAATAAATTGGGTAATTTCAGTAGTTACAAGGAACACATACTGCTACCTCACATCCAAGCTGACACCCCATAAGGTTTGACAATTTATAAATATAGGCCATTTCAATCCAAACTTTTGACCAAAGGAGGTAAATATGCAAATGTTGGTCTAAAACAAAACATACCCCTTTATAAATTGTTGGAAAAAACAAAATAACAGAACAAGTTCAACCTATTGTTGTTGTAAAATTTCCAATTCATGTTGTTTCAGGTATCAAATTTCCAGCTGTTAAACGTGTTGATAAAATGTTTGGAGCGAGAAACATAACCCAACCCCCTTGTCGCGACGTCCCTGTGCGTTGTACTTGAGATTTCCAGCTGACAAAATATTTTCACGAGGGGGTGAATCGACCCCTTGTCGCCACGTCCCTGCGTATCATAGATATATATATTATCCGGGTTAAGGGTGCGAAAACTGAAAAAATATGTTTCATAGTACTCGAACATTCTTTGTGATTGGAGATATTTGTAAATACAAAGAACACGTACTATTTGTGATTTATGTTTGTAATCGTAGGTTCATAGTATTGGCGGAATGATAAATTGTTATTTCTTACAAACAATTGTAGATTCTTACAAAGAAAAAGTTTCATAGTATTGACCCCTGGCCATAACCATGGTCGGTCGACACTATTATGTCTTGATCCCACCCCCGTTGTCAGTTAAACAGCTATCTAATTTAATTTAACTAAATCAAATCTGGGTTCAAGCTGCTTGACGTCAGACCACTAAACATGTTATGATTGGGCAATTTTCAGGTTTAGACACAGGTTCAGATCTAAAGGAAATCGCTCAATACGGGGCCGTCTAGATGATTACTGTGAGTGGAAAGTTAGATCAGAGCCCAAGTTCACAACGTGGTGCGTACATGGATTTACGCGAACTTGTGAATTTGGTGAGATTCAAGGTTTGGTGCAGTTGGACATTCCAAAGATGAACAGTCCCACACCTACAAATCAGGCCCTCTAGACCCGTCCCTGTGTATATATGTCCACGGCGCACTCAGATTTAAATTATATATATGAACATACATGTACATGGACACGCACATTTAATTCCCTCGAATGCGCAACAAATGTACCATGCAAATGCAGAGTAAGTGTACCATCATCAGTTAGTATTTATAATAATAGCTTATCACCAAGGAGCGTGACCACCGACGGGCAGCTGATTAGAGACAATCAAACTGACACACTGACCAATATATACACAGGTGAAAAACGGGCTGGTCTATCAGCGATTGCACAATAATATTGTTCGAGTTAATTGTTGAAAGGAAATCACCCATGACGGCATGACCCCAGATAAATATCTAACTTAATCCATACGACAATCAGGGTGCATTTACACTGATACAGAACTGTATACAGATCTGTATGAAGTCACGTGTCGCGCATTACTGTGATCACAATATGATTACTAATAGTGAACGCGCGCTGATCAGTACTCTTGTAATTGACAATTCACTACGAGTCGTTTCAGTTTAGGCCAGACATAAAAATGGATCTACCATCAGCAGACAACAGCGATTTGGTATGTGCCGCATGTATTTAAAGGCACGTGCGGCCTTAATTGTCGAAAATATTCATATTTGTTCAAAACACCGTAAACAGAAAAACATTAAAACGCATACAGTTCCGTTCATATATACCATGACCATCGCGTAAACAGCATGTTATCACAAAGACCTACTATATTTTACCTAAGCAAGAGCCTGATTGTGTTACAGAAGACAGCACAATGCTACTGGCTAATCACACACAAATGGCATAAACGCTCTTTATTAGTTCCATATCAGGTATTCACCAACAAAGAACGCTCTTTTTGTTTACCATCATAATATAAACAAACACCAGAAAAGTTACTTTTTATGCTGTTGTTTACATAACAATGGTCAAACATATGACCATAACATACTGTTTATGCGATATTTCTTATTTGTATACGGACAAAGTCTATCTACATTTTGATGTTCTTTCTGTTTGTGGCGGTTTTTGACGGGTGGATATATTTTCACAGGATAACCACCGCCAAGGCCGCACGTGCCTTTAAAGTGTATCCTTATACCACTTGATAATGGTTCGAAGAAATAATGAAAATCGCATAGGAATACACAATAAACAACAGTATACACAAATAGAGGCTAGAGAGCACACATATAGCTTTAGATGGAGATTCCACCAATATTTAGGATTTCAGGTGATCAACTATATATATATATATAGGTCTCCTGTTTGACACCATCTGGGCGGTGGCCTTTTTGGAACTGTATGCAATGGGTATCCACCCTACAACACCCTTTATTTAACCAAATGTAGTAAAATTTCCAACTGATGACAATTCCAATGACAATGTTGACCAAATGTAGGACAATATTGTTTTATTAAATTAACTAGCAGTTTTTGATTGGCCACGGGGAGGGATCAGGACACAATCTTTCCAAGTGTCTGAAATTTCCAACCTGACACCGCCCCATGATAAGGTTGGAAAATTTCCAGCTGATGGCCATTCCAGCCCAAAATTGTGATAAAAGGTAGGAGATTATGCTAATATTGGTCCGAAAACAATACCCCCCCCCCCCCAAATAAAATGTTTGAAAATCAAACTACAAGATCATTTTCAACCTATTGTTGGTTTGGAAATTACAGCTAATGTCGTGTCAGGTATGAAATTTCCAACTGTTGAAAAGTTTGACCAAAGTTGCCACGTCCCTGTCCGTGCTCAATATTCGAAATACACGGGTTGAAATGACAACGAAAACTAAAACACATTCGCCAAGCCCGAGTAACAATTAATCAAAACAGATTTGCCTGTCGCAGTGCTTCGGCGTTGACCGTGACGTTTAGCGGACATGATTTTTGCTCACACGAACTAATACCGTTTTCTTTCTGTGTGCATTTCTATATCAACCCGTTTACACTAGTCTGCGTGTAGATCTGTGTGCAGTTCTATAGCAATGTAAATGCACCCTCAGGTGCTTGTACTAAATCATTTTATCCAAAAGTTGAAAACTGTATAGCTGAGTATCCGGATAGCCGTAATTCTTATCCGGCGAAGTATAAACACTCTATTGTTATCGCTACCGGCTAAAGCGAATACGATCTTCGCCGGGTAATGTATAAACACCCCCTAAATCATGCCAGAAGTTGGGGTTTGTCCCACAAAAATATTCATGATTGCCAATTACTCAATTAATAAATTCAATTGCAAGTCTATCACAGCTAGTGACAGTCAATTGTGATATTCAGTTATTAACAGACTTTTTAATTATATTAAATTTAATTCATTAGTGAAAATTCATACATGTGTTAAGTAACTTATTAATAAATCATTTAAAATAAGTCTTCTTAAATATATCTCTTCATGATATTGATGATGTCCCTCCCTCCCATGGCGGACCCCAGACTCCTATTCTGAATACTAATAACAAATAGGTGATTTTTCGAGAGACATAAAGCTCGAGCTCGGAGACCAACCACCCACCCATAACAAACCGATTGTATACAAACACCGCTAATAATGTAAACATCCGGGCGGGCATGCGCAACGGCGCAAGATCGTAATTTCAGAATAACAGTATACAGTAATGACCAGAATAGCTAACAAAGACATCTATCTCTCAGATAACATGACTAAAGTTTTATAAATCTGTGTTTCCTTACAGTTATATATACCTATAATGGGTCACAATAATATATCATTATTTTCCAGACATCTCATAAGGTGTTTAGTTATTTATATAAAAAAATAAGCTGTAAATAGTTGACAAATGACAGAATAAATTCCATAATGGCAATGCTCCTAAAATACTATACTATAGACACTGTTGTTGTTGTTTGTGGTTAGGTATGCATCTATATACAAATAGTTTGCACAAAGTTTGGGCTCCTTAGTGGGTTTTAAGGGTATGGAGACAGCCCAACACCCACAGCACCCATGACAATTCAAGTTAAATTGGTATATTTAACATGAATTGGGCCATATGACCAATTATATGTATCTACTTCCAACACTTTTGTTGTTTGTGGATAGGTATGCATCTATGCAAATGGTTTGCACAAAGTTTGGGCTCCTCAGTGGGTTTTAAGGGTATTGAGACAGCCCAACACCCACAGCACCCATGATAAAACCATACAGCACCCGTGCCTATGAAAACATATTTCTGAGTCAGCCATCTCTCAGACTATACCCATTCTGTAAATGATTCCACATTTCACTCTAGAATATATAGAGGCAATGGGGAAAAAATATTTGGGCACCTGAATGGGATTTTGGGCTCTATTCAGGGGGGATATTTGGTTTTTTTAATGGTTAAATTGGTATATTTAACTGGAATTGGGACCTGTAAAGGTATATACTTCTAGGTCTCCTAGTGATTTTGGAAATATCTGCATCAGTATAAGAAGATTTGCAAAAGTTTGGGCTCCTTAGTGGGTTTTAGGGGTATGGAGACAGCCCAACACCCACAGCACCCATGACAATTCAAGTTAAATTGGTATATTTAACTTGAATTGGGCCATATGACCCATTATATGTATCTACTTCCAACACTTTTGTTGTTTGTGGATAGGTATGCATCTATGCAAATGGTTTGCACAAAGTTTGGGCTCCTCAGTTTGTTTTAAGGGTATAGAGACAGCCCAATACCCACAGCACCCATGATAAAACCATACAGCACCCGTGCCTATGAAAACATATTTCTGAGTCAACCATCTCTCAGACTATACCCATTCTGTAAATGATTCCACATTTCACTCTAGAATATATAGAGGCAATGGGAAAAAAATATTTGGGCACCTGAATGGGATTTTGGGCTCTATTCAGGGGGGATATTTGGTTTTTTTAATGGTTAAATTGGTATATTTAACTGGAATTGGGTCCTGTAAAGGTATATACTTCTAGGTCTCCTAGTGATTTTGGAAATATCTGCATCAGTATAAGAAGATTTGCAAAAGTTTGGGCTCCTTAGTGGGTTTTAAGGGTATGGAGACAGCCCAACACCCACAGCACCCATGACAATTCAAGTTAAATTGGTATATTTAACTTGAATTGGGCCATATGACCCATTATATGTATCTACTTCCAACACTTTTGTTGTTTGTGGATAGGTATGCATCTATGCAAATGGTTGCACAAAGTTTGGGCTCCTCAGTGGGTTTTAAGGGTATTGAGACAGCCCAACACCCACAGCACCCATGATAAAACCATACAGCACCCGTGCCTATGAAAACATATTTCTGAGTCAGCCATCTCTCAGACTATACCCATTCTGTAAATGATTCCACATTTCACTCTAGAATATATAGAGGCAATGGGAAAAAAATATTTGGGCACCTGAATGGGATTTTGGGCTCTATTCAGGGGGGATATTTGGTTTTTTTAATGGTTAAATTGGTATATTTAACTGGAATTGGGTCCTGTAAAGGTATATACTTCTAGGTCTCCTAGTGATTTTGGAAATATCTGCATCAGTATAAGAAGATTTTGCAAAAGTTTGGGCTCCTTAGTGGGTTTTAAGGGTATGGAGACAGCCCAACACCCACAGCACCCATGACAATTCAAGTTAAATTGGTATATTTAACTTGAATTGGGCCATATGACCCATTATATGTATCTACTTCCAACACTTTTGTTGTTTGTGGATAGGTATGCATCTATGCAAATGGTTTGCACAAAGTTTGGGCTCCTCAGTGGGTTTTAAGGGTATTGAGACAGCCCAACACCCACAGCACCCATGATAAAACCATACAGCACCCGTGCCTATGAAAACATATTTCTGAGTCAGCCATCTCTCAGACTATACCCATTCTGTAAATGATTCCACATTTCACTCTAGAATATATAGAGGCAATGGGAAAAAAATATTTGGGCACCTGAATGGGATTTTGGGCTCTATTCAGGGGGGATATTTGGTTTTTTTAATGGTTAAATTGGTATATTTAACTGGAATTGGGTCCTGTAAAGGTATATACTTCTAGGTCTCCTAGTGATTTTGGAAATATCTGCATCAGTATAAGAAGATTTGAAAAAGTTTGGGCTCCTTAGTGGGTTTTAAGGGTATGGAGACAGCCCAACACCCACAGCACCCATGACAATTCAAGTTAAATTGGTATATTTAACTTGAATTGGGCCATATGACCCATTATATGTATCTACTTCCAACACTTTTGTTGTTTGTGGATAGGTATGCATCTATGCAAATGGTTTGCACAAAGTTTGGGCTCCTCAGTGGGTTTTAAGGGTTTTGAGACAGCCCAACACCCGCAGCACCCATGATAAAACCATACAGCACCCGTGCCTATGAAAACATATTTCTTAGTCAGCCATCTCTCAGACTATACCCATTCTGTAAATGATTCCACATTTCACTCTAGAATATATAGAGGCAATGGGAAAAAATATTTGGGCACCTGAATGGCATTTTGGGCTCTATTCAGGGGGGATATTTGTTTTTTTTAATGGTTAAATTGGTATATTTAACTGGAATTGGGTCCTGTAAAGGTATATACTTCTAGGTCTCCTAGTGATTTTGGAAATATCTGCATCAGTATAAGAAGATTTGCAAAAGTTTGGGCTCCTTAGTGGGTTTTAAGGGTATGGAGACAGCCCAACACCCACAGCACCCATGACAATTCAAGTTAAATTGGTATATTTAACTTGAATTGGGCCATATGACCCATTATATGTATCTACTTCCAACACTTTTGTTGTTTGTGGATAGGTATGCATCTATGCAAATGGTTGCACAAAGTTTGGGCTCCTCAGTGGGTTTTAAGGGTATTGAGACAGCCCAACACCCACAGCACCCATGATAAAACCATACAGCACCCGTGCCTATGAAAACATATTTCTGAGTCAGCCATCTCTCAGACTATACCCATTCTGTAAATGATTCCACATTTCACTCTAGAATATATAGAGGCAATGGGAAAAAAATATTTGGGCACCTGAATGGGATTTTGGGCTCTATTCAGGGGGGATATTTGGTTTTTTTAATGGTTAAATTGGTATATTTAACTGGAATTGGGTCCTGTAAAGGTATATACTTCTAGGTCTCCTAGTGTTTTTGGAAATATCTGCATCAGTATAAGAAGATTTGCAAAAGTTTGGGCTCCTTAGTGGGTTTTAAGGGTATGGAGACAGCCCAACACCCACAGCACCCATGACAATTCAAGTTAAATTGGTATATTTAACTTGAATTGGGCCATATGACCCATTATATGTATCTACTTCCAACACTTTTGTTGTTTGTGGATAGGTATGCATCTATGCAAATGGTTTGCACATAGTTTGGGCTCCTCAGTGGGTTTTAAGGGTATTGAGACAGCCCAACACCCACAGCACCCATGATAAAACCATACAGCACCCGTGCCTATGAAAACATATTTCTGAGTCAGCCATCTCTCAGACTATACCCATTCTGTAAATGATTCCATATTTCACTCTAGAATATATAGAGGCAATGGGGAAAAAATATTTGGGCACCTGAATGGGATTTTGGGCTCTATTCAGGGGGGATATTTGGTTTTTTTTAATGGTTAAATTGGTATATTTAACTGGAATTGGGTCCTGTAATGGTATATACTTCTAGGTCTCCTAGTGTTTTTGGAAATATCTGCATCAGTATAAGAAGATTTGCAAAAGTTTGGGCTCCTTAGTGGGTTTTAAGGGTATGGAGACAGCCCAACACCCACAGCACCCATGACAATTCAAGTTAAATTGGTATATTTAACTTGAATTGGGCCATATGACCAATTATATGTATCTACTTCCAACACTTTTGTTGTTTGTGGATAGGTATGCATCTATGCAAATGGTTTGCACAAAGTTTGGGCTCCTCAGTGGTTTTAAGGGTATTGAGACAGCCCAACACCCACAGCACCCATGATAAAACCATACAGCACCCGTGCCTATGAAAACATATTTCTGAGTCAGCCATCTCTCAGACTATACCCATTCTGTAAATGATTCCATATTTCACTCTAGAATATATAGAGGCAATGGAGAAAAAAATATTTGGGCACCTGAATGGGATTTTGGGCTCTATTCAGGGGGGGATATTTGGTTTTTTTAATGGTTAAATTGGTATATTTAACTGGAATTGGGTCCTGTAAAGGTATATACTTCTAGGTCTCCTAGTGATTTTGGAAATATCTGCATCAGTATAAGAAGATTTGCAAAAGTTTGGGCTCCTTAGTGGGTTTAAGGGTATGGAGACAGCCCAACACCCACAGCACCCATGACAATTCAAGTTAAATTGGTATATTTAACTTGAATTGGGCCATATGACCCATTATATGTATCTACTTCCAACACTTTTGTTGTTTGTGGATAGGTATGCATCTATGCAAATGATTTGCACATAGTTTGGGCTCCTCAGTGGGTTTTAAGGGTATTGAGACAGCCCAACACCCACAGCACCCATGATAAAACATTACAGCACCCGTGCCTATGAAAACATATTTCTGAGTCAGCCATCTCTCAGACTATACCCATTCTGTAAATGATTCCACATTTCACTCTAGAATATATAGAGGCAATGGGAAAAAAATATTTGGGCACCTGAATGGGATTTTGGGCTCTATTCAGGGGGGATATTTGGTTTTTTTAATGGTTAAATTGGTATATTTAACTGGAATTGGGTCATGTAAAGGTATATACTTCTAGGTCTCCTAGTGTTTTTGGAAATATCTGCATCAGTATAAGAAGATTTGCAAAAGTTTGGGCTCCTTAGTGGGTTTTAAGGGTATGGAGACAGCCCAACACCCGCAGCACCCATGATAAAACCATACAGCACCCGTGCCTATGAAAACATATTTCTTAGTCAGCCATCTCTCAGACTATACCCATTCTGTAAATGATTCCACATTTCACTCTAGAATATATAGAGGCAATGGGAAAAAATATTTGGGCACCTGAATGGCATTTTGGGCTCTATTCAGGGGGGATATTTGTTTTTTTTAATGGTTAAATTGGTATATTTAACTGGAATTGGGTCCTGTAAAGGTATATACTTCTAGGTCTCCTAGTGATTTTGGAAATATCTGCATCAGTATAAGAAGATTTGCAAAAGTTTGGGCTCCTTAGTGGGTTTTAAGGGTATGGAGACAGCCCAACACCCACAGCACCCATGACAATTCAAGTTAAATTGGTATATTTAACTTGAATTGGGCCATATGACCCATTATATGTATCTACTTCCAACACTTTTGTTGTTTGTGGATAGGTATGCATCTATGCAAATGGTTGCACAAAGTTTGGGCTCCTCAGTGGGTTTTAAGGGTATTGAGACAGCCCAACACCCACAGCACCCATGATAAAACCATACAGCACCCGTGCCTATGAAAACATATTTCTGAGTCAGCCATCTCTCAGACTATACCCATTCTGTAAATGATTCCACATTTCACTCTAGAATATATAGAGGCAATGGGAAAAAAATATTTGGGCACCTGAATGGGATTTTGGGCTCTATTCAGGGGGGATATTTGGTTTTTTTAATGGTTAAATTGGTATATTTAACTGGAATTGGGTCCTGTAAAGGTATATACTTCTAGGTCTCCTAGTGTTTTTGGAAATATCTGCATCAGTATAAGAAGATTTGCAAAAGTTTGGGCTCCTTAGTGGGTTTTAAGGGTATGGAGACATCCCAACACCCACAGCACCCATGACAATTCAAGTTAAATTGGTATATTTAACTTGAATTGGGCCATATGACCCATTATATGTATCTACTTCCAACACTTTTGTTGTTTGTGGATAGGTATGCATCTATGCAAATGGTTTGCACATAGTTTGGGCTCCTCAGTGGGTTTTAAGGGTATTGAGACAGCCCAACACCCACAGAACCCATGATAAAACCATACAGCACCCGTGCCTATGAAAACATATTTCTGAGTCAGCCATCTCTCAGACTATACCCATTCTGTAAATGATTCCATATTTCACTCTAGAATATATAGAGGCAATGGGGAAAAAATATTTGGGCACCTGAATGGGATTTTGGGCTCTATTCAGGGGGGATATTTGGTTTTTTTTAATGGTTAAATTGGTATATTTAACTGGAATTGGGTCCTGTAATGGTATATACTTCTAGGTCTCCTAGTGTTTTTGGAAATATCTGCATCAGTATAAGAAGATTTGCAAAAGTTTGGGCTCCTTAGTGGGTTTTAAGGGTATGGAGACAGCCCAACACCCACAGCACCCATGACAATTCAAGTTAAATTGGTATATTTAACTTGAATTGGGCCATATGACCAATTATATGTATCTACTTCCAACACTTTTGTTGTTTGTGGATAGGTATGCATCTATGCAAATGGTTTGCACAAAGTTTGGGCTCCTCAGTGGTTTTAAGGGTATTGAGACAGCCCAACACCCACAGCACCCATGATAAAACCATACAGCACCCGTGCCTATGAAAACATATTTCTGAGTCAGCCATCTCTCAGACTATACCCATTCTGTAAATGATTCCATATTTCACTCTAGAATATATAGAGGCAATGGAGAAAAAAATATTTGGGCACCTGAATGGGATTTTGGGCTCTATTCAGGGGGGGATATTTGGTTTTTTTAATGGTTAAATTGGTATATTTAACTGGAATTGGGTCCTGTAAAGGTATATACTTCTAGGTCTCCTAGTGATTTTGGAAATATCTGCATCAGTATAAGAAGATTTGCAAAAGTTTGGGCTCCTTAGTGGGTTTAAGGGTATGGAGACAGCCCAACACCCACAGCACCCATGACAATTCAAGTTAAATTGGTATATTTAACTTGAATTGGGCCATATGACCCATTATATGTATCTACTTCCAACACTTTTGTTGTTTGTGGATAGGTATGCATCTATGCAAATGATTTGCACATAGTTTGGGCTCCTCAGTGGGTTTTAAGGGTATTGAGACAGCCCAACACCCACAGCACCCATGATAAAACATTACAGCACCCGTGCCTATGAAAACATATTTCTGAGTCAGCCATCTCTCAGACTATACCCATTCTGTAAATGATTCCACATTTCACTCTAGAATATATAGAGGCAATGGGAAAAAAATATTTGGGCACCTGAATGGGATTTTGGGCTCTATTCAGGGGGGATATTTGGTTTTTTTAATGGTTAAATTGGTATATTTAACTGGAATTGGGTCATGTAAAGGTATATACTTCTAGGTCTCCTAGTGTTTTTGGAAATATCTGCATCAGTATAAGAAGATTTGCAAAAGTTTGGGCTCCTTAGTGGGTTTTAAGGGTATGGAGACAGCCCAACACCCACAGCACCCATGACAATTCAAGTTAAATTGGTATATTTAACTTGAATTGGGCCATATGACCCATTATATGTATCTACTTCCAACACTTTTGTTGTTTTTGGATAGGTATGCATCTATGCAAATAGTTTGCGCAAAGTTTGGGCTCCTCGGTGGGTTTTAAGGGTATGGAGACTGCCCAACACCCACAACACCCATGATAAAACCATACAGCACCCGTGCCTATGAAAACATTTCTGAGTCAGCCATCTCTCAGACTTTACCCATTCTGAAAAGGATTCCACAGTTCACTTTAGAATATATAGAGGCAATGGGAAAAAATTATTTGGGCATCTGAATGGGATTTTGGGCTTTGGTCAGGGGGAGGGGAATATTTGGGTTTTTTAATGGTCAAATTGAATTGAGCCCTGTGACCCATTATAGGTATCTACTTCTATGTCTCTTACTAGTAGTGTTTTTGGAAAGATGTGCATCAGTATAAGAAGGTTTGCAAAAGTTTGGGCACCTGGGAGTGATTTAATGGTGAGCAGGTGGCACAACACCAGTCGTAATGAATTTCGAAGTACAATTGCTAATCGCGCTCGTACCGTGCGCAACTATGGGAGCAAATGTACGCTAAGTTTACTGAGACTGGCACAACACCAACAGCACCCATGATAAATCATACAGCACCCTTGTCTTTAAAATCATATTTGGGCTCAGGTGAAGGACAAAATATGTTTTTTAATATTAATGTCGGTATATTTAACTTGAATTGGGCCATGTAAACCGGGGTATTCTATACACTCAGGGGGGATACCCTGGGTAATCTATACAATCAGGGTGTTACCTTCCTGTACGCTATTCGTTTAGGCCCATATAGAGCTTATTTAAGTTTTCAAATATTGCCAACATGAGCTTATTTCGCGCAATTTTAAAATAAGCTCAGTTTCACATAAACAGACTGTTACTTGGTGTTCATATTCAGATAGTTCTCAGGTGTCCAATCTCAAATACCGACCTCGTCGCCATCCGTATACTACCGATTACGTCGACAAAACGATGGCAAATAATTTAAGATAATAATATATTGGGATCTCAAATCGTGTAATACAGTAGTGTCTTAAAATATGAAAATTACATTTCCAAGAATAAATAAACAAAAAATGTGAAGATGACAACAAATATTTAACAAGACAGTCAATGACTGTGGGTCGCTCACCAGACTGTAAAGACTGAGAAGAATGGGACTCTGAAGACTACAAGAGTCAGTACGTGACAATATCACTTAAGACAAGTAGTTCTAAACATGGACATAGATGGAGGTTCTCCGATGAGCAGGGCTCTTCAACTTGAAATTTCTAATTGCACACCACTGACAAATCTCCAACCTCTTACATTTTACAGAAGACAACCATACCACAGTACTAAGTTCACAGAAATAATTTTGCACACCCCTCTTAGGTTGAATTTTACAACTAGTACAAGGATATAGGAGAGTTAAATCTCTTATCTCTGCCCCTATTAGAACAAATGTGAATCCCCATCTATGAGATCCATTCATCTAGTAATATCAATATACCCCCAATATCCAATAGGGTATGATTTCACCTGGATAAGTGGTACGTGGTTAAGAAAATAATATTGGAACAGCCAAGTCTGTATTTAGTATGTCTGATCTTTGCAGAATGAGGTCCACAAAAGGTGAATTTAATGACACTATTCCCCAAGGTGGAAAAGCATCAACGAATTCACCATATGGGGACCTCATTTCCTAAAATGACCCAATTTGAACAAATCTGAACCCGGTCACCCAAGGCCCATCCATACCAAATATAAGCTAATATAGGCTCAATGGTTCTTGAGAAGAAATTTTAAGATTTACTATGGAGGGAAAGAGTTATGGCCCTAGCTTCGCACCTATTTGATATGATGAACTTATTTGAACAAATCTGATTGTGAGTCACCTAGGGAACATGCACACTGAAATATATGAACATATTTGGTCTTTAATATGGAGAAGAAAACAATTGTTGATAGACGGATGGATAGACATCACAAGAGACAGACGAGTGGAAGGACCGCCTGACAGACATAAGACAAATTCAATCCAATATACCCCCCCCAATGTTTCTTTGAAAAATCAGGGTATGATTTCATCTGGATAAGCGGTGGTTAAGAAAATAATATGCCAGCCATGTCTGCATATAGTGTGTCAGACATTTGCAGAATGAGGTCCCCAAATGGTGAATTTAATGACAATATTCCGCAAGGTGTGCTAGCATCACCAGATTCATCCTCAGTCTGATTAGGCCTCACCAGCCATGGGAAACCTATATAGGAACAGATTTAAGTTCTAAAGTTGAAGTTTGTAATGCACACCCATTGAGCACCTCAATTATGCATTTTATCTTCTGCAAATTGGGGGGGGGGGGCATAGAAACTGAACAGAAGGGAAAAAGTAAAAAAGTAACTAAAACAAAATTTCAATTTGATACTTAAGATACTTCCCAGAAGATGATGCCTAAGCAGAATTAGGTCCATGGAGGGTGTATTTGGTGATGCTAGCCTGCTGTACAGGGTTGCAACACTAAATTGACCCTCTGTGGACCTCATTATGCAAATGTCAGACACTAAATTCAGGCAGTTTGTTTAAAATTGCTAGCAGTAATGTTTACACAAGCTGCCAGGTGACATTTTATTGTAATCTAGATTAATGACATGTGTCTCTCTCTGTCTATCCACAAAGATATATCTGCAACTTTAATAGAACAGGTATTAAAGTTGGAAGCTGGAGATGATATCCGTTGGAAGGGATGTTGGTTGGGTGCAGGCCACTGCAGGGTGGGGTGGGTCTGGGCCATATGGGATGGGGGATGGGTAATGGAATATTTCTGTAATTTCATTAAAGATTAAAGTTTCATAACTCTGCAGATGTTATAATGGTGTCACTTTTTTCAAATTTTATAAAATGTTTAAAAACTAATTTTTTTGTTTGTTAAATTGAGCCCACATTCGATCCAGTGACCTCATTTGAACAAATCTGAATAACAGTCCCCCAAGGACCCTTTGTATCAAATACGAACCCATTCGGCCCAATGAAATTTGAGAAGTCGTTGTAAGAATTACTATGGTGGCAAAGAGTTATGGCCCTGGCTTCGCAACCATTTGACCCAGTGTCCTCATTTGAACAAATCTGAATGAGAGTCGCCTAGGAAACGTACACACCAAATATGAACCCATTCGGTTTCATGGTTCCAGAGGAGAAGATGTTCAAAGAATTGTAGACGGACGGATGGACGGACGGACGGACGATGGACGGACGACGGACGAAGAGTGATGACAATAGCTCCACCTGAGACGAGCTAATAAAAACGTGAGACAACCAGCCCCGGAAAATCTGGACAACCCACCCTAACATACGCCCGCGCGAGTTGTCCCTGTGGTCCCGATTCGGTCTGTAGTCAGATGTACTATATACACATGTATATAGTTGTATATACAGGAACGGGACCATCCGCCCCAGGCACAACCGACACCAAGCGACCCGGAACAACCCGACCCAATTAAAGTACGAACTATGTTTTGGTTTAAACCTTTAATTAAATTAGGATAAGATATGGTAAATTGTAGTTGTGATACACTGCATGGACATAATGATATAGTATTCTGTATGAAATATGAAGAATATTTTAATATGAATATATACGGAAGTACAACATATGTATATGAAAAAGGAATGTATAGTACATGTATATGCTACTTCACAGCCTGTTCTCGTGAAAATAGCGACACTCCCGGCTTATTTTAATGAGCGAAATAAGCTCATATCAATATAGGCTCTGTGTGGAGATAAACGTACACTATGGGAGTACATGTATGGTTTCCATAAAAATAAGCACGTAACGGTCTTATTTTAATGAGCGATATAAGCCCCTATTGGTATTATTTAATCACAATATACGCTCTATATGGACCTAAAACTCAGTTTATAAAACAGTCCAATATGGGACTATCTCCCATATTGTCATTATTAAAGGTACTCAATCCGATAAAACTCCTATCAAATACTATTTCAATGGGTTCGGTGGTCAAAAATATTTGATTCGAGTCGAGGAAGTCACCCATCAAAGCTCAGATTTGTTAGATATCGATTTTAGAAATCTATTATTTTTCATTATCGGGAATTCTTTCTGGCCCAGAAGACAGTCAAAATTTCGTTATTATTACCACTTGATTATAGAGTTATCCATCCTTGTCTGTTTGAATAGAGTTTTGGCGTAAAATCTCGAGCAGGTTACCAAATTGACGGCAGTTATTAGTACTCATCTCGAGCAATTAACAAATTTCAAAAATCAATATCTAATAACTCTGAGCTTTGTTTGATGGGTTCCTCGACTCGAATCAAATATTTTTTACCCCCAAAGCCAAAGAAATAGTAATATAGGACCCTCTGATCGGATTGTTGTTGTTGGAATCTGTTGAGATGGGGACCCTTTTTACGGATTGAGTACCTTTAAATCTACCGTTTTTCATCGCAACTTATCCTCGCGAAAATAGGTTCATATTGGGCATACATATTAACATATGTCTCAATGGACTCAATTGATTCGGAAATAAGCCATTAGTGAGTTTATACCCGTTATTTAGTTGAATGAAGCGAGCCGCAGTTAAAACACATTATAAAGAGCGTGAATCTGGTATGTCGTGTCGCAACATATCCTCCCTCAAATAGGCACATAATCGGCCTATAATGTGAAATAGGTACATTTTATTGTGAAATAAGCAGATACTAGATCATATCCGTCATTTCGTTTTATGGCGCGGCCACATTGAAAACACATGCTATAAAGAACATACACATGAAAACCGTGAGTTGGCTTATTTGTGTCATTTTCTGCACACAATCTGATTACAATCGACTCATTAGCAGTCGATAATGTGACTAAAATTGTCTCATTTTCAGCACATTATCGACTTAAATTTATGAGATTATAAGCATATTATCTACCTAAAACTATTTATGTATAAGCAGATAATCTGCGGGTTTTCGGGAGAACAGGCTGCATGTCGATAAACAAGTTTAGGTTGTTAAATAATGACAATGGGAGCTTAATTCGCTCATTAAAATAAGCCCGTTTCGCAGCGTTATGTGCTTATTTTTACGAGAACAGGATGAAACACATCGTCGTGCAAATAGGTTCAAATTGGACCTACATGTAGCTATTCGCATAGGTTGATATTTGAAATAATTTGATTATGAAATAACTCCATAGTGAGCTTAAATCGTTATTCCGTTATGGCCGCAGTGAAAACATTATAAAGATCGTGAAATTGGTAAGTCGTGTCGATGAAAAGAGGCAGATTAAATCATTTCAATTTGGGCTTGATATGTATGGAAATAATCCCATATTGTACTGTTTTATTTATAAAAACAGTGTGTTAGATCCATATTGAGCGTATATTGTGGCAAAATAATTCCAATATCAGCTTATATCGCGCATTAAAATATGTCCGTTTTGTACTTATTTTCATGAGAACAGCATGACAAGTCTTGAGTTGTTTAATCGTGTTCTCGTGAAATAAGCACAATACGGGTTTTCCTCATATTGAAATAACCCATATACATGTACATGTAAGGCTGTTTTAATAACTAGCGTTTAGGCCTTATGGAGCGTATTTCAGTTTTCAAATAATGTCAACATGCAGACTGTTCTCGTGAAAATAAGCACATAAACGCCATGTTATTATGAACTAAATATTGCCATTATTTAACCGCAGTATACGATATGGACAGAAAATGCGGGTTTTAAGAGTCTAACATGGGACTATTTACATACGAAATATGCCCATATTGGCACTATTTAATCTATCTACCTATTCTCATCGAGATAACTTACTAGATTCACGCTCTTTAGAAGGTATTTTCACTGTGGCCTGCGCCATTCTACGGAATAACTGGTATACGCTCACGTGGGCTTATTTCAGAATAAAATAAGTCCAATATGAACTGTGTGAATATTTAGGTCCAATATAAACCTGAGGATATGTTGAGATGAAAAAAAGTAGATTAAATAATACCAATATGGGCTTACATGGAAATAGTCCAACATTTGACTGCTTTAAAAATCGCGTTTAGGTTCAATAATGGCAGTATGAGCTTAATTCGCTCATTAAAATAAGCCCGTTATGAGCTTATTTTTACGAGAACAAGCTGCATATTGTCATTATTTGATTATTTGATTATTATAACAGCCCTATATGGGATATTTCAATATGCGATAAGAACATCTTATGATTATTTTTGCAATTTGTGTTGTGGAATACAACACAAATAAACCAACTCAAGACTGTTCTCGTGAAAATAGGCACATAATAATATGATATAAGCCCGTATTGTCGCCAATAGTCCCGATTCCAGAAGTAAATATTTACAATTGAGCGTAGTTCAGACGATGATTTCTATGGAGAGGTACGGTCGATTACTTGACATAGCGCCTGAATGCTAACTTATCAGTTTCACATACCCGTACAAGTCCATAATATGTCTTTAAAGTGCGTACATCTGATAAGCTGTGGGTTGGCTTAGTTGTGTCATTGTCCGCTCATAATCTGCTTAGAATTGTTCAATTATGAGGCGATAATGTGACTAATTTTGTATAATTTTCAGCACATTATCGACTCAAAATGAGAGCGTTCATAAGCAGATTATCTACCTAGAATATTTACTTTTTATATAAGCAGATAATGTGCGGGAATTTGGGGAACAGGCTGTTTAAAACGGTACAATATGGGACTATTTACATAAGAAATAAGCCCATATTGGCATTATTTTATCTACCTTAGTTTATCACTTACTTACCAAAGCTACCCTAATTGTATTGTTTTTACTGAAATAAACCCATATCAGTATTATTAATCTAGCTTTTTTCATCGACACAACCTACCAGATTCAAGCACTTTATAGTCAATGCTGCCCTCGCCATTCAACCGAATAATGGCTATAAGCTTACTGTGGACTTATATCAGAATCAAAAGAACCTATGTGAATACTTAAAGGTCAAATATGAACCTATTTACATGAGGATATGTAGCGATGAAAACAAATTAGATTTAATAATACCAACATGGGACTAGTTCGATAGAACAGTCTGATATTGTCTGTTTAAAAAGCCGCGTTTATAGGTCCATATATATAGCGTACATGTATACATATTAAGTTAAATTATACCTCTGTATGAGCTTATTTCGCTCATTAAAATAAGTCCTGTTTTGTGTTTATTTTCACGAAAACAGACTGCAAACTGCCATTATTTGAAAACTAAATAAGCTTCATATGGGCCTAAACGCTGGTTATTATAACAGCCCTATATAGATATTTCAATATGCGATAAGCTCGTCATGCTTATTTTAGCAATTCGTGTTGTGGCACAACACAAATAAACCAACTCCAGACTTACCATGCAGACGTCACCCTGTTCTCATGAAAATAAGCACATAACAATATGAGATAGGCACGTGGTGTGCTTATTTTCACGTCAACAGGCTGGAAAACAACACGATTAAACAACTCAACACTTGCCATGCAGATGTCAAGCTATTTTCGTGAAAATAAGCACTTAACGGCCGTATTTTAACGAGCGATAATTTTGGCATTATTTAATCGCAATATATATAAGCTCTATATTGACCTAAATCTCGGCTTTTAAAGCAGTACAATATGGGACTATTGCCATATGTTACTAAAATGCTACATTCCTCCAGTTGACATAGCGCCTGAATGCTAACTTATCAGTTTCACATACCCGAACAAATCCATATTATGTCTTTAAATAGCGTACATCTGAAAAGTTATGGGTTGGCTTAGTTGTGTGATTGTCCGCACATAATCTGAATTGCCCCATTATGAGTCGATAATGTGACTAAAATATTCTCATTTTCAGCACATTATGGACTGAAAATGAGGACATTCTAATCAGATTATCTACCTAAAATAAATTATTTATAAGCAGATAATGTGCGGAATTTTGGGGAACAGTCTGTTTAAAACACAGTACAATATGGGACTATTTACATACGAAATGAGCCCATATCGGAATGATTTAATCTGCCTTTTTTCATAAACACAACTTACCAAAGCTACGCTCTTTGTAGGGTGTTTGGCGCCATTCAACGGAATAAGGGACTCAGTATGTACTTATTTCAGAATCAGATAGTTCCAACATAAACCTGTGAATAGTTACATGTAGGTCCAATATGAACCTATTTGCACGAGGATATGTTTCATCCTGTTCTCATAAAAATAAGCACATAACGGGCTTATTTTAATGAGCGAATTAAGCTCATACTGGCATTATTTAACCTCAATGTTTTCATCGACACGACATACCAGACTCACGCTCTTTAAAATGTGTTTTAACTGTGGCCCATGCCACTTAGCTGAATAGCGGGTAGTAGTTCACTGTGGGTTTATTTCAGAATCGAATAAGTCCAATATGAACCTATGTGAATCTTTAGATCCAATATGAACCTATTTTTACGAGAATATATGTTGCGATGAATAAAGGTGGATTAAATAATACCAATATGGGCTTATTTCTTATGGAAATAATCCCACATTGGACTGTTTTAACATCCTTGTTTTAGGTTCAAATATAGCATACATATATAATGAGTCTTAATAATTCCAATATGAGCTTATTTCGCTCATTAAAATAAGCCCGTTATGGGATTATTTTCTCGAACACAGGCTGGAAAACAACACGAATAAACACATGACTTACCAATCAATCATGTTTATTTGTACGTTACACCATATATGGTCAAATGTACATGAACACAGAATAACAAGACAAAATGGACGGATTACATGAAACAAAGTTAAGTACAATGTAACAACAATGATATATGGCGGTATATGCTTATGATATATGACAATATACATATGTTATACCGGTATATGCCTATCATACGTTCAGATAATATATGTAGATGATTGGCAAACATACCATTCAGAGTTGATACTGGCAACACTGACATGGTCTCAAGTCGAAGAATCTTTGTTCCTTTTTTGTTGTACTCGATTTAAGAGTCGTTACTCTGTTGCCAAACCCCTTTCTTTTTCAATCCATAGTGGACAAAGTGTGCACCAAAGCCCGCATAGTTTTTGAGTCGCTGCTGATCATTATTTGTTTAAATAGTTTCTCGTTGGGGATGTTTAACAGATTGGGTGATATGTTCTCGTCTGACAGAAGAAGTACAGTAAATAATTGTCGATTTCATTGCATGTTTCGCAAATTCGGTCCGCTTCGTCGAAATCTACGGCGGCCTGGAACCGCCACCTCCTCTTCAGTTAGTTTCCTGATATATCAGGTTACGTATCCTGATATATCAGGTTAGTATCCTGATATATCAGGTTACGTATCCTGATATATCAGGTTATTATCCTGATATATCAGGTTACGTATCATGATATATCAGGTTACGTATCCTGATATATCAGGTTACGTATCCTGATATATCAGGTTACGTATCCTGATATATCAGGTTATTCTCTTGATATGTCAGGTTACGTATCCTGATATATCAGGTTACGTATCCTGATATATCAGGTTACGTATCCTGATATATCAGGTTATTATCCTGATATATCAGGTTATGTATCCTGATATATCAGGTTATTATCCTGATATATCAGGTTACGTATCCTGATATATCAGGTTATTATCCCGATATATCAGGTTATGTCTCGACCAATCCAGAGTGTCGTCTCATTGGCGGAGGCTTGTGGTTGGTTGGATTCTTAGTCAATATTGTTAGGCCAATGTATATGCTCTTATATATGCGAGGCTACCAGTAGGAGACTCGCATATATAAAAGAGTTCATTGGCACAGGTTTTTGCAAAATTTCAAGGAGCCCCAGTCACGGAAGTGTTAGCAAGAACCGAACCATCCACTGAGCGATGACCAGTCCATTATTAACCCTTTCTATACTAAATAATCATTGACGAGTAGTTCCCTTCGGAAATGATTAGATAATAAGTTCAAATGAAAGTGTCAATGACACTGTAGCTCAACGTTGGTAGGTGTTAAGTTCATGCTGAGCTGTCAATAGAATGATAAAGGACTCCTATAGAAGAAGGAAAGTCAAAAAGTTACAATAATGTACGCAATGGGCTTGTATTCTGTAGATGATATTGTTATACCCCATTTTCCGTCCGTCCGTCCGTCTGTATGTGCGTCCGTCAGTACGTCCGTCGATGTCTGTTCATGTCATAACTTTAACAGTAGTGCTCAGATCTCAATGAAATTAGGTATGGATGTTCACTACTATGAGGACATTAAATAGAGGTTTCCATCGTTTTGTTCGGATTTTCCATTCTAGAGTTATTCATCATTGTTTATCTGGAAATTTTGGATTTTTGGTCCGTCTGATGTCTGTTCATGTCGTAACTTCAACAGTTGTGCTGGGATCTCAATGAAATTTGGTATGGATGTTCACTAGTATGATCACATTCAATAGAGGGTTCCATTGTTCTGTTTCGCTTTTCCATACTAGAGTTATTCATCTTTGTTTATCTGGAAATGTTGGCTGTTTGGTCCATCCGATGTCTGTTCAGGTCATAACTTGAACAGTAATGCTCGGATCTCAATGAAATTTTGTATGGATGTTCACCAATATGAGGACATTTAATGGCACATTCAACTGTTTTGTTTTGTTTTTTGTTCTATAGTTATTCATCTTTGTTTATATGAAAATTCAGATTTTTTGGGTCCAATCTGTCTGAGTATAGCAGTCATAAGTTATAGATATGCCCACACTAGGCGGTAATCCACAAGGGGGTATGCACCGGACGACAGTCCATCTCTTGTTTTCATTTAAAACATTTCACCAATAAATGAGGGATGCATGGTGTGCGAATGAAATCCTGCTGGCGGCCATGTTTTCTTTTCATGAATTGCGTAATAATTGGATACCTCCCATGTTTTTCAATGACATTTTTGGTGGCTCCCATCTCCCAGAAGATCCATATGAAGTTCAGTAAGGACTATATAAAAGATGTGGTCTGTATTTTGTGCCAAATCATTTAGTCATACAAAGTTTAAAATCCAAAAGGGGCGGAAATGCTTTCAACGAAATTCGGAAACATTTGATATCCCCAGAGGTGACCCAAAACACGCCTGTATAAAGTTTTAAAATATTTGTTCCGATATTTGTTCTGCTGGGTGTGCCAATGGATCCAAATTTGAAATCCAAGATGACTGATGGCGGCCATGTTTTCTAACGAATTTCGGGAAAAAATAGATGGCTCCCATCTAGAGGTCACCCTGAAGATCCATATGAAGTTTGGTGAGGGTGTGTGGTTAATCGCCTACATGTACTATTGTACATGCCACATCACTCATCCTCATCGTCACCAAACTTAATATGGAACCAACCACAAGCCTCCGCCAATGAAAGACGACATTCTGGATTGGTCGAGACAACCTGATATATCAGGATACATAACCTGATATATCAGGATACATAACCTGATATATCAGGATAATAACCTGATATATCAGGATACGTAACCTGATATATCAGGATACGTAACCTGGTATATCAGGATAATAACCTGATATATTAGGATACGTAACCTGATATATCAGGATAATAACCTGATATATCAGGACACGTAACCTGATATATCAGGATACGTAACCTGATATATCAGGATAATAACCTGATATATCAGGATACTAATCTGGTATATCAGGATACGTAACCTGATATATCAGGATAATAGCCTGATATATCAGGATACTAACCTGATATATCAGGATACGTAACCTGATATATCAGGATACTAACTGAAGAGGGGGTGGCGGTTCCAGGCCGCCGTAGAAATCGAAGTAGCGTCCGCGTTCGATGCCCAAGGTGTGGCAACTTATTCTTAATTTTGTCAGGGATTCACGCTATTTTGGGACGGAAATGACGTTGATATATATTTCCAAAGAAGTCATCGTTTTGAATGTTCTATACGTTCTAAGTTTGTTCCTTGGATGATCACGTCGATTGCTATTTTTGAGAAGTTTGGTGCGAATATTATCATTAAATATTTGTTTCTGTATTGAGTTATCGAAGAAGTCATTAATACCGTGACTTGGGGACATGGATGTGACTAATTGTTGACATTGTGACAGCGACCTGCTCGATGAATCCAGATTAGATTCAAATACATGTAGTTGTATGCACATGCACATTTCAGCCTCTCGTGAAAACAAGCTCATATCGGGCTTTTTTTAATGAGCGAAATAAGCTTCTTTGGGCGTTATTTAACCGCAATATACGGTTTATATATGGACCTATAAATAACGCAAAATAAGCCCATATTAGTATTATTTAATCTAGCTTTTTTCATCGACACGACCTACCAGATTCAAGCTCTGTATAATGTGTTTTCTATGCGGCCCTCGCCATTCAACGGAATAATGGCTATAAGCTCACTGTGTGCTTACTACAGAATCAAGTCCAAAAATTAACCTATGTGAATACTTAGGTCCAATATGAACCTACATGTATTTACCCGAGGATATGCTGCTATTAAAAAAATTAGATATTGGACTGTTTTAAAAACCGCGTTTAATAGGTCCATATATATAGCGTGCATGTATATTAGGTTAAATAATACGACTATATTAGTTTATTTCGCTCATTAAAATAAGCCCCGTTATGTGTTTATTTTAACGAGAACAGGCTACAAATTGACATTATTTGAAAACTCAAAAACGCTCCATGTGGGCCTAACGCTGGCTATTAAAACAGCCCTTTTTTGTGTATATTGGATATTTGAATATGAGATAAGCCCATATTGTGTTTAGTTTCATGACAATAGAGTGGAAAACAAACACGAATCAACCATCTCAAGACTTACCATACAGATTGTTCTTGTGAAAATAAGCACATTTTGAGCGAAATAAGCTGATATTGGCATTATTTAACCGCAATATACGCTATATATGGACACAAAACGCTTATAGATGTGGGTATGAGGATATACTTTTGTAGATACCACGGTATATTTGGGTATGTGCACCATATACATGGGTACAGTATCACTGCATATTGACATTATTCGAAAACACTATACGCTCTATATGTGCTTAAACTATAGTTATTAAAACAGCCCTATATGGGATATTTGAATATGCGAGAAGCCTGTTTTGTGCTTATTTTTGCAATTCGTGTTGTGCAAAACAACACAAATAAACCAAATCAAGACTTACCATGTAGCTATGAGCTCATAACGGGATTTTTTTGCTGAGCGAAATAAGCTCCTTTTGGCATTATTTAACCGCAATATACATTCTATATGGACCTAAAACGGATTTTTTTTTAAACAATCCAATATGGGATTATTTTCATACGAAATAAGCCCATATTGGCATTATTTAATCTACCTTTTTTTCATCGACACGACCTACTAGATTCACGCTCCTTATAATGTGTGTTAACTGTGGCCCGCGCCATTCAAAGGAATGATAGAGATAACCTCACCGTGGGCTTATTTTAGAATCAAATAAGTCCATATGAACAGTGTGAATATTTAGGTCCAATATGAACCTAATTACATGAGGATGTGTTGCGAAGAAAAAAAAGTAGATTAAATAATACCAAAGATAGGCTTATTCCGTGTAAAAATAGTCCAACATTTGACTTTTTTTAAAACCGTGTTTAGGTCAATATATAAAAAGTTCAGGTATATTGAGGTTAAATGATGCCAGTATGAGCTTATTTCGCTCATTAAAATCAGCCCGTTATGAGCTTATTTTTACGAGAACAGACTGCATATTGTCATTAATTGAACACTAAATATATGCTTGGGATATTTCAATGTGCGATAAGCCCGCCTTATGCTTATTTTAGCAATTCGTGTTGAAAATAACACAAATAAACCAACCCAAGACTTACCATGCAGATGTCAGCCTGGTCTCGTGAAAATAAGCACATACCAATATGATATTGGCCCGTGTTGTGCTTGGTCTCGTGAAAATAAGCACATACCAATATGATATTGGCCCGTGTTGTGCTTATTTTCACGAGAACAGCTAGGCTGGAAAACAAGACGATTAAACAACTCAACATTTACCATGCAGAGGTCATGCTATTTTCTTGAAAATAAGCACTTAATTTTATTCATATAAGCTAATGTTGGCTTATTTAATCGCAATATATATAAGCTCTATATTGACATAAAACACGGTTTTTAAAACTAACATATCCTCCCATAAATACGCACATAATCGACCTGTAATGTGAAATAGTTACGTATTGTGATTATTTGATTCTCAAATAAGCATATACTGGAGTCATAGCCGTGATTTCGTATTATGGCGCGGGCCACAGTGAAAACACATATTAAAGAGCGTACACCTGAAAAGCCATGGGTTCGCTTATTTATTTCATTGTCCACATATAATCTGCTTAGAATAGCCTCATTATGAGTCGATATTATGACTAAAATGTTCTAATTTTCAGCACATTACCGACTTAATATGAGGCGATTCTAAGCAGATTATATACCTAAAAAGCTTTATTATAAGCAGGTAATGTGCGGATTTTAGGGAGAACAGGCTGTTTAAAACAGAACAATATGGGACTATTTACATACAAAATAAGCCTAGTGAGCTTATACCCGCTATTCAGTTGAATGACGCGAACCGTAGTAAAACACATTTGCACTAGAATGCACCCATCACACATTCAGTATGGCATGTTTTGTGATATCTTGCCAACAGCAGTTTGAACCACGGGTGCTGGGCCCTCTTTTGAGAGATCGATAGAGAATCTAGATATCAAATTTCAGTTCATCCATCGCTGAAATATTTGTGTGTACGGACAGAATATCTCTGTTATCTCCAGTTGATCTATTACACTAATTATGGTCTTAGTAATGACGTAAGAGTTGTTTGACATATTTATAGAACAATATAGACATCGCTCATATGAAGGGTGTGAATACGATTGGTTGCCGCTGATGCTATATAGTATATACCAATTGGGTTACATTACTAGTTTGACTAGAATGCTTTGTGTATGTCATTGCACTTCAGCGGCAAAAAACGTCAAAGTCAATTCCGACACAATTAAATAAAAGACACGCGATCATTGGTTAGTCTTTGATTATCAATGTGTCAATGTGAACATGCCCTTATAGCGACTGATCTACGGTCTTCGGGAACATATCATCAAAATGCCAATTGCTTTGAGAATGAGAAAGCTTGTTTTCCCAGTTAATTAATAAGGCGCTTTAATAATCCATGTTTCAACATATTTTTCAGTACAATTTTGTCTAGAACCATGCGCTCGATCGTTTGGCCGGACATGGTTTATATGCACCTGCGTCTTTCGGAAATGTTTTGAACGTCGAAGAAAGTTTCCAGAAATTTGTTCGCACATCATTTTCTATGCGAGAAAAAAAAAACGATTCCGCACGTATCTTTTAGACTCGATCTCAAATAATTTTCCGAGTTTCAAAGAAAGCAATCTTTCAATTTTGTTCTTTTATGAACGATTTATTACCAAAATAAAACGAGATAACAATGCAAATTTAGTATAAATGTGGATTTAAATTACAATTGGTGCCATCATTTCATATTAGCGCATGTGCATTCTTTACATTCTGTACTTCCGGTATGACGTAACATATTCGTGGAAGGACAGACAAATAAACAGATAAACAGAGATCCTGGCCGAAAACATTGCTTGCGCCCAGCATAGACTGGCGCAAGTAAAGAGCGTGATATGTCCTGTCACAAGCTCCATGAATTCCGTTCCCAGTTCCCAGTTCCCAGTTCCCCTAAAATTGCACCTTTCGTTACTAAATCGGATGCGTAGCCAGAGTCATGGTGGCCACCCGGGAATCCTTGTATTTTCGTGCGGTGCCACCAGCTGGCATCTATAGGAAAGGGACGCGACCATGCAGCCCCTTCCAATTTTTTGAAAATCGGGCTGAAGTCGTGCATGGGGTGTCAATATAGCACTTTTCGTTACTAAATCGGCTGCGTAGCCAGAGTCATGGTGGCCACCCGGGAATCCTTGTAGTTTCGTGCGGTGCCACCCAGCGGGGATCTATAGGAAAGGGACGCGACCATGCAGCCCCTTCCAAATTTTCTAAAATCGGGCTGAAGTCGTACATGGGGTGTCAAAATAGCACTTTTAGTTACTAAATCGGCTGCGTAGACAGTCATGATGGCCACACGGGAATCCTTGTATTTTCGTGCGGTGCCACCCAGTTGTCATCTATAGGACAGGGACGCGACCATATAGCCCCTTCCAATGTTTCGAAGATTGGGCTAAAGTCGTGCATGGAGCTCAAAATCGCACTTTTTGTTACTAAATCGGCTGCGTAGCCAGAACCATGGCGACCACCCGGGAATCCTTGTATTTTTGTGCGGTGCCACCCAGCGCGCATCTATCGGACAGGGACGCGGCCATATAGCCCTTCCACTTTTTTGAAAATTGGGCTGAAGTCGTGCATGCATGGAGCTAAAAATTGCATTTTTTTGTTGCTAAATCGGCTGCGTAGCCAGAACCATGGCGGCCACCCTGGAATTCCTTGCATTTTATGGGACCTAGTTTGTGATGTTTCGATGCACTATTGGTGGCACAAGAAGATTCCAAAAGGATAGACTCGTGGCAGCTACGGTTATGCCTACGCAGGCGATTTAGCAATGAGAAATGATTTTTTTCATTATTTTGACCCCACGCACGACTTACGCCCAATTTTTGAACAACTGGACAGGCTTATGTGACTATGTTTGTGATTTTTAGATGGACTAGTGGTGGCATAAGAAGCATCCACAAGGATACCCTCGTGGCTGCTATGTGTATGCCTACGCAGGCGATTTAGCAACGAAAAATATCTCTTTTTTCATTATTTTGACCCCACGCACGACTTACGCCCAATTTTTGAACAGCTGGACAGGCGTATGTGAACTAGTTTGTGATTTATAGATGGACTAATTGTGGTATAAGAAGAATCCACAAGGGTAGCCCCGTGGCTGCTATGGTTATGCCAACGCAGGCGATTTAGTAACATATCCTCGCACGAATACGCACAAAACCGACCTAAATTTTAATTAGGTACTTAAAGTGATTATTTGGTTATGAAATAAGCAGATAATGGAGTCATAGTCGTCATTTCGTGTTTTGGCGCGTGCCACAGTGAAAATACATGCTAATGAGCGTACACCTGAAAAGTTTGGTTATTATTTTTGTCATTGTCAGCACATAATTTACTTAGAATCGCCTCTATATGAGTCGATAATTTGACTAATAGGAACTCATTTTCAGCACATTGTCGACTCAAAATGAGGCGATTCTAAGCAGATTATCTACCTAAATTATTGTTTCTTCTCAGCAAATAATGTGCTGGTTTTCAGGATTAAGCAACGAACAATGTCATATTTTTACCCCACGCACGATTTACGCCCAACTGTTGAACAGCTGGACAAGTTTATATGACATATTTTGTGATTTCTAGATGGACTTGTAGCGGCACAAGAAGAATCCACAAGGATAGCCCCGTAGCGTCTATGGTTATGCCTACGCAGGCGATTTAGCAACGAAAAATTAATTTTTTTTCATTATTTTAACCCCACGCACGACTTACGCTCAATTTGTGAACAGCTGGACGGGAGCATGTTAATTGATTTGTGATTTCTAGATGGACTGGTGGTGGCAGAAGAAAAATCCACACGGATAGTCTCGTGACTGCTATGGTTATGCCTACGCAGGCGATTTAGCAACGAAAAATGAACTTTGTTTCATTATTTTGACCCCACGCACGACTTACGCCCAATTTTTGAACAGCTGGACAAGCGTATGTGAACCAGTTTGTGATCTCTCGATGGACTAGTGGTGGCATAAGAAGAATCCACAACGAGAGCCCCGTGGCTGCTATGGATATGCCCACGCAGACGATTTGCAACGAAAAATGACATTTTTTTCATTATTTTCATCCGATGCACGACTTACACCCAATTTATTAACAGCTGGACAGGCATATGTGAACCAGTTTGTGATTTCTAGATGGACTAGTGGTGGGCAAAGAAGAATCCACAAGGATAGCCCAGTGGCTGCTATGGTTATGCCAACGCAGGCGATTTAGCAACATATCCTCGCACAAATACGCACATATTCGACCTATAATTCCAATTAGGTACATAAAGTGATTATTTGATTCTGAAATAAGCAGATAATGGAGTCATAGTCATCATTTTGTGTTAAGTCGCGAGCCACAGTGAAAACACATGTTAATGAGCGTACAGCTGAACAGTAGTGGGTTGGCTTATTTCTTGTCATTGTTCGCACATAATCTGCTTAGAATCGCCTCTATATGAGTCGATATTGTGACTAATAGGGTCTCCTTTTCAGTACATTATCGACTAACGAAAAATGTCCTATTTTGGACAAGTTTATGTGACCTAGTTTGTGATTTTTAGATGTAATAGTGGTGGCACAAGAAGATCCCGCAAGGATAGCCACGTGTCTGCTACGGTTATGCCTACGCGGGCGATTTAGCAACGAAAAGTGCGATTTGGAGCTCCATGCACGACTTCAACCCAATTTTCGAAAAATTGAAAAGGCCTATAAGGTCTCGTCCCTGTCCAATAGATGTCTACTGGGTGGCACCGCACGAAAATACAAGGATTCCCGAGTGGCCGCCATGGTTCTGTCTACGCAGCTGATTTAGTAACAAAAAGTTAAAAAAAATTAACTCCATGCACGACTTCAGCCCAATTTTCAAAAAATTGGAAGAGGCTATATGGCCGCGTCCCTGTCATAAAGATGCCCGCTGGGTGGCACCGCACGAAAATGAAAGAATTCCCGGGTAGCCGCCATGGTTCTGGCTACGCAGCCGATTTAGTAACAAAGCGTGCTATGTTTAGCTACATGCACGACTTCAGCCCAATTTTCGAAAAATTGGAAGGGGCTAGATGGCCGCGTCCCTGTCCAATGGATGCCCGCTGGGTGGCACCGCACGAAAATGCAAGGATTCCCGGGTGGCCGCCATGGTTCTGGCTACGCAGCCGATTTAGTAACGAAAAGTGCTATTTTGACACCCCATGCACGCCTTCAGTCCGATTTTCGAAAATTTGGAAGGGGCTGCATGGTCGCGTCCCTTTTCTATAGATGCCCGCTGGGTGGCACCGCACAAAAATACAAGGATTCCCGGGTGGACACCATGACTCTGGCTACGCAGCCGATTTAGTAACGAAAAGTGCTATTTTGACACCCCATGCACGACTTCAGCCCAATTTTCGAAAATTTGGAAGGGGCTGCATGGTCGCGTCCCTTTCATATAGATCCCCGCTGTGTGGCACCGCACGAAAATACAAGGATTCCCGGGTGGTCTCCATGACTCTGGCTACGCAGCCGATTTAGTAAACGAAAAGTGCAATTTTAGGAGAATAGGGAACTGGGAACTGGGAACGGAATTCATGGAGCTCGTGTCACAACATATCCTCGCGCAAATACGCACATAATCGGCCCATAATGTGAAATAAGTACATAATATGATTATTTAATTGTAAAATAAGCAGATAATAGATCATATCGTTATCTGGTTCTATGGCGCGGGCCAAATTGAAAACACATGTTAAAGAGCTTACACTTGAAAGTCGTAAGTTGGCTTATTTGTGTCATTTTCCGCACACAATCTGTTTACAATCGACTCATTGTCAGTCGATAATGTGACTATGCTCTCATTTTTAGCACATTATCGAGTCAAAATGAGGCGATTCTAAGCAGATTATCTACCTAAAAAATATTTATTATAAGCAGATAATGTGCCCGTTTTATTTTGGGAACAGGCTGTTTAAAACAGTACAATATGGGACTATTTACATACGAAATAAGCCCATATTGGCATTATTTAATCTACCCTTTTTCCATCAACACGACTTACCAAAGCTACGCTCTTTGTACGGTGTTCTCACTGTGGCTCGCGCCAATCAACGGAATAAGGGTTTAAGCTAAATATGTGCTTATTTCAGAATCAGATTATGGGCTTATTTTCTCAAGAACAGGCTGAAAAATAACACGAATAAACCAACACAAGACTTTCCATGTACATTTCATCCTCGTGAAAATAAGCACATAACGGTTTTATTTTAATGTGCGAAATAAGCTCATATTGGCGTTATTTAATATAAGCTTTATATACATGTATGGACCTAAAACGCGGTTTTTTTAAACAGTCCAATATGGGACTATTTTCGTACGAAATAAACCCATATTATTATTATTAATCTAGCTTTTTTCATCGACATGACCAATATCAGATGCACACTCTTTATGTTTTATATATGCGACCCTCGCGATTCAATGGCGTAATGGCTATAAGCTCACTGTGGGCTTATTTCTGAATCAAATAAGTCTATTGAATCATATGTTGATATTTATTTCCACTATGAACCTATTTTTGTGAGGATATGTTACGATCAAAAACGGTAGATTTAATAATACCAATATGGGCTTTTTGCGTCCGGAGATAGTCCCATATTCGACTGTTTTAAAAACTGAATTTTAAGTCCATATAGAGCGTATATTGTGATTAAATAATACCAATAGGGACTTATTTCGCTCATTAAAATAAGACCGTTGCGTGCTTATTTGTATGGAAATCATGGTCCCATATTGGACGTTTATCTCCACACAGAGCCTATATTGATATGAGCTTATTTCGCTCATCAAATGCAATTTAATATTACCAATTAGACCATGAACAAACAAATATTCACCTCCCCACTGAGACCAAAATCCCTTTCATGTGGCCAAATTGTTTTGTTCAGTGCCTGCCTATATTCTAAAGTCAAATGTGGAATCATTTTCAGAATGAGTAGAGTCTGAGACTGACCCCAAAATATTATTTCATAATCACAGGTGTTGCATGGTCCATTGGAATTTATCATGGGTGCTGTAGGTGTTGGGCCAGCTCCGTGCCCTTCAATCCCAACCAGGAGCTCAAACTTCAGTAAATATTTTATGCAGATGCAGATCTATCCATTAACAAATTAATGGGTACTGGGCCCAATTCAAGTTAAAAAATACCCAATCGACTTTAAACACAAATATTCACCTCACCTGAGCCCAAAATCCCTTCAACGTGCCCAAACATTAAATGGGTTACTGGGCCCAATTCAAGTTAAAATTATCCATTTGACTATTAAACACAAATATTCACCTCCCCCTCAGCCCAAAATCCCTTCCAGGTGCCCAAATAATATTTTTTTCGGTGTCTGAGATAACACTGACCCCAAAATATTATTGTATAGGTACCAGTGCCATATGTTTTATCATGGGTGGTATGGGTGTTGGACTGATTCCTAAGCCTAAAATACCAATATGGCTATTAAAAACACAAATATTCCTCTCCCCTCGCCCAAATTCCCTTCCAGGTAACAAAATATTTTCTGTTGATCGCCTGCCTATACTCTAAAGTCATATGTGGAATCATGTTTCATAAATGAGTGTTGTCTGATTGAACACTGACCCCAAAATATGATTCTATAGGCACAGATGCTGTATGCTGTGGGTGTTGGGCTGGCTCCATACTCTTAAATCCAATACGGGAAATCATTTACATAGGTGCTTACCTATTCAATAACACTAAAAGCCCTGGATGTAGATATCAATAATGGCACAATATAAGTTAAATATACCAACTTGACTATTAAAATTCCTAATATTCCACTCCCCTTGACCAGAGCCCAAAATAACTTCCAGGTGCCAAAATATATCATTTTCAGAATGGGCATAGTCTGAGACCCAGAAAAATTATTTTATAGGCACGGGTGCTGTATGGTTTCATCATGGGTGCCGTGGGTGTTGGGCTGTCACCACACCCTTAAAACCCACTGAGGAGCCCAAACTTTTGCACATCTTCTTAAACAGATGAATATATTTCCAAAAACACTAAAAGTACTGGAAGTTGATATCTATAATGGGTCACAATTCAAGTTAAATATACCAACTTAACTATTAAAAAACCCAAATATTCCCCTCCCCCTGACCAGAGCCCAAAATACCATTCAGGTGCCCAAAGAATTGTTTTACCATTGCCTACATATATTCTGAAGTAAACTGGATTAATTTTCAGAATAGGTATAGTCTGAGAGAACACTGACCCAGAAATATGTTTTCATAGCCGCTGTATGGTTTCATCATGGGTGCCGTGGGTGTTGGGCTGTCACCATCTCCTAAAAACCCACTGAGGAGACAAAACTTTTGCACATATTCTTATACAGATGAAACACTAAAAGTACAGGAAGTAGAAATCTATAATGGGTCACAATTCAAGTTAAATATACCAATTTAACTTTTAAAATACCCAAATATTCCCCCCCCCCTGACCAAAGCCCAAAATCCCATTCATATGCTCAAATAAAAAAAATTCTCATTGCTTATATATATTCTAAAAGTCAACTGTAGAGTAATTTTCAGAATGGGTATAGTCTGAGAGATCACCGATTCAGAAATATGTTTTCATAGGCACGGGTGCTGTATGTTTTTTTTTCATGGGAGCTGTGTGTGTTGGGCTGTCTCCATAACTTTAAAACCCACCGTGGAGCCCAAACTTTGTGCAAACCATTTGTATAGATGCATAGTTGCATACCTATCCAAAAACTATAAAAGTGCTGGAAATAGATACCTATAATGGGTCATATGACCCAATTCAAGTTAAATATACCAATTTAACTTGAATTGTCATGGGTGCTGTGGGTGTTGGGCTGTCTCCATACCCTTAAAACCCACTAAGGAGCCCAAACTTTTGCATATCTTCTTATAATGATGCAGATCTTTCCAAAAACACTAGAAGACCTAGAAGTATATACCTATAATGGGTCACAGGACCCAATTCCAGTTAAATATACCAATTTAACCATTAAAAAAAACAAATATTCCCCCCTGACCAGAGCCCAAAATGCCATTCAGGTGCCCAAATCATCTTTTCCCATTGCCTCTATATATTCTAAAGTGAAATGTGGAATCATTTTCAGAATGGGTATAGTCTGAGAGATGGCTGACTCAGAAATATGTTTTCATAGGCACGGGTGCTGTATGGTTTTATCATGGGTGCTGTGGGTGTTGGGCTGTTTCCATACCCTTAAAACCCACCGAGGAGCCCAAACTTTGTGCAAACTATTTGCATAGATGCATACCTATCCACAAACAACAAAAGTGCTGGAAGTAGATACATATAATGGGTCATATGGCCCAATTCAAGTTAAATATACCAATTTAACTTGAATTGTCATGGGTGCTGGGCTGTCTCCATACCCTTAAAACCCACTAAGGAGCCCAAACTTTTGCATATCTTCTTATAATGATGCAGATCTTTCCAAAAACACTAGGAGACCTAGAAGTATATACCTATAATGGGTCACAGGACCCAATTCCAGTTAAATATACCAATTTAACCATTAAAAAAAACAAATATCCCCCCCCCTGACCAGAGCCCAAAATGCCATTCAGGTGCCCAAATCATCTTTTCCCATTGCCTCTATATATTCTAAAGTGAAATGTGGAATCATTTTCAGAATGGGTATAGTCTGAGAGATGGCTGACTCAGAAATATGTTTTCATAGGCACGGGTGCTGTATGGTTTTATCATGGGTGCTGTGGGTGTTGGGCTGTTTCCATACCCTTAAAACCCACCGAGGAGCCCAAACTTTGTGCAAACTATTTGCATAGATGCATACCTATCCACAAACAACAAAAGTGCTGGAAGTAGATACATATAATGGGTCGTATGGCCCAATTCAAGTTAAATATATCAATTTAACTTGAATTGTCATGGGTGCTGTGGGTGTTGTGCTGTCTCCATACCCTTAAAACCCACTAAGGAGCCCAAACTTTTGCATATCTTCTTATAATGATGCAGATCTTTCCAAAAACACTAGGAGACCTAGAAGTATGTACATATAATTGGTCAAAGGACCCAATTCCAGTTAAATATACCAATTTAACCATTAAAACACCCAAATATTCCCCCCTGACCAGAGCCCAAAATGCCATTCAGGTGCCCAAATCATTTTTTCCCATTGCCTCTATATATTCTAAAGTGAAATGTGGAATCATTTTCAGAATGGGTATAGTCTGAGAGATGGCTGACTCAGAAATATGTTTTCATAGGCACGGGTGCTGTATGGTTTTATCATGGGTGCTGTGGGTGTTGGGCTGTTTCCATACCCTTAAAACCCACCGAGGAGCCCAAACTTTGTGCAAACTATTTGCATAGATGCATACCTATCCACAAACAACAAAAGTGCTGGAAGTAGATACATATAATGGGTCATATGGCCCAATTCAAGTTAAATATACCAATTTAACTTGAATTGTCATGGGTGCTGGGCTGTCTCCATACCCTTAAAACCCACTAAGGAGCCCAAACTTTTGCATATCTTCTTATAATGATGCAGATCTTTCCAAAAACACTAGGAGACCTAGAAGTATATACCTATAATGGGTCACAGGACCCAATTCCAGTTAAATATACCAATTTAACCATTAAAAAAAACAAATATTCCCCCCTGACCAGAGCCCAAAATGCCATTCAGGTGCCCAAATCATCTTTTCCCATTGCCTCTATATATTCTAAAGTGAAATGTGGAATCATTTTCAGAATGGGTATAGTCTGAGAGATGGCTGACTCAGAAATATGTTTTCATAGGCACGGTGCTGTATGGTTTTATCATGGGTGCTGTGGGTGTTGGGCTGTTTCCATACCCTTAAAACCCACCGACGAGCCCAAACTTTGTGCAAACTATTTGCATAGATGCATACCTATCCACAAACAACAAAAGTGCTGGAAGTAGATACATATAATGGGTCATATGGCCCAATTCAAGTTAAATATACCAATTTAACTTGAATTGTCATGGGTGCTGGGCTGTATCCATACCCTTAAAACCCACTAAGTAGCCCAAACTTTTGCATATCTTCTTATAATGATGCAGATCTTTCCAAAAACACTAGGAGACCGAGAAGTATATACCTATAATGGGTCACAGGACCCAATTCCAGTTAAATATACCAATTTAACCATTAAAAAAACCAAATATTCCCCCCTGACCAGAGCCCAAAATGCCATTCAGGTGCCCAAATCATCTTTTCCCATTGCCTCTATATATTCTAAAGTGAAATGTGGAATCATTTTCAGAATGGGTATAGTCTGAGAGATGGCTGACTCAGAAATATGTTTTCATAGGCACGGTGCTGTATGGTTTTATCATGGGTGCTGTGGGTGTTGGGCTGTTTCCATACCCTTAAAACCCACCGACGAGCCCAAACTTTGTGCAAACTATTTGCATAGATGCATACCTATCCACAAACAACAAAAGTGCTGGAAGTAGATACATATAATGGGTCATATGGCCCAATTCAAGTTAAATATACCAATTTAACTTGAATTGTCATGGGTGCTGTGGGTGTTGGGCTGTCTCCATACCCTTAAAACCCACTAAGGAGCCCAAACTTTTGCATATCTTCTTATAATGAAGCAGATCTTTCCAAAAACACTAGGAGACCTAGAAGTATATACCTATAATGGGTCACAGGACCCAATTCCAGTTAAATATACCAATTTAACCATTAAAAAAAACAAATATTCCCCCCTGACCAGAGCCCAAAATGCCATTCAGGTGCCCAAATCATCTTTTCCCATTGCCTCTATATATTCTAAAGTGAAATGTGGAATCATTTTCAGAATGGGTATAGTCTGAGAGATGGCTGACTCAGAAATATGTTTTCATAGGCACGGGTGCTGTATGGTTTTATCATGGGTGCTGTGGGTGTTGGGCTGTTTCCATACCCTTAAAACCCACCGAGGAGCCCAAACTTTGTGCAAACTATTTGCATAGATGCATACCTATCCACAAACAACAAAATTGCTGGAAGTAGATACATATAATGGGTCATATGATCCAATTCAAGTTAAATATACCAATTTAACTTGAATTGTCATGGGTGCTGGGCTGTCTCCATACCCTTAAAACCCACTAAGGAACCCAAACTTTTGCATATCTTCTTATAATGATGCAGATCTTTCCAAAAACACTAGGAGACCTAGAAGTATATACCTATAATGGGTCACAGGACCCAATTCCAGTTAAATATACCAATTTAACCATTAAAAAACCCAAATATTCCCCCCTGACCAGAGCCCAAAATGCCATTCAGGTGCCCAAATCATCTTTTCCCATTGCCTCTATATATTCTAAAGTGAAATGTGGAATCATTTTCAGAATGGGTATAGTCTGAGAGATGGCTGACTCAGAAATATGTTTTCATAGGCACGGGTGCTGTATGGTTTTATCATGGGTGCTGTGGGTGTTGGGCTGTTTCCATACCCTTAAAACCCACTGAGGAGCCCAAACTTTGTGCAAACTATTTGCATAGATGCATACCTATCCACAAACAACACAAGTGCTGGAAGTAGATACATATAATGGGTCATATGGCCCAATTCAAGTTAAATATACCAATTTAACTTGAATTGTCATGGGTGCTGGGCTGTCTCCATACCCTTAAAACCCACTTAGGAGCCCAAACTTTTGCATATCTTCTTATAATGATGCAGATCTTTCCAAAAACACTAGGAGACCTAGAAGTATATACCTATAATGGGTCACAGGACCCAATTCCAGTTAAATATACCAATTTAACCATTAAAAAAAACAAATATTCCCCCCTGACCAGAGCCCAAAATGCCATTCAGGTGCCCAAATCATCTTTTCCCATTGCCTCTATATATTCTAAAGTGAAATGTGGAATCATTTTCAGAATGAGTATAGTCTGAGAGATGGCTGACTCAGAAATATGTTTTCATAGGCACGGGTGCTGTATGGTTTTATCATGGGTGCTGTGGGTGTTGGGCTGTTTCCATACCCTTAAAACCCACCGAGGAGCCCAAACTTTGTGCAAACTATTTGCATAGATGCATACCTATCCATAAACAACAAAATTGCTGGAAGTAGATACATATACTGGGTCATATGATCCAATTCAAGTTAAATATACCAATTTAACTTGAATTGTCATGGGTGCTGTGGGTGTTGGGCTGTCTCCATACCCTTAAAACCCACTAAGGAGCCCAAACTTTTGCATATCTTCTTATAATGATGCAGATCTTTCCAAAAACACTAGGAGACCTAGAAGTATATACATATAATTGGTCACAGGACCCAATTCCAGTTAAATATACCAATTTAACCATTAAAAAACCCAAATATTCCCCCCTGACCAGAGCCCAAAATGCCATTCAGGTGCCCAAATCATCTTTTCCCATTGCCTCTATATATTCTAAAGTGAAATGTGGAATCATTTTCAGAATGGGTATAGTCTGAGAGATGGCTGACTCAGAAATATGTTTTCATAGGCACGGGTGCTGTATGGTTTTATCATGGGTGCTGTGGGTGTTGGGCTGTTTCCATACCCTTCAAACCCACCGACGAGCCCAAATTTTGTGCAAACTATTTGCATAGATACATACCTATCCACAAACAACAAAAGTGCTGGAAGTAGATACATATAATGGGTCATATGGCCCAATTCAAGTTAAATATACCAATTTAACTTGAATTGTCATGGGTGCTGTGGGTGTTGGGCTGTCTCCATACCCTTAAAACCCACTAAGGAGCCCAAACTTTTAGCATATCTTCTTATAATGATGCAGATCTTTCCAAAAACACTAGGAGACCTAGAAGTATATACCTATAATGGGTCACAGGACCCAATTCCAGTTAAATATACCAATTTAACCATTAAAAAAAAAAAATATTCCCCCCTGACCAGAGCCCAAAATGCCATTCAGGTGCCCAAATCATCTTTTCCCATTGCCTCTATATATTCTAAAGTGAAATGTGGAATCATTTTCAGAATGGGTATAGTCTGAGAGATGGCTGACTCAGAAATATGTTTTCATAGGCACGGGTGCTGTATGGTTTTATCATGGGTGCTGTGGGTGTTGGGCTGTTTCCATACCCTTAAAACCCACCGAGGAGCCCAAACTTTGTGCAAACTATTTGCATAGATGCATACCTATCCACAAACAACAAAATTGCTGGAAGTAGATACATATAATGGGTCATATGATCCAATTCAAGTTAAATATACCAATTTAACTTGAATTGTCATGGGTGCTGGGCTGTCTCCATACCCTTAAAACCCACTAAAGGAGCCCAAACTTTTGCATATCTTCTTATAATGATGCAGATCTTTACAAAAACACTAGGAGACCTAGAAGTATATACCTATAATGGGTCACAGGACCCAATTCCAGTTAAATATACCAATTTAACCATTATAAAAAAACAAAAATTCCCCCCTGACCAGAGCCCAAAATGCCATTCAGGTGCCCAAATCATCTTTTCCCATTGCCTATATATATTCTAAAGTGAAATGTGGAATCATTTTCAGAATGGGTATAGTCTGAGAGATGGCTGACTCAGAAATATGTTTTCATAGGCACGGGTGCTGTATGGTTTTATCATGGGTGCTGTGGGTGTTGGGCTGTTTCCATACCCTTAAAACCCACTGAGGAGCCCAAACTTTGTGCAAACTATTTGCATAGATGCATACCTATCCACAAACAACAAAAGTGCTGGAAGTAGATACATATAATGGGTCATATGGCCCAATTCAAGTTAAATATACCAATTTAACTTGAATTGTCATGGGTGCTGGGCTGTCTCCATACCCTTAAAACCCACTAAGGAGCCCAAACTTTTGCATATCTTCTTATAATGATGCAGATCTTTCCAAAAACACTAGGAGACCTAGAAGTATATACCTATAATGGGTCACAGGACCCAATTCCAGTTAAATATACCAATTTAACCATTAAAAAAACCAAATATTCCCCCCTGACCAGAGCCCAAAATGCCATTCAGGTGCCCAAATCATCTTTTCCCATTGCCTCTATATATTCTAAAGTGAAATGTGGAATCATTTTCAGAATGGGTATAGTCTGAGAGATGGCTGACTCAGAAATATGTTTTCATAGGCACGGTGCTGTATGGTTTTATCATGGGTGCTGTGGGTGTTGGGCTGTTTCCATACCCTTAAAACCCACCGACGAGCCCAAACTTTGTGCAAACTATTTGCATAGATGCATACCTATCCACAAACAACAAAAGTGCTGGAAGTAGATACATATAATGGGTCATATGGCCCAATTCAAGTTAAATATACCAATTTAACTTGAATTGTCATGGGTGCTGGGCTGTATCCATACCCTTAAAACCCACTAAGTAGCCCAAACTTTTGCATATCTTCTTATAATGATGCAGATCTTTCCAAAAACACTAGGAGACCTAGAAGTATATACCTATAATGGGTCACAGGACCCAATTCCAGTTAAATATACCAATTTAACCATTAAAAAAAACAAATATTCCCCCCTGACCAGAGCCCAAAATGCCATTCAGGTGCCCAAATCATCTTTTCCCATTGCCTCTATATATTCTAAAGTGAAATGTGGAATCATTTTCAGAATGGGTATAGTCTGAGAGATGGCTGACTCAGAAATATGTTTTCATAGGCACGGGTGCTGTATGGTTTTATCATGGGTGCTGTGGGTGTTGGGCTGTTTCCATACCCTTAAAACCCACCGAGGAGCCCAAACTTTGTGCAAACAATTTGCATAGATGCATACCTATCCACAAACAACAAAAGTGCTGGAAGTAGATACATATAATGGGTCATATGGCCCAATTCAAGTTAAATATACCAATTTAACTTGAATTGTCATGGGTGCTGTGGGTGTTGGGCTGTCTCCATACCCTTCAAACCCACTAAGGAGCTCAAACTTTTGCATATCTTCTTATAATGAAGCAGATCTTTCCAAAAACACTAGGAGACCTAGAAGTATATACCTATAATGGGTCACAGGACCCAATTCCAGTTAAATATACCAATTTAACCATTAAAAAAAACAAATATTCCCCCCTGACCAGAGCCCAAAATGCCATTCAGGTGCCCAAATCATCTTTTCCCATTGCCTCTATATATTCTAAAGTGAAATGTGGAATCATTTTCAGAATGGGTATAGTCTGAGAGATGGCTGACTCAGAAATATGTTTTCATAGGCACGGGTGCTGTATGGTTTTATCATGGGTGCTGTGGGTGTTGGGCTGTTTCCATACCCTTAAAACCCACTGAGGAGCCCAAACTTTGTGCAAACTATTTGCATAGATGCATACCTATCCACAAACAACAAAAGTGCTGGAAGTAGATACATATAATGGGTCATATGGCCCAATTCAAGTTAAATATACCAATTTAACTTGAATTGTCATGGGTGCTGGGCTGTCTCCATACCCTTAAAACCCACTAAGGAGCCCAAACTTTTGCATATCTTCTTATAATGATGCAGATCTTTCCAAAAACACTAGGAGACCTAGAAGTATATACCTATAATGGGTCACAGGACCCAATTCCAGTTAAATATACCAATTTAACCATTAAAAAAAACAAATATTCCCCCCTGACCAGAGCCCAAAATGCCATTCAGGTGCCCAAATCATCTTTTCCCATTGCCTCTATATATTCTAAAGTGAAATGTGGAATCATTTTCAGAATGGGTATAGTCTGAGAGATGGCTGACTCAGAAATATGTTTTCATAGGCACGGTGCTGTATGGTTTTATCATGGGTGCTGTGGGTGTTGGGCTGTTTCCATACCCTTAAAACCCACCGACGAGCCCAAACTTTGTGCAAACTATTTGCATAGATGCATACCTATCCACAAACAACAAAAGTGCTGGAAGTAGATACATATAATGGGTCATATGGCCCAATTCAAGTTAAATATACCAATTTAACTTGAATTGTCATGGGTGCTGGGCTGTATCCATACCCTTAAAACCCACTAAGTAGCCCAAACTTTTGCATATCTTCTTATAATGATGCAGATCTTTCCAAAAACACTAGGAGACCGAGAAGTATATACCTATAATGGGTCACAGGACCCAATTCCAGTTAAATATACCAATTTAACCATTAAAAAAACCAAATATTCCCCCCTGACCAGAGCCCAAAATGCCATTCAGGTGCCCAAATCATCTTTTCCCATTGCCTCTATATATTCTAAAGTGAAATGTGGAATCATTTTCAGAATGGGTATAGTCTGAGAGATGGCTGACTCAGAAATATGTTTTCATAGGCACGGTGCTGTATGGTTTTATCATGGGTGCTGTGGGTGTTGGGCTGTTTCCATACCCTTAAAACCCACCGACGAGCCCAAACTTTGTGCAAACTCTTTGCATAGATGCATACCTATCCACAAACAACAAAAGTGCTGGAAGTAGATACATATAATGGGTCATATGGCCCAATTCAAGTTAAATATACCAATTTAACTTGAATTGTCATGGGTGCTGGGCTGTATCCATACCCTTAAAACCCACTAAGTAGTCCAAACTTTTGCATATCTTCTTATAATGATGCAGATCTTTCCAAAAACACTAGGAGACCTAGAAGTATATACCTATAATGGGTCACAGGACCCAATTCCAGTTAAATATACCAATTTAACCATTAAAAAAAACAAATATTCCCCCCTGACCAGAGCCCAAAATGCCATTCAGGTGCCCAAATCATCTTTTCCCATTGCCTCTATATATTCTAAAGTGAAATGTGGAATCATTTTCAGAATGGGTATAGTCTGAGAGATGGCTGACTCAGAAATATGTTTTCATAGGCACGGTGCTGTATGGTTTTATCATGGGTGCTGTGGGTGTTGGGCTGTTTCCATACCCTTAAAACCCACCGACGAGCCCAAACTTTGTGCAAACTATTTGCATAGATGCATACCTATCCACAAACAACAAAAGTGCTGGAAGTAGATACATATAATGGGTCATATGGCCCAATTCAAGTTAAATATACCAATTTAACTTGAATTGTCATGGGTGCTGGGCTGTATCCATACCCTTAAAACCCACTAAGTAGCCCAAACTTTTGCATATCTTCTTATAATGATGCAGATCTTTCCAAAAACACTAGGAGACCGAGAAGTATATACCTATAATGGGTCACAGGACCCAATTCCAGTTAAATATACCAATTTAACCATTAAAAAAACCAAATATTCCCCCCTGACCAGAGCCCAAAATGCCATTCAGGTGCCCAAATCATCTTTTCCCATTGCCTCTATATATTCTAAAGTGAAATGTGGAATCATTTTCAGAATGGGTATAGTCTGAGAGATGGCTGACTCAGAAATATGTTTTCATAGGCACGGTGCTGTATGGTTTTATCATGGGTGCTGTGGGTGTTGGGCTGTTTCCATACCCTTAAAACCCACCGACGAGCCCAAACTTTGTGCAAACTCTTTGCATAGATGCATACCTATCCACAAACAACAAAAGTGCTGGAAGTAGATACATATAATGGGTCATATGGCCCAATTCAAGTTAAATATACCAATTTAACTTGAATTGTCATGGGTGCTGGGCTGTATCCATACCCTTAAAACCCACTAAGTAGTCCAAACTTTTGCATATCTTCTTATAATGATGCAGATCTTTCCTAAAACACTAGGAGACCTAGAAGTATATACCTATAATGGGTCACAGGACCCAATTCCAGTTAAATATACCAATTTAACCATTAAAAAAAACAAATATTCCCCCCTGACCAGAGCCCAAAATGCCATTCAGGTGCCCAAATCATCTTTTCCCATTGCCTCTATATATTCTAAAGTGAAATGTGGAATCATTTTCAGAATGGGTATAGTCTGAGAGATGGCTGACTCAGAAATATGTTTTCATAGGCACGGGTGCTGTATGGTTTTATCATGGGTGCTGTGGGTGTTGGGCTGTTTCCATACCCTTAAAACCCACCGAGGAGCCCAAACTTTGTGCAAACAATTTGCATAGATGCATACCTATCCACAAACAACAAAAGTGCTGGAAGTAGATACATATAATGGGTCATATGGCCCAATTCAAGTTAAATATACCAATTTAACTTGAATTGTCATGGGTGCTGTGGGTGTTGGGCTGTCTCCATACCCTTAAAACCCACTAAGGAGCCCAAACTTTTGCATATCTTCTTATAATGAAGCAGATCTTTCCAAAAACACTAGGAGACCTAGAAGTATATACCTATAATGGGTCACAGGACCCAATTCCAGTTAAATATACCAATTTAACCATTAAAAAAAACAAATATTCCCCCCTGACCAGAGCCCAAAATGCCATTCAGGTGCCCAAATCATCTTTTCCCATTGCCTCTATATATTCTAAAGTGAAATGTGGAATCATTTTCAGAATGGGTATAGTCTGAGAGATGGCTGACTCAGAAATATGTTTTCATAGGCACGGGTGCTGTATGGTTTTATCATGGGTGCTGTGGGTGTTGGGCTGTTTCCATACCCTTAAAACCCACCGAGGAGCCCAAACTTTGTGCAAACTATTTGCATAGATGCATACCTATCCACAAACAACAAAATTGCTGGAAGTAGATACATATAATGGGTCATATGATCCAATTCAAGTTAAATATACCAATTTAACTTGAATTGTCATGGGTGCTGGGCTGTCTCCATACCCTTAAAACCCACTAAGGAACCCAAACTTTTGCATATCTTCTTATAATGATGCAGATCTTTCCAAAAACACTAGGAGACCTAGAAGTATATACCTATAATGGGTCACAGGACCCAATTCCAGTTAAATATACCAATTTAACCATTAAAAAACCCAAATATTCCCCCCTGACCAGAGCCCAAAATGCCATTCAGGTGCCCAAATCATCTTTTCCCATTGCCTCTATATATTCTAAAGTGAAATGTGGAATCATTTTCAGAATGGGTATAGTCTGAGAGATGGCTGACTCAGAAATATGTTTTCATAGGCACGGGTGCTGTATGGTTTTATCATGGGTGCTGTGGGTGTTGGGCTGTTTCCATACCCTTAAAACCCACTGAGGAGCCCAAACTTTGTGCAAACTATTTGCATAGATGCATACCTATCCACAAACAACACAAGTGCTGGAAGTAGATACATATAATGGGTCATATGGGCCAATTCAAGTTAAATATACCAATTTAACTTGAATTGTCATGGGTGCTGGGCTGTCTCCATACCCTTAAAACCCACTTAGGAGCCCAAACTTTTGCATATCTTCTTATAATGATGCAGATCTTTCCAAAAACACTAGGAGACCTAGAAGTATATACCTATAATGGGTCACAGGACCCAATTCCAGTTAAATATACCAATTTAACCATTAAAAAAAACAAATATTCCCCCCTGACCAGAGCCCAAAATGCCATTCAGGTGCCCAAATCATCTTTTCCCATTGCCTCTATATATTCTAAAGTGAAATGTGGAATCATTTTCAGAATGAGTATAGTCTGAGAGATGGCTGACTCAGAAATATGTTTTCATAGGCACGGGTGCTGTATGGTTTTATCATGGGTGCTGTGGGTGTTGGGCTGTTTCCATACCCTTAAAACCCACCGAGGAGCCCAAACTTTGTGCAAACTATTTGCATAGATGCATACCTATCCACAAACAACAAAATTGCTGGAAGTAGATACATATACTGGGTCATATGATCCAATTCAAGTTAAATATACCAATTTAACTTGAATTGTCATGGGTGCTGTGGGTGTTGGGCTGTCTCCATACCCTTAAAACCCACTAAGGAGCCCAAACTTTTGCATATCTTCTTATAATGATGCAGATCTTTCCAAAAACACTAGGAGACCTAGAAGTATATACATATAATTGGTCACAGGACCCAATTCCAGTTAAATATACCAATTTAACCATTAAAAAACCCAAATATTCCCCCCTGACCAGAGCCCAAAATGCCATTCAGGTGCCCAAATCATCTTTTCCCATTGCCTCTATATATTCTAAAGTGAAATGTGGAATCATTTTCAGAATGGGTATAGTCTGAGAGATGGCTGACTCAGAAATATGTTTTCATAGGCACGGGTGCTGTATGGTTTTATCATGGGTGCTGTGGGTGTTGGGCCGTTTCCATACCCTTAAAACCCACTGAGGAGCCCAAACTTTGTGCAAACTTTTTGCATAGATGCATACCTATCCACAAACAACAAAAGTGCTGGAAGTAGATACATATAATGGGTCATATGGCCCAATTCAAGTTAAATATACCAATTTAACTTGAATTGTCATGGGTGCTGGGCTGTCTCCATACCCTTAAAACCCACTAAGGAGCCCAAACTTTTAGCATATCTTCTTATAATGATGCAGATCTTTCCAAAAACACTAGGAGACCTAGAAGTATATACCTATAATGGGTCACAGGACCCAATTCCAGTTAAATATACCAATTTAACCATTAAAAAAAAAAAATATTCCCCCCTGACCAGAGCCCAAAATGCCATTCAGGTGCCCAAATCATCTTTTCCCATTGCCTCTATATATTCTAAAGTGAAATGTGGAATCATTTTCAGAATGGGTATAGTCTGAGAGATGGCTGACTCAGAAATATGTTTTCATAGGCACGGGTGCTGTATGGTTTTATCATGGGTGCTGTGGGTGTTGGGCTGTTTCCATACCCTTAAAACCCACCGAGGAGCCCAAACTTTGTGCAAACTATTTGCATAGATGCATACCTATCCACAAACAACAAAATTGCTGGAAGTAGATACATATAATGGGTCATATGATCCAATTCAAGTTAAATATACCAATTTAACTTGAATTGTCATGGGTGCTGGGCTGTCTCCATACCCTTAAAACCCACTAAGGAGCCCAAACTTTTGCATATCTTCTTATAATGATGCAGATCTTTACAAAAACACTAGGAGACCTAGAAGTATATACCTATAATGGGTCACAGGACCCAATTCCAGTTAAATATACCAATTTAACCATTATAAAAAAACAAAAATTCCCCCCTGACCAGAGCCCAAAATGCCATTCAGGTGCCCAAATCATCTTTTCCCATTGCCTATATATATTCTAAAGTGAAATGTGGAATCATTTTCAGAATGGGTATAGTCTGAGAGATGGCTGACTCAGAAATATGTTTTCATAGGCACGGGTGCTGTATGGTTTTATCATGGGTGCTGTGGGTGTTGGGCTGTTTCCATACCCTTAAAACCCACTGAGGAGCCCAAACTTTGTGCAAACTATTTGCATAGATGCATACCTATCCACAAACAACAAAATTGCTGGAAGTAGATACATATAATGGGTCATATGGCCCAATTCAAGTTAAATATACCAATTTAACTTGAATTGTCATGGGTGCTGGGCTGTCTCCATACCCTTAAAACCCACTAAGGAGCCCAAACTTTTGCATATCTTCTTATAATGATGCAGATCTTTCCAAAAACACTAGGAGACCTAGAAGTATATACCTATAATGGGTCACAGGACCCAATTCCAGTTAAATATACCAATTTAACCATTAAAAAAACCAAATATTCCCCCCTGACCAGAGCCCAAAATGCCATTCAGGTGCCCAAATCATCTTTTCCCATTGCCTCTATATATTCTAAAGTGAAATGTGGAATCATTTTCAGAATGGGTATAGTCTGAGAGATGGCTGACTCAGAAATATGTTTTCATAGGCACGGTGCTGTATGGTTTTATCATGGGTGCTGTGGGTGTTGGGCTGTTTCCATACCCTTAAAACCCACCGACGAGCCCAAACTTTGTGCAAACTATTTGCATAGATGCATACCTATCCACAAACAACAAAAGTGCTGGAAGTAGATACATATAATGGGTCATATGGCCCAATTCAAGTTAAATATACCAATTTAACTTGAATTGTCATGGGTGCTGGGCTGTATCCATACCCTTAAAACCCACTAAGTAGCCCAAACTTTTGCATATCTTCTTATAATGATGCAGATCTTTCCAAAAACACTAGGAGACCTAGAAGTATATACCTATAATGGGTCACAGGACCCAATTCCAGTTAAATATACCAATTTAACCATTAAAAAAAACAAATATTCCCCCCTGACCAGAGCCCAAAATGCCATTCAGGTGCCCAAATCATCTTTTCCCATTGCCTCTATATATTCTAAAGTGAAATGTGGAATCATTTTCAGAATGGGTATAGTCTGAGAGATGGCTGACTCAGAAATATGTTTTCATAGGCACGGGTGCTGTATGGTTTTATCATGGGTGCTGTGGGTGTTGGGCTGTTTCCATACCCTTAAAACCCACCGAGGAGCCCAAACTTTGTGCAAACAATTTGCATAGATGCATACCTATCCACAAACAACAAAAGTGCTGGAAGTAGATACATATAATGGGTCATATGGCCCAATTCAAGTTAAATATACCAATTTAACTTGAATTGTCATGGGTGCTGTGGGTGTTGGGCTGTCTCCATACCCTTCAAACCCACTAAGGAGCTCAAACTTTTGCATATCTTCTTATAATGAAGCAGATCTTTCCAAAAACACTAGGAGACCTAGAAGTATATACCTATAATGGGTCACAGGACCCAATTCCAGTTAAATATACCAATTTAACCATTAAAAAAAACAAATATTCCCCCCTGACCAGAGCCCAAAATGCCATTCAGGTGCCCAAATCATCTTTTCCCATTGCCTCTATATATTCTAAAGTGAAATGTGGAATCATTTTCAGAATGGGTATAGTCTGAGAGATGGCTGACTCAGAAATATGTTTTCATAGGCACGGGTGCTGTATGGTTTTATCATGGGTGCTGTGGGTGTTGGGCTGTTTCCATACCCTTAAAACCCACCGAGGAGCCCAAACTTTGTGCAAACTATTTGCATAGATGCATACCTATCCACAAACAACAAAATTGCTGGAAGTAGATACATATAATGGGTCATATGATCCAATTCAAGTTAAATATACCAATTTAACTTGAATTGTCATGGGTGCTGGGCTGTCTCCATACCCTTAAAACCCACTAAGGAACCCAAACTTTTGCATATCTTCTTATAATGATGCAGATCTTTCCAAAAACACTAGGAGACCTAGAAGTATATACCTATAATGGGTCACAGGACCCAATTCCAGTTAAATATACCAATTTAACCATTAAAAAACCCAAATATTCCCCCCTGACCAGAGCCCAAAATGCCATTCAGGTGCCCAAATCATCTTTTCCCATTGCCTCTATATATTCTAAAGTGAAATGTGGAATCATTTTCAGAATGGGTATAGTCTGAGAGATGGCTGACTCAGAAATATGTTTTCATAGGCACGGGTGCTGTATGGTTTTATCATGGGTGCTGTGGGTGTTGGGCTGTTTCCATACCCTTAAAACCCACTGAGGAGCCCAAACTTTGTGCAAACTATTTGCATAGATGCATACCTATCCACAAACAACACAAGTGCTGGAAGTAGATACATATAATGGGTCATATGGCCCAATTCAAGTTAAATATACCAATTTAACTTGAATTGTCATGGGTGCTGGGCTGTCTCCATACCCTTAAAACCCACTTAGGAGCCCAAACTTTTGCATATCTTCTTATAATGATGCAGATCTTTCCAAAAACACTAGGAGACCTAGAAGTATATACCTATAATGGGTCACAGGACCCAATTCCAGTTAAATATACCAATTTAACCATTAAAAAAAACAAATATTCCCCCCTGACCAGAGCCCAAAATGCCATTCAGGTGCCCAAATCATCTTTTCCCATTGCCTCTATATATTCTAAAGTGAAATGTGGAATCATTTTCAGAATGAGTATAGTCTGAGAGATGGCTGACTCAGAAATATGTTTTCATAGGCACGGGTGCTGTATGGTTTTATCATGGGTGCTGTGGGTGTTGGGCTGTTTCCATACCCTTAAAACCCACCGAGGAGCCCAAACTTTGTGCAAACTATTTGCATAGATGCATACCTATCCACAAACAACAAAATTGCTGGAAGTAGATACATATAATGGGTCATATGATCCAATTCAAGTTAAATATACCAATTTAACTTGAATTGTCATGGGTGCTGGGCTGTCTCCATACCCTTAAAACCCACTAAGGAACCCAAACTTTTGCATATCTTCTTATAATGATGCAGATCTTTCCAAAAACACTAGGAGACCTAGAAGTATATACCTATAATGGGTCACAGGACCCAATTCCAGTTAAATATACCAATTTAACCATTAAAAAACCCAAATATTCCCCCCTGACCAGAGCCCAAAATGCCATTCAGGTGCCCAAATCATCTTTTCCCATTGCCTCTATATATTCTAAAGTGAAATGTGGAATCATTTTCAGAATGGGTATAGTCTGAGAGATGGCTGACTCAGAAATATGTTTTCATAGGCACGGGTGCTGTATGGTTTTATCATGGGTGCTGTGGGTGTTGGGCTGTTTCCATACCCTTAAAACCCACTGAGGAGCCCAAACTTTGTGCAAACTATTTGCATAGATGCATACCTATCCACAAACAACACAAGTGCTGGAAGTAGATACATATAATGGGTCATATGGCCCAATTCAAGTTAAATATACCAATTTAACTTGAATTGTCATGGGTGCTGGGCTGTCTCCATACCCTTAAAACCCACTTAGGAGCCCAAACTTTTGCATATCTTCTTATAATGATGCAGATCTTTCCAAAAACACTAGGAGACCTAGAAGTATATACCTATAATGGGTCACAGGACCCAATTCCAGTTAAATATACCAATTTAACCATTAAAAAAAACAAATATTCCCCCCTGACCAGAGCCCAAAATGCCATTCAGGTGCCCAAATCATCTTTTCCCATTGCCTCTATATATTCTAAAGTGAAATGTGGAATCATTTTCAGAATGAGTATAGTCTGAGAGATGGCTGACTCAGAAATATGTTTTCATAGGCACGGGTGCTGTATGGTTTTATCATGGGTGCTGTGGGTGTTGGGCTGTTTCCATACCCTTAAAACCCACCGAGGAGCCCAAACTTTGTGCAAACTATTTGCATAGATGCATACCTATCCATAAACAACAAAATTGCTGGAAGTAGATACATATACTGGGTCATATGATCCAATTCAAGTTAAATATACCAATTTAACTTGAATTGTCATGGGTGCTGTGGGTGTTGGGCTGTCTCCATACCCTTAAAACCCACTAAGGAGCCCAAACTTTTGCATATCTTCTTATAATGATGCAGATCTTTCCAAAAACACTAGGAGACCTAGAAGTATATACATATAATTGGTCACAGGACCCAATTCCAGTTAAATATACCAATTTAACCATTAAAAAACCCAAATATTCCCCCCTGACCAGAGCCCAAAATGCCATTCAGGTGCCCAAATCATCTTTTCCCATTGCCTCTATATATTCTAAAGTGAAATGTGGAATCATTTTCAGAATGGGTATAGTCTGAGAGATGGCTGACTCAGAAATATGTTTTCATAGGCACGGGTGCTGTATGGTTTTATCATGGGTGCTGTGGGTGTTGGGCTGTTTCCATACCCTTCAAACCCACCGACGAGCCCAAATTTTGTGCAAACTATTTGCATAGATACATACCTATCCACAAACAACAAAAGTGCTGGAAGTAGATACATATAATGGGTCATATGGCCCAATTCAAGTTAAATATACCAATTTAACTTGAATTGTCATGGGTGCTGTGGGTGTTGGGCTGTCTCCATACCCTTAAAACCCACTAAGGAGCCCAAACTTTTAGCATATCTTCTTATAATGATGCAGATCTTTCCAAAAACACTAGGAGACCTAGAAGTATATACCTATAATGGGTCACAGGACCCAATTCCAGTTAAATATACCAATTTAACCATTAAAAAAAAAAAATATTCCCCCCTGACCAGAGCCCAAAATGCCATTCAGGTGCCCAAATCATCTTTTCCCATTGCCTCTATATATTCTAAAGTGAAATGTGGAATCATTTTCAGAATGGGTATAGTCTGAGAGATGGCTGACTCAGAAATATGTTTTCATAGGCACGGGTGCTGTATGGTTTTATCATGGGTGCTGTGGGTGTTGGGCTGTTTCCATACCCTTAAAACCCACCGAGGAGCCCAAACTTTGTGCAAACTATTTGCATAGATGCATACCTATCCACAAACAACAAAATTGCTGGAAGTAGATACATATAATGGGTCATATGATCCAATTCAAGTTAAATATACCAATTTAACTTGAATTGTCATGGGTGCTGGGCTGTCTCCATACCCTTAAAAACCCACTAAGGAGCCCAAACTTTTGCATATCTTCTTATAATGATGCAGATCTTTACAAAAACACTAGGAGACCTAGAAGTATATACCTATAATGGGTCACAGGACCCAATTCCAGTTAAATATACCAATTTAACCATTAAAAAAACCAAATATTCCCCCCTGACCAGAGCCCAAAATGCCATTCAGGTGCCCAAATCATCTTTTCCCATTGCCTCTATATATTCTAAAGTGAAATGTGGAATCATTTTCAGAATGGGTATAGTCTGAGAGATGGCTGACTCAGAAATATGTTTTCATAGGCACGGTGCTGTATGGTTTTATCATGGGTGCTGTGGGTGTTGGGCTGTTTCCATACCCTTAAAACCCACCGACGAGCCCAAACTTTGTGCAAACTATTTGCATAGATGCATACCTATCCACAAACAACAAAAGTGCTGGAAGTAGATACATATAATGGGTCATATGGCCCAATTCAAGTTAAATATACCAATTTAACTTGAATTGTCATGGGTGCTGGGCTGTATCCATACCCTTAAAACCCACTAAGTAGCCCAAACTTTTGCATATCTTCTTATAATGATGCAGATCTTTCCAAAAACACTAGGAGACCTAGAAGTATATACCTATAATGGGTCACAGGACCCAATTCCAGTTAAATATACCAATTTAAACCATTAAAAAAAACAAATATTCCCCCCCTGACCAGAGCCCAAAATGCCATTCAGGTGCCCAAATCATCTTTTCCCATTGCCTCTATATATTCTAAAGTGAAATGTGGAATCATTTTCAGAATGGGTATAGTCTGAGAGATGGCTGACTCAGAAATATGTTTTCATAGGCACGGGTGCTGTATGGTTTTATCATGGGTGCTGTGGGTGTTGGGCTGTTTCCATACCCTTAAAACCCACCGAGGAGCCCAAACTTTGTGCAAACAATTTGCATAGATGCATACCTATCCACAAACAACAAAAGTGCTGGAAGTAGATACATATAATGGGTCATATGGCCCAATTCAAGTTAAATATACCAATTTAACTTGAATTGTCATGGGTGCTGTGGGTGTTGGGCTGTCTCCATACCCTTCAAACCCACTAAGGAGCTCAAACTTTTGCATATCTTCTTATAATGAAGCAGATCTTTCCAAAAACACTAGGAGACCTAGAAGTATATACCTATAATGGGTCACAGGACCCAATTCCAGTTAAATATACCAATTTAACCATTAAAAAAAACAAATATTCCCCCCTGACCAGAGCCCAAAATGCCATTCAGGTGCCCAAATCATCTTTTCCCATTGCCTCTATATATTCTAAAGTGAAATGTGGAATCATTTTCAGAATGGGTATAGTCTGAGAGATGGCTGACTCAGAAATATGTTTTCATAGGCACGGGTGCTGTATGGTTTTATCATGGGTGCTGTGGGTGTTGGGCTGTTTCCATACCCTTAAAACCCACTGAGGAGCCCAAACTTTGTGCAAACTATTTGCATAGATGCATACCTATCCACAAACAACAAAAGTGCTGGAAGTAGATACATATAATGGGTCATATGGCCCAATTCAAGTTAAATATACCAATTTAACTTGAATTGTCATGGGTGCTGGGCTGTCTCCATACCCTTAAAACCCACTAAGGAGCCCAAACTTTTGCATATCTTCTTATAATGATGCAGATCTTTCCAAAAACACTAGGAGACCTAGAAGTATATACCTATAATGGGTCACAGGACCCAATTCCAGTTAAATATACCAATTTAACCATTAAAAAAAACAAATATTCCCCCCTGACCAGAGCCCAAAATGCCATTCAGGTGCCCAAATCATCTTTTCCCATTGCCTCTATATATTCTAAAGTGAAATGTGGAATCATTTTCAGAATGGGTATAGTCTGAGAGATGGCTGACTCAGAAATATGTTTTCATAGGCACGGTGCTGTATGGTTTTATCATGGGTGCTGTGGGTGTTGGGCTGTTTCCATACCCTTAAAACCCACCGACGAGCCCAAACTTTGTGCAAACTATTTGCATAGATGCATACCTATCCACAAACAACAAAAGTGCTGGAAGTAGATACATATAATGGGTCATATGGCCCAATTCAAGTTAAATATACCAATTTAACTTGAATTGTCATGGGTGCTGGGCTGTATCCATACCCTTAAAACCCACTAAGTAGCCCAAACTTTTGCATATCTTCTTATAATGATGCAGATCTTTCCAAAAACACTAGGAGACCGAGAAGTATATACCTATAATGGGTCACAGGACCCAATTCCAGTTAAATATACCAATTTAACCATTAAAAAAACCAAATATTCCCCCCTGACCAGAGCCCAAAATGCCATTCAGGTGCCCAAATCATCTTTTCCCATTGCCTCTATATATTCTAAAGTGAAATGTGGAATCATTTTCAGAATGGGTATAGTCTGAGAGATGGCTGACTCAGAAATATGTTTTCATAGGCACGGTGCTGTATGGTTTTATCATGGGTGCTGTGGGTGTTGGGCTGTTTCCATACCCTTAAAACCCACCGACGAGCCCAAACTTTGTGCAAACTCTTTGCATAGATGCATACCTATCCACAAACAACAAAAGTGCTGGAAGTAGATACATATAATGGGTCATATGGCCCAATTCAAGTTAAATATACCAATTTAACTTGAATTGTCATGGGTGCTGGGCTGTATCCATACCCTTAAAACCCACTAAGTAGTCCAAACTTTTGCATATCTTCTTATAATGATGCAGATCTTTCCTAAAACACTAGGAGACCTAGAAGTATATACCTATAATGGGTCACAGGACCCAATTCCAGTTAAATATACCAATTTAACCATTAAAAAAAACAAATATTCCCCCCTGACCAGAGCCCAAAATGCCATTCAGGTGCCCAAATCATCTTTTCCCATTGCCTCTATATATTCTAAAGTGAAATGTGGAATCATTTTCAGAATGGGTATAGTCTGAGAGATGGCTGACTCAGAAATATGTTTTCATAGGCACGGGTGCTGTATGGTTTTATCATGGGTGCTGTGGGTGTTGGGCTGTTTCCATACCCTTAAAACCCACCGAGGAGCCCAAACTTTGTGCAAACAATTTGCATAGATGCATACCTATCCACAAACAACAAAAGTGCTGGAAGTAGATACATATAATGGGTCATATGGCCCAATTCAAGTTAAATATACCAATTTAACTTGAATTGTCATGGGTGCTGTGGGTGTTGGGCTGTCTCCATACCCTTAAAACCCACTAAGGAGCCCAAACTTTTGCATATCTTCTTATAATGAAGCAGATCTTTCCAAAAACACTAGGAGACCTAGAAGTATATACCTATAATGGGTCACAGGACCCAATTCCAGTTAAATATACCAATTTAACCATTAAAAAAAACAAATATTCCCCCCTGACCAGAGCCCAAAATGCCATTCAGGTGCCCAAATCATCTTTTCCCATTGCCTCTATATATTCTAAAGTGAAATGTGGAATCATTTTCAGAATGGGTATAGTCTGAGAGATGGCTGACTCAGAAATATGTTTTCATAGGCACGGGTGCT